>JARPMR010000015.1:4217751-5480004 GCA_029955525.1 Oeneis ivallda
GCGGTTTTAAATTATAGATTGCGCGAATTGCCCTTTTCTGCAATACAAAAATTTTCCCAATATCGGCTGCTTTACCCCATAATAAGATTCCGCATGACATAATACTATGGAAATATGCAAAATAAACAAATTTTTGCAGTTTCTACGTCAGTTAACTGTAGAATCTTCCTAACAGCGTAAGCAGCAGAGCTAAGCTTGCCAGCAAGTGTTGCTATATGGGTACCCCATTGCAGCATTGAGTCCAGGGATGAATAACTAGTTTCCAATTTTATTGAGGAGATACTCGACATTTTCACCTGCTCTTCGACTATTAGCGGAAGTCTAGACTATCTAGACTAGATACAATACTAGAATGACGTGTTCCTTATAAGTGAGCGTTCCTTGTAAGTAAGTAATTGATAGCTGCGGCGCGGGACTAGTTAAGCTGTCAGCTTTTTGTGTTCAAGCGATGTAAAAAGAACAAACGAGATTGATGTAAATTTTTTTCCGATAATTTTACTGTGGAATAGTACCTATAACTCCTGATAGAAGAATTTAGATGGAGACTTTATGAAGATTCGCGCTTTTAATAAAAAGGTAAGTTAAGTGTAAGCCTAGTAATAAGCAGTGGAAGCCTAGTGGTTAGGACTGCGGTCTCCTATTCCGGGAGTCGCAGGTTCGAGCCTGGCCCAATGCAAATTGGCAGACTTAACACACCTTTGAGAACATTATGAAGAACTCTCAGGTGTGCAGGTTTTCTCACGATGTTTTTCCTTCACCGTTGAAGCTTGTGATATTTAATTTCTTAAACGCACATAACTTAGAAAAACCAGAGGTGCCTGCCCGAGATCGAATCCCCCGACAACCCGGAAAACCCATTGTTAACCACTAGGCTATCACTCCTTCTATTAATAAATTATCCTTAACTTTAAGTTAATGGTAAAGGAAAATAGCGTGAAGAAATCTGAATGTTGAGAGTTCTCTATAATGTTCTCAAAGGGATGCGAAATCTGCAAATTCGGACTTGGCCAGCGTGACCTTAAACCCTTCGCATTTGAGAGGATGTGACACGATGACTAAATGAAAACAATAATATTATCTATCATTTATCCTTATACATCTGCTTATAGTCGGAAGGCTGATCGCAAGATATTGCCCAGAGAAAAAAAAATATCCTGATACGAAATCTTCTCCTTCTTACCATTCAGATTGACCTGAAGAACAAAAGAAATCTTTACCTGTTAACAAAAGAAAAAAAAAACGTAAGTAAAAACGTATCAAATGTACGAAATCAGATATTTAAATAAATTAATTAAAAAATACCGTAAAAAGACTATTGCTTACTTCAATAAACAAAGCTATATCTCAGTATCTATCAGCTATTAACTGGAGATCCAATCTGTGTTTAATAAACATAATATTGTAATCAGAAAATAAAAACAATTAAAACACAGAATTTGAACCCAACTTTTACCCCCTACCTGTCGCTTTCTCCAATTATTACTAACTAGTTCATAAAACTGTGTAATGAAAACAAGAATTACTTTAATTATTTCTCAAGAAAGTACTTGTTTTGATGATGTTTTTGATGAGAAATCATATTTTATTCTTGCTGCAAGTTTTTTAAAGGTTGCAAGAAAAATTTTATCGTATTAAGCAAAATTACTTTAATCAGTAAAATTGATAAAAGTGTCTCAGTGAAATATTTTTAACGTCTTATCATCGTCTAATGATATCAGAATGAGAAATGCAATAATAATGCCATCTTCATCTTTAATGCTGGAAATAGAATAGAACCTTAAATAGAATATTACTACAATACAAAATAATCCTATAGTTCGATATCGATTTTTGATCGATTATAAGATAGCCCTTGTCTGCAATCTCACCTGATGGTAAGTGACAATGCAGTCTAAGATGGCACATGCACAATCCACATTAAACCCATACCGGTTTGTATTCGTCATCTTAACGGGACGCTAAATCGCTAGGCGGTACGTCTTAGACATAAGGGTTGGAACTAGCCACGGCCAAAGCCTCTCACCAGACCAGACCAATTATAAATTCCCAAATTGCCCCCGCCCAAACTTGAACCCGAGACCTCTCAATATGATTAGACAACATTCACTACCATGCCAGGGGGGTGCTAAAATAAAACCAAAATACTATGCCAGCGCCCAGCAGCCACTAGGATATGTTCTGATACTCTATATTTCTTGCAATTCTTTTTTTAAATCAGCAGGTACTCCATTTTCATTATTGACAATTGCATTCCGAATTGGTTCATATACATCATTCAATTCAATGCACCATTCATTCGCTCTTTCTGTGAAAGCTTATGATTTATTAACTCGCTGACTGACATACAAGTAACTAATGTTACTAGCACCGAAAGATCCTCTAGTGTAGATAGTTGAGTACTGTTACTCTAATAAGGCGATTGAAGATAAAAAGGATTAGAATGCAGGAGATAGAAAAGATATTCTTAATGTGCAGAATAAAATACCGGAAACTCTTATATCGGGATTATACTAGTATAACGTGAATCGTGAACTGTTTTACTGAACTACCCTTCGCATCTTTTATAATTAATTATTATGTACCTACTGATATTTTATAAATAGTTTTTTATTATCATATACCTACGTAGTTTGTGATAGATAATAAGAGTGATAAAAGTTAATACTTAGTGGTTTTCGTCATTTTTCTCTATGAAAATCTAGGTAGGTATATTATATTATAATAAAACTATAATTATCTTAAATATCCGTAATTCATTTGTCGAAGATAATAAATTGACCACATTTAGTCAAAAGTATCTGAGATTTTTACAAACATTGAAAATATTAGAATGTGCGAGAGAGAGGGATGCAAAATGTAATAGTTCTCTTAAATTAAAATTGAAGATAATTTGTTTGAAGAAAATAAATTGTTTTACAACTTTAGCAAAGTCATAATTAAAGCTCCACTGCACAAAATTAAACCGCAGTTCATCCTACGCAGACTTGCAGACCAACGTGGCAGTAATTCTCGTATTCTGGCAATAAAACCACGATTGATGCGCATTAAACTGAGATTTGTCAACAATTTACTACGTGTATTGACGAGTTAACCACTGGTTACCGTAATTTAAGATAGAAAGTGGAACGGATATAATTTATGTTTCTTGCATTGCAGACATTTAGAATAGATGAGAAATAAATCGAAACTTATATAGTATAAATACACAACTTTCTCCTCTATAACGAAGTATGTGGCTGAACATGCGAGCTATGTTAGTACATTTGTAACTACACACGTAAATTCACACAGGCAATCTTCTTTGACCTACCATATTCATGGTGCTTAATCAAGATTTACGCAGCTTAATAGTATTCTATTTCATAGGCATGTACTCGTAAGTTAGATTCATGCAGCCTTAATTGGTTGCAGTCATGATTTATTAATAATTTAATATAAAAAAATATTTTTAAACAAACGACTTCAAATGCCCGCTGTACTACATTACATACACACTATACAAAGCATTTAATTTATTGTTGATATTTTTATTTATATTATTAAAACCACTCGACCGATTTGGACAAAATTTCAATGGGACCACCTGGGAAGTATACCTACCCTTTCAAACAAAAGAAGAATTTTCAGAATCGTTTCAGGCGTCTTCGAGTAATCGGTGAACAAACATAAAAAAAAGATTCCGACGAATTGATAACCTCCTCCTTTTTTGAATTTGGTTAAAACATATTAAACATACCCGTTATGCCCGTTTTCACTATGGAACCATACAGTTTTAAGAAGGTATAACTTTTTCGACTACCTAATATCTTCAAACTGTCTTTGCATTCCGAGAGATCTGTTAAAATAAATGTTTAAATAATATTATGTTATAATCTTTGCAACATAATTTTTAGCTTATTTGGGACTGGCAATGGTTTCCTTGTTTTTAGCTTGGTAACATTTTTACAAGCTTTTACATAACTTGCAACGTATGTACGAGGGAGCGTTTTTATGTTCGCGGAATGAAGGGTAAGGGGTTGAAATAAAAAAACCAAATTATTTTTCCTTTTCAATATATTCACCTGCAAGATGGACACATTTTTCAGATCTTTCAATTAATTTATTTATACCCTCATAAAAAAATGTTTTGTCTTTGTCCTCAAAATGCGCTGAAACCGCCTCCTTAACTTCATCATCGGTGGTAAATTTTTTACCCTGCAGCTCTTTTTTCATTTTTCGAAAGAGGTAATAATCACTCGGGGCCAGGTCTGGGCTGTAGGGTGGGTGGTTCAAAATATCGAAGCCCACTTTAAGCAGGGCAGCCAACGCAACGCGGCTCTTGTGGACGGGCGCATTGTCGTGCAAAAGCAGCACACCTTTCGTCAATTTTCCCCGTCTTTTCACTTGAAAATAGTTGCTTCGGATACTCCAACCTTTTCTGCAAGCTCTTTTCGAGCATTTTCCAATATTAATTTTTCGACTTTAGCGATGATTTCGGGCGTGGTCACCTCAGTGGTGCGCCCAGGCCCTCAAGTCGTCTCGTCTCGTCTTCAAGTGATTCTCGTCCTTGCTTGAATAGACGATACCAATTGTAAACCATGGTTTTACAAGGGCAAGAGTCTTCGTAAACGAAGGCCATCTTTTGAAATGGTTTCGACGTTTTCTTCCTTGCTTGGTAAGGAACTTTATAATGTCGCGGCGGTGCTCGATTTTCTCCATTTGTGAACGCCGTCTTCCCGATTAAGTTGCTTGGTTGATGATAGTTCAGAGACTTATGAGCCGATTGTAATAAAACTCGGTATTTCTGCTAATAGGGAATCACTCAACACGTTGAAGTACTAATGAGACCCCTCACCCCTCTCCAACCCCGCCATTCCGCGAACTTAAAAACGCACCCTCGTATGTACCTAAACGGTCAAATCTTGCAAGATTAATTAGAACCAATTCCCGGTTTCCGATTGAGCTGAAATTTTGCATGTATAATATGTAAACAATGCAATATTATTGTGAGCTGGAAGAGGGCTATCGGAACTCTACAATAAAACGACATAGCCCCATCGAGTTTGGACTCGTTTAATTCGTCTTGATAAGTAGTTGATTACCGGTCCTAGATGATATCCAAGGTCTGATGACGTAGCCAGCTACTAAAAGCTTTTTTTTATAGGTATTTTATTCAAAAGGGTAAAGGGGCGAATTTGCTGGCAAAATCTAGTAATTACTATATTTTAACGAATTTCAACAAGCGATCGAAATCTGAACAATAAGTACAGATTTCGATCGCTGCGAGAGCACCTCCCACGCTAAAAGAAGTCGTATTTTAAATGCACTGACACCCGACAAGCAACAAACTGTATTAAAAAGCAACCTGTTTTATGGACCTTTGTTTATTGTACCTGCGACGCCAGCATCGGTAGTATATTGGCTGGTGATCTGCCTAGATACATACAATATAAAAACTTGAGAGGTGTCAAGGGACACCCGGATGGACCGTAGTTCCTTTCGATTAATTAATTTGGCATTGTGTTCGGCATTTTCGCGGTACAATATTGGGTCTCCGTAGCCTTGTGGCTTCTGCAGTCGCCTAACAGTTAAAAGTCGATGATTCGAATCCCAGCTCGACAGACTGAATTTTCTATTTTCAATTTTATTTTAAATAATTTCTACATGTGGAATTTTTCTCTAATTTTTTATAACTTATATGTTAATATTGTACCGCGAAAGTGCCGAACACAATGCCTTCAAAAAAAGTGTCGGTTTCAAAAAAGTTTCGATCCGTCTAGCCCCCTTCCGAGTTCCGCACCGTGCGATAAGGAACTACGTTCCAATAAATTTTAATAGCATAAGATTTATGGCGATTCTAGCATAAGATCTACGAGTATGTACAGCGTC
The DNA here is from genome assembly GCA_029955525.1 of Oeneis ivallda. Classification (NCBI taxonomy): domain Eukaryota; kingdom Metazoa; phylum Arthropoda; class Insecta; order Lepidoptera; family Nymphalidae; genus Oeneis; species Oeneis ivallda. The sequence goes on from JARPMR010000015.1 coordinate 4,223,620, forward strand.
CATTACGGAGTAACAAACATCCATCCATCCATCCATCCTCACAAACGTTTGCATTTATAATGTTAAAGGTCGATTTCACCAACATAAATAGGTAAGTCATATCCGAGCGTAAATGAGATATTTTGACAGTATTTTCATTACTAAAACTGTCAGAACGCCCAGTTTACTCCACGGTAAAACATCACTCGACGTTGGTGAAATCGGTCATAAGTAGGATTCTGCGTGTAGCTGTAGACGATTTAGGTATTTTTTCATCATTTTGACCTGATTCGTGTTAGGTAACTACGTGATAGATTACTTAGATCGTTACTTATTCATAAAGCTTTTCATTACATCATTATGAATTGGATTTCAATATAATCACGCGTGCACTACCCCTGTTACTATCATCATTCACTCGTCTATTACTTTACTAATCTCCATTTCACAGTAAACCTCACGATTCAAATAAACGAGAAGTTTAATAAAATGTATTGATCATTATCCGTTATTCATGACACCCTTCAAATCATAGTGTCTATTAATTATAATAAAATGTGATGATATTGTGAACTACTTATTGTATTTTTGATATCTAAATCTGTCGCATTTATGAAGCTATCTTTTATTATATTGTAACGTTTGTATTGCTACAAATAGAGTAACTGTTGAGTTTTGTGCTCACCATAATCGTAGTCTGAACTTGTCTTAATTTAGTGTGTTTCTTTGTCTATATGTCTGTATGCTTGTTTTTCACCTTTTCAAGGTTCAACCGCACAATCAATCTTGACGAAATTTGGCACGGAGACAGCTTGCATACTTGACACGCACAATGTATATTATAGATTATGATACGCATACTTATCATCCTTTAAAATTGACTGTGAGAGTGAGATCGGTGTCTAGCTATTAGTCTCCGAATCTTCGGCTTCGACTTCCGAAGCCGAAGTTTTCAAAATGAGCCGAAAACGAACTGCTACGAATGTGAGGCCGATAGACGAAGTGACGCGCGGGATTTTCGGAACCCCGCCACTAAATAACCATATCAAAACCAAGACTTTATTTCAAAGTGTTAGTATTATTTTTGACAAGTTGCAAGGTAATTTTAATCATTAATTAATCTATCTAATACCTTTATAATATGAATCTCGGAAAGGGCTCCAACGATTTTCATGAAATTTAGTATGCCGGGGGTTTCGGGGGCGATAAATCGATCCAGCTAGGTTTCATTTTTAGAAGGTTAGGTTTCAGTTTTATCTATGTTTTCAGGCAATGAAAAACCCCTACAATATTAGAATACGAAGGTAAATTTCGCCATCATCTATAAAGTTCCAATAGCTCAGTTAGGAAATCGGGCGGTCCCGAAACCAGAAGATTTTTACCCTATGAAGTTTATTATTGTTATTATTTATTATTTTTTTCTAAATATATAATTACCAAAAAAAAAAATAGCAAAGCTACTATGTATAAACGCAGCAACATAAACGTTTAAAAAATAATTATTTTATTCCCTTTTAGCCAATCTTGGATGGAATTTCTTAGGGCTATTACACTTCCGGCATCGGCTTCGGCTTCGGCCGAAGGTTGTGGCGACGGCCGATTAATCGGCTTCGGCCAGAAATCGACCTACTATCTGTGCTGCTAGCTATTATATAAGCTATTCACCCGCAATTCACCGTATATTAGAAACTAGAAAGGCCTGCAGTTTTTAAGAACATTGCAGTAGAACTTCATAAAACATTCAAATGAGCTATAAAACTATACGAGAGCATTTATTGATACGTTTTAATTTGATTTACAACTTTACTTTCCAAATTAATGGGAAATATGTGTTTTCAAAAATAAATTATTAGGGATGCCGTCTACATGTAAAAATGTATTTTATTTGTAATATTCGTTGTAAGAATTTTTTTTTTAAGTAAAGATTTTACAGAACCGTCGCGACTATGGTCCATGCAACTGGATCGAAATATCGTCAGTTCAAATAATAAAAAAATTCATCGCGTAATAAGTAGGTATGTACCCTTTTATCTACATTATCATTTAATTATGGAATTAAGAAAAAATAAAGAAAAAATAAGCGCGCACTGCAAAAAACGTTCGTGCGATTTATATTCCGCGTAAGGAATTTCACCTAACACGCACTGCGAATATTTTTCCTCGCGGACATATTGACAATTTTTATGGAGTTTTCGTTAAAGCCGCGTGTCTGAATACTGCACTAAATATTAACCCTAATTTAATCCGCCACTGCACCGCTTCTTTGTATCAAACCATTTTAATTACCGTGCGAATTTTAAATCGCATTACGTGTATCTCTTTATGATTGCCAGAATTGCAGAAAAAACCGCGCGGTTTATTTTCGTAATGCGGGCTAACTCTCAACTAGCTAGCATTAAAATATTTAAAAAATCTTCCTAAAATTATTTAAAAGGCATTATAACAATGATGAATGAATATTTGAATTTTTATTAACATTAACAGTTATTCGGTGATAGAAAATTCCATATACAGAACCTCAGCCAAGTAATAAGGCGCTAAAAGTTTTAAGTCAATTTCTTTTTTATGATCGCTTGCTTTTAAGGTAATCTGTGTAGGATTTTATATTCATGATAATATTATTGTGATATTGTTTAGAAATTGTTTATTTTTGTTTTAATATTAGCTTCGGTTTAGTATGTTGAGTAAAACTTTTCTTTTTAGTGCCAATTTCCCTATCGTCGAATAACGATTAACTGTGGAATAAATATTTTGATGTTTTGGCAGATTTTCAATACAAAAACTGTCAGGACGTCGTTTTATTATTCCTCAATCATCAGTTAAGCATTCTCGGCGGTGGTGAAATGGGAACATAGTCATACAAAACTGCAGTTTACGTGAGAAAGGTTTATTTTTTTAATTTTCACCTGCAAATTTTATATTCTTCTTTTTCTTTATCAACCTATAGACGTCCACTGCTGGACAAAGGTCTCCTGCATGGACTTCCACAGGCTTCGGTCTTGCGCCGCTTGAATCCAGCGGCTCCCTGCGACTCGTTTGATGTCGTCGGTCCACCTGGTGGGGGGTCTGCCAACACTGCGTTTCCTGGTGCGGGGTCGCCACTCCAACACCTTGGGACCCCAACGACCATCAGCTCTTCGAACTATGTGTAAATATATAATACACACATCAAAAGTGTCTAGGGATCAACATATATTTTTGCAATAACTTTTCTCCTGATTGATATTAATTAAAATTTTCTTTAAGGATTCATCAAATAAAGTGTTTTCGTTTGTCACAGTAACGATAAACCAAGTCACCTTTGCATTAATAAAGAAATTTGCCATTTTACTAATAAAGGGATTTTTGACATTTGAACCACTAACATTAAAGTTCGAAAAAAAGACTGAAATAACAGTTTTCTTTAAAATTTTATTGGGTAACTTAAACAATTAATAATCCGTGTTTCTACCGCGAACACTAACAACACAAGAACATCGGTTTGGCATACTCAAAATGAGTTCATCCAAATCACGCTGTGGAATGGCCGCCTATGTTCGTTGCAACAACAAAAAAAGGTCTTCTTGCCACTGGATACCCTCCATATTCGGCAGAGCTCTTCTCTGTAGCATATCCCATGCATGCTCAATCGGGTTCAAGTCTGGCGACTGAGCAGGCCAGGGCAGGACATTGATGTTAGCTGCGGCGAGAGTCTGTCTTACAACTCTTGCGGTGTGCGGTCGTGCATTATCATGCATTAACTGAAATAAGGGACCGATTTGCACTTGTAGAGGAACGATGACGTCTGATACAATCGTCTCAGCATAAATTTGAGCGTTGAGGTTGCCTCTGATCCAAATCAACTCAGTTCTTCCGCCGATCCAAATACCCGCCCATACCATGATGGTTCCACCACTATAAGGATGGACTTCCTGGCAGGATTTTAATCGCTGATTATGAAATTATGAAATGCACCAAAAAGGATCCATATAAATTTATAAAATCATAAATTTATTACAAAGCCACATCTCAATCTCAAGAAATCCGCATAAAAATGCTTGATCCCTAGACACTTTTGATGTGTGTATTTAAATATATAATTTTATATTATATATTTAGAACTTTTGCACACCTAAGTATTATAGTTGCATCTGAACGAAGCTACGTTTAGTTCGTGAGTCATGATGTTCCCGTTTCGTGACATTCACTATTATTATAATTACCTCGTCAGTCTTCCTAGGTTTAGTTGGGGAGCTTTGTTTAACGATTCCGACCTCCGACGACCTGATGGCGCAGTGGTAGGCCCTGGGTTCGATTCCCGGCATTTCGAAAATATTATGTACTAGCCTTTGCCCGCGGCTTCGCTCGCCTTCATTTCGATTTTACCCCTTTAGGGGTTGAATTTTCAAAAAATCCTTTCTTAGAAGATGTCTATTTTATAATAGCTGTCTGTATGCCCAACAGCCCGATCCGTCCAGTGGTTTGAGCTGTGCGTTGATAGATCAGTCAGTCAAGTCACCTTTTCCTTTTATACATATATTTATATTTTCTAAATTAATTATCTGGAAAAGTGAGAAACTGCAGTCGTGAGACCCCAACCCTAAGGGTTTTTAAATAAAACCATATCCCTTATCGGTTTCTACACGCCATCGTGCCGGAACGCTAAATCGCTTGGCGGCACGTCTTTGATGGTAGGGTGGTAACTAGCCACGGTCAAAGCTTTCCACCAAACCAGACTAGCGATAGGTAATTTAGAAATTATAAAAATTCGCAATTGTCCCCGCCGGGAATTGAATCCGAGACCACCCACTTTAAGACGACATTGCTCACCACTGCGCCAGGGAGGACGTCAAAGAGTTTTATTTAAGGCGCACTAAACGGTCTGCCCGCGAAATTCAAATTTAATTTGGTTTTTCGCAATTTGTAAACTAATGCGACAATGTAGGCTTATGGCATTCTAATTGCGTCGTGTTTGACGTGAGTTACTCACAAATTAGTCGATACTCGGACTTATTTCTTAAACTGGACACTTTCAAGTAAAAATTTTTATATAAACCTGTAAAGATGACACTGTCATTGGCGCAATTAGAATGCCATACGCCTACTTTATCGTATTATTCTACAAATTGCGAAAAACCAAATTAAATTTGAATTTCGCGAGCAGACCCGTTTAGTGCGCCTTAAGAATACTAGCCTTGAGTAGGTTATATTCTTCCTTCTCCTCCATAAAAGTGAAAAGCTTGTGTTAGGAGTGCGTACGACAATAGTGCAACGGGTGGGGATTGAACTCCGAACCTTTCAGTTTTCAGTCCGCACCTTTTAACCGTTGGACTATCGGGGCTTTAACAGTACCGGTACAGACAATTATTATTCGTGTTCAGGATAATGACCAATAATTACTATATTTATCATAGTTGTCGCAAATTGCATGCCATATGTGGTGACACTAACAGAAAATATGTGGCTAAACTGTAATAAAGTGTTGTAGATTTTATCAAGGGTTGCTACTTACCACTTACAGAGATATTAATTTGCAGCCATAAATAAATTTAAATGTAATTACATACCTATACAGGTAAATTATGTAAATGTTAGATGTTGTCTATAAAAGTATGTTTTTAAAGACAAAATACATAAATATTAGCTATTTATGAATTAGATGCCTTGTTGTTTGTTGAACTAATATAATATAAATAACACATTAAATATTTATACAAAATATTTATCAACAAAGTAAATATCTATTTACTATTACTACGTAATATACTGAAGGAATTCAATAAATCACAGTTTTATTTTTATTTTGCAAACAATTTAGCCCAGCTCGTTTAGTTGGTTTTTTCTTAAATATTAAATGTAAGTAATATGAAAAACTTAATATTACATCAGAGGACAGTAGCAAGTAGCAACCCTAACAGAGTCAACTTCGTCTTTCTGTCTAACATAGTATGGGACTTCAATCAAAATTATAGTGCTAGTTTATTTGTCTATTTAAAAAAAACTTTAAATAATTAGTATGATAAAGTATTAAAAGAAAAATAAAAAGTAAAAAGGATCATTTGTCTGGAGGTGCTGGGATTTGAACCCAGGACTTTCAGCATGCGAAGCAGACACTCTACCACTGAGTTACACCCCCGGTTGTCAATACGACGAAAACTAAGCATGTAGTTCAAATTACAGTATGAGTCATATAATATTGTAATATATTTTTTATTGCATAGAGGTTATATTAGAGGTACAAGTACTTACGTACATTTAATTTTTTGTTTAATTCACACCAACGTTCTCAGTTTTATTAGGGACAAGGTACGCTAAGTCATGTGACTCATTCTGTCAATTTCGTTTTCAGGAACCTTTAGGGAACACCTAAACTTGGAAATAACATTGGGCAAGGGATTGTATTTAGCGACTACCTACGTAAAGAGAATTCTACTTCGGGGTTGATTTAAGGTATCGTAGGTAAAAATGAGCATAATATAATAAATATGAAGTCAGCCCGCTGCCATCTTAGATTGCATCGTCACTTACCATCAGTTGAGATCGTAATCAAGCGCTAACTTGTCACCGATTATATTATGGTCCAATTCCACCATCGCCGAATGACGTTTATTCGACGAATAAATACGACGTTTTGACAAATTTTCTATACAAAAAGTACATAAAAATCGGCCAAGTGCGAGTCGGGCCTCGCTCTTTTAGAGTTCCGTTAAAAAAATTAAATAAAAATATTTCCATGTACCCATGGAAATATTTTAATTTAATTTTTTTAATTTAATTTAATTTTTATTATTTGTTGTTATAGCGGCAATAGAAATACATAATATGTGAAAATTTCATCTGTCTATCTATTACGGTTTACGAGATACAGCCCGCTGACAGACGGACGGACGGACGGACGGACGGACGGACGGACGGACGGACGGACGGACAGCGTAGGCTTAGTAATAGGGTCCCGTTGGTACCCTTTGGGTACGGAACCCTAAAAACCGTCAGAATGTCAATGTCATTCCTCGTTTTAACGTTACTCGGCGAAAGGTGACATTGATTGGGCCTAAACCGAATAAATAAATGAGCTGCATTCAAAAATCGAAGTGACGTGCACGTATTTCAATTATGCGAAGATAGGATCAAACAAAACCTGTCTAAGTAAGCCCGGTGTCCTTCCCAAGTTCACATTGTGTCAGACATACCTAGCCCAAACCAAACAAATCGGGGTCCTTCGAATAATTGTCGTAATCAATAATACATTCCATGTTTTGTGCTTAGGTATGACAGGAATGGAACGTAGCTGACTTTGTTTAGACTTTGACTGCGCGTGCACACGTTTGTTGAATACGAAAAACATAAGCCGAAATACCTACCTAATTCTATTTAGGTAGATAAGATTAAATAAAACTGGTAGGTTCATCTCTAAAAAGACAATTTAAATTATTAAGAACCCCAAAATATATTTTCGAGATTAAAATTTGTAGCATAAATTACGTCTTTCATAATAGTTTCTACTACTTGTGCTAGTACTCTACCATCCTGTGATCCAACCAAAATGAGATTTTCATAGAATACATAATAGTACGAGATTACTCCGAACAAACTGAAAACAGACAAATTTTTTTTAAAACGTGTTTTTGGGATATATGCTTTCGTTAAAATATGTCATTTGATTAGAGGCAAAGTTATTTTGAAATCACAGATAAATACTTAAAATTATTTGTCTAGATAATTCTGTGATGTTAAATAACGAACCTCCAAGTACCTTCGTTAAATCTAAAGATTGCGTCGCCACTTTATAAGTTTATACCGGTTAGTAAGTTTAATTAGCGAACCTAATTAATCTACGTATTCTAATTAAAATAATTATTTAACATTTTTCAGCTTTTATAAATCCTGTGATAAATCCACCCGACAAGGCGTCATGCTGATATATGGAACGGATATAGTAAATATATTAGGTATTTAGCACTAATATGGAGTTAATTATTTTATTCAAATAGGTATGCTAACTAGCGAAGAATTTGGAATCTTGCGCGTTCAAGTCAATTAGATCTGTCGTAAATTTTCTTTTTCTGCGTCGTTGCAAAGTGTAATTATTATTATTAAGCCATTGCTATAATTTTGTTGGTAGTTAAGTTGGCTTAAGTAATTGTCTAAGTTTAAGTTAATTATTATTAAGAACAAGAGCGCCACCTCGCCAGAAAACTGACCCACCTGGTGCCCACCTGTTTGGCGAGATTTTTTAGAAGTTTAAGTACAATTTTGTGAATTTTTGAAAAAAGAAATTTAGAAAAAGGTTATAAAAGCTTATCTCCTTTTTCGAAATCGGTTCAGCGGGTTAGGCGTTAAAAAGGCAACATACAGTTATAATATTTTAGTATCTATATAGACGAACCGTACCTATGCGTAGTATTTTCAACCGATGAAAAAAAGGAGAGTAAAGGTTGGAACGCAGTTTTAACTTTCCCAGCCGTCAACGTTCATAGATTCTAAGCACCTATGTAACAAAGAAAGGAAATAAATAATTTCAATTTCAATTTTCAATTTCAAGTAAAGGAGGGTCGTCTAGGATACTTTTTTTCATAAGTACTTTTAGGTCAACATTTTTGAGAGGTCACTCGAACATGGTAATGGGAATTCAGAACATAGAAAATTAAATATAATTTAGCCCACAGCAAATAGCAATATTTGGACAAAATAATTGCTATTTCGCACGCTGGCAATAAATCCTTTGATAGCATCTGCTCCGGAATCTCTCTTATAATAATATCTATAAGATATATCTTGTATTCGAAAGTAGGTAGGTATTATTTGTAGAAAATTTGCCTCAAGCGAAATATCAATTTTTGGGAGCGTATAATTTTCGTTAATTGCCTTAATGTAAATATGATAGCATCTTGCAATTGATTTAAAAGACATTGCAATTATTTTATATGGAGTTAGTTATATATTATGTACCTAACATAGGTACCTATACCCATACGTGTATCACTTAGGGTAAAATCTATAGATGGCACTCTCACTCAGCTCAGGCTCAAGACTGAGTTAAAACAAGACATATTTACGTCGTTACATATTTGTGTCTCATTTTAACTCTATCTTGAGTCTTGAGCAGAGCCTGAGTACGATCTATAGATCTCAGCCTTAGTGCCGATTTCACCAACGTCGAGTGTCGTTTAACCAAGGGATTTAAATTGGGCATTCTGACATTTTTTGTGTTGAAACTCTTTAAACGTAAGGTTAAACGTAACTCAAACTTGGTGAAATTGGCACGAACTTTGATACAAACTTCTTTTCAGTCGTAATTTTTTTTATTTATGACGTTTTATTTTTATTAGAGAAAACTAACCGAATGATTCGATCGAAACATACAAGTAGGCCTTATAAATCAAGAGCGACCCAGATGCTTAAAGATAATTTTTGAACATTAATTTTAATTAATGTCAAAACAATAATTGTATGGACAAAATATCAAACAATAAATACTTAGTGCCGATTTCACCAACGTCGAGTGATGTTTTACCGAGGAGTAAATTGGGTGTTCTGACAGTTTTTTTTATTGAAAATACTGTCAAAATATCAAATTTACGCTCAGATAAAAAAAAGTGTGTGTGTCAGCTCCGACGCACGACTGGAGTTTACTCCTTAAGTACGATTGTCTAAACATCGGTCGTAATGCATTCGCGGCGCTCGCTGCATCTCGGCGCCGCTCGGACCCGATCGGTACGCGCTCGGCTTCCCTCGGAAAGCTCTTTCGCACGAAAACCAACGTTATTTACTCAAAGTTAGGGTAGAAATTTGCATCGTTGTGAAAAACGTAACGAGGAAAGCTCTTTCGCACGAAAACCAACCTTATTTACTCAACGTTAGGGTAGAAATTTGCATCGTTGTGAAAAACCTAACGAGGTCATTCATAAGTAGATTTTACTCCTCGAATTTTTCTCATACCGGGCGCCTTATATATGAAAATCGATTCTTAAGGAGTAAACTCCAAAAATCTTTTACGTTGATGAAATCCGCCCTTAGAACGTCTTATTTCTAGTAAGTAAAAATCTGACGAGTAAATTCTGACATTTGTACAATATCAAAAGAAATTCAAAACGTCTCAGATATTTACTTGGTAATGGTGAAATGGACCCTTAACATTCTTAGTTTAAAATAAAAGATACGTTTCGGTATTCATCCATTAAACAATTAAATACCTTTGTCCAAGAAGTAAATGAACACATCCAAAACGTATGTTTATCAAAAAACACGTACAAAGCTTCCGCGAGGCCATAATATGTCAACGGGAGATTTCATACGGTGCCGTCCGCACTTGCAAGATACGAATAAACCTGATACTTGATCGCGAAGATAACCTAAGATTTGCGTTCCCAAGCAGTGCCAAGTTGTCCCATATAGCGAAGCCTCTAGACCTGAGACACCATTCAACGACCGCGCGTAACTATACACCACTAGTGATGTACAATGACGACTGACATAAAAATGTTGTCGATAACAAGGATAAAAGTTTAAAAACTGTAACCCGACTACGCTAAATGGCATGATATATTCGTCTTATCGATTTTGTTCGTATAAAATGTAGCCTATGTCACCCGGACCATCATAATAAATCGATTGACATCTCATTCATAAAAACTGGTTCAGTAGTTTATTCGCTATGGTGGAATATTCGTAAATAGTCACATACATACATAGACTGCTAAAATCATAACCCTTCCTTTCAGCTCTGCCGTAGTCGGGTAAAAAATTAAAGTAAGTTCAATTAAAACAAATGCGGTAACTGTTGTTCTTCCACAATCGGTACTCCATGATAAGAGAACTGTTAACCGTAAAATAAAATAATTTTATAGAGAACTGATATTACAAGCGATTTTTATCGATGGTGCGGAAACATAAGATAAGAAAGAAAGAAGTTAACTTAATAGTCATAAATAATTCGTTCATTGATTAGGCACACTGACAAAGCTTTATTCGATGTAATTAAAGCTAAATTGTACTTAATAAACGTAAAGGTAAACCTTAAGTTTTTATTGAAAACTATACATACGTGTAGAAGAGAATTACAACCTGCTCTAATAAATAACATACGTATTACGTATTCTTTCACAAATAAATAAGAAAATAGAATAATTCTTCCCAGTCATACGCATAGCAAACACGATTATTACTGTCGCTTGATCATTTCAAGACGTCTGACAAGCCCATTACCGTCAAAACTGTCATTGTGTGTCAACGTCGAGATTGTTTATCGATAACTTAAATGCGTCACTAGCTGCCAGACAGGTATTATTAGGTCTTCCTGCAGCCTTAGTGCAAGTTTTTACATTTCGAAAACGATATTAGATGCTGACTATATTAAAAATGTTCTTTGTCCTGGAATTCAGTGCTATTATTTCACATACGAAAACAGTATAATATGCGTGTTTCGTGTAATTAGTTTTGTTAAATTTTTTATGAAAAACTAATCAATTAATGTCAATTAAAGTTTCCACTTTGGGCGCCAGGCTGTACCTAGATGATAATAGACGAACTTATAACTTAAGTTAATATTATTTTATTTATTTAAGGGTCAACAAACAGTAATGCACTTACAAGAGTTGCTCTAGAATACTAATAATACGTCCACAGATTACAAAAAAAAAATATAAGGCTATACAAAGTATTATTTTTATGTTATCGACGTATTTCGATGCTCGAAATCTATCAACGCTGACGAGACGTGCAAACGTGTACTAAGGGACCTACTCTCGATTCGCCACTACGGCTAGCTTGCATACAGAATTACAGACAGGTATATTTTCGCAGAATAACTCACAAAAATAAGCGTTTAACATTTTTTATTTTTGTTAAAAAGAACTTTGGCAGTTGTATGCTGCTTGTGTAATAAACTGCCAATGACTTTTAAACATTTTGGGTTTTTTATAAGAAGTTTACGTAGGTAAGTAAATACATAATTATATTATATTCTCCAACTTCAATCTTGTTAGAAACTTCTGTTTTAAGCATTATGTGCTCCGATTTATTTTGATATACTTATTTTGAAAAAAAAAAAAACACAATAACCTTCTTAAACTACATTAAAAAAAAAACAAAATTATTTATTTCACTACAATTCAATTCATGTTAAGGCGGGCAGACACAAAGTAGCTCCATTCCCAAATTCATACAAACGAATGAAGTCACGAATAATAGCTAGTTAAAATAAAACGTTTTAGTGACCGAATTATCTTTATGACAAGATCGTAAGATAAAAAGGACTAAACGTTTCAGGAATACTTTTCATTTTAGTGTTTATGTAAGTTGTATGTAAGAGTCCACAGTCACACCGCTAGATGCTTATTAAATCACGAACGCATGACTGGCCATAATGAGCGTGACATACAACTTGTTAGAAATTAAATCATCATACTTGTAGTTTGTTTATTTAAAACGTTGTTTCAATCTGTAAGTGATCTTTATCTCTTATGCACAAGACTGACTAGAGCTAGAAACAAAAAACTTTATACTTATACCTAATATTTTACGTAACTTGTCATGTAAAATTTTTATTTCGGCACTAATGTGTAAGTATTTTGTGGTTATACCTTGAAGGAAATTGGTTAGTTTTACTTTTAACCTAGTTAGTTACCTTTGGTCTGCATTTTACGGTAGTAGCATCCCGGTTTTTAACCGACTTAAAAAACGAGGAGGTTGTCAATTCGTCGGATTATTTTCTTTATGTATTGTTCACCGAATACTCGAAGACGCCTGAACCGATTTGAAAAATTCTTGTTTTGTTTTAAAGGGTTCCCAGGTGGTCCCATATAAATTTTATCGAAATCGGTCGAGCGGTTTTTAAAATATCATCAATAAATTACATACTTCGTAAGTATAGTGTGTGTGTGTGTAATGTAGTAAAGCGGGAGTTTGAAGTCGGTTGTTTAAAAAGATTTTTTATATTAAATTATTTTAATATATGAAATCAGTAAGCATACAATACGTTCCAAGTTTAAGTATTCATTTATACCTATTATCTGTTGGAGGTTTCTTTAGTACTGAGACTGGTATTATTATACGTTCTAAAAAAATTAAACTGTATTACTAACTTTTAATAATATTTATACATCAAGCGACCAAGTCTTAAAAATAAAAATTTAAAAAAGTTATATTAAATGAACCAAGTCGGTGGTACACTTAAAATACATAATTATAAGTAAACTTAATAATACATAATTATAAGTACTATAAATAGAAGTAAAACTAAAATAAAAAAGCAAATCATTCGCCACGGACAATTAATTTATATGACACTCGTTTTAATTAATTAAACGTTTTTATGTGAGTTTGCATTTACCTAGCCAATTAGCGTGGTCGAATAAACGATATAACTGTCAGTTACTTTATAGACTAAGAGATAATAAACGGTATATTGAAAGTGTTTTATATCGGTCCAAAACTATAAACCTATTTATAGCTCAGGTAGGAATATTAGTAGGTACAGTACCTACTACAGTACTTATGAACTTCCAACATGAACTGAAGACTACACAATTTTTTAAACACACCGCATTTGGTAAAGGGTAAAATGAAGATAAAATCGACTAACTTATGATGAGTAAACTCGTTACTCGGACTAATTTCTTTTACTGGACACTTTCAAGTAAAGATTTTTATATAAACCTGTGAAGATGATACTGCCATTGGCGCAATTAGAATGCAATAAACCTAGTTTGTCGCATTAGTTTACAAATTGTGAAAAAACCCGTTTAGTTCACCTTAAGGTAAAATTTTGACAGATGTGAGATATAAAACCTTTCGGATAAATCGGTCACTGACTCTTAGTGAATTACGCGGAAGCTGTTTGAACAGCGTTATAAACAAATATGGTTACGAGTTCTGTTGAACTAAGACCAGTGACTTTGTATTCATTAAACGAGTTCTCTTTATTTGAGTTTGCTATAAGTTTTTACGGTCAGGTTGTTCAACTGATACCTACTCTTTGATTATTTTGTACAGAAAAAATATTTATCGATATCATTCACGTGATAATTTTTTCCATCTCTATTTTTCGGCAGTTAGGGTGTAGGTATCTTTGAACGTTAAGAAAATACTAGTATAGTGCTAAGGGAAAGAAGGATGTAAACATAAAAAAAATTAAAAGGATATATGAATTTATAAAAAAAAGAACGTTTCCTGCACATAGCTTTATAACGTGCGTTGATATCAGTATTTAGAGATACTTCGATAGAATAGTTAGTTTTTATAAGGTTTTTAGTGTATAGCCTAAAAAAATATTATTGGAAAATATCAGAAAAGAAAACGATAGATAAGTATTAGGAGTTCTTCATCAAAATTGGCACGGAATTTTTCAGGAAAATGGTAATATAACTATAGTAATAGTATAACTAAAAACACGATTGCATCACCCCCTTGCGGCCTATAGCTGTAAAGCATAATATTGAAGAGCCTGCCTAAAAGAGATTTCTACTTAATACAAAAGACTGGTATTAAAGTCGTCCCAGTAATTTTTCAAGAAACTGGTAGCAAAATACGTACAAACAAACATACAAACCCGTATTTACAGCAAACATCGTATACCGTCTCTGTTCTGTTGTAGGTGAAATAAAAACCTAAATTATTAGTAGGTATTTCGTCTAAGTACCGATGAATCATACGAAGTCTAGACCGCTATAGAAGTAAGAAAAACCGAACAAAAACGCATCGTTAAGTCTCAGATTACATTCCGTTCCTAAGTATCACGTGTGACACACGGTCGGCAAAAATGACTAACATACGAGTATCACGCAATAATTTGTGTTTCAAAATTGGAATGTGAATTTCCGAAAAAGTTGATAAAGGAGTTGTCCAAAATTGGTTTTTTAAATTTGAATTTAATTAACAAGGATGATTTCAATGTAGTTGGATAAAGATCCCAAAAGGCTTCATCAAAATAATTTACAGATTTTCTAAAGCCTCCGATAATAAAAAAATTTTTTTTATTTGTTTTGACTCATTTTTTTGCTTGTGATTTGTCGTAATTCCTTGTTCCATGTGATTTATACACCGGTAAAAAACTGAAAATATTATTCTATGTAAGGTGTCAATGTCAGATGATTGTCAGGAACAAATAATTTCATTTTCGAATAGGCAGTTCAAAAGTACCTAGTCGTAATTCCTAGTTCCTGGTCTGTGATTCCTAGTTCCATAGTTCAAAATGACATGTATTTGGTTCAAAATGACATTTACGTGACATTAACCGGTGCCAGATTTGATAGTCTATAGATTATAAAAGTTTTTAGTGTTACCATCCATTGAAAAATATTTTCTACAAACGGTATTTTTCATAATTAATTTAAAAAAGACCGAGGACTCTAAAATTATTATTTTTATGCCATTTAGTTTTATTTTTTTTTCTCTTTCACGTGATGACAGTTTGGTTCTGGTTAATGGACACTCAGAATAAAAAACCACCCTCCATACTAAACTGGGACATGTCCTTTTAGAAAGTTTCCATAATGATTCTGAGTTTGTAAGTATTTTGAGCGTTACGCATGATGAACGTCTAACTTCAATACGAGGAAGGCACGTGATGATGATGATGATGATGATGATAATGATATAGGTAGTAATAACAAAGTTAAACCACTTCGGGCGTTTTTCCTGTAACATAGATCCAAATAAAATTTCCAGTAATCCTTCCTATCTGACATTTTAATAATTGATTGAAATCTAAATTAATTCTAAAATTAAAGCTAAATTAAAATTAAGTCTAGTTAAGTTTGATGTACTGACAGTTGAGACCAATTAATAAACAAGTATTTTATGATCCCCTTACTCGATAAGACAAATTCATCAGAATTTTGTACGCAGATCCAAAGGAAGATTTGAATTTGCAAAGCAACTATTTAAAGTCACAAAATTAGTTGTCCTGCTTGTAGCAGGAGGAGAAATCATGGAGGCAAGCTGGGATCTAAGGCCGCGTTCATATAAACTTTATCTAATGACGTTGTGCGTACTGCGTAGTGACAAAACTTATTTTGCCAAGGCACTTTTCGTCAGTGTCGTCTTTCAATAGAATTTTTTACGCTGAATGAAGGCGTATTATCATGAATTGGGTGTCATTTCATAAAAGACGCAATTTTTTATTGCTGCGAGCTTGTCTTTATGGCAAGCTTCCGTTAAAAACATCTCTTAAATTACTAGTACCTACTAGAGATTTGTAACAAAAAATAATTCAATTAGATTACAATTTAGAATAATTTAGATAAAGCAGATAAAGTAACGGATCGGATCATAAATACTCATCAAACGCGACATCGTTGTGTGCAAGAAAAGAACAAAAACACAGTCGGTTAGTTATATCTAGTGTAATACCAAATACACTTATTTTCCTGTATTGTGTTACTCTAGATCTAGATCCTTTCACCGGAGGTAGAACTTTTTCTTTGCGAAAAACATCACTAACCGTTAAGGTTTATGTCATAACTTTGTTAACTTCACAACTTTGTCTTCTGATTTTGTCTGTTTTAATAGTAGCTCATTAGGATTTTTTTAAATCTATAGTTGTAGCGTTCAAAATTTAAATTAAAAATACTGAAGTTTACTAATTAACCGACTTCAAAAATATTTTTTTTAAAGTATGTTCATTGTTTAGTATTCACCGATTACTCGAAGACGCCTGAACCGATTTGAAAAATTCTTTTTTTTTTGTTTGAAAGATACTTCCCAGGTAGTCCCATTTAAATTTTATCGAAATCAGTCAAGCGGTTTTTAAAAATCAACAATAAATTATATTCTTTAGAGGCGCGGGCATTTGAAGTCGGTTTTTTAAAAATATTTTTTTTAATCTGTGAAATTATCATAGAACTCTTCGGAAATGTATAAATCACATATTCTAACATCATGGCATCTTATTACAACATTAAATGTAAGTAACTATAAGAGCTAAAAGACACAATTATTTCTGCTACCGTGGATGTTCAAGGATATATCCATTTTCGGAATGAGGCCGGTATTTAAGATTTATGTTGGTCATTAAATTGTTTGCTAAATTGAGAGTAGGTATGTTTGAAAGAGCACAGATTTAAAATTTTCTAAATTTTTTCATGATTGTTAATTAACATTCTTTTCTCATAAATAATAACAATGATCTTGATGTGGAGTGAACTTATTAAAAATAATGACACTTTACAGATAATATTTTGCACATACTAGCACATTATATCTGTTTTGTCAATTAATATTCCTTCACAAAAATACAAGTGCATTATCGTCATCACATCATCATTAACTTTATCGTTGAATTTACGATTCGAGATTTATTTGTCATTATTAATTATTATTTACTTGTTGATGCTCGCGACTTCATCCACGTGGATTAAGGTTTTTTGATTCCCGCGGGAACCCATAAATTTTCCGGGATATAATGTAGCCTATAAGTTAATCCAGGGTATAATCTATCTCCAATCTAAATAGCCAAATCAGTCCAGTAGTTTTTGCGTGAAAGAGTAACAAACATACACACAAACTTTCGCCTTTATCCTACGAATCCTACTTTCCTACTAATATTATAAATGCGAAATTTTGTGAGGATATATTAATGAATTATTGGATGGATGGATGATTGGATGAATGTTTATTACTCTTTAACGCCACAATTAATAAACCTGTGAAAATTAAAAAAACTTAATCCATGCGGACGAAGTCGCGGGCATCATCTAGTAATATTATAGTATGATCATGTAATGTTTTCAGTCTACTGCAACACACGTATGTTTTCTTTTCAACAACTACACTTACTATCACGACTCTTTTTAAACTTCAAAAAGTGTTGTTCTCCTCTCCTTATGTCAAAAATTCATTATTATTTATTGTTTTTATATAAAGATCATTCAAAGGTATATCTGACTAAAATATTCGTAGATGTAACATAATCAGGTCCAGTGCTATTGGTTATTATCAGAATCAGAATATACGTTTCAACACGTAAAATAGGGTAACAACAATTTAGGGTTCCGAAAAAAAAAACATAACCCTTATAGGCTTGCTCCGTCGTCTGTTTGTCCGTGTGTCAAGGACCTTTTCTTGGAAACGGCTTGAGGTACTAAGTTGAAAATACTGAATAGAAGGCCGACTTGCACGGTGCACCAAACTGCATAATCATATTTTGTTAAATTTTGTACCTAATGTTGTCACTTTTTGACAATACTATTTCAGAGTAGACATGAGAGGAACTAAACGTGACTATGCAGTTTGGTGCAAGTCGGTCTAAATGTCAAAAAATATGTCAAATTTCAAGTTAAAAGTTTAACTCTGTAATGCAAAATTGAAAGTGCGGTCTTTGTAGCGTAGCGCCATCTAGCGTCAATAACAATAAGTTCGTGACTATATTTTGGTTCGACACTGTAATCCTCACAAGGTTCGGAACCCTCAGTGCGCGAGTGTGACTCGCACTTGGCCGGTTATTTTAATTTCGATTACCTATTACTGGAATTAACTTTTATAATTGGTATTTAATGCTGACGGCCACAAAAGCAGTAAGATTTACAATTAAAGCGTCGGCTTCGAGATCATTAGTATAACTTTTCATTGGCTCGGTTATTTCCTATTGTAAAGTATCGAATTTTATTAGAGGCTAGGAATGTGTAGGTGTAAATGAACAAATTGTTTTTAATGATTTCCTCGTCGGCCTATCAATAATGATAGTTATCATTATGGGCCACAAATGCTCGGGTTTTCATTAAAGTTTTCGGTTTCTTGCTCTCGAATGCCTTAAAAGTTATTAATGATATTAGATGAAAGATAAATGTAAGATAGTGGACTAATAAAAATGGTTTTAAATGAACGTGGAATGGAGAAGTGTGGCTTTTTATTAATAAAAATTCTTTTAGTTCATATTTTGTTATCAAAAGCGTAGTTTCAATCGGCGGTTAGTTCTGAAGAAGATTATTTCAAAGTCTAAAAAGTAACTTTTATCCTTACTAATAATATAAATGCGAAAGAGTGTTTGTTTGTTAGACTGTCCTTCAATCACGCGGCACGCCGCAACAGAGCTACGTATAGTTGAAGAATTGGAGATTGACAGACTTTTTATCCCTGAAAGTCAAACATAGAGTAAAGTACTATAAACAAGACCAAGACTTCCCTCGGGAATTTTAAAAATTAAATCCTAGGCATCAGCATCATATTATTTTGTATTAAAAATTAAAACTGTACAATATAGAGTTTGGGAGCTCGCTAATAAAAGTGTTGGTTTTCGGTTGCGTAAAATTCTCAGGTGTCAAAAGCCCTCTTTTGGCGGCAAAAGTGTAAAAAGACATGGTGTCAACTAATTATTATAATTAAAGTTCTTGTTATTCTTATACGGTTCATTTTCTGCGGTTTGCGAGACGTCAGCAATTTGACAGGTTCATTTTTGGTGCGGCGAGCAAAGAGAGTGCGAAAAGTAATGTTAATCGTTATGTACTGGTGTTATTATAAAGACGTCTTGAACGAGGAATGTCTTCGGCAGACTCATGCTAGACTCATTCATTAGTTCACTGCCGATTTCGGCAACAGCGACTGGATCTCTGTTAACTTTGAAAGTTCAATAAGGGCTTCGCTCGTGTGCCCTGATATGGCTGATGTACCCTATTTTTGCACGAAATAGCCGCGCGCAGTGAGGACATGATAGGGCACCATCGACGTAATTATAGGTTATATTGGAGGGTGGTCTACTTTTCAGTTGATCTCGGTAAACATCCAGATCCACCCTCCTTTTGTCTTCAAAATCCGCGACAGCCTGCTGAACCAAGTGCCTCCACTCCCCTCGGTTTTCAGCGAGACTTTCCCAACGAAAGGAGTCGATGTTACAATTGGTCATATGCCTCTTTAGCACATCTTTATACCTAAGGAACTGACCGCCTTGTTTCCGCTTTCCGTCCTTAAGCTCAGAATAAAAGATGCGCTTGGCTATCCTTTCGTTGGGCATTCTAACAATATGTCCGCACCAACGCAATTGCCGCCGCATAAGATATGCCTCAATGCCACTGACTTTTGCCCGCCGCAACACGTCTGTGTTTCTAATGCGGTCGGACCACCTGATGTTCTGTATTTCACGTAGACACTTGAGGTGGAATCTATCCAAAGTACGAATATGCTTGCGATAAAGCGTCCAAGTCTCAGCGGAATAAAGTAGATTTGGCAATACAATAGCCATGTACACCTTGATTTTTGTGCTTAGCTTAATTCCATGCAGACGGAACACCCTCTCTCGGAGTTTACCAAATGCCGCTGAGGCAGCACAGATTCTGCTAGTTATCTCTGAGTCTAGATCTTCTTTAGGTGTTAAGGTGCTCCCGAGATATTTAAATTTACTGACCTGCTTGAGCTCAGTGTTTTCAAGCGATACCTTTTGTAAGGTCTGAACTGAGTCGGCTGTGTTCATTGTCATAACTTCTGTTTTTGCGATATTAATTTTTAATCCAAACCTCACACATGACTTATGAAGGTTCGAAACAAGCGCTTGTAGGCCACTCGAAGTATCAGCCACGAAGCACAAATCATCTGCGTACAAGACTTCTGTGACAAGATCTTACGAGACTTTGGCATGGGCTTTTAACCGTCTCAAATTGTGTAGCTTCCCATCTATACGATAACGAATAGATATACCTTGAGCATTACACTTTAAGGCATCGTCGACTACTACGAAAAAGTACAAAGCGAAAAGAGTAGGCGCTAAGACGCACACCCTGCTTTACTCCACAAGTCACTGAGAAGCGCTCCGAAACTTCACCATCAACTGAAATACAGCCGCTCATATTATCGTGCAACAGTCGTATCGCTCTCACAAACTTTTCCGTACAGCCAAACTTGTCAAGTACACAATCCACAAACACGTATCCACAAAGCCTCACGAGGCACGCTGTCAAAAGCTTTCTCGAGGTCTACAAAACAGAGAAATAGAGGTTGACACTGTTCTCTGCTCTTTTCCTGTATTTGACGTATAGAAAAAATAGCTTCGCAGGTGCCTCGACTAGGTCGAAACCCGAATTGGGCCTCCGGAAGGATCCTTTCTGAAATTCCTACTAGTCGATTTAGGAGAACTCGGGCAAAAATCTGCCCAGGGACTGAAAGCAGCGAAATGCCCCTGTAGGAGTTGCAATCAGCACAACTGCCTTTGTTTTTATACAACGTGCAAATCTTGGATACTTTAAAATCTTCGGGTACCTGCTCTTCGTCCCACATGCGTGAACAGAGCTCCCAGACTTTAGAATGCAACTCATTTCCGCCATATTTAAGGAGTTCGCCAGGAATTTCGTCCACACCAACAGCTTTTTTGTTTTTCTGCTGTTTGATAGCCATAGTCACCTCACTGAGAGTGAGCGGGCTATTTAAGGACATATCTTTAGGGTGTTCAGGCAGGGATTTTATATAGTCTAAATCCACTAAGCGGTGGACATTCAGCAGGTTATTAAAATGTTCAACCCAGCGTTTGAGTACATCCTCTTTGCTCGCTAATAAGTTCCCATCCAAGGACTTTATTGGAGCATTCGTCTAATGCTGGGGACTATAGACTTATGACTATAGACTATAATCTTATGGAATGAAACAAATGAAGATGCGGTCTAGTGTAGAGCACTACAGACATGTTTTTACTTGACTGGAAAAGCCAAAAGAGTCCACTGTAGTAGCGCCTGTGAGCAGATTTTGATGAACGAGGGTGTCAATAGATTTGTTAATTTAGTTCGGGTGACATAATATGCTATATTTTTAACCGACTTCAAAAAAGGAGGAGGTTCTCAATTCGTCGGAATATCTTTTTATGTATGTTCACCGATTACTCGAATACGTATGGACCGATTTGAAAAATTCTTTTTTTGTTTTAAAGGACATACTTACCAGGTGGTCCCATATAAATTTTATTGAAATCGGTCGAGCGGTTTTTAAAATATTAACAATAAATTAAATACATATAGTGTGTGTGTAATGTAGTAAAGCGGGAGTTTGAAGCCTATGTGTTAATCCAGGGTATAATCTATCTGCATTCCAAATTTCAGCCAAATCCATCCAGTAGTTTTTGCGTGAAAGAGGGACAAACATATACACATAGACACACATACTTTCGCCTTTATAATATTATAGTGTGAATAGTGTTAATAGTGTGAATGTGAATATTAGTGTGATGTGATGTGATGTGATATACGAACAAAGTTGATATATGACGGATGTTACATCCGATTTTTTGTATACGGGGTACAGTTTTTGAACTTATTTCTTGTTACAAGGTCGTGTTATTGCACAATTTTATTATGCTTTAACTTGCTATATATGCCTTTTCAACATTCGTGTTTGTGGTGAGATAATATTAAATTGCGCAATTTCAAAACGCGAACACATTGATAAAATAATAACATGTCATTTTCGTACCAAAGGTATAATCATGATTCGTAACCAGATTTACGTTTTACGGTTCATGGGAATAATTAAGAGAAAACGTTTAGTATTACGAAAAACAATTACGTTTCATTATTGCACGAACCTTCGCAACTATAATTGTGAACTCAAGCCCATAAGGTTTAAATGTATGATTAATGAGTTCTCTGTTATAAATTGTTGGTTTGGTTGAGATGTTCTGGTAATTGTTGATGCTGTGACAGTTTTGAGATAGGAAAGCTTAAAATAGGTACTAA
Source organism: Oeneis ivallda (assembly GCA_029955525.1). NCBI lineage: Eukaryota > Metazoa > Arthropoda > Insecta > Lepidoptera > Nymphalidae > Oeneis > Oeneis ivallda. The sequence continues at coordinate 4,246,224 of JARPMR010000015.1, forward strand.
GCAGGTAATTAGGTATACCTTCTTTTTTAAACTCAATTACCTCTACTGCAGGGTTTTTCAGAAAAAATTAAATAACGCGGAGAAAAAGAAATAATAATACTTTTACGTAGGATAGTATAATTTTTAGATATTTAATATCATTACATTAATAAAAAAAAGAATTTCTGTGAGAACTATATGAAAATTTCACCCATTAAAAATCCCATCATAGGTCGATTTTAATTTTTTTTTAAATTTTCCTGTCACGCTTGTCTTTTTGAGACCTATTCATATTTTGTTTGATTATGAGAATCATTTAGAAACGAGCAAAAACACGATCTCAAGGTGTAGAGTTAGTTTAATTATTCAACTAAAAACATGCTAAATGTACCCAGAATGCGTCGCTGCATTTCTTTAAGTAAACTCGTTAAAATATCGCAATCTGGTACGGATTTGCTTTTAAGATATCCAAGATAAGTAAGCTTAGTTTATTTCACATTTTGCGCATGCAATTAAGCTATATCTGCGGTTTAAGTATTTTAATCTAAGCTCGTTTACGAGTACACTTAAAGTTATATTAGGTAAACTAAGTGACTGCCTTTTACTTGCAACTTCGAGGGTAAGTCATAAAAATTATTATTATTTGCCATTGGCTACAATTTAAACTCTCTTACTAAGTAACAATATCCAAGTGGAATATTAAATTGACTTCAATAATTATTTTCACAATTATTAATAATTTTAATATTATCTAATAATTTTAATATTTCATGAGATTACATCGAATTGTACAGAAAAGGCCATGGTTACCTCTACTCATAGAAAATTAAGTCGAAAGTAGTGAAGTGATCACCCCTATTCCACGCAGTCTTGACCGTCTTATTTCTAGTGTAAAACAGAAAACCGCTCGATTTGTGTGTAGACTAAGAAGTGATTATAATACTATTGTTCGTTTCAAAGATAAACAGAGTAATAAGATATGATACCTGAAACTAAAGGAAGAGTTATGGTATTACCAGTCTATATATGTACGCAACGAAAAGGAGCTAAAAGTTTATTATGGATTTGAATATAGTAATTACACTAGCGGCACGCTATGATGGCCGGTTTGACGTTTGTCCGCTCATGAAGTTCCGTATTAATTGATAACGACTTTGAAGGAAATAATTGTATTACTTTATTGACGATAGTGATGTGCAGAGATTCATAAATTTTATCGAATGTAGTTTTAGGTTTAGGACTCAAAATTTATTTATTAAATTGATTTCTAAAATGTATACAAGTGTAGAAAAATCAGTTTGCACCATTTAAGGGGTGAATGTACTTGTGAATATGAACAATTTTCACTATGTGGACAAACCTCTGAAATCGCAAAAAAATATCAGCTGTTTCATACAAAAGGTAAAATTTTTATTTTTATATGATATATACCACAACTCGGCATTTGGTTTTCTAAATTGAACATTTTTAAAAATGGAATCTAATACGATCGTCACATAGGATCGCTGGCTAGCACAACTACTACCTCCGGCAAACTCGCGTCAATGCTCAATGCAAAACAAAGCAGTTTCGAATTGACGTTGCTTCGAAAAGTATAAACTGTCAGTGCAATGCGATTGTGATATAGTTTTGACCTGGCTTTGGATTTCAAATATTGATACTGCATTACTGTTGACCCTTGCTCGTTAATTTGGACTCTGTTCAAGCCCTTTGTTGTGGATTTCGTCGATATGACCGAACGTACGCAGAGAACTGTTCTAAATAGTCAGACACGTGAGTTCGTAATACGCCTTCGTAACTATTTCGATCGTGAAGCTCAAAATGGAGGGCCAATTTTACCTATAACGTCAGTGGTTGAACGCGTAGCTGATGCGCTTAATATTGGACAACGAACTGTTAGACGGATAACTAAAAAAAAATATGGCGAGACTGGCACAGAAGAAAATAAACTTCACACACCAAAAAAGAGAAAACGAGCAAAACCAGTCGTAGGCATCGATAGCTTTGATGCCGATGCTATCCGAAGACATGTTTACGGCTACTATTTACAGAAGGAGTATCCAACAAGAAAAAAGTTGGTGCATTCACTGAAGGAAGCTGGATTATTCTTCGGTGGGGAAAGTTCTTTAACGAAGATTTTGAAGACCATTGGATTTCGATACAAAAAATGTAACAAACGCAAAATATTGATGGAAAGATTTGATATAGCGATGGCAAGGTATACTTTTTTACGGCAAGTGAAAGAAATCAAAAATTGGCAAAATGTTGTGTTCTTGGATGAAACATGGCTTAATGCTAACCATACTGTAGGCCGTTCTTGGAACGATGACACAGCAGCATCTACTTCCAAAGTTCCTGTAGGAAAAGGATCGCGACTTATAATTTGTTACGCCGGAACCATCAACGGGTTTGTCGAAGGTTCTCTCATGGCTTTTGCGTCAAAAACCACTGGAGACTATCATGAAGACATGAATGGAGAAAAGTTTACTGAATGGTTTACCTCAATGTTGTGTAGCCTCCCTGAACCATCTATTATAATTATGGACAACGCCCCATACCACTCGATGCAAATTGACAAGCCACCTGCCCAATTCCAAAAGAAAGCTGATATCGTCGCATGGCTTCGTAAAAATGGCGTAGATGCAAACATGAATATGTTAAAAGCGGAATTAGTACGTCTTTTAAAAGAAAACAAACCAACCAAGATCCGATACGTCATTGACGAAATAGCATTAGAACATGGGCACAGAGTTATACGGTTACCGCCTTACCATTGTGAGTATAATGCGATTGAGTTGGTGTGGGCTCAAATTAAGGGATATGCTGCAAGACACAATACAGAACCCCCATTTACCACAAAAAAAATGCTAAAATTATTAGAAGAAGCTTGTGAACATGTGACTAAAGGAGACTGGGAAAAGGTTGTGAATAGAACTGTTAAATTAATAAGGGAAGATTATGAAAGAGATGTGAAAATAGATAATATTATAGAAAACGAACATATAATTATTAATGTAGGTGATGATAGCAGTGACGACAGTGAAAATAGTAGTATGGACGAATCTGATTAATTATGGCCTTTTGTGGCACCTTTTTTGGTATCTTTTGTATTCATATGTTTCTTGTGTGCATATAAAGTATGTATATTCATTTTCATTCAAATATTCAGTTCGTTCAAATAAATTAAATAAACATATACATTTTTGTTTTATTAAACCTATTTAATCAGGTACAAAAACAAAACTTAATTGTTTTCTGTTCGAGAATAAATTGACATTCCACATCACTATTGTAATGTGTCAAACCGGCCATCATAGCGTGCCGCTAGTGTAAGCATTCTATTTTCTATTACATCACTGAACTCGTAGGTTAGATCTTGTAGGGTCTAGTGCTAAGAAATATCTATGTACAAACATAAGCCCTGGTATACACCGCACACTACCCACTTTCACTTGCCAATGTAGGCCAGGCTTATTTACCCAACTTGTTCGGATCACCACTTTCGGAGAATAACACGCTCTTTAGCCGTTTATATAGTTTATCAATACTAGCCTGCGGCTTCGGCTTTGGTACATGTTTTCATTTTATTGCAATCTTCTCTATACCGTAGATCGCAGAGTTAATTTTTTAGTATCTAGGTAGAATACGAAACACAAACAATCATTTTCGGCGGCGAAACAAGTGCATAGCTTATTTAAAAATTTAAAAATTTTCAGGGATGCAAAGAATATCTGAAATTCTAAAAATTGGCCACAACAGTTTCATTGTTATTACATATGAACATAAAGGTAAAACATTAAAAAACGTAAAAATCGAGGTAAATACTTAATATTATGACGAAAATCCAGCCCACGTTACCTGAAACAAAAGAAAAAACAAATCATTAGTAACGGTTCAGTTACAGTGTAAAATATTAATTATGCCAGTGATTAAAGTGATGGAAGTAAATTCTTTGACAATTCAATTACGGTAGTAAATATCATTCGTCTATGAGTAAACTGCATGCCTGCGGGATCTCAGAAATTTTACAAATCTGTAATAGAACTAGAATCATAGCTGGAAGATAAAAAAAAAATACAGCAGCAAACGAAATAAAAATTATTTAAAAAACACAAGACAATTGTTATTGTTAAAAATTAAAATTTTGGCAAAATTGTACACAATAATTTTAAGTAGGTATTTATTTATTATTTTTCTAAAATAAAATAAAATGAAAGAAATAAGTACGAAATTATCCCGTTGATAAAAAAGTTATAAAATGCATCGCCCGGTAGACGAAAAAATGGGCGTAACATGACTCTCGAGCTGAGATTTTTAACTTTATTTTGTCTATACATTATTTTATTTTGTCTGTATGTCCGACATTTTTGACAGATATTTATACAATTTTGTCGATTTTTACACTAACAGCTGATGCGGGGATTATCTAAAAATGTTTGCTACAGTAGTTAGTATGACAATAGCAATCACCCTTTGATTGGCCAGCACTCTCACGTGCCATTGGCTAAAATGAGTTTTAATCTATATTTAAGTTATTTGTGTATAACTCAATATTATAGTATCGACATCACGAAACTTCTCCATTTAAATAAGCGATTGTTTACGTTTACGACGCGAGCATTCGCACCGCAACGGTTGTGGTTTCATAAATTTGGGTTTTATCGTACATTTTGTCACATAATTCATATTTGGCGAGTCGTTTTATATCTGCGTTCAACCGCCTTAAGGACGAGATGATTGTGCCAAAAATAAACATTCGGAACGTTAAGGCAGATGCTTACTCAATGCAAGATAGAACCTGCATGAACACCCGTGTGAACAGCAATGTGATGATATGATGGTTTGAAATTATCATCATCATCATTAGCAACCCATCAACGGCTCACTAGTGAGCGCAGGTCTCCTCTCAGAGAAGGGTTATAGGCCATAGTCCACCACGCTGGCCCAATGCGAATTGGCGGACTTCACACACCTTCGAGAACATTAGAGAACTCTCAGATGTGCAGGTTTCCTCACGATCCGTTGAAGCAAGTGATAGTTAATTGCTTAAACGCACTTGACTCCGAAGAGTTAGAGGTGCGTACCCGGGATCGAACCTGCGACCCCACGAATAGGAGACCACAGTCCTAACCACTAGGCTATCACTGCTTCTTATTGTATCGTATGATCGTATGAAATTATACGATCATAGATTTAGTCTGTGTCTGTCTGTACTAGTTTTAGAAACCAAACTGACTTTAATTAATATCTGTCTGTATGCCAAATTTCAGCCCGATCCATCCAGTGGTTTGAGCTGTGCGTTGATAGATCAGTCAGTCACTTCAGTCAGTCACTTCAGTCAGTCACTTCAGTCAGTCACTTCAGTCAGTCACTTCAGTCAGTCAGTCACCTTATTATATATTTACAGAAGATACATATTTTTGTAGCCTGTCGAATTTGTATAGGATTTGGAGCAAAAAGTAAGAAGAATCTAGTTAAACACCATCATGGATAAGTCTGCAACATAGACAGTGTGTTTCTGCTTAACAAAGCGCAACATAACTCTGCCTTAACCGACCTTTTATCAAACGGATTTTAATTCTAATGGACCAAAGAATTATTGCAGAGGATACATGCTTTATGATCCGTCGTTAATCATGGTTTAAAAATAGAGGTCCAGACACACCATATTGTGCATTCTTTGAAGCTATTTATGGCTACGACACGTTTAGTATGAAAATTAAAAAGTTTATTGATATTATACGTATTACTTTAACAACTGTTTGTACTAGTTAATTGTTGTGATTCTGTTGTAATATGGTTATAGAATAGAATAGAAATATTTTTAGAATGCCCTCAACGACATCATCCGCAGGTCTCTTGCTACTGCTCACGTGCCAGCTGTATTAGAACCTATTGGTTTGGCACGTAGTGATGGCAAGAGACCTGATGGTATGACGCTTGTTCCTTGGAGGACAGGGAGGTCGCTTGTGTGGGATGCCACCTGTGTAGATACTCTAGCTGCTTCCCACATCCATGCGACCTCCTCTGTGGCGGGTGCAGCGGCTACTAGCGCCGAACAGGCTAAGAGGCGCAAATATGAGAAACTTGACAGTGGTTTCATATTTGCGCCTTTTGGTGTAGAGACCCTGGGGCCGTGGGGCCCGGAGGCTCGCGCACTTTTTTTAGAGATATCAAAAAAGGTGATCGAGTCTACCGGGGATCCAAGAGCTGGCAGCTACCTTGGCCAAAGGATTAGCCTGGCCATCCAAAGAGGTAATGCTGCCAGCATCTTGGGTACTATGCCACACTGCGGTGGCTTGGATGGGGTTTTAGATTTTAATTAGTTTTTATTTTAGTTTTAATTTTAGAATTAAATTTAGGTTTATAGTATTGTATATATGAAATTTTCTACCTAAAATTAACTAATCTTCTATTTTCAAGTTGTAAAAAAAAAATTAAATTGTGCTTTTTAGAATATGTTTTCTTTTTCAAATATAATTTTACAAGTACTTTTGAATCATCGATGAGTCTACAACTGGTTCGGAATGCCCTTCTTACCGAGAAGAACCAGCAAGAAACTCGGCATAGTTTACAATAGGTAATATGCTATGTATGCAGTGTATGCAGTGTTTCCACATGAGGGGAAGTTCCAAAAATACATACCTACTTACAATTCAATACATGTTAAGATCGGCAGACAGAAAGTAGCCCCATTCACGCCTGTGGAACCCGTTCTCGAGCATGACTCATGAGTTCATGACCCATTGCTTCGCTCAACCATATTTGAGGGAACGTAACGTTATAGAGCTATTTAAATGTCCTTCCTCAGGATGCAAGCTGTCTTTTTGCCTTTTGTCGAAATTGGTTGAGCGGTTGAGGCGTGAAAAAGAAAAAGAAAAAAAAGAAAAACAGACAGTCAGATAGAGTGGTATAGCATCCATGATAATAATTGTATATGGATATTATGTTTTAATTATAGGTAAGTACCTACCTACATGATAGTTTTAAATACAAAGGTGTGTGGCGACTGTGTCCCACATTACGCCTTACGCTAATTATACCTAAATGAAAATAATCTGTTTAATTTTAAGCTCGTAGTTTAGCTGCGTTTTATGACTTGTTTCTCACGCCTATGTTTTATTGTAAGGCCGTAGCTATTAAGTTAGAAAATATTTATTTTTACTTTGGGTTTTTTCTTTGTATTTCTTTGTAACACCGATTTTTATTGTTATGTATTGTCTTTGTCTAAATTAATATTTTAAAGTTTATTTTTTTACAACTCTATTCCCTGTACTGTACTGCAAATGTAATTGTTTATTTCTTTCTGTTTTGGTAATCTGCTTTGCCTTTGTGAAGTTAGCCGACACCGACCGCTGTATTATTTTTGATTTTAAAAAGTTCCGATTTCAAGAACAGTTCACATGCAACACTCGAGGAGTTCACACTGAACACTCGAGGAGTACACGCGCAAATACGGTCCGAGTCGGTTCTCTTATACCACTCTGTGTATATTTATTGCTCAATATAAACCATATCACTAAGTGTTAAAATCTATGATTACTCTCCGCACAAACCCTAACCGTATGACCAAGTCAGAGCGCCGACAGTGGTGACCCCGACGTGATCATTCGTTTGTCTAACGTGCGCTTAGGTTTATTAGGGTAGTGTTTCACGCCGCGGAGTGATAATTAGTGATAAAGACTATTGTATGTAATTGACAATTAGTGACATTCGTTTGTGTAAGTGTTAGTATACTTAATTGACAATTTGTGATATTCGAGTAAGTGTTAATATATTAATTTTAAAATGACCGGAGCTGGTCAATCCAAGTGTGCGAGGCCATCGTCCGCCGTGTCAGCTGTCACTGCCGAGAACCCCGCGGATGAACGCTTGCGGCGCCTGGAGGGTGATATGCCGTCAAAAAGGAGCTCGTAAAGAACATGGTCCAATTGCAAGCTTCCGTGTACAGCGCAGAGCGAAGTATGAGGCCGCGCTCACGCAGCCCTTCCCGCTCGCGGTCATCATCGAGGGCCCGACCAGGGGGCTGGTTATGTTGGTACCACTTCAAACACGGACCGAAGGCCAACAAATGTGTGCAACCGTGTGCATTTAAACCACATGCGCAGCAGGGAAACGCCAGCGGGAGTTGCTAGCGGCGAGTGACGTCATCCCGCTTAATCCAACACGTCGCATTTTTATTAAGGACGCTGACAGTAAGGTGACATATTTATCGATATCGATAGTGGAGCGGATTTCTGTGTTTATCCGAAATCATTAGTTCATACGGCTCGCCAAGTCTCTGCCTATGAACTAGTGGCCGCCAACGGAAAACCGATTGCAACATACGGTACTGTCGCCTTAACTCTTAACCTCGGACTGCGACGTGACTTCCCGTGGGTCTTTGTAGTGGCTGATGTATCTACGCCAATCATCGGGATGGATTTCTTAGCACATTATAACCTAATGATCGATGCGAGGAACAAAGGGATTGTTGACGCTATCACTCAGCTTACGGTTAAAGGACATGTGGCTGGGTGTAAACAAACAACGGTTAAAACGGTGAATGGCACATCACCTTATCACGATCTCCTAGCGAAGTACGTTGACATTACGCGCCCGGATGGAATCGTGAAAGAAGTGAAGCATAATACGAAACACCATATTTTGGTGACACCAGGTCCTCCTGTAGCACAGAAGCCGAGACGTCTGGCACCTGATCGTCTCATAGCAGCCAAGAAGGAGTTTGACACGATGGTGAAGTTAGGCATTGCACAACCATCTAAGAGTCCGTGGGCTGCACCGCTTGTCATGGTTCCGAAGCCACCGGTACGAAGTAAGCCGGAGACACCCTCACCGTTCGCCATGCCTGAACCTGGACAGGCTACGACGGCGGAGCACCGGCCTTGTGGAGATTACCGCCAGCTGAACGACCGGACGATACCGGATAAATACCCAGTGCGACATATACAAGACTTTGCGCAGTGCTTAAGTGGTAAAACAGTGTTTACGAAGTTAGATTTAGTGCGTGCTTTTAACCAAATACCGATCGCAGAGGACGATATTCCAAAGTCAGCCATAACTACACCATTCGGATTGTTTGAGTTTAAATATATGACATTTGGTCTACGAAATGCGGCTCAAACGTTTCAACGATTTATGGACGAAGTGTTATGTGAGCTAGACTTTTGTTATTGTTACATTGACGATATTTTAATCGCATCAAGTGACGAAGCCGAACATTTAAAGCACTTAGAGACTGTATTTGATAGGTTAAGACAATACGGTGTTGTGATAAATCGAGCAAAGTGTGTGTTCGGTCAAACCGAGATCGAGTTTTTAGGCTACCTAGTCTCAGCGGCAGGTACCCGGCCGTTACCTGAGAGGGTAAATACAATACGTACTTTTCCGCTACCTGCCACTGCGAAAGAGCTGCGACGCTTCTTAGGTACGCTTAATTTTTATAGGAGGTTCATACCTAACGCAGCGGCTAGTCAGTCCAGCCTTAACGACCTCATAGGCAGTAAAAAAGGTAAGACACCTATTATTTGGACAGATGAGGCCAGGCGGGACTTTGAAACGTGTAAAGAAAGCCTAGCCGAAGCAGCATTGTTATCTCATCCGCTTGTAAACGCCGAGTTAGCTATTTTTTCAGATGCTTCCGAGAAAACAATAGGAGCGACTTTACAACAAAGGGTAGATAACAGTTGGCAACCTCTCGGATTCTTTTCAAAGAAGTTGACCACCGCTCAACAGAAATATTCAGCATATGACCGTGAATTACTCGCGATCTATGCTAGTGTCAAGTATTTTAGGCATTACGTCGAAGCGCGTCACTTCATTATCTTTACGGATCATAAACTTATTACCTACGCCTTTAGGAAGAAAGAGCAACAATGCACGCCTAGGCAGTTTCGGTACTTAGACTTTATTGGTCAATTTACTACGGACATACGTCACGTTAGCGGAGAGCTGAACATCCCGGCTGATATGCTCGCACGTATCGAATCCGTTCATAGCGACATAGATTGGGAATCTCTCGCGGTTTCACAGAGAAACGACCCACAACTTAAGTCATTGATTGAAAACAATAGTTCGTCATTGCAGTTACGACTTATTCAATTACCAGGTAGCAACGAGCTTATCTATTGTGATGTTTCGACGCAGGTGGCTAGACCTTATCTTACAGAGTCATTCAGAAGGACCGCGTTCCTTAAGCTTCATCGGAATTCGCATCCAGGTGGTAGAGCCACTACCAAACTTGTTTCTAAACGTTTTGTATGGCCGTCCATGAATTCAGATTGTAAACAGTGGGTTAAAGCTTGTTTAGATTGCCAACGATCTAAAGTAAATCGACACGTCATTACCTCACCAGGAACTTTAGCGCCGCCGTCGTCGCGCTTTGATCACGTACATATAGACATAATTGTTATGCCTTACTCTGAGGGATACCGTTATTGTTTAACTTGCGTTGACCGATTCTCCAGATGGCCGGAAGCTATCCCTATTGAAAACCAAGAGGCAGAGACTGTAGCTCGCGCATTTTATTCCAATTGGATTTTACGTTTTGGAATTTGTTTAAATTTAACGACCGATAGGGGTCGACAGTTCGAATCACACCTGTTTAGAGAACTTAACGCTCTAACAGGTACGAAACATTTTAAGACTTGTGCCTATCACCCCTCCTCTAACGGTATGGTGGAACGTTTTCACCGCCAGCTGAAGAGCGCAATAAAATGTCACGGCTCTAGGCACTCTAGTTGGACGAAAATCTTACCAACTGTAATGCTAGGTATTAGGGCTTCCTGGAAGGATGACCATCAAGCTACATCCGCGGAATTAGTATACGGACAGAGCTTACGCCTTCCCGGAGAGTTCTTAACGGCTAGTACATCGCGTAATACGTCGCCGAGTGAGTTCGTTAAAGAGCTATGTAATAACTTCAACCAACTCAGACCTATTTCTGGTACACAACACGGCCAGAAAAGTACATTTATTTATAAAGACCTAGCTGCAACTACTCATGTATTTATTAGAAACGATACAGTAAAGGCACCATTACAGCAGCCATACGATGGGCCGTTTAGGGTTATTAGCAGGACAAACAAAACTTTCTTACTAGATATTCGTGGCCGCGAGACCACGGTATCTATCGATAGGCTCAAACCAGCGTACGTGTTGCGGGAACCGCAACATCATCCCGATAATAACGTAAGCAATGATTCTCCCGAATTTTTCATTCGTAGTAACCGGCAACCTCAGGAAGTATCCATGAATCATGATTTGGATTCGAACGCCGTGCCTGAGGCGATCTCTAATAGCGTAACGTCAGATTCTCCGGACGTTAACCTACAAAGCGCAGCTCCACGCCGGTCTGGTAGACGTGTCCGTTTTCCTGATTACTACCAGGCTGGTTTTCCGTGATATTTCGTAATTCAGATCACTCTAGTTCATTTTTTTGGTGTTGTGTTTATTTTATTTTTTATTGATCTGAATCACTGGTAAGGGGGTACCTGTGGCGACTGTGTCCCACATTACGCCTTACGCTAATTATACCTAAATGAAAATAATCTGTTTAATTTTAAGCTCGTAGTTTAGCTGCGTTTTATGACTTGTTTCTCACGCCTATGTTTTATTGTAAGGCCGTAGCTATTAAGTTAGAAAATATTTATTTTTACTTTGGGTTTTTTCTTTGTATTTCTTTGTAACACAGACTATTGTCTTTTTCTTTGTATTTCTTTGTAACACCGACTATTGTCTTTGTCTAAATTAATATTTTAAAGTTTATTTTTTTACAACTCTATTCCCTGTACTGTACTGCAAATGTAATTGTTTATTTCTTTCTGTTTTGGTAATCTGCTTTGCCTTTGTGAAGTTAGCCGACACCGACCGCTGTATTATTTTTGATTTTAAAAGTTCCGATTTCAAGAACAGTTCACATTCAACACTCGAGGAGTACACGCGCAACTACGGTCCGAGTCGGTTCTCTTATACCACTCTGTGTATATTTATTGCTCAATATAAACCATATCACGTGTTAAAATCTATGATTACTCTCCGCACAAACCCTAACCGTACGACCAAGTCAGAGCGCCGACAGGTGTATATTTTTATTTGAAAGAGAAGTGCTTTTAGACTAACAATGTTTAGCCAATTAACACTTAAATCGAGATTACTTTGTTTGCAAGTAGGTTTACTAAAAAGCTTAATTAAGGTTAAATAGATTAACAATTAGCGGATTTGCCAGTCCGCTGGGTGTGAAAGAAGCTGTTTAAGAGACTTTGTTTGAGGTCGGATGCACACCGGTGATTTTCTGTCACGAGAGACGTTATGGTTTGTGGACATGAGACTGATGATGAGACGCCTATGTTGTCAAGTTATTTTTATACTGACAAGAATAAGTTTAAGAACTTTAACCCAACTAACTAACTACTTACTTTACTTTTTTCTTTGTTTTAATTTAATTGTAAATATTATTTAAGTGTGTAGCAATAAAGAATTTATCTATCTATCTATCTACTTACATATTGATTTTGTCTAAGCCTATGTCAACCGGACCACAAAAAACAATCGAATGACACCTCATTCATCAAAATGGGCTCAGTAGTTTAGGCTGCGGTGGAACATTCGTAAATAGTCACATACATACATACATAGACTACTAATCCCTTCATAACCCAAGAAATCATAACCCTGCCTTTTGACGGGGAAAAGATTTATTGTTTACTTTAATGAAGAATTAGTTTCTAACAACTTTCTAAGATATAAAATAATAGCCTATGTGTTAACCCTGGATATGAGCTATCTCCATTCCAAATTTCAGCCAAATCGGTTCATTCGTTGTGGCGTGAAGGAGTAACAAACATCCATCTCATAAACTTGCCCATTTATAATCATCATCATCATCAACCCATCATCGGCTCACTACTGAGCGAGGTCTCCTCTCAGAGAAGGATTATAGGCCATAGTCCACCACGCTGGCCCAATGCGAATTGGCGGACTTTACGCACCTTCGAGAACATTATGGAGAACTCTCAGGTGTGCAGGTTTCCTCACGATGTTTTCCTTCACCGTTAAAGCATGTGATATTTAATTTCTTAAACACACTTAACTTCGAAAAGTCAGAGGTGCGTACCCGAGATCGAACCTGCGACCCCCCGAATAGGAGACCACAGTCGTAACCACTAGGCTATCACTGCTTTATCCATTTATAATAGTAAATATAAAATATTATACATATTAGGATTGTCATTAGATGTGAAAGAGCTTTAGAGAAATCTTTGTCAAGATATAATAATAAAAGTCATTAAAAGTAAATCCAAAACTATCTGAGCTAAAATTTTAATTGCGGAACGGGAAATGTCTTGCTTAAAGATTTATGTTTTTTGAATGTACCTGTTTTAGAGTAAACTTTCAAAAAATTTAGAATTTTTAGCACTTACTTTCATTGATATTATAATATTAAACTTGTTTTTAAGTTAACAATCTTTTTGGAATTTAATAAAATAGAGTTCGTATGTTTAAATAATTATACTTACTGAAGAATTAATTAAATTTAAATTTAATTATATCAAAAAATATGACCTGATGCCCGCGTCTTTGTCTGCGAGGCTTTTCCAGAATTTCTTTGTTTTTCCAGGATAAAAAATATCCTACCAATTTTTAGGATGCAAGCTGTTTCTGTGCCAACGCGTCAAGATCGATTCAGCAGTTGAGCTGTGATAAACGGATTTATAATAAAATATTTTTATTTGTTGTGACCGTTGTAAAAAAAATACCTACCTACTTACCCAGTTATCAACGAACGTTTTACAATACCTTTTTCCTGTAAAGTTCGAACAAATCGATATATTTTACTCATACGTATAAACTATACATTTAAGTAGCAGATACACGAAATTATTTGCGTACCTGTCGAAGATATCAAGTTACAAGTTAACACTTGCTTCTCTTTTAAAGCGTATAACTTACAAAACTGTTGACAAGTTATCTGTTTCACATCTTTATTGCACCCTCTTAATATCTGAGTTTTTGAAATTTTTATAAAAGAAATTAGGTTATTTTCTCATAAATTATTATCTTGTATAAATTTTATCAGTTCAAAGAACCGATGCTCGTTGGGGTGCCAAGATGCTGGAGTAGTGACCTCGCACCGGGAAGCGCGGTGTTGGCAGACCCCTCACTAGGTCGACCGATGAGTCGCAGGGAGCCGCTGAGTAAAGGCGGCGCAAGACCGAGGTCTGTGGACGTTCATGAAAGCGTTCAGCAGTGGACGTGTTGATGAAGTAGAAGAAGATAAACACAGGTTGACCCCTGATCATTATTGCGCACCTTTCGGAAAAGTCAGTCATTATAACATCAACCTTTTCAATATTTCTCATAAATCTGACAAATGATTACTTAAAACTTAACAAACTGTAACTTATAATGTAATCAATTAAACTTAAACCGGACAGGCAGGCAATAAATAATATAGGTGTATTGACGGTCCCTCTTATTAATGACAAAATATTGACACCAGCAAATTACATGATGCAAGAAACGATGAAACATAATATCTTGTCCATCACAAGTCTAACTTAGCTCTTAAGTCACAGACTAACTAGAAATGTAGACAAACATTCCGTCGTAAAGTTACAGGCCTAGAAAAAGTTAGGGCAGTGACGCTCGTGTTTAAAATAAAACGTACTGGGACTCGAGCGTAAAATGGCAATTCAATACATTTCAACATTTCTTTATTTCAACATACATATTTACTACATATTATTATTTCATCGAAATATACCAATCCTTTGGAACTCTGGATAATAACTAATTTTTAATTAACTCACGTACACTGAGTGAAAATATCAAAAACTCATGCACATTTCGAACGCATTTTCATGTTAGGTATGAGTTTTTGGAAATTTCGCGTAGAGTCTGTTCAATTAGTAAATTGAAAAATAGCTTGTGAGTTGTAGCAACATTGTGAAAGATTCATCGATAAATCAAAAAGTTTGATAATTTGCATAAAAATAAATCTGATTTTAATTAAAAATGAACTATGAACACATTAATGTGGAAAGCTGGAATAAATGGAAAAACTCTTGACTCAAAATTCTTGACTTATTGAACAACTTCATTTCCTTAGTCCTTTAACTTAGACTTACGCAAAGCATGCTGCGAGAATAATAATATGTGCGTGTGTATCCCAACTGACTTTTCTTTTGTGTGGATTTTTCGTGAGGACTTCGTCCATGTTCTTACAGCCTTATATGTACATAATCGTTTCACACCTTAAAAATACTGAAAATGTTCAAGCTATAAACGTCTTTAATAAGTTTTACTCAAGAGTCAAAACAGAGTGAATAAGTTACAATCTCTGAACATATTTTCTGGTTGCACTTGGTCAAGTACTATTATATATTCTGTGACTTGGTGAAGACTTGGTGTCAGATTATTAAAACTACTTCCGTTGTGTAAGATAGCCTTTTGACGCCCGAGGTATTTATTATGGAGATAACCATAACCATAGTACTTATTCACAATAACTGCCTCTTAAAAAGGTGTTATCCATAAAATCTACCTCTGTTTTTATTATAAAATTATTATCTATAATATCTATAAATTTATAAAATCAAACACACGGTTTTTAAAGTTTTGTCAACCAAAACCCTTCACTCACTTAACTACCACTCAAAGCTACCACTAGATGAGTGTGTCAAAAGAGCTTATGATAATACGACACTGCTTTTTAATAGCTTTTATAATTTAATTAATTTGTACCACAGTGCTGATAATTTCTTGTGCCATAAAGTGCTATACATATTATGTTTGTATTTACAAATTAATATGTGAATATCGAGCGCAGATTTGCATATCGTGTAGATACAAGTAATTATACGCGGTTGCAAAGTATGCACTTGGTGTGCACCGAAAGTGTCACATATGGTATCCGGCCATTTAACTTTCCAAGTACTGACAGTTGGGACCTGTATATGATAAGGTATCCTACATGCATAACATCATCAGGTTTTATATTTAAATTATGAATTTATTTTTGGTCGGTAATAATGTTCTCAAAGGTGTGTGAAGTCTGCCAATCCCACTTGGCCAGCGTGGTGGACTATGGTCTACACCCTTCTTCTCTCACCCTTCTATATATCTGGTCTACACCCTTCTATCTACCCTTCTATCTGTCTGGTCTACACCCTTCTATCTGTCTGGTCTACACCCTTTTCATTCGAGAAGAGACATGTGCCATGTACTGGCCGGCGATGGGTTCAGTTGAATTAAAATAACTAACTGTTTACCATGTTTTTGATGCATAAGTATATTTATAAGGACTCGCTTTACTACTTATCTGTATTAAATTCCCTTCAACTGTAGTTTTTAATAGCATAGTCTATCGATACTTTGAGATTTTTTCATTAACTTCAGTGAAAGCCTCTTTTAAGTAGCGCCATTTTCTTTAAGTATATTCCGAATTTCATATCCAAAGATAATGAGATTTACCATTACAGACAGGTTATTTTTCAGCGAAAGCTGTGGTATTGGAGTAAACTAGCTTGTTTACCCAATAAACTGTAAACTGTTTGTCCGTGCATTCCTCGCTATTTGCTCTACATACGCAGGCTATCATTGGGCTGAGCGCAGCCAGCAATGACCATCAATCTAACCCGTAGCCCGGAGCGGACCACCCGATAGCCCATCATTTTTGTTGACCCAGTTTTTATATATATAATATGGTACGATAGACTGCTTTATTATAGCGGACTGTTGACTATAATTTACACAACTCTTAATAGTCTTAATCTATATGGTAATTTAGTATTTATTTATAGACAAAATGGCAATAAAAAGAAACGACCAAAGTAATCCTCGACGCTCTCGCAACATATTAGGTAGGTATATTACGATAAAAATTGTTTTTATACCTACTTTGTTATACTAAGTTGGTTTTTTGAAAAACATTTTTTACTGCAAAACGGTTTTCAGTTCAGTCAAACCCAATAGATATTGATTTACATCTTGTTCATCTAGGTAGGTACTTAATCAACCTCTAGACGACCACTGCTAGACAAAGGTCTCCTCCATGGACTCTCACAGGCTTCGGTCTTGTGCCGCCTGAAACCAGTGGCTCCCTGCGACTCGTTTGATGTCGTCGGTCCACCTAGTGGGGGGTCTGCCAACACTGCGCTTCCCGTTGCGGGGTCGCTACTCCAGCACCTTGGGACCCCAATGACCATCATTGATTTATACACCTATCTTATAATAAATAGCGATTATGAAAATGATAATAGAGATCTGTCACGTGAGACTATTGAAATAAAAATAGATCATCATGAATTAAGGGAAAACATAGGGTTAATGCCTTCAGACGATTTATTAAAAATCTAACTTCAATCTCCATGCATAATACTTTAATTTATATTCGCTTTTACTAAAAATAACTCATTTAGCTAACATTCTGTAATAAATGGCAAAATAACCTGTTATAATATTCTAAATGCCCGTTTTCACCAACCATACCGAAATCATCCCCTAAGTAAGAGTCTCTTTACGTAGGCAGCCCCTAAAGTTTAGGGCCTAAATACAGTCCCTTACCCAATGTCATTTACACCTTTAGGTGTTCCCTAAATCCTCGTGAAAACGAAATTGATAGAAAGCGTCACCTAAATCAGCTTAGATAGCCCGCAAAACTTAGGGAACGTTGGTGACAAAAGGGCATAAATGCATAAATGTACCCACCATTATTGGTTCAAACGCGCCAAGCAGCCCCCGATTGTCTAAAAGTTATTCCATTGATCGTGTTCGTGTTCGATGATATTAGAGTCAAAGTAAAATAATCCTTGATTGTATTGATTTCAAGTCACAAATTAAGAACAACCGATTGTAACACGGAGCGTATCGTACTTACGTTAATGTATAAGAATGCATACACGAAATTGAGCTCTAATTCAATTTAATTATGGTTTATTTTACTTTAACGCTAATGTCATCGAATAAGATGACGATCAATGGAATACCTATAGACAATCGCAGGGCAGGTCACACCACGTTCACGCTTATATAGCTGCAAAATATGTCCAAAATAGTAAAGCACGAGCAGAACGAAAGCAAAAGTCATGGCGACTTATTTGGTGTTCGCCCACTTTGTCTGGCCTGTCCATTCATAGCTACGTCAATTATATCGCTTAGTGCCATGTTACATTGGTGTAGGAGCGGCGATTTTAGTTTTAATAGCGACTCTATTTCTATATCTTTAGCCCGCGACTTTGTCCGCGTGGAGTTTTATAGCGAGATAAATATTCCATGTTACGTATACAAAAATCACGTCAATCCTTAATAGCTTCGTTGCGGCCTGATTGAAGTACCTACTTAGGTACAAACCAACAAAAAACAAAAAAAAACACAACACACACCAACAAACACCCTTGCTGCACAGTATAAGGAAGAGATACCTTCGTTACTCTGCGCTTGCTGTGTGATTTTAAAATTTAATAAATTCAAATTCAGTGGGTCTCTCATCAAAATTCAACATTTTTTATTACGTGTAATTTTGGCACTTATGAATAGTCTAGAATCTACCACTGCACCGGTTCGAAAAGCTGATGAAGATGAAGTCAAAAAGCATTTCCAGTTTGTCTTACCAAATTCGGTTAGAAGACGAAGTATGATTTACCCGCTCCTCTTACGAGTAAATTATCACCATGCTCTCTATCTAAAACCGCTCATAGCAAGTCAGGCGTGAGCGTCACACATAAAAATTAGCATTTCCGTTATTGCGTCGGCTCATGATTGTTAGAATTAGTGTGGGCCCAAGGCTGAGCGTGTCCTGCTCTGATCCCATGACAATTTACAGGAGCTACTCATATACCTACCTATCTTAATAATGTAGCTAGTACCTACTATTTAATTTTGGATAAGGAACTCCTTATTGAGTTTTATTTTTTAACCGACTTCAAAAAAAGAAAAGGTTGTCAATTCGTAATTTTTTTTTTTCATTTTTTTTATGTATGTTCACCGATTACTCGAAGACTTTTTTTTTGTTTTAAAGGGTATACTTCCCAGGTGGTCTCATTTAAATTTTATCGAAATCGGTTATGCAGTTTTTAAAATATCAACAATAAATTATACACTTTGTAGTGGCTCGGGCGTTTGAAGTAGGTTTTTAAAAATATATTTTTTTAATAAATTATTTCACAATACGACAATATTTTGTTGAGAACCAGAAACGCTTGGAATATATTTAAGACAAATGAAGGGGACGAACTATGCAGAGTGAAGTCAGCAGGTATTTGTTAAAATTGCAGTTTAGGTACGGTTTTGGTGCATACCTGTGCAAACCAACAAACACACTTTCACTCATAAATAAGATGCAAAAGTGTATTTGTTTGTTGGTTTGTCCTTCACACATACTTTTATCCTGAAAAACAAAGGGTTCTCGATAGATTTTTCAAAATCTCGGGATGAAGTCGAGCGAAAAGCTAGTGACTGATATGACAAGAATGACGCACAGTTCTACGTTTGAAATACGTACCGAAAAGGTGTATACTATAGTGGTCTGTGATTAGGGCTTGCAAATATTCGAAAATTTTGGTATTCGAATATTCGACTTTTTTTCGGGTATTATTCGAATTATTCGAATAATATTCGAATAATTAAAAAAAAACAAAAGTTGTTATAATAATCATGTTTTTAACTGCCAATCTCTTACTTTGATTCTAATATCTTTGAACCAAAACAAAATTTTACTTAAAAATTAAAGAACTGTTTGGAATTTGACTGTTATGGCACTAATTCAGTCCTCCAAAAAATATAAAAAGTTGTTGTTTAACAAGACAACCACAATATTATATTATATAACACAGTCTTATAAACCGAGATATGAGTGTGAATATTGTAATAATATTTATATATCAATAAAATCAAATAATCAATTACAAAAACAACAACTTGCTTAAAATCTTTTATCATGTAACTAGAAATAAAGTACTAAATTCTAAACATTATTTTTGGTTCTTCGTACTACTTACTTCGTATTACTAACTTACAAATCTTAAAAGATTTAAAAGAGAGATTTTCAACGTCGGTAGAATACAAATAGGTAATAATTCAGTATTAGAAATTATGAATTTGGACCTACCTAGCTGGACTATGTGTCCCAGGTATATTATTTACTCGTGCACAATGTCAAGTGCAATATTCTTAACGAGGGTGGAGTGGAGCATGAGCATTGGACATGATTTTCATCTTGCTCATGTTCATCTTTAGGCCCAACGCTGAGAAACCGTGCTGAGATCGTTGAGCACTGTATTGAGGTCGCTCAGAGTCTCTGCCATAACGACTATGTCATGGGCAAATCGCAAGTGAGTGATGTACTCACTGTTTATGTTGTTGCCAAGTCCGTTCCAATCCAGAAGCTTAAAGACGTCCTCCAATGCAGCAGTAAATAGCTTTGGGGAGATTGCGTCTCCCTGTCACACTCCACGCTGCAAGTGGATTGACCTCGTAGTCTGGTCCTGTATACGTACTGACATAGTGGCGTTTTCATACAAGCACTTCAACACTTGGATATACCGGTAGTCAATCCGGCATCTCTGCAGCGACCTCAATAAGGCCCAAGTTTCTATCAAATCGCAGGCTTTCTCATAGTCCTCAGACGCTAAGCAAAGTGGCCGTTAATGCTCTTCCATCTTTTGTATAGCCTGCCGCAGCGTATGAATGTGATCTATGGTGCCCCAGCCTTTTCGGAATCCGGCTTGTTCGGGAGGCTGGAAGTAGTCGATCCTACGAACGAGACGATTCGTAGTGACTCTCGAGAACAACTTATAAACATGACTCAGCAGCTAGATGGGTCTATAATAATTCTTCAACAAGTTATTATCACCCTTTTTGAAGAACAGAACCACCACGCTCCTGTGCCATGCTTTCGGCGGATGCAGCGGCGTGATGACGGAATTGAACAATCGCTGAAAGATCTAAACTACCGGTTTTCCACCCGCTTTCAAGAGTTCTGCAGTGACTCCATTATCACCAGTCGCCTTGGTGTTCTTGAACTGCTTGAGCCATACTAATCTCGTATAGGCTGACGTCCGGGATAACAGGAGAAAGAGATCAATAGCCGAATCCAACTCAGCTGGGCAGCATTTGGGAATCTCCGAGATGTCTTCTCGTCCAAAATCCCTCAGCGCCTAAGACGAAAGTCTTCTAAGTCACTAAAAGAACAGTGTGCCAGTGTCGACTTACGGATCCGAGAATTGGTCGCTAACTGTGGGCCTCATAAGAAGGCTCAGGGTCACTCAGTGGGCTCCGAGCTAAGCTCGGAGTATCCCTGCGAGATCAAATCAGAAATGAGGAGATCCGTAGGAGAACCAAAGTCACCGACATAGCTCAGCGAGTCGTGAAACTGAAGTGGAAATGGCCGCGGCACATAGTTCGAAGAGCTGATGGTCGCTGGGGTCCCAAGGTGCTGGAGTGGCGACTCCGCAACGGGAAGCGCAGTGTTGGCAGACCTCCCACTGGGTGGACTGACGACATCAAACGAGTTGCAGGGAGCCACTGGATTCAGGCGGCGCAAGACCAAGATCTGTGGAGGTCCATGCAAGAGACCTTTGCCCAGCAGTGGTCATCTATCGGTTGACAAAGAAGAAGAAATTATGAGATCAGAATCAGATCAATGTTACATTGCACAAAAATAAAATGCATTTTAGTCTAATCATCTTACTTTGGCTTATTCTTACACTTACACGTACAACTTAAGAACCTTCAAGGCAAGAGTGAATAGGTATCTTCTAGGCAAGCGCGTTCCAACCTAGACCTCATCACTGCTTTCTTCTAAGCATAATTATTGTCTTCTACTTCTAAGCATAATGTTGCGCGCGGAGTTTAAAATTCATATTTTGTGCATGTCGCAGGCATTTTGTGTGATTCCGCCGTTTACATACGGCGTCGTCAGTTTAGAAACGCTCGCTGTTATGTAAAAGGCAAAATGACAACTCGTTCAATTGTTTTAATTTCACTGTAGTTTTAGATTCAGTTATTGCGAATCTACGCAATTCCCAAGCACCAGGGCCACGAATCTGCCTCTAAAGTTAGCTTAGGTTGGGGTTCGACATGAACAGTCAGGTGTCCGCTTAGGTTCCATTTGGCCAATATACCTTTTTTTTTACGTGGGGAAATTAATCATGGATACCACCGCCCCCGGGGTTACGCGACAGTTATGTCGGACTCTAACCGACTAAAACCCCACGGTGTTCCTTCTCATCGCCTGGTGACTGGGCAACGGGACCGTAATCACGTTCACGCAACCCAGCCAGCGGCGCCTGCAGAGACAGAACCTCCTCTCAAACACAGAGTTCTTCACTCATCACTCTATCTGAGGCACACAAGGAACAAAGTGTGTCTCCCAGCCCGAGGACCTAACTCCCTCAGGAGACGGACTCCCCATATCCATCGCCTGGAGGCGATGAATTTCACTGTCGTTTTAGATGTAGTTATTGCGAATCTACGCAATTCCCAAGCACCAGGGCCACGAATCTGCCTCTTAAGTTAGGTTAGGTTGGGGTTCGACATGAACAGTCAGGTGCCCTTAGGTTCCATTTGGCCAATATACCTAAGTGTTCACCAGACTCTTCACACACACCTGACTGTTCACACTACCACCCGACTGTTCATGTATAACCCTAACCTAACTTTAGATTTTGGCGAACATAGTACTTGTTAGGCATAAGAAACAGAACTAAATACTTCAATTTGCCGCGGCATTACATAACAGCGAGCGTTTCTAAACTGACGACGCCGTATGTAAACGGCGGAATCACACAAAATGCCTGCGACATGCACATCAATATTCAGAGTTTGGCTTTCGGAAAATTGGTCGAATATTCGAATATAGCAGATTTAATATTCGAATATTCGGACAAGAATTATTATTCGAATAATTCGAATATTCGAATATTCGAATGCAAGCCCTATCTGTGATACTATATCAGAATAACAAACATCATTCCTTGAATCTGAAATAGTACAATTTATATTCCTCAGTAGTATTCAAGGAATTGTGTGAAGTGATGTCAAAACAATGTGATTGTGAAAACTGTCATGAAACATTCATATTGATTCAATGATGGAAGAGAATATTTACAAGAGACTGATCCGATTTCCGCATAATGCCGATAGCTACAGATTGTCACTCGCGAGCTATTTTTCCATCCGATAATCCGATTACGAATACCAAGGCACCGATTGCCTTGGCTTTAAACGGATGAAGCCAATAAACTGACGTATCCGATTTGCTAGCGTTGCGTAATAAAAATAATCAGGCAAGTAGTGAAACAGGTCAGGAGCAAATGCGGATGAAACACTGGAGCTTACCATTATGATACCTGTACAATTTAGGGATTTAGCTATATTTCATAATAGACTCGCAATCATCAAATCTTTGGTTTCGACTGTATTTGAACTGCTAAGCAAATTGATAAGAGGATCAGAGTTACTATAAATACCAATCCAGGTCAAATAACTAACCTGATATGGCAGCAAGCATGCAGTAATAGTGAGAGGTGGTCGGTCTCTGCCAGAGTCTGCAGGAGGCCAGACAGCATCGCTGGATGGTCCCAGATCTTTATTAAGGACGTTTTATGTGTACTTGCCGAGGTGGAAGGGGAGCTCCGCGAGAGAAGCGAGCGTGAAAATTTTATAGAAATGAAAAAGGGTCGTGTGGATAATTTCTTTTATTTTAAAGCCTCCAACTCCAAATACCAAATCGGCTAACGATGATGATGACGTTAAGTAGTATCGTTTACACTTTAAATCAACCTACGAGTAGTTGGAACTTCATCAGTTGCCTACAACCTTAAACAAACCAACTTATTTAAAAATATTGATGGAAACATCACACCTATTTATTAAACGCAACTAATCTGAAGCTACCTGATACTCGTAGTAGGTATCATGATACATAATACCACCAGGTTTTAGGTATGACGTGGCATCAGGTACACTCGCGTGGTGTAAGTATGCTCCGCCCAAACTAGGTCGCGTCATAAGAGTAATGCACAAAAGTACACCAAATTACAGAACCGTCAAGTCCTCCTACATACGTGCAATAACAATGAGCGCTCAGCGTGTCACCTGAGCCGGCATTGAGACAGTGAGTCAGAGGTGGCGCCAGCGTCGTCGCCGCCGCCCGTATGCCCACTGTCATTGTGTACAACCCACCACGCAGCTTCCTCTATGAGACAGGAGATGAGATAAGCTTTCTCTCTAATTTATTTTTAACTCCTAAGCCTAAGTAAGTCACACTTAGCCTAGGTATGTCACACTCTCTTTAACATTTCTGCGGTGGTGTAGTGTGATGCGGGTTGTTACGTTCCCTCAAATATGGTTGCGCGAAGCAATGGCTGGGTCATGCTCGTGAACGGGTGCCACCCGGCGGCAATGGGGCTACTTTCTGTCTGTCCGTCTTAACATGTGTTGAATTATAATTAGAAATAATTACGTATGCTTTTGTGGAACTTCCACTCATTGTGGAAACTCTGCATACTTAGAATAATATCTATTAACTAGCTGATGCCCGCGACTTCGTCCGCGTGGAAAAAGTAATAAAAAAGAATTGTTTTATGTTAATCGTGAGGTTTTTACGATTGTACTACGCCAGTATACATATAATATTTTGTATCTACTTGGTACCTGCAAACCTACAATATCAATTCAAAATGGAAATTTTGTAAATACCCACAATTTAGGCAGGACCAGCAGCATCAGGATTGAGGAGTTGGTAAGTGGTCTTCAATGATGGATTGGCAACTGGTCTTCATTCTCGCCTGCATCACTGGACTGTAGTCCAGTGATGCAGGCGAGAATTTTCGATTGCACTACGCGATTCGCGAGCGAAGCGAGCGCAAAGATTTTTTGATCGCATTAAGTACGCCTCTGTGTAATCCATACTAATTGGTATAGACAAAAGCAATCTATAATCGACATTATCGCTAGTAAAGCGAGTGCGACATTTTTAACGATTGCACTACGCCACTATGTAGTCTATACTTGGCACCTACATAAGCAACACAAAACCGACGCTGTCGCGAGCGAAGCGAGCGCGAAATTTTTTAGGACTGGACTACTTAACTATGTACTCCATACTTGGTTTACACTCACAACATCAATGAAGAAAAGACATTTCCGCGAGCGAAGCGAGCGCGAATTTTTTTTACAATTACGTTGCATCACTAATTTGCGAAAACGGACATTTTCGCAAATTTTTAGGGCTGCACTACTTAACTGTGTCCTTCATACTTGGTTCTTACAATACCAATCAAGAAAAGACACAACTTCGCGAGCAAAGCGAGCGCAAAAATTTTAGATTGCACTACGCTCCTTTTTAGTTTCTACTTGGCACCTACATAAGTAAGCGAAAACCGAAATTTTCGCGAGCGAAGCGAGCGCAAAAATATTTTGATCGCACTACGCCTCTGTGTAGTCCATACTAATTGGTATAGACAAAAGCAATCTACAATCGACATTTTCGCGAGCGAAGCGAGCGCAAAAATTTTAGGACTGCACTACTTAACTATGTACTCCATACTTGGTTTACACTTACAACAACAATGAAGAAAAGACATATTCGCGAGCGAAGCGAGCGCCTAATTTTTTAGAATTACATTGCATAACTATGTAGTCCATACTTGGCAATCGAAAACGGACATTTTCGCAAATTTTTTAGGGCTGCACTACTTAACTGTGTCCTTCATACTTGGTTCTTACAATACCAATCAAGAAAAGACACAATTTCGCGAGCAAAGCGAGCGCAAAAATTTTAGATTGCACTACGCTCCTTTTTAGTTTAAACTTTGCTCCTAGGTATATTAGCGAAAACCAAAATTTTCGCGAGTGAAGCGAGCGCGAAAATATTTTGATCGCACTACGCCTCTGTGTAGTCCATACTTATAGGTATAGACAAAAGCAATCTACAATCGACATTTACGCGAGCGAAGCGAGCGCAAAAAATTTCGATTGCACTACGCATATTTGTAGTTCATACTTCGCACCTACAGTAGCAACTGAAAACTGATATTTTCGCGAGTGAAGCGAGCATACTTGGTTTACACTCACAACAACAATTAAGAAATTTTCGCCAATGAAGCTAGCGCGAAAATTTTTACAATTTCATTGCATCACTATGTAGTCCATACTTGGCAATCCAAAACAGACATTTCGCAAAATTCTTTAGGGCTGCACTACATAACTGTTTCCTTCATACTTGGTTCTTCTTCTTCTTCTTCTTGAGGTGCCATCTCCTACCGGAGGTCGGCTATCATATTGGCTATTCGGACCTTACACACAACTGCGCGGAATAAGGATCGAGTACTCAGTCCGAACCATGTCCGGAGATTCTTGAGCCAAGAGGTCCGTCTTCTTCCAGGGGGTCTCCTACCTTGTATCTTCCCCTGTATTATTAGTTGGAGCAACTTGTACTTATCGCCACGCATTATATGTCCCAGATATTGCAGTTTTCGTTGCTTTATTGGTTCGTTATACTTAGTTCTTACAATACCAATCAAGAAGACACATTTTAGCGAGCGAAGCGAGCGCAAAAATTTTCGATTGCACTACGCTTCTTTGTAGTTCATACTTGGCACCCGCAGTAGCAACTGAAAACTGATATTTTCGCGAGCGAAGCGAGCGCGAAGGTTTTTTTGATCGCACTACGCCTCTGTGTAGTCCATATACAAATGAGTACATAATTTAATATAATTTTTTTACAAAACAAAGTATATATTTTTTTTCTTAAGTTTTTAAAACCGCTCAACCGATTTCGGTAAAATTTAAAAAGTACCTGGGAAGTACCCTTTCAAACAAAAAAGTAAGAATTTTCCAAATCAGTTCAGGCGTCTTCAAGTAATCGGTGAACATACATAAAAAAATTGAAAAAATAGATTCCGAGTTCCGACGAATTGAGAATCTGCTCCTTTTTCGAAGTCGGTTAAAAAGAAATCTACAATCGACATTCTCACAAAGGAAGCGAGTGAGACATTTTTTACGATTGCACTATGCCACTTTGTAGTCTTCACTTGGTCAAAACCTACAATATGAATTCATTATCGACATTTTGTAAACACCTACTATTTAGGTGGGTATTATCATCAGCAGCATCGGGATTGAGAAGTTGGTACCATTAGTATCTAGTTGTAGCATGGGGAGGAGAAGGGAGGTGGATGATTCCTAAACCGAACCGAGCGATAATTAAATTAGCTGAATAGATTGATGCCATCTAAGAATACAAAGCTCCTGTGGGAAATTTTAGTAAACGGAAAACGGAGACGCAAAATTTTTTACGGCTGCGTTATGCCACTACCCTAAGTAGTTCATACTAATTGTTACCTATCATTGGTGAGCAGTACCCAGCAGCATCAGAATTGAGTCCTCTTTTACGGCTCCACTACACTATTATATTTTAAATATTTGGCACCTACAATATCAATTCACAATCGACAGTTCGTAAATATCTATGATTTAGGTGGGCAGTACACTGCACCATCAGGATTGAGGAGCTAGGGCCTGGAGGTCAGTGATA
Organism: Oeneis ivallda; assembly: GCA_029955525.1. NCBI lineage: Eukaryota > Metazoa > Arthropoda > Insecta > Lepidoptera > Nymphalidae > Oeneis > Oeneis ivallda. Next base: position 4,273,741 of record JARPMR010000015.1, read on the forward strand.
TAGTCTAAAATTAGTATGTAATGAATAGCTCAGGTCAAGATATGGCTATGGTATGAATGTAATAAGATCTATATACGTATATATCGTATGCGAGTGACCTGGAACTATCCGAGAGAAGTTTTGTCCTCTATCTCCGATAATATCTAGCAGATCTTCACCAAAATTGGTCATTGTATTTCTTGTCGTACACACTTTCAAATAAAGAAAGAATTATTAAAATCCGTTCAGATTTGACTGAGTTATGGAGTAAAATCAACAAAAAGTTTTATCCCCTATCCTGGAGTAACCTTATGTTTTATCGGGATAAAAACTATCCTATATGTTGACCCGGAGTATCAGCTACCGCTGTACTAAATTTCATTTAAATCCGTTCAGTAGTTTTCGCGTGAAGCGCGGACAGACAGACAGACAGACAGACAGACAGACAGACAGACAGACAAAAATTAAATAAAAATCTGTTTTGGGCTCAGTATCGATAGTCAAGCATCCCCCAATTAAAATTTTCAAAATATATTAAATGTACAGAAATCTTCCAGTTACAGTTTTATTATAAGTATAGATGTAAAAGTATTTTGAAAAGAGCAACTGCCGAGTTTCTTGCTGGTTCTTCTCGGCAGGAACGGCATTCCGAACCAGTGGTAGACTCATTGACGATTCAAAAGTACTTGTAAAAGTTTATTTGAATAAAAAACATTTCTATTCTATTCTACTCTATGTGTATACAACTGTGTGCCTGTCTGTTCCCTCGTAACTCCCTAACGAACGGACCGATTTTGATGCGGTTTATTCTGATTGAACGCTAACGGAATCGAGATAGATCTTAGCTATAATTTTTGAAGATCTGCTCAGACACTTAAAGATCATCAGCTCATTTCCAACTTGATTAAGGGGTCTTAAAAACTTTCACTGGTGCGATTGGTGGTGGACTGTTACTTCGGATTATTTCGAAGGCATGGTAACCTTGAGCTGATGCTGCAGCATCAAGTAGTAGACCCAACTCTTTAGCAACTTACAGCAGATATAGTGTGTTTGGGCTCATTAGAATGATCTCAATGATAATATGTTAGATAGATGATGTTCGAGGATGGAGGAGGAGGATCTGATGATGGAGCAGAAATCTGGGTAATATGGTATGGGCCATAGATTCACATATCGGGGGCGTTTTAAATTTTCCAAATTTATAGACCAATTTATAGGCCAATTTGATAGACTTTTATGACAGGTCAAAACTCTATCACCATAAACTAGAAACTAAAACAATTCTACTAAAGAGGTCGCAAGAAAATCAACATTTTGGCTATAAAAGAAAGCGCAATCTACTTTTTTCTAGAACAAAACCTGCGTTGCACGTTGCACAGTGAATGTTGCGTCCGCGATTTAGCGTATTTTTTTTTAAATTACAGATTAACATCAGGTGTGAATGCAGCAGTGAATTTATTCGCGCCGTAAAGTAAAACCAGCTGTAATTATGTTGCTTTTAAGGCTGTCCAGTTACATGATTGATCCCAGGGTCTTGAGCGAGTGAATTCTTTATTGTTTACCGGTTTTTGGTCGACTGTCTCAACCGTTGAACTCTATAATAAATCTATGATTTACACTGGATAGGCTGCTGTCATATTTTTTGACCTACTTGATTGATGTCATTTTGGCGCTGTCAAAAGTGCCCAAGGAAATGAAATTAGAGTCCGCGCCACGAAAGAAGACCCGTGGCAATTAGTGGAACTAATACATTTTACATCCATTTTGCTCGGAGTGTCCCTGCGGGATCGAATCAGAAATGAGGAGATCCGTAGGAGAACCAAAGTCACCGACATAACTCAGCGAGTCGCGATACTGAAGTGGAAATGGGCGGGGCACATAGTTCGAAGAGCCTAGGGTCGTTGGGGTCCCAAGTTGCTGGAGTGGCGACCCCGCACCGGGAAGCGCAGTGCTGGTAGACCCCCCACCAGGTGGACCGACGACATCAAACGAGTCGCAGGGAGCCGCTGGATCCAGGCGGCGCAAGACCGAGGCCGGTGGAAGTCCATGCAAGAGACCTTTGTCCAGCAGTGGACGTCTATCGGTTGATGAAGAAGAAGAATACATTATACATACAATAATTGCATAAACATACGACTACTAGCGCCGCCTCTACGGGATTTCTTTCGTGGTGCTGACTCCTAGTGAGAGCACTAGTTGACAAAATATGTAGTTGATACTTTTTGGCACTTCCTGTGTCCCTATATTATTAGTTCCAGAGACACTCGTATGTCAAATGTGGCGCTTCAAATTAATCCATAATAATTTAAGCTCTCAGTTGTATAAAGACAGCCAGTTCAGTTTTAATCATAGATTAATTATTATTATTATTGAGGTCAGTGATCTCAACCGATGTTATATAGGTAATATCTTCTCTTCTGTCATCTTCTGACTTCCAGAATTTCTATTATCCTGACCAACATTACAAATACGAAAGTGTGTTTGTTTGTTGGTTTGTGTATCTATCACGCAGCAACAGAGCAAAATTGACGTGATTTTTTTTTGATGGGTGTCTATCTATATTTGAGGACTTGGAGAGTTATATAGGCTACCTTTTATCCCAGAAAAACAGGGAATTAGCGCGGGATTTTCAAAAATTACGTCCACGCGGAAGAATTCGCGGGCATCAGATAGTTACAGATAAACCTATAAAGGTCTAACGGCGAGCACATTAAAAAAACTTCAAACAAAAAAACAAAAAAATTATGGTTGTTTTACTCTTGGGTTTTGATATTTTTCCTAGAGGCCATACAGATTAGTTTATTACAAAGCTATTGATTCGCTGGCTGTAGAAATATGGAGGACCTTGGCATCGAATATATCGTTTTTAATAACTATAAAATCTCATACGAGGGTCTATAATAGATCCACGTTTAATTAAAATAGCGTAGTGCGGCAGGCAGAGACATTCTTTAAATGCCATTTAATAAGTCGTCAACTAATTATCATTAAATCTCTTAATAAGCCATCATTTGTATGTTGGTACTAACGAAGCGTTAAGGTAACTATGAGATTTAACTTCTTCGAATCTATATAAAGGAGATCCGATAACAATTAGCGATACTAAGTCACCCGTTAGTAAAATTGTAGTTTTTGTTCTTGGAATGTAAATTATAAAATATTATAATGTGGACTTATTATGGCACCCTTTCACAGCACAGTACGTTATCCTTACTAATATTATAAATGCGAAAGTGAGTTTGTTTGTTGATTTGTCCTTCAATCACGCCGCAACAGGGCTACTGATCGACGTGATTTTTTGCATGGGTATAGTTGAGGACCTGGAGAGTGACATAGGCTACTTTTTATCCCGGAAAATCAAAGAGTTCCCGAGGGATATTAAAAACTAAATTCACGCGGACGAAGTTGCGGGCATCAGCTAGTTTTTCAATAATTTTCTGTGAGCTTGTCGTACTAACGCGGTGATACTGCGTAGGAATATGCTTTCGCCTTCCTAAAAATGGCTTATCACCGCGTCGACTATTGCGTTTCTGGGAGTATTTATTCTAAGGTTGTGGATTATATCGGGTCTTGAACTATACAGCATCATTATAGCACCTAATCTATGTTAATATCATACAAACATTCCCATCATTTAATACACACAATTTATAAGATAATAGGCATTACAAATTCCATATTACAGAACACCGTAATGCATTTTCTATAATATTGGTTTTCTAAAGTCATTACCACTGATTTATTGCCTGTTGTTTTTATGTGACCAATAAATTAGTGGGTATCCAGGATACAATATCACATTTGAATAAATTAAAAAGATAACGCTGCGTGTTATTAATTCCTCGGAGTTATTTATTGGATTCTTCCATGTTTAGATTGTATATTTTATCCTGCAGGCTAATTAATATAGCCGATAGCTGTACAAAGTTCAAAGAACCCGACGTTGGGAGTCCCAGGGTGAGATCTATAGATGGCACTCCCACTAGAAGAAGTAATGGCTGGATCATGCGTCATGCTCGTGAACGGGTGCCACCGGCGAGAATGGGGCTACTATCTGTCTGCCCGTCTTAACATGTGATGAATTATAGTTAGGTATGCTTTTGTGGAACTCATTGTGGAAACATTGCATGTACATAGCATAGTATCTATTGAATTGTAAACTTGTTTTGAAAAGAGCAACCGCCGAGTTTCTTGCTGGTTCTTCTCGGCAGGAAGGGCATTCCGAACCAGTGGTAGACTCATTGACGTTTCAAAAACACTTGTAAAAAAGTTTATTTGAATAAATAACATTTCTATTCTATTCTATTCATATTTGTGTCTCATTTTAACTCTATCTTGAGTCTTGAGCAGAGCCAGAGTACGATCTCATACCCAGGGTTCTGGATTGACACCATCGCACTAGAAAGTGCAGTGGTAGCAAGGCTCAAGGCAGCTTACCACTATGTAGTATGTTGTCAGATGACCTCAAACGGGTCAACAAGTGGAACAGGCCGGGCAAAGTGCGGTTTGGCAGACTTCACACATTTTTCTTATTTCAAAATAGGCTTGCGCTTGACGTCAATCAATACTGGAACGCACTGATGATGTCTAGGTTGGAGCGCGCTTGCTTAAAAAATGCCTATTCACTCTTGCCTTGAAGGTATTGGGGTTATACGTGGCCGGAAACACAGACACCGGAAGTGCGCTCGACACCTTAGCGGTTCGTTTCAGAAACGTTGAACTGAAGTGTTTTGTGCGAGTAGGTTGGATTTCTACCACGTAAGGATGCCAACGCTCACGATTTCTCAAAGTTCTGTGGTGGAACACATTTTTGGGAATATTATGGAGAAGTCTCAAAATGATAATTCCTATTATCATCACTAACTTTTCCAATTTTTTTAATTAAAAGATTGTATAATTAGCACCATTGATTGTTTAATGAGGAATTCTGCTTTAGTAAGATCGGGAACGAAAGTGTTCGGACCTAAAGTAGAGACCGTCAGCAGAGGTAATTACTGACAATTTAAACATACAAGCAATGACATTCATTACCTCGGCGGAATGTTGGGAAGCAGACATAAGGGGGTTGTAAGATCGAGTGCAGTTCTCTGTTCGCTTTCTCTTTCTATTGTAATGATCATCCCTTTCACATTGCACATAACGGTCGATAAGTGCACTTATTAACTTGGTAAGTATCTGACTTTTTCGACTTGGCCTCGGTAGAGGCGTCTGCATAATAGGCTTCAATTGAAATGTGTGAAACGTGTTGAGTGTGTGGTGCGATCAATAAATATAATTACATAATAATATGTTCTTTAGTATGAATTTTCCAGAATGTACGTGCGATGGAGAGAGTAGAGTTCGGTGAACTCCTGCGAGATAGAATTAGAAATAAGATGATCCATAGAAGAACCAGAGTAACCAAAATAGCTTACAGAGTCGTGAAGTTGAATCTACATCAGAAAAGTGTCAGGGAGCCGCTGCCTGGATACATGAGGCAAAAGTCTGATTTATTATTTTTGGGATAAATCTATCAAAGTTACCTAGTATAATCCACTGTCTATGAAAATTCTGTCAAAATTGGTACAGCTGTTTCGAAAATTATCCCCCACAAAACAGAAAGGGAAACCTCCAAAATATTGATTAGGTATATGTGTGTTCGGTAACACAGTACTCCAAATGCTCATATGAGCTTAAATAGAGGCAACTACATTGACTTATATGGTATACATATAAGTCAATGGGCAACTACAATATTTCGACACTTTAATTTTTTTAAATATAGATTGATACGGACTACAATTTCTTCGCATTAGGTAGAGAGTGGAGTAAAAGGTACCAACTACCTGCCAATAATAAAATATAATTGTTCACGGATTGACGGTGAATTGGTACATTATTTAGAAAGGCATTTAAATTAAGACTCCATACTATTTCTGAAACATCTCCGACTAAACCTGGAGAAAGTAGACATAAAGACATAATGCGAAGTTGATAAAGCGCTAGCAGCACGTCAAGGAGGTGTCACTAATTGTCCAATTTTTTTAGACATGAACGTCTAGTGATTTGAGTCTTAATTTTTACTTAGTTAATTTTTTTTAAGCTTACAACTCAAGGTGAAGTTGACTAATATCCTCCTTACCCCTCCAAATAAGCGGAAAGCTTGTACTTGTGAGTTGGTACGACAATAGTGAAACGGGTCAGGTTTGAACCTGAGACCTTTCAGTTTTCAGTCCGCACATTTAACAGTTGGGTTATTGAGGCTACTTACGTTTTTTATTAATTCTGGCATTCTATATGGGAGAAATTGCAAGTCAACGCGCATACATTCTGGAAATAAGTTTCATTAAGGAAAGTGTAATTTAATACAGCCAAAGTTCTAGTCTTGGAAAATGCTACTCAACTAGATTTTACTAAGGTTAAGCAGTTTATCAAAATTCTGTTTTGGTTCTAATAAAATTGCATTATCTGTTGCATAAACGCAATCAGTAGAAAACTAGAAATTTGCGAACATTTTAAAGTGAACTGCTTGATTTATGACCTAGTGGTCTTGTACTGTGGCCACAGTGAAAATGGAATCATAAAAAATGTACCGTCTCGCATTCCACATAATTTTCGGGCATGACTCGATATTTTTTCGGAAGCTTTTAAGTTTTATTAATTTAATTGATACATTTTAGCCGCGAACTCTTTTTACCAACGAAATAAGTACAGTTACAATGAAGTGTTCACAGATTTTATTTAGAGACTTGATTCTAATGACACGTAATTCTAATCTAATGGTCAAAAGTGAAACGGTTGGATTGTCCGTTAACACGTTTGACTTTTTACCTATTTACCTATAGACTTATAGCAAGTCAAGAAAAATTATAAATCATCAATTTCTGACTGATAACATACTTAATTTTGGAAGGTAGGTAGTTCATAAAATATGAGACACCTCTACCGTGATTATTACGTTTTTTAAGATTCAAATAAAGTAAAATGCCTATAAATGACAGCTCATTAAGAGATTTAATTTTAATTAGTTAATGACTAATTAAATATAATTTAACGAGTGTCTCTGAGTGCGTCAGTTACGCAACAACACTTAATATAGCGTTCTTGATGTGAATGTATTTTAATTACGTCCCCAATTAGTCGATTAAAGCTCATATATAACCGCCCACACAAAAATTACTAAGTTGCCAAATCGAGATAAGGGCTACCTTTATATTCTACTAGCTGATGCCCGCGACTTCGTCCGCGTGAATTTGGCTTTTAAAATCCCGCGGGAACTCATTGATTTTCCGGGATGCATATGTCACCCTCCAGGATTCAACTATACCTATCCCAAAAAATCACGTCAATCCGTAGCTTTGTTGCAGCGTGATTGATGGTCTAACCAACAAACAAACACACTATATTTTCTAATATGTAAGGAAGAATTAATACTACGATAGTAAAGGCAATCTAATTAAATTTTAGAACACAAAAGGCACTATTGTGACTTAAATATGACAGTTAGATATATTCCCTCGGGCACTGTTTTGTAGAAAATAATGAGTACTTTAATCATGTAGTACATTATTTTTATGTATCATCAATAGTTTTCTTATTTTTAGCACACGCCAAATTTTATACGCAAAATTTTGCTACCTTGGGTTGCATTATTGCAATTTTCTTAAGGATCTCTAAAGTTTTTGAAAATAAATTTTCATAGGCTATACCTATGTTACTTCCTGATAAATAAGCTTTCTATTGGTGAAAGAAATGGTTAAAATCGGTCCAGTAGTTGTTTGTACCGAATAGGCTCCGTAGAGCCTATTCGGTACCAACAAACAAAGAAATCTTTCATTTTTATAATATTAGTATAGATAAAATATTTTTTTTATTCGAACACAAGATGAAGCTGCGCATTGAAAACAGCACTGAAATTATGAATGCTTCAATAGACCAATAGTTAAGGCCGTGAACGACCTTGACGGCAAATTAACAGGGCGACGAAGCAGACACGCTCGCTCAGATTTAGTTGAATTTCAGAAAAAATTACTTTACACGAGTGTAATGCGGAATAAAAAGAATATTCTCAATTAAAAATATTAATATTTTTTAGACCTTTTTTTTGACCAAAAGAAACATGGAAAGTTAAAAATATATTATAGAGTTCATTTATAGAAGAAGTTGCAGATCTTTTTTATGTGCAATGACTAATTAAAAAGCTTGTGCCCTTTTGCAAATTATGACGAAAATAGGTACTCTTTGGGGATTTTTTTATAAGAGGGGGTTGACAAAAATACAATTTTACTGGATTAAAACATTTATTGAACCTTTATCTTTCATAATATATTTTTTTCACTTCCTTCAAGGCTTAAATCAACATTTATGTTGATATTTTGAATTAAATATACAAGAATTTTGGCATTTCACACCTATTGGCGCCATAAAGGTATGGACTGAAAACTGAATGATCAACGATTCGATCTCCACCCGTGGCACTATAGTCGTACCCACTCCTAACACAAGCTTTACGCTCATTTGGTGAGGAGAGAGAGAATATTAATCAAGTTCAACTTTCCCAATATTCTTTAAAAAAAAGTCGTGTGGTGTCGTGGGACACCAGATAGGAACGAAGTTATTGTTATAAAAATATTAATTTCAAGTTCTATTCGAGGTTTAAAGAAAACAATTATTCGAGTATACATTTTTTATCATGATTTTTTTATCGATAAAAATCAAAATGACCCCAGGGAAGCCTAAATATCGATTTTATAAAATATTAAAATTAAAAAAATAATTTTTAAAAATAAAAAAAATAGGATTCTACGCCCCCGGGTGGGCTCGAACCACCAGTCTTTCGGTTGGCTGCCGCGCGCGGGCCAATTGAGCCACGGGAGCGATGCACAACTTGTTGAAATTATTATATAAGATATTTTTTAGGCCATCAAAAAGTGTCGAAAGTGTCGGTTCAACTTTTGGTCTTAATTTCCGTCTAGCCCCCTTTCGCAACGCGCGATAAGGAACTTCGTTCCAAAATATCCTGTCACCGTTAACAGCCTTAAATGCAATCTACGAATTGCCTTTTTTGACAGTAAATAAAGTTGGAATTCCTTATATCGTTGATTTAAAACAGCTTATAGGCATATTATTTTGCATTTGTTTAATAGTAAAAGGCATTAACATAAACTTCTAAGATAGAGGTGCCTACGAGACCCGAGTGGAAAATAAAAATTAAATTAAATTTGAATTATCATAGAGCCTCTTAAAATACATGGCCCTTAATTAAAATAGGTGTAAAATGCAATTAATTTTGTACACTGTAGGTATGGTGTTACAATGTTAACATGTACGAAGAAAGTTTACACACCCTGTGTGTCCGTACATTACGTACATCTCCGCAAAGGGCAAACCTTTAACCCTTGCTATAACAAGCTAGGCGATTGAAGATAGATGAACTTTACTTTTCTGATAGATAGGATAACTTGACAAAAGTTTTAAGCTAAGAATAATAAGCCATTTGGATTCTATTCAAAGCGCAAGCTAAGAAGAGGCCATTATACGTCTTGTACTATAATTTATTTGTCGTTTTGATTGCCATTTTATGTACCTATCTTATATCTACGACATTCCGAACCAGTGCTGCAGTGTCGTGGTTGATTCACTTGACCATTCAAAGGCATTTTTTAAAATGTTTATTTGATTAAAAACTTTTCTATTGTTTATCGAACGTTTAGTTTAAGATCTCTGATAGACTCTGATCCTTTATTTTTATAGCATCGACAACATTAACAGCGTTGTAATTCAAGATTTATGATATACCTCTCTATAACACATGAACAGACTAGTACCTATTACTCCAGTAAATATAGTTTTATAAAAGTATGACACCAAATTTTTGTCATAAAATGTAATATTCACTGTGTTTGAATAGCCGCTCTAACTTTTAGGTAAATCTCTTTGGATGTGATGAAATTTAACTTCCAATGTTATTGGGATTTTCAAACGATTCTAGCACTTACCAGTGAAGGAATAGAGTCGAGTTGGTAACATTTTTGTCAATATGTTGATGGAAATAGCTACGATTTGATTTAGTATACAGATTGCTAATTGAAAGGTTATTTTGTGCCGATAACAATTGAATAATTACTCAATTAAATTGATTTGTTCTTGAAAATATAAAAATAATTACATAAGCTATACTAGTAGAGCTTAATTTGTTAGTATACCTAATTAAAGATGATCGCTGATTACAGCTACTAGAGTACATCCCGCTTCCCGCGCCTCAAATGCCGCAAGCAATAGTGTTGCCATATTATATTAAGGCAGTAACGTAGTGATTTTGCCGGATTGTATGGCACACGACTGATGCGACTTTGCAAGTGAAAATTGTATCGTGCCATATAATTTTTGGTAGCGCCATATTTGGTGTGTGTTATAACCAAGGCTTTTTAAAAACACCAACGCTGGAATCTGTCATGTTGTTATTCATATCACGAATTTTTACCAGACTACGGCAAAGCCAAAATTTTGATGAATGAGGTGTCAATCGATTCGTGATGGTCCGGGTGTCATAGGCTACCTACATCTTATAAGAACAAAATCGATACGACAGATGTAACATCCAATTTTCCGTATTCAGGTTACAGTTTTTGAACTTTTATCCTTGTTCTATTAAGAACGCAGCAATGGCAAAAGCAACTCAGGCAAGCGGTGCGTGGATTTCGCGTCTAATGTGCGATGAGATTTAGAATTTCCTGTGTCAGTATGAACATTACGAGTATATTAGTTTACAGCTTCAGTGAGAACCATTATTAATTACAAATAATATATTACTATATACATATAAATTGAACGTGAATACATTGTCGTTTTTAAAGATGTGTCACACATTATGCTTGTTTAAACACAGATTATCTTATTCAAAAATACTTTGTAAAAATTTTATTCAATTACAAACTTTTTTATTCTATTCTATTTAGTTGAAGATTGGACATCTTACAACCAGTATAACAATAAAGTTGGTATACGTAAATCCCTAAAAGTATTTAAAACAATAATCGACGAAGTTACAAGACTTTTTCATAAATTAAACTTAATTCCTTGTTGTTTCAACTCATCGATTGTCGTTATTCATGAAAAGATTTACTTAACATGACATTACATGCTTTGTCTCTTTATTATTGGAAAGCTTTGATAAGCTTAAACTAAAGACTTTCGCACATCTCCGCCATAACCTGTTCCAGCGAAACCGCTGTAAATCCAGCAAGCATGCAAAACAGAAGGGAAACCTGCCTGAACAGGCAGTTTCACGCAGAGATTTGGCTTCGTGGCCATCTTGACATTTAAGACAAGAACAAATTTTTGGAACGAAGTTCCTTATCGGACGATACGGACTTGGCGGATGGCTAGGTGAAAAAAAGTGTAAGAATTTTTCCGTCACGACCTTTGTGTGTTGCCTTCGCTTATTACACACGGTCCGTCATAGCTTTAATGGCGTAGCGGCCACACGAAGGAGTAAAACTATCGGTTCGGGGGTTCGAATCCTGACTTCAGATTATTATTTTTTATTTTTTATTTATTATTAAAGGGAACTTCGTTCCAACCGAGTGTTCCACGACACTCACGCATTTTTTTTGAATCCTCTGATGCCCTTTCGCTTAGCTTGTTTCGTGGCGGAGATTTCGAAATATATATCTCTATCCCCCCAACCTCTTCGTAGGATAGATAGGGATGGAAGCTAGGGATTATTGCTGCTTTCAACTTTGCTGTGAGATTGTCAAAAAATTAACGCATTATTATATCGATCGAAATCTCCCCGATTGATTGGTTTTCACTAGCTTGTGGTTCAAATGCACAAACGCAATGCACAATAAACGCTATAAGTTCAGCGAATTTTATCGATCGTCACATTGATGCATTAATTTTTAGACAATTGCACAGCAGAATATGCTTCTGTCATACAATAGACAAGTTTATATTTATTTCGTGAATATTGGGTCCGTGTCAGGGGAGGTATGCTACACACCTAAATACTCGGGTATAATACAAGGATTTCACATGAAATTTTGCTGTAATAATTTTTGCTTTTGGTATTTTTTTTTTCAATTTAAATGTGGGGTGCATTCTGTTTTTACAAGCTTTTATTTAATTGCAATGTTTGTTTGGGTCAAATCTTGCAAGATGAATTAGACCCACTTCCCGGTTTCTCATCGAGCTGAAATTTTGCATGTAGGTATGTGTAAATCGGATGACAATGCAATATGTATTATTGTGACATGGAGCTGATCTGATGATGGAGACGGAATATGGCTATCGGAACTCTGTAATAAAACGACGTAAACCCATCGAGTTTGGGCTCGTTTGATTCGTCATAACAAGTACTCTGATCCTAGATGATATCCAAAGTCTAATGATGTAGCTACTAAAAGGTTGCATTTAAAAATAAATTTTTTAATTTACACTTGTTGTCTCTTTCCCTTGAGGAAACTATGCTCTAATGCATCATTGCTCTATGCGACGTATATGTTTAAAACATGTCCAAAGTTGTTTGTACAGGGAAGTAGTTTGAACACCGAGTGGGCAGTGGATGAAAGCGTAAAAATACACACACTGTGTACCTACTCTGTGGTGTCTATGCAAAGGAACTAGTAGTTGTGTATTTTTAACGACCTTAACCAAGCAAGTTTTGGAATCCTTGGCGGTTTTGGACCTGTTTGCTTTTGTCAAGGCCTGAAGTAATAGGTATCTGACGTAGCAGTATCTGCCCTATCTATTTCCATTTGGTTAATTTGGGAAAGTTTTAAAAAATTAAATGGCACTCGGGGACTGCCGCGGTAAAGCTATTGCATAGCATTTTTTATCAACTTATGCATATAATATTATAATATGCTTTATAATATTTATGGAATATTTTTTTTGCATACTTAATAAAAATTATGCAAAAAAAAATAATTGAAAAACAAACAAACAAGAAAAGCGCACTGTCACTACTTCGCGAGTGAGATTCGAACCTGCGACATCATACACCCAACGTCAAATAAAAAAAGCGTAAGATTTTATACATTTTTTGATGGCCTAAAAATCTTATATAATAATTTCAATGAATTGTGCATGGCCTCCGTGGCGCAATCGGCTCGCGTGGGGCTGTTAACCGAAAGGTTGGTGGTTCGAGCCCACCCGGGGGCTCGCAATTTTGTTTTCAATTTTTATTGTATAAAATTATTTTAATTTTAATATTTTATAAAATCGATATTTAGGCTTCCCTGGGGTCATTTTGATTTTTATCGTTAAGAAAATCATGACAAAAAATGTATACCCGAATAATTATTTTCTTTATACCTCGAATAGAACTTGAAATTAATATTTTTATAATAAGGAACTTCGTTCCTATCTGGTGTCCCACGACACCACACGACTTTTTTATGGAAGTGAAGTGACGGTGAAGACCTTAATGCCATTTTCAAGACAATTTTTTTTATATTCAAACTTATCAAAATCAAAAAGTAACACATCTCTGTTCTTGATGCATTTCTATTCTAGGAAGGTATACCAATCAGGCAAAACCCAATCGTCCTAGTAGACCAGTCAAGTAGACAATTTATAGGCATTCCAATGTCCATTCCATACACTGACATACTGTAATACGTATCGCGAGGTTCCAATAAAATCAATTAGATGCACAACGATTGCCTCAAGTGCGATCACTTTATACCAATTACTGCACACGTATAGTGTAGACGCTATCAGTGTACCAATTATAAAGCCGCGAAAGAAATCCTAGAGACTATCGAGACACGCATGTATAGTACGAAATAACACTAGCAAAAAGTTGAGTCTTGTGAGGGCTCGCGTAGTTTTTTTAACGGGTAATAAGTTCTGTTGCAGTGTTGCAGCGATGTTAGCTCTTTGGTTTTCTAACAGATGGCGTTAGTAGAACAATAACATTCTATCCAAAGAATACAAAATTGTTAATGTTAATTTTTTTAATGGTTATAAAATTATATATTTTTTGACAGATAACACATCTGGATATGAAGTTACATTACTGTGTTAAAGCACAAATCTATAGGCGTGATAGTTTTTCAGTAAAGTGTACCACAAAAATGCTCAGGTTGTGGGATAGTGTTAGATCTCGCTTCGCTCGCTCTAATTAAGAACTATTCCTTCAATCAGACACCTGTGTCTATAGTGCGTAACTCCTATTCCATATTGACAAAGTTGTTTGGAAGCAATCGGCTTTGCTTCAAAGGTTTCAGCTGTCCACAAGATAGATAAGCTAGTAGCTAAGTTGCTACATAGTAACTACAATGTAATATTTTTGTTTTGAAAATAGCAACTGCTGAGTTTCTTGTCGGCTCTTCTCAGCAGAATCAGCTTTCTGAACCGGCGGTGGTAGGGTCTCGACTTGTCTTATGAGCCACAAGTTAGCTTACATCCAACTTACTAATATTATAAATGTAAAAGTTGGTGAGGATGGATGGATGGATGGATGTTTGTTACTCTTTCACGCCACAACAAATGAACCGATTTGAACCGACATACCCAGGATTAATACATAGCCTACTTTTTATCACAGAAAATTACAGATTTAATCCACGCGGACGAAGTCGTTGGCATCATCTAGTGATTATTTACTTCACTTTATATACCTAGTGATTATTTGTTTGAATTTGAATTTTTTTTGCACAATCAACAGCAAAAATAAGAATTTAACTCACTCCAAGACCTCAAAGCAATTATCCATGCAAAAATCACGTCGATCCGTTGTTGTGTGATTGAAGGATAAACCAACAAACACTTTCGCATTTATAATACTAATGGTTCGCCCCGAACTGAGACCTCGCGGTAACGGTATCCCATGATTATTCATTCAATCGATACATGATAACCAAAACTGACATTATTATTATGCCCGTTTTCACCAAACATACCTAAATCATCCCCTAAGTAGGAGTCTCTTAACGTAGGTAGCTCCTAAATACAATCCTAAGTCCTAACATCCGTCCCAATATCCTTTTAGGTGTCCCGTACAGGATCGTGATAAATAAGTTGACAGAAAACATCAATCACCTAACTTATAGGTAGCCCGTAAAGGTTAGGGAACGTTAGTGAAAACATTGAATTATTTATCAAACATTGAATTTAACTCGTAGTTCCATGGGAATAGTTACTGACTGCGCCATCTATTAGCATTATTGTGAAGCTATGTTGATGCTATATGAATTACTGACGCCCACTAAAAATTAAATAATCTCGTTTCTTTATAATATTCATATAATTTTAGTATTTGTTGTTCAAGTACAGGATATAAGTGACCTAAAAACATAAAATCAGTTTGAAAATCCATAGCGGATTTTTCTAGAGAGCGTCTTCAAGCGAGCGTATAAAATCGCCACTTTGAAAGCCCCCCATTTCGTCAATTTTAAGGGAAAAATTAAAAAAAAATATTTTTGTACTCAGTTCAAAATTATCTTTAAAATGATACGTAACAATTTTATGTAACGCGATTTTTTTTTTTTTACTTCGCATTCGCTTCTATGAGAGCCCCCCTGAAATAAAGATTTTTATAACTTTTTAAGCCATTTTCGGCTGGAGGCCATCGGTTTACATATTATATCTAAATTTGAAGTAATTACGTTCAGTAATTCAAAAGTTATAAGGCTCTGACAGACGGACGGACGGACGGACGGACGGACGGACAAGTGCAAATCGCCCTAGTTAACTCAAAGACCTTCGCTTCGCTCGGTCGATTATGCAGTAATGATAAAGATTTCATAGAGTTCTTAAATGTGTATGAAGTCTGCCAATTCGCATTTGGCTAACGTGATGGACTATGACCTAAACTCTTTCCTCTCTGGGAGGAGACCCGTGCCCAGTAGTTGGCCGGTGATGATTTAAGATGATGATGATGAATTTAAGGGCCCTTTTCTCAATCACAAAGTAAACTTTGAACGCTTTTCTAGGCTGTGTGATATCATGAAATGTCAAACAAATTGATTTATTTGTAGAGTACATATAACTGAATAAGTATATACTACAGCTGAATGTTTTAGTGGCAATTTAATTATTATACGTAGCTAGGTAGGTATATAATATTATGTTCTCAAAAGCGTGTGAAGTCTGCGAATTCTCATTCCCCTCCCGTCTCTGAGAGGAGACCTGCGCTCAGTAGTGAGCCGTTTATGGGTTGCTGATGATGATGTTGATGATGTTTACATATATTATTAGCTGACCCAGCGAACTACGTACCGCCAGCAAAAATATTTAGTGGTTGGTCACCCTTATCATTTAGGGGTATGAAAAATAGATGTTGGCCGATTCTCAGACCTACCCGATATGCACACAAAATTTCATAAAAATCGGTCCACCCGTTTCGGAGGAGTAACGTAACTAACAGAATTTTATATATCTACTAGCTGATGCCCGCGACTTCGTCCGCATGGATTTAGTTTTTAAAAATCCCGCGGGAACTCTTTCATTATCCGAGATAAAAAGTAGCTCTCCCGGTCTGAGGAACGACTACTACATCCATTACTATACCCATGCAAAAAATCGCATCAATCCGCTGTTCTGTTGCGACGTGATTGAAGGACAAACCAACAAACAAACACACTTTCGCATTTATAATATCATTAATGCTTTATTATAACACTTTTTATAATTGTCAAATTTTTTACCATACATATCCAAAGACAAAATTACGTTTAGCTGTCATTTACGTTTTGTTATTCCACTGTCATTTGCGTTTTGTTATTCCATGTCAGATGCGTTTTTCTTATACTATGTTTTATAGTGACATGACGGAAACGCGGTCGAACAGGATAAAAAGTATCCTATGTCCGTCTCCTGGGTCTAAGCTACCTCTCCACCAATTTTCAGCCAAATCGGTTCATCCGTTCTTGAGTTATAAATAGTACACTATTTGTAACTAACACCACTTTCTTTTATATATATAGATTTGATTTCTGTTTGACAACTTCAGATTTATTTATTTTGGAAGTGAAGTAATAATTACTTAATAATTACTTATTAACACCTTGAAACTTAAACTATGAATTTTATTCAAATAAAAGATATAAACTGCAGATTAAACACCTCTAATAACTATTGAAAAGAGTATGCAAATATTCAAACACTGTAAAAGTTCACACCAAGGTCAGCGCTAATATGAGAGAACGATTCATATGACAGAAATGACCTGGAGAAGGCTTATCTGTCATCACTAAAATCTCAATTAAAACGATATATGTGAATGTCACGACCTTACGAAACAAGTTCCACAGTGCACTATGGAGCAACCGTTGAATGGCCCCTAATAACTCCAATAAGTTATTTGATACGAATGGACAGCCAGTGATTTATTGTTAGAAATGCAATAAGAATAACTCTTCAGAGTAATAAGTATTTATTTATCATTGCCAGCTTTATTGTTGTGTTTAATAAAGCAATTACTAAAAGTTTATGTGTGGGTAAATTGACGTGATGTTCTGTAAGAAAGAAAGGTAAAGGAGGTTGGCGAATTTTGACCCAGCATTTTCAAAAACCGTTCAGATTCAGAAAACATTTAATTTTAATTAATATTTTCAGAGTATTTTTCTGTGTAAACCCCATATTTTTAGAAGATGGCGATCAAAAATATAGGTAATTATTCACAAGTAGGTACATGTCGGAGCCAGGGTATCCTCGTCGGCAACAAAGTCAGACACATTTGTCGCGCGACGAAGGAAAGGTAGCGTGGAATGATAATTTCCTTAGTTAGGATGTTTATTGTTCGAACAAAGTACCCTCAAAAGCCCCTCTTTTACATTTATTAGCCATGGACCAAAAGCGGGAATTATTACTCAAAACTAATCAGGCTTTAAGAGAACGCGTCTCTTAAAACGCTGAAACCCTACCTAAAGCCGTCGCCACCATCCCCAATAACGGCCCCTTTCCACTCAGCTAATAACCACAGCACGACAGACAAACCACCATCTGAACGTGAGGGTAGTTATCAAAAATATCAAAGTATTGATTAATCAAAACAACATCTGAACGTGAGGGTAGTTATCAAAACATCAAAATATTATTAATTAATCAAACATCTAAACGTGAGGGTAGTTATCAAAAATATCAAATAATTAATTAATCATTTACACTAATCTAGACATATAGTCAATAATTATAAGATTAGGGAGCGTTGCTATCGCAATCCCTCAATCAAAAGGGAACGACCTAGACGCGAAGGCATCTACTAGTCGAATGAGTCTCTGGGCAGAGACTGCCAAAGTATGAATTAATCATTAACACAAATCTAAGCGTATAGACAATATTTATTTGATTAGGGAGCGATTGCTATCGCAATCCCTCAATCAAATAGAACGACCTAGACGCGAAGGCATCTACTAGTCGAATGAGTCTCTGGGTAGAGACTGAATTCGTATCGTCGAAACAGCCCTTTTATACTAATATTTCAAGATGGCGTACCCACGCTGTCAAAGTCAAATGTCAATTTGAATAAACTAATTTTAATAAATAAAAGGACACGGAAGTCAAAGCAATACTTTTAAACAATTAATATAAAATAAAAGGATACGGAAATCAAAACAATACTTTTAAATAATTAATATAAATTAAACGGAAATCAATTGCGCCCACACGGCCATTCTGATCCAGCGCGCTCTCTGCGCTGTAGATTAGTATCTAAATGGTATCACCCTGTCACATTCATGGCATCACATATCTGGCATATAGCCTGTAAGACCGGGAATAAGGATACGCTTGGCAAACAGCCAGCGCTTAAGGAAGGATGTTTTGGACAACTCGGCATCACCCGCCTTGGATCTAGCCATATCACTTCATGGCATCACCCGCCTGGGATATAGCCCTAAGACCGGGAAAAAGGATACGCTTGGCAAACAGCCAGCGCTTAAGGAAGGATGTTTTGAACAACTCGGCATCACCCGCCTTGGATCTAGCCATATCACTTCATGGCATCACCCGCCTGGGATATAGCCCTAAGATCGGGAAAAAGGATACACTTGATAACCAGCTAGCGCTTAAGGAAGGATGTTTTAGAAAATTCGGCATCACCCACCTGGGATATAGCCCTTAGACCGGGAAAAAGGATACGCTTAGCAAACATCTAGCGCTTAAGGAAGGATGTTTTGGACTAATCGGCATCACCCGCCTTGGATCTAGCCATATCACTTCATGGCATCACCCGCCTGGGATATAGCCCTAAGACCGGGAAAAAGGATACGCTTGGCAAACAACCAGCGCTTAAGGAAGGATGTTTTGGACAAGACCTGGAAAAGGATACGCATAGTGATCATCAAATGTTTAGGTTGGAAAAGTGGATACATAAAGCAAAAATCCAATAAGATTAATTTCCCGAAATTATCGCTCGTCCATCCTTAACTTAAATAATTTTCGACCTGGGATCCAGAAATCCCCAGTATCGGAGAGGTGGATCCCACCGCTGCTGTCGGAGCAGGTATCCTCGTCGGCAACAAAGTCAGAATCACTTTTGTTGCGCAACGAGGAAAGGTAGCGTGGAAAGATCATTTAATTACATAGGATGTTTATTCTTCGAACAAAGTACCCTCAAAAGCCCCTCTTTTACATTTATTAGCGATGGACCAGAAGCGGGAATTATTACTCAAAACTAATCAGGCTTTAAGAGAACGCGTCTCTTAAAACGCTGAAACCCTACCTAAAGCCGTCGCCACCATCCCCAATAACGGCCCCTTTCCACTCAGCTAATAACCACAGCACGACAGACAAAACCACCATCTGAACGTGAGGGTAACTATCAAAAATATCAAATTATTGATTAATTAAACCAATATCTAAACATGAGGGTAGTTATCAAAACTATCAGAGTATTAATTTATCATTTACAGTAATTTAAGCGTACACACAATATTTATTTGATTAGGGAGCGATTGCTATCGCAATCCCACAATCATATAGAACGACCTAGACGCGAAGGCATCTACTAGTCGAATGAGTCTCTGGGTAGAGACTGAATTCGTATCGTCGAAACAGCCCTTTTATACTAATATTTCAAGATGGCGTACCCACGCTGTCAAAGTCAAATGTCAATTTGAATAAACTAATTTTAATAAATAAAAGGACACGGAAGTCAAAGCAATACTTTTAAACAATTAATATAAAATAAAAGGATACGGAAATCAAAACAATACTTTTAAATAATTAATATAAATTAAACGGAAATCAATTGCGCCCACATACACATTATAAATAACCGTTACATGGCAATACAAGTGAATATCTTTTTTCTCCCAACTTTATTTGACAGACTTTGATTAATTTTTTGTTAGTCTGGTTTACTAGAACAAGTATGAGAAGTTCGATTCGTGAACGTGGGCGTTCAGTGTTCAGTTCAGATCGTCTGGGTCAGAAACTCTATGGAATTCGCCAATCTCCTTTCCACCCAGTAGACGCCTAATATCTATTCATTCGCTTTGCAAACAATTCAATCAACCAGCTGAGGTGGCGCGCGCGGCGGAAACGGAATGCTTATTGGTGTAGTCAAAGTCACGGTCTGGACTCTGGACGCTACCAGCGTTCAGGGTAAATAAGGTCGTTTTTCAAATTGAGCGTGAATTTATATAAGTTTTGTGTCTAATGTCCAATGTGTATGAAAGCGTTCGCCCTGTATTAGGCGTCTACTGGGTAAAAGGTTGTTGATTTTTTAAACAAACAAATAAACAAGCCTCAATAGCCCAACGAACAATTAAAGGTGCGGACTAAAAACTGAAAGGTCGACGAAGCGCCACATTTGACATACGAGTGTCTCTGGAACTAATAATATTGCAAATGGCGCACCAACCTCTTTAATTAATCTATGAAATCATAGAAAGGACTTATAGGGGTGGATGCGCCATGTGCATTATTATTAGTTCCAGAAACCCTCGTATCTGCTTACAGCGCCAAAATGGCGCCAATCAAGTAGGTACAAAAAAATATAGATTAATCCTCTCTGTCGTATAGGGAATAGAGGATTATATAATATGGATGTATGACGATCAATTTATATTAACCGACTTCATAAAAGGAGGATGTTATCAATTCGTCGGAATCTTTTTTTTATGTATGTTCACCGATTACTCGAAGACGCCTGAACCGATTTGGAAAATTCTTTTTTTGGTTGAAAGGATATACTTCCCTGGTGGCCCCATAAAAAATTATCGAAATCGGTCGAGTGGTTTTAAAAAAAATCCACAATAAATTATATGCTCTGTAGTGGGGCGGGTGTTTGAAGTCGGTTTTTCAAAAAGAATCTTTTATATATATCGGCGCAACAACTCATTTACTTAAAGATATTGTGATTCTTAAAATTAATGATTCATAAAATATTGCTATTTTGATTATTTAAAACTATAGTTAAAATTATAAAAATTAAAATGATTAACTAATCCTTTTAAATAGCTACAGCGCATGTAAACAATCAATTAAAACGGGTTATTGTAAAATTCGTTATCAAATTCGGACACTCTCGGTTTTGCTATAAATACGGGTGTCTATTGCCGCATTTGTCATTCGTGCTCGAGCAAGCGAGCAGTGCGGAGCTCTGTACTATTGTTGTTACGCACTTAAGTTAAATAAAATAATTATTTGAAGAAACTAGTTTGAATTACTGCCACTATGCAGAGTGATGATGATAATGAAGAGAATGACGTCAGCAATGCTGACGTCATTGTTTTTAAAAACAATAAGTTACCTGATACGCCGTTATCAGAAGTGGGATCACATGCCACTTCCGCTCAACAACAACCTGATGCTACAAGACGAACAGAAGTACATGATGGATTAAATACCACAGGCAATGTTGGAACTTCTTTGCAGCGAGAACTGCCACAATCAGCCTTGCTGAATGAGCCGATGAACAACATACCACCGCAATTTATTATGCAGATGATGCAAATGATGCAGAAAATGTCGGAACGCCTAAGTACACCAGCAGAAACCAAAGTACGTATTAATGACGTTTACCTACCATCATTTGATCCCGACACAAATGTGGGAATACGTGAGTGGTGTCAACACATCGACAAAGCCATCGAAGCATACAAACTCAACGATTTCGATATACGCATGAAAGTTGGCAGCCTTCTTAAAGGAAGAGCAAAAATGTGGGTCGACGATTGGATGGTTACCACAGCTACATGGGCTGAACTCCGCAACAACCTCATCACAACATTTGAGCCAGAAAACCGTTATTCTCGAGACATAGTCCGATTCAGAGAACATGTCTACGACTCTTCAAAGGACATTTCGGAGTTCTTATCACGAGCTTGGGTCTTATGGAGAAGAATCACCAAGGACAAGCTATCAAATGAAGATGCAATTGAAGCGGTTATTGGATGCGTAAATGACGAAAGACTTAGGATCGAGCTATTGAACATAAGGGCCGCGACAGTACCAGAGCTGATATCCGTCGCATCATCAATAAGAACAATGAAGCGTTCTCACCCAAGTTCAAATATTACAAGTACAAATAAACGACCACGTTTTTCGAATGCAACTCCATCGACGTCATCTTGCCGGATTTGTAAAAGGTCCAATCACACTACTAGTGAATGTTTCTACAAGCCTACAGAACCAAAAACTGGACAAGAGAATAAAACACAAACAGAAACCAAGAACAGTAAAACAAAAACATGTTCATTTTGTAATACACCAGGGCATACTTTTGAAACATGCTTCAAGCGCGAACGTTCATTAACATCAAACGTAAATAACATTGCTGGAACAAAACTAGCTCCAATACAGGTGAGGATTCAAATGAAGACTTTTCAGGCAATTTTCGATAGTGGCGCAGAATGCTCCCTTATACGAGAATCAGTAGCAGCTCAGTTACCAGGTAAAAGACTTCAAACGACGAATTACTTGAAGGGAATTGGACAATTTCCGGTACTTTCAATAGCTACACTAGTTACGATTGGGATCATTGATGACATTAATGTTGAACTACAGTTTCACATAGTTGCAGACTATGAGATGACGACCGATATCTTGATAGGTATGAACCTAATAAATAACACGAACCTTACTATGATGATCACTTCGGGAGGAACGAGGTTAATACATCAACCGAGTATCAATCATGTTCAAAATAGAAACCCAATCTTCGATAAATTGGACTGTGACCTGAAGAATGAAGAAGATATTGCAATGCTACGCACACTTCTGAACAAGTATCAACACCTGTTTATCAAGGGGTACCCAACAACTCGTGTCAAGACAGGCAAACTAGAAATCCGCTTGAAGAATCCAGACAAATACGTAGAACGAAGACCATATAGGCTCAGTCCAATCGAACGAGAAAAGGTACGAGCAATCGTAAAAGAATTAATGGAGCATGGCATCGTACGCGAAAGCAAGTCCCCGTACTCCAGCCCCATCATCTTGGTAAAAAAGAAGAATGGTGACGATCGTATGTGCGTGGATTACAGAGAGCTTAACTCTAACACTTTACGGGACCACTATCCACTACCACTAATTTCGGACCAAATCGACAAATTGGCCAAAGGAAAATACTTCACAACCTTTGACATGGCTGCAGGTTTTCATCAAATACCTATTGCAGAGTCATCAATCGAGAAAACAGCGTTTGTCACACCAGATGGACTATACGAATATATGACTATGCCTTTTGGATTGAGCAACGCATGTTCAGTCTATCAACGATGCATCAACAGGGCTCTGAGTCCGTTACTAGGCAATACAGCTCAAGTCTATGTTGACGACGTTTTAAGCAAATGTGAAGATATTGCAGAAGGTCTATCAAACATTGAACGTATTCTTAAAGCCTTACAGGAGGCAGGGTTTTCCATTAATGCTGATAAATGCAGCTTTTTCAAATGCTCAATTGAATCTTTGGGCAACGTTGTATCAAATGGGCAAGTCCGACCAAGCCCTCGGAAAGTAGATGCTCTAGTAAAAGCACCAGTACCGACAACGCCCAAACAAGTCAAGCAGTTCGCTGGATTGGCGGGCTACTTCAGAAAATTCATACCAGACTTCTCACGTATAATGGTACCACTATATGAGCTGACCAAACCAGGAGCTAAATGGGAGTGGAACGAACGTCACGAGAAAGCAAGAGAGAAGGTTATTCAGTGCTTAACATCAACACCAGTACTTACACTGTTTCAAGAAGAAGCACCAATTCGATTATACACAGACGCTAGTAGCCTGGGTTTTGGAGCAGTACTGACACAAGATATTGCGGGACGACAACATGCAGTTGCCTTCATGAGCATGAGGACTACTGAAACTGAAAGTCGGTACCACTCTTATGAATTAGAGACCTTGGCAGTGGTTCGTGCAATAAAACACTTCCGCCAATATCTGTATGGACGCAAGTTCACAATCATTACAGACTGTAATGCATTAAAAGCGTCCAAACATAAAAAGGACCTACTTCCCAGAGTCCATCGCTGGTGGTCATTTTTGCAAAATTATGACTTTGAAGTTGAATACCGCAAGGGTCAGCAGCTCCAACATGCTGACTACTTCAGCAGAAACCCTGTAGAGCTCACAGTAAATATGATGACCAGAGATCTCGACTGGTTGAGAGTTGAACAACGACGCGACGAAACACTACGAGCTATAATGAATGGTATGAGCGATAACATTCCAAGAAATGGCTACGTACTAGAAGATAATGTTCTCAAACGCATCGTACAGGATCCAGCCTTTGGACAAAAACTCTGCACAGTTGTTCCTAGGTCCTTTCAGTGGAGTTTAATAAACTCATTCCACACCGCACTGAAACACCCTGGTTGGGAAAAGACTTTGCAGAAAATTAAAGACACCTACTGGTTTGACAAAATAAGCACAAATGTCCGAAAATTCGTTGACAACTGTGTAGTCTGCAGAACATCCAAAGGAGCATCGGGTGCTGTACAAGCTCAAATGCATCCAATTCAAAAACCATCTTCTGCCTTCCAAGTTATACATATGGATATAACGGGCAAAATGGGAACATCCGCGGATGACCAACAGTATGTGATTGTCACCATAGATGCTTTTACCAAATACGTTCTATTTTATTACGCAACTAATAAAAACCCACAAAGTACGTTGGCTGCCTTGAAACGTACAGTTCACCTATTCGGCACCCCAGTCCAAATCATAGTTGACGGTGGAAGGGAGTTCTTAGGTGAATTCAAGACCTATTGCGACCGGTTAGGAATAAACATTCATACTATAGCACCAGGAGTCAGCCGAGCCAATGGACAAGTAGAACGCACCGTAGCTACGCTTAAAAATACTCTTACAATGATCAAGAACTATGAAACAGCAGAGTGGCACACTACGCTTGGAGAACTACAGCTGGCAATAAACTGCACCCCTCATCGTGTGACAGGGGTGGCCCCACTAACTTTACTCACTCGGCGCAAGCATTGTGTTCCTCCAGAGCTACTCAGTCTCGTAAATATTGACGAGCAGACTATTGACATTGAAGCGCTCACCAGCCATGTTCAACAAAAGATGTCACAAAATGCAGAACAGGACAGACAACGCTTCAATTCAAGAAAAGCAAGGATTCGTCATTTCCAACGTGGCGATTACGTGCTCATAAAAAACAATCCTCGTAATCAAACATCATTGGATCTCAAATACAGCGAACCATACGAGGTAACTAGAATTCTGGACAACGACCGCTATCTAGTAAAAAAGGTGGTTGGTTCAGGGCGTACAAGAAAAGTCGCTCATGATCAACTCCGTCGGGCACCTCAACCCGGAGATCAGACAACCGTATCGGCGGGAGAAGAGGAATCTCCAGTATCAGCCAATGAGCCAGTACCGTCTACTTCGCGAGCCAGCATGGTCGAGCAACAAACTCAAGAATCACCTGATCAAAACAAAGGGTACGTTTTTGATTTTTATTACTAAAATCACACCATAACAAACACACACAAAACACAACATCACACAAAGTACCACAGAGTACGTAACATCACACAAAGTACCACAGAGTACGCAACATCACACAAAGTACCACAGAGTACGCAAAATCACACAAAGTACCACAGAGTACGCAATAACAAAGTACCACAGAGTACATAACAACATAGTACCACAGAGTACGCAATAACAAAGTACCACAGAGTACATAACAACATAGTACCACAGTGTACGCTACAATTTAAAAATTACTAACTACTTGCACAAAATACATCGCTCATATCATTGGTACACAGATACCAATCTCAAAAAAAAAAAAAAAACTTTTCGTTGTTTCAGTTAAAGAACTTCGGCACACGCGGCTGGTGCAGAGCGCGCACCGCCGGTCAGAACGGCCGTATCGGCGCAACAACTCATTTACTTAAAGATATTGTGATTCTTAAAATTAATGATTCATAAAATATTGCTATTTTGATTATTTAAAACTATAGTTAAAATTATAAAAATTAAAATGATTAACTAATCCTTTTAAATAGCTACAGCGCATGTAAACAATCAATTAAAACGGGTTATTGTAAAATTCGTTATCAAATTCGGACACTCTCGGTTTTGCTATAAATACGGGTGTCTATTGCCGCATTTGTCATTCGTGCTCGAGCAAGCGAGCAGTGCGGAGCTCTGTACTATTGTTGTTACGCACTTAAGTTAAATAAAATAATTATTTGAAGAAACTAGTTTGAATTACTGCCACTATGCAGAGTGATGATGATAATGAAGAGAATGACGTCAGCAATGCTGACGTCATTGTTTTTAAAAACAATAAGTTACCTGATACGCCGTTATATATAATTTATTTATTACTAGATAGACTTGCGCTGATGATAACCAACGCTGGGAAGCATTGATGACGTCTAGGTTGGAGCGCGCTTGCCCAGAAGACGCCTATTCATTCTTGCCTTGAAGGTACTCAAATTACTATAGGTGGCAGGAAACACGGATGCTGGAAGGGTTTCCCACACTTTGCCGGTTCGTTCAACTAAAGCGTTTCGTGGAACTAAAAAACTTGGATTTCTACCACGTAAGGATGCCAACGCTTGACTTCTCTTAGTTCTGTGATACTTGGTAGAACGGTGAAGGGGACACGATCAATTTTTCACGTCGGCACTATTAAAGTGATATTTACCGTATGATAAGCGAGTGATAGCGCGGTAATTCGTGGCTGATAGGGATATAATTCGTCACGGTCGGGGACTGGGGAGAGCGGTTGCATGTTTAGTCGGTATATCAAACAGACGCCGTGTCCGGTCCGACCGTTTTATTGGGACTGGATTAGGGCTTCCGAAACATTGTGTTTATGTTTATGTTGAAAATGAAAGTTTATGTTTACGGGGATTTGGCTTTGGAAAGTAAAATAGTTACTTTCTTAGTATTTTGTCAAGATCTGCTTATTCTAAACAAATAGATAATGTTTATTATATTTTGGTCTCTTCATTCTCCAGATATAGTAACTAGTATTAATATTGCTTCATTTCAAGATGCATAATCTTGAAATGAAGCAATATTAATACTAAAAATGTCATGAAAGAAGGGATTTTCCAGTAGGTTTAAAATAGTTTTTCTTTCTTTCTTTCTAAAACCTATATATTTAAAGAGTTTGTATCTTGTGCTGTGACGTCACTACGCCACGTTTAGTTATTATTCAGTTGCCACATTGTTACGTGATACGTCACATAACAACTTATTATTATAGATAAACCAATAACCAGAGGCACAAATTAACATAGTTTCACGCTAACAATGTCGTATGTAGGGCTTGCATTCGAATATTCGAATATTCGAATTATTCGAATAATAATTCTTGTCCGAATATTCGAATATTAAATCTGCTATATTCGAATATTCGACCAATTTTCCGAAAGCCAAACTCTGAATATTGATGTGCATGTCGCAGGCATTTTGTGTGATTCCGCCGTTTACATACGGCGTCGTCAGTTTAGAAACGCTCGCTGTTATGTAATGCCGCGGCAAATTGAAGTATTTAGTTCTGTTTCTTATGCCTAACAAGTACTATGTTCGCCAAAATCTAAAGTTAGGTTAGGGTTATACATGAACAGTCGGGTGGTAGTGTGAACAGTCAGGTGTGTGTGAAGAGTCTGGTGAACACTTAGGTATATTGGCCAAATGGAACCTAAGGGCACCTGACTGTTCATGTCGAACCCCAACCTAACCTAACTTAAGAGGCAGATTCGTGGCCCTGGTGCTTGGGAATTGCGTAGATTCGCAATAACTACATCTAAAACTACAGTGAAATTCATCGCCTCCAGGCGATGGATATGGGGAGTCCGTCTCCTGAGGGAGTTAGGTCCTCGGGCTGGGAGACACACTTTGTTCCTTGTGTGCCTCAGATAGAGTGATGAGTGAAGAACTCTGTGTTTGAGAGGAGGTTCTGTCTCTGCAGGCGCCGCTGGCTGGGTTGCGTGAACGTGATTACGGTCCCGTTGCCCAGTCACCAGGCGATGAGAAGGAACACCGTGAGGTTTTAGTCGGTTAGAGTCCGACATAACTGTCGCGTAACCCCGGGGGCGGTGGTATCCATGATTAATTTCCCCACGTAAAAAAAAAAGGTATATTGGCCAAATGGAACCTAAGCGGACACCTGACTGTTCATGTCGAACCCCAACCTAAGCTAACTTTAGAGGCAGATTCGTGGCCCTGGTGCTTGGGAATTGCGTAGATTCGCAATAACTACATCTAAAACTACAGTGAAATTAAAACAATTGAACGAGTTGTCATTTTGCCTTTGGCATATTACATAACAGCGAGCGTTTCTAAACTGACGACGACGTATGTAAACGGCGGAATCACACAAAATGCCTGCGACATGCACAAAATATGAATTTTAAACTCCGCGCGCAACATTATGCTTAGAAGTAGAAGACAATAATTATGCTTAGAAGAAAGCAGTGATGAGGTCTAGGTTGGAACGCGCTTGCCTAGAAGATACCTATTCACTCTTGCCTTGAAGGTTCTTAAGTTGTACGTGTAAGTGTAAGAATAAGCCAAAGTAAGATGATTAGACTAAAATGCATTTTATTTTTGTGCAATGTAACATTGATCTGATTCTGATCTCATAATTTCTTCTTCTTTGTCAACCGATAGATGACCACTGCTGGGCAAAGGTCTCTTGCATGGACCTCCACAGATCTTGGTCTTGCGCCGCCTGAATCCAGTGGCTCCCTGCAACTCGTTTGATGTCGTCAGTCCACCCAGTGGGAGGTCTGCCAACACTGCGCTTCCCGTTGCGGAGTCGCCACTCCAGCACCTTGGGACCCCAGCGACCATCAGCTCTTCGAACTATGTGCCACGGCCATTTCCACTTCAGTTTCACGACTCGCTGAGCTATGTCGGTGACTTTGGTTCTCCTACGGATCTCCTCATTTCTGATTTGATCTCGCAGGGATACTCCGAGCTTAGCTCGGAGCCCACTGAGTGACCCTGAGCCTTCTTATGAGGCCCACAGTTAGCGACCAATTCTCGGATCCGTAAGTCAACACTGGCACACTGTTCTTTTAGTGACTTAGAAGACTTTCGTCTTAGGCGCTGAGGGATTTTGGACGATAAGACATCTCGGAGATTCCCAAATGCTGCCCACCTGAGTTGGATTCGGCTGTTGATCTCTTTCTCCTGTTATCCCGGACGTCAGCCTATACGAGATTAGTATGGCTCAAGCAGTTCAAGAACACCAAGGCGACTGGTGATAATGGAGTCACTGCAGAACTCTTGAAAGCGGGTGGAAAACCGGTAGTTTAGATCTTTCAGCGATTGTTCAATTCCGTCATCACGCCGCTGCATCCGCCGAAAGCATGGCACAGGAGCGTGGTGGTTCTGTTCTTCAAAAAGGGTGATAATAACTTGTTGAAGAATTATTATAGACCCCTCTAGCTGCTGAGTCATGTTTATAAGTTGTTCTCGAGAGTCACTACGAATCGTCTCGTTCGTAGGATCGACTACTTCCAGCCTCCCGAACAAGCCGGATTCCGAAAAGGCTGGGGCACCATAGATCACATTCATACGCTGCGGCAGGCTATACAAAAGATGGAAGAGCATTAACGGCCACTTTGCTTAGCGTCTGAGGACTATGAGAAAGCCTGCGATTTGATAGAAACTTGGGCCTTATTGAGGTCGCTGCAGAGATGCCGGATTGACTACCGATATATCCAAGTGTTGAAGTGCTTGTATGAAAACGCCACTATGTCAGTACGTATACAGGACCAGACTACGAGGTCAATCCACTTGCAGCGTGGAGTGTGACAGGGAGACGCAATCTCCCCAAAGCTATTTACTGCTGCATTGGAGGACGTCTTTAAGCTTCTGGATTGGAACGGACTTGGCAACAACATAAACGGTGAGTACATCACTCACTTGCGATTTGCCAATGACATAGTCGTTATGGCAGAGACTCTGAGCGACCTCAATACAGTGCTCAACGATCTCAGCACGGTTTCTCAGCGTTGGGCCTAAAGATGAACATGAGCAAGATGAAAATCATGTCCAATGCTCATGCTCCACTCCACCCTCGTTAAGAATATTGCACTTGACATTGTGCACGAGTAAATAATATACCTGGGACACATAGTCCAGCTAGGTAGGTCCAAATTCATAATTTCTAATACTGAATTATTACCTATTTGTATTCTACCGACGTTGAAAATCTCTCTTTTAAATCTTTTAAGATTTGTAAGTTAGTAATACGAAGTAAGTAGTACGAAGAACCAAAAATAATGTTTAGAATTTAGTACTTTATTTCTAGTTACATGATAAAAGATTTTAAGCAAGTTGTTGTTTTTGTAATTGATTATTTGATTTTATTGATATATAAATATTATTACAATATTTACTCTCATATCTCGGTTTATAAGACTGTGTTATATTGTGGTTGTCTTGTTAAACAACAACTTTTTATATTTTTTGGAGGACTGAATTAGTGCCATAACAGTCAAATTCCAAGCAGTTCTTTAATTTTTAAGTAAAATTTTGTTTTGGTTCAAAGATATTAGAATCAAAGTAAGAGATTGGCAGTTAAAAACATGATTATTATAACATCTTTTGTTTTTTTTAATTATTCGAATATTATTCGAATAATTCGAATAATACCCGAAAAAAAGTCGAATATTCGAATACCAAAATTTTCGAATATTTGCAAGCCCTAGTCGTATGTTTCTATAAACTGTGTCCACTTCTTGTCACACTGTTGTATTTGTCCTGTATCTCACCTATCAAAATTCGACAACTGATAAGTAACTTTATGACTAACTGGATAGAGTATAAATTTGTTTGTGATGTGGGTTATAAATAATGGATTTCAATTACGTATTTACAGGATATTGAATTGGGTTTCGATATAGATTAATATTGGATAGAATTCGTTTGCGTCATTGCGAGATGGTAATTAATGGTTGAATGTAGGTGGGTGGTAGGTGGGACCTACCAACAAGCAATTAAAACTCTTAATTAATTGCGATAATGGTCATATTCGTTTAAATTAAAATTTGTATTGTTGGTAAAATTCATTCATATCCAATATTAATGGTAACTTAATTGTAGATAGATTTAATTCATTTTGTTCGTTTAATTAATAAAAGTAAAACACAGCACTCAATGCAATTTGTGAGGTCAAGCTGACAGCTTTTCATATAAAAACTGTGAACTGAGTGTGTACAAAGATTGACCGACCTAAGCGGATTTTGACGGGATTTTCACAGGCAGGTATATAAAAGCTTTTAAAAAGGACTACCATTTATCTAGATATATTATTTAGGGTTCCTGCGTGAAGTAAAAACTGTTGATATTAGAGAAAAGATAACTTTCATCCAAGAGACGTATCAAAACTACCGGGATAAACCCGGGAAATCAATGAGTTCCCACGAAACTTTTGAAAAACTAAAATTAGCGCAGACCCCGCGGCGAACGGCGTGAACGGAAATCAACATTGAAAATATTATTTTAGTACAAAATGTAATTTAACGTGAAATAACTTTAGGAACAAAACCTAGTGCATATGAATAAAAAAATAATACGCATTTCCAGAAATTTTTGACTACTTGTCCACAAAGTTTGAATGCATTTATTGATATTTGAGAACTAGTTAATGCCCGCTAAACTCTTTAATTTTCCTGGATAAAAAGTATCCAACGTGTTAATCCTGGGTATGATCTATTTCCATACCTATCATCCAAATTGGATCATAAGGTGTGGTGTGAAATAGTAACAAACATCCATCCACCCGTCCAACCTCACAAACTTTCTCATTTATGATATTAGTAGTGTATTAGTAGGATAGTACGATTATCCATTTATCAAGTTGTTGAGCAAGAAGACTCTAAACGTGATCTTTGTATGTAGGTATTACTGCGTATAAAAGCCATGTAACATGGCTAGAACATAAACTTAGCACGTGCCCTTAGGAGTTAGGACCAAAACATAGCGTGTAGAAAATAAGCTAGATCCAAGTTAAGACATTATCTCAAGAGATTTCAAAACACTTCCGATTGCTTGTATTCGTGTCGAAACGATTGACGTGTGATGTTATTAAGGGACGCCTATGTTGAGAGCAATTTTCTCTAAAATTAGGGCCCCATGCGTACCTAGCTATGTGTGAACTGAGAAGAACGTCTAGAGAACCTTCCTATCGCAGTGGTGAGCGCTGTTGTCTTAGTAGTAGGGGTCTTCAGGGGTAATTTTCGATATTATGATCAAATTCTATCAAAATGCTAATTTTATCGGCGGTTAAAGTTTACTTGACGACGGTGATATTTCCTTAATTTAATTAGGAAATATTCGTCTCGTTCGTAGGTATATAACCTATTACCTAATTATACTTAATGTTATACATACCTACTTTTCGACAACCTCCCTGGCGCAGTGGTGAGCGCTGTGGTCTTATAACTGGGAGGTCTCGGGTTCGATTCCCGGCGGGGTCGATTTGGGAATTTAAATTTTCTGAATTGTCTCTGGTCTGGTCTGGTGGGAGGCTTTGGCCGTGGCTAGTTAGCACCCTACCGTCAAAGACATGCTACCAAGCGATTAAGCATTCCGGCACGATGGCGTGTAGAAACCGATTAGGAGTATGGGTTGAACGTTCACTGCGGGCTGCTATACCCCTTCCAAATTAGCCCGCTGCCATCTTAGACTACATCGTCACTTACCTTCAGGGAGATCGCATCGTCAAAATGTCAAATTTATCTGTATGTTGAAGTTTACGTGAAGGTGGTAAAACAGACCTTAAATCTTGCAACGTATTACTGATACTCGTAGTAATTGAATAATGACGATGCATTGTAGGTAATATGACTATTATTATTCTAATTTTTTTCCAATTGACCGCCGGAGATCGAGCTTGTATCCTCCTGCTAAGTAACCTACTGCTAAGTCACTGCTAGGTAGGTACTTAAGTTTAACATAAAGCTTTGACTTTAAACAAACACCATCACTCACCAGGTGAACGCACGATCGATTTCCGCTCATAAAGAACAAGCTAAGCTTAATCATAATTCCAAGTAAACGCATAAACTCCAGTCAACATTTCAGCTCCTAAAACAAATCCAGAACAAGAAAAATAATAAAACTACAAAGAAACGGCAGAAATACCTTCATCAACAAACAGTGTAGGGACTGTTTACATTGGGTGCGCCTGCGCAAGGTTTTAGGATTCTGCTGATATAATTTAAAAACGTAATTACCATAATAGTTATTTCCTTTGACTAGACTCTAGTCTAAAACCTTCTAGTCACTAGAGAATTTAGCTTGAAGCTAGACTTGTGCGTAATTTGTTAATGCAAAGTTAATCATTAGTATTGAAAAAGTGTGGAAATGAAGCCAACATTATTATTTTGTAATTTAGTATATAAGTAAATAAGTTAGACAATAATTATTGTACTAACCTACATAATAATATATAATAATTCTTTTTAAAAAAACCGACTTCAAACGGCACTGAAAAGTATAAAAATCGGTTAAAAATGGTACTATTTTTTCATTTATTTTGTTTCATATTCAAATTATGTCGATGTTTGTATACTGCAAATCTGTACCATTAAATAAGTTTTGTTAAATAAAACTGTAAAATTTTTTGCTATACTAGTATAATTTCTCAATGACTAATAAATAAATACTATGAGCTACTATATCAAGATATTGAGTTAAGAAAGTTTCCGTTGAATTGAAAATAATATACGGAACCAATTCTTCGATGACGACTCGCACGCCTAAGGCAAAATCTATTTTTGTAGCCTTCAACAGGTCTTAGAAATGCAGTGCCGTATAAATAACGATTATGCGTCGAACAGAGATATCTGCACGGAATAAATTGTAATTATTAGATAAAATATAATTATTATCAATTATTATTCAGAACGGTTGATATTGTGCTTTATTATTGAATAGATATCTTGTATAATCAGTAAGGTATAAAAGGTAAACCTAGGGTCGGTAGTCTTAAGAGACATACAGTCTAATTTTCGATAACGGAGGATTGGTCAATTTATATTATATCAAACACTACGTATAAAGACGTATAAACAACATACATTTAAGCTGAGTTTACTATAATTCTTTCAAAATAGCAAAATATTAAACTTTTTTATTATTTCTGACAGTCGATAAAAAATAGCGAATAAGTCACTTAAAAATTTTTTAAAGTGAAAATTATTTTGCACAATAAGGTTGTTTGAAGCCGTAACTGACCCATTTCAAATTATCACCCTGTAAGCAATAAAGTTTATGAAAGGGGACATTTTCCAGCACGCACGCTAAGTACCTCATTGGGCACAGCTTTCTCTACCCGATAACCACAAGCGAAGATAACTGTGAGATTTATGAACACCCTTATCTCATGCACGTATCGTCATGACTAGCTATGTAAGGTACTTACTTTGTTGGTACATCTTCGTACGTCAGAAAGTAGCAATAATTTTACTATTATAGTTCTCATATGTAGAGGTAATAGCCAGTGGTCTTGTGGTTGCAACTTCTACACCCTTTACGGGGACCGGGGTTAATAGCCCAGGCCCTAAACCCTACCTACCTCTAAATTTCAGAGGTTACCTATGTGCGTTTCATATCACGGTGAAGAAAAATATCGCTTGTAATTCGTCGTAAAGTTTATAACGTGTAGTCTGCCAATTCAATACGAACTTGGCCAGCGTGGTGGACTATGACCTATATACCCTTTGTTATTCTGAAATGAGACACGTCTCCTTTCTATCAAGACTCTTTTCTAGATAATTCAAGGACTTGTTAACTATTAAGACATGTTCAAATTCCTAAGGAGTTTCCCATTGCTGTATTTATTGGTGTGAGGACGCTATCGTGGGATCTTAGTGGCTTCGAACTATGTACCCCGCAGGTTAAATTTAGCATCATAATTATATAAAAAAATAATTCCAGGAAAAATATATATATACCTACCTAAATAGGAAATAAAAAAACCGGTTGCCACCTCATGTGTTTTTTATCACGTCGCTACAATAACAATGCTAGACGTATGATAATGACCTGGCTATTGTACAAGTAGCCTTGAATTTGAATAGTGCAATACCGGTCTAAGGCACGCGGGTACAAGGTTGATTAATAAGATATCTACGCATCTAGCTTTCGCAAGGCGACACCGGCGCCGCATCAATTCTAACTAACAACGAGCTTTGCCATGACTAGTAAATACCCCTTTTTCACTCCATCAACTTAAAGTTAGATGCGATGCATATAGGTACCTGAGTAGCACCAGATTTTGAGAACTAGATAATTATGTTTATGAAAGAAGAAAATAAATCTTTATTAGAGAACCTCGGTGTAGAATGTTACATTGGAATCCTTATCCTCATATTGAAAAGCTCGTATCTGACCGAACATCGCCTACGACGATCAATATCACGTGGAATACAATATATTATTATACTAAACTATTACTAAAAAAAGTTGAAAAGAGCAACTGCTGAGTTTCTTGCTGGCTCGTCTCACCATAATCTGCATTCCGAACCGGTGGTAGTCTCGACGTGTCATAAGAGCCACAGGTTGGCTTTGATGAATTTAAACATTCGTACAAGTAAACATGTTGGGCACGTGCTATCCAAAGCACGGGGATGTATTGTACAGAGTGCTGTCCAGGCTGCTACAGAAAAAAAAAACCAATAAATTGTTTGGCTTGACACATTTAACTTCAGTCAGTCGAGTTGGAGTCATAGTCATGACTCCTTGTCTGTTCAAAGTCAAGACAGAGTTATGACGAGATATATGCGAGATATAGATTCATGTTAGGACATAAGTGTGCTTCGTTTTAACTCTGTCTCAAGTCCGAGCTAAGTCAGAACACGCTTTAGGTTTAAGGTTCAGGTATTAGTTTTTCAAGAGGAAGTCTAGATATAATTACAATGTGCATCAGAATGGCTGGCCTCGGAATTTTTGATATGTGTTTATAAATTTATTCTGATATTTCTAAGTGTAGGTTAACACTTTAATAAAAAAGCAATGTGGCATTTCTAGTTTCTAAAGAGCTCCATTGTATTAAGGAGTCTAGAAAACGTAGTTCAACAACTGTAACGTGTTGCAACTAGATGTCGCTAACAGTTGCTTAAACTGAAAATAGTAGACACAAATCACTAATTTCGATGCTGACGTGTGTGCGGCCATGGTGTAACGAAACACACTCGGGCGCGATTACCAAGAGATGTGGGTTCGAATCCCGCTGGCCTCAGAATTTTTGATATGTGTTTATAAATTTATTCTGAATGTGCATCAGTTCCGTCTGGTGACGCAGGTTTTAAACTCAACCATTGCGCACGAGTGCCGGATCAGAATCTTTGAGTAATAAACATCAGGACTTTATTGCTGGATGTTGCTGGGGAGAATATATAAACCGAATTGGGTACGTTTTAAAACTTATTGTGAAATAAATCAACATTTAATGATTAAGTAAAAGATTTTCGATTTTTTGTAGGCTTAATTCTAAAACTTATTACCGTAGTATACACTATAAAACGTAAGTCTTTTTGATTAGGTACTTTCTTCGCCCTAAAGGCTAGAAATTATACATCTTAGTTATTTAGCAGCGTTATTTTAACTTTACATTTTACCTCACTACAAAAAAGCTAAAAGGTAAGTCCGGGTGACATCTTAGACTAAATTTTGTACGAAGAAAATCAATATGAGACGGATGTTATTATATCCAAATTTCCGTAGTTTTAAAATATTTTCCTTGTTCTTAACTTTATTTGTGCGTATTTCTTCGGAATATTTTACGTCGTAACTTTTCACCACGGCTAATTCTTTAGCTCGGACTAAAACCAGGGCTTGATACCTGCCTTGTTAGCGCTTTCGAAGACCATAAATGAATAATTCAAACCAGTTACAAGTGTACAGTAATCGATTAATTAGGCCTAACTGTCGCCTTCCCTTAAGGAAGGTGGTTCTACGCGGTGCTCTGGACCGATCAAGTTTGCCTATTAGTTAAACACGACAAATCTATTTTCCAATACCATAAGTTTGCATAAGTGGTCGGTCGACAAGGACAGTTGTAGTTACGATTACAGGGCACTGTTCGCTCAACAAGCACCTTTTTAGGGTTCCGTAGTAAACAAGGAACCCTTATAGTTTCGCTATGTCCGTCTGTCTGTCTGTCCGCGGTTTAGCTCAGAGACTATTGGTACTAGAAATCTGTAATTTAACAAGGGTATAAATATCAATCACGCCGACAAAGTCGTGAAATAAAATTGTGAAAAATAATTTTTTTTAGGGTACCTGTAAAGTGGGGATGAATTTTTTTTTTCTCGTCTATCCCATAGTGTGGGGTGTCTTTGAATAGGTCTTTCAAAAATATTGTGGGTGTGGGAACACCATTTTTCAATTCAGGGATCCGTTTGTGAAATATGATATTTTAAAGTGCTAAATTTTATTAGAGTCAAGTGTCCCCCCCCCCCTCTGCCAGCTAAATGGTTGTATATAGGATACAAGAAAAAATTCACAGCAGTAGTATATATAATGAATTTTAAAGGAAAACTATCACGGCTAAGTAGGGTTCATTAGTTAAGGAGTTTTATCTGTTTTTTCTAAGTCAGGTATTGCACGTAGTGTAAGTTGCATATTTTGTACAATATTATAGTATTTAAACCATGGAACTCAAAATTTATTCAATATTCATAAATAAAACAAAAGCACTATCCTAGGTCAGCAATAATATTTGAGACTTTCAACTACGGAACCCTACACTGCGCGTGGCCCGACACGCACTTGGCCGGTTTTTTATTTTAGGTATCACCGACAGCCCTCTATGCAGAGCGTGCATGGAGGGCGACGAGACACCGGAACACGTACTGCTTACATGCAGGAGTGTATCCGACCAACGACAGAAATACATTGGCTCTCCAGCAACACTTCCGGAAGTCCTCGCCGACCTGGGCGGCCTGCTCGGATTCTGGAGTGAGCTCGGCTGGATTGAGTGATCTGGCAGGGAGCCGCATAGTGGAACCACGCAAAATAGCCTACTTGCGGAGAAAATTCCCAGGAAGAAGAGAAGAAGAAGATGTGTCGACATCAAACCTTCTCGGTTGAAACGATTCATTCCAACGTTTTGAAACGAACCACTAAGGTGAAAAACGCTTTCCGACGCCCTTTCCTGCCACGTATGACTTGGTATCTAAAGGAAAGCGCACTCCAATATTGATTCCATAATTACTTTCCATAAGGGATGACCGTGGTCGATCATGCCTTATGGTCAATACATGAGAGGCTGTCAATTCTTCAAATTCAAAGACTTAGCCCTATGCGTTGGTGCGATCAGGTTAGCACTGCTTTTTGTATATTTTCCATGCTGCTGTACACAATGCCGAGAATAGATTCAATTCAAGGCGCGTTTCTACAGACGCGGCGCGTTGCAGGTCGCGTGGTACGTGGTGTCGCGCGGTTATCTCAAACATATGGTCAAGTATGAGAGAGTTCTTACAGAAGCGTTCTGACGTAGTAGGACACGAGTACGCGGCGACAGACCGCGCGACGCTTACAGTAGTAAATAAATAATAATAATGAGTGTATGGCGCGACGCGACGCACCACGCGCCGTGCAACGCGCCTCGTGCCCAGAAACGAGCCCAGTAGGGCTAACATGCACGCCACGAGATAATTTTGTCTACCCGTTTTCTCGTGATATCCCTTAGAGATTAACGAGTAAAGGAGTAGACAAAATTTTTTGTAGCACGTTAGTCCTACTGGTCTCGCGACATACATCGATGTAGGCAGCACTTTAGACCTCTATTGTTACGTACGGTTCTTCGAACTATCTAGTTCGATAAAACCTAATCTGAATCTCCCCTTTTAATTTTAAGAGTGATATTTCCAACTGAGAGGAGGTATATGCAATACGCCTATGTTTTGTCACTTTCGATTTCATTTATCGATGATTGTCGAGATCGGACGTGTCGACAGAAAGAAAGCGATAGATCTGAATGGCAAGCGAGATTTATCGCGTTTGTACATTACTTTCTATAAGTGCACTTAAAAGAGTCGAGTAACTCACTCGCACTGGCAATACCGGCATTAAACACGATTTTGATCTTCAGAGGTCGAGTGGGTACCATACCTAGTTAAAGACTTGGGCACACAGAAAGCGAGGCAGTAGCGACACGCGATATTCCTATACTATACCTAAACTAAGCAGCAAGCGTCACTAATGCCCGTTTTCACCAAACAAGCGCAAGCCTATCCCGCAATAAAAAAAAAACAAACCTAAATCATCCCCTAAGCAGGAGTCCCTTTACGTAGGTACCTAGGCGGTAAATTCAATCCCTTAAGCAAAGTCAAATAAATGACTTTGGTTAAAGGGTTGAATTTAGGTGTGTACATGGTGATATGTACACACCTAAATAGGTGTTCCCTAAAAGTTCTTGAAACGAAATTGACAGAAAGCATCACCTAAGTTAGCTTAGGTAGCCCGTAAAAGTTAGGGAAATCAAAATTATTTTCATGTAGGTGGGTGTCTTATGACAATTCTAGACTAGCACTGGTTAAAAAGCAGATTCTGTTGAGAAGAGCCGGCAATAAACTCGGCTATTATATGAGCAGTTTGTAGCTTAGCACTTAGCAGTACCTACTAGTAACTCTGTACAACTCTTATGCATGGCTGTATCAATAAAAGAAAAAATCCCTATCAATTCAATATTACAAATTGCATATTTCGATCCGCCACGGCCCATCGCCACTTTCTCTATGAAACTACTTACATGACGTTTAACAACCGCTTCTAATTAAGCCTTCAGATTTTTAATTTTCCACAGTGGCAAAGGTAAAAAGCTGGCGGAAAATTTTGTGAAGATGTTTAGTCAAATGCTTACGACACCGAAGAATTGCTGGTGATAACGTAGGGTTATCCTAAGTAATTTAGGTTTAGGTCGTCTCTTTCAACTTTCTTCCTGAAAATGAAATTGAAGTAGACTCGGCTGTTTGGATAGATTTAGGCTCTTTATGGTCTGTTTAAACTTTCACCACTTGCTGATAAAGTGCTTGACATATATCTAACAGATAAAATATCTGCTGGACAAATCTGTGTGATATCTTTTTGATTTTAAATGCCAGATTGACTTATCAGATACTTATGAAACCGATATTTAAACGCTATCCGTCAGATAAGTTGTGGATAGGCTATCAGACCGTTATCTGCAAGTGGTGAAACAGGTCCTTAATCTTCATTGCTAGGTACTTAATACATACTTATAGTGGTTCTACTTTTAGAATATTATAGTTAGTTTCAAAACAACATAATATGTTTAAATAGCACTTTATTGTCTTATTGTGAAATTTTATTTTTGTTGAAAATTTGGGCGTGTCATCCTCAAGTTTTGGTCCGTCAAACAAGGGAGAATACAAACTTTTATATTTTATTAATTTCTTCGATAAAATTTTATTTTCCACCAACTCTAGAAATATATTATGGCGTCGTTATTGCTTTTGTTTATTGATTCACTCCATCTGATTTTACTGGCGGAGAGAAGTTTGTGAAACTGAATGCGTAGCGAAATTTATAACGTCTAACGAGTCAATTGACTTTTCGGATTAATTGATATTACATATATTAGCTATTTATGCAACTGCATCGTAATGAGGGTCATTTTAATTCGAGTGCTGTTTTTTGATACGAGGCTTGCCGAGTATCAAAATAGGATAGTACGAGAATTAAAATGACTAATTACGGTCATTTGCATACAAGATTTTATCTACGACAAGGAAAATAAAATCACCAACAAAATACGCCGTAGGCTCAATAAAGTAACAAAAAGTAACTCCGCAAGCCGCCACCAGCCGCCTGTGGCGCCTCTGTCAACAAAAAGTAACTCCGTAAGCCGCCACCAGACGCCTGTGGCGCCTCTGTCATATGAACGGTACAAAAGTGCCAGAACCCAGAGCCTTACCTTTAGGTATCCTATTTTAAGAAGATAACCATTTCGATTCAGCTCCCATACAACGAGCTGCATCGAAATGAGAAGCAAAACCGAAAGAGGGTTCATATCGATTCAGCTGTCAAATTCGAAATTGGAACTTTTCGATGCTGGAGTAGATAAAGTTACTTATCGCTTTCTTATTTCTACGTCAATCTAAGAGATTGCTATTTCAGCATTTTTTTTTACTTCCTATGTTTTTTGAGCTTTTATAGACTTTGATAGCTTTCGAAAAGGTTTAATTTCATTTATTACTTCGATTACTTCAAGTAAGTATTTGACAAAAGCAATACAATATCTGTTATTAATATCAAATATGACCATAGATAGATGCAAAGAACAAAAAATAATGAAATCACGTCGATCCATAGCCTCTGCCATCCTCTGTCGCAGCTTGATTGAAGGACAAACCAACAAACAAACAAACATTCACATTTATATTAGTAAGATAGTAAAAAAGTTCCTAGTAATAAGTTTATAGGTTACTTGAAAGTGGTAAGTAGACTTAAACGCGGTGTGCGACGATTTGTAAAAAATCGGCCAAGTGCGAGTCGGGCCTCGCTCTTTTAGGGTTCCATTAAAAAAATTAAATTAAAAAATTTCCATCTACCCACCTACCCATTTTAATTTAATTTTTTTAATTTAATTTAATTTTTATTATTTGTTGTTATAGCGGCAATAGAAATACATAATATGTGAAAATTTCATCTGTCTATCTATTACGGTTTACGAGATACAGCCCGCAGACAGACGGACGGACGGACAGCGTAGGCTTAGTAATAGGGTCCCGTTGGTACCCTTTGGGTACGGAACCCTAAAAACAAATCACGAGCGAAGGTCAAGGCTCCAAATGACGATGATTGATGCGTTCCAGCGGAAGAGCCGAGAGGAATTACAGTACAATTACAGAGCGAGGCGATACTGTAATAAATTACACTGGGCACGGCTGGACGTAAGCCGTGTCCACACAGAGCGCGCCGCCTCGCGCGGCTGTCGCATTAACGCCGAGGAGTGCTAC
This sequence comes from Oeneis ivallda, assembly GCA_029955525.1. Classification (NCBI taxonomy): domain Eukaryota; kingdom Metazoa; phylum Arthropoda; class Insecta; order Lepidoptera; family Nymphalidae; genus Oeneis; species Oeneis ivallda. Next base: position 4,316,094 of record JARPMR010000015.1, read on the forward strand.
AAATATTGAGCTCTTTTGATACAAGTACGTTGGACTCGCTAATGGCAACGTGATAATAAAGCTATTTATATATGTACCACCATTTTGGCACTGATTTTAAACAAAAGTGAGAGTGCAGGTCCAAGGAACTAATATGAGTTATGATTTGTTATAATGGGAAAAGTCAAATTCAGTACTAATAGACATAAAAGGTTGAAACTGAAAGTATTTTATAAGTCTTTTGTTAGCATACTTTGTTCATATGTATGTTGTATTACAGGTTGGAGATACACAAACTTCTTGACGGTATTTACGCTAGAGAAACCGTGTTTAAATTAATTTGTTTTTTTGATATTTATTTTGCTATGAAAAGTACTCAACTTTTCAAATAACATGAATGACAAACAGCATTATGATGGAGATTTATTCTTATATCGTTTCGTAGTAAGCTCGGTCTACGCAACGCGCTCCTGAAAACACCCAAGTTAGCTCGCGAAGTCTTGCGCCTGGTATGGACCCTGCTTAATAAATAACGCTGTGCACGGCTGGACGTCATTAGAGTCACGAATAGTGTTAAAACCCTTCTCTAGGAAGATTTATGGTTACGCTTCTACCACTCGGACTTATTAGAGGCTGTGTATGTAAAGGGTAATTGAATGGAAGTCTAGAACTAGTCTATTTTCAATGTTACTGGATCGTGACTGTGTCTAAATAATTACTATGTTTGAAGTTTGAACCTATACAAACTTGAAAGTTGAAACTATAGCATGTAGAGTGAAACTATTTTTTTTTGTAGAACTTAAAAGATATAGCGATGATAGCCTAGGGGTTAAGACATCGGCCTTATTTTCGCGAGGTCTGGGGTTCGATCCCAAACTCGCATATAATCTAACTTTACGGAGTTAAATGCAATTAAATATCACTTGCTTTACGGCCTAATCCCCTAGCCAAATTATACATCGTTGTATCTATTCTCTTTCTATGATCGTTAATGCTTTAGGGCAGGGGTCCCCAAAGTTTTTTTTTATCACGCCTCCCTCCTGAAAGGATAGGAGGTATGATAAAAACCTTTAGGAACTCCTGCTTTAGAGGAAGCGTATATTCGTGTGCGTAAGCGTGTAAGCGTGTACGTTATGTACATATGCGTGTAGCGTTAATTATATTCCGTGAAGCGGAGGAGCGATCAAGAACGTTGTGTCGACTTGGCTAAAGTAGGGGTTCCTAAAGATTTTTATCACGCCTCGTACCTTTTCAGAAGGGAAGAGAGATAAAAAAATTTGGGAACCCCTGCTCTAAAGCGTTAAAGATCGTAGAAAGAGAATATATACGATAGAAGATATGTAATAATATGGCTAGGGAGGCAGGGCAGACACGATGCTTTTAGAAGCGACGCGGGCGTGTTTTTGCCGCATCCGAACGCAAAAACGCCAATCGCCGTAGCTGCTAGAAGCATCGTGTCTACCCTGGCCTTAAATAGCGAAAAAAAAATGGTGAGGAAACCTGAATGCCTGAGAGTTCTCCATAATGTTCTCAAAGGTGTGTTACGTCTGCCAATCCGCATTTGATCAGCGTTGCGGACTAAACACTTCTCATTAGAATAGTAAGTATAGGTAGAGGATGAATAATAAAAGAGATAGTACCTATAAAGAAGTTCCCAAAAGTACCGAATATAATCTATCCCACACAACGTCTTCATACATAAATAAACATTGTATTTTATCTCGTTAAGCCGCCGTAATGACCTCAACTACGTATTCCGAGTATTTGTTGTTGATAACTTCATTTGTTTGAGTTACAGCTCTTTTTTGTTTAAACCCTTTTACAGTAAGTTCAAGGTGTGCTTTAAACATTGTCAGTCTTGTCGGCTTTATGGAGAGCTGTTAGGTACGCAGGTTTCCTCACGATTTTTTCCAAGCAACTGTTATTAATTGCTTAAAACTTCTTTAACTCCCCAAAGATAGAGGTGCGTGTGAGGGATTCGAATACTGGAGGCCGAAGTTTTGCCTCATCATCATCATCATCATTAGCAACTCTTCAACGGCTAACTACTGAGCGCAGGTCTCCTCTCAGAGAAGGGTTATAGGTATAGTCCAACAGGCTGGCCCAATGCGAATTGGCGGACTTCACACACCTTCGAGAACATTATGAAGAATTTTCAGGTGTGCAGGTTTCCTCACGATGTTTTCCTTCACCGTTGAAGCAAGTGATATTTGTAATTGCTTAAACGCAAGTTTTGCCTACTAGACTATTACTAAGCTGTATTTGAATGTGTGTATGCTTTGTTCTTCTTCTTTATCAACCGATAGACGTTTACTGCTGGACAAAAGTCTCTTGCATGGACTTCCACAGGTCTCAGTCTTGCGCCGCCCTGTATCCAGCAGCTGCCTGCGACCCGTTTGACACCACCGGTCCACCTAGTTAGGGGTCGTCCAACACTGCGCTTCCCGGTGTGTAACTCATCTTCTCAACACAGTTCACACGTCCACAGTTCTTTATGGGTATCTTGCAAGGCCCGCAACAGAACATGACTCTATGCCACTTGTATCTCCCAGCTTCCAGCGACAGCGAGATCTGTCTGTTTGTCCGCCTACTGGCAGTTAAATAAAATAAATGGCTGCAATGACAGTCTTACCTTTTTTTCAAAAACCAAAAAGATTACTTACCACAAATCCAGATTTGCATTGCAGAAATGTTGATAGGAAACTTACCTGAAATATAAAAAATACTCGGTTAGTGTCTGATTGGATTTATTGCGTCGTTTTAGACGTATTTAATATTTGTGGTTTGGTTGGGAAGATTATAATTAGATTCATCATCATCATCGTCAGCAACCCATCAACGGCTCACTGCTGAGCGCAGGTCTCCTCTCAGAGAAGGGTTATAGGCCATAGTCCACCACGCTGGCCCAATGCGAATTGGCGGACTTCACACATCTTCGAAAACATTATGGAGAACTCGCAGGTGTGCAGGTTTCCTCACGATGTTTTCCTTCACCGTTGAAGCTTGATATTTATTTTCTGAAACGCACTTAATTTCGAAAAGTCAAAGTTACGTACCCGGGATGGAACTTGCAACACCCTGAATAGGAGACCGCAGTACTAACCACTAGGCTATCACTGCTTTAAACTGAACTATAAAAACCCTCAAACTGCCAGTCATCAACAATTTCCATCTAATACGGAACCACAGTTACGGTGGTCGATTGGATTCGCCATTCGTTATTTTTAATGAACCGTGCGATTTTCTGCGCTGTACATCTATAGGTTAATTTTATTGTTAAGGTGGAAGACACAGTTCTGCCCGCGAAATTCAAATTTAATATGGTTTTTCGCAATTTGTAAACGAATACGACAAAGTACGCTTATGGCATTCTAATTGCGACAATGGCAGTATCATCTTCACAGGTTTATATAAAAATCTTTACTTGAAAGGGTCCAGTTTAAGAAATTAATCAAAATATCGACTAATTTGTGAGTAACTCACGTCCAACTCAGTATTTTGATTAATTTCTTAAACTGGTCACTTTCAAGTAAAGAATTTTATGTAAACCTGTGAAGATGATAATTCTACTGGCGCAATTAGAATGCCATTAGCCTAGTTTGTCGTATTAGTTTACAAATTGCGAAAAACCAAATTAAATTTGAGTTTCGCGGGCAGACTCGTATAATCATCCTTAAGCTCTCTGGTTTATTGTTATAATTACTCGCCTCCAGGTCCTAGGTTTGATTCAAGGGATTGAAATTTGAATTTTTAGGGTTCCGTACCCAAAGGGTACTAACGGGACCCTATTACTAAGCCTACGCTGTCCGTCCGTCCGTCCGTCCGTCCGTCTGTCAGCGGGCTGTATCTCGTAAACCGTAATAGATAGAGAGATGAAATTTTCACATATTATGTATTTCTATTGCCGCTATAACAACAAATAATAAAAATTAAATTAAATAAAAAAAATTAAATAAAAATTTTCCAAGGGTACATGGAAATATTTTTATTTAATTTTTTTAACGGAACCCTAAAAGAGCGAGGCCCGACTCGCACTTGGCCGATTTTTAAGGTTCCACAGAAATCGTTCGTTAAATTAACTGGTGTGTAAAGATAGTCCGCCGGGTTTAGGCTTTCCAAAACTCCTGTGGGAATCATTGAGTTTCTGGGATTATAAAGCCACGATAATTTTTGTAACATCTTTGCTCCTTCTTCTTTGTCAACCGATAGACGTCCACTGTCGGACCTTTGTCCAGCAGTGGACGTACATCTACTGAATCCAGCGGCCCTCTGCGACTCGTTTGATGTCGTCGGTCCACCTAGTGGGGGGTCTGCCAACACTGCGCTTCCCGGTGCGGGGTCGCCACTCCAGCACCTTAGGACTCCAACGACCATCAGCTCTTCGAACTATGTGCTCCGCCTATTTCCACTTCGGTTTTGCGACTTGCTGAGCTATGTCGGTGACTTTGGTTCTCTTACGGATCACCTCATTTCTTATTCATCCTTTGCTTAGAACCATATTATTATTTTTATTATGGTACTATGTAAGGTCTTTTCAGGGCGAGGAAGGTCGCCCAAGCGATATACTGACCAATTTAAGTCTTCTGTAGGCGGTCCATTGGCCGGCCAGTAGGGAAAAGTGGTGAATGCTCATGAAGGCGAACCACATCTGCCGTTAAAGACGTCACTTCTTGATGACCACGACAAAAAGATCAAGGTCTTGTCATGGCTTAGTGAAGCCTTTGCTCTAGCATATAAATGTATAAATAAATTACAATATAATTTTTTTAATAATATTAGTTACTACATGATGCCCGCGACTTCGTCCGCGTAGTTTAAGATTTTTTGATTCTCGCGATAACCCTTTAATTTTCCGGAATAAAATATAAAAATATTATACCCTGGATTAACACATAGACGTGTTAATCCAGGGTATAATCTATCTCCATTCCAAATTTCAGCTAAATCCGTCGAAGGTTTTTGCATGAAAGAGTATCAAACATGCATACACACAAACTTTCGTCTTCATATTATTATTGTGATGCTGAACATTCCTATTAGTATTAAAAACGTAGGGATTTTTATTTAGCTACGCTAGGAACAGGTATAACAAAAGTGAAACAAGTGGGGTTTGAACCTTTGATCTTTAGGTTTTCAGTGAATACCTGATATGATAGGATTGGAAAGTAATTACAAAGTTACTATCCAAGATTTCCACTAAGTAAGTAACCTTTCTAATGGCGGATATTAAATTATTTTCTTATCGATCAAATTGCGAGCCATAAAATATAATTTTATCTTCTTCGTTAAGTACAAGTTTAAGTTTAGTTGTATTCGTAAATGCAACGTAACCGATATCAGTTTAAGTTAACTGGTGAGTGGTAAGTAATGGTTAAACTCGCCAGTTATCGTGTAACACATTAGTGCTGGATGATAACAGAGTTCAACTACATTTTAACTTTGATGCCACTTACATAGCCCCTACCTATGTATGTGGCATCAAAGATTTTAGCGTTGCGGGACATTTGGGCTAGTTGCATCAGAGGATATAAAGATCGATTGCGCTTGCTAAGCAAGGTTGAGCCAAGTTGGTAACTGGATGGGTGAATAAAAATAATTACTGAAACGAAATATGTTTTATCTACTCCAACATCGAAAAGTTCCGATTTCGAATTTGACAGCTGAATCGAAATGAACCCTCTTTCAGGTTTGCTTCTCATTTCGATGCAGCTCGTTGTATGGGAGCTGAATCGAAATGGTTATCTTCTTAAAATAGGATACCTAAAGCTAAGGCTCTGAGTTCTGGCACTTTTGTACCGTTCATATGACAGAGGCGCCACAGGCAGCTGGTGGCGGCTTACGGAGTTACTTTTTGTTGACAGAGGCGCCACAGGCGGCTGGTGGCGGCTTACGGAGTTACTTTTTGTTACTTTATTGAGCCTACGGCGTATTTTATTAATGATTTTATTTTCCTTGTCGTAGATAAAATTTTGTATGCAACTGAACGTAATTAGTCATTTTAATTCTCGTACTATCCTATTTTGATACTCGGCAAGCCTCGTATCAAAAAACAGCACTCGAATTAAAATGACCCTCATTACGATGCAGTTGCATAAATAGCTATTCTATATTATGTTTGAAAAGGAAATCCTACTTCCTATCCTACTAATCATACTAATCATCATACTAATATTATAAATGCGAAAGTGTGTTTGTTGGTTTGTCCTACAATCACGCCGCAACAGAGCTACGGATTGACGTAGCTATTATGTATTTATTTATTTATTTATTTGATATAAGTTGCATAAACTGTGTTACAATATAGGTCTTACAAATATATACTGTAGCAGTATAGCATAGGCTATTTTTTATTCCGGAAAATCAAAGAGCTCCCGAGGGATTTTAAAAACTAAATCCACGTGAACTAAGTCGCGGGCATCAGCTAGTATTATAAATGCGAAAGTTTGTGAGGATGTTTGGATGGATATGTTTGTTACTCTTTCGCGACACAACGAATGAACCGAAAATCAAAGAGCTCCCGAGGGATTTTAAAAACTAAATCCACGCGAACTAAGTCGCGGGCATCAGCTAGTATTACAAATGCGAAAGTTTGTGAGGATGTTTGGATGGATATGTTTGTTACTCTTTCACGACACAACGAATGAACCGATTTGGCGGTATGGAGATAGCTCATACTCAGGATTAGCACATATTATCCCGGCAAATTAAGGAGTTCCCGCGGGAATCAAATACTTTAATCCAAGCGGACGAAGTTGCGGGCATCATTAAAGAAAAATTCACTTACTTCCATTGGTAATGCCTTAATAAATATTCATCATCGTCATCATTAGCAACCCATCAACGGCTCACTACTGAGCGCAGGTCTCCTCTCAGAGAAGTGTTATAGGCCATAATTAACCACGCTGGCCCAATGCGAATTGGCGGACTTCACACACCTTCGAGATCATTATGAAGAACTCTCAGCTCTTCACCGTTGAAGCAATATCACTTGCTTCAACGGTGAAGGAAACCATCGTGAGGAAACCTGCACATCTGAGAGTTCTTCATAATGTTCTCGAAGGTGTGTAATAAATAATGTATGGATGTAATTAGCATTGTTATGAAAGGTTAAGAAATATAATTATCTAAAGGTCAAGCATAATCTAATCTAAGTACGTATAATTTAGCAATTCTATTGTGTGAAACATCAAGTATTAAAATGTTAACTAGCCATTAAATTAAAGGCTTGCAACAAAATAAAAAATAAAATTTCTCTTGACATTTCAGTCAAAAGAACTCTCTTTTTACAGCGATGCGGCAGTTGATGGTAATACTGGGAAAGACATGAGTAAAATGAATTGACCTCACATTTAGAAAAATCATTATATCGATGGGTATGAGACAATTGCAATTAAAAGCTCTAACGATGGACTGAAATGTTAAAGGAGGAGACCTCGTTTAATCCTCTCTTCTCTGAGAGGAGACCTGCGCTCAGTAGTGAGCCATTGATGGGTTGCTAATGATGATAAAAATTCTTTTTTCATCATACCTATTCGAAAAACGAATATTGGCTTCGGAGGACAGCGGGAGCAAAATTTCATTTTAACCCCATGGGACTTTTCATTTCTCTCTTCTGATTGGTCCGCGTTATAGTGCTTTAGCATACTAAAGAATTAACGCGGACCAATCAGAATCCCTCGCTGCGCTCGGGAGTCTACTATAGAATCCTTCACTTCGCTCTGAATTCAAAATAACGCCCTCGGGGAACAAAAAATTCCTTAGGCCCCATATAACACAATTATTTGTGTTATAGAATCCTTCACTTCGCTCTGAATTCAAAATAACGCCCTCGGGGAACAAAAAATTCCTTTGGCCCCATATAACACAATTATTTGTAATGTAGTATTATTTTAAAGTAGAATCCTGAGCGTAGCGAGGAATTCAATATACGCCGCCCGAGAACAAAAATTTTGGCCCCGAATGACACCCACTATTTTTCATCATTACCTATGAGAAAAAGCTAGGAGTATCGACCTACTATGTATACAGTATAGACATTACCAATACGTATATTGAAAGTTTAAATAAAACACAAATAAATTTTTATGAAATAATTAAACATTAATATTTACATTGAAAGTATGGGCGTATATATCTAATCGACAAATTTGATCACGTGACTTATCGAAGACAACAGCTTCTCAAACATTTTTGAATTTCGACACATTTTTGAATTCTCTCTTCTGATTGGTCCGCGTTAGTTCTTTAGTAGGTATGCTAAATCACGAACGCGGACCAATCAGAAGAGAGAAATGAAAAGTCCCATGGGGTTAAAATTAAATTTTGCTCCCGCTATCCTCTGAAGCCAATATTCGTTTTTCGAATAGGTATGATGAAAATAACTATTAAACCACTTCAAACATCACCCAACCTCAACACCACACACAGACCTCAAACACCCACGCCACTACTAAGTATATAATTTATTGTTGATTTTTTAAAAACCGCTAGACCGATTTCAATAAAATTTAAGTAGGATGACCTGGAAAGTATACCCTTTCAAACAAAAAAGAATTTTCCAAATCGGTTCAGGCGCCTTCGAGTAATCGGTGAAAATACTTAAAAATAAAGATTCCAACAAATTGAGAACCTCCTCCTTTGAAGTCGGTTAAAAAGGTCCCGGCTTTAATAATTAAGCTCTTTAGGCCCGCTTGCAGAGATGCCGGGCTAGTTAACCCAGGAATGTAATTTCGACAGAAGCTTTATACGAAATCTGTCCTTTTAACCCAGAGTTAGCTGCTAGCTCTGAGTTAAAAGGATAAGTCGACGTTTCTGCAAGCGCGCCTTAGTTGACTATAGACCCATCGCAGTTTTACCTCTTATCACGTAAGCGACAAAATATATCACAGCAAAGAGGAAGGTAACGCTTTCAAATATTTGCATAGCCTATACATACAGCTGTTTAACATTACATAAGGCGGTCCCTCACCGAGAGCATTCACTTGTAATGGAATAAACAAAGATTCGATTTGGAGCATTACGTTACAATATGTAATGTAAATCAGATTTTGAACAGTACGTAAAAATAGTGTCTCACTGACTGCCGAGCGTTCGCCTGTAATATAACAATATGATTCGATTTTGAGCATTACGTTACAATACAGTCTCACTGACTGACCAGCATTCGCCTGTAATGTAAATCAGATTTTGAGCATTATGTTACAATTGTGTCTCACTGACTGCCGAGCATTCGCCTGTAATATATCAATATGATTCGATTTTGAGCATTACGTTACAATACTGCCTTATTAACTGACGAGCATTCACCTGTAATGTAACAATCTGATCCGATTTTGAGTATTCGCCTGCAGTCGAATCAGTTGCTTTTGATGAGGCATTGATGTTACACATAGTATGACGGGTGTTACAAATTGTATTACTACAGGTTGCCTACAGTAATGCTCGGTTCTTCTCTCTCATTGACGTAAAGTAACAAACTGTATCACATGTTGCGCACTGCAATACTCAGTTCTTCTCACTCACCGATATAATGCTTGAATTTGAATTGTTACATAATAGACCATAGACGAATGATATTTACTACCGTAATAGACGAATGCTCCCGATGAGGAACCGTCTTAACATTACGAAAAACAAAACGCAACACAGGCAAGATTCCATTACAAGACCACGCAGGCGCCGGCGTCGATATTTTAAACCAACACTATTTATGGCAAGGAATGTCTTAAGACAACATACTGTACAGATAACAATTAAAACTAAACCTTATTACTTTAAGACTAAAACACATTTCTCATTAACGCATCGATAGCATAAAGTGGCTTCTTTCGAGACCCGGTAGCGGATTCTTAATACGCGAATTCCCGATTTTATAGCTTGTCGACATTGAACTTTAATACTATGTGGTATTACTTTTTATTTTTATATTTTACATGATTATCGAACATAATTAAGTACTTATAGTCAAAAAGCAAGGCGTTAGAAGGCTGGCTTTACTTTCGAAGTAATTCATTACCTATAAGTAATCACTATCACCGTGTTTGGGACCACAGAGTAAAGAAATATAGGAAGTGTCATCAAGTGCGCGTTTTTTATCTTTTTTTGATCCATAGCTCTGTTGCAGCGTGATTTTAGGACAAACCAACAAACGAACACACTTTTATAATATTAGTAAGATTCATGAATAATTATTTTATAAGGGAACCCTAAAAGAGCTGGCGCCACCGGGACGATTGACCGCCAATTGGTATTGATAAAATAACGATAACGATTTTGGTTATCGTTATCAAGTTATCAACAATAACATAAGAAGTAGATATTATGAATCGATACGTATTGTTGCGTTATTGTTTTATGGCACAAAACATATTCGGGGACTGTCTTATCTAGTTTGATTACCCAAGTTTCCTTTGTACTTATTATAGGGTTTATACTCGAAACTTATTACAACACTGCACTAGTAATGATAGGGTAATAAAACTAATAAAACTTGTTAATACAGTATTCGAATAATTTTGATGCCAATAAACAATAATAATGCAATAATAAGTACTAACTCGTGCTAATGCTTAAAATAATCGACCGAGCGAAGCGAAGGTCTTTGAGTTAACTAGGGCGATTTGCACTTGTCCGTCCGTCCGTCCGTCCGTCCGTCCGTCTGTCAGAGCCTTATAACTTTTGAATTACTGAACGTAATTACTTCAAATTTAGATATAATATGTAAACCGATGGCCTCCAGCCGAAAATGGCTTAAAAAGTTATAAAAATCTTTATTTCAGGGGGGCTCTCATAGAAGCGAATGCGAAGTAAAAAAAAAAAAATCGCGTTACATAAAATTGTTACGTATCATTTTAAAGATAATTTTGAACTGAGTACAAAAATATTTTTTTTTTAATTTTTCCCTTAAAATTGACGAAATGGGGGGCTTTCAAAGTGGCGATTTTATACGCTCGCTTGAAGACGCTCTCTAGAAAAATCCGCTATGGATTTTCAAACTGATTTTATGTTTTTAGGTCACTTATATCCTGTACTTGAACAACAAATACTAAAATTATATGAATATTATAAAGAAACGAGATTATTTAATTTTTAATGGGCGTCAGTAATTCATATAGCATCAACATAGCTTCACAATAATGCTAATAGATGGCGCAGTCAGTAACTATTCCCATGGAACTACGAGTTAAATTCAATGTTTGATAAATAATTCAATGTTTTCACTAACGTTCCCTAACCTTTACGGGCTACCTATAAGTTAGGTGATTGATGTTTTCTGTCAACTTATTTATCACGATCCTGTACGGGACACCTAAAAGGATATTGGGACGGATGTTAGGACTTAGGATTGTATTTAGGAGCTACCTACGTTAAGAGACTCCTACTTAGGGGATGATTTAGGTATGTTTGGTGAAAACGGGCATAATAATAATGTCAGTTTTGGTTATCATGTATCGATTGAATGAATAATCATGGGATACCGTTACCGCGAGGTCTCAGTTCGGGGCGAACCACTAGTAATTTATCTAATTAGGTAATTTGGTCCGTCCGGGGTCTTCCGCTTAGGCCTTCATAGGCCTCGGGGTGACTGTTCGGGGCGATGGCCCCTTTCAGTAGTGTCGACGCCGCCTGCAACTACAGGCGGGGCACTGGGTGGGACCGGTTGGTCCATGGTGTCAAATCCGGGGTGTCAATCCGGTGGTATCCTGTCGCAGTGCGATCGAGCCCGCGTAGTGTCGCGGGCGATCTGCGGACTGCGGCAGGGTGGTATGTCCGTGGTGGGCTTCGCCCGCCGCTCAGCGAGGTCGAGCCCGCCGGTAGCGTACCGGTGAGCGCCCATCAGCCAGCGGCGAGGAAGTGGTCGTGTCCTATGGAGCTAGGTCACGTGGCAGGCCTCTTATGTCCGGCGGTCGTCGATGGTATGGCGCGATGCCATGCAGATGCTGGGATCGCGCTCCGTCGGCGCGTGCAAACATAGAGGCACTCAGGCGGCGAATGAAGTCGTCCAGGTTCTCCATGCGCAGGTCTCTGGAGATGACCTGATTCCGTACGAAGCGAGGTGCTCCGGAGATGGTGCGGAGTGACAGCGACTGCTGTGCTCGCAGCGACTTGCGGTCTTGCTCGCTTGTGAGCGCGTACCACGCGGGTGCCGCGTAAGTGAGTCGCGTGCGAACGTACGCCTTGTAGACGCACAGCTTCGTACGGAGAGGCAGGTGAGACGCCAGCACGGGTCGGAGGAGGTTCCGTGCGGCGCGCGTCTGGGCGACCACATTCTTGACATGGGGCCGCATCGAGAGGGTCCTGTCGATGGTCACGCCGAGGTACTTGGCCTTCGGCGACCACTCGACGGTCTCGCCCATGAGCGTCATCGGGGGCGGCAGTAGTCGCGCCCGCCCGATGGAAATTGCCTGAGTTTTCGCCACGTTGACCTTGAGTCTCCAGTTCTCCAGCCATGTGGGAAGTGCGTCCAGTGCTCGCTGCATCTTCAGCACTGCATGCGGGACCTTGATCGATGTTGTGATGAAGGCCGCGTCGTCGGCATACAGCGCAAGCATAGCGCCGTCAGCGACTGGAATGTCGTCCGTGTATCTGCTATAGCAGACGGGCGACAGGCAGCTTCCCTGAGGCACACCGGCTCGGATGGGGCGCTCTGTGGACAGGACGTCTTCAACCGCCACTTGAAAACGTCTATCTTGCAGGAAGGTGGCCACAGTCTTGACTACTCGGCGCGGAGTAGTAGACGTGGACAGCTTGTACACGAGGCCGGCGTGCCAAACGCGGTCGAACGCTTTCTCCATATCGAGGAATACTGCGACTGACGGCTCTCGCTTGTTGTAGGCGGAAGCGAGGTGGTGCAGTACCCTCGTCACTTGTAGAGTGGTGGAGTGTTCGGCGCGGAAACCGAACTGTTCGTCGCGTGGCTGGAGGTGGGGCGTGATGTGCAGCAGCAGTAGCTTCTCGAAGACTTTCGAGATGCACGACAGAAGAGTGATGGGACGGTAACTCCCAGGCAGCATGATGTTCTTGCCAGGCTTGGGAATCAGGATGACTCGGCCGAGCTTCCACGACGATGGGAAGTGCCCGGTACGGAGGATTCCGTTGAAGAGCCGCGTCAGCGTCGCGATTGCTCGCGGGGGTAGGTGACGCAGGGCTTCGTTGGTGACTCGGTCGGGGCCGGGGGCTTTGCGCAGTTTAGCTCGTCGAATCATCCTTTGGACTTGTCCAGGGGAGAACACGACGGGGTCTTCTGTCGGAGGTATCGGCGACTCGAAGTAGTCCTTCACATGTCGCTCGATGGTCTCTACGTGCTGCACATCCGCAGTCGGGTTGGGTGTGAACTGCGTCTCCAGGTGGTCCGCGAAAATCTCCGCTCGATCCTCGGCACGGTAACGCAGGGTTCCGTCACTGGCCAGGAGAGGTCTAATCGGAGACGGCCTCCCGGAGAGTTGGCGGCAGAGGCGGTGAATGCCGGACCAGTCATCGCCGGCTCGCTCGATGGCGGAGTGCCAAGACTCGACTGCGACTGTCTCCAGTGCGTCAGAGATCCTAGCGGCCAGAGCGTTGAGCCGCGTCTTCATGGTCGGGCACCGCAGGTGTTGCCATTGCCTTCGCAGCTTCCTCTTCTCCTCTAACATCGCTTGAATGTAGGCAGGGAGCTGGGGTTGTCTGCGAGTAGATGCAGCGTCGAGTCTGGACTCTCGAAGCGCATTGGACATTACTGCGCTGAGGTCCGTGGCAAGTCGGTCGACGTCTGCAGGGCTCTCTACTCTGAAGGACGGCGAATGTTCGGCCATGTGTTCGGCGAAGATTCGCCAGTCCTGGCGATGTTTCGGAGAAGGCATCGATGTCGTCATCGGGGTCGTCTTCAGCGTCAAGAGGACAGCTTGGTGGTCGGAAATGAGGTGATCATCCAGGACGTCAAGCGACGGTGCGGCGACTAGGCCGCGAGCGACTGCTATGTCGATGACGTCGGGCGTGTGGGCTGCACAGTACGGGTAGTGCGTTGGGACCTCTGGTCCTAGCACCTCGTAGCCGTGGCGGTCTGCGTCGTCCAGGAGGCGTCTGCCATCCGGGCTCACGGTGTTCGAGTTCCACGCCGTGTGTTTCGCGTTGAAGTCGCCCGCTAGGATCGTGGGCAGCGGCGAGTCCAGCAAGGTGCGGACGTCAGCCACTGCAAGTCGATTCTGCGGCGGCTTGTAGAAGGCGAACACGCGGGTGGGCTGGCGGTCGATGCAGATCTCGACGCCGAGGGCGTACGATGACTGCAGTTGTGGTACTGGCAGCCGTTGGTGGATGATATTCCGACGGACCAGGACTGCTAATCCCCTGTAGGCAATCCCGGCCGGCGAGGTGTGGTCCTCCCGGTAGACATAGTATCCGGAAACCTTCAACTTGTCCACTGGTCTGAGGTGAGTCTCGCTGATCAGGCCGATGTCCACTCGACGCTGTGAGAGCACGGTCTTGAAGAGACGGGCTTTTTGTGGCGAAAGCCCGTCGGCGTTCCAAAGTGCGATGCGGAGCTCAGCCATAAAAGGCGCAGAGCTCAGCGATGCATCCCAGGATCAGCGCGATAGGGTCGCGCTGCTCCTGGATGGCCACCAGCACCTGGTTGAGTGTGCTGATGACCTTGGTGAGTCGTGGGTCCAGCGGCGCTACTCGCTTCGCCTTCGTCCCCTCTGCTGGGGCGGCGACCACGGTGGGCTTGGACGTCTTGCTGCGCTGAGTAGGCTTCGGCGCGGCGGGCGGAGCTGTGCGCGGCGCGACAGATGGCGCGTCGCGCGGTGCGGTGGGCGGCGCGGTGGGCTGTGCGGCGGGCGGCGCGTCTTTGCGCGCTTGAGCGCGCTTGCCGCGCTTGCGGCGGCGTTTGCCCGTCTGCCCTGGCTGGTTGGCGGCAGCCATAAGCGAGCCGGGCGCGTTGGCCTCCGATGCGTGGGCGGTGGCGGTGGCAGATGGCGCGCGCGCAGATGCGGCGGTGCGCGCGGTGGTGCCTGCCCTGCGGTTGCGCGTTTCCTTTCGGAAAACCGGGCAGGCGGCGTTGTTCGCCGTGTGTGCGCCGCCACAGTTGGCGCACGTCGGCGGGTCCTCCCTGGGGCGCTGGCAGTCTCGGGCTGGATGGTCGCCCCCACACCGCACACAGGCAATAGGCCGGTGGCAGTTGTGGGACGAGTGCCGAAACTGCTGGCATCGGTGGCACTGTGCTGGGCCCCTCCTTCCGCGCCATGGCTCTATGGTGACCCCGGGCATGCACAGCAACTCGTGCACCTCATAGATGCCCGGGGTAAGGTCCTTGGTCCGCTGCATCTGCGCGAACATCAGGCAGCCAGGTCTGCCCGGGCGAGCAGGGATCGTGCGCACGTGCTCGGGGACGTACCCGAGCTCGCGCAGCTCCGCCTCCACTAGTGCCGGCTCTGTGTTCGCCGGCAGGCCTCGAATGGCGACTTTTACGCTCCTCTCCGCGGGGAGCGAGTAGCAGAACCAGGAGAGTCCGGTGCTGCCCTCCAGCTGCGTGAGGTAGCGCTGGGTCACGCGGAACTCCTGGTCCGATCGCGGGATGAATCGGACGCCCTTGCCAAATGGACGTCCGTTGGGGGTGTGGCCGAGCAGCTTTTTGAGCTCTCGGAAGTGCGTCGGCCAGTCCGGCAGCACCTCCACGATCAGCGGCGGGTAGCGGCTGGCTGTTTTGGCGGGTGGTGTGGCCGAGGTTGAAGCTGCGGCGACGGCAGCGGCAGCGGTAGTAGTGATAGTGGAGGCGGTAGTGGGCGCAGCGGTAGCGCTGGTGGAAGCGGCGGGGGCGGATGCATCGCCCGGCGCCGGCGTCTTTTTGAACGCGGCTGTCGCTGCGTATGTCGGGCTGGTCGCGGTCTCCATCGGTGAGTCCGGCGACAGGGTCGGCATGTTCGGCGGCGGCGGTCCTCTGTGCGGCGGCGAGGGGAAGCGCCCCACAGGGATACCCGGCTGAGCGGCGGGAAAACGCGGCGTGCGTGGGAGTGGCGCCTGCGCGGTATGCGCAGCAGGCGTAGCCGCTCGTACGGCTGGTGTCGGTGCCGGCGTTGCGGCACGGGTGGGCGTCGGTCGTCGTCTGGGCGTCGCCGGGCGGACGACGGACGCGACGGACTCGATGGACGGGGCCGGCGACAACGTCAGCGGGCTCGCGACGAATGAGACCTCGCCGGCTCCCGTCGAAGGACCCGCATCGGGGTCTTGGTTTTTCCTCGTCTTTGAAGTTGAGCGGCCGACGAGGGTGGCCTGGCCAGATGCGGCGAGGGCGTCTAGGCCGGCTTCAAGACCGGCGATTGCCGACCGCACAAAAACCTTGCGGCGCAGCGCGCGCGGACGGGTCGCGCGCCGCTGCGGCATCGGCGGTAGGCTAGGCGGCGGCATTGGCGGTACCGGCGCGGGCGACGCGGACGCGGTAACGCGAGGATGCGGGCGTGTGAGGTCGCATCAAACGGACGCGGAGGGAGGCGTTGCTGCCTAAGGCGCGACCCAGGCGGAGGTGCTGGCACGCCAGCACCCCACCGGCCTCGAACCCGGGGCTTGCCGCTGGTGGCAGACCGAGCCTTGACCGGCGGGGGTGTCGTGTTGACCCAACACCACCGTGGACGCAAAGGTTTCAGTAGGCAGTCGCACTGATGACCGAAACACTGTTAGGGGCCCGAGCGCCGGTGCAAACGGATGCACGCGACGGCAGCTGGGCAACTCCAGGTAATTTGGGTCCAAGGACAGACAACTTACACTGATACCGGCGATTGCCATATCGCGCTTTAATATCTCACAGCGCCATCTATAACACGGGAAGTGCATCATAATTATGATGTCAGTGGTAGGTCTTGTTTTATGCAATTTTCGAACCTCTGTATCTCAGAAATGCGTTGATTTAAAAATTTGTAACTTTCAGATTATCATGACATCTACTAGATTAACGTGTATTTCAAATTTCGTAAGAGTATCATCACGCGAACCAGACTTATGAGGGGGGTAAAACAGCGCGAAATGTTTCGTGTAAAGATACACACTGCATAGAGCTTTGCCTTCCTTGGGCCTTTTACCGCTGCAACGGTCCTAGATTGTTTGCAGACGCAAGTAAGTAAAGTTTCTAGTAGCCCTTGTAAAGCCTTCTATCGAAGTGCTTGCATTAAAAAGAAATCCTATTGGGGCCTTCTATGCATTTCAAGGTTTTCAAGGATTGCTATAGAAAATTACACACTTACAATTAGTTACTGCTGCCATTTACAACATTAGCAATAATGGAAATTGTGATTTTATTACAAATAAATACACTTATTTATAGTTTGTAAAACCACCTAAGTGAATTAAACGCGCTTCCAATTTCAACTAATAGGATAAAGTATAACATAAACATGGGTTTCTAATGGGACTCTTAACGGAATTAGTGGTGCATTTCACATTTACAAGCGCGGCATAAGTGATACGGAAATAATCTAGTTTATTTTATACTTCATTAAAATGGAATTCTTGAAAACTGAACTGCTAGCTAGTATATCTGAAGAGGGCACAGAAACCATTTAGTATATTTAGTATTATCCTATAGTAAACTATAGGATAGTTTAACAATTTATGTACTCTACACCACATATCTGATTATATTATGAGCTGATGGTCGTTGGGGTCCCAAGGTGCTGAAACGTGGCGACCCCACACCGGGAAGCGCAGTGTTGGCAGACCCTCCACTAGGTGGACCGACGACATTAAGCTGGTCGCAGGGAGCCGCTGGATTCAGGCGGCGCATGACCGAGACCTGCGGAAGTTCATGCAAGAGACTTTTGTCCAGCACGTATATTGATTGATTGAAGAAGATACTACATATCAGAAAGACACTACATATCGGTCAGTTGCCAAAACAATGGGATACGTTAACTCGTTTTTGATATACATATTATTTATATCCATGCAATGAACAAAAACAAATATGCTTTTCGTATGAGAGCGAGCTGCGTAAGACACAATAATTAATATCAGTATTGTTTATTGAACATTGCAGTTAATATGGACGTTATTTGCATCCATCAATGAGCACGGACGTCAAACAGTGATCGATTTGTATCTTGAATTGGTATTATTAATTTGTGTAGCAATGTCGTGATTGTTTATAATTGATTAATTATTTATTTTTGTGTTCTGATTAGGCATTATAATTTCCACGTCGCCATCTCAACCGATATAGACGTCCGTAGATCTATTTCAAAGATCTTCTGCCCCTAATATTATCTAGGGCTGCTAGTTATTTGCTTGGGATCGTCCATCCACCTACTAAGGGATCTTTGAACGTAGGATTTCCTGATTCATTCTAACATCTTGGGACTCCAACATCCATCAGTTCTTCGAGCTATGTGCTCCAACCATAGGCACTACAGTTTCACGACTCAGTTAGCTACAACGGTAACTTTGATTCTTATAGAGGTAAGTTTCCTCAATATAACATATAACTAAAATTTATGCAAACTTGCTTGCAACAACATAAAAATTGGATACTTCACACTTGAGTTATTACCATACGGCACATCATTCGCAGTGCAAATATATAATATAAAAACTGTTCTTTCTAGAACATAATATCTCACTGTTGATACTTATTTGTATACTGTAATATAAAAAGCTAGTGAAAAATCACCAATATAATGATCACTGATGATATGTTGATAGTTCATCATCATCATCATCATCTCCCACTCCTTGTCCCACGCTATGTGGGGTCGGGACAACACGGCTTGTAAGTGTTCGGCTTGACATTTTACGACCGGTCGCCTGCCTGACGTCAACCCTCCTTGGGAATGCTTTTGTTGGTGGAAAGGAAAGGATAGAACCGCCACCTTTCGGTTAATTAGGGTAGTGCTCTGGACTGTATGCGGGCACTATGTATGTAGCGTCCACGCATTGGAGAGCTTCCAGTTCTTTTTTATTAGTGGATACGGATAGCAATGTGGTATCCCCTGAAGACAGAATAACTTCAGTATCCTCTTCATCATCAGGTTCTGGGTTCAAAACTGTGCTCACTTGACATATTATAAAGGTGCAGAAATTTTTCTTCATAACACTAGCAGCTGATTCCGAACTGTGCAACTTCAACGTTTTTCCAATGACATTATAAGGAGAGCTGAAAACCTGACTAGTATGTTGATAGTTATACTGGCTAAAACTTTTTAAGGAAAACCGGACAATAACAACAAAATATGAAGTTTTGTGTAACAGTACAACACCGGCAGTCACACGTATCGGGCCATATCACTGATGTCGCTACAGTCCCGTGGCCTCCTTAGATAAGAGTTATCAAACGTTCTTGGTATTTCACAAGTTTTCCTTTCGGTCATGTTTACAAGAATTCATATTATTTTTGTGAACGTTTGTCCAATAGTTTTATTTTTGACTAGATGATGCCAGCGACTTCATTCGCGTTGATTTATTTTTTAAAATCTAAATTTCCGGGATAAAAAGAAGCCTATATCACTCTCCAGGTCCTCAACTATACCCATGCAAAAAATCACTTTACTCATTCAATAAATAATTAGACACCTATACGTTATTGCAAATAAGCTTTTAAAATCACCATTCAACTTTCTTCAAGCACTGTTACCCACTGCTATAACACGAATGTCTTAGCGTGTATCTTTAAATTAATAAATCAAATCTTCAAAGACAAGACTGTATGAACGTTATCGACACTGTATGGAGATCTAAATTAATTTATAAACAACACGGAATGCTTGGTGTTCTCATTGCAATCAATTACTCGTGTAAAATCTGTATCATTTATCTCTAATATATTTTTATTTAAATGTTACTCGTTTATATTTTTAACGAGACGTTAGGTAGTGTTTCAATATGAATGTAATTAAGTATTATCATAAAGATCAATAATTCAGTTGATGTCAAACATCATCTTTTGCTGTATTTAGCAGATTACTCTGTTTCAAGTAAATTTTACCCACAAATTAAAACTTTGCCAATAAAAAACTGTCAAAAAGTATACCGTATAGGTATCCTTCCGTGAAGCACTATTGTTATCCCTGCTAAATATTCCAGTCTGACTATTCGATTGATTTTTAGGTATTATCTTTGTCTACTGAAATGTCTACTGTCTGAAAATAAAAATGTCCGAACTAGTACAAATTAACATTTTTTTTGACGGAAGTTTAACAAATTGAGTTTCTTGAATCTTCTTGTAATGAAGTAGGTAACATGATAAAGTAATTTCTGATAAGAAACTGCTCAATCTTCCAAAAAAAACTCGCTGTTGTAACCCGCTGATTATATTTATTTTTAAAAGTATTTAATATTTAATAATGTTGATATTCGTACACAGGTATGTTCGCAAAAGATTTTAAAACACTATAAATATGAAACCGCCAGCTATCATTTAATTAATCTCGGTAATATACGCAGCTATCGCCAAGATATATGTGGGGAACTAATTGTAATTACTCCTTTAGTGTTGTACTGATTTCGTGGGTATTGGTATCTTTATGGCTTTGCAATAAAGTTTGGTTTTCAGTATACCTACTTCAAAATTATCGCATACAATATTGACCCTTTTTGTTTTATTTACTACTTTCTTATTACGCACTTAATTTAGACAGAAATTTTGTGTGAGATATTCTTTAATTTAAATTTTATTCCCTTTATTTATTGGCACTATTTTCCCTAAATTTATCCCATTTATCTCAACTCATCGCCTTCTCAATACTGAGCACAGATCTCCTCTCAAATGAGAAGGGTTTAGGCCATAGTCCACCACGTGGTCAAGTGGATGTGGTCCAAGTCTGCCAGACTTCACACACCTTTGCGAACATTGTGGAAAATTCTCAAGCAAGTTTCTTCAAGTTGCTTTCCTTCACAATATTTTTATCTAAATGTCTATAAACATTTTTACATTACATCACATCTTTATGTAAATGATCAATTGAGAATATTTTTATTACAAATAATGACAAATTATAGTATTAAAATAAATGTTATAAACATAAACAAAACTTTTTATACTTAATCACAGAATACATACCTAGAACAATAGAACAAACTTAATTCCTACATTAAGTTCTAATCAGTAACAAATATTATATACACTTCAATTTCAAAAATAATATTCGAAATTGAAGTAATTTCAAATATTATTTTCGCTGGAAACTTATTTAAACGTTATTCATTCCAGAATGCTACTAGATTCATTGTCCTCATTTATCATCAGGTCATACGGGGAGAGCCATTTTAATTGTTTAATAAGTGTCTATAATTATAAACTCGACGAAATGACTCATAAAATTATAACGTCCAGCGATTTCCCCGCGTCTCGACTAATTACACACATTATGGGCGTGTACATAAACATCAGCAGGGTTTTCTATTACAATCTATAGCTTTTTAATGGAAATTTTAATTTTCTCTACATTTTTGTTAATTTTAAGCGATTTCACTCATGCCAATATAATCATTCATTCATCAATAGCCTATAACAGTCCACTGCTGGACTAAAGGCCTCTCCCAAGGGGAGGGTTTGCCCATAATCACCACGCGGGGCAGACGGGTTGGTGATCGCAGTAGATGGTAGTAGTAGCACAGAGGACGCTGCTGCCCGTTCTCCGTTGTATTCCCTTAGTCGCCTCGTACGACACCCGCGGGAAGAGGAGGGGTGGTGACAACTGTATTCTGATCTGCCGTCACCACACGGCACAATAGAAGATTAAAATATATAAGTAATATTTTGTCACTCATTACGTTTATAGGTTCCTTATATTTTCTATCCAGATACTTTTGTTTGCCTCACACTACTCGATTATGCTCTATCATGCGATTTTTGGTAAGGTGCTGTAGAGAGTAGAGACTTTATTATAACTAATTATTTTGCTTAAAGGTAAGATGCAACTTGAATCATCACTCCATTACAATTACCTGGTAATATACTCGTATCACATATAATTCGAATGAAGCGTACTCATATAATATCGATCGAACTTCACTTTGCAAGTTCGTTTGATCATATAATATCTGGGTGACCTGATAATGACCTGGGAAGGGGTGGGTTATTTTTTTGGTAAATCGTGTTTTTTGGAAATTATATATTTATATTTAAAAAAATTATGATAGTAAAATTCATAGGGGAAAATATAATCGTCTGGACTCGAACCGGAGTCTTCTGGTTTCGGGACCGCCCGATTTCCCGAGCTATTGGAACTTTATAGATGATGGCAAAATAATTTACCTTCGTATTCTAATGATATTGTAAGGGGTTTTTCATTGCCTGAAAACACGGATAAAACGACCTTTTCTAAAAGTGAAACCTAGCTAGATCGATTTATCGCCCCCGAAACTCCCTGCATACTAAATTTCATGAAAAGCGTTGGAGCCGTTTCCGAGATTCAGATTATATATAAATATTCAAGAATAGCTCTTTTAAAGGTATTAGATAGATAGATAGATTCTACTGATCTGATAAATCCTTTCTAATTAGAATTTTTACCATCAAGACTTACAGCATTCAACTAAAAAGTAAACAAATAATAAACAAACTACATATACCAACACAAGCTAATCGTTTGTAAAGGTACTGCTATAGATAAAGACAGAACATAATTTGTTGCTGCCTGGAGGGAACCTATCACAGCTTTCCAGACCGAATAAGACTGTAGAAAGTTCTCTTACTGCATATCCAATGCGTTTTGTTGCGCAACATTCATTTATACTGGAAACGGACCCATTGCTCCAGGCTACGGTCTGAAGTGTGAAAAGGGATCTGGGAACTTATCACGGATAATAACCTATCAAAGATTCGATATAATAGTTAATCTGTTTACGTAAATACATAGGTCTAAACAGGGCTGACGTATTCGATCAAGAAAGTAAAGATTTAAATCACGTAAGCATAATCTTAAAAAAAAATCTATTCCAATTTAAGTTTTAGGTAGTCAAATTTAAAATGGTTTTTCGCAATTTATAAACTAATACGACAAATTAGTAAGCCTACTATTATGGCATTCTAATTGCTACTATAAAAATCTTTACTTGAAAGTGTCCAGTTTAAGAAATTAGTCCGAATATCGAGTTTGACGTGAGTTACTCACAAATTAGTCGATACTCTGACTAATTTCTTAAACTAGACACTTTCATGTAAAGATTTTTATGGTAGCAATTAGAATTAGATGATACTGCCATTGGCGCAATTAGAATATCATAAGCCTACTTTGTCGTATTAGTTTACAAATTGCGAAAAACCAAATTAAATTTGAATTTCGCGGGCATACCGGTTGGAATGGAGATAGCTCATACCTAGGATAAACACATAATATGCTAAATTTAATCCCGGAAAATTAAAAAGTTCCCGCGGGGATCAATAAACCTTAATCCACGCGGACGAAGTCGCGGGCATCATCTAGTCATTCCATAAATTGGCGTATCTTTAAGAAGGTAGCCCCTAAAATATACAACCCCTTACCCAATGTCATATCCACCTTTAGGTGTTGTCTAAGGTTCGTGAAAACAAAATTGTCAGAAAGCGTCACCTAACTTAGCTTACACTAGCGGCACGCTATGATGGCCGGTTTGACACATTACAATAGTGATGTGGAATGTCAATTTATTCTCGAACAAAAAACAATTAAGTTTTGTTTTTGTACCTGATTAAATAGGTTTAATAAAACAAAAATGTATATGTTTATTTAATTTATTTGAACGAACTGAATATTTGAATGAAAATGAATATACATACTTTATATGCACACAAGAAACATATGAATACAAAAGATACCAAAAAAGGTGCCACAAAAGGCCATAATTAATCAGATTCGTCCATACTACTATTTTCACTGTCGTCACTGCTATCATCACCTACATTAATAATTATATGTTCGTTTTCTATAATATTATCTATTTTCACATCTCTTTCATAATCTTCCCTTATTAATTTAACAGTTCTATTCACAACCTTTTCCCAGTCTCCTTTAGTCACATGTTCACAAGCTTCTTCTAATAATTTTAGCATTTTTTTTGTGGTAAATGGGGGTTCTGTATTGTGTCTTGCAGCATATCCCTTAATTTGAGCCCACACCAACTCAATCGCATTATACTCACAATGGTAAGGCGGTAACCGTATAACTCTGTGCCCATGTTCTAATGCTATTTCGTCAATGACGTATCGGATCTTGGTTGGTTTGTTTTCTTTTAAAAGACGTACTAATTCCGCTTTTAACATATTCATGTTTGCATCTACGCCATTTTTACGAAGCCATGCGACGATATCAGCTTTCTTTTGGGATTGGGCAGGTGGCTTGTCAATTTGCATCGAGTGGTATGGGGCGTTGTCCATAATTATAATAGATGGTTCAGGGAGGCTACACAACATTGAGGTAAACCATTCAGTAAACTTTTCTCCATTCATGTCTTCATGATAGTCTCCAGTGGTTTTTGACGCAAAAGCCATGAGAGAACCTTCGACAAACCCGTTGATGGTTCCGGCGTGACAAATTATAAGTCGCGATCCTTTTCCTACAGGAACTTTGGAAGTAGATGCTGCTGTGTCATCGTTCCAAGAACGGCCTACAGTATGGTTAGCATTAAGCCATGTTTCATCCAAGAACACAACATTTTGCCAATTTTTGATTTCTTTCACTTGCCGTAAAAAAGTATACCTTGCCATCGCTATATCAAATCTTTCCATCAATATTTTGCGTTTGTTACATTTTTTGTATCGAAATCCAATGGTCTTCAAAATCTTCGTTAAAGAACTTTCCCCACCGAAGAATAATCCAGCTTCCTTCAGTGAATGCACCAACTTTTTTCTTGTTGGATACTCCTTCTGTAAATAGTAGCCGTAAACATGTCTTCGGATAGCATCGGCATCAAAGCTATCGATGCCTACGACTGGTTTTGCTCGTTTTCTCTTTTTTGGTGTGTGAAGTTTATTTTCTTCTGTGCCAGTCTCGCCATATTTTTTTTTAGTTATCCGTCTAACAGTTCGTTGTCCAATATTAAGCGCATCAGCTACGCGTTCAACCACTGACGTTATAGGTAAAATTGGCCCTCCATTTTGAGCTTCACGATCGAAATAGTTACGAAGGCGTATTACGAACTCACGTGTCTGACTATTTAGAACAGTTCTCTGCGTACGTTCGGTCATATCGACGAAATCCACAACAAAGGGCTTGAACAGAGTCCAAATTAACGAGCAAGGGTCAACAGTAATGCAGTATCAATATTTGAAATCCAAAGCCAGGTCAAAACTATATCACAATCGCATTGCACTGACAGTTTATACTTTTCGAAGCAACGTCAATTCGAAACTGCTTTGTTTTGCATTGAGCATTGACGCGAGTTTGCCGGAGGTAGTAGTTGTGCTAGCCAGCGATCCTATGTGACGATCGTATTAGATTCCATTTTTAAAAATTTTCAATTTAGAAAACCAAATGCCGAGTTGTGGTATATATCATATAAAAATAAAAATTTTACCTTTTGTATGAAACAGCTGATATTTTTTTGCGATTTCAGAGGTTTGTCCACATAGTGAAAATTGTTCATATTCACAAGTACATTCACCCCTTAAATGGTGCAAACTGATTTTTCTACACTTGTATACATTTTAGAAATCAATTTAATAAATAAATTTTGAGTCCTAAACCTAAAACTACATTCGATAAAATTTATGAATCTCTGCACATCACTATCGTCAATAAAGTAATACAATTATTTCCTTCAAAGTCGTTATCAATTAATACGGAACTTCATGAGCGGACAAACGTCAAACCGGCCATCATAGCGTGCCGCTAGTTTAGTCTCGCTTTATGCAAATCCGGCGCGTTGGTGGTTATGGTAAAGTGACTTCAATCACGATGGAGTTAATACGGTTATTGATTATCACAATATAGGGAAGAAAGGACTTTAAAATAAGAACAAAATGGAAAACAATGTGCAAATAAACGACAACGCGATGCAAAATTGGTCGGATATTACGTAACAGGCGATCTTGCAAACTTTAACTGGGTTGCACAATTGGTACTGCTGATATAATCTTATCGTTTTGCTGTTTCGTGTATTAGGGTTAATGAGGAAGGTACTACAGTACCTGATATAACACATTTGCAAAATAAAACTTGGATGTAGAATGCAATGTTTATTTGCTAGCGATTAACATTTGCACAACCAATTTATAACTTGCTTGTATTAATGATACAAAAAACATTGATTGAGGAAAAAGATTACGTCTTTTATATTTCATCAGCAACCCATCAACGGCTCACTACTGAACGCAAGTCTCCTTTCAGAGAAGGGTTATAGACCATAGTCCACCACACTGGCCCAATGCGGCTTGGCAGACTTCACACCTTTGATAACATTATGGAGAACTCTCAGATGTGCAAGTTTCCTCACCTTCACCGATAAAGCTTGTGATATTTCATTTCTTAAACGCACTTAGAAAAGTAAGAGGTACCCGGGATCGAACCTGTGACCCCCCAAATAGGAGACCGCAATACTAACCATTGCTTCTATTTGAAAAAAACTATACCTTTACCTTTTTATTTAGTATAATATAAATATGAACAAAATCCAAGCTAGCGTAATAACAAGACAATACAAATGTAAAATACCATAGGAGAAGGCTTATCGACACAAAATCACTAGTTCAAACTAAACTCCAGCATATTCAACATCAGTACAAAGTGTGCCTGTCGGTTTTCTTATCATAGCCTATCTATCGCAGTGTGTTGAGCAGTTGCTGTTATGTTCAGTAGTTACCTTATCTTGTTTCTTCTTTATCCCATCATTGAGTTACTAGGTGCTCTTGAGTTTAACACCCTTATCTGTACGTTGAAGTTGCACATACAAAACTCGCTTTACTTGGCATTAAAGCCTTATTTTATAATCTGTTGCCTTTGATTCACATGGCTTTCAGGTGACACACTATTTATACAATATTAGTTAACGCTAACAACACGTTTATTTTTTAAACATTTCATGGTAACTTTTGTTATTATCGGGTTGAAAAGTATTGCCTATATCCGTCTCTAGAATGTTTCTATGTCTTTCGTTAAGATTGGTTGGACGGTAATAGACAGAAAGATAAACTATACATTAGCATTTATAATAAAGTGGAATTGAGAAAATACTAAGGTGATTGTACTGCAGAAGATGTGAATTCAATAAGTTAATTTTGAGTAATATCATCATCATCAGTAGCAGCTCATCAACGGCTCACTACTGAGCGCAGGTCTCCTCTCAGAGAAGGGTCATAGTCCACCACGACTTGTTCTCTTATGGAGAACTCTCAGTGTGCAGGTTTCCTCACGATATTTTCTTTCATCGTGAAGCATGTGATATTTAATTGCTAAATCGCACATAACTTCGAAGAATTAGAGGTGCGTGCCCGGGATCGAACCTGCGACGCCCCGACTACGCCACCACGAACCATTACGCTATCACTAAATCTTGAGTATTAACATTTAAATATAATTTTAATAACCTTTTCAATTAACTGTTATTTTAATAAGGCTTTTCTAACAAGCAATTAAACCTAATCAGTGATATAAAAAAATTTAAGGTTTGTTTTGAAATTGACGTTAACCTACTGTCTAATTTTAATGCCAATGATACTGTGACTAACAATTGTACTAATGATCGCAGTAATGATACCTAATAAGAGGAAGTCGAACTAAAATAAAATTTATAACATAATAAGCAAGGTACCGACATACATATCCACTACCTATTTGATCTAAAAATATCGCATGAGTCACATCATGAAAAATGTGCACATTTTCGCAAATAATGGCGTCCGATCCAATTCAACTTTGTTTTGCACAGGATACAGCACAATACCACATCGGATGTTGTCGTGTACAGTAATTTTTCACATTGTTTTGACGGATCTACATATTATGTATGGGCACAATGTGAGTACCCACGCGAAACATTTCATTCATATTGCAGATATTGTAAAAATTGCAAAACTTGCATTTACCTGTTTTTATTTAACCTTTGGCTCACGCCAACAGATAAGCCAATTAGTAATGCTTCCTTATATGAATGCATTACTAATTTTGACTCCGATATGAATTAAAGTTTGTTTATCACGAAATATTGCCTTGTGCGATATATATTTAAGCTATTGCATAGCTTTTATCGCGGGCTTTGAACTAGGACAAACAGTTTGAGCGCGGCGACCGAATCAAGAAATTCCGTAATGAAAAAAAAAAACCTAACACCGTCGTTCACTAAGCATTCAACATTTTAGAGGTTCTCAAGTAGCTCTATTTGGCGCAGTGGGCGAGCGGCCGCTTTCTTTACAGTATGGTGTATGATGTCGCAGGTTCGAATCTCACTCGAGAAGCAGTGACAGTTCACTTTTCTTGTTTGTTTGTTTTGCATAATTTTTACTATGCAAAAAAAAATATTGCATAAACATTATAATTGCATAAGTTGATAAAAATGCTATGCAATAGCTTTACCGCGGCAGTCCCCGAGTGCCCCTTAATTTTTCTGTTTTCTCATGGGAGTGCGTAGAACTAAGATATTTTATCTGCTGTAATGAGCAGTTCTTTATCTAGAATGCACGAAAACTCTGTAAAAAATTTGTAAACTCGGTTTTATTTATTACCAGTTGAACAAAGGGGAAAAATTAAAAGCTTTCACAGCTGCAATTATTGGATAACGATTCTAAAGATAAAACCAGTAGCAATCTAAACGGAATGAGGAATATTAATCAACATAATCAACTCAGGGAACTTTCTCTTAATATTAATACCAAAATAAATCAAGTGGAGTTACTTGTCCAGTCGCTCATTTATTACAATACAACTATCGCTATTTTAATCAGCGTTCACTTTGGCCATTTCGAAGAGTGGTCAAAACAAGTGTAACGTTTTCTAGGAAGGAATTTTATTATATCACTTGATGATGCCATCTATGATAATAAACTGGATTATGAATGGTAATGGCTCACGTCTACTCATCCAACAATATTGTTGTGCTGTGTTGAATATGTCACTTGTTTAGTCCACTTGAAATGCGCTCTTGATTTGTGGTAACGAAACTACTTTGTACTTTGCTGTGTAATGTCTTTTTTTCTCTTTCTCTATTGTTATTATTACTCTGCTCAAATTACATAGTATTATCACAGGTATTATCGTTGCGTTTGTTGTTACGACTTCATAAGCAACTTTATTTACTCAAGAAACAAATTCGGAATTCAGGAATAATGGTGTTAGGTTAACTTTGTTATTATTTCAAATATAACTCTGTAAAATCCTACTATCCTACTACGATTATAAATGTGAAAGTTTGTGAGGATGGATGTATGGATGGACGGATGTTTTGTTTGTTACTCTTTCACGCCACAACGAATGAAACGATTGGGCTGAAATTTGGTATGGAGATAGTCAAGATTTACCCATTATTTTTATCCCGGAAAATTACAGAGTTCCCGCTGGAATTAATAAACCTTAATCATAACTTTAACTTTTCAAATTTCAAGGCGATATTTTGTACCTATATCTCTGAAATCCAAAACCTAAATTATAAATGTGAAAGTTTGTGAGGATGGATGTATGGATGGACGGATGTTTTGTTTGTTACTCTTTCACGCCACAACGAATGAAACGATTGGGCTGAAATTTGGTATGGAGATAGTCAAGATTTACCCATTATTTTTATCCCGGAAAATTACAGAGTTCCCGCTGGAATTAATAAACCTTAATCATAACTTTAACTTTTCAAATTTCAAGGCGATATTTTGTACCTATATCTCTGAAATCCAAAACCTAAATAAATTTATTAAACTGAGTGAACGTTAATTTGTTAGTAACCTACTTTATTTCTTGATATCTTGAGTTATCACTGGCCTTCATATTTACAAAGACTTGTATTTTTTAAATATTCACAGTGGGTTTCGCAATACATCATTCACAAGTTTTACTCAGATTCGTCGTTTCATTGAAAAATATTTAGTTGAAAAACAACAATCACTGTTAAAGTAAAGACAAGCCCAAGTTTTTAACTGGTGCAAAGGAAACAGGTTGTGGGATGCAGTTCTATGTGGAGGTTAATAAATGATAAATTAGATATACAGATGCTAATGGACTGTATATTCTGATATTTTATGATATAATGATATGATCTGATGCTATTGATATTATATTTATAAATGAGAACGACCCTCGCGGACGACCGAATTTTACTGTCTTTACCGCCCTCATTCGCAAGCATGAAGCAGTTGCGTAAACTGCTGAGTACGCGTTGCTCGGTGACACACAGTGACCCGAACACAGGTAAATCCATGCTGGTCCCTCAAACTCAACATTTTCAGAGAGAACAACTCTATTTTTCTTAGACTGGTAATTCGTAAACTATCTTTCGTATAAAAACGGTTATTATTTAAGAGAGCAACAAAAGTGGCGCGGGCTTTAATCGCTTCAATCTGGCCCGCTGTCGGCGTTTCCAGATCAAGCGAGCCTACGATATTATCGCGGTATACACGCAACGGCCGTTTTTGAGGCCCATAGTAGACCTCCGCGAAAGAAATAAAAGAAAACCGCTGATGCTCCGGCTATGAGCTGTCCGTTGTATGGTAGAAAAGAAAATACCATGGTACTCGTATAATATTCAGGGGCAAGTGCTGTTCCTATGGACGATTAATACCCGTGGATACAATTGATTCCGTTGAAACTAGCTACCCTAAAATTCTAATTTGAACGCGAACTTTCAACCATAGACAAAGCTTTAGAGCCGTCCTCAAATTAGAATTTTAGGGTTGCTAGTTTTAGGGTTAGTTGCTAGTTGGAATCGATTGTGTCCACAGGTACAAGCGTCCATAGGTGCAGCACTTGCCCATATTATATTATTATGTCGGCATGTGGCCAGACGTTATATAATAATATGATACAAATGCACTCACTAAATAGTCCAGCTTCAAATCTCTATGTTAGAATACGCAGTTCCGTTTCTATTTCGCAAGTCGTTACAATTTCGCGGCGGAGATGTTCTAAGTCCCTTTATTTCTATGCGATTTTCTAGCGATTGCGCCACTCTCATACAAGTTTGTAGAGTTTGTACCTGATTTACTGATGTGGTGTTTTATGTGTGGTTTATTATGACGTTTTACAATTTTATCACTGTTTTGAAGGATTTGCGCGTTTAAATGCATGCATGGATGTGTTGCATGGCATGGCATTTAAAACAATTTCTTTAATTGTTAGCAGCGGTCAACTGAATATACATGTATAATATGTGGGTACTAGTACGCAGTCAGAAGATTTGTGTTCATCGTTTTTTTTACACGGTGAAGTTCAAAAAGCTGACTGCTGGCCTCCAGTAATGAAGAGACAAATGAAGAAGAAGAATAACTCGTACATAAAAATTGCGAGTAATTTTAACCACTTAAGACTACTGATGTAGTGTCTATTCAATACTTCGACAATTTAAAGCAGGACGTGCCTTAAAGCAGATTTAGTACTAAATAAATTCTGCCACTTTCCGCGGGAGGTGAGGTAAACACGTACATCATCATCATCATTAGCAACCCATCAACGGCTCACTCCTGAGCGCTGGTCTCCTCTCAGAAAAGGGTTATAGGCCATAGTCTACCACGCTAGCCCAATGCGAATTGGCGGACTTCAAGAACATTATGAAGGACTCTCAGGTGTGCAGGTTTCCTCACGATGTTTTCCTTCACCGTTGAAGCAAGTGATATTTAACGCAGTTTAAACGCACTTGACTCCGAAAAGTCAGAGGTACGTACCCGGGATCGAACCTGCGACCCCCCGAGTAGGAGACCACAGTCCTAACCACTAGGCTATCACTGCTTGTACACACACGTACAGCACACATTTACTCACTCTCTCCATGAGCGCACACTAACTCAAAAGCTGTTACACTTACAGAAAATGAGCACACAAGCAAAATAATTACTATAAACAGACCCGTTCATGTACTTCGGCAGATGGGAATGCGTGCGCTTCGCAAGTCCTTCTCTTCTCGTCCAAGATTCAATATGTCAGTTGACATGGGTATATTGAAATATAAGTTGTAGCAACATTGTGAAAGAGTCATCGATGAATCAAACAGTTTGATAATAATTTACATAAAAATAAATCTGATAAAATCAAAAATAAACTATACAGGTACCTACACCTAAATTAATGTGGAAAGGTGCAATAAATGGAAAAATTAATACATGACTTACTGAACAGACTATAAAATTCGCATTGTTAATCGTTAAGTTTTCTCCATTATTTTAGTTCATAAGAAAGTTTATCTGCGACATAAATTTCTATGTTTCTATGTATCTGGGTTTCGTGAGCGGTTTTCATAGTTATCTTATTGATAAAGATACAATCTTTAAGGTCGCCGAGTTCACACTATTGTTTGTATTTGAACCTTTAGTTTAATTTATTGAAATCTCAAGCCATTATTGGGTTTATTGCCTTATTGAAATTGTTGTTGAGGAATGTTAGCGTTTATGATGGAGTTCAGAAGGGCAATTATTATGTCACTTAAGAAATAGGCATTTACTTTCATCATATTTTATTCTACATATAAAGATAAACCTATCCGTGATATTGATCAAGAGATATTAGGTTCTGTTATCCAGCGTGACAACATTATACATATATGTCGCAGTAAGATAGTTGAAGCCGTGATATAGCTATAACCATAGGTTTATAGCTCTAAACCGGCATATAGTTATACGGAAGCGGTTCATAGCTATCTTACAAGGAATATAACTATAATACGAGCACGATCTAGTAATATCCATAACTATCTGACTAGACTAATCTAGTGAAATGATTAAAGTATAAATTTTCTTTGATTTGTACAAGTAAGATAGCTATGAACCGCTATAAACCTAGGTTTATACGTATATATCACGTATATCGTATGTATCACGGCTTCAACTATCTTACTGTGACATATACTTAAGATATCTAGTCAGTCTTTTCTATAAATGATTGTTGAGGTAAGTAAAATGAAAGTGACCATAAAAAGGTGCAAATATAGTGCAACTGCAATCAGTATCAGTTTGGATAAAATTGTGAGTTGTGAGGTCTTTCCGTAAACAAACTCTACTCAATTTGCTAATGCTGGCTCTTTTAGTTTCAGAGGACGGAAATTCTTCCGCTGTGGTTAGACTATTTATTCTGCTTCACCTGTCCTTCTAGCCTAGTTTTTTGGCATTCTGTCTTATTTCATCTTTTATAAAGTTTTATTGTAAGCAGTGCTAGATATTCATACATTTGTGTTGTTTAGGTGAACCATTCTGTTATATGCTATCAACATAATAAATATATTTCTCTATCGTCAAGTAAACTTTAACCGAGTAAAGACATGTTGCCATTTTCTATTTAGGAAATCTGTGAAGATGGAAAAATCATTGTTTAAAGTTAACTTCTTCTATAGACCGATATATGTCCACTGCTGGACAAAGTTCTTCTGCATGGACTTCATGAGAAATTGGCCCTTAACCTACTTAATAATTGTGTTGTTATCACATTTCCCTATCCTGTCTAAAATACCCCAAGCACGCCACGACGCGCGGCGCTTGAGCCCCCTAAGTAGGTAATAGGTTACTTCCTTCCTGCACATATGTTCCTAAGTGGTCGTCGTCAAACGATTCTACTGGCCTACCGTTATGATGTTTTTATAAAGGCGCAATCAGCCTTCTTTGCAGTTTCGCTAGCGTGAGTCGTAATTTTGGTTATTTAATGCGCAACAGAGCATGTTGACGTTGGGAAGACAGCTGGTCTTGCTATGTTTTCTTTTTCGACTAAGTTACCTACCACCACCTAGGGGTGAAGTCCCACAGATAGGGTCCACTTTCTGGCATACTCTTGCCCACTTAGCCCGAAGTTGTGTTCATCAGTTTCTTGGCTCTCACATCGCCGATGTGATGTGAGAGTACTTACGAGATCTTTATGCTTTCTAAGACGCAGACGGGGATGTCATTGTTACTGACTACAACTGTTACTAACTACTAAATTCAGCTAATAATATGCATCATACTAATATTATAAATGCGAAAGTGTGTTTGTTGGTTTGTCCTTCAATCACGCCGCAACAGAGTCACGGATCGATATATATAGTTATATATAGATCGATATATATAGTTAGTGTATAGTTGAGGACCTGGAGAGTGACATAGGCTTCTTTTTATCCCGGAAAATCAAAGAGTTCCCGAGGGATTTCAAAAATTAAATTCACGCGGACGTAGTCGCAGGCATCAGCTTACTTACTTGCGCATACTTCTTGACAGAAACTATACAAATTGTATTGATAATCAAGGCGGTGACATCAAAACCTGTAATTATTATTTTAGCGTTATATTTGGTTAGTTAACAAGGTGTCATAGGACGTGAGGTCTTAGACTAAAATCTATAAATCGTACTCTGTCTGCTCAAGACTCAAGATAGAGTTAAAACGAGACACAAATATTATGTCGTGACATAAATCTGTCTCGTTTTAACTCAGTCTTGAGTCTCAGCTGAGTGGGAGTGCCATCTATAGATTTTCTTCTTCTTCATCAACCGAAAGACGTCCACTGCTGGACAAAGGTCTCTTGCATGGACTTCCACAGGCCTCGGTCTTGCGCCGCCTGGATCCAGCGGCTCCCTGCGACTCGTTTGATGTCGTCGGTCCACCAGGTGGGGGGTCTGCCAACACTGCGCTTCCCGGTGCGGGGTCGCCACTCCAGCACCTTGGGACCCCAACGACCATCAGGCTCTTCGAACTATGTACCCCGCCAATTTCCACTTCAGTTTCGCGACTCGCTGAGCTATGTCGGTGACTTTGGTTCTCCTACGGATCTCCTCATTCCTGATTCGATCCCGCAGGGACACTCCGAGCATAGCTATCTCCATCGCCCGCTGAGCGGTCCTGAGCCTACTTATGAGGGCCTTAGTTAGCGACTATGTCTCGGATCCGTAAGTCATCACTGGCAACACGCACTGTTCAAAGACTTTAGTCTTCAGACACGAGGAATTTTGGACCCTATAGATCTTACCCCTATTAAATAATTATATTCTGTGCCCTTAGTTCCTCGCAAACCAGTAGTTTAATTTTGGCCGTTTCATAATTAGACCGACATAAATTGGATCGACATTTAGAGAGCATGCATTTGAATTTTAAAAATAGTCATTGTGTAACCATCGACCCAAGTTCAACGGCCGAATTGAGCTCGCCTCTCATGGTATTGTCCGCGCTATTTGCACAGATGTTGAGTTTTGTTTTAAGGCACCCCGCACACAGTCAATATTATTGTCAATATTTACGAATATTGACAATATTATTGACTGCGTGCGGGGTTTGATCAATATTATTGTCGAAGTCCGGAAATTTCGTCAATATCGGGGGGAGGCAGGGATATTGACAATAATATTGACAGTGTGCGGGCGCGCGTCAATATTTTAGTTGAAAAAAGATTTCAAGGCAGGAGGACGTGCGCTCGCAACCAAAAATGGAGGACATCCCCAGTGCAACAAGCAATGAAAAAGAATATTTAATAGAATTTATTAGAATGTGGGAGACGTAACGATTTTCGCATCAGTATACCTATCTTGTTTTTTTAAGTAAGGGGTTACTAAAGATAGTATTTTTTGAAAGCTACTACCTTTTATTCTCATGTAATTTTTAAAATCATCTTTTTCTGTATTTCGAAGTTCTTTTATTAGATTTAAATTATTTAATTCCACTTTTCCACTTTGTCATCCAGTATTTAAGCCATCATTAATGGTAAAAATGGAACCCTTATGGTGAGACTTTCTCCGTCCGTCCGTCCGTCTGTCACAGTCGATTATTTCAGTAACTATTAAAGCTATCGACATGAAATTGGGCATTGTATATAATAATATATAATATATAATAATGTATAATAGTGGCCCAACATCATTGGGTTTTCATTCAAATTATTTTTAGGGTTCCGTACCCAAAGGGTACCAACGGAACCCTAAGCCTACGCTGTCCGTCCGTCCGTCCGTCCGTCTGTCAGCGGGCTGTATCTCGTAAACCGTAATAGATAGACAGATGAAATTTTCACATATTATGTATTTCTATTGCCGCTATAACAACAAATAATAAAAATTAAATTAAATTAAAAAAATTAAATTAAAATATTTCTATGGGTACATGGAAATATAATAATTTAATTTTTTTTAACGGAACCCTAAAAGAGCCTTTCTGAAATCACTTTTTGTTAGAAATATTGACAATATTACTGCGTAGTGTGCGGGGTCTAAATATTGACGAAAATATTGTCAATATTTTCGTCAATATTTTCGACAATATTATTGACTGTGTGCGGGCTGCTTATCGACTCGCCATTTTTTGTCGCAAAGCTGTGTGCACAACGTGGATGATGGGGTGATGTGATATTTTGAAGAAATCATGTTGCGACATGTTCTTAATAAGAGTGGTAAAATTATTCCCTGATCCCTGAAGTATTGTATATTTCTTTGTGTGAACAACCCATTAGCGTCTCACTACTGAGCGCAGGTCTCCTTTTCAGAGAAGGGTTATAGGCCATAGTCTACCACGCTGGCCCAATGCGAATTGGTAGACTTCACACACCTTTAAGAACATTATGGTGAACTCTCAGGAGTGCAGGTTTCCTCACGATGTTTTCCTTCACCGTTCAAGCATGTGATATTTAATTGCTTAAACGCACTTAACTTAGAAAAGTCAGAGGTGCGTGCTCGGGCTCGAACCTGCGACCCCCGTAACAGGAGACCGCTGTCCTAACCACTGGGCTATCACTGCTTCTTATTCTTATAGCTTTGTATCGTATATAGTCCCTAGCTAATGCGTACCCAAATTACACGATTTTCAATAGATTTCAGCCTTAGTCATGACTCGTGAGGACAACCAGCAAGAACACTAACCATGCTGAACTTGACTAATATTCGTCTCTCTCTTCCAAATAAACCGAAAGCTTGTGTTAGGACTTAGGAGGAGTGCTTGGGGTCGGGATTGAACAGTCGACCTTTCAGTTTTCAGTCCGCACCTTTTAACCGTTGGACTATTCAGTCTTAATATTTGAAGAATATAAGACCAGTTTTACAACCAATTGAATGGGAAATTCAATAAAGTTCCTGGACCTATCCATTTAAAAGGAAGTGTACTTATATACGTTTCAATTTTCACATTTCTGTTGAAAAGCAACAATGGTGTTGTACATCAAGAGATATTTCTGTAGAAATCCTTGAAGTGCGGCGTGAAATAAACAACGTAACTCTAGAAGCCTGTTCCCCTGACTGCCTGCTTGCTACTCGCTAGTAAATCTTTCTGGGAACATCACTAACGAACTGTGTATTTCGCTCCTGAGTGAAAAGCTTTGTTCACACTGTCTTACAATATCACTTACATCCTTAAGTAAGTATATAATTTATTGTTGATATTTTAAAAACCGCTTGACCGATTTCGGTAAAATTTCAATGGGACTACCTTTAAAGTACACGCTTTGAAGCAAGAAAAGAATTTTCCAAATCGGTTCGCGTCATCGAGTAATCGGTGAACATACATAAAAAAAAAAGATTCCAACGAATTGAGAACCTCCTCCTTTTTTGAAGTCGGTTAAAAATAAGTAAAAGTGTGTTCGTTGTTGGTTTGTTCTTCAATCACGCCGCGATAAAGCTACATTGACGTCCTTTTTTTCACAGCTATTAGCTGTTAAGAACCTAGACATTGAAAGGAAGAGTGGCATAGACTACCTTTTAGACAAAAAAAAATTCGTCAGGAAATGACTATTTGAATTTGATTTAGCGCGAAGTTATTGACGTGTATGTAATATGTAGGGTGACGACACGCGAATCTATACCTACTCTATACAAATATTATAAAGAGGAAAGATTTTTTTGTTTGTTTGTTTGTACCGAATAGGCTCTGTAACTACTGGACCGATTTTAACCATTTTTTCACCAATAGAAAGCTAAGTTATCAGAAAGTAACATAGGCTATAATTTATTTTCAAAAAAATTGGAGATCCTTAAGAAAATTGCAATAATGTAACCCAAAGTAGAAAAGTTTTGCCTATAAAATGCATTATTTGGCGTGTGCTGAGAAAACTGTTAATGATACATAAAAATTATGCACTACATGATTAAAGTACTCATTATTTTCTACAAAAAAGTCCCCGAAGGAATATATCTAACTATCATATTTAAGTCACAATAGTAGCTTTTGTGTTCTAGAATTTAATTAGATTGCCTTTACTATCGTAGTATTAATTCTTCCATACTAATACATATTATAAATGCGAAAGTGTGTTTGTTTGTTGGTTTGTCCGTCAATCACGCTGCAACAAAGCTACGGATTGATGTGATTTTTTGGATAGGCATAGTTGAGAACCTGGAGGGTGACAAAGGGTTCCCGTGGGATGTTAAAAACTAAATCCACGCGGGCGAAGTCGCGGGCATCAGCCAGTATATTATATTCCAGTCCAATAAGGTCGCACAGTGATTTAAAGGTATAAATATCAAATAGCAAATCGTAAATGTACCTACCTACTGGGACATATCAAACTTATTATTTACAACACTTCCAAATTACAGATACACTGAAAGTATTAAATAACTACACTTTTATTGCTCTGCTAATAAAAGTACTGAATAAAGTTAAAAAATCGGCCAAGTGCGAGTCGGGCCTCGCTCTTTTAGGGTTCCGTTAAAAAAAATTTAATAAAAATATTTCCATGTACCCATGGAAATATTTTAATTTAATTTTTTTAATTTAATTTAATTTTTATTATTTGTTGTTATAGCGGCAATAGAAATACATAATATGTGAAAATTTCATCTGTCTATCTATTACGGTTTACGAGATACAACCCGCTGACAGACGGACGGACGGACGGACGGACGGACGGACGGACGGACAGCGTAGGCTTAGTAATAGGGTCCCGTTGGTACCCTTTGGGTATGGAACCCTAATAAGAGCAATTAATTATGAGAAGTTAAATTGTTACAATATTGTAACAGTGAAGTAAACACGTGAGGAAACCTGCGTGCCTGTACTCCATTAAGTTCTCAAAGGTGTGCGAAGTCTGCTAAGCCGCACTAGGCCAGCGTGGTGGACTATGGCCTAAACTTAAGGCCCTAAACTTTGCTCATTCCATGAAGGAACCAGTAGTGGCTCGGCGAATGGCGATGGATTAAGGTGATGATGATGATGATGATTTTTTAGCTGAAGCAGTAGATTCCCAAACGGGCAGACGGGCGGACGGAGAGTCAGTGTCAACGAATTTCCTCTATTAGGCCCGCTTGCAGAGACGCCGGGATACGTTTAACCCAGGAAGAAAGTAATTTTTACAGAAGCTTTATACGAAATCTGTCAAAGCAGCAGCTAACTCGGGGTTAAAAGGATAACCCGGCGTTTCTGCAAGCGGGCCTTATACACCGGTTTTTCTATACAGAATAAATATTTAAGACTTGAAATAGAGCTATAAATGCAGACAGACATAGACAAGGAGTTAACAGTACTTGTCAAGAAGCAATAAAAACTAAAACAGTAACAGCAATTTTTTGATAATAAAACCATGAAGTCTTTTACGACCTCAATTACGTACAAAATATACGAGCAACACGTATTACGGTCAGTAAATTAAATTGAAGAAAAAGTAAAGGGGAAAAAATGACTTTAAGTGGTCCAAAAAAGTTCCAAGTCCATTCATGAACGTCGAAGTAAGTGTTTCTGTGGAGAGCTGCATGTGAAATATGGACTATAAACATTTGGAAACCTTAATGAAATGACCCCTGTACGTAGATAACCACTTTGGAAAAGACTTGTCTTAACGTAAGCAGATAAATAAGACAATGTAAGGAAAGTTTAACCTTTTAAAAAGCATTCAAAGCATAGCAGTGTTACATAAAATAAGGAAAAATAAAACATGCCCTTTGTTTTTGCCTTTTACTCAGCCCCAAAAGCTAAAAAAAAAAATTAAGTGGCACTCGGGTACTGCCGCGGTAAAACTATTGCATAGCATTTTTTATCAACTTATGCAATTATAATATTTATGCAATATTTTTTTTGCATAATAAAAATTAAGCAAAACAATAATAAAAAACAAACAAACAAGAAAAGCGCACTGTCATTACTTCGCGAGTGAGATTCGAACCTGCGACATCATACACCATACGGTAAAGAAAGCGACCGCTCGCCCACTGCGCCAAACAGAGCTACTTGTGAACCTGTAAAATGTTGAACGCTTACTGAACGACGGTGTTAGGTTTATTTTCGTTACGGAATTTCTTGATTCGGTCGCCACGCTCAAACTGTTTGTCCTAGTTCAAAGCCCGCGATAAAAGCTATGCAATAGCTTAAAATCAGGCAATATTTTCGTTTTGTGACGCTATTAAAATTAAAACTGCGCTTCCCGGATGAGACGTACCTAATGATGGTGTTCTACGATGTTACTCTGACAGGCAAAATGGTAGGAAGAAGAGCAATTGCACATTCAAGCTAAGCAACCAACTGTTTAATCTTTTAAAAGTCTTAATTGAAATGCCCTCACGATTCCAAACCGCTCACGATCGATGTGTTTTTCGCAAAAACAGGCTTCCTTCACTGCCGTATCGTGGGGCATAAATATACTACACTTTGCGTAACAGAGTTCGCTTGTTTCGTGTTAAATGACTATTTGCTTTGCGATTGCCAGAGCCAATGTGTATAGTGACATCATTATTGCACTCTTTGTATAAATTGAGTTGCTAAAACTCTCGTCAAAATCGGCTTACGTCAGCTATTAATTCTAAGTGATTGAACTTCATAATTAACACTATCTTACAAATATAAGCAAGATGCTTTTAATAAGTTTCTTGCTTATAAGATTTATGATTTCACAGGTTTGTGAAACTCGTAAGTTCTCATTATCTGACTATCTACAAAAATACGAAGGATTGCGTGCTTATTTCGAAGCTTGCGCGCCGTACGTGTTGTTCGAAAATATAGAATAGAATCATTGAATTAATAGAATAGAAATATTATTTATTCAAATAAACTTTTACAAGTGCTTTTGAATAGTCGATTAATCTACCACTGGGTTGGAATGCCGTTGCTGCCGAGAAGAACCATCAAGAAACTCGGCGGTTATTATTTTCAAAATAGTTTACAATAGGTACCTACTATGCTATGTATGCAGTGTTTCCACAACGAGAGGACGTTCCAAAAATGCATAAGTACCTACTTACAATTCAATACAATGCAGGCAGAAAGTAGCCCCATCCCCGTCGGTGGGACCCGTTCACGAGCATGATGCATGACCCAGCCGTTGCTTCGTTCAACCATAATGAGAGAACGTAACATTTGTTTTTGTTATTCCTTTGTGACAGAAGACTTTCCTTTTTTTTAATTTATATGAAGAGGAATAGTGTAACATAGCACTTTCAAAGGTTTTTATTTTTAGTTCATTTGAAACTATAACTACTTATTGCATACTGTTGGCACGAACCTATGCCCCGTCCACTTTTCCTTTCTTTCTTGGTCACATATTATTATTTTTTTTCTGTGCATTTTATTGCAGTGAAATATAATTAAACAATATTATTATATTAAGACGCATCATCGCATGGAAATTTGAACATTAAAGTCTAGTTTAATTTTTATCTAATATTTATTAGTTTTTCTAATAACTCAACGGCAAGCAATGCATTCGCGTCTTTTGCTGTTTAGTAAGTTCCTATACTATTTTAAGTAAAAATTCAGCCTTTATCTATGAATCTGAAGTGCATTTTTAAGCGTCAAGTTCGCGAGGCGGCACCATTAAATACACTTTTCCATTAGGGCGAGTTAAGATAAAGGACATTATAAACTACATTAATTACGAACAGTAATGGTGCCACCGTTTTAATTTTATCTACCATTCTCTTTCGGCCACCCAGGGTACATTCGGTGACAAAAGTTTGAATTATCTTTTATTTAATTTTTATACTAGTGACACTATCAAAAATTCACACTATTTCATCATCTCCAAGTAAGTTTTAACCGATGAAGTTTGTTATTTTGACTGACTATCGACTACTAAACAATCGTGATATAGTAATATTTAATAATAATAATATGATACATATAATATTTTTGCATTAATTTTAGGTAACTAAATCGTGTGAATATAATACCAAATTACCATTGAGGATTATTTTTACATATTCACAATTCATCTAATAGTAGATTGAGACTCTTTGATGTAGACTCAAAAAAATTCCCTTTAATTTTACCTAAGCACTCGCTCTAATCCACTTTAAAACTAAAATTAAAAACACATACCCCTTACTCGCCTCAACAAGGTTTATTTTATGCATCGACATTCTAAAGTAGCTTCGTATCCTTCATTTTAAACGCTCCACATTTTTTCAGTCTCGGTTCGGTGACATTTAACATTTAAAAATTGTGACAGATAATCCATTGATATCGAAAGCGCATGTAATTAGTGGGCAGTTAAGCGATTGACATTTAAACTGGTTTCATAACCACTTTCCCGGGTAACTGTCTCGATGTGGCGTAACCGAGGGTTTAGGGCGTACGTGCAGTCACAACGAAGTGGTTCAATGAGGGATACTGGAGTAAAAATCTTACGTCTACATGTAGGTTTTGTAGGGCTATAAGACTTCAGAAAGTTTTAAAGAGTAAAGTGCTTAAAAATGAAAATTAGATAAGGATAAAATACTCTATCATGAGGGTCTATTCTCCCAATACAATGCATGAATATTTTGTTAATTTGCTCTATAGAGAGCCGGCAAATTATACTCATCGCTAAATCAGAATTACAATTAGAGTTACCTACTCCTTTAGAGAAAAGCATTTTGGAATTGACGAAGGTTAAAAAGATCAGAGAACCTCCCAATTCAATTTCAATATAATTTTATGTAACGTCAATATGATATAAAATTTAAAACAAATCTAAATTCAACAATAATTTTAAAATAGCACATAATATACAAGTTCTGTGACCATAAACGGGAATTAGATATCGGATATCAAGGAACAATGGGCCATTTGCCTGCATATGCCGCAAACAATAGCACACAGGCAACGGTCATCTACACTAGCGGCACGCTATGATGGCCGGTTTGACGTTTGTCCGCTCATGAAGTTCCGTATTAATTGATAACGACTTTGAAGGAAATAATTGTATTACTTTATTGACGATAGTGATGTGCAGAGATTCATAAATTTTATCGAATTTAGTTTTAGGTTTAGGACTCAAAATTTATTTATTAAATTGATTTCTAAAATGTATACAAGTGTAGAAAAATCAGTTTGCACCATTTAAGGGGTGAATGTACTTGTGAATATGAACAATTTTCACTATGTGGACAAACCTCTGAAATCGCAAAAAAATATCAGCTGTTTCATACAAAAGGTAAAATTTTTATTTTTATATGATATATACCACAACTCGGCATTTGGTTTTCTAAATTGAAAATTTTTAAAAATGGAATCTAATACGATCGTCACATAGGATCGCTGGCTAGCACAACTACTACCTCCGGCAAACTCGCGTCAATGCTCAATGCAAAACAAAGCAGTTTCGAATTGACGTTGCTTCGAAAAGTATAAACTGTCAGTGCAATGCGATTGTGATATAGTTTTGACCTGGCTTTGGATTTCAAATATTGATACTGCATTACTGTTGACCCTTGCTCGTGATAGCAGTGACGACAGTGAAAATAGTAGTATGGACGAATCTGATTAATTATGGCCTTTTGTGGCACCTTTTTTGGTATCTTTTGTATTCATATGTTTCTTGTGTGCATATAAAGTATGTATATTCATTTTCATTCAAATATTCAGTTCGTTCAAATAAATTAAATAAACATATACATTTTTGTTTTATTAAACCTATTTAATCAGGTACAAAAACAAAACTTAATTGTTTTTTGTTCGAGAATAAATTGACATTCCACATCACTATTGTAATGTGTCAAACCGGCCATCATAGCGTGCCGCTAGTGTAATAGAAATGTTTGCATCAATTGTTTATGCTAAGATAACTCTTAACATTTTCACATATCGAAAGAAAGTAACGGTTATGTAAAAGACTGTTTAACTATAACTAAAAGATAAATAAGCATAAGATATAATATAGGTGCTAAACCAATGTGCCTAACGAAACGTTGATGAGTTTTGTTGCTTTCGTATATTAAAGTTTTTTTTTATTCGATGACAAGATAGTCCTTGACTGCGATCTCACCTGATGGTAAGTGACGATGCAGTCTAAGATGGTAGCGGACTAACTTGGAGAGGGTATGGGAGTGAAAATTCAACCCGTAATCGGTTTCTACATGCCATCGTGCCGGAACGCTAAATCGCTTGGCGGCACGTCTTTGACGGTAGGGTGGTAACTAGCCACGGCCAACGAAAGCCTCCCACCAGACCAGACCAGAGACAATTCAGAAATTATAAATTACCAAATTGCCCCCGCCGGGAATCGAACCCGAGACCTCGCAGTTATAAGACCACAGCGCTCACCACTGCGCCAGGGAGGTTGTCGAAAAGTAGGTATG
Source organism: Oeneis ivallda (assembly GCA_029955525.1). NCBI lineage: Eukaryota > Metazoa > Arthropoda > Insecta > Lepidoptera > Nymphalidae > Oeneis > Oeneis ivallda. Next base: position 4,360,550 of record JARPMR010000015.1, read on the forward strand.
TATAACATTAAGTATAATTAGGTAATAGGTTATATACCTACAACCGAGACGAATATTTCCTAATTAAATTAAAGAAATATCACCGTCGTCAAGTAAACTTTAACCGCCGATAAAATTGACATTTTGATAGAGTTTGATCATAATATCGAAAATTCGAAACATTAAAATTCGTCGGTTGAAACGAATTAAAAAAATCCATGTCCAACCATTTATTACATAATAATTCAATGTGTCTGACCACAACATGGTGAACCAACACGCATTGATAGATTCGGTACAGTGCATTTTACTGGTATGTTTTTCCGTAAACATTTCTGCCTGTTCATAATTTTAACACAGCTTATTACCTGCATAGTTATATACAATTTTCCTAGGTTTTGTATAAAGTAACAGTTTTTAGGGTTCCGTACCCAAAGGGTACCAACGGGACCCTATTACTAAGCCTACGCTGTCCGTCCGTCCGTCCGTCCGTCTGTCAGCGGGCTGTATCTCGTAAACCGTAATAGATAGACAGATGAAATTTTCACATATTATGTATTTCTATTGCCGCTATAACAACAAATAATAAAAATTAAATTAAATTAAAAAAAATAAATTAAAATGGGTAGGTGGGTAGATGGAAATCTTTTAATTTAATTTTTTTTAACGGAACCCTAAAAGAGCGAGGCCCGACTCGCACTTAGCCGATTTTTACAATTATTATTCGGTGTAAGAAATACCTGTTTCATGTGTGGCCAATACATACCGACTCGCTAAACCGAGAAGTACCAAGAAACTCGACAGATGTCCGTTCATTTACTAAGTCGATGTTAACACGAGTTTATGTACAAAATTAATTAGCGGCTTCCCGTGTTCAGTGAAAACGGTACGGGCACAACGGTTTGTATTAATTAACTGGCAATTTAGTGGAATCCGTCATCTATAATCCGAACCGTTATGCGTGGGTATAGCAGGTATAGTTTCCCAATCCATGAATGAATTGAGTCGAAGCGGTCCGCCCACGCGCCGTATCAATGAAAATGTACTAACGCCGTTCTGTCTGCGAATCCGAAATGTGCCCCTAGATTTTCTAAGGAAATCCTGAACTAAACTGTAGTTCAACTAATTTTGGTGTTGCCATCCACTTGGTGTTCGATTTTTAATCTCGCAGGAAATGTTTGTTTTTCCGAAAAAGGCTAAGTACTTTTTATTATTTCGCGGTATGTTACTAATGCATAATATAAATGCGAAAGTGTGTTTGTTTGTTGGTTTGTCCTTCAATCACACTGCAACAGAGCTACGGATCAACGTGATTTTTTGCATGGGTATAGTTGAGGACCTGATGAATAGCATAGGCTACTTTATCCCGGAAAATCAAAGAGTTCCCGAGGGATTTTAAAAACTAAATCCACGCGGACGAAGACGCGGGAGACAGCTAGTTTTTAAATAAGTCGCGGGCAAAAACTTGTAGAATATAAATTTTTCTAGAGTTGAATTGCTGCTAGAATGCTTTGTAAGGGAAAATCATTAGTGTCGTTCTCTTTGATAAAGAAAAAAAAATTAAGTGGCACTCGGGGACTGCCGCGTAAAAGCTATTGCATAGCATTTTTTATCAACTTATGCAATTATAATATTTATGCAATATTTTTTTGCATTTAAATAAAAATTATGCAAAAAAATAATTAAAAAACAAACAAACAAGAAAAGTGCACTGTCACTACTTCGCAAGTGAGATTCGAACCTGCGACATCTAAAGAAAGCGGTCGCTCGCCCACTGCGCCAAACAGAGCTAAATGTGAATCTCTAAAATATTGAACGCTTACTGAACGACGGTGTTAGGTTTTATTTCGTTACGGAATTTCTTGATTCGGTCGCCGCGCTCAAACTGTTTGTCCTAGTTCAAAGCCCGCGATAAAAGCTATGCAATAGCTTAAAAATTATTACAAACTGCTATTACACTCTTTTATTTCAATATTTTACAAATGGGGTTCGGGATAACGAACTTTGTAAGCATTTTGTAGTAGGTTAGGCAAGTACTTATGATTCCAGTCCCTATTAATATGCACTTGTTACTTTATTTTATAAGCGTAGGTGTCTAAAGTTATTAGGCACTCGTACTTTATTGCGGGCACGATTAACATAATATTATTATGTATGGAAATTTCTTGAAAATCTCACCGCAGTTAATACGAAGTGTAGTTTAGTAGCTTACCTGTAACAAAAAAGGCAACCAATTAATAAAATTCTTTTTTATCAACGAAATTAATACATTTTTGTAATATCAATCAAACGACATGATGGTCACAAGGAAATAAACAAGTAAAAAATCATCGCCGTTTTACCGTGTGAGTTTTTCTTTCACAACTATTTGTAGACCTAATTAATATTATGTATAACCATGCTTTGTAGTAAGTACCATTATAAGTGTTCGAGTTAAACCGCGGTCAGACGGACACATGAACAGGGTTTACAGTACCCGGCGATATATATGGCACATCGGCCTTTGGAATAAAACGCTATTTCTATTCTATTGCAAGGAAAGCTAGCCAGAAATTCACGTAGTAATTACTGAAATCTCTTCACAATCGGCGAGCACATCACGTAACATATATAAAAAAAATGCAGTCGAACTGTGAATAGAATAGAATAGCGTTTTATTCCAAAGGCCGATGTGCAATATCGCCGGGTACTGTACACACATTTATACGGGTTCCTTTTTGTTTTACTACGGAACCCAAAAAAGGAACCTTTATGTTGCGTCTGCGCATCGGTCACACGGTTGATTTTTCCGGGAAAAAATTTTTGTCTGTCTTGAGTTGAGGACCTGGAGAATAATATAGGAATTCATTTCATCCCAGGAAGCAAAGGGTTCTAAAAAAACTTAACTTCTGTTAAAAAACTTAAAAAGCTGGAAATTTAACAAGTATTTAAAACTTTAAAAACTGTAAACTTACACACATTGAAAGTAAAATTCTAACATGAATTCGACATAAGAAAAGCTGCTGATAGATGGCACTAGTATATTGATAATATTCGCTAAAATATTATAGTAAAATTAGTTTATACATTCAAATACTACAGGTATGTATAATGTATATACACACATATATAGACTGCTTAAATCATAACCCTTACTTTTGGCTTTGCCGTAGTCGGGTAATAAAAATATGTTTAAAAGCAAGGTCTTACAGCACAAGTACCTAAAGGGAAAATTCCAAAAAGTAAAAAAAAAGTTGAAAATTAAGGTAAATTTTGGTACTTACAAGTTTTCGCGAAAATCTAAATTTGCACATATCATTTTATCGTGTTGACTCAGAACCTTGATTTTTATACATCTAATAGGGAGTATAGACCTCAGTATCTGGTATAAATTTCAACTTGCTAGGTCCACCCATTCCTGAGAAAATCAGTGGTGACACACGGACAGACAGACGGACAAGAGAGTGATCTTGTAAGGGTTCTTTTTTACCTTTTGAGGTACGGAGCCCTAAAAACAACAATGCAATGACTTCATACCTGCTTCATACCAAACTTTTAAGAAACTTATGAAATGAAATGAAAATGAAATGTATTTATTTGCAAGAAACATTATACATAAATAGATGTTAACATAATATTCAATGTCCAGTATGTTTCGTCAATTGCCATGCAAAATATAATTATTTTAGATACTACTAAGATACTTAAGACTATACTACTATAATTTAGATCTAATAAGTAAAATAAAATATAAAAAATAAAATAAAATATTTATTTATTGACAGGAAAATGTTACAATTATGTTTGCCTTTGGCCTCCACACTAGGGTACCTGTATCGTGGAGACCATAAAACGATTACCTAAGTGTTAACAGAGGACTAGGTGTAGTGAAGCATTATAAATACCTGAAAATTTAATTAATATTCTAATATATTATTGGTGTGTGTATACTATATTGATTATATATAGATTATATTTTATAAATATATATATATATATATATTATATATATATATATATATATATTATATATATATATATATATATATTATATATATTATATATATATTTTTATATATATATATATATATATATACCAGTAGTGTAGTTTTTGCTGCACTTCCCCAGGATAGGTTGCAATAAGTAAGTAGTGATTGGCAAAGATAAATATATATTAGTTTTAAGGTTTTTGTGTTGGCTAAGTCACGTAGTTTCCTCATTATACCGGTGACTTTGCGGACTCGGCCAGAGAGGAAAGATATGTGAGACTTAAATGAAAGATTGTGCTCCACCTGGATCCCGAGGTATTTGATGATGTTGACTAAGCCAATCTCATCACAGTTGCACTGCGACTCCGTGGCACCTGTTTTATTACCACAGTTGTGGATTTTAAGACTGTGGCTGTTGATAGGCCTAGGAGCGGTTATGGCAGTTTTGTGGAAACATAGATGTTTTGTTTTGGCTACGTTTAATGTCAGCAAGTTTTTGCTAAGCCACTTCGACACTGCTGAAATTCCCTGCTGAGCAATGTGGTATGTTTCTTTCCAAGTTGGCCCGTGGAATAGCAAGGCTGTATCGTCGGCGTAACAGATTATGTCCGCATTTTTTAGTGGTAGGTCATGAATGTCGTTCACATACAATAGAAAAAAAGTTGGTCCAATTATACTTCCTTGCGGAACGCCAAAATTGATATTTTGTATGCCACTTTTAAGATTACCAACTTTTGTGCATTGCCTTCTGTTTGAAAGATAACTTCTAAACCACTCAAGTGGTGTGCCTCTAATACCGGTGCATTCTAGCTTTCTCAGTAAGTAGCACCGGAGAAGAAACAGTATCAAAGGCCTAAGTGAGGTCCAAGAATAATCCTACACAACAATTTTTCCGGTCTAAATGATTCGACACTATTGAGGTCAGAAGAAAAACTGCGTCTTCGGCTGACTTATTTGGCCTGAAGCCAAATTGCCTTTCTGACAATATGTTGTGGGACTCTAAAAATGCTACCAGTTTCTTATTTACAATTTTTTCTAGTAATTTCGAAAATGTTCCGAGTAATGATATTAATAGTTTTCTGGCATATCTTTTGGGCCTGCTTTATGAATTGGGCTCACCAGAGCTATTTTCCACTCGTCAGGAAAAACTCCAGTGCCTAAACTTAAGTTGAAAATAGCTGTTAGCGGTTTTATGATTTCCTTTCCTATTTGTTTGATGAGTTCATTGTTTATTTCATCTATCCCAGAGGACTTTCCATTCTGAAGATGAGAAATAAGAGTGTTCACTTCAAATTCATCCGTAGGATTCAAAAAGAACGAGTTACATGTAGAATGACTTAGTCTAACATTAGCTGCCATTGTTTTTTCAGTTTCACCGGTTTTTGATAAAATGCGATTTGCTAAGTTTTGGCCTAAAGTAGAAAAATTATTATTGCATGAATTTATGGATTCTAATTTTTGAGTGGTTCCAAGAAGTTCTTCAATATTGGGTTGGGACTTTTTTGAATTACATAAACTTTTTATTGTTTTCCATAGTTTCTTTGAGGATTTGCAGCTTTCTTCTAGCTCCTTCTTTTCGTAGTCAGATTTGAGTCTCCGTAGCAGATTGTTGCAAAAATTTCGATACCGCTTATAAGTTATTTTTAGTATCTCATTTTCTGTATCTGCGCGGTACTGCTGGAGTTTATCACGGTGGTTCATACACTTTATTAGACCAGGTGTTATCCACGGCTTAAGGTTATACTTCGAACGTGTTAGCGTGATGACTCCGGTGTGTTGGTTTATAATATTCAGTAGGCGAGTCATAAAAGTGTTTACTGCTACATTAACGTCGGTGTTTTCATCAATTATAGGTGACCGATCTTCATTTTTTAGACCTTGAATGATGGCTTCGATATTTCGTTTAAGCTTTCTACGTGGTAATCTTTGGGCATTGAATTCAAGTGTTAGCCCTGCTATAGCAATGTCGTGATCGGTTATATCAGACTTGCAGACTAGACCAGTTGCTTTCCCCGTGGACCTTATCATTATGTGATCCAGGCAGGAGTCACCTCTAGTTGGCAAAGTAATGCTAGGCTGTAATCCATGTTCTGCGTTTAAACAAAGATATTCTGTGCAGCTGAGATTGTCAGTAGCTGGAATTATATTCACATTTATATCTCCACAAATAATCAAGTTTGGCTGGTTTTTTAATTCATCAAGAATATTATCATCAATGTATATTATCATTATTGAATAACTAAGAATATATTTGTTTTATACAGTTCTGGTAAATTTTATTAGGCTCAAGTACCTACACTCATAATAGTCATACATAGAAAATAATATTAGATTTCTTATTACCATTAGCTTATTTTTATAATACCCAAAATGCACCTAACTTATTAATTTACAAGTTTCCTAACGTTGTCATTACAAACAAGAGCTGCATGCATCAGCAACTTTCTCACCGGGCCTCAAGCCTCAAGTGGCAATCACTGGCATTGATCAAATGGGCCGAGGTGTTAATCATTTTATAGCCCGCTGCAAGCGGCCTAACTGTACTGCGGAACTTTGAGATACCGTGTCCTAATTTGCAGCGAAATAGTCTTACTAAGTACTTTTATGATCACGAAAGAAATACATAATTTAACCACTGTAGATAGGTACGGCTTGGTACAAAAGTAATAGACAAAAGGAACAGTAATAAGTAGGATAATAAGATTGGGTACATGTTGTCTCGACTCAAGCGACCGGACTCATTAAGGCCAATATAAGTAATACTAGCTGATGCCCGCGACTTCATCTGCGTGAATTTAGCTTTTAAAATACCTCGAGAATTCTTTGATTTTGCGGGATAAAAAGTAGCCTGTCAATCTCCAGGTCCTAAACTATAGTTACCCCTGCAAAAAATCACGTCGATCCGTAGCTCTGTTGGGGCGTGATTGAGGGACAAACCAACACACTTTCGCATTTATAATATTTCACATATAAAGTGCAAGTGCATATAGTCGACGTGGTTTTTTACACAGGTAAAGTTGAGGACCTGGAAAGTAACACAGGCTACTTTTTGTCCCGGGAACATATACATTTAAATGCCCTCGCCACTACAAAGTATTAAAGTAAAGTATTTATTATTGATTTTTTAATAACCGCTCGACTGATTTCTATAAAATTTATATCAGACCACCTGGGAAGTATAAATACTCTTTGAAACAAAAAAAGAAATTTCCAAATCGGTTCAGGCGTCTTCAAGTAATCGGTGAACATACCTACATAAATGAGATTCCGTCGAATTGAGAATCTCCTCCTTTTTTGAAGTCGGTTAAAATAATAATAAAAATTAGTTTAAAATTGACGGAGTTATAGAGTAAAACAGTCAAAATAGTTCAACCCCTATCTCAGAGAACATACATACACATACATCCATCCATCCATCCATCCGTATACTACATCCATCCAAACATCTATCCTCACAAACTTTCGCATTAATAATATTAGTAGGATTAGTAGGATAGGATATCTATATATATAAAAGAAAGTGGTGTTAGTTACACTATTTATAACTCAAGAACGGATGAACCGATTTGGCTGAAAATTGGTGGAGAGGTAGCTTAGAACCAGGAGACGGACATAGGATACTTTTTATCCCGTTCGACCGCGTTTCCGTCAAGTCACTATAAAACTTGGTATAACAAAAACGCATCTGACATGGAATAACAAAACGCAAATGACAGTGGAATAACAAAACGTAAATGACAGTTAAACGTAATTTTGTCTTTGTAAGTAAGGTAAAAAATTTGACAATTATAAAAATGATAGCTAAACGTAATTGATAATGTCATCAGTAATATGTTTTCTTTTGAATCATCATTAACAATGCCGCGAGCAAGACGATCAAATGTTTCCTGCTACAAAGCTACGGATTGACGTGATTTATTGGATAGGTATAGTTGAGAACCTGGAGGGTGACAAAGATTTCCCGCGGGATGTTATGAACTAAATCCACGCAGACGAAGTCGCGGGCATCAGCTAGTATTTAATATAGTTAAAGTTAGTAGGAGGAGGATACAAACATACATAAATACATACATGCATGCATGCGATACATACATACATACATACATACATACATACATACATACATACATACATACATACATACATACATACATACATACATACATACATACATACATACATACATACATACATACATACATACATACATACATACAAACATACATGTATGCAGGCATGCATATTGGCGCATAATTGAAGGATAAATATGTGAAAAGTAGCATACTAATATCCCGCGGGAACTGTTTGTTTTCCCGGGATAAAAGTAGCCTTTTCACTTTTCTGGTCCTCAACTATGCCTATCCAAAAAACCACGTCAATCTATAACTCCGTTGGGGCTTAATTGAAGGATAAATATGTGAAAAGTAGCATACGAAAATCCCGCGGGAACTGTTTGTTTTCCCGGGATAAAAAGTAGCCTTTTCACTTTTCAGTTCCTCAACTTTGCCTATCCAAAAAACCACGTCAATCTGTAACTCCGTTGGCGCATAATTGAAGGATAAATATGTGAAAAGTAGCACACTAATATCCCGCAGGAACCGTTTGTTTTCCCGGGATAAAAAGTAGCCTTTGTCATTTTTCTGGCCCTTAACTTTACCTGTGCAAAAAACCACGTCAATCTAAAACTACATTGCGCGTATTTAGGAGGACAAATGCGTAAAAAATAGCAATGCTAATCCCGCAGGAACTGTTTGCTTTTCCGGGATAAAAAGTAGACTATGTGCTATTCCAGACTATAATCTATGTCTGTGCCAAATTTCAGCAAAATCGGTTAATTCGTTGTTGCGTTAAAGAGTAACAAACATCCATCCATACATCCATACATCCATCCTCACAAACTTTCGGATTTATAACATTAATAGGAATAATAGGAATAATAGGAATAGGATTGCCAACTTCCCAACTCTTTGAGATTTTCTTCACATACTTATGCTTTTAACTAGCCCAAAAGAACAAGACTCCCAGAGTATTAATGCTATGAAGTCTGAACAAGTGTCTCAAAGTATGAACCAGTGCTTTCAAAATGGACGTTTTGGATTCTTACTGGTTTTGCTGGTTTTGCTAAGACCAATAAGAACGCTAAACGCCCATTTTCAAAAGTGCATTCCCACGATAATTTTATGATGTATTTAAATTGTATTGCAGCATATATGAATACATTGCGCGAATTTTAGCATTAAAAGAACACGTGATGCCTCTACCAAATTGTGAAGATCATTAAGAAAAAAAAATTGTAAAAGAAAAATTACATTTCATTGTAGATGAGTCATTCACCATCGCTCACGATCTAAAAACATCAAGACCTGCCACTTTACATCTTATCGATAGAAATAAATAAAACATTCAATAGAATCGATAGGCCTTTTCGATGGAAATGGAACGTCAGTTCTGTTACCTGATTTCACGATACTCTCCTTTGTACTGATGTACGTGATATAGTAACAAGAAATCATTATTGATGAAGAGATAGTTAACGATAGAAATGACACCAATTTTAACCGTGAAAAAGTTGATTGCGAAATAAAAGAACAACGAAACGAGACATCTGTAATTACTCAACAAAATTAAGATTGTATTAAGATGTATTAAAAATTGCTAGTATTTAAAATACCAAATTTTTAAAAGACTTCTACAAAAAAGAAGAGGTTCTCAATTTAGCTGATGTCTTTTTTATGAGACGCAAATTATAATAACTTACAGATTTGTAAGTATATAAATAAGTTCACAGAGCTTACCACGATGGTCAAATAGCACTACGAAAAGTTGATTAAGGAGTAAAAAGCAAACAATAGATAACGTATAAGGTAAGAAAAATATTTTTATTTTTTACTTTTCAATCAATTAAATAAAACCAACAAGTGAGCCAATTTAATTTCGTTAAGCAATAATAACAATTAACAAAGATATTAAAATTTGTCACTGACCCGTATTGAGGAAATACATTCATTCACGAATTGTTTTGATACAGCAATTAAGTCACAAATCGTGACTTATTACCGTCTATTTGTGTTTCCGAAGTTATACGCCTCAGGCATTTTATTTCATAAACAATTTGACCGCCGATGACGGTGATAGCTAAGTACGGAGGTCTTAAAGTAATAGACACTAGTTAAGTTAGATTGTAATTACTTTCTGTTTTTCCATTTTCATGTGTATTTCCATTTTGTTAGTTATATTTTGTTTTCATGTCAATGAATAAATAATATTCTATTCTATTCTATTCTATTCTATTCTTAAAATTGCTTCCAAAATTTATAATATTGATGTGATATTGATAATCATCATATTGATTATTTCATAATAATAATGATAAACAATTGACGTTTGTTAGTCTCACAAAAACTCGAAAATGGCTGAACCGATTCGCCTCATTTTGGTACTGAAATATTTGTAGAAGTCCGAGGAAAGTCTAAAAGGTGAGAAAAAAAAGTTAAAAATAAGTTTAAAAAAAAACGGGAGAGTGACATAGGCCTTTAATCCCGGAAAATAAAACAGTTCCCGTGGGATTTTAAAAACTAAATCCACGCGATAAAGTCGCGGGCATCAGCTGATAGAATAAAAAAAAATTGCAAATGAGTACTTTGGTAATACTGTAATAGCATGAAATAAAACACGATAAGGAGTTGGAATATGAAAGGCCGTGTAATATAAAGTTACTAGATGATTTTTTTTAATTCCCGCGGGAACTCCTTAATCTTCCAGGATACAATGTAGCCTATGTGTTAATCCTGGGTATGAGCTATCAATATTCCAAATTTCAGCCAAATCGGTTGATTCGTTATGGCGTGAAAGAGTAACAAACATCCATTCAATCATTCATATATCCCTCGATCCATCCATACATCCATTCTCACAATCTTTCGCATTTATAATATTAGTAGGAAGTAGGATACTAATATCATAAGACATATCAGCTCCCAAACCGATGACCAATAAAACTTACTTAGCTACGTTACGCTTACGTTAGTGTAGGTACTATAGTTATGCGCTATGTTTAGTGAACAGCAAGATGCACCGACAACCTGATAAGAGTTGGTGAGTTTCTGGATGAAAAAGGTAGAAAACGTGTGTAATAGATACATTGCTATAAGCTGAAAGGATAATAATATGAGCTATACTAATTGGCTTTGGTTTGTATGATGTATCGATCCAATGTTGCCTTGTTAATAAAAGCGAGGCGCTATAAAGCGAGCAATTTTCCTTATCAACGTTATCAAAAGTCATTATACATAGTAACCCGCACTAAAAACTAGCAACATTGTGATTTACAACCATAGCAAAAACCGAAATGCCCTTGTAACATATTTCACCACAAAAACGCAGCAAGTGTAACAACTAATTGAGATTCTGATACAAAAACACAAAAACGCCAGCGTGCAGACATGTGTAGGTGGACAAAAACTTATAAATATTAATGTTAATAACAGATATTACGTAAGCCGACATGGCATTGGTTGTAATTAGGATCATGACTAGTTTTTTGGTACTTAACAGGTTTTTAACAGCTACACTAGTACAAGATCACAAACACTTGATGGAAAATAAATTCTATCAAAAAGGAGGCGCAACAGCAAAACATTTTATTTATAAATATTGAATATATTTTGAGTTCCATGGTTTAAATACTATAATATACTACAAAATATGCAACTTACACAACGTGTAATACCTAACCTAGAAAAACAGATATTACTCCTTAACTTATGAACCCAATTTAGCCGTGATAGTTTTCCTATAAAATTCTTTATACGTCATACTACTGCTGTGAATTTTTTCATGTATCCTATAAACAACCATTTAGATGGCAGAGGGGGGACACACTTGACTCTAATAAAATTTAGCATTTTAAAATATAATATTTCACAAACATCCGTTTGATGATGATTTTAAATTCCCTGAACTGAAAAATGGTGTTCCCACACCCACCATATTTTTGTTTGAAAGACCACCCCACACTATGGGATAGACGAGAAAAAAAATCCATCCCTTTACATGTAAGGGAGGTACCCTAAAAAAAAATATTTTCACAATTTTATTTCACCACTTTGTCGGCGTGATTAATATTGATACCCTTGTCAAATTACAGATTTCTGGTACCAATAGTCTCTGAGCTAAACCGCGGACAGACAGACAGACAGACGGACGGACATGGCGAAACTATAAGGGTTCCTTGTTTACTACGGAACCCTAAAAACGAGACGCTGCCCAACTTGACGCTGATCGGTTCCGAGACAAGCACGACAAGGCACAAGTAAGTCATTATCATCATCAGTCAAATGCCTCAACTAGGTAACTAATAATAAAGTAATAGGCCTCTATTAGGTAGAGCCAACGTTGCCTTTCCTCGGCCTCACGCTTCCAATCGATGGCTGGCACTTTAAGTCCATTCGCATAGAATAGATGCCGGCCATTTTCTGGATGTCACAGCTCCATCTAGCTAGGGGTACCGTACCGCTGTTTGCCGAGACGCGGTCTCCTCCCAAGGACCTTACGATTCCAGCAGCTTCCTTGGTCCTCCGACGATGTGACCAGTCCACTGAAATTCAATGTTCTACCATTGAGAGCTATCGCGTCTGTTACTTTTACGCGAATTACTTCCTACTCAATGATAATCCGAGTATAGCAATCTCAATAGCACACTGAGCGACTGGGAGTTTGTAGACTTGCCTCATCACTGGTAGGCACTGATTAAGTCTAGTAAGGGCCAATTTCACCAACGTATCCGAGCATAAATTTGATATTTTGACAGTATTTTCAATACAAAAACTGTCAGAACACCCAATTTATTCCTAGGATAAATGTCACTCGACGTTGGTGAAATCTGCACTAGTAAGTAAAATGTTTGATGCTAAAGTTCGTGCTCCCTAACTAGGTGGCGCTGGACGACTTTAACTCGCGCTAGAGATCGGGTGTGTTAGAGACTTATATATCAGTACATGGGAATAGCAAACTGACGGACGGACGGTGCACCTTAAGGGTCCCGTTTTCACCAATTGAATTTTTGGAAGTGTTCTTCATTGTAACACTATAGATTTTTAGTAATAAAACTGTATTCTGATTTCTGATATCGTCTTTAATTTTGGAATAATTTAATTTTTAGGGTTCCGTACCCAAAGGGTACCAACGGGACCCTATTACTAAGCCCACGCTGTCCGTCCGTCCGTCCGTCCGTCTGTCAGCGGGCTGTATCTCGTAAACCGTAATAGATAGACAGATGAAATTTTCACATATTATGTATTTCTATTGCCGCTATAACAACAAATAATAAAAATTAAATTAAATTAAAAAAAATAAATTAAAATGGGTAGTGGGTAGATGGAAATCATTGAATTTAATTTTTTTTAACGGAACCCTAAAAGAGCGAGGCCCGACTCGCACTTGGCCGATTTTTTAAATAATGCAATCCCAACTTTACTGCGAATCAAAAAAGCTTCCAATCAGATAAAAAATCTAGAAGATGCCCAATGACTTTCGGTTTGAAAGAACTCTTGTCAACCATTATAATGCAAATGAACTAGGTATATCTTTTAATAACAAGTTGGTTCCTTACGTGTAAAGAATATTGAGATGATTCCATTAATTTATACCGAGTATCATACTAATATTATAAATGCGAAAGTGTGTTTGTTTGTTGGTTTGTCCTTCAATCATGCCACAACAGAGCTACGAAATTACGGATCGACGTGATTTTTGGATGGGTATAGTTGAGGACCTGGAGAGTGACATAGGCTACTTTTATTTTGGAAAATCAAAGAGTTCCCGAGGGATTTTAAAAAGTAAATCCACGTAGACGAAGTCGCGGGCATTAGCTAGTACATAATAATCTTATCTTTGTTTGTCTTTATTCTACAAACAATTAGTGAATTATAAATCATCCTAGATTTTAAGAAACTATTTAAATTTTAAACCGATGACAAATCAGATAACCAGTAGGTGTAATAAAACTGAGAAATTAGTGATAAGCGATTTCTTTTAAAAGTTGTAAAACTTCAGTGATAAGAGTATCGATTTCGAATAATTGATAAGTACTCATACCTGCTCGTATTTAGAAATAACTAGACGATGACCGCAACTTCGTCCCCCCCCCCCCCCCCGTGGATTAAGGGTTTTTGATTCCTGCGGGAACTCTTTACTTTTCCGGGATAAATTGTAGTCTATGTATGAGCCATCCTGGGTATGAGCTATCTCCATTCCAAATTTCATCCAAATCCGTCCAGTAGTTTTCGCGTGAAAGAGTATTTAAGTAAGTTAAGAGTATTTAATTTAAAATTATTAAAGGTTATTAAAAAGGTCAAATTAGTAAACATACACACAGCAATACAAACTTTCGCCTTTATAATATTAGTGTGATAGTGTGATGTGATGTGATGTGATGTGATGTGATAGTGTGATAGCGTTGTGTTTTAAATAGTCAAAGGTTTAAAATAAATAATTCCTACGATGATGCCAAGCACCTGAAGCATTACATCTTCGTAGAAGCTTTTTATAAATGGATAAAACATTTTATCTGATCGGCATCGAAATGTTAAAACTAATAAATAAATTCCTTTTCAAGTCAACTAGCTGCAGCCTCATCTATTTTCTCTGAATCCTCTGAATCGACGGCCTTTGTTTATTTTTTGGACGCGTGGATGCCGAGGGCTGCATTTTCGGAATCACTTTCCGATAACCATGTACGGAATTGAATGCCTCATGAATTATCCGCTGGGGCAATTTCTTTTCACTACATTGATTTGTCATGATTATGACTTTAGTGTACTGCAATGATTTAAAGCGGATCGTTTGATTCGTCGTAAAGATTGTAGTAAAATGTAACGGTTATTTGTAAGATAATGCAAAAATAATGTCCGCAACGCAACGGGATGAATCACCGCTAACACAGAATTTAAGGATTCCTTTTAAAAGAAACGGAATTGCAAGATATGCGTTCTGCATTTTAACAAGGTCCGTGAACTCCGAAAGTGTCTAAGGATGATGTGATAAGAGTATACTCACTCTTTTAAAGTCTAACTTTTAAGGTAAGAATTACTACAAAAAAATTTAAGTAATAAAATATAAGAACTATCTACTTATTTATCAGCTGTATCTAGGTAATTTGCAGCTTAAATACAACTCAGGCTAATTATAATTCTCACGTTATAAATATAGTCAAATGCTTAATCACAGTTAAACTTATAAGACTACTAGTTTTACTAGTGCAGCTGTCTAATTGCGTGTTATCTTTCCACAGTAAAGTCACTAAACGGCTGCACACATCTTGATGACATTTCGCAAAAAGATAGCTCCCAATCTGGGAAAGGACAAATAATGCTATTCGATACTTATGATGTGGCTAGAATAAACAGCACACAATGTATCGAAACACGTTGTTTTAAAGGAGCTAATGAGAATTTGATTATAATCGATCGGTGAAAGGGGAAGTTAATCTTAATATGTATAATATAAATTTAGCCTGCCAGATAAGAATTCGCCAGACAAATTCAATAGATTCCCACGACGTGCAATCTCGTTTATCACAATCAGCGGTCAATCTAATTAACTTGCTTAGTGCTTGCTTATAATTAAATCTGGCTCCGATTCAATAGCTGATCGGTATGTAAAAGGTAAATTGATTAAGTGGAGAAACTGCGAGATTGTTGTGTCTACCTGATAATTTAGGTTTGGCATTTGAATTGATATCTACTGCTACTGAATCGCTCGCAGCAATAGTGAATTTAATTTCCTTATCAATTGCTTTACTTTCTTATGTGGTTTACATTTGGGGGGTTGTTACAAATCTGTCTATTAGTTCAATTAGAAGTTTTAACTTTTAACACTGATGAGCTTTATGTAAAGTAATTGATTTTTCATTTTTCTCATAACCATCATTACCTCTTTCGTCTCTGCGTTTTTCCAAGTCTTCAACCAAATTCAGCAAAAAATTCTAAGCCAAATTGAAGCAATTAACGCAAGTGCAAAGTTTGACATAGATCTCTCTATATCTATCTGACTTAGAGTCGAGTAGTCAATTCTTCGCCATTTTTACCTTGTGAAAAAATCCTATTAAAGGTTTAGATCAACACAGTTAGATCAAGCACTTTATCTTTATGTATGAGTATATTCCTAATTTACCTATTTAAACAGATGAATGAATATATCATCCTTGAGGTACTTATTCACAACCGAAAAATCAATCAATCTTCATCATAGAGTCACAAAAGAAAGAATCATGTTATGAGTAGTTCCAACCCAATAACTATTCATAATACAAAGGTTAGTGTGTTAATTACCAAAATTATAATGCATCGACCGAATGGCTTTAATGATGAAGGCTTTTATGCTCATTTAGGAAGTCATAAAAATAATAATGCGTGGGTGAACATAGTAAAAAGAGTTCTCTTGTCGGAAATACTTTCCCAATTATAAAATTCAAAGTTAGCGGTAAACGTAGACTGAACATTAAGTCATGAATGATGTTCAATTAACGAATGAAATACCCTAATCAAATATTTAAGTCCAGAGATATTTCGAAAATTAGTAGATCAGTGGTTTTCCGTTTTTAAAGAAAAACTTACTTTGCTTGTCATGTACGAGTGAATTCCAAGAATACTGACGGTTATAGATGTAAACAGTCAGGCTTTTTTTGCGATTTATGAGCCAGTGACTATGCATCACATTCAACAGACCAAGTATATGTGTGGAGACCGGCCTAGAAAGAAAAAAGAAAGAAGATCTACACCAAAAGAGGCAGTCAGGCTGAGAATTAAAAAATTCATTAATTTTATTGGGGGTGGGTCCCATCGTCGGCCCACTACTGGGGACAGGTCTCCCTCCTCTGGAATGAGGAGCAGTAATAGCCTTGTGGTTAGGACTGCGATCTACCATTCGAAGGGTCACGGGTTCGATCCTGTGCCTCTAACTATTCGGAGTTATGTGCGTTTTAAGCAATTAAATATCACTTGTATTAATAACGGTGAAGAAAACATGAGAGAAACTGCATGCCTGAGAGATCGCCATAATCTCCGTAATCTCAAAGGTTTGTGAAATCCGCCAATTCGCACTTGGCCAGCGTGGTGGACTATGCCCTATACACTTTTCATACGAGAATATCATTCAAAAAAACATTTCAATACTGGACTTGTAGAATAATTTTCTCAAATACATTGTAATTTAGAGGAGCTCCAATAGTGCGTTAATGCAGAAGTCTTGTTAATTGCACAATTGAACCCAGCATCTGTATATGGTAGCTATAAAAAGAACTATTTATGTACCATAAAACTTACATGTACCTTTTATGGCTCACACCCAAAACCACGATGTTTATGTGAATGTTACTGCAGCTATCAAAAATATTGATGTTGTATGTTATTTCAGCCGTGCATTTTCTTAGAGATCTATTTTACATCAAACCACTTATATTTTATTAATATCGTGAACTGCTAATGAAGGTGGTACTGAAATCCAAAATATTATAAAAGTTCATCTCTCTCATGGAGTATTTTTAAAGTAACCCAAGTGAAGATACACTAAAATCCAAAATGTTGTATAAAAGTATACATGCATCTCAACCGTTGAATTATAACAGACAAATGCTTAACACTCTAACAGATTATTTTTTAAAAAGCCGGCCAAGTGCGAGTCGGACTCGCGCACCGAGGGTTCCGTTCTCCAAAAGTAAAAGTAAAACGATAATATTATATTAATTTGTTTCTTTATCGTTAACTTTGTTTGTAGAGGTTTATTGTTAATATAAAAAAAACTATGCTAGTTAGAGCGTTGGTTTAATTGTTCCTGTAAAATATACATAAACCTCTATTGACCATAATTATTTCAGATTTTTCGATTGTTAAACTTCGGAGATAAGGGGGGGGGGGGGGGGGGGAACGGTATTTTTTTCGACATTTTGGCCGATTAATCAAAAACTATTATATATAGAAATAAATAAAAAAACTGTTTTAGAATGCACAAGTAAAGGCCTTTCGTATGATACCTCACTCGGTATAGTTATTTTACTTTGAAATTTCAAACCCCCGATTTTCCCCCTTTTTTAATAAAACTAAAAATAATTTTCGATTTTTCTTTATTCCAATGATATTGGGCCACTATTATACACAATTATGCCAAATTTCATGTCGATAGCTTTAATAGTTACTGAAATAATCGACTGTGACAGACGGACGGACGGACGGAGAAAGTCTCACCATAAGGGTTCCATTTTTACCATTTTGGTACGGAACCCTAAAAACCGACTTCAATCGCCCGCGCCAGTACAAAGTATGTAATTTATTGTTGATATTCAAAAACCACTCGACCGATTTCGATAGAAATTTCAATGGGACCTTCTGGGAAGTTTATCCTTTGAAACGATAAAATAATTTTCCAAATCGGTTCAGGCGTCTTCGAGTAATCGGTGAACATACATAAAAGAAGATTCCGACGAATTGAAAACCTCCTCCTACTTTTTTGAAGTCGGTTAAAAACAGCATCGCTTTGTTTTCCAACTCTTCTAGTCTATTAAAAACACTATTAAAAATTCTTGTGGAGAAGGTAAGACACAGCTTATTTTTACCATGCGACCAAATGTGATCCCAGTTCATATTGAAGTCGTAGGATATTCTGTCTGACCTAATACGAATTCAAATAATTCTTATCCGTGTAACTATTTTTAAACAGATAATACTTAACTTTTCCCACTGTAACTGATTTCAAAATCCATCAAGAAGCAGACATTGAAATAGATTAAGATGTCAAAACAGACTTAGATGTAGCCTGTAGGTAACACATATGATTCTGTTTGAATTGGGAGATTCTGAATTATGAATCTTATTTCTATAGCGTTAAAGTCTCCAAATTTTGTTCAAACCTGTACTCATAATCCTATATGCAACGATACAGATTGCATCAACTTGATCGTAAGCTTCACTATCATGCCCTTAAATAGATAAGTACAGGAAATTAAACATCGAAGCTATGATAAGAAGGTTCAATATGAAAGTGTGTTTGTGGATATAGGCCACTTTATTTATGGTGTTCGGTGTGCGCTGAAGGAACCCACTAATATATCGTCGCTGTAGTTGGAAAATTAAATAACTAGCAAGAAAAGGTTAGAATAATTTTGCTATAATCCGCCAACAGAAAAAATCTGTATGGTCAAACATGCAATTAAAAGCTAAGCACCACTCACCTACCCAGCCAAGCAAAAAAGCCAAGTTCCCAAGCAAGCAATGCCACCACCACTCCCATGCACCACCACACAAGACTTTTACACTACTCTCGACGCACGTTTCGCCCCGACACCGGAGCATCCTCAGGAGATGTCGACTTTACAATGCTGTATTGTCTAGTAATTAAATAAACTAATAAAACCTCTATCGCGAGTGAAACGCGATTTAGTGTTTTTTTGCGTCAAAATAGACGTCTATTATTAGTCTAGACCAGATACCTAATAATAAATGCAATAACTATGCAAAATACAGTCCATACCTTAAGAACATACCAAGTTTATTGTCATAAAATTAATAACAACTATAAAATTATACATAAAAGAATCCACTTAAAGCTTACTCAGTTAAGTAACGTTCAATTAAAATTCAGGTCACATTTCACAACCAAAGGTGTTCAACTCTCACGTCCATTCAAAAATTATAACTGGCTGAATTCTTAACCTTCTGAAGTAGATTGTCGGTCTAAGTTGACCAACTTTTTCAAAAATCATGGAACGATTCTAGTAGGTTAGGTATCCATTCAAAGCTCGCAACTGTTGAAAAAGAAGAGTGAAGACCACTATTTTGAGAGACACCGACCACCGTACTATGAGAGGCAGATTATTATCGAAAAATATTATTTTTTAAGATATTTTACTATACTTATTACTAATAATTCCTTAAATAAAGTAGTATGTTGTAAAGGTAAAGATTTATACCTATTTTATAACTTTGTGTCGGTGACAGGCCGTCGCGAGCGAGCTTGAAAAATTTTGAGAGCATGAGTTCAGAAAGGTTAAAAAAACATACGAGCAACTTGCAGTTATCTTTGAAAGATACTTAAATGAAAAAATAATACTACTAAAGCCCAACAACGACATAAATAAAATGGAAGAAAGTGGTACAGTTTAGAAGAGCTTTGAAAATTGTAAGACGAACAAGCAAAGCACAATTATGTTAATAGCAACGAGCAAACCTCGGGCGGTTTCAAAGTAAAAGATTCCTATTTAGATAGAACTTTACGCAATAAGTCAGTGAAAGCAAGGCGAAATGAAGGGTTTGAGATGTTTAATACTTTATACTTATTACTTAGATTTCCCTGGTAAAGGTCTGGGAAAATAATTTATTTTGAATAGCGATAAAGGACCTTCCACACGAATACGTGGTCGTGGGGAGGCAATGAAACTTGATATCATGCTTGTTAGGAACAACCATGACAACACGAATCTACGAACGTCATGTATCAGGTACTAAAAACATATTAAAACCATTTTCATTGCATAGTTACGGAGCTTCGTTAAAAGATACAACTTCATTCCTTTCCAAGCTATTTCACTTTACTATATCTTTCTCCATCCATTCACAATTTATTAGTATTAAGTAGACTAAAACTGAAGCAACCGTCTATCTGAAAGTGCTAATTTTATAACGAGGTGAAAGAATTTTATGTATAAGTTTTCACACGAATAGACGATAGTGCATTTAGTGCCTCTAGGAAAAAGTGTCGTGAGAAACCGGGACAATCAGCCAGTTAACTTAAGTCGAGAAATATAGTACAGTTTATGTGCAAATCTTTATTAAGATAAAGTAAAAACGTATACATTCTTCCAAACTCTTACTTATCCAAGTACTTGCATTCCTTAGATAAATGCTTCAATTCAATACTTGGAATAGAGTCAGTGAAAGCCTTGTAAATCTACAATCTTATTAGACTTAACTAAGCGAAGACGTGGACATTTCTGGGACAACGATTTAATTCCTACACATCTCAATGGACAGGCAGAGTTATACTACTGAAAGAGATTCACATGGAAATAAATTCGAAATCTATCGGATTTTGATTAAAATATGCACAATTAACTTAATTTATTGAGTTTTCTTACTACAATAGGAAACTGTTTCTGACCGATTTATTGCACAGTTTATTATTCTTGTTTTATCAGCGTATTCTGGATCTACAAAGATCTGCTTTTTGCACTAAAGCCATCAATTGATAGAGTAATTATTAAACATCAGCAACTTTTATTATGTTTCAGGTAATTTAGAAAGATTCGTACATTTCATGTAGTCCAAGATCTATTGAGTTGTTCAATGTTTCCAAGTATTTCTATTGAATTGTATTTATGTGCTTTATTAACAGACCTACATTATACTTAGCATTTATGATTCTAATCTATCCTATTTATCAACATTCTCAGTGAAAAAAGAGGGTAATACATAATTTAAGAGCTGTCAATATGGACTGTTTGACTTCATGATAACGAAACTCGAAAGTGATGTGACCAGAGAGTCAAGTCGATGGAATTGCTGTTAAGAGTAATGATGCTGCATCAAATAAACGGTGCAGACGCGTCCTATCGTGTGAAAGAGCCCGTGCCATTCTATTATTCGTTAACGGTGCATACGTTCAATGCAATGTCGGCAGTCAATTTATTACGCAAAGGTATCGGGAGCCCATCTGGACTTGCTTATACCAAGTACAAATGGAGACTTGTGAGACTATCTATTGTTGGTACCAGTTCGAAATACAATGGATACTTTGATGATACCGTAGGAATGATACTCTATCAAGAGTATGCGGTTGTGTGCGGCAAATTGTGTAATGAGTTTGGAATTCTGAAACTATAAAACTATAGAAAAGTATGATCATCCAGAATGCATAGGATTACAGATTATAATAGTAAAAAAATATTCAATCCACATAAATACAATGTAGGAGTTTGAGTATCTTCTAATAAAAAAAACGAATGGAAGATACGTGTTTACGTTGCCCTAAAAGTCCAGTTTAAAAAGATAATAGTAAAACTTCTGTTAAGGATTTCCGGGATGGATGGTCAGAAAAAAAACCATATCTATATTAGTGCCAAGTTTTAGGCATACTTCAAGTACGCTTAGAAACTGGGTTTACTTCAACCATCATAAAAAAGAGATTAAAGAAAGAGATTCATCAGAAGGCGGAGATGATACATTTGATATACTTGACCAAGATTATCGTGAAGTGAAAGAGCTATAAAAAATAGCCGCAACAACAAACGAAAGCAAAAAGATCAAAATCATTATGATCTTACTAACTTTTACACTCCAAGTGTAAGTTCATACTTAATCAGATGGCATTATTTCTTTTTGATCACGTTTGAGGTCAAGTCGTGAAAGACGCCGCCAATAATCTTTGAGGAGGCCTTGTTGAGAACAAATTTATTAGCTACAATATAGCCTTTTAACTGCCACGTATCGTGAAATGAAATAATGGATGGACGCACGCATCCACCGTAGAAACCTAAGGCAATTTATAACAGTATACGGCGCCACGGAGAAATAAAGTAACAGAGTGTAGTACTATCCGATGTACTAACGGAATGTTAGAAAATTTACATCTTCACCTTCGATCGTATATTAATGCACCTTGGCACTTCGCAGTTAATACTGCTTATGATAATAAAGTATTGAGAGATATATTTTAGAATAATAATTGTGCCTACACGTACATAATATTAATTGCTTTAAATTTGTATAATATTAGATATGAATAATATTAGGTATGTTTAATACAGATTAAAGAAGCAGTGAAAGCTTAGTGGTTAGGACTGTGTCTCCTATTCGGGGGGTCGCAGGTTCGATTCTGGATACGACTTTGACTGACTTTACAGAGTCATGTGCATTTAAGCAATTAAATATCAGCTTGCTTCAACGGCGAAGGAAAACATCGTGAGGAAACCTGCACATCTGAAAGTTCTTTATAATGTTCTCGAAGGTGTGTGAAGTCCGCCAATTAGCATTGGGCCAGCGTGGTGGACTATGGCCCTATATACCCTTCTCTGAGAGGAGACCTGCGCTCAGTAGTAGTGAGCCGTTGATGGGTTGCCAATGATGAATGATGAATATAGATTTGAAGCTTAGGTTAAGGGTCCAAATATGGACTATTGGAATTAAAACTGATAAACATTGTTATGAGGCTGTAAATCTAGATTCTCAAATGAAATAGATCTCAATAGTGTAGCAGTCAGTATGTAGCAGTCTGAAAATCGAAAAATTTACGAGTCAAATCTTACCCGTTCCACTATTGTGGTACCCACTCCTAGTACAAGCATTATGCTTAATTGGAGCAAAAAGGGAAACACATACCTACAAAACATGGTTGCCATGGCTAATATTAAAAAAAACTGATCCCTTAAAATTCTTAAAGTCAAAACATTCACTGGCTAATTGCAAAATCTATACAGCTATAAAAAGCCTATAGGTTTTTCTTGTTCGGTGTACCTCTACCTACCCCACAAATGTAAAAGAGGGTGAAATAAATATTATTATGTACACCTACCATGTATTATGTGTACCTATAATAACACCCCCGTTTGAGTAATGAATTCGACGAATTATTAAGTCCCCTTCTCGACTCGAAAACTGAAATGTCAAAGGTTGTTTACGTAACACGTAATTTTATTTCACTTTCAATGGAAAAAATTGCGACCTTTAATATTTGGGCGTTACGGCCCAAAATTGATTAACAATATTCATTTTTTTCGAATCCTACCAAAATATGATATAGTTTCGTCACAGCTTTGGAATACCTGTTATAATGTAACATATTATCATATGTCGATATACAATACGTCATATTATTATCAAGGGTTGGCTATTTATTTATTTTCTTGTATTGAAGACTTTTTCAGATTCTAACAGTTTTTATTGGGCATTCCGACCCAGAGGTAGAGTCAGACGATTCAAATGCACTTGTAAAAAGTTTATTTGAATAAAAAATATTTCTATTCTATTCTATTGCCAAGAGTGAAATAGTTGTTCTATTGTGGGATTGTCTTAAAATGATTGCATCAATGTGACGATCGTAATTACCTCTGATTGACTCTCTTGCTATTGGTTAAAAGCACGAGTACGAACTTCATAAATTCAGCAAATAAAAGGTGATTGCAAGCATTACACTGATGCGTCATTTTCAGACGATCCCACAACAGTTTTTTAACAACTTTATTAAAGTTTTTTTACAACAGTTTTTTTACAACTTTACTAAATTCCAAAAAATTGTAGTAAAGGTTGTTTTGATACGACACAAAAAATAACCGAATTGGCATCCCTAGTTATGTCATTTATATCAGGTTAATTTTCACTTCTTTCAAGTGCAGTTTATCAATTTACAACACCTAATTATCTCCTGCCATGTCAGTTGCACCACTTGTACACCTACTTTATTACGATATTTCCATTAATATTATGGTAATATCCTTTTTTGCTTTCACACCATTGAAATATATTTAACAGTTAATTGTTTTTTTAACAATCAATTCAATGTCTATCGTTTCATAAACCAATCAAATTTTGAATTTGGCTAAGTATATAACGTAGATTGTAGAAGGTGACATAATTGCACACAATCATGATATTCTTAGGCTTAGATCTATAGCGCGTCTTATGAAAGAGTTTTCAAATGCAAGTAAAGTCATTTATAGTAAGGTTAGATGAAAGGGGATTTTTCGTGACACGTGAAAATAAACCATACTATAAGATAGTAGAAGTAATAGACAGATCAAAATGGAAAAAAAATTAAGTTTCATTAATCGATACTAAAAGCAAACGCTGCGAAAGGCAATCAATGGTTAATTGTCTTCACCATAAATCTTTAAGATGCACATCTTAGAACTGGACAAATTGCTTCAGGTTCGTCAAACGAAAATGAACTTTCAAGACAAGTTTGTAAAATTGTATTTAGCTTTAATAAAAAAGTGTATACTGAGATTAGAGTTAATTCTACAACTTTAATGCTCTTCAAATTACATTTAAAATTCACAATTATAATTATTGTACTGCTCAAGACTTAATATCACACGATGAAATGCAAGAAGATTATGTTGTAAAATAACTGTAACTCTTGATTAAACTAATTATAGGTTTTTTGAACGCTATTATGAAAATTTAAAAAATATTTATGGTAATGATGATGATAATAATGATGGAATAAAATAAAATATACTTACCTCACATGGTCACAGGATTGCAATTTCTAAAATGTTTGATGATTTAAAAATCTACTACATAAGTAGATGCTATCTAAAGATTAGCAGTGATAGCCGTGGTTACGACTGTGGTCTCCTATTCGGGGGTCGCAGGTTCGATTCCGGGACCTCTGACTTTTCGAAGTTAAGTGCGTTTAAGCAATTAAATATCACATGCCTTTAACGGTGAAGGAGAACATCGTGAGGAAACCTGCACACCTGAGAGTTCTCCATAGTGTTCTCGAAGGTCTGTGAAGTCCGCCAATTCGCATTGGGCCAGCGTGGTGGACTAAGGCTTATAACCCTTCTCTGAGAGGAGACCTCGCTCAGTAGTGAGCCGATGATGGGTTGATAATGATGATGATGATGATCTAAAGATACGTCGAAGGCAATTGGTATAAATCAGTGTGTCTGTGATCGAAAGTTGTGATATAGAAACTAACAGTAACAGTTGATGTTTATTGAGGTTAATTACCATTTTTTCACCCCAAAAACTTTACATAAAGTAAAACAAAAACAGAAATGTCAAAATTCGTAGGTTAAACATTACTCAGCGATGGTAAAATTGACACTGTCCCTTCCCATTCTAAGAAGAGACCCGTGTTCAGTAGTGACCAGTGATGAGTTCAGATGATGAGGGTTTAAAATCATTGGTTTTAAGTACAAACTTCTCGCTGATCTTTGACTTGGTGATAGTTAATCAACAGCCAATTAAGTTGGATATTACATTAGTGGATAACTTTTACTGAGCACAATTATATCTATGATCGATGATATTGTCTTCTTTGTTTAGTCAGTGGTTTTTTTCATTCCCTTATGGCACAATTTACTTCACCAGTCTTTTAAAAACACTATACATAATAATTATGTTCATCATAATCATCATCTCAACTTAGATAACACTTGAGAACATTATAGACAACATATGAATCCGAAAAGTTAGAGGCATGGATTTACACCCTGAATTTCGAACCCTGGACTACCCGAAAAGGATACCGAAGTGTTAACTAATGTCAATCGACACTCTTTGATACTTTATAATTATTTAACACTACGAAGACAGAAACTTAAAAATAAAATAAAAGTTACTAACTATTACTTATGATTTATTTAACACTTTCGAATTTGCTAATGCTTGCTAATTTTATTGAAGTTTTACCAAAATGGTTATTATGAGTAATTATGATAAATGTAATAATTCATTAATTCTGTAAAACTTTCCACGAATGAACTTGTATCAGAAGCCTTACTGAAACTCGTTTCAACATTATCGATTAATACAGATTTGAGAACGTTGACTACAAACTTTAAAGTTTAATCAACTGTGTAAAGTTTTAAAATCCTCATACAGATTAAATTAAATGTGAAGGAATTCGAGAAGAATTAATTAAAAATTAAAGAAATAAAGAAACTCATTTCATAGCAATGATAGTCACAACAGAATAAAAACAATTTCAATTAGCGTGGGATCTCAAAGCTGTAACGGCGATATAAACGACAGATGCTTTTATTTCACAGTTTTACCATTTCATTTTAGATCTTACTTCCACGTTTTAAAATTGAATATACTCTAAATGGTCATTGGTAACTCATCTTTATACGGGGTCCTTTTTTATAACATCAACAGGTAGTAATTCGTCTGATGCAACCAGTATATTTTGAATAGTATAGTAGTCTTTTTATCATTTTGTAGAGGTAGAGAAGTTTTTATCCCATTTGTTATGACTTATGTGTACAATATCTACCGTTATTTTGCATTGAATTTTATATTTGAAAAGTATTTACTTCATTAGTAGGTATAATGTTGCTATTTCATGTATCTATACTTAATTGAATAACGGTTTAAGTATTAGCAATGTAATACATTGACAGCTATAATATACTTTAATATTATAGCTGTCAATAAATCAGCTTCAAATTGCTAAATTAAAATTGATTGTATAATATTTTTGTCCACATACCTTCCAAAAGTATGTAGAGCCCTTCAGTAAATGCAGTAGTTTTTTATCTAGCTCTACATAATTATGAGTGAAAAAGAAAAAAGATTGTCCAACGTCCACTAGTTTGGGCTCTTGTGTCTCGCTATTGATACGTTATTTAATTTTAATTACCAATACAAAGCAACATATTATTATGTTAGTTGTAACTTGTAATAAACTTTATTTGGAACTGTTTTATTGAATCAATAGTTTTGACTTTGGATAACTGGATAATATTATATTTATATAGAACAGCTGAAATTGAGAAATAAGAGGTAATTGAAAGGTTTCCTAGAGTTAACAGTAACACTGTAATAGAAAGCACTTATATTTAGAACTAAGTATATTAATTATATTATACATAAACAAACACACACAACTAAACTAAATAATAAAAAGAAAAAGGACACAGAGAATCCATAAAAAGATCGAACAATCGGCGATCGATAAGCAAAAAATACAGCAGACGCAAAAGCAAACACCTGTCTCAACGAACCCCTCCTATTGACCCTGTACATGTACCAGTATAACAAAAAATATAATATACCGGAGCCAGAATACGGGTTATCCAGCTGATATGGTATGACTCAACATCAGTTATGGATATTATGTTATATGATTTAGACTGTGTTCGTATTTTTTTTTCTTTTGTAAGAATGGAAATACAGATGGGTTTCAAATTTTAATAGTAGAATAGATAAGTACCTAAAAGGTAAAAAAAAACTGACTAATAAGATCAGGCCACGTTCGATGTAAGCTTTTTCAAGTCTGCATCCAATTTGTGTTTTATGAAACATAATTTTACAGACTGCAGTAGGCAAAAACTTTGCTGAATATATTGCACTATTGTAAGCTGTTAATAATTAAGTGGAAAAAAGAAGTTATCAATAATACAGTATCTACATAATACAGGCGCTTACCAATAAAAATTCAGATCAATATTTATGAAGGTTAAAGCTACGAGGGTTTTGACTTCAAAAACTTACAGGTGTACAATTTAAAGAAAAAGAGATCATTAAGCATTCATAAATAAGATGAACCGGTTAAATAGTACACAAAAGAATATCCTGTAATAAACATAATATTGCTGCAAATAAAGAAAAACATAAATGCATAATCGTACGTGTAGAAGTCCTCTGTCGTATAATTTACTGTACATTTATGGCTTTGAATGGTTCTACTGGTACAAAAGTCTTTGAAAAAAAAACATAGAATAAGGCAGCGCTATGGTCAAAGTTACACAATGTCTAATAGAAACAACAAAAGAAATGAGCTGTTCGGCGCCAAACCAGGATTCCTACTCTATGGGAACAAACCGGCACACCACCACAATTAACACTAGAAACTATAAATGGTGTAATTACACCCACCTGGAGATATAGTGGTTTGTTCGCTAAATTAGCGTGGAGTTGAATGAACTTGAACTGGTTGCGTTTTGTTGAACTCTTGTTCTGTGTGAAAGATTTTTTGTAATCTACGATTGGACACGAGAAAATTTGGTCAATTTAGTTTTTATGCTGATCGCGTTTTGTGCGATACCTTTTCAGCTTATCTATAGAGACTTCAAAATCTTCTAAGAAACCGATAAAAGTTTTTGAGCCAGTAAAATATAATTCAAAGATTAACAGAAAAGACACCATCTTAATTTTCAGGTACGGAACAAGTGTTTGGGATTCGTATTTATCGAAATTGTAGTGCTTTGTGCTTGTAGATGTTGTGATAATTAAATATATATAATAAAATTCAAATTGTTGCTTATTTGTGATTTTATCAGGTAAAATCGCAATAACTGAATATTTCGGAGCCCTCTCTGAATTTCTGGCAAACACTTGGTACTTTAGTTTAGGTATATGTACCTATCTGGCCTTTTTTCATTTACTATACATTCACTACTCGTAATAAGCTTTCAATTTTCATTTATTAAAACAAATATAATGGCTATATCTAAATTATTGTTAGAAAAGCTTTTATCTTGTCTTATTTAAAGTAATGTCTAAAAAGCTTGGTCAATATTACGGGAACAAATTAGTGAACGTGTACCATTTCGAACTTCATGGTTTTGTTTATATTTATTTAGGTTCGACGTCTTAATGCATTGTCTTTAGGCCAACTGTTGGCTTCTTTATTAAAATATTGACTATGTTTCCTGTAACTGCGACTTGCTTTAAAGTAAGTTTATATAGGTCCAGCACGTATTTTATGATACGTGTACTAGCTGAAACTTAATTTTATTCTTTTAATAAAAACGATTCAGCTAACCTAATCAAATCACTTTTGTTCTAATGAACTCAATTTTTCATATATTTTTTTAAATCAATGTGTGGCGATTTTTGAAGGTAAAAATAAAATTCAGCAACATTGATTTAGGTTCTAGTTCAAATAATGATGTTGTTACTAAGTTTAATATGAAGCAACTAACATCTGCCTTACGTCTTATAAACTATAGAGAATCACATATGTTCCGAATAATTCTCGTTAATATTACTGTATTAATATTACTGAACAATGTGGCAGTAAATACAAAAACAAATACATATAATAGCAGATTATAGACACTTTAATTCAAATATTTTTTACAGAATCATTTTCAAGACATTAGAAATAAAATTCAGTCCAATAGATTCACGATTCGATATTCTATTTCCTGTTCACAGATTCAACGACAATTTCCTTTCTATCAACGAGCACATCTCTGTACTTATCTGATAAGTGTTTAACTATGCTATCAATCGTTTTATCGATCGAAGCCTATGATCGTAAAGTTACCTTTCATCTAGCCGCCTTATAACTGCTTTTAGCGTTTGACAGTTTTACAATGAGACAGTTGCATATATCTTGCCTACCATCTTGCTAAATTATGCACCGCCCGCATTGAACCGTTGAGGTTAATGGTCTACCCATCCTGTTTATGTGTGTGACCTTTGCTTTAATTTTTACTATTAGAATGTATTAAATAACTAATTATTTTATTTATTTCCATCATTGTCATGATCATCAATAAGGTTTTTTCGGTGTTAGAGTCACTAGTATCAGGCTTACTACTTAGATATTTTGAAAGAGTATGTAAAGCAAGACTACTAACATAATAAAAACTCAAAAGAATTCAAAATTCAAAATTATTTATTTCACGTAGGCCACCCTGTGACTTTTATGAGACGTCATGTCTCTACCACCGGTTCGGAAAGCGGATTCTACGCGGGCAAGAAACTCAGCAGTGAGTTACTCAAAACATTCATTTTACAATAATTTATGTACTTATTACACTGTATTAAGTTTTTTATACTATCTTGTGGGCAGCTGGATGCCAAGCCGATTTAGCATAGAATAGAATAGAAATATTTTTTTACAAGTGCTTTCGAATCGTCAAATGAATCCACCACTGGTCCGGAATGCCCTTCCTACCGAGCAGAACCAGCAAGAAACTCGGCGGTTGCTCTTTTTAAATAGAGTTTACAATAGGTATTTAGGTAATAGGTACTATGCTATGTATGCAGTGTATCATGTATGCAGTGTATCATGTATGCAGTGTTTTCACAATGAGGGGAATTTCCATATGTATTTCTTCGTCGTTTCATAGTCATCATTTCAAACTATAGAGGTCCACAGCTGAATATAGGTCTCTTGCAGGATTGCCACAGAACACGGTCTTGTATCGCTTGTATCCAACGGCTGTGTTTTCAAATTTGAAGACGTCACTTGAGCTATTGAGACAATTGATTCTTCACGATAAGTGCGTCGCCACTGCTACTTCAGTTTCACGACTTTCTGTGCTATCCTGAGGTGCGATTGTCTAAGGTTATTCCATTGATCGTAATCGTATTCGATGACATTCGCGTCAAAGTAAAATAAACCATAACGGGATTGAATTAGAGCTCAACTTCGTGTATGCATTCTTATACGTTTAGGTATGTATGATACGCTCCATAACTCCTGTTAAAATCGGTTGTACTGAATTTGTGACTTTAAATCAATTCAATCAAGGATCTTAGACGCTGATTTCATTGAATACGAATACGATAAATGGAATAACTTTTAGAAAATTGGTACCCAGATTTGTAGGGATATTCTGAACATAGCTCTCCGTTGAGTGATCCTAAGTCTTCTTATGATGCCCATAGTTAGCAAGTTAGCAACTTCGTATCACTAATGTATATTTTTATGGCTAGTAGATATGCAATCCTCCAGGTTATTTGCAAGATTTTCATCATCATCATCATCATTAGCAACCCATCAACGGCTCACTACTGTGCGCAGGTCTCCTCTCAGAGAAGGGTTACAGGCCATAGTCCACCACGCTGGCCCAATGCGAATTGGCGGACTTCACACACCTTCAAGAACATTATGAAGAGCTCTCAGTTGTGCAGGATTCCTTTGCCTTTGAAGCAAATGATATTTAATTGCTTAAACGCACTTGACTCCGAAAAGTCAAAGGTGCGTACCCGGGTTCGAACCTGCGACCCCCCCGAATAGGAGACCACAGTCCTAACCACTAGGTTATCACTGCTTCATAATATTTTTAGTAATCAAAAACAGAAATGATTCACAATTTAATAAATCTCATAACCATCAGAATAACCGACAGAACACGTTTTGACAGCATCATCATTTACTAGCAAAAGAAATCATAGTAAGTATAAATTAAAACCGTTATCGTTGTGAAAAAACAGATTAATTCTTATAATAATATGAGTTCTAAAATGAGCCTTAGATCATTCGCATGTTTTGTTATTAAGTAGATGATATTAAGATGAGATGGCCTTTTGAGTCATCAACGATTAAGTCCTTAAGCTACTGTCAAGAACAAGCAAGTACTTGTAGTAATTATATTGCAAGTAATTTATTATAATGTAATAGCTTCATAATAATATTGTAAAATGATTATTTTGAAAAGAGCAACTGCTGAGTTTCTTGCCGGCTCTTCTCAGCAGAATCCGCTTTGCGAACCGGTGGTAGAATCATGACTTGTCATAAGAGCCACAGGTTGGCCTACGTTAAATAAATAATTTGAATTTCAATTTGAATTTGTACAAAGAAACTACATGTTATTATGACCATAGTTTCTTACATTTCAAGAGCAATGAGGTAAGGTATGTCAGAGCATGTCTTATCATTCGAATGCTTGAACTCGTTTTAAGATAAGACAGATAACATCTCGAAGGTCAAGACATTATCAATCTATTCGATCTTAATAAACGAACACATTATTTCAATAAACAAAAAATTAATTATCGTCATTGATATGTTAATGATATAGGTAGGCGGAGATAATCACATTAAAGAATCAATAAAGATTATTATTTATTACCCATACTTAATGTTTGGAAAAAGTAAAAATACAGTTATACTGGAAACAAAGATAAAATATTTATTGTGTAAAAAAGGATAATAAAGAAATCCATAATGCTGGGAATCATAACGTCTTCTCCATTTTAGCTTTACCGACGTTTAAAGGGCTAAACGCAATAAAATTTAGCAAACATGTGAGAAGGATTTTATTTGCTGTAATTTATTGAAAATGACAGGGCACTAATGTATTGTAGGCCGCGACGTGAGCGAATATAAAAATTATATCGTTTTATTTATTTTTTTATTTATGTGTTAACCTACACTTAAGGAAATATTCGAATAAATTTTTAAAAAATTATATCTTATTGACCTACCTACCATGATTAAAATGATTTAACACTAAGAAATAAAAATCTTGGAGCAGTGTTTCGAAAACATTCCAGCGAGAAAATTCTTTACAAACTTTTTATGTTTCTAAACTAATTTAGGTTTTTAAAATATTTTAATGTGAAAGTTCAATTCAATTGACCTTCAATATACATTCTCAATTTATGTCTCCTATGTTAAGCAGTACTATTCTAAAGCTCCTAGTTACTACACTGAGGCAGTTTCTGAGTTAAAGGCTTGGTTATTCGAACGGTGAACTAAATAAAATAATCAGAAACCTTATCTGTGACATGATCATACAAATATACTGAATTATTGACACAGTTATGGGAGTAGCACCACACGATCGTGCTAGTCGTGAGCGTTGGCTTGGACAAAAAACATTTGAACAAATAGACAGTCATAGAATGCCACTTCCAAGCTCCAACTCCCTTGAAGTCGGCCGTCTAGCATTCAAAAGATATGGAATCGACAATAAAGTTTCTCTTTAAGGACCGGAAACCACAATTGACATTTGTAAGTGTAAATTCACCAGATGAGTAAAAAGCTTTTCATATATTGATATTAGAAAGGAAAGTTAATGGTAATAAAAACACACACGAAAAGATAAACGTCAAATTGAGAATCTCCTACTTCATATTTTGATGGCAAAAATATTTTGGAATTATATTTGTCATAAATCTTCTTATATCTAAATAAAAGGAAAATCCTTACTAATATTATAAATGCGAAAGTGTGTTTTTTGTTGGTTTGTTGGTTCGTTGGTTTGTCCTTCAATCACGCCGCAACAGGGCTACAGATTGACGTGATATTTTGCGTGGGTATAGTTGAGGACCTGGAGAGTGACATAGGCTACTTTTTATCCCGGAAATTCAAAGAGTTCCCGAGGGATTTTAAAAACTAAATCCACGCGGACGAAGATGCGGGCATCAGCTAGTATAATATAAAAGGAAAAGGTGACTGAATGATCTTTCAACGCATACCTACTTAACGCATAGCTCAAACCACTGGACGGATCGGGTTGGAAGGCATATCTAGGCATACCTAAGCCATACAGATAGCTTTTATGATGTAGGCATCCGCTCAGAAAGGATTTTCGAAATTGTAACCCCTAATTGGGTAAAATAGGGATTTGATAATAAAACTTAACATGAGAGAATTCGCGGGCAAAAGCTAGTGCGATCATAAATGTTTTTGTCGTTATCCATCCTTATAAACATTGATTTTGGTAATCTGTCGAAACTACTTACTTATGGATGACTAAACAATGTTAATCAACTAATTAATGTTTATGTAACGTAACACATTTCAATATCTGTAAAAAAAAAATTATAACGCATACTGATTTGACTATGGCACTAGGAATTATGACTACGTCTAATCCTAATTTCATAGATTTGACCCATTTAACATTTTTGTGTACTGAAGTTCCTCAAAACAAAAGCTCTCCATTATAAATAATGTTCTCAAAGGTGAGTGATGTGATGGACCATGGCTTAAAATTAAACCTTTCTCATTCGAAAGGAGAACTGAATACCAATTGTCTAAAAGTAATTCCATTGACCGTATTCGATGACATTAGCGTCAAAGTAAAATAATCCTCGATTGTATTGATTTAAAATCACTAATTCAGTGCAACCGATTTTAACATGGAGCCTCATGGAGATTATTGTACATACCTAAACGTATCAGAATGTATACACGAAATTGAGCTCTAATTCAATGCTGTTATGGTATATTTTACTTTGACGCTAATCTCAACTAATACGATTACGATCAATGGAATAACTTTAGACAATCGCACCTCTGTGTCCAAAGTAGTGACACAGTAGATCTGTATACCTATTGTGGTAGTGAGCTGCGATGGGTTAAGTTTAAGATGAATAAAATGAATGTACCGTTAAATGTACGAGTATCATATCCCTATTGGATTTGTATTGTTTGTTATGATCAATGTCTTCTTTCATCCCATTTCAATGCACTAAAAGCTGATTTGAACTGTTTAGAGTTAGAGGATAATGCTTCAAGCTACGGTAATTAAGTTGCAGTTTATCTGGCTTTGCTTAATCAAAAGCATGAATACCTTTATTGATATTGGTATTTCGAAATCTTGACAAAAGATTGTCGAGTGTACTTACTGGAGTGGAAAAAGGTTTTAAATTAATCTTACTTTACGGTTTACACCCACATGGTCGAGTATGTTTTGTGACTGCTGTTAAATTAAAGTAGGTACCTACTTAACTTAAACATAACAAATGTTTTCCATTAAAACACTCCAAAAATGAAAACAGGCGAATACAAAGTGAATCAAGACTTAAGGACTTTGAAGTAAGATTTTTCGAGATGATTTTTATAAACTTCTTCTTAATTCTCACCAATTTTCGTACCCAAAGATGTGTTTTACGCTCTTTTTAACCGACTTCAAAAAAGGAGGAGGTTCTCAATTCATCGGAATCTTTTATGTATGTTCACCGATTACTCGAAGACGCCTGAACCGATTTGGAAAATTCAGTTTGAAAACCCAAATTGAGACTGTAGCTTTATATGTTTTGCACAATCGACCAGCTGGAGTTACATAATAATATAATGTGACCGGATTTTTCCAAATAGCACTAAAGAGCATAAACACACAGATAACAGCTAAATAAATACAAATACGTAAAAAGTGGTTTTAGGGCCTATTATAAGCAATACCACATTAATGGTACAAGGTATCATCCATTAGGTACCTTTAAAATAGTCCAAAGAAAAATCAGATTAACGCGACGTATCTAAAAGGGCAAAAAGGGTAAAAGGCGTGACAACGATCCAAATTTGGTACACAAAAGCAAATAAAACTCAAAGATTCGAATAAATAAAAGCAACCGTTTCCAATAAGTACGGATAAATAAAACTATTTAGGGAAATCGGGCTATCTATTATTGTCGTGAATCGTCTAATAAACAAAAAGGTGAAAACGATTACAATAGAAACTTGCACTCAGCAGCGGTTTTATCAATGCAGGGTCAGGGTAGGTACCAATTGTCTAAAAGTGATTCCATTGATCGTATTCGTATTCCATGACATTAGCGTATAAAGTAAAATAATCCTTGATTGTATTGTTTTAGTCAGAAATTCAGTGCAACCGATTTTAATATCGAGCGTTATAGAGCGTATCGTACATAATATGTAAACGTATAAGAATGCATACACGAAATTGAGCTGCTGTTATGGTTTATTTTACTTTGACCGTTGACGCTAATGTCATCGAATACGATTACGATCAATGGTATAACTTTAGACAATCGCATCTCTGATTATTTTATTTGAGTTTATACGACTGAATTACTAGGTCATATTATAAAATAATATGACACTTTAAATAACTTACTTCCTGAAGTTATTAGGGAACTGACCTTGTTATTTAATCAGCAAAAAGAATGACCAAATTGCTGTAATAGGTAACAAAAAAGTTGTGACAGAATGTGACATTTAACAAGTACAATTTTATAAGACGTGATTTTATTTGATGTCTAAGCGTGTTCTTAATACAAAAAATTGTTGCATATTTCTTGAGTAGTAATAAAAAATAGTCTTTTATCTTATCTTAACAATTAAATTAATTAACAATTAATTAAGTTTCAATAATTGACATTGATTTATGGAAAAGGTGACTGACTGACTGTTCTATCAAAGCACAGCTCAAATCATGGATACAGATAGCTATTATGACTTAGGCATCCATTAAGAAAATTCAACCCTTAATAGCTAGATAGGGGGGCTGAAAAATCTAACTTAACGTGAGCGAATTCGCGGGCAAAAGCTAGTTATTTATGTATTTTTCATCTGTTTTTGCCAAAATTTTTATATTTAAAGGCACAATTGACTTTAAAATTCTAAGTTATTTCACCACCTCCTGATAGGTGTCGGATAGCTTATTCGCATATGTTGTCTTTGTCACTTGACATAAAATAAGAAAGTGACAAAATTTACGGTTAGGCTATCCGACACTTATCAGAAGGTGGTGAAACAGGCCCAGGCAGAGTTGTACACCTACTAATATTATAAATGCGAAAGTTTGGGTGGATGGATGGATGATTGTTACTCCTTCACGCCACAACGAATGAACCGATTTGGTTGAAGTTTGAAATGGAGGTAGTTCATCCCAGGATTAGGACATAGGCTACATGGTATCCTGAAAAATTAAAGAGGTTTGTCTGTTTTTCCTTCATTGACGCAATGACGAAGCAATGGATAGACGTAATTTTTTTGCATCGTATGGATCGAGGACTTTGAGGGTGACATATTATAACCTTTTATCCCTGAAAAGAAAAGAATCCCTGTAAGCAGTGATAGCCTAGTGATTAGGACTGTGGTCTTCTATTCGGGGAGTTGCAGGTTCGATTCCGGGTACGCACCTCTGACTTTTCGGAGTCATGTGCGTTTAAGCAATTAAATATCACTTGCTTCAACGGTGAAGGAAAACATCGTGAGGAAACCTGCACATCTGAGAGTTTTCTATAATGTTCTCGAAGGTGTGTGAAGTCCGTCCATTCGCATTGAGCCAGTGTGGTGGACTATGGCCTATAAACCTTCTCTGAGAGGAGACCTGCGCTCAGTAGTGAGCCGTAAATGGGTTGCTAATGATGATGATGATGATCCCTGAAAAAGAGGCATTTTAAAAACTCAACTCCCTGCTAGTCACGGGCAAATCTGGTTACTAATAAGAATATATTAATTTTTAAATAAATTTTACACAGACATAGAAAGGTCATTTAACGATTGAATTCGTTCTGACGGATAGATGACGTTTGAAGGAATGTTATAAGTCGTATTTAGGTCATCGGTGAGCGCGTGAAGAATTGTGCCCTTAATTGGAGAAACCCATTAGGAGGATCAGATTAATAAGAGAATGAATGACACCTTTTAATTGTTACAATCATGTCAAACAATCAGTTTTAATAACAGCAACGCTACCATCTTCGACTGCATCGTCACTTTCCATCATCAGTAAAGGGCTATTTTGTCATGAATCAAAAAATATAAAAATTGGTAAGTTTAGCAACATATAAGATAAGGATACTTAATATATTTTTTTAAATCTTTATTTATTGTAAAGGGCCTATAAACAATATAAAGTATATGACAGCCTCATCAATCATCATAAATTTCTCAGACATACATAAGAATCTTAATTTATTTTAAAAATTTTCTTTTTATAAATGGACTTCAAACTCGCGCGCCACTATACAAAGTATATAATTTATTGTTGCTATTTTAAAAACCGCTCGACCGATTTCGATAAAATTTATATGGGACTTTATATGGGACCACTTGGCGAGTAGGTAAAAAAAAAGTTTCCAAATTGGTTCAGGCGTCTTCGAGTAATCGGTGAATTTATGATTCCGACGAATTGATAACCTCCTCCTATTTTGAAGTCGGTTAAAAGATTAGTGCAAAAGGTAATCATCTATGCAGGTAGAGTTCTATAATTCTACTGTGGTTCTATGAACGCCGACAAAACTCACACATCGACAGCATAATGACCTTAGCAGTTAGCGTACCCTTTCTAAAGCTTTACTTTAGATAGAGATGGCTATACAGGTCCTTTTTAGCCTCGGGGCAAGGCATGAAGATTTGTGTTTTGGCTTTTTATGCTAGATTATTTGTTTATTATTAATTATTATTGTGTATTATGCTCAAGAGACCATTGGTAGTTAGTATGAAAAATTGTTTACCTTTTGTGAGCTGTAATTATTTTACTTGCCTACTTTTTTGATTCCTATTCTATGTCATCAGTTTATCATTCATTCATTCTCGGTCACTTTTTTTAATGTTTTAATTTTAGTCAAATAGCAATCTGTTTACATCTTTAGACCACATGGATTGGATCCACATAGATACATAATTAAAGTAAATAACGAACGAAAGAACGTTTAAAAAAATAATTATGTGTAGGTAGGTTAAATTGGTTAACCTACTTATACGAAATTGTATGACCTCGTGAATCAGAGAAAAAAATTGCAAACTAAACCTCTTACTCATTGATACCATCCCACGTATTGTTAAATCATCTCTTATTACGATATCAGGTGAAATTAAAATTATGAAACGATGGATAAAATTGCGTAAAAACAGGCAATTTTTCATATTTTTATTATTAAGTATTAAATTCTCGGTTACCTTGAATAATTAAAAGATAAAGACTAGAAGCTTTGCAAATTTGTGCTCTAAAAGCAAAAATCCTACAAAACTTGTACCTACCTGCATGTGTAGTACATTGTATTTATAATATTATTATTTATTATAATTTAAATCGCTATTTTGCGATCAGTTTCAAGATTAAAAGTTAGCAATATTAATTGCATTATGAATCTATCTTTAATAACATTATATCGAGACATCGATGAACTTTATTTGTCACTTATTAATAGCTGTCGCGACATCTTATCATTTGAGGCACATAACTTCTTCGATATTCGCATCAACTATGCACAAACGATGCATAAAACGATGCACTACTAAAATTTAAACAATCAACATCCCTGGATCATATTCACAATAATTCCTGGCAAAAACTCACCTAGACAACTGAGATTAATTTTCTCATCCACGGAGTCATCGTCGTTAAAGTATTCCAACTTTTTAGAATTCATCTTTGTACTTTATCACTAAACAAGTTTCATCCGCATCGGGTCACACACTTGGTCTAGCACAACACTTGCACTTGGAAACAATTCGAGTTTTTGAAAATGGAGTCGGTTAAATCACAACGGTTTTTAAATAAAAGTCCGGAGTATCGGCGCGCGCGCTGTCGACCGATTTGGACCGAGTCAACGACGCGAATGGTTGGAACTTGAAGTGAACTGAATGAGTGACGCATGACGCTACGCACACTTGGAACGGAGCGATAATCTGATTAGTGCCCTTTGCGATTATTGTTCTATTTTCTATAATGCCTTTGTGAATGAACGATTTATTGTTTTCCGTGTTTAGCGCGGTCGAACGTTGCATTGTTTTCGCAAAAATATGGGTGTA
Source organism: Oeneis ivallda (assembly GCA_029955525.1). Classification (NCBI taxonomy): domain Eukaryota; kingdom Metazoa; phylum Arthropoda; class Insecta; order Lepidoptera; family Nymphalidae; genus Oeneis; species Oeneis ivallda. Next base: position 4,400,410 of record JARPMR010000015.1, read on the forward strand.
CTATTTTTAAAAACAGCAGCAGCGGGATATATCTACCACCACCTACCTTTTATGCGTTTTTATTGAAGTTGTGATAAACGTATTGTTGTGAATTCCTTAAAAAGATGAGATTGAATTAATATAACGTATAATTATAATATTTCACAGGAATTTCAATGGCTTTCATTTCATGAAATAAAAACAACTTAAGTACCTTTTTTTTTTTTATTCGATGACAAGATAGTCCTTGACTGCGATCTCACCTGATGGTAAGTGACGATGCAGTCTAAGATGGTAGCGGGCTAACTTGTAAGGGGTATGGCAGTGAACATTCAACCCATACCCCTAATCGGTTTCTACACGCCATCGTGCCGGAACGCTAAATCGCTTGGCGGCACGTTTTTGACGGTAGGGTGGTAACTAGCCACGGCCAAAGCCTCCCATCAGACAAATTAGTTAATTTCAGTAGTTACACAATTGTAGGTAGGTACACAATTAATCATAGATTAGATAGATAGAGTAAGAAAACTTTTAGTATCAATAAGATTAAACAAATAATAACTAGGCAGATAGATAAACACCGCAGCTGCCCCATTTCAAAACCAAGTATTTCTGAGTGGAGTTTTTTTTTGCTAAAAACTCCAATTCTCATTTTTGGGGACATACTTACTAGGTTTTGAAATGAGGCAGCCGACCGACTCTACAAAAAGCTCTTTTAGAGGAACTTTGCATTAATTTATAAAACACGCTGCCTGTAGCTGAGATTCTTATTTTTTGAGATGTACCTATCTATCGATCTACCTACCTACACAGGTAGACGTAGGTAATAATATTTTGTTATTATAGGTATAACAGCTAGTTTAGAATTATCGATAGCTCAGCATCAGCTCAATCTAGTTGAAAAATATAAAACGAGGCATTCTTTAAAATAAAGTTCATTTGAAACTTAGATCCAGTTGGATGTCAGGAAGGTATGTACTAGATACCCTGTAGGCATATAGAGCCATTCTTCAACAATATGCCGTACAAAATTTACAATTGAATGAATGACTGAATGAATGAATAGATAAACTTAATTAAAAAAGATAACGATAAAGAAAATTAAGAAAAAAGAAACGTATAACTTTAATTAAAAAAGATTTTATAAAACATAAAAAATTAAAGGGTAGGTACAACTGTCGGCCATATTCCAGAAGCGATCTTACTGCCAGTGCCAGCCTGGTTGATAGGGTAGGCTCGGTAGGCTGGTAAATCCAGCAGTGCGACATTTTTGTATTTAGTATGTACCTATTAATGAACGGTGGGATCCCAAGGTACTACAATAGCGACCCCACACAGCGAAGCGCAGCATTAGAAGACCCGCATTAGGTTGACAGACGATCAAGTGAGTTGCTGGCACCTGGCAGCCGTTGGATATAGGCGGCACAAGATTGTGTTTTATGAGACCTACGTCCAGAAGTGGACGTCTATCGTTTGAGAGATGATGATGATGATGATGATGATGAAAAAAAAAGAAATTTATTCGATCTCTATGTCAGGAAACGTGTGAAAGTTTTCGTATAGAGAACACAAATTAACCAGCATTGTTACTATAAATAGCTTTTAGAGAAAAATACACTATTTTACAATACAATCTCTAGGTATATAGAAATAAAGGCTATTATTGATTTTATATTTGCAATAAGTACGTTGAAACTCTTCAAGCTGCACACCCAGAAGAATACTTCGGTTCGATTTCGTCTCGGACTTGACAATCAATCTAGTATTTTGAGTATACAAAAAGTTAGCTATCGCCACTCAGAATATGTTCCGGTTTCAGAGCGAAACGTACGTCGAGCGTTAAAAGATTTATTCTGTTTGGCGGATTTTAGCAAAGAATATTAATTTTTTCTTTAAACATCATGGAATCCCGCAAAGTAACCCTGATTCTATTCAATAGTATAATTAAAACAAACTAATATATGTTTCAGAGACATTAATTACTATATTATTAAAAATTGACCACTGGCCGTAGTTCTACGTAGGTACTCGTAGTAGAAATACGTCTATGAGTGTTCTTGAGTAAAATTTAAATTAAATCAAATTGATCTTATATGAAATCTTGAAAGCTATGGAAAATAAAACACATTTTTGCAAGAAATCCTACCAGGGTTTTGAAATTGGTTCAGCGCCAGCACTGCACTAATTACAATGCCCTGGTAGGAATAGGATCCAGATTGGCCATAGTATTTAGGGTGATCAGCCCTCAATCATTGCAAAAACGAATAAAATCATCCGTTCATTCAAATCCGTTCATGCGCACTTTCATAAATCGTCTTCTTTATTTGACCGATTGGTCTGTTTGGTTTATATCGGCTCCCCAACAAGGGGCAGGGTTGCTTTTTTGCTAGGGTTGCTATTCTGAATGTGATGCGGCACGTTCGAAGAACAATGAGCCACAGTGGGTTAGGCTTAGATCTATATCAGTCGCTACGGCCCTTATACTTATTGCAATAAGAGCCATTTTAGTATATCAAATAATTTTTTAGGGTCGAGCCCTTTCGCACGTTATAATTTGCGATTCGCAATCATTCTGATGTTGGCGCGTAATTTTAAAATGCAAATTGTATGGGTATAAAATATTTATTAAGTTTTTAGAGTAATGAATTTGATCGCAGAATGTAGCGAGCGAGCGTAGATCTTGATACCTACTGAACTACAGTCAATCAACCCAAGCGAAGTGAGCGCAAGAATTTGAAAATAAACATAAGAGAAAGTGATACTTACACGTATATAACATCTTCTTCACGGGCCATGGATTAGCGCAAAGAACATAAAACATAGACATTAGATAACAATAGAAAATAGAATATTTATTGAAATTGACGTTGTGTTATTAATAAATTGTTAAATGTATGCAAACGAAGTTGAATACAGAAGCTCGCATACATCACAAAGAAATAAAATATTACGATGCATTAAATCATAAAAGCTAAGCTCATATTACCAAAGATTATCAGTGAAATTTCTCCAAATCTATTCAGTGACATTCATTATTTCAAATTAATTAAATCTCAGGTCATTGTCATGGAAAAAGGAATACGATATCAGAAATTGATTGGATATCGCGTTGTTAATACATTAACAGCTGCCATAAAAATTTGATCGGTCGACAGGGCCTCCTCCTTTGCCGCGGTGCGATGCCTTTTACACTATACGACAAGGTATAAACAGTCGTAACACTCTATTCGTTGTGTCCATCCAAAGTAACTTATTTAGGGCCGATTCACCAATGTAAATAAGGCGAGCATAAATTTGATATTTTGGATTATTTTTAATACTAGCAAAAAGCTGAGCTTTGTGAGGGCTCGCGTAGTTTTTCTAACGGGTAATAATTTTTAACCGACTTCCAAAAAGGAGGAGGTTCTCAATTCGGCCGGTATCTTTTTTTTTTTTTTTCTATGTATGTCCACTGATTTCTCCGGGATTACTGGACCGATTCGCGTGATTTTTTTTTAATCGACAGAGGATGTTTGCGAAATGCTCCCATAACAATAATCACCTTCAACTCCTCAAGCCTGATGCTGCAGAGATATTGCTCACCTAAAACTATGGTGATTTAGGAAATTTCGATTACGAATTGATATTGTAGGTAACAAGTATGGACTGCATCATGGAGCTCCAGGTCTTAGCTCCTCAATCATAGGATACTACACTTAAAAGCTTAAAATAAAAATTCTTTTCAAAAAACCGACTTCTATCGCCACTACAAAGTATAAAAATAATTTTAGTTTGTCCACGTTTGTTGAAGTCGGGCGGGCCTGAAATACAAACTATGAAACCGACTCGCGATGCTCGCTCGACTTCTACAAACGAGTCTCTCATATTGTGTAGCGTCGCGCATCGGTTTCATAGTTTGTATTTTAGGCCCGCCCGACTTCAACAAACGTGGACAAACTAAAATTATTTTTATACTTTGTAGTGGCGATAGAAGTCGGTTTTTTGAAAAGAATTTTTTTAATTTAATGGTTATAAAATTATATTTTTTTTGACAGATGACACATTTCGATATGAAGTTAAATTACTATGTTAAATCACAAATCTATAGGCGTGATAGTTTTTCAGTAAAGTGTACCACAACACTTCACTCAACTCAAGCACTTCAACTCAACAGCGCAACTATCAAGACGTCAAACAGAAAACTGCAAAGTGACAGTTCAAACCGGTAGGGTTTTGCCATTATCGTACCTAGATACTCAAGCTAGCGTTTTACGCTTAATTGAAGAGGAAAGGGGAATATTAGTCATGTTCAGCATGTTTATTACTATTTTAATTGGGATCCACGATACAGGACAACGAGTCACCTAGTGTGGGTCTCATACTCCCAACGGATATATCATCATCACTGGCAACCCATCAACGGCTCACTACCGAGCTCAGGTCTCCTCTCAGAGTAGGGTTATGGGTAATGGTCCGCAACGCTGAGCCAGTGCAAATTGACAGACTTAAGACACCTTTGAGACTATTAATTGAGATGTAAAAATGTTTTCCTTCACCGTTGATGCATGTGATATTTAACTACGATATAACGGGTATAGTAATATTATCAATTATTGCTAATTGTCTTTGGATAAGAAATAGTTTTTGTTTTTCTTGTCATTAAAAAAAACTTATGGCAATATGTTTTAAGAATTATGCCTACAGGTAAACGTCCAGTAGTCTAGTTTGAATCAATCCGCGCTTTGCTGTGAATGTCGTGTCGTCGTCGCATACAAGAAAGTTACACTCTAAAGTTCAAAAGAGAGTAAAAACCACGGATAAAGCGGGCCGGTTCCCACACGAGGCTCTTGTTTTTGTGAACTCCCAAATGGCCATGGACCCCCTGTTTCCCGAACCAATTTCAGCGGGAACCACCATATAATTTGGCGTTCCATCAATCTTCCGTAGTTCGGAAATGACAAACCACAGTATTATGTTATACTGGTGAAAACTATATTTAGGTTATACCTGGATTTGTTTACGATGATTTTATTGGCTTATTGGGGTCTTCAATTTATCTTAATTTCGGGTTTATCTTTTTACCGTAAGGCTTAAGAAGATTATGTTTTTAAGAATTTAAAAGCTGGCGCCTGGCTAAATGACGAAAATTGAATGATGCAGGGCTGGGTGTGCCCTAGTAAAATGCTTTTAAGATTATCAATGTAGTTTCGACAAGAAAAATGTGGATTGTAAAATTTAATTTTACTGATGTTAACACGAAAAATTAATTAAGAAAGTTTCGCAAAGTAGATATTATGTGTTGACTGGTGACTGGTATTATAACATACTTAATAATCGACCGAGCGAAGCGAAGGTCTCTGAGTTTACTAGAGCGATTTGCACTTGTCCGTCCGTCCGTCTGTCCGTCCGTCCGTCTGTCAGAGCCTTATAACTTCTGAATTACTGAACGTAATTACTTCAATTTTAGATATGATATGTAAACCGATGGCCTCCAGCCGAAAATGGCTTAAAAAGTTATAAAAATCTTTATTTCAGGGGGGCTCTCATAGAAGCGAATGCGAAGTAAAATAAAAATTTTTGCATTTCATAGAGTTGCAGTACCTCATTTTAAAGATAATTTGGAACAGTGTACAAAAGTTTTTTTTTTTTATTTTTTTTCCTAAAATTGACGAAATGGGGGGCTTTCAAAGTGGAGATTTTATTCGAGGCTAGATCTCTAAAACCACTTTATTTTAAAAATTAAAACTTACACATAATTTGAGTTATATTCTGTACTTGAACAACAAATACTAAGATTAGATAAATATTATAAAGAAACGAAATTATTTAAGTTTTAATGGGCAGCAGCAGCACGGGTCGTCTTCGCTGGCCGTGGCCAGCGGAGGGTACGGGCTTCGAGGCAGGGCCTCATTACCCGGGCGGGGCGCGGGGAAGAGCACTTCCCCGGTGATGGATTTTCAGCGGTCTTGGCAGTTAGGTCCATGGCGGCTGAGGCTCCTGGTCCGTGGGGAGCAGGGGCCTTGCGGAGGGGCTTCAAGGGCTCCGCTCGCTGGCGGGCAGGATTGCCGCCGCGAGCGGGGCGGTGTCCAATGTGTTGGCCCACGCTACGGGCGATGGTGTCGCCACCGTGCGATGGGTCGACATCAGTTCAGGGGGTACGGGGAGCGGTGTCGGGTCCAGTGGGTGGTCCCGCGCTACGGGCGATAGAGTCGCTGCCGTGCGCGGGACCGGTGTCGGTCTGGGGGCCCCGCGTCGCAGGCGAGCAAGTCGCCGCCGCGAGCGGAGCGGTGTCGGGTCCAGAGGGTGGGCCCGCGCTACGGGCGATAGTGTCGCTGCCGTGCGCGGGACCGGTGTCGGTCCGGGGGCCCCGCGTCGCAGGCGGGCAAGTCGCCGCCGCGAGCGGAGCGGTGTCGGGTCCAGAGGGTGGGCCCGCGCTACGGGCGATAGAGTCGCTGCCGTGCGCGGGACCGGTGTCGGTCCGGGGGCCCCGCGTCGCAGGCGGGCAAGTCGCCGCCGCGAGCGGAGCGTGTCGTGTTCGGTGTGGGGCCTCGCGCTACTGACGAAAGGGTCGTCATCGAGCGCGGGGCCAGTGTATCGCCAGGGGCCCCGCGTCGCTGGCGGGCAGATAGCCGCCGCGAGCGGGGCGATGTCAAGTCCGATGGTAGGCTCCGCGCTACGGGCGAGGGAGTCGCCGTCGTGCGCGGAGCAGGTGTCTGGTCCGGTGGGTCTCGCGTCGTCGTCGTCACCGTCGTCGTCGCTGTGGTCGCCTGCGTGCCTCCTCGGTGATGGCGATCGCAGGAGCTCTCGAGGTAAGGGACGCCCGGTAGCTGGTGGGCTGGCTAGCGGTGCGATTCCGTGGAGGTGCTCGTACGGTCCGTTGTCGGCGCTGGCGAACATGCGCCGCGCCAGTGTACGGACGTACTCCTCCACGGTGGGCGTCTTGAGGTCGCGATGGATGACGTCGTTCCTCACGTACCTCGGAGCTCCAACGATCAGACGGAGGCACTTGTTTTGTTGGACCTGTAGGCGGCGCTTCTGGTATGCTGAGCAGAACGCATACCAGGCTGGGGCCGCGTACGTCAGTGTAGAGCGGACATAGGCTCCATAGATGAGGAGCTTGGTCTTCGGCGATAAGCTTGAGGTGAAGACTTGGTGAAGCATCGACAGTGCCGCCTTAGCCTGACTCACCACGTGATTGACCATGGGAATCAGGTTCAGGCTGAGGTCGATGCGGCACCCCAAGTAGCACACCGAAGTTTGCCACTCTATGTCCTGCCCTCGGAGTCGGAGCTGACGTATAGGCTTCCGGATGCCGAACAGGATCGCGGCCGTCTTCCCCACGTTGACGGCCATCCTCCACTTGTCCAGCCACTCCGTAAGCAGGTCCAACAGGCGCTGCATCTTGTTGCAGGCGACGATCTGGTGGTGCGACGACGCGAGATACGCGCTGTCGTCGGCGTAGAGCGACAACAGCACGTCTTCCTCCCCCTCGCGCAGGTGTCCGGCGAGGGTAGGGATGTCGTCGGTGTACAACGCGTACAGGCACGGAGATAGATGTTATATGGGTCAAAGAAATTTTTTGTTCCCCGAGGGCGTTATTTTGAATTCAGAGCGAAGTGAAGGATTCTATAGTAGAATCGTGAGCGTAGCAAGGAATTCAATATACGCCGCCCGAAAACAAAACTTTTTGGCCCCATTGCCATTGCTGTAATGCCTAAAAATGATGTTCCTCGCCCATAAAAGGTCATCAATCATTATTCACTCGTACCTAATCGTAAATGTGCTTTTTCATCGACTTCGTCACCTGTAATATCATCTGAGACGCTTTAATGATTATAGTGGGTTCCAAGAAATTCAACTTTAAATCTTTAAACTATAAAAAGACATCCGGCAACGAGAATCTTTTAGTACCTACATAATATTATAATAGGTGGCATCACCATACATTACATTGAAAGTGCACTGATGAGTATGTTGGTATGTATTTTCAGTATTTTTGAAACCTCAATTGCCTATGTGCTAATCCTGGGTATGACCTATCTCCATTCCAAATTTCAGCCAAATCCGTCATAGTTTTGTGTGAAAAAGTAACAAACTTACACATTCCTTCAAATAAGCTACATATTTTTTACTTTCCGAGTAAAAAATATGTAGCTTATTTGTTAATCCTTATACCCAGGATTAACAAATAAGCTACATATTTTTTACTATGCTATCTCCATTCCAAACAGCGAAATAGGTTCACTCGTTGTGGCGTGAAGGAGTAATAACAAGCATCCATCCATCCTCACAAACTTTCACATTTATAATATTAGTAGGAACTAGGAAGTAGTATTAAGGGCCTATATCACCATCCCCAAGCAAAGGACCATGTCAAAAATTATATGGGCACTGTCCCCACCCCCCAACAGACGTGGCACTATTTTTAATATTATCGTAAGCCCCATGAAAAGATTTATAACCATTTTCAATCCAAAAATGATTGGGGTTTTAAAAAAAAAATACGAAAGAACGTACGCACGCTGAAGTACGCGCGCGCATGCATAGCTGGCGACGCTAGGGCGGAGGTGGTCAGAGGGAGCGCGGGCAGCGCGCGGCGCGGTTTTTTTGCATAGTCATTTTAACCGATTAATAACGATTAAGTTAATTGGCAATTATACACTGTGCTTAGACTGCTTAGGTATACCTAAAGAAATCTTGAAGTAACCGAGTGACTGTGTGACTGCGAGTTTTCCATAATGTTCAAGGTGTATGAAGTATACCAATTTGCATTGGGCGACATGGTGGACTATAGCCTATAACTATTCTCTGAGAGACCTACGGTCAGTCTCTTCCTTCTTCGTACAATCTCTTCCCTGTAACTCGACTGAAGTCGTAGGTCTCCCTAACGAGGGGTCTGCCAACACTGCGCTTGCGGGGTCGCCATTCCAACTCTTTGGATCCCATGGTTCTTCGTACGTTATGACCCATCAGACCCGTTGCCACTTCAGCCTACGAGAGTATTTTCACGCAAACAAAGCCACGTTCCTCCACTAGTCTAAAAGATAAGACTATTAAATATGACACGAGAAATTATTTTCGTTAATAAACAAAGTGGTGGGATGACAAATTGTCGACGCAGGCGCACCCCGATCTGATAACTGAGAGCTGGTGGGAGAACTTGAGGAGCTGCTTGATAAGAGCTGAACGTTATAATATACTTCTTTTTGTGAATCGACCAGGGACAAGCATATGTCTGGTGCGATTTGTAATCTATACCTAGAGAAAGACTTGTCCAGACTGACTGATCTATCAATCCACAGCCTAAGCCACAGATAGTTAGAAACTTGAAATTTTGACAGATTAAAATTAAGAAGTAGGTACACGTGCTTAACAGTTTATGAAAATTCGTAGTAAAAAAAATATGAATACAAAAAAGGTGGTGATGGTGTGTTCAAACATAAATAAAAATGAATATATCTATATATATAAAAGAAAGTGGTGTTAGTTACACTATTTATAACTCAAGAACGGATAAACCGATTTGGCTGAAAATTGGTGGAGAGGTAGCTTAGAACCAGGAGACGGACATAGGATACTTTAAAAAAAAACAGAACAGCGGATTGATGCGATTTTTTGCATGGGTATAGTAATGGATGTAGTAGTGGTTCCTCAGACTGGGAGAGCTACTTTTTATCTCGGATAATGAAAGAGTTCCCGCGGGATTTTTAAAAACTTATTCCATGCGGACGAAGTCGCGGGCATCAGCTAGTAACTTATAATAGCTTGAAAGATAGATACATCCTTATATAAAATGTAATCATAATTTGGTAACTTTGAACTGAAATTTTTCACTAACAAAAAAGTTACCGTCCCTAAACTATTTATTTAAATTTGCATCTAGGGCGTCTGTATTGTATGTTCCAGAATTTGTTCCTGCTTCTACAAAATTGAAACATATTATAGTGGGAATTGCCATGCTGAAAATGACTATTAGTCCCCCCCTTCCTCTCTAAATAAGCGTAAAACTTATAACTAGGAGCGGGAACGATAATAGCGCAAGTTGCAACTGTCGACTTCAGGGTTTGGGGTCAATTGGAGGTTTCAGTCCGCATCTAACTTGAGGGTACCATTTGTCTAAAAGTTATTCCATTGATCGTATTCGTATTCGATGACATTAGCGTCAACGTAAAATAATCCTTGATTGTATTGATTTAAAGTCAAAAATTCAGTTAAAAAAAAAAGATACACGTATATCTTCTTCAAGGTCCATAGATTAGCACGAAGAACATAAAAAATAGACATCGTTGGCTAACAATAGAAAATAGGATATTCATTGGCATCCTTGGTTTTAACATGGAGCGTATCGTACATACCAAGATGTATAAGAATTAAGAATGCATACACGAAATTGAGCTCTAATTCAATGCTGTTATTTTACTTTGACGCTAATGTCATCGAATACGATTACGATCAATGGAATACCTTTAGACAATCGCACCTCTGATTTCATTATTAAGGCTTATCTAGTTAAGAGCCCCTTTTCTCAACAACTCTCAGACTAGGATGGTTTCTTTACGGTCAATCTGATTAACCGAACGCTTGACTTTCACGATCCTCTGCTTTATGATCGTTGCACGTAATATCGTTGTAATTAATGTTCAAACCTGCACCTGTATTACGTAACTTGTGATTGATGTATCGCGACTGTCGCAATTATAAAAGCTTCAATCTTACGGTAGTAAATATAATAAGTCTATGGCTTCAATCGCTCACTGATTGAATCTTGCAGAGAAAGTTTTAGGTATGTTTTTCGAATGATAAATGTATGTTACATCATATTATGTATCTACCAAAAATGTTGCGGCCGGGAAGAACTGTAAACTGGAACATTGTAACAACCTAAGTGATCAAGAAAATACAGTCCACTTGAACCATCGAGGAATTTTATTTAAATCCTTCCCCAACAGACAATAAATTCCTAAGTAGGTACATGAAAAGAAAGAAAACTTTGCCATTTCAGCTTAGAGACTCGAATTTTCGAATTAGAGGAATTGCAGGAAGCAGACTTGTGTCTGCTTCCTGCAATTCCTCTAAGAGCGAAGCATATGGAAATACCATTCCATTAATTCCATATGCTTCGCTCTTAGAGGAATTGCAGGAAGCAGACTTGTGTCTGCTTCCTGCAATTCCTCTAAGAGCGAAGCATATGGAAGCTAATACAAGAAACCTTTTTGAACAGAGGACGTTTATCTGTTGATAGAGAAGATAAATAACTTACAGTCGCCCAAAAACATTTGTGTACTATGTATTATTTATACCGGGAGCTGACTAACACTGAAAGCCACGTCATGCGTGATTGAAATTTTTTAGATACCGTCTCCCGAATCCTAATATGCTTCTGGTGCAGTCGCAATATAAATAGCTTAAGAAAAGTCTTCAGTGCTTCCTTTGTCTACCTCTTTTTCGTTTCAAGCCGTCTCTTACTTAGTCTGCCTGCCATAGGTCCGGATCACTTCGTTACTTTCCCTGAGTATAATATGTTCTGTCCAATTAAATTATTACTAGGTACTTAAATGTTAAATATGACATAACTTTAACATCCATTGACATTCACTTAACATTCAAATAGCCTGTGATTGTTATATGTGCATTGTTAAGAAGATACCATAATAATTTAAAAGCTGTGATTGTGGGCTTTACGCCAGACATTCGTCGAACAGCCCAATAATATAATGATTGGGCTTCACGTGTTAATGGGCCTTATTGCGTTGCTTTTAATAACGTTACGAATATAAGGGCTTGTACATACTTCTGTATTGATAGTGATTTCTGTACTATAGACGCATGTGCACGCATTATACGCACGCACCTACCTATGTAATAAATCATGTCGATCCGTTGCTCCCTTGCTGCGTGATTGAAGGACAAACTAAGGAAACAACAAACAAAAAACTTTCGAATTTAGGGATTAGTAGGGAAATTTTAAAGTACAGATTTTTAAATTAATTTTTAATTATTCCGCAGAGAACTCTGTGAAAAAGGAACCACAATTTTTATGTTTTTTCAGTTTAATTGAGAATGTCTCAATGCATATATTATTTAGTAAATTGGCACCATTATTTAATTGAAGCTTTATTTGAGTTTTGATATTACTTAAAGTCAATAAAAGAAAGCTCAATAGCTTAATAGAAGGTTAAAGGTGCGGACTGAAAACTGAAAGGTCGACGATTCGATCCTCACCCGTTGCAATATTGTCGTGCCCACTCCTAGCTTTCGCTTATTTGGAGGGGAGAGGAGTATCTATGTATAGTCATACTATGATAGAATAGAATAGAAATCTTTTTATTCAAATAAAGTTTTTACAAGTGCTTTTGAATCGTCGACGAGTCTACCACTGGTTCGGAATGCCCTTCCTGCCGAGAAGAACCAGCAAGAAACTCGGCGGTTGCTCTTTTTAAAACAAGTTTACAATAAAATAGATATGATATGTATGCAGTGTTTCCACAATGAGGGGAAGTTCCAAAAATGCATACTACTTACAAATCAATACATGTTAAGATGGGCAGACAGAAAGTAGCACCATTCCCGCCGGTGGTACCCGTTCACGAGCATGACGCATGACCCAGCCGTTGCTTCGCTCAACCACCAGAGATATGTTTAAAGAGGGTGTGACATACTTACTTATCTTAATATATATAAATTACGTGTCACGTTGTTTGTCCGCGATGGACTCCTAAACTACTGAACCGATTTTTATCAAACTTCGTAACTATCTGTAATTTGGTAGTTTTTTTGGATTGGGATAGTTTATTTGTTTTATTTATATAATAAGTTGGCGGTACGAAGTTCGCTGGGTCAGCTAGTATTATATATAATACTAGCTGGTGCCCGCGACTTTGTCCGCGTGGATTTAGTTTTTAAAGTCCCTCGGGAACTCCTTGATTTTCCGGGATAAAAAGTAGCCTAGATGTTGACCCGAGTAATAAGCTACCACGGTATAAAATTTTGTAGAAATCTGTGCTGTAGTTTTTACGTGAAAGAAGGACAAACAAACAGACAAAAATTAAATAAAAATCTGTTTTGGGCTCAGTATCGATAGTAAAGCATCCCCCAATTAAAATTTTCAAAATATATTAAATGTACAGAAATCTTCCAGTTACAGTTTTATTATATGTATAGATTCATCTTGATTAGTATTTTTTTTAAAGAACCGAATATGCCTGAAGCTAGTGTTATTTATTTCAACGAAGGTTACTGTGTCGGAGCTTTACGATATCGCCTCGATTCTCGATATCGTTGCAACAAGTCGACCCACTTCGCTGACAGGTGCGTAATAGGTCCAAAGAGATAATTATTGTTATTATGTGCAAAAAGTTTATTAATAACGTAAAAAGGATGTGATAGTTAAATGAAATTGGCCCTTGCTTATAAACAATTACACACTGTTTATTACATGATGTAGGTTCTTATTTTTTTAAATGTAAGTAGTACCTAGGTATAATACCTAGGTATATGCTGGCAAATGTTGGCTGTCAGTCCATCTAAACCCGGAGCTTTTTTGGGGTTAAAACTAGTTATGGCGCTGTTTAGCTCCTCAGGGGTAAATGGTGGATCCAATATTTCATTTTGGGTCCATCCGTTTACTTGCTTACTGTGCGCCGGACTCTTTGATACTCTGCGTTGTCCTCGTTCATGTTGTCCTCTGGATAGAACGTCTCTGCTAACATTTTAGCAGATTCTCCTGGGCAGTGAGTTTTCCCGTCCTTTACCTGAGGTAAATATCCTTTTCATTGTCCTACTTAGGACCCTGTAGATGCCGTCCCACACTCCTTCTCTATCCTGCTTTCCACAGAATGACTTCCAGCTATTGACCTGTGCCTTTTAAGCCTGTATTTCATACATTTCTTTCTGGATTCTTATATACAGCGTGTGTACATTTTTATGAGAATTATCTGCCTCGTTCCTGCACTAGAATATCTCCCGCGCAGACGGCTAATATCTGTGGAGACTGACCGAACTTCTTTTGAATGGGGCGCGCTCGAGACCTTTAGTTACTGGTCGTCACGGTTATTGCCGAAACAAAGTAAACAACGCAATGCGTAAGTAGGTATCTGCCTAAAAAGCAGTTTTTTGGGGAAAATAAAACAATAAAAACTATGGGAAAGGTCCGAGGAGTGAACGCCTAAAAATGTCCGACGCGTTCATCCCAGACGGGAGCGGAATTTTAAACAGGACCCCTATAAAAGGAGAGATCGGGATGCTTGGGATGTATCGAAAAACTCCCAGCTTTGGAAAAAGACCGTCCCTTCGACCTTTGAATAGCTTTGTTTTGTCTGCGGGGACGATCAACTTTGGTTGGTTTTAAATTCAAACTAGTTCTATCAGTTGCTATGCGGTATCCCATCGTATGGCTATGGTATGGCTCCATTTTAATTTTTTACCCGACTACCGTAAGAGGGTTATGTGTTTCGAGCAACTATGTATGTATGTATAACGTTTGTCGGATTCACATAATATGTGGCGGCTGGTACATCCACAGAGGTTGCAGAGTTGTCCGCTGGCTTGATATCACATCGGACCAAATTCAAATAGAGGATTACTGGCTGATGCCCGCGACTTCGTCCGCGTGGATTTAGTTTTAAAATCCCTCGGGAACTCTGATTTTCCGGGATAAAAAGTAGCCTATGTCACTCTCCAGGTCCTCAACTATAGCCATGCAAAAAATCGCCGCGATCCGAAGCTCTGTTGGGGCGTGATTGAAGGACAAACCAACAAACCAACAAACAAACACACTTTCGCATTTACCTCCGCGCTAGCTTTACAATTTGGTTCCGGCCGTAGACCCTAACACTTGATAACACGTCCTTTGTCCTCTTACGTGACCTTTGTGCTGTAAAGTTGAAACCCTAACTTAAGTGCTTATTTTTTATACTCATATTGTGATAAAGTCTAATATACTTTTACGAAGGCTCCAGTGTTTGATTTCATCAACAAGTTTAGAAAGAGCTGAATAGCTCTCTTTAAATAACTATGCGGACATATTATTATGAGGTGATTCTCATACTGTAATTTATATCCATCTACGGTAATTTAGATTTACTTACTTTGTAAGCATATTATGCTATTCTAGGGTACTGCTTCCCGACCGTGGAACTATACCCTTCCAGTGTACGGCATGATCTAAAATTAATCAACCTTATCCTGGCTGTAAGGTGCTCTGAATATCGTTGATCATAAATCAATAGAGGCTTTTTAATCGAAGTTCGAGGCTTTACTAAAAGACCGTTCTAAAATTAAAATTGAAAACAAAACAAAGCCTAGGTTATTCTTTGTTTTCTTTTCAGTTTGTTTTATAAATATAATCTTTATATCAAAAAAGGGTTCTCGATGAGTTAATTTTTATAGTTCTAACATTTCTTACCCCGTGAAGTGATACATGATAGGGATCTCTTAGTTTTATGACGTCATCTTTTACGTTTTTTCTCGCTGCCTGTTGGTCATTTCAGATAAATTGGCATGATTGTGACACTCCAAATATGTGATCTGAATACAAAATGTAAACAATAAACGTTTAAAGCGTATGTTAATGTAGGCGACTTTGCTTGCGTGATGCAAGTCAAAATAATACATAATATTTTTTGTAACTATTTGTACTTATCTTGCTACTATGTGCTTATAGGTATTTTAAATCGATTCAGAAAGAAAGAAGTGACTCAATAAAGAGATTGGAAAAAGTCAAAGTCCTTAAGTAATTAAATCAAAATTGTTACATTAATTTTATATTATCATAACGATAATATTGGTAATTTCACCCGCAATAAGTATGAAAGTTTGTATTTACCTGTCTATATTTTTATTTAAAAAGTAAGCTCAATCCCTACCTACTCAATACTCATAAAAAGACTTGTATAATATTAATATTATACCTACAGACTTATGATTTCTTTCACACTTTTAATATTTATGTAACAGAATACAAACATGTACCTACTGTTAGCAAAGGGTAACATTAAAAATGTCAGACATTAAGTGGACCGCGTCGTGCCTTGAATTTGAAATAAATAAAAAAGAACAGCTAATAAAGGGAGATAAATTTTGGAACAAGACGATGCGGGGATACATGTTTTTTGGTTGACGACACGTTTTAAGTATGATCTTGATGGTATAACGATTTTTCATGTCAGTTTGTCTAACGAAAGATAAATAAGACATATTATTTGTACCTAATAATAAAACTGTAACTGGAAGATTTCTGTACATTTAATATATTTTAAAAATTTTAATTGGGGGATGCTTGACTATCGATACTGAGCCCAAAACAGATTTTTATTTAATTTTTGTCTGTCTGTCTGTCTGTCTGTCTGTCTGTCTGTCTGTCTGTCCGCGCTTCACGCGAAAACTACTGAACGGATCTAAATGAAATTTAGTACAGCGGTAGCTGATACTTCGGGTCAACATATAGGATAGTTTTTATACCGATAAAACATAAGGTTACTCCAGGATAGGGGATGAAACTTTTTGTTGATTTTACTCCATAACTCAGTCAAATCTGAACGGATTTTAATAATTCTTTCTTTATTTGAAAGTGTGTACGACAAGAAATACAATGACCAATTTTGGTGAAGATCTGCTAGATATTATCGGAGATAGAGGACAAAACTTCTCACGGATAATAGTGTAGTGGAGCCGTAAAAGAGGACTCAATTCTGATGCTGCTGGGTACTGCTCACCAATGGTAACAAACAACAAGTAACAATTAGTATGAACTACTTAGGGTAGTGGCATAACGCAGCCGTAAAAAATTTCGTGTCTCCGTTTTCCGTTTACTAAAATTTCCCACAGTAGCTTTGTATTCTTAGATGGCATCAATCTATTCAGCTAATTTAATTATCGCTCGGTTCGGTTTAGGAATCATCTTCCTCCCTTCTCCTCCCCATGCTACAACTACTAATGGTACCAACTTCTCAATCCCGATGCTGCTGATGATAATACCCACCTAAATAGTGGGTGTTTACAAAATGTCGATAATGAATTCATATTGTAGATACCAACCAAGTGAAGACTACAAAGTGGCATAGTGCAATCGTAAAAAATGTCTCACTCGCTTCGTTCGCGAGAATGTCGATTGTAGATTTCTTTTTAACCGACTTCGAAAAAGGAGCAGATTCTCAATTCGTCGGAATCTATTTTTTTCAATTTTTTTATGTATGTTCACCGATTACTCGAAGGCGCCTGAACTGATTTGGAAAATTCTTACTTTTTTGTTTGAAAGGGTATACTTCCCAGGTGGTTTTTAAATTTAACCGAAATCGGTTGAGCGGTTTTAAAAAATTAAGAAAAAAAATATATACTTTGTTTTGTAAAAAAAATTATATTAAATTATGTACTCATTAGTATATGGACTACACAGTGGCGTAGTGCGATCAAAAAATCTTCGCGCTCGCTTCGCTCGCGAAAATATCAGTTTTCAGTTGCTTCTGCGGTTGCCAAGTATGAACTACAAAGAAGCGTAGTGCAATTTTGCGAAATGTCTGTTTTGGATTGCCAAGTATGGACTACATAGTGATGCAATGTAATTGTAAAAATTTTCGGGCTAGCTTCATTGGCGAAATTTTCTTAATTGTTGTTGTGAGTTTAAACCAAGTATGCTCGCTTCGCTCGCGAAAATATCAGTTTTCAGTTGCTACTGTAGGTGCCAAGTATGAACTCCAAATAAGCGTAGTGCAATCGAAAATGTTTGCGCTCGCTTCGCTCGCGAAAATGTCGATTGTAGATTGCTTTTGTCTATACCAATTAGTATGGACTACACAGAGGCGTAGTGCGATCAAAATATTTTCGCGCTCGCTTCACTCGCGAAAATTTCGGTTTTCGCTTGCTAATGTAGGTGCCAAGTAGAAACTAAAAAGGAGCGTAGTGCAATCTAAAATTTTTGCGCTCGCTTTGCTCGCGAAATTGTGTCTTTTCTTGATTGGTATTGTAAGAACAAAGTATGAAGGACACAGTTAAGTAGTGCAGCCCTAAAAAATTGCGAAAATGTCCGTTTTGGATTGCCAAGTATGGCTACATAGTGATGCAATGTAATTGTAAAAAATTTCGCGCTCGCTTCGCTCGCGAAAATGTCTTTTCTTCATTGTTTTTGTAAGTGTAAATCAAGTATGGCGTACATAGTTAAGTAGTGCAGTCCTAAAAAATTTCGCTTCGCTGGCGAAAATGTCTTTTCTTCATAATTGTTGTGAGTGTAAACCAAGTATGGAGTACATAGTTAAGTAGTGCGTTCCTAAAAAAATTCGCGCTCGCTTCGCTCGCGAAAATATCACTTTTCAGTTGCTATTGTAGGTGCCAAGTATGAACTACAAAGAAGCGTAGTGCAATCGAAAATGTTTGCGCTCGCTTCGCTTGCGAAAGCGCTCGCTTTGCTCGCGAAATTGTGGATTTTCTTGATTGGTATTGTAAGAACAAAGTATGAAAGACACAGTTAAGTAGTGCAGCCCTAAAAAATTAATTGCGAAAATATCCGTTTTGGATTGCCAAGTATGGACTACATAGTGATGCAATGTAATTGTAAAAAATTTCGCGCTCTCTTCGCTTTTCTTCATTGTTGTTATGAGTGTAAACCAAGTATGGAGTACATAGTTAAGTAGTGCATTCCTAAAAAATTTCGCGCTCGCTTCGCTCGCGACAGCGTCGGTTTTGTGTTGCTTATGTAGGTGCCAAGTATGGACTACATAGTGGCGTAGTGCAATCGTAAAAAATGTCGCACTCGCTTCACTAGCGATAATGTCGATTATAGATTGCTTTTATCTATACCAATTAGTATGGATTACACAGAGGCGTACTTAATGCGATTAAAAATCTTTGCGCTCGCTTCGCTCGCGAAAATATCAGTTTTCAGTTGCTACTGTAGGTGCCAAGTATGAACTACAAATAAGCGTAGTGCAATCGAAAATTTTTGAGCTCGCTTCGCTCGCGAAATGTGTCTTTCTTGATTGATACTGTAAGAACCAAGTATGAATGACACAGTTTTGTAGTGCAGCCCTAAAAAATTTTGCGAAATGTCCGTTTTGGACTACATAGTGATGCAATGAAATCTTAAAAATTTTCGCGCTCGCTTCGTTGGCGAAAATGTCTTTTCTTAATTGTTGTTGTGAGTGTAAACCAAGTATGGAGTACATAGTTAAGTAGTGCAGTTCTGAAAATTTTGCACTCGCTTCGCTCGCGATAACGTCGCTTTTGTGTTGCTTATGTACGTGCCAAGCATGGACTACATAGTGGCGTAGTGCAGTCGTAAAAAATGTCGCACTCGCTTTACTAGCGATAATGTCGATTATAGATTGCTTTTGTCTATACCAATTAGTATGGGCTACACAGAGGCGTAGTGCGATCAAAAAAATTTCGCACTCGCTTCGCTCACGAAAATTTCGGTTTTCAGTTGCTACTGTAGATGCCAACTATAAACTAAAAAGAAGCGTAGTGCAATCGAAAATTCTCGCCTGCAACACTGGACTGTAGTCCAGTGATGCATCATTGAAGACCAGTTACCAACTCCTCAATCCTGATGCTGCTGGTCCTGCCTAAATTGTGGGTATTTACAAAATTTCCATTTTGAATTGATATTGTAGGTTTGCAGGTACCAAGTAGGTACAGAATATTATATAGTTGCGTAGTACAATCGTAAAAACCTCACGATTAACATAAAACAATTCTTTTTTATTACATTTTCCACGCGGACGAAGTCGCGGGCATCAGCTAGTTTGTACCTAATGAAGAACATAACAATCATGTAACAACTAGCTTTTGCCCGCGGTTTCGCTCACGTTAAGTTCGATTTTTCGAACCCCTGTTTTAGTAGGGGTTGAATTTTCAAAAGATTTTGGCAAAAGATGATCAAGACCCGAAGATCTACTTGATGAACAGAAAAAAAAATCAAGATGGCGGATTTTTTTTTTCTCCATACAAAATATATGGCGAATATTGAAGAGATTATAAGCTGAGATCTATGCAAGACTTTGATACGGTTCCTTTTCAAAATTTCTTTTTAAGTAAGAATTCTCATTCTGACAAGTGATGAGATATGATGATCGAGGGTTTGGAAGGTGGGTGAGGAGCACGGCCAGGGTATTGAAGATAGGTGGGAGGTGCTCAAACAAAAAATCCTCGAAACCTCATCCAATTGGCAGTGAGCTGAAAAAAAATCCAAAATGGCGGATTCAAGATGGCGGCCATACAAATTTCGTTGGTGTCTATCTCGGGGAGTATAAAAGATGGAAGAGTGGTTTCTTAGCAAAAGATGATCAGGACCCGAAGGTCTATTTGATGAATGGAAAAAAATCAAGATGGCGGAATTTTATTTCCATACAAACTATGCAAGACGAAGGTTGCTTTTCAAAAGTTTTTATAGAAGAATTCTCATCCTGACTAATGATTCGGAGAAAAAATATGGAAAGTAATGCTGATCGAGGATTTGGAAGATGGGTGAGGAGCATGGCCAGGGTATTCAAGATAGGTGGGGGCTGCTCAAACAAAAAATACTCGAAACCTCATCCAATTGGCAGTGAAATGAAAAAAATTCAAAATGGCGGATTCAAGATGGCGGCTATATAAATTTCAAAGGTGTCTTTCTCAGAGAATATAAAAGATGGAAGAGTGGTTTTTTGATAGAAATGACCAGGACCTGAAAGTCTACTTGACAAGTAGAAAATACGCGGTCCGCTTGCGGGCCGCGCACCCACGCGCCCTACTAGTATAGGTATAAAATTATTGTACCTACCGGTTAAATAAAATAAAAAATAAGTACGATTTCCAGTTGTTTTGAAATGTCAATGTTGTAGGTAGCTATTTAGTTTAATGTCCGACGTTTGTTTATCATTTTACTGCAATAGGTCTGGGAGGCTGTGGGCTATGAAGCCTGGATTTTGAAAAAAAGTCCATCAGCACGCGGTCCGAGCGAGCGTTGACTTTGTGACTCATCCGTACCGGACGCAAAAAGCTGTCGAGGGACGATAAGATGGCACTTTCGTAAAATTCAAAATGTAGGTTAATACTCCGTGTAAAATTTAAAATCTTCAAATTATCTAAATATATAAATGGTAAAGGTGACTGACTGACTGACGACTGACTGGCTGACTAACTGATTTATCAACGCACAGTTCAAACCACTGGACGGATTTAACTTACTTAGATATAAATTCTACTACTACTTACTTATCTCTTCTCATCGTTATACTTCTACTAGATCTTTTTCGTTACTGAGATATAGTGAACTACATACAAGATTAACTAAATTGTTTTCTTAATGTTCCAGTTCTTAAATAGCTTAACTTAGTTAGGAACTCTAAAACACGGGTAAAAGCTCATAACAACGTATTAAAATCTCCATTTCACACGTTACACAGGCCTTAAAAGTTTTCGGTAAATCTGCTACACTACTGAACCTAAGATTTCTAGAAACATTCATTCCCACTGTTTTGCTCGTTATTTTAGTAATAAGACGGCAGATAAAATTAATATTATAGTCTTGTGTAATACAATGTGTACTAAGTACTACGAATGAATACCCGACATTGAAGGAGAACTACTCCGTATGCTTAAGGATGATTATACGAGTCTGCCCGCGAAATTCAAATTTAATTAGGTTTTTCGCAATTTGTAAACTAATACGACAAACTAGGCTTATGACCTTCTAATTGCGCCAGTAGAATTATCATCTTCACAGGTTTACATAAAAATCTTTACTTGAAAGTGACCAGTTTAAGAAATTAATCAAAATATTGAGTTGGACGTGAGTTACTCACAAATTAGTCGATATTTGGATTAATTTCTTAAACTGGACACTTTCAAGTAAAGATTTTTATATAAACCTGTGAAGATGATACTGCCATTGTCGCAATTAGAATGCCATAAGCCTACTTTGTCGTATTAGTTTACAAATTGCGAAAAACCAAATTAAATTTGAATTTCGCGGGCAGAACTGTGTTTTCCACCTTAATAGCTTATAATAGTACATCGTTCTTTAGTAGGTACTTCGTTCGCTTGGCTCTGAACGAGGGGGATACAAAAAATCAGAATAATTATTATAGTACATAGTTAATTTAATACATCGTTCTTTGTGGACCTATTTGGTCTGTGGTTCTGTAGCTCGGCTCGCAACTACTGTACTAATTATACTAGAAGTCCGAACTAGTACAGTCTTTTGAATGTACTAGTACGGAACGCTCCTTTTAGTGACCGAGCAAGAACGAGCCTAAGAATTTATAACAAACTAAAAACGACACCATTTTAAGCGCCACATTTTTCTGTGCTTCTAATAAGTAAATTGTTCGCTATAAACGGCCTGCAACCTGTTTTCATTGTTATTCTCTGGGGAGAGAAAATGCGTGTCGGTACACGGGGCCGCTTGATTTGTGCCGATGGAGCTGTCAGTTTTGTGTGCGATTGTTTTGAAAATAAACTTTTATAGAGCCGCTCTCTTTATTTTTAAAGCTATTTATGCAGTTTTGTCCACGAAACTCTTCTTTATTATGTTTCTGTTTAAGCGATGACGGGATCTAAGTCATCATTTCAATTGGTCTGATGGAACCTTTCAAGAGCCATTTGCCGCCTGTATCCAGCTTCTGTCAATCTAGTTGTGCGGGGAGGGGGAGGGGGAGGAGGGGGAGGGCGTTGGTGCTGTTCACATGAGAATCTGATGAAAAAATCTGATCTAGTAAAGGTTTCAAGTTCTACAAACTTTTATGGGATTTTGCGTGGTTCTATAGTAGATAAAAGTGGTAACTGGTAACCGTAGATTGAGTATGAGGCCCGCGCAGACCTATTTGAATATCGAAACATTTGTCTGATCGGTTATTTCCCTACTCAATGGTGGCGCTTTGTGTCTATGCAAGCCTTTAGCGGCTAAAAGCCAGATGCGTTGCAAGGAGGGCCGCCGTAAATATTTATAATTTTTACTTCGCTTCCGTAATACAGGGCACAGAAATAGAAGGCATTAGATTACGATTAGAATTAAGGCTACAGGAAGATAAAGACGTTCTATTTGAAGTTCTTTGTTTCCTCATACTCGAATCATTGCAGTAGTGATATTCCATGGCATTTGTGACATTCCAAAATTAAGTTAATGTTCTTCCAGTTTTTACTGCCAATTCATTTGCGTGGAGTTTTATAAAAATACCGAGGGAACCAATTGTTCTTCCCGAGTCTAATTAACTCTTCAGTCCCCACTCTAATTTTGCAAAAATCACGTTGCTGCCGGATCGAAAGACAAACCAACAAACAAATATTATTTCGCATTTGATATTAACTTTAGAGTAAATATTACTTATTACATAATTCGAAGAGCTGATGGTCGTTGGGTTCCTAAGGCGCTGGAGTGACGACTCCGCACGGTGCGTAGTTTTGGCAGACCCCCCACCAGGTGGACCGACGACATCAAACGAGTCGCAGGGAACCGCTGGATTCAAGCGGCACAAGACCGAAAACTGTGGAAGTCCATGCAGGAGATCTTTGTCCAGCAGTGGACGTCTATAGGTTGATAAAGAAGAAGAAGAATTATTATTAACGATTAACGATTTTAAAACAGATTTTTCTATTTAGTGGTTAGCTGTTATCTTTTTAATAATAATATAATAATAATAATTATTTATTTGCCAGAATGTTTGTACAGTGGGATGGTAGTATCAAAATATACTGTCAGTAAAGAATATAACATTCAACTAAATTAATAGTGTGCAAATACTTATGATACATTAATTTATAATTCTACCACTCTTCATTCGTTCGATTATTATGGCTGGTTCTCTCTTACAGGATAGGTAGGTAAGTACTACCTATAATCAAATAATTAACTATCAATTATAATATTATCGCTCATTTTTTAAATCTATATTTATTAATTTACTGCTACCAATTATTTTGCAGCAAAAATTTCATTCTTTTCACTTTGTCTTTATTTTTCTTTTTTCCCTCCTTTTTTTCCTTTTTTAGCCGTATCCCAAAATAGAGAAAGCACATTTTAGATTCTAGGTACCTTTCAGCATATTAAGGAGACTAAACAATCCGCGAATGTTATGATTGCATTTTTCACCCATCAGGGTTTTCTAGTTCCTCCTCAAAGTGACGAAGACGTCGACACTGCCTTTTTACGAGGCTTCTATGAAAGCCTATTGATGTCACAGCATGGACCCCATGCTATTACGAAGTGGAAGTGGGTTGGGAGCCCATTCCGCCGTGTTGTGACTCCACGGGTGGCGAGTAAAAACTATTGCATTAGGTCTTTATAGGTGCTCAATTTTCTGCCACTTTATAGTAATTTTTTTTTTGTTCGATGAAGGCAGTAAGTTGCAGACACATTATTGTGTTGTGGTGTATTGGGAAGTGGCAGAAGATCAACAGTGGGATTTTTTATAAATGTACTAGCTTTTGCAAGCCACTTCGTCCGCGTGGAGTTAGTTTTTCTAAAATATCGCTCCCTCTGTTTTACCGTGATAAAAATTTCAATAAGGGTACGTTTATGCACACGCGGCGAGTTGTGCGGAGCCCGCCGCGGCGCCCGTCGCTGTGACTGCCGCATTCAACGCAAACGCGTTTGCATGAACGCTCTCATACTTGGCCACATATTTGAGTTACGCGCCACGCGACGCACCACGCGACGCGCAACGCGCTGCGTGACCTCGGTGCCCGCCGCGTTCAACGCAAACGCTTCTGTATGAACGCTCTCATACTTGGCCGTATGTTTGAGTTTACCGCGCGGCACGACGCACCGCGCGCCGCATAACGCCCCGCGTTTGCATAAACGTACCCTAATCTGTGCCCTAATGGAGCCTTATGTCACTTTCCAAGTCCTCAACTAACCTTACAAAAAAATCTCTTCGATACTCCGTCGCTGTGTGGAGTTAGTAAGGATTATAACAGTGTGGCGATTGCAATCACCTCTGATTGGTTGAATTTATGGCTTTCGTGCTTCATCATTGCATTTAACAAAATATAGCGAGAGAGAGAGAGCCAATCAAGGGTTGTTTAACAAATAGCGAGAGAGTACCAGCCAATCAAAGTTGATTGCGATCTACACACTGTTGGCATTTTTAGTAGGTAAGGTCAAGGGGAGTAAGAGAAACGGTGGGGTAAGAGAAACACAAAGCTTTATCTAGCAAACTATGCAGTTTATCGAAATTTGCTATCAGTCGATAAAACAGTATTGTCGAAGTGGTTTAAATTTTTTTAAAGAGATGTCGCTGCGATAATTCTTCAATGTTATATTAAAGAAAGAAATTTGCCATTTTTCAAAACTCAAAACACGAGTTAGACACGGTTTTATTTATTGCTTGTTTTAAAGTGATTTTATAGAGTTTTCAACAGTTTTTTGTGGTAAGTACTTAGAGTAATGTATAGATTTAATGTTCCAATTGTTTTTTCTGTCTTAAACGTTCAGTTAATTAATTTAAGACATGTTAAAGATTCTAGTCACTAAAAGTTCCGAGTGGGAAAGTGAAACAGAGATGAGCGGGGAAGAGAAACATATGTTTCACTTCCCCCATTTTCAGAGATTACCAACCTTCTTTAAATTATATGTTATTTAAAACAAACTAATATTTGATTATAGGTCATCTTGTGTCTGCCACACCAAATTTATTAATTTTATTGGTGAAAGCAAGAATAGAGAAAGACGTAAAAATATTGTAAACACGGTGTTAGCTATGTTATTGAACTAAAAAATTAATAAATTTAGAACTTACTCAAAATTTGTTTTGGTTTACTACCCCTGACTTGGCGACTATGTTTCACTTACCCCATTTCAGGGGTAAGTGAAACAAAACCATAGTCTACTTTTAATGAATAATTTCGTCGTTTTTTGCACGACTAGAGGGCTTGAAGATCATGTCATAAGAATGCCGATTTAATGAAGAGTATATAGCATTTATTGTTATTCAAATTGACAATCTTTTTACTGGCTTACAGGTCATTTTCTAGAAAAAAACAGTAAAGTATGTTTCACTTACTCCCCCTGACCTTACCACAACTGAGTCATAAGTTTTTGAAAAAGACTTGTTTCTAGTTGATATTGGCGAAGTGTATTGTGCTTGCTTGGCACTAGAGAAAAGCAAAATAAACCTAGAAAAGAAGAAAACTTACTGACTAGATAAGTTGCAAGCTTAGTTTCAACTCGCAACACCACACCTGCTGCGTGATTGTAGGACAAACCAAACCAACAAGCTATGATAACTGAATATTTTTTAACGTTCTTTTACTAAGCGGACCTGGAGTCCCGGACGGTCTAGCATGACTCGACTTACAACAACATACAACGTGTTGTTTCATAAACAGTCAAATAACAGTTTTATAGTTTTAAATACGCAATGCCATTAGTACCCATTAGGTAAGCATACTCAACAATAATATAAAGGAAAGCTCATTTTTATCAATACTTTAATGTCTATTAAAATGTAGGCCGCTTTTAATGGACGACCTTAGTCTAAATATTGGAAATTATACAAATGTTATGTAGGCCCTACTTTCATCATCGTAACTCTTAATATCCATTAATACGAATAAATACACGGTGTAAAACCAATTGTTTCTTGAGTGATTCTTATAAATGGGCTATAAAACTTGCTGAAATGTTGTTGACAGTTTAAGTCCAGCATTTTTATACCCTGGTTATTTCACAGTAGGTACTTACCTACTTGTAAATATGAAAAGATGGAAATATTTGGTTGGATTTGGCTTTCGCGTCTTTTGTATGTGATTACTGATTACTGACGCCAAGGTAGACAATTTTTCATTGTCATTTTCGTTTCGTATTATGGTCGCCGGAATTACTCAAGTACTAGCATTTATTTTGTGTACAAGTATCTTCTTTATCGTTAAAAAAAAATATTAAATAATTAATTATAAAAAGTGACAGAAAGACTGGCTCAAAGAAAAATTCTTGGCACCATTTAACGCGGTTACGATTTGTCTTACGATTTGTAGAATTATATAGATGTTGTATAGATATATGGTTCCTATAGGTAGGTAATTGGATATGGCTATAAATTTTATTATTGAAATTTAAATAAAAAAAAATCTTTGAAGTTTATAGTCTCCATTAACTCTGAAGATAAAAACAACGTAAGCAAATCACTCAATCTCTATAAAATCGCAATAATATCTTCATCACTTTAGTAACAAATTGAGGTAGGTATAATTACGCCAGGGAAAATCCTTCACCGTCATCGTAAGGCTTGACGCTCATTGGTATCTATCGTCTGATTAATTCATTGGATCAATCGCTTCCGAACCGAACCGAAGTATCTGACTAGGTATGTCAAAGTTGCCGTAAAGATGCTCGAGCTTGTTCTTAAGGGGCTACAACGATTCTAATTTTCATCAATAATATTATGTAAGAAGGATAGACTGACTGCTCTATACCCAGAAAGAGATGGCACTAATCCAAAAAATAATAGAAAACATGAGTGATTTCAGATTTTCTAGATTTATAATGCGGTAATTTTGTCTCAACTACACTGTACAGAACCCATTCTGGACAGTTTAGCAGAGAATATTGAAAATTGCAATTTTCTACAAAAAAAATATTATCTACCATTTTCGATTAAATTGAAAAAAAAAATTTTAGCAGTGCTTAGAATATTTTTTGGTCGAGAAAATTGTTTCCAATTATTTATTTCAAAGCAATTTAAACTAGAGACCTAAAAAGGATTATCAATGCGAGCTGAAGTTAGAAATGCGCTCCACTGCTAGAAATGCCAGATGCTCAAGTCATAGTCGCCAGTGAACGGCCGGCCTAAGCCAGGGGTCTATCACTCGCCATCATCGTACCAAATGTAGCGATAAAATCGGCGTGGCTAATTAGTGAAATCAAAATAAAAAGCGTTGAAACTTTGAGAACTTTCACATCGCGAATCAATCTTGCGCGAAGTGAACGATACTTAATTCTTTTATTATCTTAGGGCCAGTTGAGCATCAGGTGGTTAAAGTTAGGTTACCAGCATTTAACAGCATGTCACAGCAAAATAATGCATTCCTGCGTGAAATAGTGTCATGAACAGCCAAATTGAGACAGAAGTCAGAAGATGAGGTAAATAGCCGCGGTTTAGGAATTGCCACTAAAACTTCATTCAGTCTCCAAGCAGGAACATATTTGTTCTATTAAAAAACTACACTAGCGGCACGCTATGATGGCCGGTTTGACACATTACAATAGTGATGTGGAATGTCAATTTATTCTCGAACAAAAAACAATTAAGTTTTGTTTTTGTACCTGATTAAATAGGTTTAATAAAACACTTCTCTTTTTTGGTGTGTGAAGTTTATTTTCTTCTGTGCCAGTCTCGCCATATTTTTTTTTAGTTATCCGTCTAACAGTTCGTTGTCCAATATTAAGCGCATCAGCTACGCGTTCAACCACTGACGTTATAGGTAAAATTGGCCCTCCATTTTGAGCTTCACGATCGAAATAGTTACGAAGGCGTATTACGAACTCACGTGTCTGACTATTTAGAACAGTTCTCTGCGTACGTTCGGTCATATCGACGAAATCCACAACAAAGGGCTTGAACAGAGTCCAAATTAACGAGCAAGGGTCAACAGTAATGCAGTATCAATATTTGAAATCCAAAGCCAGGTCAAAACTATATCACAATCGCATTGCACTGACAGTTTATACTTTTCGAAGCAACGTCAATTCGAAACTGCTTTGTTTTGCATTGAGCATTGACGCGAGTTTGCCGGAGGTAGTAGTTGTGCTAGCCAGCGATCCTATGTGACGATCGTATTAGATTCCATTTTTAAAAATTTTCAATTTAGAAAACCAAATGCCGAGTTGTGGTATATATCATATAAAAATAAAAATTTTACCTTTTGTATGAAACAGCTGATATTTTTTTGCGATTTCAGAGGTTTGTCCACATAGTGAAAATTGTTCATATTCACAAGTACATTCACCCCTTAAATGGTGCAAACTGATTTTTCTACACTTGTATACATTTTAGAAATCAATTTAATAAATAAATTTTGAGTCCTAAACCTAAAACTACATTCGATAAAATTTATGAATCTCTGCACATCACTATCGTCAATAAAGTAATACAATTATTTCCTTCAAAGTCGTTATCAATTAATACGGAACTTCATGAGCGGACAAACGTCAAACCGGCCATCATAGCGTGCCGCTAGTGTAATTGATAAAACATTAAAAAATCTGCCTAAAATTGCAAAAATTTTACCCTAACCGTGGAGGGATACTACATACGGACTTGTGCAGTGCTGTTGGTTTTTATGTGGTTAAAAACTCTAACGGTTCATCTTCACCACCGTATATGCAACCGGCCGTTAGTAATTAGTTTTGATCACGGGTAATAAATTGGTTTATTCGAGAGAATGTATCTGAGTAAACAAAATAGGTTAACATTCATTTTGAGAGAGGCATCAAATCTATAAACTACCTACCTCAACTGTTACTGAATCTTCTAGTACATTTTGTTTACACCTAAGTCAAGGCACTTTCTTGAAGAAATTTTTAGAATCTACAAAAGCCTAGTACAGTCTTGTTTCTGGGATCCAGTAGCACCTTTAGTTTGAAGTCATCTGTCCAGTAGAAGCTTTACCAACATTATGATTTCAGTTGCCGGATTGCCATTTGCCTTTAGAACCTGGTTTTTGCCGATCTATTACCTACATTTGTAGACCAATATTTGCCCCGTACATCCGAAGTCTGAGCTATGTGCCCTACCCTTTAAAGCTTCTCTTTAGTGTTTTCTTTACCTGGTGCTAGAGATACTTCCAACATGGCCAAAGCACGCTGTGTTTGAGTTTTCTCATTACAGTTCATTAATCCTTACTAATATTATAAATGCGAAAGTGTGTTTGTTTGTTGGTTTGTTGGTTTGTCCTTCAATCACGCCGCAACAGGGCTACGGATCGACGTGATTTTTTGTACCTATGGGTATAGTTGAGGACCTGGAGACTGACATAGGCTACTTTTTCTCCCGGATAATCAAAGAGTACCCGAGGGATTTTAAAAACTAAATCCACGCGGACGAAGTCGCGAGCATAAGCTAGTACTAAAATAATCGACTGTGACAGACGGACGGACGAAGAAAGTCTCACTACCGGCGGGAATGGGGCTACTTTCTGTCTGCCCGTCTTAACATGTGTTGAATTATGATTATGTATGCTTTATGCAGTATCTATTGTACTGTAAACTTGTTTTGAAAAGAGCAACCGCCGAGTTTCTTGCTGGTTCTTCTCGGCAGGAAGGGCATTCCGAACCAGGCAGTGCAGTGGTAGATTCATTGACCAATCAAAAGCACTCGTAAAAAAGTTTATTTGAATAAAAATGCGACATGCGATGCGACAATTTATAATCATTCTGTCCAAAAAAAGATTAGTTATGAAGTACAACTTCTCTAGACGTATTTCTTTTAGCTTTACCCTAGACTATTATAAGGTAACTTTTCAAAACTATTTTGGGACCAAAAATATACTTAAAGCCTTTACCAAAATCGACAAAAAAAATTGTGTTCATTGTTGTGTTAAGCCGAACTTAAAAATTGTATTTTATGAATAGAACTCGTCTCTTTATACTTTAGCGCCACAGCTTTTTTGTTGCCAAGTCATATATAACTTATAACATACAGGTCTTATTTATACAACTTGTTAAAATAGCGCCAGGTAGCGCTATTTTAACTAACTGTAATTAACTTGTAATTACTATGAAAGTGGTATGGTGTCTAGGACACATTTTTATAATTGTCACTAAGGCATACTGCAGACGATAGACAAATTAAAATTTGAAATTACTTTTTGGATCAAACAGTTTTTAACGTAATCTATACTTATTGTTTATAAAGAGCAACTGCTGAGTTTCTTGCCGGCTCTTCTCAGCAGAATCCGCTTTCCGAACCGGTGGTAGAGTCATGAACTCATGACTTGTCATAAGAGCCACAGGTTGGCCTACGTGAAATAAATAATTTTGAATTTTGAACTGTTTATTGCCTTTGCTTTCGTTTCTTTCGTCGCGATCGTCGTACGGATGAAATTCGTTAATATGAAACGGAATTCATCGCTTAATATATTAAGAATTTAAATCTAGTTAACCCTAGACGTGTAATATTTTCTTAATATGTATTTAAATGAGACCAACCTCGATATATAAAAAAAGAATCATTAAAATCAGTTCAAAATCAATACACAAAGGCTTTCGTTGGTAAAGTAGTCTATCAAAGTATATTATATATAATTATAGTAA
This sequence comes from Oeneis ivallda, assembly GCA_029955525.1. Lineage (NCBI taxonomy): Eukaryota > Metazoa > Arthropoda > Insecta > Lepidoptera > Nymphalidae > Oeneis > Oeneis ivallda. Next base: position 4,431,587 of record JARPMR010000015.1, read on the forward strand.
TCATACTTTAACTATTATCTACATGATTATTGACCGAATCATCAACTGAAATGAAAATATGTTGATTTATATTTTTAAAATACTTGTATCAAAATAGTTAATGTCACTCGAGTCTCAAATAAATTTTAATATAAAGGAAACACCAACGGCCAATAATCTTTTTTAAATCTGAACTCGTTCGCGTTTCAGAAACTTTATGGAAAGCCAAGTATATCAGCGGGAGTGAAGTCATAGTCTTATATTTTACCATGTTTATAGACATTAACTTATCTTGACAAAGACCAGGCTGTATAGTGAGTGTGTGTACCCCTAAGATGCCTTGTTAGAAAGTTGATACGTATTTATTTAACGTGAACCGTGCGAACGTTATTATTTATAGTAATATGTGTTGGAAAGCCGAGGAAAGCGCGTCAGTCTGTTTATCACGGTCAGGTAATAGGTGTTTGTGAGGTGATTAGCTGGTATACTTGAGACTTGCGATCGGTTAATAGCAACTGCCGTCAAATTACCTTCGATGACAAGTCATAGTCTACTGTAACACAGTGTGAAATATAAAAAATCGGCCAAGTGCGAGTCGGGTCTCGCTCTTTTAGGGTTCCGTTAAAAAAATTAAATTAAAATATTTCCATGTACCCATGGAAATATTTTTATTTAATTTTTTTAATTTAATTTAATTTTTATTATTTGTTGTTATAGCGGCAATAGAAATACATAATATGTGAAAATTTCATCTCTCTATCTATTACGGTTTACGAGATACAGCCCGCTGACAGACGGACGGACGGACGGACGGACGGACGGACGGAGGGGCGGACGGACAGCGTAGGCTTAGTAATAGGGTCCCGTTGGTACCCTTTGGGTACGGAACCCTAAAAAGGCTTTTGAATAGTTTATGATTAAGTTGCATTAGATAGACATGATATACCTACCTATCTATTGATACAACTCTATAATAACCTTAATAAGTAAGTCTATAACAACAAGTCCTACTAAAAATGGCTCTACCAAAGTCGGAGTAAGCATGAATGGCCAGCGTGGTTTATTATGACCTATAACCCTTCTCTGAGAGGAGACCTGCGCTCAGTAGTGAGCCGTTGATCAGTTGCTGATGATGTTGATGATGCTAAAGAAGAAGAAGATGATGATGATGAGTCTCTAGATATATAAACTACATCTGTGATCTAGGGTAGTGTACAGACGATCACACCCACCCACAAAACTGTCACTATAATAGAAACCTCAACGGATGTCCCTGTAGGGTAACTTAAAAACAAACTATCAAATCAGACTCAAAAAATCTAAACCTGTTTAGTCCACTATAAAGGACAAGTTCCCGATTATCATTATAAGCAGTCAAGGCGCGTTAGCTTAAACAGTTTTTTATCGTCCTAATGGTGGAAGCAGCGCTGTAAATCAGCGGCTGCATGTTGGATTAGCGGCCTCATTTTCCACGCATTTGCATATAGAGTACCTACCTACGGATACGTACTTTGTAATACTTTAGGGATGTGGTCTTATTTTTAGGACATTGCGTTTTGTGTCTGCGTCATGATGGCAACTCTCAATAAACATCCCCAGAAGTTCTAGAGGACTTCCTACTTAACTTTTTGGGAATGTAGAATTTCGCAAGGGGATGCGTCATCTATCTGCGCAAATAAAACGCCGAAGAGACTTCTTTGTAGATTAGTTCTTGGCCTAGCTATTTCCTAAAACAAAGTAAAAATTAAGCGCGCGTTACGTTCATGTTTATTATCCTTTTTGTCCTTTACAATGACGATTAGACCTGTGTTTTCATAAGTTCGATATTAGTATGAAGTAATGAAGCGTCACATATATTATACGCAAACGAAACGCTGATGATGATAATTAGCAAGAAAAGGTTAGAATTATTTTGCTATAATCCGCCAACAGAAAAAATCTGTATGGTCAAACATGCAATTAAAAGCTAAGCACCACTCACCTTCCCAGCCAGGCAAAAAAGCCAAGTTCCCAAGCAAGCAATGCCACCACCACTCACATGCACCACCACACAAGACTTTTACACTACTCTCGACGCACGTTTCGCCCCGACACCGGAGCAGTCCAGCAGGAGTCCGGAGCAGGAGGTGCTGCATGTGAGTGGTGGTGGCATTGCTTGCTTGGGAACTTGGCTTTTTTGCTTGGCTGGGTAGGTGAGTGGTGCTTAGCTTTTAATTACATGTTTGACCATACAGATTTTTTCTGTTGGCGGATTATAGCAAAATAATTCTAACCTTTTCTTGCTAATCATGAACTTCCGCAAAGTAACGCCTGCTTCTATCCAATATTTGATGATGATAATATTTTCTCTTGATTTTCTCCTAGATTTGCCCGTTCTAACTTTATCTAAGTTTTGCGCTCACTGCGCTCACGATTATTTGAACTTTTCCCTGTTTCTTCTTAATAATGATTGTGTATGAAGGTATTTGTATAGATGCAAGCTTCTCTTATGCCTCAGCCCCACTATAAGTCAATAGACTAGACTAGACGCGGTAATGACGTCAGCCCACTTGTAGGATGGAGCGAGCATTCGAGCCACTTCGATCACTATCGTTCGGTTAACCATTTAACGTGTACTCAGTCTCAATGATATTAATAGATGAAATGATTCAGATAATGATTTTATAGGTATACCCGTGTGGGTAGGCCCCATGGATTTGATTAGGTATAGGGTATGCTTCTGCCAATTCCATCAATTCCAAATGATGACCAATTGATGGAGCAGAAAATATTCAAGATACCTTTTGTATGGCATTGGATGATGATCTGTCAGTCTCAGGGGTGACTTTGGTAAAATTGAAAGTGAATTCTATCGTCTATTGGATGCCTTAGTATACCTATAGTTTTGAACCTAATTTTTGAACGATAATAAAGCATGAAAGTAAGATAAAAATGCTAGATTTTGTATTAGATAAAAATGTCACTTTATTGATTTATACAAAAGCTTAATATTTTTGTGTACTTTTGCTTATTCAAAGTCTGAAATCAGATTAGGTTAGGTAGGTAAGTACTAGGTTAATTTTTTGGTTGTCACCACTTATAATACATACTGATTACTGTTATTCTGTTAATCCATTGAGGAATATACATCAATGTTTAGCACATTGATGTGATAAACTCTTACTATCCTACTTCCTACTAATATTATAAATGCGAAAGTTGATGAAAGATGGATGGTTGGATGGATTTTTGTTACTCTAAAATCCGACAACGAATGAACCGATTTGGCTGAAATTTGGAAGGGTCATAGCTTATACCCATTATTAACACATAGGCTACTTTTTATCCCGGAAAATTACAGAGTTCCCGCGGGAATTAAAAAACCTTAATACACGCGGACGAAGTTGCGGGCATCATCTAGTAATATATAATAAAGGGCATACTTCAAGATTATTGTCTCATTAGACACTTCTACATTATCTAGAAACGATTACCAGTAGAGTCCGTTCCAATTACTTTTTCCATTAACAACTTAGTGTGCATTGAAAGCTCGTGTGTCGTGACACTTAGATCGCGAGCGATTTCATTCGCTGCTGTTAGTTATAGATCAAACTTTTTGCTGTGATTGGTGCTAGGGATGGTATTATTCGTCAAAGGCAACTCTAAAGTCGAAATTTTGGTGAATCTTTTTGAAAAAATTCGACTTTAATGATTTGCCTACTGGCACAGAATATATAATAGTACTACGCACTACTGGCTATTCCACAGTAGGTAGTATCTACTTTTTCAAGTTTATGGGCTGGTTTTCTTCCAAGGCGCGTCAATTGCATTGCTATTATTTATTTGAAAACTAAATTTAAATTGCTTAAAACTAAAAATCCGTAAATATTCTCTTTTTCGGGATCAATCCAAAAATTCGAACATAGATAATTAAAGTTAAATTAGGATGAGGTGAAATAAAAGATTTCAATTATGTAGAGCCCCCTTTAATTAACTTCATTTATATTGAACTGGAATAATAATAATATGTTTATCTGTATAGCTAAAATAAAATTGAAAATCCTAATAAAAACTGAAACTGATTTAAAAAGATGATTTTAAATAAATGGAATGAAATGCAAAAAAAAATTTTTTTGCTATTAAAAGTAATGATTTTAACATCCGAGTTCAAGCTTAATTCCTTTTGAAAAATCTAATCATGTTTATTTGACTATGAGTGCAACGACACCGACAGAATCTTCGACTATGACTAAGGCTACTTACATTACATCCCTAGTAATAAGCAGCCCACCATTGCATTGGAAGGGTAATTTATTGGCACGTGATGGAATTGTTCTATTAGAAGTTAGAACTAAGTAATTGTATCGTGCTATACTGAATTCCAAGGATGAAGAGAATATTATTATTTATTAGTACTTTATGTTTAGTGATATGTACTAAGCTACTAACTATTCTATATTAGGTATTAGGTATCTACACTAAACATGCAGTCTTTCAATCTGGCTGCCACATAAATTTCAATAATTATTAATTAATTACCTACTGATAAGAATTTCATAACTCTACCCTTTATGAAGTTCACAGGCTTCGTTGGTATTCTAAATTTGTGCTCATTTATCATTATCTCAGTTATTTGAACAAAAAGGGTAAGTACTGAAGTTGTTACAAAGACGATCCATAGATAACAGAATAACACCAAAAGACCAATCAAAGAATTCCATAATGCTTAATTATATTATTGACCTACCAAAACGCCTATGAAGTAGGTTAGATAAGGTGTTTATAGGTCTGAGATTCGCCGTTACAATCGTCAAGCTATAGATGTCGACTGCTGGACATAGAAATACTTGTAGGGACTTCCACAGGCCGTGGTCATACGCGGCAGGTATCCAGCGTCTCCCCAGCAACTCGCTTGATGTCTGCCCACCTAATGCGGTGCGAGTTTGCCGTAGGAATAACTAGGAATCCCAGCGTGATACCACTCAATTCAGTCATTATCTACCTGTAGATGTCCACTGCTGGACATCGGTCTCCTGCATGGACCTCCACAGGCTTCGGTCTTGCGCCGCCCGAATCCAGCGGCTCCCTGCGACTCGTTTGATGTCGTCGGTCCACCTAGTGGAGGCTCTGTTAACACTGCGCTTACCGGTGCGGGGTCGCCACTCCAGCACCTTGGGACCCCAACGACCATCAGTTCTTCGAATTATATGTCCCGCCCATTTCCACTTCAGTTTCGCGACTTGCTGAGCTATATCGGTGACTCAATTCAGTAGTCAGTCATAAATCATAATCATAAATCAAAAGCCCCAATATATCCTATGCAAAAATGCCTATAGTTACCCACTATAAAGATATTTCAAACAGAACCGGCCATTTGTAGGACATTTAACGTGGGAAGTGTTTATGTAAATTTGTAAGTTCATTCATTGATCATTGATTTGTGATCATCGGTTATAACGACCGGTTTTGAATTTGTTACCGGTATAATTTAACCTGTGTTCAACTTAGAGATGTTATCATTATGAAGGCTGGTAGGAAGGCTGTTTAGTTATTTAAGTGGAGTGTCTAGTTGAAAATTTTCATACAAAAAGCGATAACGTTTTGCTACCCGTAAATGTTGTCCAATGTTCATAATTTTTTGAAATGTTGCAGATACAATGAAAAACTATGCCCGTACGTTTTAATTTTAAAGAAATATTGCTTATGTTAAAAGTTATTAGTGACTAAATATCCATATTTTTGACTAAAAAACTTCCTCGACTAATTTTATTTTTTTAAATTTAACTAAACTGAAATACTAAAAAAATGAAACGTACGAGCCTAGATTAAGGTGTACTGAATCTAATGAGACCAAAATTGTCTAATTTTGTAAACGTTTAGGGGGGTAAAAACGTTATGACCCGAAACAATATTTCAAGAATAAAATTTAGGCAAATAACTCCTGGACTTGCAACTCTCTCTATCGCACGATGCGGGTCGGGCAGCGAAGCGTTGTGAAACAGATAGCATTTTGGAAAATACCTACTCGAGTCGCGTTTCGTCACTAGACACTACTCTTAAGGCTTGGAATGAAGCGAATTCTTTCGTAAACAGTCAATGTCTTAACCAAATTGACTTGTGCTATCCTTTACCATAAGGAGCATTGTGAAAAGGATAGCACAACATTTAAAGCTATCAATTTAGTTTAGTTGACAGATTGTGTACAGATTTCTAATGCCCGTTTTCAACAATGTTGCCTAACTTTTACGGGGTATCTAAGCTAAGTTGGGTGACGCTTTCTGACAATTTTGTTTTTAAGAACACTTGGAACACCTAGAGGTCAAAATGATATGGGTAGGTACCTAGGGGATTGTATTTATGGGCTACCTACGTAAAGAGAGTCCTAGTTAGGAGGTGATTTAGGTATGAATGGTAAAAACAGGCATTAGTCTTGTTTAATCTTTTGTAATATTGGAGAAGTTTATTTTATTGTTAACAAGCAAAGGACAGAAATGAGCTTTGGAATGCACTTCCACTGGCAATGTACGTCAATCAAAGTCACTAAGACATTTTCAAAAATGCTGTAGGTAAAGAACGATTATCTTGCAAACTGAAGACGACAATTAAAATAACTTTTTCTCCTAACTGTAGATAATAATTAAACTATATTATTAGTCTATTTTATAAATATGTATAATATTGTTTTATTTATTTGTTTATTGTTGGTATATGTTGAAGTTATTTGCATGTACGTATATGTTATAGGAAATGACCATCTGCAGTTCAATTTTCCTTAAGTTTTCCTATTCCTAAGGTCTGGTAGAGACCGCTGCTAAGTGATAAGGCCGCCTTTTGTGTTATACTTTTTTGTCTTCGTTTCTTTTCTATTTTTTGTTGTTGTTTTGGGTGGTACAAATAAAGAGTATGATAAAGAAATAAATAAATAGAATTTTAAAAAATGACAAAAAATTAAGATTAAGATGGTTGCTATAAAGTAGAGTGTGAATCTGGAACCGATAACAGCTTTGTAAAAACAACTTAATGGTTTGATTCATAAAGCTAAATAGCTTACCTTGATTCCAAGCAGAGGTGATATTCTCATGGTAGAAATACTCGTTCTCCTCTTCATCAGACCACAGCACCCCTTCGATGCTCGACGTGATGCCCTGACCTTCCGAACCCTCCACCCAAGACCTCCTCGACAGCTGATCGTAGCACGGAGGGCCCGTTAAGGAATACGCGGATATATCGGCTAAGGACGACCTAAAGTTCTTTACACTACGACTATCTATGGGACGATAGTATCGCAAAGATCGACTATCCTCAGATTTAACAGATCGGAGTGATCTGCAATCGTAGTTGGGGCCATCGTTCGTAATGTCTCCCAAGGAAACCTTGAAGTTATTAGACCCTATGTCCCCTAAAGGGACTTCGCAAGACCGTCTCTTCATACTAGTTTTTTGCGATGGCGTCTCCCCTGTAGCTTGCATGTGGCGGCTTACGCCCGCGCTGTGCAGAAATTCGTTCGAATTATACATTTTTTTAACTAACTTAATTGCTAAGCTTTAGGAACTTAATGATTGACTACATGTGGAATTATTCGTTCGTTCGCGCCTAGAGTGATGCATGGTATCTGAAACAATGGAAAGAATAATGTTAAGCTAATGTATTTAGAATAAAGGAGGAGTTTTTTTTATTGAAAAATACAAATTTAAAAAAGGTGAAACATGTATAACAGCGCCATCTCTTTAATGGTTTAGGTAAAAAAATAAATTCATATCAGTGCCATCTAGTACGAAACGGTCGTACTACGATGAACGAGCACGACCGACCCAAACGTCAACAGCAGCTTTCATTTTTTGTTGCGTGACTGTTGTTAATGTAGTTTTTGAGTTACGCAATAGATGGCAGTGTATTATTTTTATAATATAATTTCTAGAAAACCTATTTAGGTTTTCTAGAAATTATATTATAAAAATAAATATGTCTTGTCATGATATTAACGTAATTATTTAACTAATGCCTAAGGCCCGATTGCAGAAACGCCGGGTTATTCTTTTAACCCAGAGTTACATAGCTGCTGCTTTGATAGATTTCGTTTATAGCTTCTGTCCAAATTACAAATTTATTCCTGGGTTAAACCTAACCCGGCGCGGCGTCTCTGCAAGCGGGCCTAATAGGTAATATTAGTCGTACTTTTATTATTTTGTCTGATTGTGATTTGTATGTCTTGTCACAAAAGCAAAGAAGCAATGACCAAAGAGTAAAATATATACCTACACGCGTAGCAATATCTGCAATGGCTGCGAAAAACTAAATGGGGATACCGGATATGAACACGGATTCCTTTGTCCTTTACTACCTACATAGTATTTATTTGAAAAGGATACGCCTGCCTGCCCGCGGGCAATATAATATCCTGATATTAAATAAAACTCCTCGCAGACGGAGTCGCGGGCAAAATCTATTATTACACTATGCATTTTGGGTGTATTAGCTATCTAATTTATTTTCCCATATTATTTTAGTTTTTAGCTATTGGAAATAATAATTTTTTTCAGTTGTTGTTGTGCCCCTAAACGAAATAATTTAAATTTTTGCTCAGTTAGCGGTCTACTTGCCTTTGTAGACTTTTTCGGTAGGTAGGTATACGGCAGTGTTTACTTAATCCGTATTACATTTTTGCAAAAAATCAGTATCATTATAGTCTCTGCTAGATTGCCCAGAACCCACCCGCATTGCATCAATGCACAAACGGGCAAAGTTAGCGCGCTAAAAGTTCAGAAAGCGTAAAAATTTCAAAGCGCACGCCAGCTACAATTATCAGGGGGCCACGGACGGGGCACTCGCCGAAAGTTTCAGTTTCAAATTGTGGCTGGCGTTCGTTGCCAGACTCTGTAGTTGGGCGCTAGTTACGATTTATCCCCCGGGCAGCAAACATGTATTATAAAAACAAATCACCAATGGCTTTTGTTGTCAGTTATTTGTGTTGTATGAAAACCTAGGATAGAGCTCTAACTTAGAACTAAAAGTACTAAACTGTAGGTATAATTATCAGATGAGTCGTAAGGAGCAGCTGGATACAGGCGACGCAAGACCGAGGCCTTGGTCTAGCAGTGGTTCGAGTAGCTCGAGGTTCTGCACACATTTATTTAGAAGCAGATTAAATACAGAAATCCATCTTGTGATAAGGACAATGGACATTGTCAGAGATTAATAAAAAGAAAATAATATAGATTGCTAACTCTGTATGTATTAAATTACGATAAAAATTATCCTACATTGCAAGAATCCTACTTGGATTGCAAGTTATATTTTATGTTTAATGAAAAATATATTTATTTATTTCTAGGAACATTTTCATCAAATTATGTTTTTCGGGTAGACGTATTGTATTCCGGTAGGTGGCGTTAACTATGATCTACAATAAAAAAAATATTTATAAAAAAAAGATTCCAAGGAATTGAGAACCTCTTCCTTTTGTGAAGTCGGTTAAAATACCGACTTCAAACGCCCGCGCCATTACACTCGACCGACTTTGTTAAAATTTTAATGGGACCACCTGGTAAGTTTACCCTTTGAAAAAAAAGAGGAATTTTCCAAATCGGTCGAGAAATCGGTGAACATACATAAAAAGAGATTCCGACGAATTGAGAACCTCCTCCTTTTTCGAAGTCTTTTAAAAAGACATTATAATTAGATTTACGCTAGCTTTTTTCTAATGTATGACAATAACAGTCCACTCGTAAGTAGACAATATACTTTTCAACTGATCTCTGGTGATGATAGGCTATTACACCTCCTCCACTTTTCCCGGAATTGAAATTTTACTTAGTGACCTCTCGCCTTGGTCGCAACGAACGACTTTTATGAAAAGTGCTTTTATGACGGCTGATATATTAGTTGCATAAAATCGTTGGGTAAGATTACGGAGCAGCAAATTTTATACTTCAATAAAGCGGGGACGCATTTAACAAGACTACGGCTTTACAGGATTCGTATTTAAAATGAATTGGGATTTTTTAAATGGTTTGTTTGGTTATTGACGGTAGTTTAGTTGATGTTTGACGTATCAAGATGAGTCACGGGCGCCATTTTAAATTATTAGAACTTCGAACAAGGGTCTTCTCTCAGAATAGAATAGAATAGAATAGAATAGAAATGTTTTTTATTCAAGTAAACTTTTTACAAGTGCTTTTGAATCGTCGATGGGTCTACCACTGGTTCGGAATGCCCTTCCTGCCGAGAAGAACCAGCAAGAAACTCGGCAGTTGCTCTTTTCAAAACAAGTTTACAATATAATAGATACTTTGCTATGTATGCAGTGTTTCTACAATGAGGGGAAGTTCCACAAAAGCATACCTAATTATAATTCAACACATGTTAAGACGGGCAGACAGAAAGTAGCCCCATTTCCGACGGTGGAATCCGTTCACGAGCATGACGCATGACTCAGCCATTGCTTCGCTCAACCATATTTGAGGGAACGTAACAACCCGCATAACACAGAATGAGATTGGTGTAAGATGTAGTCCACCACGCTCACCAATTGCAGATTTGCATTATTCAGTATATTCACACACCTTTGGGAACATTATAGAGAACGCTCAGGCATGCAGGTTTCATCAAAATGTTTTCCTTCGCCGTTGTAGCAAGTGATTTTAATTACTTAAACCTCACATAACTCCGAAAAGTTAGTGTTTTGGATTCGAAGTCCGGACCTCCCGAAAAGAAGGCCAGTGTCTAGTGACGAAACGCGACGCGAGTAGGTATTTTCCAAAATGCTATCTGTTTCACAACGCTTCGCTGCCCGACCCGCATCGTGCGATAGAGAGAGTTGCAAGTCCAGGAGTTATTTGCCTAAATTTTATTCTTGAAATATTGTTTCGGGTCATAACGTTTTTACCCCCCCTAAACGTTTACAAAATTAGTCAATTTTGGTCTCATTAGATTCAGTACACCTTAATCTAGGCTCGTACGTTTCATTTTTTTAGTATTTCAGTTTAGTTAAATTTAAAAAAATAAAATTAGTCGAGGAAGTTTTTTAGTCAAAAATATGGATATTTAGTCACTAATAACTTTTAACATAAGCAATATTTCTTTAAAATTAAAACGTACGGGCATAGTTTTTGATTGTATCTGCAACATTTCAAAAAATTATGAACATTGGACAACATTTACGGGTAGCAAAACGTTATCGCTTTTTGTATGAAAATTTTCAACTAGACAATCCTCTTATAGTCCAATTAGTCTATTCACCACTTGTAAACTCTACCTCTCTATATTTATGTACCAAACACGTACAATCTCTAACTTTTGCTTACGCTTTCAAGTAAAAGTTGCACCTTGCCCCGAAGCGCTGCTATTGATGAACTCTAACTCCCAGCCAATCAAAGGCAGAGTTGGACACCAACTGTCACGGCTGCACGAAAGTTTTAGTGTGCAACTACCCGCAACTGATGTCTAAAACAGATTTAGATAATAATGTACTTACTCGAACCTCAATAGATAAGGTAGATTATACGGGTCTGCCCGCGAAGTTCAAATTTAATTTGATTTTTTGCAATTTGTAAACTAATAGGACAAAGTAGGCTTATGGCATTCTAATTGCGACGATGGCAGTATCATTTTCACAGGTTTATATAAAAAAAATTACTTGAAAGTGTCCAGTTTCAGAAATTAGTCAGAATATCGACGTGTTTGCGAGTAACTCATGTCCAACTCGACATTTTGACTAATTTCTTAAACTGGACACTTTCAAGTAAAGATTTTTATATATACTCGTACCTGTGAAGATGATACTGAGATTGTCGCAATTAGAATGCCAGAAGCCTACTTTGTCGTATTAGTTTACAAATTGCGAAAAATCAAATTTTAAAAGGAATGTTTGTTTGTTACTAATATAATAAACCTAAATGCAAAAGTGTGTTTGTTTGTTGGTTGGTCCTTTAATTATGCAGCAAAGGAGCAACTGATCGCGGATCGAAGTGTTTTTTTTTTTGCGTGGGTATAGTTTAATTTATTAAAGGGGTATAGCTGAGTACCAGAAGGGCACGGATTCGCGCCACGAGAAAATTTTATCTACCTTTTCGTGAACCCGAGATATCACGACAAAATGAGTAGACAAAATTTTTCGTAGTGTGCATGCTAGCTATACCAGGCAGAGAGTGACATAGTTATCTCGGGTTTTTAATTAAATTCTAATTCCACGCGAAAGAAGGTGCGGACAAAAGCTAGTAATAGTATTATTCTTTTAAAAGGTTGCTTAGTTGAGATCACTACAAGCGATAAAGCCGCCTTTGCGTAATTAATGTTATATTTGTTTCTTTCTAGTTGTAGCAATTAAGACTTAATCTATTTACGGTCTAACTATAAATATTACTAGCTGATGCCCGCGACTTCGTCCGCGTGGTTTTAGTTTTTAAAATCCCGCAGGAACTCTTTGATTTTCCGGGATGCCTATGTCACCCTCTAGGTTCTCAACTATACCTATCAAAAAATCACGTCAATCCGTAGCTTTGTTGCAGCGTGATTGAATGACAAACCATCAAACAAACACACTTTCGCATTTATAATTATGTATTAGTATGGAAGAATGAATACTATGATAATAAAGGCGATCCAATTAAATTTTAGAACACAAAAGCTACTATTGTGACTTAAATATGATATATTCCCTCGGGGACTTTTTTTAGGGTTCCGTACCCAAAGGGTACCAACGGGACCCTATTACTAAGCCTAACGCTGTCCGTCCGTCCGTCCGTCTGTCAGCGGGCTGTATCTCGTAAACCGTAATAGATAGACAAATGAAATTTTGACATATTATGTATTTCTATTGCCGCTATAATAACAAATAATAAAAATTAAATTAAACTAAAAAAATTAAATTTAAATATTTCCATGGGTACATGGAAATATTTTTATTTAATTTTTTTTAATGGAACCCTAAAAGAGCGAGGCCCGACTCGCACTTGGCCGATTTTTTAGAGAATAATGAGTACTTCAATCATGTAGTACATCATTTTTATGTATCATCAATAGTTTTCTCAGCACACGCCAAATAATGCATTTTATACGCAAAATTTTGCTACTTTGGGTTACATTATTGCAATTTTCTTAAGGATCTCTAATTTTTTTGAAAATAAATTATAGCCTTTGTTACTTTCTGATAATTTAGCTTTCTATAGGTGAAAAAACATTTAAAATCGGTCCAGTAGTTAAAGAGCCTATTCGATACAAACAAACAAACAAACAAAAAATCGTTCCTCTTTATAATATTAGTATAGATGTGGGTAGTAACTTAATTTGGCAATCGTTATTCTTGATTTGTTCAACCAAAAGCTAAGTCAAACAACAAACACAGGTTTGACATCAAAGGCCTTTGTGCTTATACAATTATAAATTAGATTCAGGTTCTCCAGACAATCTAGATTAGGTACTGTATTGTATTTCTAAGACTCAAAGCCCGTCGAAGTAAATAAAGATATTTACATCGTGGTATGGCTTCGTTGTTTTACATGTAAAATTGAGAGTTATAAATCTACGCATATAATATTTTATATTAATATAAATAGCGTAGCGTATTCGCGTAGAGCGAAAGTATGTTTGTTTGTCCTTTAATCACGCAGCTATGGAGCAGCGGATTATTAAAAGCTCCCGCGTCTATTTCCCGCGTATGTGACGTCTTTGAGTATTAAATCAACACTTTAATACTCAAAGGATTTTGTATTACTTAAAACGTCATTGTAAAATTTTTCAATTTTTGTATCATTATAATGAAAATTTTATATTTTCAATAGAAATAAATAAATATGATGATAAATATAACCAGAACAATATAATATGATGTTTCGTCGATTTCAGCAATTAAATATATCCTAATAACTTATCCTAACGCCATCTAGATCATTTGTAGCGTAATTTGATTTATTTATATACATAGTCAGCAATCTATAGTTTATTGAGACTAATCTCTGTCCTAGGTAGGCCAGTCAGATTTTCTACTTCTAAGGTAAGACGCATACATACAACTTTTACATCGACTAAACTGTTTAGTCGAGTTGTGTACTTTTCGTGAATTCCACACAAATAAACTATAATCAAAAGCAAATCGTACGCCTTTTTGATTTTTTTGTCGAGCAACTATCGTGTTGATAGTTTGCGCACATTCTATGATCGCAGTACATTCCTATAAACTTATAAAAAACAACTAAATAGTTGTTCAACTAAAAGTTGTATGTTTGCGCTAGGCCTAATGTCATTCGAAAAACGTTGAAGTTGGACAGTTCGGAATCAGAGCTGCTAATGTTATGAAGAAAAATTTCAGCACCTTTATAGGTCAAGTGAGCACAGTTTTGAACCCTAGAACCTGATGACGAAAATGATACTGAATTTATTCTGTCTTCAGGGTACACCAACTTGCTATCCACGTATAAAAAAGAACTGGAAGCTCTCCAACGCGTGGTCGCCACATAATATTATAATATAGTAACCGCGTACAGTCCAGAGATCGAGGCCTGGCACTCGAGTCTGGAGATTAAAAAAAAGGGGGGATCCCAACACTTCCCTATTGAACCGAATGGTGGCGGTTCTATCCTTTGCACCAACAAAACCATTCCCAAAGAGGGTTGACGTCAGGCAGGCGGCCGGTCGTAAAAAGTCATGCCGAACCACTTACAACATGGCTTACAAGACATGTTGTGCCGACCCCACATAGCGTTGGACAAGGAAAAGGAGGATGATGAATCTCCGCCCTAGGTAAATCCCGTACCCCTAGAATGAAAATAATTAATGAATTCAGTAAATAACCCCTTCAGGTATGCTGGCAGCGACCGGATTCCCATAAATTAAATAGCACACCAAATAATGAAGTGGGCTCGGAAAACTTTTGGGGTAACCCCTGACTTATCGTCGAGCATAAATTACCCCAAGTTTTGACAATAAATTTTACTGGCCTATCTGTAGATATAGATTTTATGGAAGTGATTATGTGGAGATTTATTAAATTTCTTTTTAAAACTATACTAAAATTTTTAAAACCGTCGTGTTGCCCTAATTTTTTTATTTTTATTATTAATTTATTAATTAATAAATTAATAATAAAAATAAAAAAAATAGGGAAAAATTGCACATGTAGAAATTATTTAAAATAAAATTGAAAATAGAAAATTCAGTCTGTCGAGCTGGGATTCGAACCATCGACCTTTAACTGTTTAGCAACTGTAGAAACCACAAGGCTACGGAGATCTAATATTGTAGTGTGAAAATATTGAACACAATGCCAAATTAATTAATCGAAAGGAACTTCGTTCCATCCGGGTGTCCCTTGACACCTCTCAAGTTTTTTTATAATTTTTTTACTTTATTATTGGTTTTAGGCTGTAATGGCGGCATAATGTAATAGGCAGTCCCCTATCTTGCAATAAAAATCGAGAACTTTTGTAACTACAGGGTTTATTTCTAGCTAACTACATCCGAAGGAGGATTTTGTGACAAGGACAAGAACCCAAACATGGACGCAACATGTCCTATTTATGATGATTATATTAGGAGCTTTAAGGATCTGGCAGACCGACGGATGGATAAGTGCAAATTCACCCAAATAAACTCTGTGATCTCGCTCCCATCCGTCAATTAATATAGCTATTAGTTTCGCTGGATACAACCAGACCCTTAAGAGAGCGCTCTTTGCTGCGCTTGGGGGTTGGACAATATTCTCGAATGTTTTATCTCTTCTAGTATGAACTCCGTCTCTGTGTATTTTAGTGGTTATGGCGAACAATCGGCAAAGCTGAAGTGCGAATGTGGAAGCACGTCTGAGAGCATTTAAACTTTTGACTAGAAAAGGAAGGGCAAGGGATAACATAGATTATGGGGATAACATAGCATATTTCATGTGAGCAAAATGTACGATCTATCAACATCATCAGCAACACTCACTACAGAGCGCAGGTTTCCTCTCAGAGAAGGGTATAGTCCACCATTATATTTGTATTTGTGGAGGGGACGCCTGCTAACGCCAGGCGGGTGATCAGTCCTGTGTCAGAACTATTCCACCCATAGTCCACCATGCTAGTCTAATGCAAATTGGCAGACTTCACACTCCTTTTAGAACATTATACAGAACTCTCAGGTGTGCAGGTTTCCTCACGATGTTTTACTTCACCGTTGAAGCTTGTGATATTTAATTTCTTAAACGCACATGACTTAGAAAAGCTAGAGGTGCGTGCCTGGGATCGAACCTGCGACCCCCCCGAATAAGAGACTATCACTGCTTTTACGATCTATGTGGCATACTAATTATTTGCAAGCCACACGGCCGTTTTCCTCAACGTTCCCTTTCTTGTACGACCTACCTAAGCTAAGTTAGGTGACGCTTTCTGACAATTTTGTTTTCACGAACCTTAGACAACACCTAAAGGTGGAAATGACATTGGGTAAGGGATTGTATATTTTAGGGGCTACCTACTTAAAGAGACTCCAATTTATGAAATGACTAAATAATGCCCGCGACTTCGTCCGCGTAAATTTAGGTTTATTGATCCCGCGGGAACTCTTTAATTTTCCGGGATTAAATTTAGCATATGTGTTTATCCTAGGTATGAGCTATCTCCATTCCAACCGGTCGCGGTGTGCTCGCGAAATTCAAAATTGTGAAGTCCGAAACGTGAGAGGTGCATGCTTGGAATTCAAACCCAAGACCTCGTGAAAAGATCGCTGAAATTTTAACCACTAGTCTACCACCGCTTAGTAACACACTGCTTAGTGCTTACAAAATAAATACCTACCTGGTAACTGGTGGAGTCTTGAGCCGTAAAATCCAATATTACAATATTTGCCCAAACCGAATCGTTATTAAATTAAACTCTGCGCAATATTCGCCACAAATCACAGCTGCGTGGCTAAATTTCCGTTTCGTAATAATTTAGTGGCAGTTCGCTGTAACAGGTAGGTATTACTGTAGATACTGCTTTATTTGCTCATAAATCATGATTTTTTTTCGACCGTGCCACAAAAAAATGATAAAGACCAGTTTCGATCGTGTTTCAAAAAAATATTTTACAAAAACAAGGGCAAAAGTTTAAAAACAGGTAAACTGACTAAGGATAAATTAATATAAAAAATTATTTTTAAAAAAGCGACTTCGAACACCCGCGCCACTACAAAGTACATAATTTATTGTTGACCTTTAAAAACAAAATTAAATGGGACCACCTGAAAAGTAAACCCTTTCAAACAAAAAAGATTTTTCCAAATCGGTTCGCGTAATCGGTGAACATACATAAAAAAAATTCGGCGAATTGAGAACCTCCTTTTTTGAAGTCGTTTAAAAATATCGTTATAAATATCGATCATATATCATAGATCGCTAGAAATGTTGCTGTACCAACTACAGTAAATATTTCTGGAAGGAACCTCTATCTTAGAGTTAGCAGTCCTTGTGCACGTCCTATATAAGTTTATGTTGTAGTTTTAATTTTTGTGCAAAATAAATAAATAAATTAATTAAAACCAGTATAAAATAAAATTAGCAAAACATTTCTTAAAATCTCGTATTTCTATCCATACTTCTTGTAAATGCGCATTGCGCGCGTCGTCGCCGTGGAGACGGCATTTCATTAAATTTCACCAGACACGTCCCTCGAACCTCGAAGGCGCTAAGTGCTTCTGTATTATTCATCGTACTTTTACCTCTGTATGTCTTGTTATTATGTTTATTTCAAGATTTAGTATAGGTACAAAAACAGTAGTAGTGGTTGTCATCATCAGAAACCCATCTCAGAGAAGGGTTACAGGCCATAGTCCACCATGCTGGCCCAATGCGAATTGGCGAACTTCATCACATCTTCAAGAACATCATCGAGAACTCTCAGGTGTGCAGGTTTCCTCACGATGTTTCCTTCACCATTAAAGCATGTGTGTTTGATTGCATGAACGCACATAACTCCAAAAAGTCAGAGGTGCGTGCCCGGGATCAAACCTGCGAGTCCTGCGACACCCGAATAAAAAACCGCTGTCTTAACCAATAGGCCATCACTGCTTGTAGTAGTTATAATAGCAGCACCAGCGTTAATTTTGATATTGCTCAAGAAATTACCGCCATGCGTTTCAATGCTAAAAAGCTGTAATAGTCTAGTGGTTAAAACGTTACCCTCCTTTTCAGAGGATTAAATTTCAGGTTCGATTTCGGAGTGCAATTAATTATCACCTGCTTTAACGGTGAAGAAATCATCGTGAGCAAACCTGCATGCCTGAGTATTCAAACCGTGGTGCCTAGTGGGCTGGTAAAGAGATGATGAGGGTGATGATGATGATCTATGTTCCTGAAATATGTCATGGAAACATCTAAAGTGACAACAAAACCAAAAAACAAGCTTTTCAGGCTTTAAATATCTAAAAATCACCAAATAAAAGGATAAATAAAGGAAGGTAGTATTCGGAATCCTTTTACGTATTTGGTGATTTTTAGATATTTAAAGCCTGTAAGATGATAGGCTTTGTTGTCACTTTAGATCTTCTTTAGATGATTGACGATGACATATTTCAGTACACCACAGTTACACAGTTATTTATATTAAAAATTTTGTTTTTTAAATTCGCACAAGATTATCCGCTCGCTCGCTCCGTTTATCCTATTGAATAAAAACTTTTTACATTTGCTTTCGTTGGATAGAAGTTGCACCTTTGACGCGGACCAAAATCTCTCCCAAAATACTAATCTATCTCCACCAAAATATTCCACAAAATTTTCTTATAAATCTTGCTAAATTTCCCAGCGCAATTTGGACGAACTACGTCAGAAAATTTTCACTTACACAAGATTTCCGAGGCGCACATAACTCCACAAACTTCACGCCTCTAAAGGACAAATTGTGGTACAAGGCGCGGAATGTACGAAATCTTGAGGGTTAGGTATCCCAGGAATGCTAAATATACGGTGGCTGTTCTAGGAATATTTGCATTCCTCTGTCGGGGAATTTAAATAATGCCTATGCTTAAGGCTAGGCCTGAGTGGAGTGTTTTGTAGAGCATGTGGTCTACATAATTAAATATCACATGCTTCAACGGTAAAGGAAATCATCGTGAAGGAACGCCTCACCGCACCCCTCAGAGGTCTCCATAATGTAATCAAAAGTGGATGAAGTCTGCCAATTTTCATTGCCCGCGTGGTGTACTTATGGCCTATAATCCTTCTCTGAGAAGAGACCTGCGGAATAGATATTAACCTTAAACCGTTTCGCTTTTGAGGCTTATATGTGCTGAATACAGAATGTGTTAATCTACGCTATTAAAGTCCTGATTTTTAGGGGTGTGTGTGTTTTTGGTGTCAATTTTATTGGTGTGGTTTACTCATGAACTGAGCATTTTCAGTTCCAACAAGACTCAAGGATTCTATAATAGTTTTTTTTTTAAGAATATCGGCCTAGCTGAAGGTGACTATTATTCTCCTATCCCCTCTGAATAAGCGGAAAACTTGTGCTAGGAGTGGTTACGACAATAGTGCAACGGGTGGGATTCGAACCTGCGACCTTTTAGTTTTCAGTCCGCACCTTTAACCGTTGAGCTATTGAGGCTTCAAATGCACAAATATACCCTTAAGTATTTTCAAGGAATTTCTTCACACGCTTTGTAAAGGATAACAGTAAGCCTCGTAGAAGGCACTTCACTCAAGCCTAAATCTATATCCTTTAGGTACTTAACAACAAGGGTTTTGGTAAGTGATAGACGTGATGGAGGTCTAGTCCTTGAATTGTGTCAGAATTCTTGCTTTTGATCTCTCCGGTGTATAAATGATCCGTATACCTATAGAGAAGGAACCGAGCATGATTAGTAGTACCAGGTAGCAAAGATGTCTAAACCTTTGGTACCTGATATCTCCCAAAGCCACCATGATCCAAACTTTATAGTCGGGGATTGTTCTTACCTCTTTTGGGGACATACGCAGAGAAATTTGAGCTTTTACTAGATAACAAAGGTCTGATCGTCGTTTATATTGTATTTACAATAAATATATTATTATATACTTATTATGATAAAGCGGAAGAATTAATTGTTTGTTTGATTTAATGTACTAATCTCTGAAACGACCAGTCAGACATGAAAAATTCTTTTTGTATTTGATAGCCCACAATGCTTGAGGAAGGTTATATGCTATACAACATCGTGACACGACCCTTAGAAGCCGAGTAAAAAGAACAAAGTAATAGCGCGGGCGGGTAATGCGATGCGGTGAGTCGGTAGCTGAGGGCGGTCACTCGACGAGGACCGAACAAGAGCCCAACCGAAGGCTACTTCTTATTCCGGAAAATTAAAGAGTTCTACGGGATTATTTTAAACCCAAATCCACGCGGACGAAGTCGCTGGCATCGGATAGTTACGTCATAAATCATAATCATCATTAATTCGACGAAAACCGATAGGCGTCCGCCGTCCGCTGATGCTGGATATGGTATCTTTAAATGGTCGCCACAGAACACGATTCTGTGCCACCTGTAACCAGCGGCTTCCGGAGACAAGTCTGAGATCGTCCTCCCACCTTTGTCTAAAAAATCTTTACTGAAAAAACCTTTTACATTATAGGTAATAAAATAAGATTTTCTCTAAGTCTGACTAGACAATCAAAGAGACTATCAGTATGGAATACAGACTACCTATTCGTTCTTCAAACTACAGGCCATATGTAAGGTAAATGTTAAAATTAAACATCAGTTAAGGTTATTTTAACCTGCTCCTACCAGCTATAGAGTTGTATTCTGTAATAGAATTGCAACAAGTAATACGTCTTGAAGAAGACATAGAAATGTTACCTTTTGACCTTCAATCAACAAAAAATACTGTAGTTTGGTTTGTGATAAAATGTTGTTGATCACAATAATCGTGTATCTTAGTTTAATTGATACGCTAATAGCATATTTCGCAAACTTTGTTATACGAGCTTCAAAATACTATCACATCAAAGTGAAATGGACCTACTTATTTTTCGATACATCAAATTATAAATCGAGATGCAAAACTCGTACTAACCCTAATGTTCCGTCGCAGACTGAATACCGAAAGGGTGACGGTCAATTCCCACCCATTGCACTATTATCGTACCCACTCCTTAAACAAACGTTACGCTTATTTAGAAGGGAGAGCAGAATATTAGTCATCTTCAGCATGTCTGTCATCATCCGAACTAGTGGTAGACTCATCGACACTTCAAAAGCTTTTGTAAAAAATATTCATGCTTAATATTCTTTCAAAAATATAATGTGTGTTATATTGCTATACTTTTTTTTTCCTGTGTAGATTTTAAGAGGAGTACTATGGTAACACAATATTTTTCGTGACCCAGTGGTCTAGAATCGTAGAGGGGAACGTTTGGCATACCTTCTTCCCTTCAAGGGGATGAGCCTCATCGGTTTTTGTAGAATTGGCTCGTAGTGTGCTCTGGAGCGGGTAATGACGCTGTAAATCAATTTAACCAATACTTTTAACCGGATTCCCGCGGAAATTTAGCTGTAACTTGAAAATTTAGCTTCGTGGAATACGCTGCAGCTGATATTTATCTTCGGAATTATCGTTGGTGATACAAATTCGGAAATCTTTCAAGCCTTGCAGCTCGTATATACACATCGAATTTTGATTTTAGTTTTAAATATTTTCCTAGTATGTTTTCGATTTATAAATCTTCTTCTTAGTAATACTAGCTGATGTCCGCGACTTCGTTCGCGTGGATTTAGTTTTTAAAAACCCCATGGAAACTCTGATTTTCCGGGAGAGTAACATAACCTAATTTTAAAATTATTTTTGAAAAATGTTTGTTTGTTGGTTTGTCCTTCAATCACGCTGCAACAGAGCTATTGATAGACGTGATTTTTTACATGGGTATAGGATGGGGAACTGAAGAGTGACATAGACTACTTTTATCCCGGAAAATCAGAGTACCCGCGGGATTTTGAAAACTAAATCCACGCGAACGAATTATAGTCACTTATTAAGAAACGTTTGGAAAGTACATACATTAAGTATCTCTGAGAAAGATCCCTACCAAGAAAAGAAGGCAAAATAAAATTACAGGTAGGCAAACTCAATGCAGCAGCCCAGGAATGTATGTAAGTATATCCCAAAAGTGTGCTTATAAACAGCACATCCTAAACTTATGCCGCTAGTACTCAAAGTATCTGCAGCGAAAACACCTGCGTAACACTGCAGCTTCAATGAATACTTAAGTGTCTCTGAAAGCTTTCGCTATAAAATATAAAAATATAACAGGTTTAGGGTTACCACCCCACCAGGGATACAGGGTGGATTAACAATGAGGGGTGGGTGTGCAGGCACTACAGTTATTATTTGGTAAAATTGGATCCTCGGTGTAACTTTGGAGCATAGATGAATTATATTTACAGCTTTGGAGCAATTATTTAATTGCCGAAAATGAATCATGGTATTGTACCTAATTGAAGCAGTGATAGCTAGTGGTCTATGGTCTCCTATTCGGGGGTCGCAGGTTCGATCCCGGGCCCACACCTTTGACTTACCGGAGTCATGTGCGTTTAAGCAATTAAATATCACTTGCTTCAACGGTGAAGGAAAACATCGTGAGGAAACCCGCAACCCGCCAATTCGCATTGGGCCAGCGTGGTGGACTATGGCCTATAACCCTTCTTTGAGAGGAGATCTGCACTCAGTAGTGAGCCGTTGATGGGTTGCTAATGATGATGATGTACCTACTTATATAAAACGTTCGAATAATTGATCCGCGCCGTGATACACGAACAATTCTAGGGATAATCATAATGATGTTAATCCATTAATCTAAAACTCGTAACAGAAACTAGGTTTCGCAAAATTTGCAGACTTGCTTTAAGCTTGGCTGGTTTGACGTCATAACCCTCAGTGTAATAAGATGAAAGGGTAATAGTGTGAACTTTGTATGACGTGCATTAAGTATGTAATGTACCTTTGTTGGTAATAATGTGATAATACCGATGAGGGAAGCCACAGTGACTTGGAGTTGTTCTGCGAGTAATGTAGAGTAGCACTTAGCAGCTACCTGCGACTACGGCTGCACCTATGTTATAGTTTTTGAAAATCCCCTGGGAACTATCTTACTAACATTATTTATTAAATGCGAGAGTGCGTTTGTTTGTTGGTTTGTCCTTCAATCACACTGCAATAAAGCTACTAATTGACGTGATTTTTCGCGTGGCTATACCTACTTGAAGACCTGGAGCGTGACATAGGCTACTTTTCATACCGGAAAATCAAAAAATTCCTGCGGGGTTTTAAAAATTAGTTTTAAATTAGTTTGAATCTATGGGCATTAGCTACTAAAATAATGAGTGGCGAAAAGTTATAAATAATTATTTCGCAATTATCTAACTCTTCGTGAAGATTTAAAATATACTGCGAAATCTCGGATGCCTGTAGATTTGCTCGTAGTCACAATATGGCGCGGGTATTTGTTTTGCAAAATTGGAAATACGGCTTAATGTGTGCCCGTAATAGGAAATTATTTGCCGATAATACACCCCATCTTCCGACGCGCCGCTGTTACCATGGTAACTCGATTGTACACAATTTGAATCGTTATTCGAGTATTCACTAATCGAAATTTTAAAATCCCTCGGGAACTTTTTGATTTTCCGGGATAAAAAGCCTATGTCACTCTCCAGGTCCTCAACTATACCCATGCAAAAAATCTCGTCGATTCGTAGCTCTGTTGCGACGTGATTGAAGGGCAAACCAACAAACAAACACACTTTCGCATTTATAATGTTAGTATGATTTGCTCTCATATTTATTTTTCCCCTTAAGGTATTCCTTAAAGCTTAGTGAAAACGAAATTGTTAGTAAAGAATACCTTCCTAAGCTTAGTTATTCCCTGGAACTTTGGTGAAAACAGGTAATAATCAAATAATTATTATCAATTATCATTTATTGACGTGATAACGTCTTATAAATCGATGAACACCGGCTGCACGCACGAAAAAGTGTACGTTCCGCCTGAGTCTGCGCGTGCAAGCGGGAGCGCGGGACAAGCGATAGAGAGGACCGACCGGCCCAAGCGTTGGCCTGTGACTAGAGAAAATTTTAATTTTCAATTAACTTCTTTGTATTTTACAAAATAATGATAATTGGTTGATTCAATTCAATTCATAAAAGTATGCAATTTTTCATCAATGTTTCTCTATGACGTTATCACGTAAAACTATCGTCCGTAAACCGACTTTACAGACAACCACTTTTTAATAATAATAATAAAACATTTATTCAGCAAGCAAAGTACAAATACAAAAAAAAAATACAAAATACTAAAAAAAAATACAAAAATACAATACAAAATGCAAAAATTATGAAATTAAACAAAATGGGCCCCCTGAAGTTTTCACTTAAAAACTAAGAATCTTAAATATTTCAGAGGGTAAAAAGTACCCTCAATTGCTCCCTACTGTCTAACCTCCTGTTAAAAGTCCCGTTAATCCAAAATCATTTTATTTTACGATAGTAGGGGCGTTTAAATTGATTCGGTTTGGTAATGCCGCTGACAGACTCTCCATCACGCCCGATGCTTCCTTCGCATAATTTCCCCGGCTCGGACAAATAACGTTAAAAATCAACTTTTATTCCATTGGAAAAATCAACCTCATCTACATCACTACCGACCTGAGAATTTGCGAGGGATTTTACGCGGGGCTTGACTTGATGTGGTTTAACGTATCAAATGGTATTAAAGCCAGTATAGCGTTACTATTTTTTTTAACCCCCTACAAAATAGACGGGTGTTATGAGTTTGAATTGTGTATCTGTGTGTATGACTGTGGCCTCGTAGCTCCTCAACGAATGGACCGATTTTGATGCGGATTTTTGTTTGAAAGCGATCGAGATGGATCTTAGCTATTTGTGAAGATCAGTGGTGCGATTGTCTAAAGTTATTCCATTGATCGTAATCGTATTCGACGACATTAGCGTCACAGTAATATAAACCATAATTACTTTGAATTAGAGCTCAATTTCTTGTATACATTCTTATACGTTTCGTAATGTACGATACGCTCCATAACGCTCCATATTAAAATCGACTGTACTGAATTTGTGACTTTAAACCAATACGATCAAGGATTATTTTACTTTGACGCTAATGAAAGGTAGTTTATGTGACTCTTCCATTCCATAAATATCTATCTCTATATATATAAAAGAAAGTGGTGTTAGTTACACTATTTATAACTCAAGATCGGATGAACCGATTTGGCTGAAAATTGGTGGAGAGGTAGCTTAGAACCAGAAGATGGACATAGGATACTTTTTATCCCGTCCGACCGCGTTTCCGTCAAATCACTATAAAACGTGGTATAACAAAAACGCATCTGACATGAAATAACAAAACGCAAATGACAGTGGAATAACAAAACGTAAATGACAGCTAAACGTAATTTTGTCTTTGGTTAAGCATGGTAAAAAATTTGACAATTATAAAAAGTGTTATAATAAAGCACTACTGATATTATAAATGCGAAAGTGTGTCTGTTTGTTGGTTTGTCCTTCAATCACGTCGCAACAGAACAAGCGGATTGATGCGATTTTTTGCATGGGTATAGTAATGGATGTAGTAGTGGTTCCTCAGACCGGGAGAGCTACTTTTTATCTCGGATAATGAAAGAGTTCCCGCGGGATTTTTAAAAACTAAATCCATGCGGACGAAGTCGCGGGCATCAGCTAGTATATATACATAAAAGAAAGTGGTGTTAGTTACACTATTTATAATTCAAGAACGGATGAACCGATTTGGCTGAAAATTGGTGGAGAGGTAGCTTAGAACCAGGAGACGGACATAGGATACCTACTTTTTATCCCGTTCCGTCAAGTCACTATAAAACGTGGTATAAGAAAAACGCATCTGACATGGAATAACAAAACGCAAATGACAGTGGAACAACAAAACGTAAATGACAGCTAAACGTAATTTTGTCTTTGGTTAAGTATGGTAAAAAATTTGACAATTATAAAAATGATAGCTAAACGTAATTGATAATATCATCAGTAATATGTTTTCTCTTTGAATCATCATTAACAATGCCGCGAGCAAGACGATCAAATGTTTCCTGCTACAAAGCTACGGATTGACGTGATTTATTGGATAGGTATAGTCGAGAACCTGGAGGGTGACAAAGATTTCCCGCGGGATGTTATGAACTAAATCCACGCAGACGAAGTCGCGGGCATCAGCTAGTTAAGTATATTTGCAAAAAAAGGTACCGGCCGAATTGAGAACCTCCTCCTTGTTTGGAAGTCGTTGGAAGTCGGTTAAAAAAAACACGTTGATCCGTTGCTCCTTTGCTTCCTGAAGGACAAACCAACAAACAAACATGCTTTCGTAAGGATTTATTCCAATGATTTTTCGCCTTTTCCTATTCCCTGATTCTGCAGCGCGAGTGATCATTGAGACTGCTTCTAAAATAAAATAACTTACTTTCCGTTCAAACCTGGGTCAATCGATCTATAACGCTTAGAATAGAAAAGTTCAAAAAGTTCAACAAATTTCCGCTTCAAATATAGGCTCAAAAAACCAATTATTAATGTGTGAGTGACATACGTAATTATTTCCTGGCAGTGGTGCTGATAATTACTTTTTGGTAGTTATTGTGATAAATTATTTATTTCACTTTCACAGTGCAGTATAGTTCTTGCAATTCACGAGGGCGACTGACTTATGGTTGTGTGTGTGTCGTATCTGTATAAGTGTGAGCGAGCGCAATGCTCGCGCCTGCCCGCTCCCACCTAGGCCTTGACAGGCACGCACACTTATGCATGTGCATGTACACGAAGCAACCACAAGTAAAGCTCACTCGCCCTCGTGAATTTCAAAAACTATACGTCATTTTTTAATAAATTTCTGCGAGCTCGTCGTACTAACGCGACGATACTGCGTGGTCGGTCTCCAAAAAAATACTAAAAATGACTTATCACCGAGCCAACTATTGCGCTTCTAAGCTTTATAGTTCCATGACCGCAACTGAAAATACATAGCCAATAGACTAACGAGTAACGAGGCAGTACCTACTGATTAATAGTTCCTTTGTAGTTTTGACTAGAGACCTCGAAACACGCTCGAAAACATAGTAGCGGGTTCTATTTAGAATGGAGGTAAACGGAAAAACTCGGGAGCGAAACAATCTGTCAACTGCTTCGTTACAAAAGGATTACTGAGCATGGAACTTTGAGGATTGTAGCACCGATCACATGTCTCGATGGCGACTGGTGAATCAATGGCAATGCTATTAAGCCTCAATAGCTCAAATTGCAAACAACAAACTAAAATTATTTTATACATACTACAAAGTATAAAATAATTTTAATTTGTACACGTATATTGAAGTCGGGCTAACGTCGCGCATCGTTTTTATTGTTTCTATTTAGGCCCACCCGACTTCAAACTACGTGCACAAACTAAAATTATTGTTTACTTTGTAGTGGCGTTTGTATTCGGTTTTTAAAAAAGGATTTATAAATAATATAAGTATTGCATTAGTATTGTAATACTTTTACTGTTTGTATCATTGTACAAAACAAGAACATAAATAATTTGCGTTTCACTCCGTCACCGGGATATCTTCACGAGATGTTGACTAAATACTGCACAATTGCGAAGTATTCGCAATTATTGTAGAGCCAACGACACAATGTATTTTTTAGGGTTTGTGGTAGTGTTACTTTGTTTGAATATTTTCACAGCGCGAGCGGCATGTTATACTTACTATACAGATTTTGTCCGGTTTACCGAATGATAGCAAAAAGTTTGTTGTATCTTGTTAAGGATGATTATACGGGTCTGCCCGCGAAAATCAAATTTAATTTGGTTTTTCGCAATTTGTAAACTAATACGACAAACTAGGCTAATGGCATTCTAATTGCGCCAGTAGAATTATCATCTTCACAGATTTACATTAAAATCTTTACTTGAAAGTGACCAGTTTAAGAAATTAATCAAAATACTGACTAATTTGTGAGTAACTCACGTCCAACTCGGTATTTTGATTAATTTCTTAAACTGGTCACTTTCAAATAAAGATTTTTATGTAAACCTGTGAAGAGATAAAATTTACTGGCGCAATTAGAATGCCATAAGCCTACTTTGTCGTATTAGTTTACAAAATGGGAAAAATCAAATTAAATTTGGATTACCGTATAATCATCCTTAAAGATCTTTTACAAGCGACTATAGCCACCCGGCTACGAAGCCGAGAATGTTTACGTTTTGTTAAGAAACAGACCAATCGCCATGAGCGTACGTAATAAGTGCACTTTTTCTATTGGCACGCGACTTATTGCAAGACCGACAAGTCGACAACTTCAAATCCTGTGCGAGAATTTTCGGGACTTCATGTTGTGACTTTTTGCTATTTTAAGTCACAATTTTTTTTTTGAACTTTAACTTAGACCATTCAACCCAAACTTTTAAGCGGCGATAGCCTGGTAGTTATCACTTCCGGGGTTAGCCTTCTTTTCGGGATTCGATCCGAAAAAATCACGTCTCTGACTTTGTAGTTTTTTTTAATCTTTATTTTATACCGGGGTTTTATCACCTTGTGATTATGTCGCCCCCGTAGATTAAATGGATGGAAGGATGGATGGATTGATGTTTTTAACGCCACAACGAATGAACCAAATTTGGCTGAAATTTGAAATGGAGATAGTTCATACCCAGGATTAGCACGTAGGCTAACATTTTATCCTGGAAAATTAACGAGTTCCCGTGGGAATTAAAAAACCTTAATCCACGCGGAAGAAGTCGCGGGTATAATCTAGTATATACAAATATGAACGCTCAAAATACATTGAATTATTCTTAGCTCATGATGTTTATCTTCATAAGATGATCATATACATGAATAACATAGTAATAAGTAGGGTTATCCTCGAGTTATTCAACCAACATCTGTTCAGATAAAGGCGGTATGCCACGCGCTAAGTTAACCCCCATTGCCTGATTGATGCGTTGATTTATAAATGGATAACAGATGCTCGTGATTTCGGTGTGCGTTTGAAAAGGTGTGATGGTTTACACTTGGTCTCGAGTTAGGGTAACGTGGGGTCGTGATTCAAGACCCTATCTTACCCTTTTTAACCGACTTCAAAAAAGGAGGAAGTTATCAATTCGTCGGAATCTTTTTTTTATGTACGTTGACCGATTACTCGAAGACGCCTGAACTGATTTGGAAAATTCTTTTTTGTTTCAAAGGGTGTACTTCCCATGTGGTCCCATTGAAATTTTATCAAAATCGGTCGAGCGGTTTTTAAAATAACGACAATAAATTATATACTTTGTAGTGGGACGGGCGTTTGAAGTCGGTTTTTTAAAAATAATGATTTATACTAAACTAGCTGACCCAGCAAACTTCGTACCACCAACAAAAATATTTAGGGGTGGGTCACCCTAATCATTTAGGGGTATGAAAAATAGATGTTGGCCGATTCTCAGACCTACCCGATATGCACACAAAATTTCATAATAATCGGTCCAGCCGTTTCGGAGGAGTTTGATAACAAACACCGCGACACGAGAATTTTTTATATTAGATTATCGATAGTAAACGCAATTCAGAAATTATAAATTTCCGAATTGTTAGTGCCCGGAATCGAATCCAAGACCTCCATCCTCCCACATCCTCGTCCACAGCGCTCAACACTGCATCAGGGGTATTTCTTTGGCACGTTTTAACATTCGGACAGCTTCGGCTTCGTAGAGCGTAGCCTCTGTCATTATACCCACGTGACGATTTGTCGGTTCGTGTGACAGGGACGTCCCTAAAGATGTGATTCCTGGCGTGCGCTGTATCACGTCATCTAACGCCCTTCGTAGTTCGATGGTAGTTGGAGTTATTTGCGTCGAGGTATTTTTGGACCGGATACATCCCATCCGTTTGCAGGGGGTCGGCCGTTGCCTTTAATGGTTTAAATGCATATCTGCGGGGTTTGTAAGCTTTCATACAAAGCGTACACTAATTGAATACAGGGTTTAACTTTGCAAGGTTTGACGACCTCAACATTAGAACTGTAGTTCTTATTAGATGATGCCCGCGACTTTGTCTGCGTGGATTAAGGTTTTTTAATTCCCTTTGGCAACTTTTCCCTTAAATCCGGTATAAAATGTAGCTTATGTGTTAATCCCAAGTATGAGCTATCTCCATTCCTTTCAGGAAAATTGGTTCATTTACTGTGGCGTTTAAAGAGTAACAAACATCCATCCATCCATACATCCATTCATCCTCACAAACTTTCGTGTATATATCTAATATTAATTTAAGGACAGAATTGTCCGCCTTTTATGCGCAATGAAGTAAAAAATGTCATAAAGGTGAGTTTTAATACTAAATCAGGAATTACCTACCAATCGTTTATAGCTGGCGGTTTTCAATTTGCTTCTAATTTTGAAATACTGATCAAGTTTGCGCGAGCAAATGAAGGAGGAAGCGTGGCGGGCCCGCTTCCGCCGCTCGCTTCCGGTGACGTCAGCGTCTGCAGAGTCTACACTCTACACTCTATGGCAGCCTCGCTCACACCGTGGGGAAAACTTCGAGCGTTTCTGCTTTTCTGCTTGATGTTGATGCACCGATTTTTGGTGGAGTCCTTGTAACATAACCTTGTTCCTCCTTTATCGATATACCCAGAAAGAAAGAACTCTTTATCAGTGAAATAGTGATCAAGCTTGCTTGAACAAATGAGAGAGGAAGCGTGGCGGGCCCGCTTCCACTGCTCGCTTCCGGTGACGGCAGCGTCTGCAGAGTCTACACTCTACACTCTATGGCGGCCTCGCTCACACCGTGGGGAACGCTTCGAGCGTTGCTGCTTTTCCGCTTGATGTTGATGCACCGATTTTGGTGGAGTCCTTGTAAAATAACCTTGTTTCTCCTTTATCGATACACACAGAACGACAGAACTCTTTACCAGTGAAACAGTCATCAAGCTTGCTTAAACAAAAGAGGGAGGAAGCGTGGCGGGCCCGCTTCCACCGCTCGTTTCCTGTGACGTCAGCGTCTGCAGAGTCTACCGCCTACACTCTACACTCTATGGCGGCCTCGCTCACACCGTGGGGAACGCTTGGAGAGTTTCCGCTTTTCCACTTGCTATTAATGCAACAACTTTTAGTGGAGTCAATAATATCACAACCTTGTGCCTCCTTTATCGATATACCCAGAAAGAAAGTACTCTTTATCAGAGAAAAATGATCTAGCTTGCGTGAAAAAATGATACTAAATATAATAAGTCTATGGGGAGGAAGCATTGCGCCCCCGCTTCCACCACTCTCTTCTGATGACGTCATCGTCTACAGAGTCTATGATATCGGCCTCTCTTATCCGTGGGGAAGTTAAAGCTATTGATGCAACGCTTTTTAATGAAGTAAAAAACTTCAACATTAATTAGTTCCTACTTTACAGTTATACTACAAACTAACTATAACAGGTCATCATCCTTATGAAAATGATATCCGTTTGATATTCATGCACCACTTTTTAGTGGAGTCAACAACTTCGAAATATCCAAAGTTATATAATTCAAACTAAAGTGGCAAGTCATGTTTGTCAAAAAAGCTTTGGCCGTTGCGCGTTGTAGCCGAAATCCTCTGATGCAATAAAATTAGAAAGAAAAGAGTAGAGTGTAGAAGAAAGTCGTTCTAGTTCGGTTTGGTGTAATACGAGGCCAGATTCGCAACCGAGAGAAGCAATCAGATTTGCTTTTTTTAAATAATTCACTGCAAACATTTTTTCAGTGAATTTTTTCTCTTTCCACTAAGCCAAAGAGTTAATTTGAAAAATTGTATTTGAAAATATTTTTATCACTTTTTTATTGAATAGGTAGAGGACTTTTGAAATAAATTCACTAATTCATAGATGAATAGGTTCAGATTTTTGTATATTTTTTAAGCATTGATCACACAAAGCGTTCCGGCCGCGTTTAAAACACGGCTCTATGGAACGTGTACCCATATCTTTATGTCAGGTAAAAGATAGGATAAGTGATAATATTGTAACATTTTGTTTTGAAAAGAGTTTCTGCTGTCAACTGCTGAGTTTCCTCTAGACAATAAATACAGTAACTTTCGATCGGACGTCACTTTGGTCATTGCCTGCACCTGCCCCCAACTCATGTTTTTGTCGTTACCAAGTTTATACAAGCTCCCAACGGGCTAACGACCTGGATCACAAAAAGGCAAAGTTCCTAACTACAAAAAGATGTCAGAAAAATGGCGACCAATTTGTCATCGTTTAATCGTCTATGTTAAACCTTTTTCTATTTCGGCGAAAAGGAATCTTTTTTATACTATTTTTTATATTCAGTTGGAAATGGATTAGGTTCTTTGTAGTTCAGCCACAAGTTTTAACGGCAACATTATTCAGAGTGTGTTCTTCAATATCACGTGATCGTATGCTAGTAGTAATGCT
This sequence comes from Oeneis ivallda, assembly GCA_029955525.1. Classification (NCBI taxonomy): domain Eukaryota; kingdom Metazoa; phylum Arthropoda; class Insecta; order Lepidoptera; family Nymphalidae; genus Oeneis; species Oeneis ivallda. Next base: position 4,463,953 of record JARPMR010000015.1, read on the forward strand.
ATTTCAATGAACATTTACGGGTGAGACATAATCACGAGCGAGATATGAGATGTTTTGATAACCGTATCAACCAGTGTTGAGTATTAAGAAAGAAAGATATGCGTGTTTATTTGTCCTTCAATTATACCCTAACAAATAGTTGTTAGGGAATCGACTTGGTTTTTTTGAATTAATTGTCTAGTTATTTTCTTAAACAGTCACCTAGGCCACCGGGTCGAACCCACAACCCAACAAACACAAGAGCGCAGTCTTAACTACTACGTTATCACTGCTCTGATACCTACTTGTTTTCATGAATAATACCTAAAACATCCCCTAAGTAGGAGTCTCTATACGTAGGTAGCCCTTAAAACAATCCTCTATCCAATGTCATTTTAGTGTTCCCTAAAGGTTCGTGAATTTGAATTCGAAATTGACAGAAACCATCACCTAACTTAGCCCGTAAAAGTTAGGAAACGTTGGTGAATATGCTTTGAATATGGGCATTACGCTCTTGAAAAAGTTTCTATTCTTTTCAGGAACATAGGCCATAGACAAGAAGTTAGGAGGACTATTACATTTCGCATCCCCCTCTCTCGCACATTCTAATATTTTCAATGATTGTAAAAATCTCAGATACTTTTGACAAAATGTGGTCAATTCGACAATTAAATTAAATTACGTATATTTTAGACATATTTTTAGTATCGTAAACCTAGTTTTTGATAGAGTATAAAGAACGTTAAAAGGTAATAGTAGTTTTCGCCCTTTTTCTCTTTAAAAATCTAGGTATGTATTATTATAATAAAACTATATCTAAAATATCCGTAATTTAATTTGTACTGACCACATTTTGTCAAAAGTATCTGAGATTTTTACAATCATTGAAAATATTAGAATGCGAGAGAGAGGGATGCGAAATGTAATAGTCCTCTTAAGGTGGAAGACACAGTTCTGCCCGCGAGATTCAAATTTAATTTGGTTTTTCGCAATTTGCAAACTAACACGACAAAGTAGGCTTATAGCATTCTAATTGCGACAATGGCAGTATCATCTTCACAGGTTTATATAAAAATCTTTACTTGAAAGTGTCCAGCCTAAGAAATTAATCAAAATATCGACTAATTTGTGAGTAACTCACGTTCAACTCAGTATTTTGATTAAGTTCTTAAACTGGTCACTTTCAAGTAAAGATTTTTATGTAAACCTGTGAAGATGATAATTCTACTGGCGCAATTAGAATGCCATTAGCCTAGTTTGTCGTATTAGTTTACAAATTGCGAAAAACCAAATTAAATTTGAATTTCGCGGGCAGACTCGTATAATCATGCTTAAGTGAGACGCGGGAAAATAAGAACCCCAGTAAAGATAACAGGCAAAAAGGGTTTATCAGTGCAAGATACGGTTGTCGCGTGCCGCGCGCTCAGTGATTGGATGCTGGGCGGCTATCGGCGCTGGGATCAAGTGAAAAGCGTAAATTTGCTACGTGCGCCCATAACGGCATACGCTTTTATTTTTTCTTAATTTTGGGTTCCTTACGCTGGGACGATGCGACCGGCAATGCCATTTCAACAACGAATAAACCTTTTCTGGTGGAAGGCTTTGGCCGTGGCTAGTTACCACCCTACCGTCAAAGACGTGCCGCCAAGGGATTTAGCGTTCCGGCGCGATGGCGTGTAGAAACCAATTAGGGGTATGGGTTGAATATACACTGCCATACCCCTTCCAAGTTAGCCCGCTACCATCTCAGACTGCATCGTCACTTACCATCAGGTGAGATCGCAGTCAAGGACTCGACTCGATCGAATAAAAATAAAAAACTCCCATAAACAATTATGGCGGCGCATCACTTAAGCAAAGTGCAATATTTATTACTGGATGATGCCCGCAACTTCGTCCGCGTGGAATAAGGTTTTTAATTCCCGCGGGAACTCTGTAATTTTCCGGGAAAAAAGTTTTTTCCAAAAAAAATTGCGGATAGTCTATGTGTTATATGTGTATCAATCTGAGCTATCTCCATTCCGAATTTCAGCCAAATCGGTTCATTCGTTGTAGCGTGAAAGAGTAACAAACATCCATCCATACAGCCATCCATCCATCCTACAGAAACTTTCACATTTATAATATTAGTAGGATAGCCTTAATATAGCAAAGATCTAGGTATTTATTTACTCTTTGGCAAAGATTTTCGTATTTTCCTGTGACTTGACAAGTGACAAAAAGCCGAAGCCTTTATTACGTAGACAGAGAAGACTTTATTATTATGTTTTAAAAAAAATTTTACTCAGACAAAAGACACAGACACAGACAAAATCTTAGATAGAAAAACCCTAACCCACACAATTTTCAAATGTCACCACTTCACGATCATCGTGAGTTGGCACCTATTCAGAGCAAAATTCGCAATAAAAGGTCTCTGACTCCATGTCAGAGGATAACTGAGTGCGAAACATAAAAAAAAATACAGACAAAATCTACTCAGAGTCTTCTAAATGTATAAAAGGAAAAAAGGTGACTGACTGACTTACTGATTTATCAATGAACAGCTCAAACCACTGGATTATGACGTAGGCATCCGCTAAGAAAAGTTTTTGAAAATTTGACCTCTTAGGGGATAAAATAGAGGCTTGAAAAAGCGAACTTATGGTGAGTAAAGCCGCGAGCAAAAGGTAGTATTTTATAAAGAAAATAAAGTCCTACTACTATCTACTTCATCATCACTTACTACCGTAAGATACGTCCACACTTAAAAATAAAGCTACTTAAATGAGCTACTTACATAAGGAGCTTGCGATTTACTGCTTACCACTGGTGCAGCATACGTATCATAGGCGCCGCATACTTAATAATGTTGCACTCTATTGTAACGTTTAGGAGCAACACCATGTTCCGTAATCCAGCTACGTAATCGACATGGTACCGGCTACAAACGTAGTAGTAGCCTGTTTTGCTACGTAAAAAAGTATGGCGGTCCAGGAATGTTTTCTCAGTGCGGTAATGCTTGCTTATTACCTTTCTAAGCATAAAAAAAGATATACAGAACACTGTAACAAAATAAATCTGCGTACTTTTCGGTTTATTTAAAAACACACTTCACTTGTTTTGAATTGAATACAGCCTGTGAATATTAAAGAGGCCTGAGTGCTTGCGACTGAGAGTTCGGAGGGAAAAATTTTCATCAAAATAGTTCACTAACTCTGTTACGGTTGAGATTTTTTCCAGAGGGGTGGAGAGAAGCAATTCGAAAATGTCAGACATCATAATGATTACCTACTCTTAAACGAATATGTTTTTTAACCCCCGACGCAAAAAGAGGGTGTTATAAGTTTGACGTCGATGTCTGTCTGTTGTCTGTGTGTGTCTGTCTGTGGCATCGTAGCTCTCAAATGGATGGACCGATTTCGATGCGGTTTTTTTTATTTGAAAGCCAGTTTCCTTGCGGTGTGTCTTAGCTATGTTTGGTTAATATCGGTCCAGCACTGTAAGAGTGTCAGCTCATTTCCAAAATGATGTAAGGCATTTTTCATCATGTCATTTAGCGGCATTTCGTAAACTCCGAGAGAAGGTGTTCCGTTTGCATGGAATTAAGCAAAACACAAAAATCAAGGTACTACCAACTGTGCATTTTTTCGGGATAAAAAGTAGCCTTTTTCACTCTCCGTTCCATAAACTATCTCCATGCATCCATGCAAAAAGTCATGTAAATCCATTTCTCTGTTGCTGTGTGATTGAAGGACAAGCTTCCTAGAGGAAGTCTGAATTTTTTTCGGGATAGAAAGTAACCTATGTTACTCTCCGGCCCATAAACTATCTATATGCAAAAAATCATGTCAATCCGTTGCTCTGTTGCCGCGTGATTGAAGGACAAACCAACAAACAAGCAATCAAACACACTTTCGCATTTATAATATTAGTAGGGATAATTACGTCGATGGTGCCCTATCAAGTCCTCACTGCGCACGGTCATTTCGTGCAATAATAGGGTACATCAGCCACATAAGGGCACACGAGCGAAGCCCAGAATTCTTCAAAGTTTACAGAGATCCAGTAGCTGTTGCTGAAATCGGCAATGAAGTAATGAAATGGAATGAATGACTTTCATCCCGATATTCCAACGGAATCGAAACTTACGCGGGTGAAACCGCGGGGCGCAGCTAGTATTACATAAAATATGACCTCGCACCTGAAAGCGCATTGTTGGTACATACAAATGCCACATGACCGTGTCGTGTGGAAGTCCCAACACGACATCTAAGATACCTATATATCCAGCCGTGGAAAGCTGTGTGAAAATTGCTAAGAAACTCTATCGCCCTTGTCAACATGCCCTGAATGCCTCGAAATAATTATCGAATTATGTAATTGTTTTAGAATTTGAGTACTTGGTAGGTACCTACTGGCGAAACTGAAAATATCTTTAAACAAAAGCGACTATTATAAACTTGAACTTTCTAAGCCTTTTGTGTATTGTTTAAAATATAACTTCATTAATACTTATCAACGGAGAAGTTATGATTTTCTCAAAAGCTTTTATTGTACGTTTGAGGTTGGAATAATTTCATTATTGTTATTAATTACAAGTTTCTATATAATCCGATATAATATCGTTAGGTATAATAATTCAGTGAGTAGCTTAGAGAGTCGCGAAACAGAAGTGGTAATGGGCGGGGCACATAGGTCGTTGGATTCTCAAGGTGCCGGAGTGGCGACCCCACACCGGCAAGCGCAGTGTTAGCAGACCTCCCACTAGGTGGACTAACGACCTCGAACGAGTCGCAGGGAGCCTCTAGATGCAAGCGGCGCAAGACCGAGACCTGTAGAAGTCCATGCAAGAGACCTTTGTTCAACAGTGGATGTCAGTTTTTTTTCAACCGACTTCAAAAAGGAAGAGGTTCTCAATTCGACTGTATGTTTTTGTATGCTTGTTACGCGATTATTCCGACAATTATTAATTGATTTTTTTTTTTTTGGTAGGTCATACAGTAGAGGCAGTAGTAGATAAGCAGAGATAGCTTAGTCGTTAGGACTGTGGTCTCCTATTCGGGGAGTCGCAGGTTCGATCCCGGGTACGCACCTCTGACTTTTCGGAGTCAAGTGCGTTTAAGCAATTAAATATCATTTGCTTCAACGGTGAAGGAAAACATCGTGAGGAAACCTGCACATCTGAGAGTTCTTCATAATGTTCTCGAAGGTGTGTGAAGTCCGCCAATTCGCATTGGGCCAGCGTGGTGGTCTATGGCTTATAACCTTTCTCTGAGAGGAGACCTGCGCTCAGTAGTGCGCCATTGATGGGTTGCTAATGATGATGATGATGATGATGATGAATGACTGTTTTATCGAAATCGATTCGTTTCATAATATTTTTACTGAAGATTCAAGTAAACGCTCTATTTTCCACGGCGCGCAGCCCGAATAGTAGTGTGAAGGCGGAATACTATCTACATAATTATACCTAATCCCTTAAATTTAACACAACATACCTAATAAGCTGTATAATATGTTTGTGTAATTAAACTAATAAGATTCACAAGTGTTTCCACTAATAAGACGTATTATCGTGCGTACTTTGGCGTGTGATTAATTAGGTATGCTATATATGCACATATTAATATAATTATACCATATGTTCATTACTTAAGGATGTAACATGTATGTCTACATTTCAGGCTATAATCAACAGAATGTCTTAATTATAGCGTTAATTAGGGATCTAATAATAGCTTTCAGCTTAAATATTTTACTAGCTAATGCCTGCGACTTCATCATGACATGCATGGATTTAGTTTTTCAAATCCCACGGGAACTCTTTGATTTTCCTGGATAAAAAGTAGCATATGTCACTATCCAGGTCCTCAACTACACCAATGCAAAAAATCACATCAATACGCAGCTCTTTTGCGGCGCGATTGAAGGACTAACCAACAAACAAACACACTTTCGCATTTATAATATTAGTAAGATTCAGGGGCGTGCTTTACGCAACTAGACCATAGTTGCGTAAAGCAGCGTTGACTCAAGTTGGTATATAGATGGGTGACTGACTTCGGAGGTTTTAAATGTCAAAAACTCGGTTTAAGTACGGAAGCCTGTGCTCTACAAACATAAATCCCTAGTCCTCCTAACATTATTAATATGAAAGTGTGTTTATTTGTTGGTTTGTTCTTCAATCACACAGCTACGGAACGAGGTGATATTTCGCATGGGTATAATTAAGGTTACTTTTTATTCCGGAAAAACAAAAAAACAAACTGATAAAATATTAAAAGGGTCAGTCGGAAAAGAATCATCGCTATAAATTAACATACATATGGCATTATTTTTCAGGAAAAAGAAACCAGAGAAAGAGACAAGCTCTTGAAAAAAAGAAAATGATAACTATTTCCCCTCGATGCAACCAAGTGGGGTCTTCAAAGAGGATTATTCCATTTCAACGTAGTTCCGGTGGCTACAAGTGATGATGCGAATAGGTAGTGCAGTTTTGCGGGATTTCAGTCGTTATCGAAATATGGATATACCATTAAATCCCACTAAGTTGGGATTTATAAATTATTTTGTTTTTAAAGGATTTCAATAGTATCAGAATAATTAAAATTGAGTAGTTAAAGTAAACCTAAAATACGTATATTAATTAAATAAGTAATTTCAATAGTTCCAAGAGTTTTTTTTTTTAAATGTAAGATTGATCGCTTAAGACTGTTAGAAATATTATTCATTGTGGTTTTACATGACTATTTTTAAAGAGAAATGTTAGAGTCTTGACCTGCTATAAGAGCCACAAGTTGGCCTATAAATTTTGAATTTGAATCTGAAAATCTTGCAACTTTTACTGGTAATTGTAAAATATAATGGTAATAATATTAGTAAGGATTATAAATGCGAAAGTGTGTTTGTTGGTTTGTTGGTATGTCCTTCAATCACGCCGCAACCGAGCTACGGATCGACGTGATTTTTTGCATGGGAATAGTAGAAGACCTGGAGAGTGACAGGCTACTTTTTATCCCGGAAAATCAATGAGTTTCCGAGGGATTTTAAAAACTAAATCCACGCGGACGAAGTCGCGGGCATCAGCTGGGATCGTACCTACTCCCACAATCCCGTAATCCCGCAGTCGTATCCATGAAAATGTTTGAGGTCGTTCACCCCAAATTGCACTACCTATTCTGATCATTGGTTATAAGTGATCTCCAGCTAACCCCATCTCGGAGGCCGAAGGTCGATAACCCGCATTAATGCAGCACGGATGGGAGAGGGTAAACAAAGGGCCCGATCCATCCATATGCGGGATGAGAATAGATTTTCATTTTCAAAGTCTGAAGCATTTGTGACAATAATAGTACCTGTTTGATCTATACGTATAGGTATAGGTACTGAAGGTTTGGTCTCTTTATTATCCGAATATGACAAAGCCAAAAGGGTTATATTTTTAGCAGCATGTATGAATAATGAATGTATTTATCTATTTAAGCATATTCACCCTAGTGCTTAAAATGCTAAACCAATTTTGTTGAATGGTTACTCGAAGACGCCTGAAAGGATTTGGAAAATAATTTTTTTGTTTGAAAGGGTATACTTGCCAGGTGGTCCCATTTAAATTTTATCGAAATCGGTCGAGCGGTTTTCAAAAATTCAACAATAAATTATATACTGTGTAGTGGCACGGGTGTTTGAAGTCGGTTTTTTAAAAATATTTTTTTATATTAAATTATTATCCCCAATATCAAAGACGAAGAAGAAGTGACGCGGGCATCAGCTTACTAGTTGATAGCAAAGTTTAAACTCTAAAAAAAAGATTCTGACGAATTGATAACCTCCTCCTTTTTTGAAATCGGTTAAAAATATGTAGATCACGATTAGAATTTTCTACTCTATACCGTATCATAAGTCATAACATAACAAAAATTCGTTCAAAGCCTACCGAGGCGTGCACGATGAGCTTATCCATATTTTTCAAGATTTTGAGGACTTAATGCCGCGGGCAGCCATTCGTGCATATCGGGGTTTCCCCGCCATTGACTTTAACTGCGGGACAAGAGCGCACGCTCGATTTGGAATCAATTGCCTTCAAATAAATATAAAATTATATTTTTCAATACACTCTCTCTGTTTTGTTGGATAATTTGTTCTTATTCATAACTCAGTGATTTCGTTGTCTAGACAGTTATCATAATTGAAACTATAGAATAGTTTTTTTTCTCTCTCTCTCTCTCTCTGTGTTTCTCATTCCCTACGTCATCATCATTGTGATCTTACTTACTTTACTACTTGTGTACTTGTTTAAGTTGGTTTTAGGGTTCCGTACCCAAAGGGTGACAACGGGACCCTATTACTAAGCCTCCGCTGCCCGTCCGTCCGTCCGTCTGTCAGCGGGCTGTATCTCGTGAACCGTAACAGGTAGACAGTTAAAATTTTCACAAAGTGTTTATTTCTGTTGCTGCTTTAAGATTACATGTTTATGTATAAAAATCAATTGCTGTTCATTAGTCTGGCCAAAACTCAAAAACAGCTTGACCGATTTGTTATTTTTTTATTTTGTTTACCTCAACACAGGGGTGCAGTGGTTTTAAAACCACAAAAAATAGTGAAAATGGGAAAGAACAGCTGAAAAAAAGGAAAAATCTAAAATTGATAATTTTCTATAGGACTCATCACTTTGGATTACTTTTAATAGATAGCGGGAGCGAAGCCACGAGTAAAAGCTAGTTAAATCATAAACGTATCATAAGAAAACTATGAATATAGTGTACGAATCCTAGGTTAGTACCTTTAGTAATAACAATCGGCCCATTAGTTTAAAGTGCTCTCTGAGATACTGAAAAGGTAAAAAGTCCAATTACTATATTTTCCTTTTTTAATCATTATTTTAGTAAGAAAGACATAAAAAAATTGGCAAGCGCGAGTCGGACCTCGCTCTTTTAGGGTTCCATACATATGACCAAATCACTTTTCTAGTCTAACTAGATATTTAAATATCTTAGCTCTTAGATAGTAAGTACTAAATTAGCATAAATGACGAAAAATGCTCGTTTGTTTTGGCCACAATTACTTATTAACCGCATCATAAATCGGTGTTTTGAGTATTTGTTGTTTAAAGATACTTTATAGTACATAATATACAGAAATTTCAAATTCCTAAGTAGTTTAGTTTTTGAGATAGACCCCTTAACAAAAATGATCTAAAACCGAAAATTTTGACGGCCCCCCATTTCTTCATTTTTGTAGTTAAAAAATAATAACTAGTGGTTCGCCCCGAACTGAGACCTCGCGGTAACGGTTTCCCATAATTACTTATTCATTCAATAGATACATGACGATCAAAATTGACATTATTATTATGCCCGTTTTCACCAACCATACCTAAATCATCCCCTTTGTAGAAGTCTCTTTACGTAGGTAGCCCCTAAATACAATCCTAACATCCCAATGTCATTTTCACCTTTAGTTGTCCCGTAGAGGTTCGTAATAACAAAGTTGACAGAAAGTGTCAACTAACTTAACATAGGTAGCCCGTAAAGGTTAGGGAACTGTTATAGTGAAATCCTCCAGGCCTCAATCAAACTTAGGTATAGTTTTTTGGAACATTCAAATTAAATTACTTGTACAAAGCGTCAACTATCGACACGATCAGAAAACATGTAAAAACAAACTGCAACGTGAAGTTTTATTGATGTTTGCTAAACATAGACGAATGATATTTACTAAGTTGCTAAATGACTAAATAATAATTTTAATTGAATAATATGTTACATATAGCTGCATTTGCTATATGAGAGCGCCATCTATTGACATCATTGTGAAGTTCTGTTGTTGCTGCTCATTAAAAGTTAAATAATTTAGTTTCCTTATTACATTTATCTAATTCTAGTATTTGTTGTTCAAGTACATGATATTACGCTAAAATTATAAAACTTTCAAGCCCCAGCTTTCAATGGTTATTCCGTTGTGAGGTCAAATATAATCTCCACTTTGAAAGCCCCCCATTTCTTCAATTTTAGGAAAAAAATTAAAAAAAAAATACTTTTGTACTCTGTTCCAAATTATCTTTAAAATGAGGTACTGTAACCCTATGAAACGCAAAAAATTTTTTTTTTCTTCGCATTCGCTTCTATGAGAGCCCTCCTGAAATAAAGATTTTTATAACTTTTTAAGCCATTTTCGGCTGGAGGCCATCGGTTTACATATTATATCTAAAATTGAAGTAATTACGTTCAGTAATTCAGAAGTTATAAGGCTCTGACAGACGGACGGACGGACGGACGGACGGACGGACGGACGGACAAGTGCAAATTCACTTAAGTAGACTCAAAGACCTTCGCTTCGCTCGGTCGAAAAATATATTTGAACTCTACATAATGAGTTCTAGACACAGACGGGTACATAGCAGGGTAAAAAAATATATTTCGACTTAATTTTATTTTATTTTTATTATTAGCAGCAAAAGAAATACACTCTGTGAAAATTTTAACTGTCTACCTATTACGGTTCACGAGATACAGCCCGATGACAGACGGACAGACGGACGGACGGACGGGCAGCGGAGGCTTAGTAATAGGGTCCCGTTGTCACCCTTTGGGTACGGAACCCTAAAAACAACTTAAACAAATAGAATTTATTATTACTTTGTTTATTACGTCGGAAGAAACCTACGAACCTTCAGTTCATTCTCGAGATGCGAGATGGTACTCCCATAAACATTTGGACTTGTATCGGCCTATACAGTGATGCGGAGATAATAGAAGAGGCTTTATTGTACGAAGTTGTATCATTTATTAATCTTTAAAAATATTCTAAATGCGAAAGTGTCTGTTGCTTTGTTCTTCAATCACGCCACAACAGAGCTACGAATATAGTTGAAGACTTGGAGAGGGATAAAGGGTACTTTTTATCCCGATAAATCAAAGAGTTCGCGCGACACTAATTCTTCGTGGGCGAAATATAAGCTAAGGGTTTTTTATAATGTATGCAGAACTTTACTAAGTTTCCAATATATACTCAAAGACTTCCAAGCATGACAACTAGAATATTCAAAACTAAAAAGTGATTTTACTACTTTTTAGGGTTCAGAAAAAAACGGAACCCTTAGGCTCGCTCCGTTGTCCGTATGTCTGTCCGTTTGTCAAGGCCCTTTATCTCAGAAACGGCTTGAGGTACTAAGCTGAATTGATATTGAATACAAAGGTCAATAAATAATAAAGGTCTCTTAATGCTGAGAAACTTTCAAGTTTCTAGTTTAACGTAATGAAAAGTTACAGCTTTCAAAGCGTATTTGGTAGCGCAGCGCCATCTAGCGCCATTTGTGAGAGTAAGTTCGAGGTTATGTATAATCCTCACAAAGTTGGAACCCTCAGTGCGCGAGTGGGACTCGCACTTTGCCGATTAATGTCTGGTGGGAGGCTTTGGTCGTAGCTAGTTACCACCCTACTGTCAAAGACGTGTCGCCAAGTGATTAAGCGTTCCGGCACGATGGCGTGTAGAAATAAAGGGTAGTATGCTCATTACCTTGTCAGGTATGCCCATATAGCTATGCGTATGCCAGTGTACCATAGGTAAAAATGACGACTATAATGGCCTTTCTAGCTAATAAGACATCTAAGTTATTATAGTACACGCTCCCATAGCAGTATAATGTTATTAAAGGGCGCATTATTTATGTGGACTGCCCTTGCATTTCGTATTTAATTTTCCACACCCGCACCTGTGGCTTTGTTTATTTTACAAAACTCGCAACTCTGAATGAATGTAGGTAAGTTAGCTACTTGCCTGAATTGTTTAGGATGGGAAATTTTACCCGCTTATGTATAGAAATGTTATGTTAGCTCTACAAAATGTTATATTTAGACCTTCTTAAAGTAGAATAATTATACCTTAGGCCCTATGCACACCACGTTTTTTAAGCGCGCCGTCGACGCGCGTTTGTAGCGATACAGTCGCGATACGCACGCGAGTCAGACGCAGCCTGTAGACCTTTGCACACCGCGTAAAACGCGCGTTTGAATCGATACAGACGCGCGTGTGTTGCGATACAGACGCGATGCAAACGCGCTGGCATATTGCGTTTTTAAGCAGAACCTCTTCAACAGTAGCAAGATGGCGTCGGTCGAGACAGCATTGATTGCATGCGCTTTGTTATTAATTTTTAAAAAAAGGAAGAAGAATAATTACCGACGTATGTGGGTACACCCATATACAAGCCAGAGAAGGTTGTGTGGACATTATACAACAACGTTTAGAAAATTAATAGGACATCTACTTCAATGATGTTATGGTTTATTTTACTTTGACGCTAACTTTGACGATTTGATCGACAACTTTTAGACAATCGGGGGGCAGTTCTGTAATAAGAGATATCTATTGGTTAAATGACAGTTTTGAATCAACAATTCGTTAGCTAAAGACTACGGGAACTCATCATACACTGTATTTGTATTCTATATGCAGTAAAATAAAACCACATTAATATTATGTTCGTTTTTAATTAGAAGAGTAAGAAATTAAAAATCAAGAGAAACAATTTAAAAAAATATGTAATTTAAAATTCTAGATTATCAAGTGATAAATCTTCTACAACTTCATCATCATTCAAGTCATTCATACTCGTAGATGCCATTGCCGACGCTACTGTCGACGCTAAAGATGTTGATGGCCGTGGTTGTGTGGTTTTGTAAGAATATTTTGGGTTTTGGCCAATAGCTGCTATGACAGCTAAGTGGAACTTCCATTAAATGATATTATTTACAGTTTCAGAAGTTCAAACACTGTTACAAAACACTCACAAACACAACACAATCAAAGTTAAGACTTTTCAACTACACGAACCATATTACAGACAAAGAAAAAGAAATTCAAAGAATGACAGATAAAAAGAAAACAATTCTAGGAATTCCCCGGTCAACCTAAGCCGAAAACAACATCATGTAATTCCGGAACGTTAGGGGATTTCCCTATTAAAAATATTTTGCCAGATTCTTTATTGAGAAACCGCCAAAAACCACCAAAAATAATAAAAGCGCTATATTATAAAAAATACCACTAAACGCCTAAAAAAAGTAGCAGTTCTGGTGGGAAAACCACCAAAGTGGCAACTGGCAACACTGCATACCTCCCTCGTTGCGGGGGAAACCCCGCCCGTAGGGAAGGCGCGCGCGCTAGTGACGCGCGTTTGTATCGATACAGACGCGCCGGTGTCGCGCGTTTGTATCGATTCAAACGCGCGACACCGGCGCGTCTGTATCGATACAAACGACAACAAACTGCTCTGTAGGATAAAAGCGCGCCGTTGACGCACGTTTCCAAAAGGCGCGTCGACGGCGCGCTTAAAAAACGTGGTGTGCATAGGGCCTTATGTGGGCTTGTGCATGAGAGGTTTTAAGTTCGATGATCAGATGGTTATTGAACGGAATTTAAGCAGTCTGTAAAGACACAATTAATAAGTAGATATAAATTTAGTGAAATTCTTAATAACAAAGCTGCATGGAAGCAATCGCCTTTGTTTCAGCTGTCCACGAGATAGATATGCTACATTTGTAATATTTTTTAAAGTGCAACTGCTGAGTTTCTTGCTAGCACTTCTCAACAGAATCTGCTCTTTGAACCAGTGGTAGATTCTTGACTTGTGACTTTGAAGAGCCGCAAGTTGGCCTAAGTACATGAAATAAAAAAAATAAACAATTCAAAATTATTTATTTTGAGTTTTTGAATTTTGAAGAATGCAATAAAAGCACAACACAATAATCGATATTGTCTTCGTGTGATAAATAAAATTTTTATTTATTACTAGCTGATATCCACGACATCGTCCGCGTGGATGTAGTTTTTTGAAATCCCTCGGGAATTCTGATTTTCCGGGATAAAAAATAGCTTATGTCACTCTCCAGGTCCTCAATTATACCCATGCAAAAAATCACGTTGACCCGTTTTGTTGAGAGAGGGAGCTCTGTTGCGGCGTGATTGAAGGACAAACCAACAAACAAACACACTTTCGAATTTATAAAATTAGGCTTAGCCGCCCTAAGCTAAGCTGAAAGTGTCATATTTTATCTGTGTTGCAAAATCCACAAAAACTGCTAACTCGCACGGCACTGGTTATCTTTAGCATCAGTGTAATAGAGCAACGCGTTAGTGTACAAAGTGTCGGTAGTTTTTGAAAGGAGCGTGGGTGAAAAATAAAAGGCAGGCCGTATTGAGGGGACTGCGGTTGTTGAGTTCTTTGCAAGCTTTACAACAACGTTAGTTAGGGTAGTAGCGTCCGCAGCGAAACGCTTTGAGTAAATAACCTGTTCATTTTGGTTGATGGACGAAATTTAGTTCTCAAAATATCTCTCACCTATTTATATTTTTTCTTTTATTTATCTGTTTAGTGAAGAGAAGATAAGTGAAGTAGTGTAAAGATACGCTTTGAATTGAATTAAAATTATAACTTACTAAATGATGCCCACGACTTCTTCCGCGTGGATTAAGGTTTTTTGATTCCAGCGGGAATTCTATAAGGCTGGAATTACATCTGTGTGCATCGATTCGCATTTTGTCCATACAAAACTGTTTTTTTTTCATAGAGTCGTGTACTCATCGAAAAGCCGATTTGATGCGTACGCGACTAATAAATTCTTTTTTATATCTGTGCGCATACACAGATGTGGTTCCAGCCTAATTCTCCATTACTTGCCAATGTTCATTCGTTTCATTCGTTTTGCCGTGAAGGAGTAACAAAACATCCATCCATCCTCAAAATCTTTCGCATTTATAATATCAGTAGGATAGGATAGTAGATTTCTGTAGAGTTTTCTCGCTAATTAAATGATTGATATTGAAAATTACTTTTACATTTAGAATAACATTTTCTCAAAGCTCAATGTAAAGTAAAATAAACATGTGGCTTAAAACATAAATTCCAGGAACAGAAAATGCAGCGTTGAGAGGAAACATGTAATACATACTTTTCTGTTGACTCTACAAACACAGTCTTTTACACGCCTTTTACAAACGAGAATTTCCCATTGCAAATTCTATTTTTGCTTATGGCAAAGCTTGGTTTGTGATGCATGCTTTGATTAAAAATATTTTCTTTGAATTTTTTTTTGTGCTCGTGTAGGGCAGATTATATAGATGGATGATGGATCAAACGCGATGTTTTTCAAATATATCTTCTGCAACTGGAAAACAAAATATACATTGTATACCTACATAAAAGTGATAGTGAAGCAGTGATAGCCTAGTGGTTAGGACTGTGATCTCCTACTCGGGGGGTCGCAGGTTCGATCCCGGGTACGCACCTCTGACTTTTCGGAGTCAAGTGCGTTTAAGCTATTAAATATCACTTGCTTCAACGGTGAAGGAAAACATCGTGAGGAAACCTGCACACATGAGAGTTCTTCATAATGTTCTTGAAGGTGTGTGAAGTCCGCCAATTCGCATTGAGCCAGCGTGGTGGACTATGGCCTATAACCATTCTCTGAGAGGAGACCTGCGCTCAGTAGTGAGCCGTTGATGGGTTGCTAATGATGATGATGATATCTACATACCTATATTCAAACAAACTGAATCGTGATCCATCTAATATGATTCTCAAACAATATGACGTGAACAATGTTACATAATTAAAAAAAATAAACAAAAAACTGCCTGCCAAAAATCTAACCGGTTTGTAGATAGATATTTTGAGTCTCAGTAATCTGTTTACTTAACTAGGTTATGAAATTTTAATTTCATAGCATAATATAGGTTGGTAATTGGGTACCAAATTACTGAGACGTTAACTATTGTCACCACCGCCAGTTTGTATTTCGTGGCCGCCATTTTAATTTAATACGATATTTAAGTTTAAGAAAAGAATTGTAATAATTTAACATTAATAAAGATCATTAAAGATTTTCTTTATTGCTCCGTGGGATTTTCCTAAAGTAGAAGAAATATTTTATTAATGCTATGAAAATCTTAAGAATCCTTATAAAAATAGTGCGTAATCGTAGACAATCTGGGCGACCGCATTTTCCGGTCGATGAACTCTTGTCTAGAAGGTCTAAAAGAGTCGCAATCACTTTAATGTTGAGTACATCAGCGTAAATTACTAGTATTCAAACAGACTTCTAAATAAATCGATTTAGAACTCTATCACTTCGAGAATAAAGTCGATATTCTTTCGGGTTGCTTTATAAGGTTCGTTACACAAGAGATTAGCAAACATTGACGTCTCATTAACGCTATTGATATTCAAGAGTGCCGCGTCCTAAGGACACGAGACCTATTAAGGACACAGGGGTTGGAAACGGTTCAAAGACTTGTACTACTAGTATAATCAGAAGTTTGGACGACGTGCTTGAAGATGATTCTAGATAGATATAACTTTATTGCTTCTATTCTATGGCTGCTACAATGCAAGAGAGATCAAATTTTACCTTTAAAGACAATAGGGACACGCATAGAAGATGGTTTAATTCTTGCCTTGCTTTCAGCTTTGTATCCATCCTCTCACAAGATAGTGTAATAACTTGTTATATTTTAATAGCTCTTAGAGCATTTTAGTGCCGATTTCACCAATGGTAAGTGACCCTTAGCCGAGGAATAAATTGGGCGTTCTCACAGCTATTGTATTGAAAATCAACCGTGTGTAACGTAAATTTATTTTACGTTAGTGAAGTGGTGAAATCAGTCCTAAATACTAATAAACAAATACAAATATGTTACAATGTTATCAATACTGTAACATATTTTAGTTTTGAAAAGAGCTACTGCTGTGCTTCTTGCCAGTTTTCATAAGATCCACAGGTTATCATCCATCAATAAATTCAAATTCTATCATAATAGAATTTGAATTTATCGATGGACTGAATTTATGGATGGATGATGGACTACATCTATTTCTTATCATCTAGGATTTAGTTTTTTTTTAAATTTTGTGGAAACTCCATAATATGCAGATTCAGATTTTTATTTTGTTGTTAGATCTTTAAAATAATATTAAAAATGCGAAAGTGTGTTTGTTGGTTGGTTTGTACTTCAATTGGGCGGCAACGGAGCACCAGATCGACATGATTTTATTAATTCATTATTTTATTTATCCCGGAACAACGTTGGATTTTTAAGAATTAAACGCCACGCGAACGAAGTTGCCGGCAAAAGCTAATAAGATAAGACAAGATAAGATAAGAATTTATTGATTCAGTATCATTTTATATTAATACTATATTTAATTTAATAGGTGTAACACAAGATCACAAAACATCATAACAAACAAAACAGCTAAAGTAAAAATTTTCTAAGTACTCTATCATTGTGTATTTAAAACTGTGTCTCTGAATAATTATTTATTATAATTAAGAAGATCACTACGTGCAAGATTTCTATATTAACTGCAGAAGCAGCTCAAAATACCTCAGTTAATACGAACTAAGCACGAGAAGTCTCTGCAAAGAGTTGCTTAACTTCGCCAACTCGTTAAAAACTTCTGCACGCGTGTTTGTTTGAGCCAGGTTGAAATTAAAATGTGGCTTAAGTCGTTATTATCGTTAAGATAAGGATAGATAAATTAATTATTATACTTATACTTAATTATTATTGTTACTATATAAAAATTGTAAATGTTAGAGGTTATGAACTTCATCATGAGCAACCCATTAACGTCTCGCTACTGAGCGCAGGTCTCCTCTCAGAGAAGGGTTATAGGCCGTAGTACCTACACCACGCTGGCGAACTTTGTAAATATTAGAGGTTATTAATCTCTATATTATCAATTAGGTGCTATCCTTATAAATATTTAAATGGGCGATTTTGCTGCCTAAAACCAGTGTGCAAAATTGTTTTTGCTCACCCAGTGAGATCAATTATTTTGAATTGAGATGTCTCTAGATTGGCATTTCTTCAATTCATCGTCTCAAGAAATGCATTGTCTCTTTAGTTTGTCCTTCAATCACGTAGTAGCGGAGCAGCTGAAGATCGACGTGAATTTTTATACGGGAAAATTTGCTACCACCTGACCTAAACCTGTGTTTAACCTGTTTTACCCGATTACCATCAGGTAAAACATTCAACGGAAACCGTATCCAAATCTATATAAATAAAAATGAATGTTGGTAAGCGCATAACTCAAGAATGGATGGACCAATTCGGTTAATTTATTTTTTTGTATGTTCCTTAAGGTCCACGGAAGGTTAATACTTAATAAAAAAAAACAAAAAAAAAACTTGGCGGTACGAAGTTCGCCGTGTCAGCTAGTAATTAATATAATAATACGTATTTATTTTTCGATTTTTACACTAAAGTACATCTTTAGTAGATTAGGTAGGTAGGTTGATTCATATGAATATTCGAAAGCACTTGTAAAAGTTTATTTGAATAAAAAATATTTTTCTTTTCTATTCTACTCTATGTAGGCCTGTCTTGTACAAACTTTTGTATTAAATTTCGGTCAAAGCTTTGTAAAAATATCATTATTACAGTTCAGCTCACTAGAATTATAAATTAGTATCTGCATGAATTACCTCGTAAATTAGGTTAATTTAGGTAAATTCGTAGGATTTTCCTAAATTTTCTCACAATTTAATAATTTAATCTAAGCGGTGATAGGAATGATTACCAGATAACACTTCGGCTCCCTTTTTGGGGGTCTTAGGTCCCAGATACGAATCTCAGACTTTTCAGATTCTAAACAAAAAATATCTCTTGCTATATCAGTGCAGGAAAACAGCACGAAGAAACTTGTATACATGCGAGTTTATAATGCTCTCAAAGGTATGTGAACTCGGCCAATCTGCACGTAACATGCGTTGTGAACTTTTAGACCATAGACGCATAATGTTTACTAGTAAATATACTAAGTTTATTTATAACTTGATACTATAGATAGACTATATTTATGACAGCAGTGATAGCCTAATGGTTAGGACTGTGGTCTCCTATTCGGGGGTTCGCAGGTTCGATCCCGGGACGCACCCCTGACTTTTCAGAGTCAAGTGCGTTTAAGCAATTAAATATCACTTGCTTCAACGGTGAAAGAAAACATCGTGAGGAAACCTGCACACCGAGAGCTCTTCATAATGTTCTTGAAGGTGTGTGAAGCCCGCCAATTCGCATTGGGCCAGCGTGGTGGACTATGGCCTATAGTCCTTCTCTGATAGTAGACCTGCGCTCAGTAGTGAGCCGTTGATGGGTTGCTAATGATGATGATGTTGATTTATAACTTAGACACTTCTCTTTTGAGAGAAATTGAATGAATGTCTGCCAATTTGGGCGTGATTGAGACGTCACACTGTAGCAATAATTTTGTAAACAATCCCGCGGCTTTATTAGTCCGAGTACTCCCAACTGCCCACGTGCTATATTTTCTTCTGATATATGAAACATACCCTGATCCCTTATTAATTACCCTGATGAATCCTTACTAATCTTTACTAATATTATAAATGCGAAAGTGTGTTTGTCTATTGGTTTGTCCTTCAATTTCGCTACAACAGAGCTACGGATCTATTCCTTAGAAATTCACGAGTAAATGAGTAGAAAAAATTTTGTCTAACCGCTTTTTCATGATATCCCTCAGCTTTACAAGTAAATGAGTAGACAAAATTTGTCTACCCGTTTTCACATGATATCCCTCAGAGAATCATGACAAAATTTTCTCGTGGTGTGCATCTTAGCCCTACAGGAGAGTGACATAGGCTACTTTTTATCCCGGAAAATCAAAGAGTTTCCGCGGGATTTTTAAAACTAAATTCACGCAGACGAATTCACGGGCATTAGCTAGTGTTATAGGTGTTTATAATATTATGTCTATCAAAAATTTCGTAAAAATTTTCATCCATATACTTTTTGTTTATTTTCACAAAAAAGTACAGAGTTCAATATCGAATAGCCCGGACAATTCAAACAGAGAAGATTTGCAAACCAATTCACAAAACATTACCCCAGGCTAGGGAAAATCTCGCAGTTTATATTCGGGACCATTGGCGGCCGTCTGTAGTATACTAGGAGAGAAATGTTAGGGTTCTCCAAGAAATTGCAAGGCATCGCATGGATCTACACCACTGGTCGAAAATGGTCGTGGTGGTCGAAATTCCACAATCTCGCACTAATCGCTTTGCTTCCTCGTTCCTAATCATCATCATCATTAGCAACCCATCAACGGCTCACTACTGAGCGCAGGTCTCCTCTCAGAGAAGGGTTTAGGCCATAGTCCACCACGCTGGCCCAATGCGAATTGGCAGACTTCACACACCTTCACGAACATTATAAAGAACTCTCAGGTGTGCAGGTTTCCTCACGATGTTTTCCTTCACCGTTGAAGCAAGTGATATTTAATTGCTTAAACGCACTTGACTCCGAAAAGTCAGAGCTGCGTACCCGGGATCGAACCTGCGACCCCCCGAATAGGAGACCACAGTCCTAACCACTAGGCTAGCACTGCTCTATATCGTTCCTAATACGCACCGCTAAAAGGAATGCCCTTCCCGGCTTCCGTATTTCCAACTGACTGTAACTCGGGTACCCTTAAATCAAGAGTGAATAGGCATCTTCTAGGCAAGCGCGCTCCATATTAGGCGGCTCTTCACTTACCATTATGTGAGATTGCAATCAAGAGCTAGTCTATACAATATTTAAAAAAATTGCCGATTGTCGATACACAAAGATAGGATACATTAATGTCTTCTCGATGGACCGCCGACATCAGTCGAGTCGCAGCGAGCCGCTGGATAAAGACGGCCCAAGACCGAGTTCTGTGGAAGTCCAGGCTAGAGACCTTTTTTAAGCAGAGGACGCGTCTATCGGTTGATAAAGATGAAGATAAAAAATACTAGCCAACCTGCACACCCGAGAGTTCTCCGTAATGCTTTGAAAAGGTCCTTATACAGCCTGCAAAGAAAGACTTTGAAATGGTCGATATACAGGGTACAATGAAAGACTTTGAAATGGTCCATATCCAGCGTGCAAAGAAAGACTTTGAAATGGTCCATATACAGCGTGCAAAGAAAGACTTTGAAATGGTCCATATACAGGGTACAAAGAAAGACTTTGAAATGGTACATACACGGAAAAAAAAATTTGCTTTAAACTAAGAATATTTCACTTGGTCAAGACATTGCGTGATTCATATATGGGGAAAACATTATATTCTTAAAATTAGTAAATATTTGTCTTGTTATTCATTTTTCTTCCAAGTAAATATACTCACTAACCAAGGCAATATCTATTCTTGCAATGAAAAAGCAACGTTTTCTTTGCTTAAGTAAGTTTTTTTATTTAAGTCTAGAATCTTAAATTCTCAAATTTAAGACAAATATGTCTTAAATCTAGAATGTACTCCTCCGAGTATGAAAAGCAATATCTCTTATCAAGAATATATTTATTGGACAAGAAATGTCATTGATTCTGATCAAGAATATATCTATTGGTCAAGAATTTCCGTGATTCATATATGGGGAAAACAATAAATGGTTCTATCAAAACACAATTATTCTCAATGCTAATAAATAAATAGTTAAGTCAAGATATTTGTCTTCCTTCTAGAATTTATATACTTGTGATTAAACAATATATTTAAGAATAATGCTTTTCTCAGTTGAACACTTTGTCAAACGGATCCCAGAGTTTTCTTACAAGAAAATAAATTCTCAGTATGAAAAATAAATCAATTGTAAGAAGAATGGTATTTATTTATCTGTATACTACGGCATTTTTTAGTAAAGCAGCTTTAACTCTTGCATCAATTAAATCTATTTTCACAATAAGAACAATTTATCTATAGTGAAGAAAACCAACAATCTTAGTTACTAGTTGATGCTCTTCAGTGAAGAAGTTTTAGCTACTAGTTCAATAACAATAAGTTATTCTCTGGAGATCACGTTGTTTTAAAAAGATAGTCTCAATATTCTTAGTTCAATATTTATGCGTAGGTATTTCAGTGAAGAAGCCCAATTCTTAATTCAAAAACAATAAGCAATTGATACGGAGATCAGATTGTCTCCAACCAATAATGTTAATTTTGTTGATTTAAGAACGTGCAAGTACTTAACTGAATAATTTTTAGTTTTTGATCTAATTCATTGCATGTTTCATTCGGAGATCAGAAATCTCTTAGCTCAATAATAGTGTATTTTACTGCAAGAAATCTCGGTTCTTGGTTCAATGCATGTCATGTTTCATACGAAGATCAGATTGTTTCCAACGCATAATGTCATTATTATTGATCTAAAAACCCTGTACTTCAGTAAAGAAGTTTTAGTTCTTGATCTAATTCATTGCATGTTTCATACGGAGATCACAAATCTCTTGGCTCAACAATAAACTATTTTACTGTAAGAATTTTCAGTTCTTGATTCAAATCATGGCATGTTATATACGAAGGTCAGATTGTCTTATTTAAAGAATTACAATAGTCTTGGTTCAATGGTTAATATGCGTTTCAGTAAATATTTTTCAGTTCATCGTTCGATTTATTCAAGCTAAAGTTTAGTCAGAATGTAATTAAACAAAACGTTAACATAAATATTTAGTACAAAAAGTTGGTAAATAAAAATGAACAAATTTTTTTTCCAGCTATAGTCAAAAAATATTTGTTTAGTGACATTCTGACTAAACTTTATCTTGAATAAATTGAACGATGAACTGAAAAATATTTACTGAAACGCATGTTAACCATTGAACCAAGACTATTGTAATTCAAATAAGAAAATCTTAACTCTGTATATAACAAAGCTCTTGAATCTGTACATAGAACTGAAACAGCTTTACTAAAATACCATGATTATTGAGTACCATTTGAAACATGAAATGAACAAGAAAAAGCACTAAAACTCACATAATTTCGAGCCTGAGGCACCATCACATTTTTCAATCAGATCTCCGCGTGACATTTCATGCCTGAAAATAGAGATAGGTAAATAAGTGGGAGGTACTCAAATTAGTATTATAGATAAAATAATACAATGGATTCAATTCTATGAAATCCTTTATTAAAAAATAAACTTCCTAAAACAACAGTATTGATCATTTTATTTAAGTATATTCTAGGTATTAATCATAATATTCCCTAATATTATTATTATAACAGTTTATCAAAAAAAACATATACTTAGTGATTTTATATCTTTCAAAATGTGCAAACGAGAAGGTCATCAATGGTATTATTTATAATTATATTATGACCGCCAATAGACATAGATCACTCATATGTGTTTTAGTTTATTATAACCCGCCCCAATAAAGAAACGAATCTTAAATGGCGGCGTTAATCTATATACTTCTCAAAAGTTAGTGTCAGCACAGAATATATAATAGTACTACGTACAGAAGTTTCACTCCTTTGATGTTGACTACTTGCCGGCGCTTTAATAGCCTACATATTTTTTATTAAATAGATAAATCACGCGCGCAAGCTAAATTAGACTTTATATCTCGGCGCGAGGATCCATATTGCTTTGGATCTGTTCGCCTACCTACGTCACGGACAACGTTGCGTGGTTGCCTGGGGCTGTCAACAAAGAGTAAAAAAATCAGTAGGTATAACTTTTAACTATTTATTTATTTTACATCAGCTGTTTAACTTTAATATAATGTCTTTAAAGTTTGTTTCTGTCTTTAAAATAACGATTGTTAAATTTAAGGGTTGAAAAAACTCTAAGGCCAACATATAATTTTAGTAAATATTGGGAGGGAAAACATGGACACAGATTCATAAAATTAATATTAGTTTATAAGGAACGTAAAAAATGATAAATTAGAATCCTTTTCTTTGCTGATTAAGCATCCATCCACACAACAATTACAGTAGCAACGACTTTATGCCATTATTTCATTAGATAGATACCCATTTTAATGTTTACAACTATTTTTGTTACTACAAATGTACTAAACACTAAACGTAAACTATTTAAAATAATATTTACGAAAAACTATTTACGTAAGCAATGTTAAATTCAGTAGTACGTCACTCGCCTAGAGCGCGCTAGCCCCGACTGTAGTATCACTCTCAGAGAGCCAGCGATTGTAGGTACATAAATCGCGTAAGTACCAAGAGTGAGACAGGCCTGGTGTCAGCAATAGTGTATAAGTGAGACGCAATGATTAAATGCTGCCATTTCAGACGCATATCTGATTATACCAAATGGAACCTAAGTGCCTGACTGTTCAAGTTGAACCCCAACCTAACCTAACTATAGATTTTGACAAACATAGTACTTCTATAACCATTTTACTACTAGATCGCGTTCGTATTTTAGCTATATTCCTAGTAAGATAGCTATGAAGAACACTTTGCTTGCTGTGTAGAGCCTTTTCTTTTACTTCATCAATTTTCGTTTGTATATCTCCAGGATTCTGAAAACAATAGCAAACATATAAAAATTGCTAAATTGATAGACATACCTACAAAGCACGCGTGTTTACTACTAATATTATAAATGGGAAAGCTTGTGATTGAAAGAATATGTTTGTTCCCACTTATCTCTGAAAAGGCTAAACAGATTTGGATGAAATTTGGTATGAATGTCAATTATAGCCTGGATAACAGATGTTACTCTTTATCCAGGAAAAACCAAAACATACCATAAAATTGCGTAACCGCGAGTGAACCTGCGAGGTATAGATATCAAATATAAATAATATCATATAAATCAAATATAATAATAGTATATTTACCTGGACGTCAAATATGAAGCTTTCGACGTATTCTAATGTGGAAAATTTTCTACGCTTGTTCAGTCTTCCTCTCGGGGGAATCAGGTAGGACAACAGTTTTATTTGATCTGGCACTTTTAGATCTGAAATGTATAAAACAGTGATTTATTTTATTATAGTATATGCGAGTGGAGCCAAGGGCGGATGCTAGTAACGTAAATAATATAAATAAGAATACTTAGTCGATCCCTCTAAAACTCAGGGTCAGACTAATAAAAAACAGTGGCACTCCGGGAGTGCCGACGGAAGTGAAAACCAGTAAGCCAAAACCAAAAAAAGGCCAGCGCCTAGCTGGCCCCGTTGCCATGTAATTCATCTTGTGTCAGTCAATCTTTAATTCTTTACTTAAAATACAATAACATATGTAATTAGATCTATAGGTTCACTTACCTTAGCACACACACAGCACAATCTCTATATTTTGATCAACAACGCAAAAGAATCACTCTAAAGTATCACCATGAACTGAACAGTGGACGTAATCAAGACGTAATGCGGCCATGCGGTGCACTGCGCCGGCACATCCATCCAAGACAAAAAGGATGTTGCCTGCTACGAAATGTTAATTACCAAAAATAATGCCGTATCTTTCACGTCTCCACTATTTTTCCTGACATAGACTTACTACGAATTAATTACTACACAAGTCAACACAAATTTTGGTTCTGGGTTTTACATATCCGATTTTTATTCCTTTACTAATTAAAGAAAAAATTGTTTAGGCTGGAACAGTTTGCTTTTGTAGCCTTTTTTTGTTTTGACTTTGTATTTGAAGTTTAAAATTAGTTTTATGGGCTTCGAAAAGTTTCGAATTTATAGGCAAATAAAAATTTTTAGATCTTGTTTTAATAAATTGGCCGCAAATATAGCAGAATGCAACTACATCGTCTTTTTTCAACTTCTTGAGGCCATTTTTGACCTTACGGTCACACAAAATGAGATAAATTGCCCCATTGCTCATGAACCTGGTCTGTGCTACGCTACTCATACTGACAAGAAAAACCGAGATTGATTTTCAGTGCTTTCCCCACCAACGGTTTGTATATTTGCTTGTTAAAATACGGTTTTCTTTGTATGGACATTAATTCCGTGATAATAGACTGATTATGTGAAACATAGGGCCTCCTGTGTGTATAATATATGTTTTTTACAATCACTACTAGCTGCAAACCTGACTTCACTCGGTTAGAGCCTAACGGAGTGAAGGGAGGAATGTTCAATAGGGTATTTTACTTACTCTTTTTTGAAAAGTGTCTAAATTTGATTCTAAGGTGATAATAATCGATAAGTACCAAAAAATGCATTTAAAGTTTGCCTTTTAAATTACCCCGCGTAAACGCTAGACGCCCACGTCAGACTATGTGATGACGTCGTAAGTTCAGTAAATTCGTTCGCTCAAATGGTTGGGGCCCCTTGTAAAGCCGACACATAGCAACCGCCGGTAATGCGGCGCGAGTTATGTGACCCACTGTATACTTTAGTGTGTCACGCTAAATGTTTGTGTGCTGTATTATGATGATAGTATATGTATATAAATTATAAAGTGATGATTCAGATCTAATACTACCAGTATTTTGATTTTGTATTTTTCATTAATCTAAAAAATTTAAATAAATGATGGTAGGTACTAAATGATTAAATAATGTATTTATTTATTTCACATAGTTTCTAAAATACCGTGTATTTGTACTGCAAACTATTTGAGCGGGTGAACTATATAGACTACTGACATAATGATGTAGTGTAATGGCGGGAACTGTTTGACGTTTCGCATATTTGTAGCATAGACAAAAGAAGTGAAAACTTTGAAATGAAATATAAAATTTATTTTATAATTTTGTGAACTGAAACTTCCTCTTCCCGATTCCTTATTGCATAAACTATCTTATTTTTATATTTTTAGATTATTTCTCACTAGGACTAAAATACCCTATTATTTTCCTTACACCTTGGGAGAAATATACTGCAACACCGGATAAAAGCTTAACCTATAGTTTGTTTTGTTTCCATACTAATTCCAAGAAACGTGAATTTGGTTCAAAACACATATTTGAATCATAGTTTGAATTCAAGAATATTATTGTTTTAGACTCAAGACATCTTTTCTTAAATATTTTTTCAAGATTTCCATGGTACAACCAAGAAACGTGAATTTGGTTTAAAACACTCATTTGTATCATAGATTTCATACAAGAAAATTATTGTTTACATTCAAAAATGTTGTTCTTAAATATATTTTTCAAGATTTCCATTCAAAACCAAGAAACCTCAACTTAGTCGAAGGCCCGGTTTCACGGATTCTTAAACAACCAATCAAATATACTTTAAATGTTGGTTCTTCATCAATTCTAGAAACGAAATTCTTCAGTTTAGTGCCATTGCACTCACAGCAAAGCTGTTGAATTTGTCTTACCAAGAAAAAGAGTTCTCAATGGCAGACAGTTGTAATTCTTAATTGAAGAACAGTAAGTATTCAAATCAATAGAGACCGATTTTTAATTGTAAAAGAAATCAATATTCAATGAAGTAAATATTTCTTAACATAAAATTTTTGTTCTTAGCTGGTACTTATTTGAATCCATATTCTTAGGTTGAGGCAATAATTGTCACTTGAGAGCTTTCATAAAACAATCTATTTCTTGCTATAAAGTATTAGATTCTAAAAATGTATCTATAATTTATTTTCAATCATAAGTAAAAAAAAACTCTTGTCTAAACAATAATATTGTTGAAGGAATATACATAAATTCATAATGCAATTTTTATCATTCTTGTCTGGACTTGTAAGCAAAAAAAATTCTTTTCAAAAAACCGACTTCTAACGCCACTACAAAGTATAAAAATAATTTTAGTTTGTCCACGTTTGTTGAACTCGGGCGGGCCTAAATACAAACTATGAAACCGATGCGCGACGCTACACAATAATATGAGATACTCGTTTGTAGAAGTCGAGCGAGCATCGCGAGTCGGTTTCATAGTTTGTATTTTAGGCCCGCCCGACATCAACAAACGTGGACAAACTAAAATTATTTTTATACTTTGTAGTGGCGTTAGAAGTCAGTTTTTTTTAAAAGAATTTTTACTTTAAGCTTTTAAGTGTAGTATATTCATAAGATCCAAATCACCTCTTAGATAGGTACCTACAAAGAATAAATTTTAAAGCCTTGTATAGGATTTGATCAAGGGAACATGGAAGCATTTGGGGGCCCCCTGGACCAGAGGCCCGGGGCGGGCAGCCCCCTCCGCCCCCGCCCTACTGGACCTAGAGCTCCATGATGTAGTCCATACTTGTTACCTACAATATCAATTCGTAATCGAAATTTCCTAAATCGCCATAGTTTTAGGTAGGCAGTACCCTGCAGCATCAGGATTGAGGAGCTAGGACCTGGAGCTCAATGATGTAGTACATACTTGTTATCTACAATAATAATTCGTAATCGACATTTCCTAAATCTCTTTATTTTAGGTGAGCAATATCCCTGCAGCATCAGGCTTGAAGAGTTGAAGGTGAACATTTTTATGGGACCATTTCGCAAACATCCTCTGTCGATTAAAAAAAATCACGTGAATCGGTCCAGTAATCCCGGAGAAATCGGTGGACATACATAGAAAAAAAAATATCCGGTCTCCTCCTTTTTGGAAGTCGGTTAAAAAGTATTTTTTATACAGTCAATAAATAAGTTATTCTTAGATAAAGAAAGCTGTAATTCTTTATGAAAGAATAAGGAAGTATTCCAGTTAACACAGTCATATAAAAAAATAAAAGATTGTAAAAGATAACCATATTTACCGAAGAGCATATTTTCTTGACTTAAAATGTTGGTTCTTCATCAATTTTATAAACAATATTCTTCAGTTAAGAGACATGTCACTCACAGCAAACCTGTTGAATTTGTCTTACCAAGAAAAAGAGGTCTAAATGGCAGACAGTTGTAATTCTTTATTGAAGAACAGTAAGTATTTAAATCAATAGAGACCAATTTTTAATTTTCAAAGAAATCAATCTTCAAGGAAGTAAATATTTCTTTACCTAAAATGTTTATTCCTAGCTGATGTTTGAATCCATATTCTTAGGTTAAGAGGCAATAATTGTCATTTGAGAGCTTTTATAAAACAATTTTTTTCTTGCTATAAAATATTAGATTCTAAAAATGTATCTATAATGTATTTTGAATCAAAAGTAAAAAAAACTCTTGTCTAAACAATATTATTGTTGAAGGATTATGTAGGAGGAAGGACATAAATTCTTAATGCAATTTTTTATCATTCTTGTCTGGACTTGTAAGCAAAAAAGGATTTTTTGTACAGTCAATAAATAAGTTATTCTTAAATAAAGAAATCTGTAATTATTTATGAAAGAATAACGAAGTATTCCAGTTAAGACAGACATTATAATTGATTGTAAAAGATAACCATATTCACTGAAGCAGATATTTCCTTGACTTAAAATGTTTGTTCTTCCTCAATTTTAGAAACGATATTCTTAGGTTAAGAGACATTGTACTCACAGCAAAGCTGTTGAATTTTTCTAGCCAAGAAAAAGAGATCTCAATGGTAGACAGTTATAATTCGTTATTGAAGAACAGTTAGTATTCAAATCAATATAGACAGATTTTTTATTTTAAAATCAATCCGTCTTCAATGAAAAAAATATTTCTTGACATAAAATGTTTGTTCTTGGCTGATATTTTTAAATCCATATTCTCAGGTTAAGAAATTGAAGTATCTCTTGAGAGCATTTATGAAACAATAATTTTCTTGTTTTTAAATAGTAGACTTTATTTAAAATGAGTATTTTACGTATTTTGAATCAAAAGTATTAAACTTTTGTCACAATAATATTATTGTTGAACGAATTTACACATTTTCTTAAACCAATAATTTCTTTTTATTCTTGGCCCTAATCTCTGAGATTCTTATGCTAAATCCTTTTATATTCAAAGTAAGAATTCTTAATTACTTGTTTCAAAATGCAAATGTTTTCTATAGTTAAGGGTAAATATCGTCTTGATCCAAAAAAATATTCTTGATGTAAATAAATAAATGAAGAATAATATTATATATCTAGAAGAATTCCATTTTATTTTATTCAAGATATTATTGTTACCTTGAGTAAACATATGCTTGAGATTAAACAATATACTTGAGAATAATTTTATTCTTGAATGAAAACTTTGCCAGACCCCATTTTTTTCCGTGTATACAGCATCCAAAGAAAGACTTTGAAATGGTCCAAATAATACAGTAGTGTGCAAAGAAAGACTTTGAATATCCTGAAGGACGTATGTATGTGCATCTGATATAGAGTCATTGAGCATAGGTCTTGGAACCGAAGCCAGTCAAAATACCCATAGAAAATATTTTTGTTATACGGGATACAAGTGCTACAATTTCTAACTCTAGCTTGACCATTATTTTATCTGATGCTTTGTGATTCTAGTCTTGCGTAATATAAAAAACGTTTTGCGGGTCGGGTAGTACGTGGGTAAATACACTGGAAAAAAACTGGTGAAGGTGGAATCTTGTCGTGTAGACCGATTTGGTAGTTGGTGGTTAGGCACTTATTTTATTCGATGACAGTTAATTAGCCCTTGACTCGATGTGACAGTCTAAGATGTTAGTGGGATAACTTGGAAGTGGCAGAGTAAATTAAACCCAAATGGATCCGACTGAAAAAAAAGTTATAGAGGGCATTCTTATCTTTGGAAACTACCATAGACGAATGATATTTACTACGAAACTACATATTAGTTTTTTAAAATAAATAAAAAAGTACGCATCTAATGAAAGAAGTTAGATACGATCCATATATCCTACTGCAGAAGCTCTACAAAAGGATCCAGATTTAAATACAGTGAGTATTTAGTAAAAAAAAGGTTTTCGAAACATATTTAATATATTCTCAACATACAAACATACACGCACACGCACATACACATAGGCACACGCATACGCATACAATATTATAAGCACACGCACGCACTTTATAATAGCAGACCAAAAAAGTAGTGTATAAGACAACCGCTTTAACCGATAGAGATCTTATCCCAAAGACAAACAATAACAAAACGTAAATTCCATAGAATAATGTAGTATAATAGGCCCGTTTTACGAATGGGGTCAGAAATTACGCGACTCGCGCCGAAATTAGTTTATTTTCAAACGGTTTGTTGTATCCGCCCACGATGGTCGTACTACTTTCGAACTGTGTCAATTGGCTAGCGAAAAAACCGGCGGCCGCTGCCAAGTTTGCGAATATTTTTTTCCCATTTTACCGCACAGCTAGACTTGTATTAGACAATCTAGATATATAATCTGAATTGGATCAAGGTTGTTCGTTGAGTCGAAATAGAGCTTCTTATCGATAGAAGCTATGCGATTGACTACGAACTGTCTTAGATAGTGTTGATGTAGTTTTTAGATGAAACTCTTAAATGTAGGCAAATGCTACATGAATATTATATTATTACTGTACCTATCTCATTGCAATTCATAGCTGCCATATTAAAAGACATGAGTCATAGATTTTTGACACGTTAATATGGTGATGTCATCGGACCACCTAGTGGGGGTCTGCCAACACAGTGTTTCCCGGTGCGGGGTCGCCACTCTAGCGCCTTATGACCCCAGCGACCATCAGCTCATCGAACTATGTGCGCCGCCCATTTCCACTTGAGTTTCGCGACTCGCTGAGCTATGTCGGTGACTTTGGTGCTCCTACAGATCTCCTCATTTCTGATTTGATCTCGCAGGGAAACTCCGAGCATAGCTCTCTCCATCGCTCGCTGAGTGACCCTAAGCCTTCTTATGAGGCCCATAGACTAAATGGATATTATATTCTTTTCAGTAATAATAATTTTACTGTAAAAAATGTCCATAAACCTGTTTTTGAAAGCATCGAGCTCTGGAGCCGAATTACCAAATCCATGAGCACCTCATTATTATTCCTTCTGAACCATAGCAATCCGCCCCTTTGGATTTCACTCATTTTACGGTTTCCAGGCCGTATATAACACCGTAGCAAGGCCAGGCGTACTCCGCATTTATAGAATAGAATAGAATAGAATAGAATAGAATAGAATAGAATAGAATAGAAATAGATTTTTTTTCAAATAAATAATAAATAATATCATATCATAAATACAATCGTGATATGATTGTATTTATGATGATATGATATTATGACTGTATTTACGCGCACATAAATTTTCCAACGTATTTACTGAGCTAATTTCGATGAATGAGCTTTCAATAGACCATTTATTTATTACTAGACGATGCCAACGAACTTCCGTTTCTGTCCGCCTCTGACTACTGACTTCTTTCCGCATGGATTAAGGTTTTTTAATTCTTGCGGGAACTCTTTAATTTTCCAGCATAAATTGTGTATGTGTTAATCCTGGGAATGCGCTATCTCTATTCCAAATTTCAGCCAAATCGGTTCATTCGTTGGGGCGTGAAATCCATCGATCCTTCCTCACAAACTTTCACATTTATAAAATACTAGCTGATATCCGCGACTTCGTCCGCATGGATTTAGTTTTTAAAAATCCCGCGGGAACTCTTTGATTATCCAAAATAAAAAGTAGCTCTCCCGGTCTGAGGAACCACTACTACATCCATTACTATACTTACCCATGCAAAAAATTGCATCAATCAGCTGTTCTGTTGCGACTTGATTGAAGGACAAACAAACATACAAACACACTTTCGCATTTATAATATCAGTAATGCTTTATTATAACACTTTTTATAATTGTCAAATTTTTTACCATACTTAACCAAAGATAAAATTACGTTTAGCTGTCATTTACGTTTTGTTATTCCACTGTCATTTGCGTTTTGTTATTCCATGTCAGATGATTTTTTGTTATACCACGTTTCATAGTGACTTGACGGAAACGCCGTCGAACGGGATAAAAAGTATCCTATGTCCGTCTCCTGGTTCTAAGCTACCTCTCCACCAATTTTCAGCCAAATCGGTTCATCCATTCTTGAGTTATAAATAGTGTAACTAACACCACTTTCTTTTATATATATAGATATCAGTAGGATAGTCCAAATGACATAAACTACACTTTATAGGTACGAACAATATTAATATGACCCAATCCCACCCAATTTTCACACCCAATCACACCCAATTTTCACACCCAATCACACCCAATTTTCTATAGTCGGGCTACAGAAAGAGTTACAGTTACCTATGTTAAACTTTTATCCTTGTACTAGCTGATGCCCACGACTTCGTCCGCGTGAATTTAAATTTTAAAATCCCTCGGGAACTCCTTTATTTTCCGAGATAAACACTCTCCAAGTCCTCAACTATAGCCAATACCCATGCAAAAATCACGCCGATCCGTAGCTCTGATGCGGCGTGATTGAAGGACAAACTAACAAACGAACACACTTTCGCATTTATAATATTAATATGAAGTATGATTCTTTGTCGCCGTGAACGTAACGGTGTGACGGTCACTTTTTGTTACGTGGATCAAGAGCGCGTAAACGAGATACGGTCCGTGTTTTACGGACGGCTTTACGTTTTTACGAGATCTCTCATTCCTTTAATAGCTTTATAGCCTTAGTATTATCTGTATTTTAATTATAATCAAATTACTAATGTATTTACCTGTGGCATTATAAAACTTAAGTGCGATTTTTTTTGTACATAATATTATAAGCTTTTTTTTATATTTAGACTTGACTGCGATCTCACCTGATGTCTTGCGCTTGAGTATTATCATGCCAAATCATAGACTAAGGCCCTGTTTCACCACCTGCAAGTAAAGTTTAACTGTCGAATAAAGACGTTTGACAGATTGCCCATACAAAAACTGTCAAAACATCAACTTTATTCGTCGGTTAAAGTTTACTTGAAGGTGGTAAAACAGGCCCTTAATATTATATTTACTATAGAATAGAATAGAAATGTTTTTTATTCAAATAAACTTTTTACAAGTGATTTGAAAAACTCGGCGGTTGCTCTTTTCAAAAAAAGTCTACAATTCAATAAAATCTATGCTATGTATGCAGTGTTTCCACTATGAGTTCCACTAAAGCATACCTATTTATAATTCAACACGTCAAGATGGGCAGACAGAAAGCAGCCCCATTCCCGCTGGTGGAACCCATTCACGAGCATGACGCATGATCCAGCCATTGCTTCGCTCAACCATATTTGAGGGAACGTAACAACCCGCATCACACGACACCACCACAGAAATGTTACTACCGTGAGTATACCCCCTGACAAACCGCGTAATTGATTTTGATTTATCACTAAGTGTAACTTCTAGTGACTTCTTTCTTACTTTGGCGTGACCAAAGTGACGAATTGTCTTTTGATTTTTATTTTCGGGCGCAATTCCCAAGAGATGTGGGTTCGAATCCCGCTGGCCTCGGAATTTTTGATATGTGTTTACAAATTTATTTTGTCTTTTGAATTCTGGTCATAGCGATATCAGATTGGCTTTCCTTTTCTATCTTTAGGTATTACCGTAAGAGATTTTGTTGGTTTCCTCATGATGAATTCCTTAATCGGTAGTGTGAGTGGTATTTCATTGCTTAAAACACACATAAATTCAAAAAGTTCGAGCTCCTTATTTGGAAAGGATGCCAAAGTCGTAAGCACTTACCTCAGCTAGAACAATACCCCTTGAATTTTATAATTAATGAAGTTGGATATTGAGACCCTGTTAACTAAAATTTTGTGGGTAATAAAAGACGCAATCAATAGTTATTTGTTGAACAAGATAGACAATAGGTACTAAAATATTAAAGAATCAAGACAATGAATTAGAAAAATGCCAATCTAGAGAGTTCTAAATTCAAAACATGTTTCTCACTGCCATGCCACTGGGTGAGGAAAAACGACTTTTGCTCACTGGTTTTAGTCAGCAAAGGCGCCCTTTTTAACAGACTTCAAAAAAGGAGGAGGTTCTCAATTCGTCGGTTTATTTTATGTATGTTCACCGATTACTCGAAGACGCCTGAACCGATTTGAAAATTTTTTTTTTTCAACTTCTAGTTCTACTTCCCAGGTGGTCCCATATAAATTTTATCGAAATCGTTCGATCACTTTTTGGAATATCAACAATAAATTATATAGTTTGTATAGTGGCGCGGGAGTTTGAAGTCGGTTTTTTAAAAAGAATTTTTTATATTAAATTGAGCTAATGATGTGAAAAATATATTAGTACTACGAATACCTATACTCAGGTGATAGTGGTTTTAAAAAGTGCATTTTGCACCGGGAAAATTTGAACCGGAAAATTAATTGGTTAACCGAAATATTAGTTCCATGACTAAAATATAAACAACAATTTACAACAAAGTTAACGGCGTTTCATAAATCCTTACACTAAGTTAGTTACCCCTAGGGTTGCCATGTCTAAAATTTGGCAACCAGGACAAGAAGCGTGAAAACCCCGGATTTTAGAGCCCAGAACTCGGACATATCAACAGCTTTTTTTTAAACATAGTCAGTGTAATAAAAAACTTAGTCTAATAAAAAATTTTGTCATAATTTATCATCATTTTAAATGTACCCAACAAAACAATCTTATTACAGTTTGTTACAAATTGTTTTAATTATCAGTTAGAATTTTTTATTCTTAAAATAAAACACATATTATTAATGTACTCTATTTTGAAAACAAAACCTTATTAAAATATTAAATTTTTAAACCTAAATCTTAAAGTACTGAGTCGGGGGCAACCCAAGCCTTCAAATTTTTAAACCGGGGACTACAAATGAAGCCCCGCCCGGACGCTCCCCGGATGTCCTCTATACTAGGACAAATCCGGGGAAACCCGGACGGATGGCAACCCTAGTTACCCCTAGCCTGTAAATTGCAGGTTATAAAGTATGTGCTGTGCAAATAACTTTCTTGATAACGTTTTTTGTCTTCATTAGTTCGGGAGGCCGCGTGCCGGTATCTTGGAGCTGCCGTGAGATGGGTGGTCGGCACGCGAGCATTTATCTTAGATGTACTTAATGGAGGCTGCAGTAGGACAATTTAGGAAATCAACAAAAATTAGGAAGTGAAAAACGTTGAAAAAAATTGGTTGTCTGTAAAGTCGGTTTACGGACGATAGTTTTACGTGATAACGTCATAAAGAAACATTGATGAATATCAACAACCTTATGCCACATTTATGCCTCTCTATCGCGTGTTCCGCGCTCTCACTTGCACGCGCAGGCTCAGGCGGAACGTGACACTTTTTCGTGCGTGCAGCCAAGGTGCAGGTGTACTTCGATTTATAAGACGTTATCACGTCAAAAACAACTGCGCTAATTGATCTGTCTAAAAATGATTACCTACCTGTTAGTTAGAAGAAAAAGATTGTGAACTCTTTGTATGAATCAAATTATACTTCGTTACTTACTTTAGGATTACTATTTAAAATTTTTAAAATCGACGAAATATCGTTTTTTATTGTTCGTATTCGTCATATTGATTTATTTGTAGGCTCGGAACACCAAATTCATAATATGAAAATAACTGTTATAAGAAAGTTGTGGCGAAATCCGGTAGATGGCACCTGAAAGCCAAACGTTTAGGGTTATAATGATAAGAAGAAAAGAGAGGGAAAGAGAAGTATAAAGAGAACTAGAGGGTCAGCCCGAAGAATGCTATGTAGTAGTTCTGTGCTGATCCAGAATACACGACAGATTATTTGCCTTGAAAATGTACAGTATTTTACTAAAGCTTTCGCTTTCAACGCCCCCGCAATGTGCCTTGAGCTTTGGATGCAATTAAAGAAAAAAAATATTGAAGTGAAAACTTCTATAGGCGCGTTGAGCACTTTTTTGGGTGAGCAAAAAACATGGATTTATCGTCATCGTCACCTTCACAATCGTCACCTGGAGATTTCAGTAAGTGTTCAACATTTTAAAAGTTTCCAAGCAACCTTGTACAGCGCAGCGGGCAAGCGGCCGCCTTCCTTACCGTTTAACGTATGATGTCGCAGGTTCGAATCTCACTCACGAAATCGTGACAGTGCGCTTTTCTTATTTGTTTTTAATTATTAGCAAATCTAGTTTTCACTTCTATCGGCAGTCCCTATGACTTCCAATTTTTTTGGCATTTCTCAAAGTACTTAACAAAATTAAATGGCCCAATAGTATCGTTATAATAATACTCCCCTAATGGAGGGTCGAAGGCAATATTGCGTTCACAGTCACTGAACAGAGCAGGTCCAAGAAAAGGCTTGGGCAGATAAAACGCGCAGCAGTACGGCTGAACACAACAGTGAACGTGTGCACGATTTACGTTGATCTTAGTACAAGTAACTGGAGAGTGGTTTTAATATTTCATTGCGATTCAATCGCACTTGTTGCGATTCGCTGGATTTATGAAATTCTTGCAGCAATTGTATATTGCTCAATACTGGGAGAATATTAGCCAATCAGAAGCAATTGTCGTGTTCATGTCTTTTATGATCAAGTAAACGTAAAGCTGTCGGGCCTGGGTACCAACTGTCTCAAAGTTATTCCATTGATCGTAATTGTATTCGTTGACATTAGCGTCAAAGTAAAATTATCCTTGATTGTATTGATTTAAAGTCACAAATTCAGTACAATCGATTTTAATATGGAGCGTGACATAGCATATCGTACATAAACGTCAACGTATATGAATGCATACACGAAATATCGAGCTCTATTTCAATTCTGTTATGGTTTATTTTACTTTGACGCTAATGTCATCGAATACAATTACGATCAATGGAATAACTTTAGACCATCGCACCTCTGAACTCTCTTCAGTGCTGTCATATTGCTATCTCGTTGAACTACGCAAGTGAAGAGATAAGACATGAGTTCTGTAGTATATAGGCAGTAGAAATCATAATGTCTACATTGCTCATACAGCAAATAGTGGGTAGAAGCAAAACACAGGGGCGCATAAATACGGGCACCACTAGTTGGGGGGACTCAGTCGTGTGTAAGCCACGGACAGAGTAGTACATGGTAGTACGCAAGAGAAGTGTGTGTGTGTGCTATTACGTACTATAGAATGCATGTATACATGTGTACATGTGTATTCTATAAGTTCTCGAACACATTCGCAGTATAATATTCCTCTTTTCAGAGATTGGCTTCGTGGCTGTTTTGTGAAGAGAACATTGAATTGAAATTTCTAGGAGCCATTTTGAAACTCTTTGTTACGGCGCGTGGCTGCGTGTGTGTCCAGGCCTTAAAATATATGGAGCGTAAAAATACCACCAATAAGGAATTTTCTATTTACATAATTGTCCGTTTACAATACCCAACTTACTTTGACCCCTTTTAAGATTACGTCAGCGACGCAGAAGTAGATACAGACTTTGTTAGGGTCATTTTCCATCACAAAAAGCTATAAAAAGATTAAATTAAATATGTTAGGAAATATTACTATAATTTGTAGCAAAATCATCATTGTTTAAGTCTCTCAGGGTTTCTTTCCAACTAAGCAAGATCTATGTTAGGGTTTAAGGAAAAGATTGTTCATAAAAGTTGCAAAACCATATTTTTGAGAGTTACTTAATCCTGTTTTCTTGTTGATTCTTGTTGGGTAATACAATCGAACCAGTAGCAGAGTCTTCCTCTTTTAGTCGTTGTAGCGCAAATCAAGCGTACCAAATTGCTTCAGTAGTAACAGTTAATTTTAATTAATGAATATAGGTAATATGTTTATCTGTAATGAAATGTATTAACGAATATATATTATCTGTAAAGAAATCTACCACTCCACTCCAGAAGATCTGGAGCAGATGCTGAGTAGTCTAAGCCGCTCTTCCAGACGAGTTGGTCTCGGGATAAACATGGACAAAACCAAGGTTATGTTCAATCAACATGTTGTCCCGATACCCGTGAACGTCGAAAATGTTGGAATCGAAATTGTTTCAGAGTACAACTACCTTGGCCAGACCATACAATTGGGTAGAAACAATTTCGACGAAGAAGCCAACAGAAGGATACGGCTGGGCTGGGCGGCATTTGGAAAATTAAGTCAGGTCTTCTCATCGTCAATACCTCAATGCCTGAAGACGAAAGTCTTCAATCAATGTGTCCTTCCCGTCCTCACTTATGGCGCTGAAACGTGGACACTAACAAAAGGCTTGATCCACAAATTTAAAGTCACTCAGAGAGCTATGGAGAGGGCTATGTTAGGAGTTTCTCTTAAGGACAGGATTCGAAATGAAGAGATCCGTAAGAGAACCAAGGTCGCCGACATAGCTCAAACCATTAGCAAGCTGAAATGGCAGTGGGCAGGCCATGCTTGTCGCAGAAGCGATGGCCGTTGGGGCCGAAAAGTCCTAGAGTGGAGACCGCGAACAAGTAAGCGTAGTGTGGGGCGCCCTCCAGCACGTTGGACTGACGATATAAAGCGGGTGGCGGGAAGTGGCTGGATGAGGAAGGCTGAGGACCGGGTGTGGTGGCGTTCTCTGGGAAAGGCCTATGTTCAGCAGTGGACGTCCGCAGGCTGAGATGATGATGATGATGATGAAAGAAATCTACCAAAGGGCTTGCACAAGATATTTTTGTTTTAGATTTTACTCATTTTAGTTAACAATAGGAAATACTTTGTGGGATTTTTAAATATCTTTATAAATATTTTAACACTTCAAGAACGTTAAGTAGGTTTTTAAATATTTCAGAGGTGCGATTGCCTGAAGTTATTCCATTGATCGTAATCATATTCGATGACATTAGCGTCAAAGTAAAATAATCCTTGATTGCATTGATTTAAAGTTACAAATTGAGTACAACCGATTTTAACATGGAGCGTTATGGAGCGTATCGTACATACCTAAACGTATAAGAATGCTTATACGAAATTGAGCTAATTCAATGGTGTTATGGTTTATTTTACTTTGACGCTAATGTCATCGAATACGATTACGATCAATGAAATAACTTTAGACAGTCGCACCTCTGTAACTAATTTGGTTAAAAATTCCAGTTGGCATTATTGCTACTAGGAAATAAAAAAATCAGTGTCTCCGTCATTTATTGCTTTAAATATCGCTAGCCTATAGCCAACAGTTTCACTGGCAGCTCATCTTTAAGTTTACGCGTCATTGAATTTCTTGACTTCGATATGAAATGTATCAATAAAATGCGTATCGTTTCAATATACTTACCCCTACATTAAATGTCAGAACGTTTTCCCCGTCAAAGAATAATCGTAAATGGCAAAATATTGTCGATAAAGTCCTTGAGGGTGTAACTTCTCAATTTCAGGGTAATATTGCAATCGGAAATAGGCGTATGTTATGATGAAACAGGAAATATGTTTTAACAATTTGATGTACTGCCTACTGTTTTTTAAAAATCAATCGTCGACACTACTACCTTTACTATGTTAGTCATAAGAAACAGAATAAGCCGCCCAATTATGTAATGAAATACAAGGTGACTGTGGTCATCATAATATATCATATTATCCTCCTCCTTTCGTCGTATTCCCCATTACTGAGGGTCGTGACCCCTTCCACCAATGATCTTTTTATGGACGATGTCGCGCCATGTCGTCCGGTTCTCTGCGACATGGAGAGCTTCGTGGATCTTGGTGTCGAGAGCGGTGCGGATTTGATCCGACCAACGCATCGGTCTTCGTCCCCGAGGTCTCCTTCCATCCACTTTGCCAGTAACGACAATCTTTTCAAGGTTGTGTCCCTCTCTTCTGGCAATGTGGCCGAAATAATCAAGGATCCTCTGGAGACAGGTGGTAGATAGCCGTTTCGTGATCTTTAATTGTTTAAGGATCGATGCGTTGGTTCTGTGCGCTGTCCAAGGGATTCGGAGCATTCTCCTCCAGCACCACATCTCGAAAGCGTCAATGCGGTGTCGGTCAGCAGCTTTTATTGTCCACGTCTCAGCTGCATACATGAATATCGGGAATATGAGCGTGCGGACTAGACGCATTTTGGTACCAGTCGATATCTGCTTGTCCCTCCAAGTCTTATACAACTGTGACATGGCACTTTTGGCCATTCCAATCCGTCTTCTAATTTCCACCTCACATGACCCGGTATTAGTTATGTTGGAACCCAGGTAAATAAAGTTCTCCACAATCTCGAGGTTCAATGAGCCAGTGAGTTCCAACTGTCCGGCACGGTCTACCACCATTACCTTCGTTTTGGATCTGTTTATGGAGAGACCCATTTCCTCACTTATTTGCTCCATCCTGTTCAATAGAGACGACATTTCAGTCTCAGATGCTGCTAGGAGTGTTGTGTCATCAGCGTACCGCAAGTTAGTAAGCTTTACTCCACCGATGCTGACGCCACCTTTCCAATCTTCGAGAGTACGCCGCATGATGTATTCACCATAGATATTGAACAAGATGGGAGAAAGCACACAGCCCTGTCTTACACCCTTACGAAATCTAAAGGGCGCAGAGACGGTCTCGTCTATCCTTACAACTGCTTCGCTGCTACTGTAGAGATTCTTTAGCAGTATGACCAGATGCTGTGGCACTCCTAATTCGGCAAGGACACTCCATAAACGGCTCCAATTGACGCAGTCAAAGGCCTTACTGTAATCGACAAAGCACATGATAATCGGCGTATTGAATTCATAGGCCTTCTCAATTAATTGCCGTACATTTAAAATTTGTTCACGGGTGCCTTTACCTTTAACGAAACCCGCCTGCTCTTGCGGGATCTGCCAGTCCAGGTAGTGTCTGATTCGATGATTGATAATGTAGAGCAGTATTTTACTGGCATGTGAGATAAGTGCTAAGGTGCGATAATGATCGCACTTTCTCGTTGATCCTTTTTTGTGTAAAGGCACCACGACAGACAAAGCCCAGTCTCTTGGCCATTCACAGTTGCGCCAGATTAAGTTGCAAATCGTGTGCAACATGTCGATGCCAGTATCCCCCAGAGCTGTCAGCGCTTCTGCTGTTATTTGATCTGGTCCCGGAGCTTTCCTAGTTTTAAGCGACTTCAGGGCAGCGAGAATTTCTGATCTAAGTATGTTTGGCTCCAGTTCCACTCCAGTACAGACGGTATGCAAGAGTCCTAGATCATCGGGATCCTTGTACAGCTCTTCACAATATCTGCGCCACCTTTCAGCTATTGCGTCAAGTGCATTAATGAGCTGGCCTTCGGAATCTTCTATCACCCACGTTTTTGGCTTAAATTGCCTGGACAAGAGACGGACCTTCTTGAACAGGTCAGAAGTTTCAAATTTTTGGGAGTGGTGTTCAATTTCCCTGCATAAGTCTTCTATGAATTTGTTCTTGTCTTCTCGACAGCTTCTCAGGATGTCATTACATATGCTAGAGTAATCTTCCATCACTCGCGGGTTCTGAAGTCCTTTCATTTTGATTGTCTTCCTCTTGTCCATCAATTTCCAAGTCTTTTCTGTTAACCAAGTTTGTTTTATAGGGCTGGCTTTCCTCGTCTTTGAGATTTCATGAAGAGTTTCTGTCATATGAGTTTTTAAAAGTTCCCAAAGTGAGTTAGCATCAGCCTGTGGGTTGTTCTGAAATGAAAGATCCTTCAGCTTATTTTCCAAAGAAGTTTGAAAAACTGATCGCTCCGAGGGGTTAAGTTGTTTTGGTGGGAGAGTACGTTTTCTGGGGGCTTTCAGACGGAGTGCGAAGTCAGCTACGAGAAGGTTATGATCGGAGCCACATTCGGCCCCAGGAAAGGTCTTTGTATTAGAGACAGAAGACCGCCACCTAGAGTCAATAAGTATATAGTCGATTTGATTCCTGACTCTGTCTCCTGGTGA
Organism: Oeneis ivallda; assembly: GCA_029955525.1. Lineage (NCBI taxonomy): Eukaryota > Metazoa > Arthropoda > Insecta > Lepidoptera > Nymphalidae > Oeneis > Oeneis ivallda. Next base: position 4,506,326 of record JARPMR010000015.1, read on the forward strand.
TTTCCACGTATATAGTCGGCGTGGGTGATGTTGAAAGCATGTGTTAAGTATAGTGAGGCTTTTGTCTATACAGAATTCGATGAGTCTAGCACCTCTTTATATCATATTTTTATATCATATTATACTTAATATCTATTAATAAAATTCTTATGTCGCGGTGTTTGTTACCAAACTCCTCCAAAACGGCTGAACAGATTTTTATGAATTTTTGTGTGCATATCGGGTAAGTTGTTCTCTTCAACTCAATCGCTGGGTCAGCTAATATATTTATATTATAATAATACTAAGATCAGGTATCAGGACCAATTTTTACTTACTCAAACACTAACTTCATTCGTGCGAACGCGCTGTTTTGGAGCGGACGCGTACTCAATAGTTGGTACTTTTTTTTTTGCCTACCTTCAAAAAATTATATTTATTAAATATTATGTAAACATGAGTGAAATAAGTAAGGAAATCGAATGTGATCGTAATATTTCGTGTGTAAATGTATTTGACGAAAGTGTACAATACGAGAACAGACAGCCAGAGAAAAGACTACACGTTAGCAGTAGCGGAAGTATCGAAGAAGATGGGTTTATGACGGTGACGCGGCGGCGACCCAAACGCTTGGCTTTACGCAGGGCTAGTAGTAGCGATCTCAACGATGATATCGAAATGTTGAAACAAACACAAGAAAACGAGAAAATAGAAGTGAGTGTTACGTCTAAGGAAATTTTGCCCAAACAAATGGCATTAGCAAAACTATTACGAGCAGAAAATATACAAAGCATTTTGAATGTTAAATATAAAAGTCCGTATAAAGTTTTGATAGAGTTTGGTGACAAAGAAAATGCTAATAAGCTTCTTACAAATAAAAGGTTTGCTGATTCCGATTATAGATGTCAATTAACACAGGAGTTGCAAATGATATTTGGTATAGTAAGAAATATAGATTTGGATGTTAAAGAGGAAGAAATGGTGGAAAGTTTTGAAAGCGAATATGAAATATTATCTATTAAAAGGTTAAAGAGATTTAAGGAAAGTGGTGATTGGGTTGAGAGTGAGTCAGTTAGGGTGTGTTTTAAGAGTTCTATCTTACCCTCGTATATACTTATATACGGGTGCAGATTTAAGGTAGAACCATTCACATTTCCTGTCTCACAGTGCTCCTCTTGTTGGCGCTATGGTCATTATAAGAAGTTTTGTCCAGGAAAGAAGGTATTATGCCCAAAATGTGGAAAACAACACTCTAATTGTGAGATCAAAGTATATACTTGCATTAACTGTAATGGGAATCATATGGCCCTTGACAGGATGGCCTGTCCTGTATTTCATAAAGAGAAGGAAATCAGAAAGATTATGTGTCAGGAAAACTGTACATATAGAAAGGCTCTACTTATTTACTACAATAAAAGGAATCCAAATGATAGACTACAGCGTGACAAGAGTAATGAGGTAAATGATGCAGTTAAAAATAATAACGCTAATTATAATGAAAGAAATTCTAATAAGACGTACAGGGATGTTTTAGTTACTGAAGCTGAAATTCATAATGAAAATAAAGAGATGTCAACAAATAGTGAAAAGGAAGAGGAGAACATTGAAAAGGCATTAACTGAGTCACATAAAGTTAAAAGAAGGAAGAAAAAAAGTCCTAAAATAGAAGGCACAACATTTTTTGATGATGAATTTATGACTGAAAATATTGATAGGGAGAGACAACAGGGAGAGCATAACGATCAGGAGAAAAAACGTAAAAGACTTGATTTTGCAAGATTGTTATTGAAAATTAAAGAGGTATGCTTCTCACAAAGAAGCTTTGAGGATAAAATTAAATTGATTTTTAAAGTCATTATGGACGAAATTAAAATGCTAGTGTTTGATTTAATAAAGGGTAGTGACATTTTGAATAACATCTTTAATATATTTTGTAATGTATAGTAAGAACAAGAAGCGCAAGTTATGTTTCACACTTGCCATTGGCATGTGTTCGGAACCAAAATTTGAGAGAAACACTAATGTATGAACTTAATTTAAATTTTATGAATACTGGTATTTTTAACTCTATTTTTAGTAAACCGTTGAGCATTTCGGCTATTAAAGTATTGATTTGTATAAGATTTATTAGTGATTCTCTCAAATTGGTATAGTTTTAGATTTAATTATTGTTGATTTAATTATAATCATTTGTAAATTGTGTGTACCGATGGGGCTGACATATAGGTCACCTATAAAAGCCCCTTAAAAATAAATAAGATTTGAAAAAAAAAAAAAAACACTAACTTAGATAAGCTGTAAAATACTTTTGTTAAATGGACACAAGTTGTCTGAAACATTATTTATTTATGCAGGTTGTAGAAAAACATGGAACCCCTATCTATTTTACGCTTAAGTTGTAATGTGTAATGTGTGAAATTAACTAATTACATACCTCTCTAATTTGCCGTTTATTTATTTGCTGAATATTAATGTAAAAATTATAATATTTGGTGAAGATTACCTTTCATTTATTTATTTATTTTATTATATTATTAATTTATTAGAAAATATGACCTTAACATGCGAGTAGCATGAAGCTGAGTACTTACATAAGTTATAATTTGGCCATATGCATGATCAGGTCTGTCACATAAATATGGATCCAGTATTTAACTAAAATAATCATCGTCATCATCATCATCAGTAACCCAACAACGGCTCACTACTGAGCGCAGGCATGCTGGCCCAATGCAAATTAGCAGACTTCACACACCTTTGAGAACATTATGAAAGACTCTCAGGTGTGAAGATTTCCTCACAATGTTTTCCATCGCCGTTGAATCTAGTGATATTTAATTTCTTAAATGCACATAACTTAGAAAAGCCAGAGGTGTGAATGTAGTGATCGAACCTGCGACCCTCTTAACAGGAGACCGCAGTACTAACCAGTAGGCTATCACTGCTACTGGCCAACGCTGCTTCACTATTCTTGTTTAATAATATATTATTACTAGCTGATGCCCGCGACTTCGTCCGCGTGGGTTTAGTTTTTAAAATCCCTCGGGAACTCTTTGATTTTCCGCGATAAAAAGTAGCCTATGTCACTCTCCAGGTCCTCAACTATACCCATACAAAAAAATCACGTCGATCCGTTGCTCTGTTGCGGCGTGATTGAAGGACAAACCAACAAACCAATAAACCAACAAACATTCTTTCGCATTTATAATATTAGTATGATAATTATTACTACGCAAAAAAATTATTAACATTATTGTAAAAAAAATTCTTTTCAAAAAACCGACTTCTAGCGCCACTACAAAGTATAAAAATAATTTTAGTTTGTCAACGTTTGTTGAAGTCGGGCGGGCCTAAAATACAAACTATGAAACCGATGCGCGACGCTACACAATATGAGAGACTCGTTTGTAGAAGTCGAGCGAGCATCGCGAGTCGGTTTCATAGTTTGTATTTTAGGCCCGCCCGACTTCAACAAACGTGGACAAACTAAAATTATTTTTATACTTTGTAGTGGCGCTAGAAGTCGGTTTTTTGAAAAGAATTTTTTATTTTAAGCTTTTAAGTGTAGTATCCTATGATTGAGGAGCTAGGACCTGGAGCTCCATGATGTAGTCCATACTTGTTACCTACAATAATAATTCGTAAAATCGACATTTCCTAAATCTCTTTATTTTAGGTGAGCAATGTCCCTGCAGCATCAGGCTTGAGGAGTTGAAGGTTAAAATTTTTATGGGACCATTTCGCAAACATCCTCTGTCGATTAAAAAAAAATCACGTGAATCGGTCCAGTAATCCCGGAGAAATCGGTGGACATACATAGAAAAAAAAAAAAAAACAAAAAAAAAAATACCGGCCGAATTGAGAACCTCCTCCTTTTTGGAAGTCGGTTAAAAATTAAAAAATAATTAACGCATTCCTATAAAATTTTGTACGACTGAAAATGTGTAATATATCCCATAATCTAGAGACCCTTACAATTTTCAAAACATTACAACAGTAATACTATAATGTGAGCGGAGTTTAAACCCTTCTGCGGTCTAAAATTACTTGGGGGAGATTTAATTGGTGAGGGCTAAAGCACCAGTCAGACATAACGCGTGGCGGTTTCGATACTTACGTCAGCAGCATAGAATATTATGTCTGCATTCAGCCGATCTTGTTCTAGTTTTCCTTGAAAAATCGTCAATCTTTTATCTGTATTCTGTAGCTATGTCTTTTTGCAACATTAGTTGACTTTGAGAGATTGTTAAGTAGCGATAAGTGCGCCAAATTGTATATTTTGCTCATTTTTCTTTCAAAAGTACTTTGTATAATTTAATACAAAAAATCTTTTTAAACAACCGACTTCAAACTCCCGCTTTACTACATTACACACACACTATACAAAGTATTTAATTTATTGCAGATATTTTAAAAACCGCTCAACCGATTTCGATAAAATTTATAAGGGACCACCTGGAGAGTATACCCTTTCAAACAAAAAAGAATTTTCTAAATCGGTTCAGGCGTCTTCGAGTAATCGGTGGACATACATAAAAAAATAAAGATTCCGACGAATTGATGACCTCCTCCTTTTTTGAAGTCGGTTAAAAAGGTTATTTGAATAAAAATCTATTTTATTCTATTCTATGTGTGTTGTTCTCTATGTTATGTGGTGTACAATACATACATTCATACATACAATTCTTATGAATGAATGAATATACTGAAGTAAGTAAAAAGATTGCTTGGTGAAGGAAAACATCGTGAGGTACCTGACACACAAGGCTTTTTCATATTACTTGCTCAAAAGTGTGTTAAATCTACCAATCCGCACTTCGTCAGCTTGCTGGACTATGACTTAAACCCTTCTCATTTGAGAGGAGACCTGTATTCATTAGTAGAGGCTGCCGATGTGCTGAGATGAATCAAATGAATGAAGGAACCCTTCCTTACAGCTTTGGATTCTCTTACGTCACGCGTCGCACCTTCCACGCGCTGTGTGTGGCCAGGCCTTGAATGTAATACCAGCAAGCAACGGCCCGTCATAGTTTATTCAACAATGCTGTGTAATGTGTTATTCATAGACGGCGAGCCAACAAAAAGCCCTCGTAATAAGATTTTGGGGAAGTGGATAAGTGAAACTCGGGTCTTTTGATGACCACTATAATTATAGTGTAGCTGTTTTATTTTCTTTAGGTACATTCTTCTCAAGGAGGGGCTATGTCTTCAGAAGCCTGTGTGCGTTCATGAGGTTCTGGACCGCTAAATTCGGTGAATCATCAAAATACCTACTTGGTCCATGTTTCAAGGCAGGGATTAGCTGTTTTTAACCGACTTCCGAAAAGGAGGAAGTTCTCAATTCAGCCGGTATCTTTTTTTTCTTACTATAAGAAACAAAAAGTGTTAGCCAATGAGGATACGTTAACCTGCGACCCCCTTATCAGGAGACCGCATTTCTAACCAGTAGGCTCTTACTGGCTAACGCTGCTTTACTGCTCTTGTTAATTATTACTACGCAAAAAATTTATTAACATTATTGAAAAAATTAAAAAATAATTAACGCATCTCTATAAAATTTTGTACGACTGAAAATGTGTAATATATTCCCATAATCTAGAGACCCTTACAATTTTCAAAACATTACAACAGTAATACTATAATGTGAGCGGAGTTTAAACCCTTCTGTGGTCTAAAATTACTTGGGGGAGATTTAATTGGTGAGGGCTAAAGCACCAGTCAGACATAACGCGTGGGGGTTTCGATACTTACGTTAGCAGCATAGAATATTATGTCTACATTCGGCCGACCTTGTTCTAGTTTTACTTGAAAAATCGTCAATCTTTTATCTGTATTCTGTAGCTATGTCTTTTTGCAACATTAGTTGACCGTGAGAGATTATTAGGTAGCGATAAGTCCGCCAAATTGTATATTTTGCTCATTTTTCTTTCAAAAGTACTTTGTATAATTTATTTATTTTTAAGCAATCGACTAACAAACTCCCGCTTTACTACATTACACACACACTATACAAAGTATTTAATTTATTGTAGATATTTTAAAAACAGCTCAACCGATTTCGATAAAACTTATATGGGAACACCTGGGGAGTATACATTTTCAAACAAAAAAGAATTTTCTACATCGGTTCAGGCGTCTTCGAGTAATCGGTGGACGTACATAAAAAAATAAAGATTCAGACGAATTGATGACCTCCTCCTTTTTTGAAGTCGGTTAAAAAGATTATTTGAATAAAAATCTATTTTATTCTATTCTATCTGTTTTGTTCTCTATATTATGTGGTGTACAATACATACATTCATACATACAATTCTTATGAATGAATGAATATACTGAAGTAAGTAAAAAGTTTGTTTGGTGAAGGAAAACATCGTGAGGGGCCTGACACTTAGGGCTTTTTCATATTATTTGCTCAAAAGTGTGTTAAATCTACCAAACCACACTTCATCAGCTTGCTGGACTATGGCTTAAAGTTTAAACCCTTTTCATTCGAGAGGAGACCTGTATTCATTAGTAGAGGCTGCCGATGTGCTGAGATGAATCAAATGAATGAAGGAACCCTTTCTTACAGCTTTGGATTCTCTTACGTCACGCGTCGCACCTTCCACGCGCTGTGTGTGGCCAGGCCTTGAATGTAATACCAGCAAGCAACGGCCCGTCATAGTTTATTCAACAATGCTGTGTAATGTGTTATTCATAGACGGCGAGCCAACAAAAAGCCCTCGTAATAAGATTTTGGGGAAGTGGATAAGTGAAACTCGGGTCTTGTGATGACCACTATAATTATAGTGTAGCTGTTTTATTTTCTTTAGGTATATTCTTCTCAAGGAGGGGCTATGTCTTCAGAAGCTTGTGTGTGTTCATGACTCATTAGGTTCTGGACCGCTAAATTCGGTGACTCATCAAAATATCTACGTGGTCCATGTTCGAAGGCAGGGATTAGCTGTTTTTAACTGTCCAAAAAGGAGGAAGTTCTCAATTCGGCCGGTATTTTTTTTCTTACTATAACAAACAAAAAGTGTTAGCCAATGAGGATACGTTAATTATGGCTTCGTCCCTCCTTCATTAATTCATTCAGCTACAGTCAATTAATTATTGCTATAGACTCAATTATTGTGGTGACCGGCTGAAATTATGACGTCATTTTTATTGAAGTTTTGAAGTCCTTCTTTAGTCCTAATGAAGACATGTTATATTAAAGGTCAGATACCTTTACGTACCTATTATATTCATTTATAAATTCAAAGGTTAAATCGGTCTAAAGCGCTGACTACGATTCCTACAAAAACTTGAGGACAGTTGAAAGGACAAGTAAGGACAGAATACTTTTTATATCGAAAAATCTAGGTGTTCCACGCGACTTGTAAAAACTCAGTTAAATACTATTAAAATTTTTATCGGAAAGTCCTTATAATGTACCCGAAATAATCACTTCTTAACTTCAATCTTACCTATTCTAGTTTCGAAAACTTACATTCTGCTCATGAACCATAACTTCCAGAAGTTTATAAACACATGCTGCTGTAGAGGATTTATGGCTTGTTTGAATGCTTTTATTGGTGTTTACGCTTCGTATTGGGGCTTAAGTGGTTGTTTTGACAGACGACGGAAAGCTTGGATGAATGTTCTTCGTGCGTGATGTTGTACGAAATATTAGAGCATAATATTATTATTATGTTGGCACTACACTAGCGGCACGCTATGATGGCCGGTTTGACGTTTGTCCGCTCATGAAGTTCCGTATTAATTGATAACGACTTTGAAGGAAATAATTGTATTACTTTATTGACGATAGTGATGTGCAGAGATTCATAAATTTTATCGAATGTAGTTTTAGGTTTAGGACTCAAAATTTATTTATTAAATTGATTTCTAAAATGTATACAAGTGTAGAAAAATCAGTTTGCACCATTTAAGGGGTGAATGTACTTGTGAATATGAACAATTTTCACTATGTGGACAAACCTCTGAAATCGCAAAAAAATATCAGCTGTTTCATACAAAAGGTAAAATTTTTATTTTTATATGATATATACCACAACTCGGCATTTGGTTTTCTAAATTGAAAATTTTTAAAAATGGAATCTAATACGATCGTCACATAGGATCGCTGGCTAGCACAACTACTACCTCCGGCAAACTCGCGTCAATGCTCAATGCAAAACAAAGCAGTTTCGAATTGACGTTGCTTCGAAAAGTATAAACTGTCAGTGCAATGCGATTGTGATATAGTTTTGACCTGGCTTTGGATTTCAAATATTGATACTGCATTACTGTTGACCCTTGCTCGTTAATTTGGACTCTGTTCAAGCCCTTTGTTGTGGATTTCGTCGATATGACCGAACGTACGCAGAGAACTGTAAACCTATTTAATCAGGTACAAAAACAAAACTTAATTGTTTTTTGTTCGAGAATAAATTGACATTCCACATCACTATTGTAATGTGTCAAACCGGCCATCATAGCGTGCCGCTAGTGTAATGTTGATTATTATTATTAGGCTGAAATTAGACGCCTGGTTCATCGCTCATTTTTGCGAATATTTTTTTTGCGAAAATGGACCCTAAAGCCCTTTGCCTTAAGGGCGAATTTAGACGGATGGCTTACCGATGACCTTCGAAAATGAATGCAAAAATCTCGAAAAATTAACCGTAGAAAATTCACCCTTTGGGCGAATTAAGACGGTTCAATTTCGTAAAAGTTTTCGCAACGATGAACGATGAACGAGGCTCCGTCTAATTTGGGCCTTACAACTACCTCGTTGGTTTAGTGGTTATCATGTTCGACTGCGGATGACGAGGTCACGGGTCCGATTCCTGAGTCGGGCCAAAAATTATATTGGGGTCAAGTAATTCTCAGTACTAGCCCATTAAGAAAGTTGGCGGTGTGTCACCCCCATGCCTCGGAGAGAACGTAAAGCGGTCGGTCCTGCACCTGACCTCTCCGGTCATTTCGAAATTCCGTCCTATCGGGTTATGAGAGTGAGGGAATAGAGTGCACCTGTGTTTGCGCACCTACTTGTGCACTATAATATCTCCTACGCAGGTGGCTAATCCCCATGGCCAGGACGAATTTCTTGATGGCACAACAGCAATACGGTGGCCCCGCAACGCACCGATTTGCATCAATTTTAACTTTAAATAACTAGTGGTTCGCCCCGAACTGAGACCTCGCGGTAACGGTATCCCATGATTATTCATTCAATCGATACATGATAACCAAAACTGACATTATTATTATGCCCGTTTTCACCAAACATACCTAAATCATCCCCTAAGTAGGAGTCTCTTAACGTAGGTAGCTCCTAAATACAATCCTAAGTCCTAACATCCGTCCCAATATCCTTTTAGGTGTCCCGTACAGGATCGTGATAAATAAGTTGACAGAAAACATCAATCACCTAACTTATAGGTAGCCCGTAAAGGTTAGGGAACGTTAGTGAAAACATTGAATTATTTATCAAACATTGAATTTAACTCGTAGTTCCATGGGAATAGTTACTGACTGCGCCATCTATTAGCATTATTGTGAAGCTATGTTGATGCTATATGAATTACTGACGCCCATTAAAAATTAAATAATCTCGTTTCTTTATAATATTCATATAATTTTAGTATTTGTTGTTCAAGTACAGGATATAAGTGACCTAAAAACATAAAATCAGTTTGAAAATCCATAGCGGATTTTTCTAGAGAGCGTCTTCAAGCGAGCGTATAAAATCGCCACTTTGAAAGCCCCCCATTTCGTCAATTTTAAGGGAAAAATTAAAAAAAAAATATTTTTGTACTCAGTTCAAAATTATCTTTAAAATGATACGTAACAATTTTATGTAACGCGATTTTTTTTTTTTTACTTCGCATTCGCTTCTATGAGAGCCCCCCTGAAATAAAGATTTTTATAACTTTTTAAGCCATTTTCGGCTGGAGGCCATCGGTTTACATATTATATCTAAATTTGAAGTAATTACGTTCAGTAATTCAAAAGTTATAAGGCTCTGACAGACGGACGGACGGACGGACGGACGGACGGACAAGTGCAAATCGCCCTAGTTAACTCAAAGACCTTCGCTTCGCTCGGTCGAAAATGGTCAAAGGAAAATGCTCTATTGGAATAACGACATAAATTAGAGACAGCCTTCTTGAGTTATGTCACGATCATTATTATTCATGTTTTAATGGTGATCATTAATTTTTTTCATTCTAATTTATTCTCGATGATAAATTGGATCGTTCATCTCGATCGTTTTTCAAAATTAATTGCTCAACTTTTTTGTTGGCAACTTTCAAAAAATTCTTATAATGTCCTTATATCACACCGTTTATACAATTTAAATCTTCTTTTACATGGTGTTAAAGTTATGTATTTCAGATTACCAGTTGCACAGCATTAAAATTAAAGTTTTGTTAGTTAGGAGTGAGAGACAGGTGAGGCGTAAACACAGAAAACACAGACCAGTAAGCTAAAAACTGACTAAACCTAAATGTTTAAGTACCACATTTCAGTTCAGTATTATCCATAATTTTGTGACATCACTATCCCATCGGTTCCGATAGGTACATTACTGAGCACGGGTATTCTCTCAGAATGAGAAGTGTTTAGACTAATATGCTGGCTAAGTGAAAATTGGCAATCACCTTTGAGACCATTATAGACAACCCTCAGGGATGCAGGTTTCCTCACAATATTTTCTTATACTGTCAAAGCAAATGCAGCGGTGATAGGCTAATGCTAGTGCCGAAGTCTTAACTAGTTTATCAACGCTGATGTTCACAATTTTGTTACAATTCGGTGTAAATGCGTCCAGTACGAAAGTTATTAATTATTTAGTACAGGAGGCCCGCTGAGACCGTTACTTAGGGCTCTTGATGTACAATACATAATCTTTTGAAGTCCCTTGAGGCAATAGTTAGTGGATTAGGATTATTACCTTGACAGCTACTCTGTTTGACAACCTCACAGGACTTTGCGATGAGGCCGTAGGGGATTTTAGGGTATATTAGACAAGGGGTTCTATTCAACGAAGCTTGGAAGTCAGTGGTCTCCTGTGAAACGGTAATGGTTAAGAGCTGATCCCGATAGAAGAGGTACACTGCCATAAGTATAAGTTGGCGGTGGCGTTTTGAGGAAGAGGAACTAATTCGGTCATCCAATTTTTATACTCTTTGTCCATAGAAATCTTGAAAATTCACTATTGGATCTCGTTGTGTGCTGTGTGCGTTTATTGTGTAAAATAATTAAAAATATTTTGTCCCCAAATTTAGTCTCATATTCTATTCTGAAGGGCGGCGACGACCACCGCCGTTCAGTAGCTCAATAGTCCCGACTCCCGAGGGACCTAAGGGACGTGAGTTGCTGGAGTGGGAGCTTCAGACGCTCAGTTCTCCTTCTTTTACACGACCTTAGGAAGATGGCAGCTTGCGTGAGGTGCGCGTAGTTTACCGGGACGAGCCCAATGGGCGTCGCGCAAGGGAGACACCGATATGTGTTCGTGAGAGATCTCTGAGCCTTCCAATATGCGCTGAGGGTGGCCATCGAAGGGGTTTTAGTAGGTAAAAATCCTACATAACCCGATATTCTCCCCCAGGATGTCGAGTATCTTAAGATTTCCCCCCCTCTAACAAAAACAAAAACGAGTGTGCTTTAGACCACATGACTGAAGTAAAATTTACAAAATACAACTGGCTATGAGAGAAAGAGAGAACGAAAATGTGTGCTCGCACCTCTGTCTCTTGCCCCTACAGTAATATATTAAACGTAACTCTCTCTCTTTCTATCTTCACTAATTTATATCTCCCTCTCAACTTCCGTTCGCCTCGCCCGATCACACTTTTCGTAACGCATTTACCAGCTGTAACATGATATTTTCAATATCAGTTCGTTTAAGATTTTCGTAAAAAACCAATCAATTATTTTATGTGTAAAGTGAGACTTCTAACTCCATCTGTGAGACCACGGGGGCGTGAGCTCCTGCCGAGACGCCTGAAGTCTCGTAATCTGCCACAGCGCCAAAAGAGGGCGCTGTTTTAAAAACAAGGTAAGAAACAGATGTCACCAACACAAGTTGACATTGATCTGCAGTTAATCAAGCACAGTTGACAGCCTTCGCTTTGGGAAGAGGTTAGAAGGCATGTACGCGGGTTAACATTTAATCAAGTTCGGGAAAACCCGTTCGGTGTTCGATCAGAAATTGATTTCTGAATTTTGTCTTTTCCTTGGTTGACCGCTGTAGAGTGCAGACATGCCACACAGAGGTTAGGAAAGCATTGAGTTTGTACAACATGGCCGGACATACCTTGATGGAGTGAAATTTTATTGTAAATGGATAGTGAGTATAAATTTTGGCGTGTTCGTACTTTCTTTTGTGAATCCGCGATACTAAAGTGCGTTTTCAATCTTTCCAGCCTAACGTTTGACCTAATTGTGGTGTTGGGTGGGGAAACGCAGACTGCGAAAATGCAGGTTAGTTCTTATGTTGGTTTTTTCCTTGTGAGATACACACGTGTCGCTGTCATACAAATTGAAATTTGTTTTATTTCTCCTTGCAGCGAGCGTGGGATTTCATATTCCGACGAAATTCGTCGGAAATTTAGTGGAAGTTTTGTTGGTGTTGACGGCGGGATTTCATCCGTGACGTCACACCTTACATCCGGTGCTATCCTGCGCATCCTCGCTTGTAAGCGGGATACGGTGGTGCATCGTCGACAACGAGGGGCGTGCCGTCCTTTGGAGGACGTATTTCGGCCACGTCATGGTCTACGCATCGAGTCGACAGCACACTTACCAGGTGGACCCGTTCTTTTCTTTCATTTTTGTTTTCTATGAAATTTTAATTCTAAATAGTAACCTTTAACTATCTATGAGTTTTATAAAGTAATATGATACGATTAGTTGTCAACATATGGTGAACACAAAGACATAACCTCCCTTGTAAATGGAATCTTCTTTTTAGTTCAATTAAATCTAATTATTTAGTTTAATGAGTTTAAATCATTGTCTCAACCTGCTTATTCGTCAACACATTCCTAGTGCGTTGTCCGTTCAGACACACCCCTGAGGTTTCTGCCAGCTGGAGTTAGCCCATGATATGAGTTGACGGGTAGGTATTGGTGGGTCAAATATTAGTCTGTGATATAGTTATTCTAAGCTGTGTTTATTTCTAAATTCTAATAACCTAGTGGTTACCTATGCCTGAATAAACAAAGATAACTTGTTAGGGGAAGATTTTTATTCCAATATTCCTAGTCACACAGTCATAGAACTTCTGTTAGCATTCTCACAGGATCCACAACGCACGACCAACTCGGACGATAGTCCGGGTAGGGATTTTCCTCTATAAGTGATCCAGGGGGAAACGCTACAGTGGCGCCCTCAACGTATGTTTTATTCCATAGCCACTGGTAATACAGTGGCGCCCACTCGTGATTGATTTTTTAACTATATACCTAGGCGGAAAAATAATATACCTGTTTATTTTTTTAATTTGATAGCCACTGATAATACAGTGATGCTCACTCGTGATTGAATTCTTTTTAACTATATACCTGTTTATCTGTTAATTTTGTATAGTCACTGATAATACAGTGACGCCCTCACATAATTCTTTTTATATCCACTAGTAATACAGTGGTACCGTTATAGGATTTTTTTTTAAATTTTGTAATTAGTAAATAAACAATAAAAATCTTTATATTCCATAAATTAATATTCGCAAAGCAAACAAAGCAAATATACACATATTTGCTTTGTTTGCTTTGCGAATATTAATTTATGGTATATAAAGATTTTTATTGTTTCTTTACTACTACTTACTCGATACCTTTAAACACAGTGCTATCCTTATGGATATTAACCAATAATAATATTTTTTCTTAGAGCGATTACTAATTATAGTGACGTTCAACTTAAAACTTGTATAATCACTGTAATATTACAAAGTGAATAGTAGTAAATACCAAATTGTATAATCAATTAAATTTTTTTTATAAAAGTTTGTGGCTGTGTGCTAGGAGATTTTTATATTATGACTTTGTGGATCACCATGTTAAATTGTAATCAATATAGGTAAATACCAGTGTTACCATAAATTCTAAAATATAATAATATTCTTCCATACTCGTACTTAGAGTGGATTTAATGTTTGTATAATATTATACCAGACTTTCTCTTAGCTAAAATTTATTTAATAATTTAGCATATTCAATTAATTTAAGTTATATCAACTTAATTAATTTATTATTTGTTTGTAATTGTGTACACCATCCGTTACAAAAATGGAAAAGTCTAGGATTATACAATTTCACTCGTTAAGGAAGGACGAATTAATCTATGAAGTTTCCATTCGTTCGGAAACTCCAGCTAACACTGTGGATGACCTTCGACGCCAAATGCGTAAACTTACATTAGAATGTCCAACTGAAGCCATTGTAGAGACTGATCTAAGCGCTGATTCAGAGTTGACAGTGATTATTGAAAAGTTTCAAGAGTTGGTCACTCTATTCGGGAAATGGGAAAAGTCTAGAGAAAAGGTTTCCTTCGCTAGAGCTCAAGCCCTAGCGTACCACCTCTATCATAGGTTGAATAGGATTTCAGACAATGAACCTGATAAGATCCTCACAAAAACAGCTGATTTAAAACGCAAACTTGAAAAATTGATTACAACATATATTGAATCCCCAACCACTGCCGTTCCAGGAACATCAACAGCAGCATCAGAGGCTCCAACGGTCGAGTGTTCCAGCGAGAAAAATATTGCTAAGTGGAACATTAAGTTCACCGGAACAACGGATCCTCGCTCGTTCCTTGAGAGAATCGAGGAGTTACAAAGCTGTTACGGGGTATCGGATGAGAAACTCTTCAAGTCTGCGGCACAGTTGTTCAGCGATCAAGCGCTTCTTTGGTTCCGAGGAATCAAGCAGCAGGTACGTACTTGGTCTGACCTAAGGGACCTGATACTGGAAGAATTTGACCCAGTAGACTACGATTACCGGCTACTGGGTGAAATTAGATCCAGAACTCAGGGGGTGGATGAGCCTATCCATATATATTTTTCTGTTATGGCCTGTCTATTCGGTAGGTTAAGGACAGAATTGTCGGAGGCTGCGAAGCTGGAAATTCTCTTGCACAATATTCGCCCAACATTTTCTCAACAACTAGCGCTGGTTCCCATTGAATCGATCAGTCAACTGAAAGAAAGTTGTAGGAAAATTGAAGCGGCTAGCCAGCGAGCAACTTACTTCGCTGAGCCTGGCAAGTCGACGAATGTAATTACCCCAGAATTTTCATATAAACCTAAGAGTAAACCCGTAGCTTTAGTAAATAACCAGGGCATGGATAAGCAGGAACAAAAATCTCATCAAAATAAGGTTCCTGATAAACCTTTCATCAATACCGGTTCATCTTATCAATATAAAAATAGTAGTGGTGCTAACCCACAACAACCAGGTCTATCAGGTAGCTGCTGTCATTGCAAGCCTAGCAATGTACAGAAACAGCCCGCGAAAGGGAAGGTATACTGCTTCACTTGTAAAACTCCAGGTTTTACAAAGTTAACCTGCCCAAATTGTAAAAAGAATAAGGCTAATTCAAAAAACTAGTTAGCTCGAACTGCGGCAACTTAAATAATAATATTTCAAAATTCAATACTTTTGGCTCCTTAGCTACAGTTCGATTCTCACCTCAAAAAGATGATATTAGGCCATATTTAAAAATTAATATTGCTAACTTAGAAGTCTACGGATTACGCGACTCAGGAGCGTGTATATCTATTTTAGGCAACAATGCCCATGAACATTTTGTACAACTGGGTTATACATTCAATCCTTTCTTTGACAGTTCATGTACAGTGGCAAATGGAGTTCAACTTCAATCACTAGGTCATATTTATTTACCTGTATCTTTCAATAACATTACCTGTGCCATAAAGTTTTATGTAGTTCCTGCCATAGTCTCGGATATGATTCTAGGATGCGATTTCTGGAAGGCGTTTGGTGTAGCCCCAGAAATATTTGAAAGAATAGATTACCGATGTTCACCTTTAAGTTTTTGTGATGCTTTAACTACCAAGAATGTCCACGCTATCCAGCCGTTCGACAATTTGTCCTCCGATCAACGAGAAATAGCCAAAGCCATAATAGAGAAATATAACGATATTTCTTTTGAGAAAAAAGGGTTAGGTAGAACCTCGTTAATGGAGCATGTGATCGACACTAGAGATGCTGAACCGATTAGGGTGAAACAATATCCATTGTCTCCAGAGAAAAAGTTAGCTCTTCAAGCAGAATTAGACAGGATGTTAGCCTTAGACGTTGTTGCTCCTAGTGAAAGTCCATGGAATAATCCGGCTATTCTTGTGAAAAAATCAAACGGCGATTGGAGATTCTGCTTAGATTGTAGGAAGCTGAACGCTGTTACAAAAGGGGACTCTTATGCAATTCCTTATATTCCACAGATCTTGGACAGTTTGAAGGAAGCTAAGTTTTTATCAACAATAGATCTATCATCCTCATTTTGGCAGATTCCTCTGTCAGAGAGTTCTCAAGAGAAAACAAGCTTCACGGTGCCAGATCGGGGTTTATTTCATTTTAAGGTGATGCCCTTTGGTTTATGCAACGCACCAGCTCGTCAGCAACGACTTATGGACATGCTGATTAATCAGAATTTTAGCAGTGACGTTGAAAATGGATTCGTATTTTGTTATATTGACGATATAGTCATCTCTTCGTCTAATTTTTCAACGCACCTATTATTATTAAACCGAGTACTTGATAAATTGAGATCGGCAAATCTTACAGTGTCGTTTGATAAATGCAAATTCTTTAGGGAATCCATTAAGTATCTCGGGTATATCGTTGACGAGTATGGTCTACGTACGGACCCTGACAAGATATCAGCGATTTTAAATTTTCCGACTCCGACCACAGCTCATGAAGTAAAAGTGTTTCTAGGAACTTGTTCATGGTACAGGCGTTTTATTCGAAATTTCTCAACTATTGCAGCCCCGTTGAATAAGCTCACCAGTAAAGGGAAGAACGCGCCGAAGTTCCAGTGGAACGACGCAGCAGAGGAAGCTTTCACGGTGCTGAAGAACGCGCTCGTATCTGCACCTGTACTTGCAGTTCCCGACTTCGAGAAACCATTTATCGTTCATTGCGATGCTTCATCGTATGGTCTAGGAGGTATGTTGTCGCAAGTCGTTGACGGGGTAGAACATCCGATCGCGTACGTTAGCAGATCCTTAAATAAAAGTGAGAGGAATTATAGTGCTACTGAGAGGGAGGCAATAGCCGTAATCTTCTCAGTAGATAAATTTCAAGCATATCTAGGATCTAGAAAATTCAAAATCGTCACTGACCATTCATCACTAAAATGGTTCTTAAACTTAGAAAACCCGTCTGGTAGATTAGCTAGGTGGGGTTGCCGATTGTCGCAGTTTAACTTCGAAATCGAACACCGGAAGGGCACGGACAATGTGGTCCCAGATGCCTTGTCTCGATTAATGAAAGTAGAGGTGATTCAGTCAACTCCTTCAACGCCTACATCCAGTACGAATGATGAGTGGTATGACAGATTATTTAATGGTTGCAGATCTTATCCTACTAATTTTCCAAATTTCATGATTAAAAATAACATTCTTTTCCGTTTTAGTAAAAGTAAGTATAACCTCACCAGTGAGTTTGATTGGAAAGAGGTTATACCTAAAAATAAGAGATCTGCAATCATCCGAGAAAATCACTGTGAAGCGACTGCAGGACACCTCGGTATTTTTAAAACCCACAGACGGTTATGTCTGAGGTACTATTGGCCAGGAATGTATAAGGATGTATTACAATTTGTGAATGCTTGTGAAGTATGCAAGGCGTACAAACACTCGACTCAAGCAACACCAGGATTGATGGGTAAACCGAAGGTTTGTTGTCGACCGTTTCAGGTAGTGTCAGTGGATTTGGTTGGTCCGCTGCCACGATCCAGATCTGGCTACACTTTCCTTCTGGTTGCCACGTGTTGTTTCTCTAAATACACCCTTCTTTTCCCTTTGCGTCGTGCAACATCAGCTCATGTGGTTAAACACTTAGAGAGTGGTTTGATCCTAGTACATGGGGTGCCTGAGAGGATTATCCTTGATAATTCGTCGATCCTGACCAGTGCAGAATTCAAAAAGGCCCTACAGAAATTCCATGTGCCACGGTTGGACTATACTCCTAAGTATACACCACAAGTAAACCTTGTAGAACGTTACAATAAAACTGTCATGACTGCGGTCGCTTCTTACGTTGAAGACAACCATCGCAGTTGGGATGAGAACCTCAGTAAGATCCAGTTCGCAATAAATAGCGCGGTGAACGAATCCACTGGGTTCTCTCCATTTTTCTTGGTTCATGCCCGCGAACCAGTAGTCAACTGTGACTTCTACAAGGATACTGACAATGAGTATACAGTAGGTATGCCACGAGAGGAGTATGCAGGGAACTTTGATTGTTTGCAAGAGATCTTTGACAAAGTGCGCGAAAAGCTACTCCAAGCACACGCTAAAAACGCCAAGCATTATAATCTTAGGCGTAGAAATGCAAAATTCTCGGTTGGAGATTGGGTATGGAGGTCTTCCTACACTCAAAGTGACGCCAGTAAATTTAAAATGGCAAAGCTCGCTCCAAAATACGAGAAATGTAGGGTAACCAAGGTACTATCCCCACTTGTGTACGAGTTAGAGCGGATGGATGGTACGAAGATTGGCTCCTGGCACATTAAAGACCTAAAGGCTTAGATTGTTACTCAGTTCAAATCCAGTTCCGAATCAGTGTCTGAGTACGATACAGTATTCACACACAGATGTGTTAGGGTATGGTACACTTAAATTGTAAGTTACTACCTAGGTATAAGCGTGAAGTATGAAAGTTGTATGTGAGAGATGTAGATACGTTGATGGAATTGTTGAATCACATGTGAGCTGAGACAATCGCGTTACCTTTTTTCAACCATAGCACTTATATTTGGGTGCACATTTATTGTGAAAGGCGAATTGGATTCGCATTTTCTTTGCTGTGCTACGCACAGAGACTTCTTTATGCGAAGTTTAGTTTCGCATTGTATCTTGCTGCGCTTTGCGCAGAGACAGCTATCGCAGTGTTCATTTAGCTCTTTTGGATGCTAGGAACTAGTTCCATGACACTTTGGATAGACGGTTATTGTTAACCGAATACTTTGAGAAGCTTTTGCTCTCTATTTTATAACAGTTGAACTGTTGTATATTGTATATTGAGACAAGTTCTCTTTCATTTCACAGCTAAGCTGTTGATATAAAAATAGGATTTAGCTGCAAGAGTCGTAGGCATTGATTCATTGACAAGTGCTAGTTCATTTCAGGTAGTGACGCCGAGACATCAAGCAACTTTAAATCATTCAAACAATGAATGGTGTCATTGTAAATATGTTTATTTTTGTGTATTGTATATAGGACAAAGGTTAGGTATATCATGAAATTCACTTCCATAGGTTAAGTCAGTTAGGTTAAGTTGTAACTTATTTAAATCTTTGTTTGTTTAGGGATAAGTATATGTTTGTCGAGTAAAATGGCAGAATTTTTTAGTTACAAATAGTTTCTTGGTTTTTTGTCTTTTGGGTGCAGAACGCTGAGGGCAGTGAACGGTTCCCCTTCGTTGAACCTTCTCCCGGGAGGAGAGGTATTGTAACATGATATTTTCAATATCAGTTCGTTTAAGATTTTCGTAAAAAACCAATCAATTATTTTATGTGTAAAGTGAGACTTCTAACTCCATCTGTGAGACCACGGGGGCGTGAGCTCCTGCCGAGACGCCCGAAGTCTCGTAATCTGCCACAGCGCCAAAAGAGGGCGCTGTTTTAAAAACAAGGTAAGAAACAGATGTCACCAACACAAGTTGATATTGATCTGCAGTTAATCAAGCACAGTTGACAGCCTTCGCTTTGGGAAGAGGTTAGAAGGCATGTACGCGGGTTAACATTTAATCAAGTTCGGGAAAACCCGTTCGGTGTTCGATCAGAAATTGATTTCTGAATTTTGTCTTTTCCTTGGTTGACCGCTGTAGAGTGCAGACATGCCACACAGAGGTTAGGAAAGCATTGAGTTTGTACAACATGGCCGGACATACCTTGATGGAGTGAAATTTTATTGTAAATGGATAGTGAGTATAAATTTTGGCGTGTTCGTACTTTCTTTTGTGAGTCCGCGATACTAAAGTGCGTTTTCAATCTTTCCAGCCTAACGTTTGACCTAATTGTGGTGTTGGGTGGGGAAACGCAGACTGCGAAAATGCAGGTTAGTTCTTATGTTGGTTTTTTCCTTGTGAGATACACACGTGTCGCTGTCATACAAATTGAAATTTGTTTTATTTCTCCTTGCAGCGAGCGTGGGATTTCATATTCCGACGAAATTCGTCGGAAATTTAGTGGAAGTTTTGTTGGTGTTGATGGCGGGATTTCATCCGTGACGTCACACCTTACATCCGGTGCTATCCTGCGCATCCTCGCTTGTAAGCGGGATACGGTGGTGCATCGTCGACAACGAGGGGCGTGCCGTCCTTTGGAGGACGTATTTCGGCCACGTCATGGTCTACGCATCGAGTCGACAGCACACTTACCAGGTGGACCCGTTCTTTTCTTTCATTTTTGTTTTCTATGAAATTTTAATTCTAAATAGTAACCTTTAACTATCTATGAGTTTTATAAAGTAATATGATACGATTAGTTGTCAACATATGGTGAACACAAAGACATAACCTCCCTTGTAAATGGAATCTTCTTTTTAGTTCAATTAAATCTAATTATTTAGTTTAATGAGTTTAAATCATTGTCTCAACCTGCTTATTCGTCAACACATTCCTAGTGCGTTCTCCGTTCGGACACACCCCTGAGGTTTCTGCCAGCCGGAGTTAGCCCATGATATGAGTTGACGGGTAGGTATTGGTGGGTCAAATATTAGTCTGTGATATAGTTATTCTAAGCTGTGTTTATTTCTAAATTCTAATAACCTAGTGGTTACCTATGCCTGAATAAACAAAGATAACTTGTTAGGGGAAGATTTTTATTCCAATATTCCTAGTCACACAGTCATAGAACTTCTGTTAGCATTCTCACAGGATCCACAACGCACGACCAACTCGGACGATAGTCCGGGTAGGGATTTTCCTCTATAAGTGATCCAGGGGGAAACGCTACACAGCTTACTCCCCAAGTCAAGCGTGCGTAAAGAAGTTTTACTTCAAAAAGACAGCGGGTTCTGTATCAGTGACTTCCCATTGATCTTGATTGATGAATGACTAATTGTGCAGAGATTTTTCCAGATATTTTAATGAAAAAAGAAAAAATAATAATATCTCTAGGTATACCTACAGAAACTCAAAGATAAGACTGACGCTTCCACTACTTAAGCATTTTTATTCGTCATGCAAACTTGAGTCAGCTAAAGTTGATAATTGTACTACACTAGCGGCACGCTATGATGGCCGGTTTGACACATTACAATAGTGATGTGGAATGTCAATTTATTCTCGAACAAAAAACAATTAAGTTTTGTTTTTGTACCTGATTAAATAGGTTTACAGTTCTCTGCGTACGTTCGGTCATATCGACGAAATCCACAACAAAGGGCTTGAACAGAGTCCAAATTAACGAGCAAGGGTCAACAGTAATGCAGTATCAATATTTGAAATCCAAAGCCAGGTCAAAACTATATCACAATCGCATTGCACTGACAGTTTATACTTTTCGAAGCAACGTCAATTCGAAACTGCTTTGTTTTGCATTGAGCATTGACGCGAGTTTGCCGGAGGTAGTAGTTGTGCTAGCCAGCGATCCTATGTGACGATCGTATTAGATTCCATTTTTAAAAATTTTCAATTTAGAAAACCAAATGCCGAGTTGTGGTATATATCATATAAAAATAAAAATTTTACCTTTTGTATGAAACAGCTGATATTTTTTTGCGATTTCAGAGGTTTGTCCACATAGTGAAAATTGTTCATATTCACAAGTACATTCACTCCTTAAATGGTGCAAACTGATTTTTCTACACTTGTATACATTTTAGAAATCAATTTAATAAATAAATTTTGAGTCCTAAACCTAAAACTACATTCGATAAAATTTATGAATCTCTGCACATCACTATCGTCAATAAAGTAATACAATTATTTCCTTCAAAGTCGTTATCAATTAATACGGAACTTCATGAGCGGACAAACGTCAAACCGGCCATCATAGCGTGCCGCTAGTTTAGCACGGAGTGTGAAAACTTGCAGTGTTACAGCTCTATGCCTTGAAGAGC
Organism: Oeneis ivallda; assembly: GCA_029955525.1. Classification (NCBI taxonomy): domain Eukaryota; kingdom Metazoa; phylum Arthropoda; class Insecta; order Lepidoptera; family Nymphalidae; genus Oeneis; species Oeneis ivallda. The sequence continues at coordinate 4,528,602 of JARPMR010000015.1, forward strand.
AATAAAAGCCATAGACAGATACTCCCTCAAATCTTGTCAGACTGCTGTCCCATGGACTAAGAAAATGAGGAAATAGAGATTTTACGTGTGAACGCAAATACATATGCATATGCGTCTTCGCTGAAGATAAACCGCCGTAGAGAAAATTTGGTTGCACTTTTTTTGATGATTCTATTATTAGGGTAAAAATGATTACATATAGGCATAAAAACATCTACCTACGTTCCTCAGATGTGCCTATAAGGTAGGAAAAATTTATGTTATCAGTTCCCGAAGAAGCAAAACGCGACACCAGAGACACATTCGGTGTAGATTAACGCGCGATCTACTTTACGTGGCCATTTCAATTGCTTCCAGGGAGCCTTTATTTTACTGCCACCTGTTTTATGGACTCCTGGTACCTAGTGCAACTTAACTTATCCCTAAAGTTATCTCTACATACTCTTACAATATGTCAGATTTTCTTTAAGACCTAAGCTTACAGATCATTTTGAATGGGTCTCTAAATATTATAAATGCGAAAGTGTGTTTCTTTGTTGGTCCTTCAATCACGCCCCTAGAGAGCTGCAGGTTGACTTGATTACTGGCATTATTATTAGGCATAGAGGAATAGAAGAAGACAAATAGGTCGAGGACGAGAGTGACAATAGGCTACTATTTTTATTCACGAAAAACAAATAGTTGTTCCATTGGTTAAGAGGACTATTACATTTTACATCCCTCTCTCTCGCACATTCTAATATTTTCAAATGATTGTTAAAATCTCGGATATCTTAGACATAGTTTTATTATCATTTAGACCTAGTTTTTGATAGAGAATAAGAGCGATAGTAGTTTTCGCACTTTTTCTCTATGAAAATCTGGGTATATCATAATAAAACTATATTTTATTAAATTTTATAGGATAATAATTGACCACATTTTTTTAAAAGTATATGAGTTTTGTTCAATCTCTTATGATATATAGTCGCTAAGTCATATCGCTACGGTTCTACCGTAGCGATATGACCTAGCGTACCGTGTAGTGATATGATTTTTTGTAGTAATCATAATAAACTCGCCGGCATATTTAGCGGAACATAAAAAAAGGTCCATAATTAAAAAAAATATGGTTTTATTTTAAAATCTACTTACTACACTTCTTTTGTTATTTAAAGTTTCATTTGTTTTACTTAAAATGAGATCACATTAAGAACAGATTTTGCGAGTGTGAAAAATTTTACATTTTTGAACTTTTCATGTAACCGGGAAAAGTGAAATTTAATATTAAAATAACAATTAATTAAATTAGAAAAATGGTGATTAATATCGCGTATTTCCTCCACGTGCTCTTATTAAAGTTTCTACCCGTCTAGGCATACTGAGAATGATGTTATCGATGGTCTCTTGGGATAGTCTCCGCCATTCCTCAACTACGGCGATTCGCAGTTCTCCCACGTTGGCAGGAGCTGGAATTCTGGACTTAACTTTTCTTTTCAGCAAGTCCCAAACGTGCTCTATTGGGTTCATATCCGGTGATCTCGCCGGCCACTCCATAACAGTGATATTCATATCATTAAGATAAGCTTGAGTTACCCGAGCGGTATTCGGCCGAGCATTATCCTGCATAAAAACAAAATCGTCACCGATATATGGGGCAAACGGTACGACATTTTCTTCTAAATCTTCTCTGATATAGCGGTCTGCAGTCAGACTCCCTCTGTCAATCACTACCAAGTCTGTGCGAGCTCCCAAACAAAAGCCCGCCCAAACCATTATTGATCCACCACCGTATGCAACTGTAGTTTCAAAATTTGTCTGAATGTATCGTTCTCCTTTGCGTCTGTATATTTTTTGCCTGCCGTCAATTTGATTTAAGAGAATTCTGCACTCATCACTAAGCAATACCTTACTCCATTGGTCCGCGTTCCAAAGTCGATGTTTCTGTGCAAAAGTTAACCTGTTTCTACGATGATTTACCTCGAGCCTTGGAGCCTTGGCGGGCACAAATGAACCCAAACCAGCTTCTTCGAGCCTTCTTCGTACCGTACGCTCACTTACGGTTACACCCCGCACTGCTTCTAACTCATGTCGGGTTGGACGGCCGTCAAACGGGGGTTCCTACGTAAACGAAGCCGAATGAAACGATCATCCCTACTCGAAGTGCGTCTTTTTCTGCCTTGTCCTGCTCTTCTCACATAAGTACCGGTCTCCCTGAACCGTTGGATACTGCGATGGATCGTTGAAACTGGTCGACGAAGATCTCTGGATATCACTCTGTAGGTTTGACCATTTCTTCGCATTTCGAGTGCCCTGGCAATCTCCGTTGGGGCTAATTCAGGCATAATTCAGTCATCAACTCCAGAAAGATACGCGATTAAAAAAAACTAACAAAAAACAGTATTTCAATGAAATTTTAAATCAAACTCAGAAGGACTGAAGAAATACTCGTAGTTCGCTCCAGATAAGGTGTATTTGAATAAAATTAAAACAATTGCATAAAATGTGATGTTCAGTTGTTTTCTTAGTTTGAAAATATTTCTTTTTAAATTAAATGACGTATAAACCAGCCAGCAACCTTATATCATACTGATATCAAAACTTTTTTTTTATGTTCCGCTAAATATGCCGGCGAGTTTATTTTCAATTAAAAGAGAATATGGCTTACAATCAGAAAATGGCTCCGTTCGAAATATAAATCTCCCGCGTTCCTGAAACAAAAAAATATTTCATAATTAACGGTCAGGCTTTTGTTCTTTGTGACATTACACAGAGTTTTATTGTTAAATTTTATCCAGTTACACCTTTTAATTATGGGTTAACTTATAAATTACAAACAAGTGCAAATCGGACACTCATCATCAGGGTTCTGTATTATTATCATCTTTTATGATGATATCGACTGTGGAAGAAATCGCAATTTTTTTTGTGGGCTTAAATAAAAATTTCAGTGAAATTGAACACAACAGTGAAAGAAATATTACTTTATCTCCATAAACAAAAAATTGTATGGGTAGGCTTCAATAATTATTATATTTGAAATATTAAATAATTTACCGCACCAGAGACGCTCTGCGGACTGAAACATAGGCGCGTGACGTCATTTAAGAAAGTCGTTCAAGGCGTTAAAGAATCATGAAGAACTCGTTAATTAAGAAGTTGTATATTTATTTTTTTATTCGTAATAGCTGATGGTCGTTGGGGTCCCAAGGTGCTGGAGTGGCGACCCCGCACCGGGAAGCGCAGTGTTGGCAGACCCCCCCACCAGGTGGACCGACGACATCAAACGAGTCGCAGGGAGCCGCTGGATGCAAGCGGCGCAAGACCGAAGCCTGTGGAAGTCCATGCAGGAGACCTTTGTCCAGCAGTGGACGTCTATAGATTGATAAAGAAGAAAAAGATATTTATTTTTTTAATAAATTTTACAAACCCTTTGAAACTAAGTATTATTATTATTTGAACAGGACAGGTTTCGGAGAAATGGTCTTGACTGAAAAAAGGCGGGCACTCAGAAATTTTAACATTTAGAAATACGGAACCCTAAAATAGGATTGCAAAATAAAAGTTTTAATGAAAGGCCTATCTTCACAAATTGTATTTTTCAATTATCACGAAACACGAGATAGCAAGGATAGTTAAGGGCGTATTCACACTAAGCTATTGTCAGCGGCGTTCTGTCTGCCGACTCACTTTGATCCGCAAATCACACAGATCACACTTTCAAAATTCAAATTCAAATTCAAATTCAAAATCATTTATTTCATGTAGGCCAACCTGTGGCGCTTATGACAAGTCATGACTCTACCACCGGTTCGGAAAGCGGATTCTGCTGAGAAGAACCGGCAAGAAACTCAGCAGTTGCTCTTTTCAAAATTACACATTTTACAATATTTTTTTGTAGGTAATATGTATTTACATTTTAATAACTTTTTATAGGGTAAGCGATACAGTGATTGGCCGTTTAAGGTGAACATTGACTTTAAACATTTATTCCATCGAATTAAGGCTCAAAACCGAATCACATTTGTTCTGAAACTGTTGAGTATGAATCTGAGAATTCAAATAAAGCACAAGTGTGATCGTATTGCATCTCTTTATTAACTTTAATGCAATAAACCTAAAAATGAAGCCAAAAGTATGATCATTGACCATTGAGCATAGCGAATGCCATACTAAAAGTATAATGATTACCATGTTAATCATTATACGTTTATATATATTAGCACTGCTAATCTATATAATGTGTTATGCCAATCACTAGTGAAATTTATTAGAATCACACTAAAATATGCGATAGTGATGTGGAGGTATAGGATATTTTGTATCTATTAAGCCCTAAGTCGATAAATTAGTAGGTAGGTACAGTAAAAAAATAACTTAAAGGTAATGATATAAAATATTATTTAGTAAATAAGTAGGTATGATGTTACTAAGAGGTACTTATCCGCATTATAAACATTCTGGTTTTAATAAGGCAATCTTAACTTATTACAATCGGTAAGTATGTTCACAATACGTAACATATTACATAATGTAGCAGCTGAAGGTATCACTTGTCTCAAAAATAAACAAATAAAATACTTTCATAAAATTAAATTCTTAAAAAAACAAAATTAAACATTTTTTTTTCTTATTTATTATATATATATTATATTAGTTATTATTATATTATAGCTTATCGGATCATGTCCGACTTCTGCGTCAATAAAGTTGCAGTAAAATCGCAAGTAACATATCCGTAATAATATTATAAATACGAAGGTGTTTTTGGTTTGTTGGTTTGTCCTTAAATCACGCTGCAACAAAGCTACAGAACATCGTGATTTTTTACATGGCATAGTTGAGTTCCTCGAAAGTGACATAGGCTACTATGCATATATCTCGGAAATCAAAGAGCTCCCGCGGAATTTTCAAAACAAAATCCACGCGAATGAAGTCGCGGAAATAAACTAGGTATTTATTATTTAACAAAAAGGATTTTTGTATCATATATTCCCAAATTCCACTTCAAAACTATTACCGAGATAATCCGATATAGGTACCTAGATATTATTATAAATCTTGGAAATCGTCTATCTGAATATAAAAATTTCAGCCTGACTTGAAGTTACGAAGTACCTAGCTATTATTTCATCTGTGTTTGACAGACAAACGAACATACATCAATACCTTTCGCATTTTTAATATTAATATGGTAGGAGAACATTACTTGTCAACATGTTCGACAAGTCAAAACTTGACATGGCTTGTTTGGTCATTAGGTAGTTTAGCCTTAAAAATAATAAACAGACTTGCATTTAGGTAGGTATACTAATTGTTCAGTATCGACTTTGGTCCATCACTACGAATTTTTGATTGTTTTTTACAAGAATTGGCATACTTAAAAGTACAACGATTAGCACGGCCAAAACCGTAAAAATATAAAGATTGACCCTGCTAATATCTAGTTACTGCAGTTAAGCAGTTAATACTGTAATTGGCACTCATGCTAATCAACTCATCTTCTATACCCACCACCAGCACCACCACCAGCGGCAATGGGGCTACTTTCTGTCTGCCCGTCTTGACATGTGTTGAATTATAATTAGAAATAATTACGTATGCTTTTGTGGACCTTTCCCTCATTGTGGAAACTCTGCATACATAGAATATCTGTTAAGTATATTGTAAAAGTATTTTGAAAAGAGCAACTGCCGAGTTTCTTGCTGGTTCTTCTCGGTAGGAACGGCATTCCGAACCAGTGGTAGACTCATTGACGATTCAAAAGTACTTGTAAAAGTTTATTTGAATAAAAAACATTTCTATTCTATTCTATTCTATACAAGCGAATGGTACTAACTTTGACCTACACTTTTTTACGTTGGTTTGAGTCTTTTACCATCAATTAAGGCACGTAAACCTAAATTGAATCATAAATAACTTAGAGGAAGGCTTATCTTCCAATTTGAATGCAAAAAAAAAGTAGGTAAATTACAATTTTAAAATGCCTGATTCTTATGATTTTCGTAATAATCTACACTTTCACTGTCCTCGTCACAAAACTATTTTTTTTCAAGGGTTACTAATTCATTATTTGAAAAACTGCCAGTTTTATTTAGGAGTGATGTCAACGTAGAAAAATTGAAATATTTTTTTATACCTTTTGCGCAAATAAAACTGATAATAAATCAATTTTAAAGTCGAAAGGCCAATGATTGAGGGGTGGCCAAGATTACTACGGCTTACCCTAATATCTTGTGGGCAGCTGGCACTTTAAGGCTAAAATCTATAGATTGCCCTCTGCTCAGTGCAAGATTGAATTAAAAATACACAGTTTTATGTCAGTAATATTAATTGTGTCTCGTTGAAGCTGTCTCAAGTCTGAGTCAAATCACAGCACGCTCTTTAGTTTTCAACCTCACTTCAGTCTGAGCTAAGAATCGGCTACTTGTTGAGTGGATGACTAACTGCGCAAACCACATGATATACGAGTAATAGTATGAATGATCTATACTAATTCGTATTGGACGCTAACTAATGTGAGACATAAACTGTGAGTGTAATGTGAATACGGTCTAAAACTGAAACCCACTAAAAGTGCGATGGCACAGTATAAACTGCATTGCTGGACACAAAATCATCAAGCAGCATCTGTGCAATGCTATGTTGAAAAACAATACTTCATCATTAGCAACTCATCAACGGCTCACTACTGAGCGCAGGTCTCCTCTCAGAGAAGGGTTATAGGCCATAGTCCACCACGCTGGCCCAATGCGAATTGGCGTACTTCACATACCTTCAAGAACATTATGAAGGACTCTCAGATGTGCAGGTTTCCTCGTGATGTTTTTCTTTACCGTTGAAGCAAGTGATATTTAAATGCTTAAACGCACATGACTCCGAAAAGTCAGAGATGCGTACCCGCGGGTTCGAATTTGCAACCCCCCGAATAGGAGACCACAGTCCTAACCACTAGGCTATCACTGCTTAATAACCTAAACCTAATCACCAGATGCTAAAAGCTATGTGAGTTGGCCTTAAGAACTTTTAGGAGCCTTGTTGAACACGCTTCCGTCATACGTTGTGTGTGTTGCAAGCTTTATTTTATAAAGAACTCTGTAGGCATCCCCCTCCATGAAATCAACTGAAAGTTTCTTTGATGTAGCGTTCCTTTGTGGCTTTCAGCGCGCGTTCCGGTAACGTATTTGGCTATTTGGGAACTAGTTGTTACCCGGATCATAAGTAATGAGTGTATCTAGTCCTTGTCCTTCAATCACGCCACAACAGGGCTACGGACCGACGACGTGATTTTTTGCATGGGTATAGTTGAGGACCTGGAGAGTGACATAAGCTACTTTTTATCCCGGAAAATCAAAGAGCAAGCGAGCACGCTGACGAAGTCGCGGGCATCAGCTAGTAATTATATTTAAATGAAATAATTCTATGGTTTCTGGTATAACACTAAATCACTTCGTACTTATTTTTGGCAAACCATCAAATTCGTTTCCCAGAATAATTAATGTTGAATTATAACATCAAAGTCATTATTTACCTAAGTAGGTCAGTATTTCCCAGTAAATAACATTATAAATAAGTGCTTGTTTACTTTTGATGCAACCACGAAAGGATTACATTTCAGTACTATATGTAGCTACTGATGCTGATTTGTTCAACTATTCCCCAGTAACCTCTCGTAGTCATTGTATATCATGAGGTCCTTGTGATAGTATCTATAATATCTTCTGTGTTAGCTAGTGAGCTAGTCTCCGCTTTCACTATTGCCCATTGTGGGCAAAATTCGGAGAGTGGAGAGGTTAGTGTTGTGGCAATGCTATCGTATTATTATTATTAGTCTGGGACGAGTTTGGTTGTTTTTTCGTCTGTGGTTCATCGGGTTTTGTCTATGTTAGACAAGTTATAGTTGTGAGTTATAGTGAAATATGGAACTAGGAATTACGACTATAGTGAAAGGTCTGTACATCCTAATTACATTGACTTTTGGATCATTGATAAGTGACATCGAAAATTTGACGTCTGTTACGTCACTTAAATCTTTTGGCGGCTTCTCTCTCGGTCACCTTTTTGATCGGAGTTCGGAATATTTTTTATAAAGTAATACGGCACATTATAATATATCATCGGACTACGGACAATTTCTACCACCACAACGGAAGAAAGTGAAATAAATTCGGGCTATGGGCTCAACGCCCGAAGTTATTTCACTTTCGCGCCGACGCAAACACTCTACGTGGCTCCATACACATACTTCGGTATTTAAGGGTGAATTTAGACTGTTCATTTTTCGAGATTTTTGCTTTCATTTACGAGGCTTCATCGATGAGCCATCGAAAATGAACCGTCTAAATTCGTCCTTCAAGCAAAAGGCCTTAGGGTTCATTTTCGCAAAGAATATTAAATAAACGATGAACGAGGCACCGTCTAAATTGGACTTTAGGGAACTTTGGTGAAAACGGGCATCACTTAACTTTATTTAAAGTTCTGGTTTACTGTAGTTCTTATTGGCTTTGTCTCTATTGACAATTCCGACTGGTGGTGGTCGCTAGTTACCAGGGATATGGGTTTAATAAAAACCGCCATATCCCTTTCAAAGTTAGCCCGCTACTATCTAAGACTGCATCGTCACGTGCCTACCAGGAGAGATCGTAGTCAAGGACTATCTTGTCAAAAATAAAAAATATCTGGGTTATTTTGAGGACTTTACATGCAATGACTTTTTTTTTAATATATGTATAGACTAGCGCTTGACTGCAATCTCACCTGATGTAAAGTGAAGATATAGCCTATGATGAAGCGCACTTGCCTAGAAGATGGCTATTCACTCTTAATTTAAAGGTTACCCAAGTTATAGTCAGTGTTCAGATCAGTGTGTGTTTCCAACACGGAAGTCAGAAGGGCATTCCAAATTTTAGCGGTGCGTATTAGGAACGAGGAAGCAAAGCGCTTAGTGCGGGATCGTGGAATTTCGACCACGTAGCAGTGCAGACTCGTGCGATGCCTTGCGGTTCGATGATAGAAGGGTGATGGTGGAACTAACTGGGAGTGAGTACGACAGAAGTGCAACGCGTGGGGATTGAATCAAACTTTCAGTTTTTAGTCCGCACCTTTAATCGGGCTACTACTTATATAACCCTACCTATTTTAATTACAGAATTAGGTATAGCATGCTGTGTTTAAATAGCCTAAAGCCTCAATAGCCTAACGGTTAAAGGTGCGAACTGAAAACTGAAAGGTCGCAGGTTCGAACCCCACTATTGCACTATTGTCGTACCCATTCCTAAACTAGCGGCACGCTATGATGGCCGGTTTGACGTTTGTCCGCTCATGAAGTTCCGTATTAATTGATAACGACTTTGAAGGAAATAATTGTATTACTTTATTGACGATAGTGATGTGCAGAGATTCATAAATTTTATCGAATGTAGTTTTAGGTTTAGGACTCAAAATTTATTTATTAAATTGATTTCTAAAATGTATACAAGTGTAGAAAAATCAGTTTGCACCATTTAAGGGGTGAATGTACTTGTGAATATGAACAATTTTCACTATGTGGACAAACCTCTGAAATCGCAAAAAAATATCAGCTGTTTCATACAAAAGGTAAAATTTTTATTTTTATATGATATATACCACAACTCGGCATTTGGTTTTCTAAATTGAAAATTTTTAAAAATGGAATCTAATACGATCGTCACATAGGATCGCTGGCTAGCACAACTACTACCTCCGGCAAACTCGCGTCAATGCTCAATGCAAAACAAAGCAGTTTCGAATTGACGTTGCTTCGAAAAGTATAAACTGTCAGTGCAATGCGATTGTGATATAGTTTTGACCTGGCTTTGGATTTCAAATATTGATACTGCATTACTGTTGACCCTTGCTCGTTAATTTGGACTCTGTTCAAGCCCTTTGTTGTGGATTTCGTCGATATGACCGAACGTACGCAGAGAACTGTTCTAAATAGTCAGACACGTGAGTTCGTAATACGCCTTCGTAACTATTTCGATCGTGAAGCTCAAAATGGAGGGCCAATTTTACCTATAACGTCAGTGGTTGAACGCGTAGCTGATGCGCTTAATATTGGACAACGAGCTGTTAGACGGATAACTAAAAAAAAATATGGCGAGACTGGCACAGAAGAAAATAAACTTCACACACCAAAAAAGAGAAAACGAGCAAAACCAGTCGTAGGCATCGATAGCTTTGATGCCGATGCTATCCGAAGACATGTTTACGGCTACTATTTACAGAAGGAGTATCCAACAAGAAAAAAGTTGGTGCATTCACTGAAGGAAGCTGGATTATTCTTCGGTGGGGAAAGTTCTTTAACGAAGATTTTGAAGACCATTGGATTTCGATACAAAAAATGTAACAAACGCAAAATATTGATGGAAAGATTTGATATAGCGATGGCAAGGTATACTTTTTTACGGCAAGTGAAAGAAATCAAAAATTGGCAAAATGTTGTGTTCTTGGATGAAACATGGCTTAATGCTAACCATACTGTAGGCCGTTCTTGGAACGATGACACAGCAGCATCTACTTCCAAAGTTCCTGTAGGAAAAGGATCGCGACTTATAATTTGTCACGCCGGAACCATCAACGGGTTTGTCGAAGGTTCTCTCATGGCTTTTGCGTCAAAAACCACTGGAGACTATCATGAAGACATGAATGGAGAAAAGTTTACTGAATGGTTTACCTCAATGTTGTGTAGCCTCCCTGAACCATCTATTATAATTATGGACAACGCCCCATACCACTCGATGCAAATTGACAAGCCACCTGCCCAATCCCAAAAGAAAGCTGATATCGTCGCATGGCTTCGTAAAAATGGCGTAGATGCAAACATGAATATGTTAAAAGCGGAATTAGTACGTCTTTTAAAAGAAAACAAACCAACCAAGATCCGATACGTCATTGACGAAATAGCATTAGAACATGGGCACAGAGTTATACGGTTACCGCCTTACCATTGTGAGTATAATGCGATTGAGTTGGTGTGGGCTCAAATTAAGGGATATGCTGCAAGACACAATACAGAACCCCCATTTACCACAAAAAAAATGCTAAAATTATTAGAAGAAGCTTGTGAACATGTGACTAAAGGAGACTGGGAAAAGGTTGTGAATAGAACTGTTAAATTAATAAGGGAAGATTATGAAAGAGATGTGAAAATAGATAATATTATAGAAAACGAACATATAATTATTAATGTAGGTGATGATAGCAGTGACGACAGTGAAAATAGTAGTATGGACGAATCTGATTAATTATGGCCTTTTGTGGCACCTTTTTTGGTATCTTTTGTATTCATATGTTTCTTGTGTGCATATAAAGTATGTATATTCATTTTCATTCAAATATTCAGTTCGTTCAAATAAATTAAATAAACATATACATTTTTGTTTTATTAAACCTATTTAATCAGGTACAAAAACAAAACTTAATTGTTTTTTGTTCGAGAATAAATTGACATTCCACATCACTATTGTAATGTGTCAAACCGGCCATCATAGCGTGCCGCTAGTTTAGTACAGTTTTGTCCCGTACACGACAGAAAACTGTGAAGGCACTTCAATGTTGAAATAAAATGAATAATCTTTATTGCACACCACAATAAAAAAAATAAATAAAACTAAAAATAAACTTAAATAAAATTAAGTGGCACTCGGGGACTGCAGCGGTAAAGCTATTGCATAGCATTTATTATTTATGCAATATTTTTTTTGCATAATAAAAATTATGCAAAAAAAATTTAAAAACAAACAAACAAGAAAAGCGAACTGTCACTACTTCGCGAGTGAGATTCGAACCTGCGACATCATACACCATACGTTAAAGAAAGCGGCCGCTCGCCCACTGCGCCATATAGAGCTACTTGAGAACCTCTAAAATGTTGAACGCTTACTGAACGACGGTGTTAGGTTTTTTCGTTACGGAATTTCTTGATTCGGTCGCCGCGCTCAAACTGTTTGTCCTAGTTCAAAGCCCGCGATAAAAGCTATGCAATAGCTTAAAAATAACACATGGTGGAACAAATGGCGGTCTTATCGCTAAAGAGCGATGTCTACCAGGCAATCACGTTGCAAAGGATAATATAATGATCTAAAAGAAAGTTAATTTCTCAAAATATGTAAGAGTTCATTGCAAATGAAAGGTACAGGACAAGAAGGGGCTCACCGACAATTAGTATAATTAGAAAAAAATGGCCATTAAAAGTATTGGTTTAATCCTTAATTGACCTGTTTTTGATCAATCATTTTGGAACGAAGTTCCTTATGGCACGTTGTGGAGGGCACCCTAGCCGGCAAAAAACGTCCGTAACGCTAAATAAAAAAGCTTAAGATTTTATACATTTTTTGATGGCCTAAAAATCTTCAAATTCAAATTGTACCTTAACCTGACTATGTTGATAACTATCAACACATAGGTCACGGACATTTGACTTCACGATATGTCCAGCTCATTGAATCGACTCGTTGTACTCGCTCAGTACAAAAAAGAGCCTACTCTTAGAATACTCATTTTCAAATCGTGTAATACCCAACACTATACCCAGCATTCAAGTAATGAGAAGCGCGCGCACGGACGGAAAATGAAATTCGTCGTTCGGGTTTCGTCATCAACGATTCCCCTCGAGAGACAAATTGCGTATTGAATTTACAACGACTCTGATTGATATTATTAAGCCATAAAAAATGTTGATTTAGACCTTGAGGCGACGTTCGGTTGATTCGAAAGAATATCTTGATTTTCGCCAAAATTATTTCATATTTAGGCCCGATTGATTGCACCAAAATTTATCACTCTTGAGAATACCAGACTATACTAGGAATTAATTTTATTTATACTAGCAAAATGCTGAGCTTTGTGAGGGCTCGCGTAGTTTGTTTAACGGGTAATAAGTGTTGTAGCGATTTTAACTCTTTGGTTTTCTAACAGATGGCGTTAGTAGTACAATAACATTCTATCCGATGAATACAAAATTGTTAATTTTTTTAATGGTTATAAAATTATATGTTTTGACAGAGAACACATCTGAACTGCATACTGGAATTTAAATTACTGTGTTAAAGCACAAATCTATAGGTGTTATAATTTTTCAGTACCACAGTACAGTAAGTGTACCACAAAAATGCTCAGGTTGTGGGATAGTGTTAGGGCTCGCTTCACTCACCCTAATTATAATCTCCATATTTAGTCCTGGCAATATTAGAGATTGAATCGCGAGAAAAAATCTTGAATGATATTTTTTTGTCGATGTTACTCCATAACTCCGTCAAATCTAAATCGATTTCAATATTTTTGCTTTATTTGAAAGGTCATATCGTAAGGTTAGCCCCATTCAAAGGTGAAGATCTGATGAATATCTTCGGCGATGGAGGACTCAATTTTGGTTGAAGTTAGTCAATAACTTCGTCAAATCTGAACCGTTTTCAATCATTTTTTTTAATTGAAAAGACATACTGTCAGGTTGGTTTCATTTAATAAAAAGGCAAAAGTTTGCCTTCAAAAAATTACTTTAAAATTCAGTGATCCGTTTCTTGTTTTATTTATGAACTTACAAAAATTCATCAAGCTCGAGTTCGTTAAACTACAGAGAGAAAATCTTTTTTAAACAAGAAAACTCTTTAGAAATTGTAAAAGTGTATAAAAAATTGATTTTTAACCGACTTCAAAAAAAGAAGGTTCTCAATTCGTCGGAATCTTTTCAAGCAAGGCAAGACCGAGACTTGAAGTCCATGCAAGAAACTTTTCTCCAGCAGTGGACGTCTTTCGGTTGATGGAGAAGAAGATAACTTGGACAGGTACCTTTAAATCAAGAGTGAATAGGCATCTTCTAGGCAAGTGCGCTCCAACTTAGGGTACATCTTCACTTACCATCAGGTGAGATTACAGTCAAGCAGCTAATCTGTATTATATTAAAAAAAAACTTAAGTGGCACTCGGGGACTGCCGCAGTAAAGCTTGCATAGCATTTTTTATCAACTTATGCAATTATAATATTTATGCAATATTTTTTTTGCATAATAATAATTATGCAAAAATAAATTAACAAACAAACAAACAAGAAAAGCGCACTGTCACTACTTCGCGAGTGAGATTCCAACCTACGATATCTAAAGAAAGCGGCAGCTCGGCCCACTGCGCCAAACAGAGCTAAATGTGAATTTCTAAAATGTTGAGCGCTTACTGAACGACGTTGTTAGATTTATTTTCGTTACGGAATTCTTGACTCGGTCGCCGCGCTCAAACTGTTTGTCCTAGTTCAAAGCCCGTGATAAAAGCTATGCAATAGCTTAAAAAAATACATATCTGCATAATATAATTATTATAGACTGTTAAAATAAAAACCCTTTTGGCTTTCCCGTAGTAGGGTAAAAATTTAATTTTATTTTGTCATTCATTTGAAAGTATAGCACAGTGAATTTATTTATTAATTGTTAAAATCGACCAGTTCCCTGTCGCAGCAGCGGCCGGTGACAAATGAAATTTCCGAACGAATTGACGCAACGGCCACCCGATAAGGGTAACGTCATTTTATTGAGTACGTAACTACGTAACTCATCGGAAAGTTCACTCGACTATGTAAATAGGTTGTTAAACGAGCCCGTAATGAAAGTATGTTGTTGAATTATGCGACCCTTTCGTGTTTCGATTAGTTTAGTTGTTTACACGTAGTACAAAATTCTAGGACCATAAAAATACTCGTAAAGCATTTAAATTACATGATTTTCTCTGTTCAAACGTGGTAACACGTATACTCTTAGAATTCCTACAATTTTTTCATTTTTTATAGCGCCTCATAAAATTGGTGAAGGTGGAAAAATACATCGTAAAATTGCCAGCCACATTTTATCAATAATTTAGGCGGATAATAAAAGAGTTAGTAAATAAATATTGAAAGCATAGCTCTTTGCATAATAACCGCCAAACTTCGATTGGCATAGTACGATGGTTATAGTATAAAATATGATGAAAATAAGAATTTAAGCACTTAGCACATCTCAGCCACGGAATGCGAATGGTAGCATTTGTAGAGCAGCGAAATCGCTGAAGCGCCGACATAAAGTGCAATGTTGTATGACAAATATTGACAAACAGGAAAACTGCCAGTTGTTTTGTTACTAAATCAGTTTTTCACGTGAATTTATCGATATCCGATCGGATAATATCCCTACTGACTCGTCAAGATATTTTCACCTTTAATTCATTTAGCATGTGCCATTAGTTCTTGCATAGGGCGCTATCTATTAGTGACAATTGAAAATTTCAGTGAATTACTAATCATACTTACTATACTTATTAATATTATAAATGCGATAGTGTGTTTGTTTGTTGATTTGTCCTTCATTCACGCCGCAACAGAGCATGGATCGACGTGATTTTTTGATAGGTATAGTTGATGAGCTGGAGAATGACATAGGCTGTTTTTTATCCCGGAAAATAAAAGAGTTCCCGAGAGATTTTAAAAACTAAATCCACGCGGATGAAGTCGCGGGCATCAGCTAGTAAATTATATTATTTTCTATTAAAAGCCTAAGTTTTAAACTTACTATAAATCCGATCCTGTTCAAGAGGACAAATATTTCCATTGTCTGATGGAAAAGGGGTTACGAAGGAAGTCGAACCTAAGCTTATGCATTATTTATTACTGAGCCACCCCAATTTCTGGAGCTCTGTGGTTCCTTACAATGGTAAGAACTTGTTAGGTAAAAGCAATCAAATTATTTATAAGGCCATTTTAAATATCGAGAAAAGGAGATTTGATTTTGAATGAGATACCCGCTTAATTATTATTTTTTATTTAAAATGCTTGTAAAACTTTAATACAATACCTCAAATACGAAATTACTTATAAAATAATGTACATTGTGTGTTTTTATACATTTTTATACACGATTCTATGCATTATGCTAAGCAAGTTATCAGGAGGGACAGTTTGCGTCGTGTAAAGAGAACCTTAACTCTGCGCAATGGGTGGTTTCCCTAAGTTAAAAATGATTTCAAGTACGAGTAGGTCAAATTGTGGCTCTTATAAAAAGTCGGGAATCTACCACCGGTTCGGAGAGCTGATTCTACTGAGAAGAGCCAGCAAGAAACTGAGCATTCGTTCATTAAAAAAAATGTTACAATGTGTAGCTTAACCATATCTTTCAAGCAACTTTGTCGCCAAAAAATTCTGTATAATAGCCTCTACCTATTAAATAATATGGCTTTACAAACTGTTTTTTGTGTAAAGGTAAATCTACCAATTCTTTCGGAATCAAGTTATAAAAGCGTATTCTCGCGTATACGGCGTCTCGTTTGATCACCTACCTGGCGCAGTGGTGAGCGCTGTGGTCTTTTAACTGGGAGGTCTCGGGTTCGATTCCCGGCGGGGCAATTTGGGAATTTATAATTTCTGAATTGTTGGGTTGGGTGGTGGTCTGGTCTGGTGGGAGGCTTTGGCCGTGGCTAGTAACCACCCTACCGTCAAAGATGTGCCGCCAAGTGATGGGGTATGCGTTGAATGTACACTGCCATACCCTTTCCAAGTTAGTCCGCTACCATCTTAGACTGCTTCGTCACTTACCATCAGGAAAGATCGCAGACAAGGATTATCTTGTCATCTAATAAAAAAAATACTATACAGACACGAATCCATGCTGCAATGAACGGCTGGGCAGCATGTATTGTTATCCATAGGAGTGTGTGAGACAGCTGACAGAGCATGAACAATGAACGAGCCACCGTCTAAATTGGCTCTAAC
The DNA here is from genome assembly GCA_029955525.1 of Oeneis ivallda. NCBI lineage: Eukaryota > Metazoa > Arthropoda > Insecta > Lepidoptera > Nymphalidae > Oeneis > Oeneis ivallda. The sequence continues at coordinate 4,545,330 of JARPMR010000015.1, forward strand.
TACTTTTCCATGTTAAAATATGCATTAACTCCGAAAAAAAACCTTATATCACGTATACGCTGCGGAAACTTACTTATATTACAAAACTAGCTGATGCCCGCGACTTCGTCCGCATGGATTTAGTTTTTAAAACCCCGCGGGAACTCTTTCATTATCCGAGATAAAATGTAGCTCTCCCGGTCTGAGGAACCACTACTACATCCATTACTATAACCCATGCAAAAAATCGCATCAATCCGCTGTTCTGTTGCAACGTGATTGAAGGGCAAACCAACAAACAAACACACTTTCACATTTATAATATCAGTAATGCTTTATTATAAGTTATAACACTTTTTATAATTGTCAAATTTTTTACCATACTTAACCAAAGACAAAATTACGTTTAGCTGTCATTTACGTTTTGTTATTCCACTGTCATTTGCGTTTTGTTATTCCATGTCAGATGCGTTTTTGTTATACCACGTTTTATAGTGACTTGACGGAAACGCGGTCGAACGGGATAAAAAGTATCCTATGTCCGTCTCCTGGTTCTAAACTACCTCTCCACCAATTTTCAGCCAAATCGGTTCATCCGTTCTTGAGTTATAAATAGTGTAACTAACACCACTTTCTTTTATATATTACAAAATATGTGAAAGTGTGTTTTTTTGTTGGTTTGTTCTTCAATCACGCTGCAAAGGATCGCTGAATTTTTGCATGGGTATAGTTTAGGACCTGAAAAGTGACATAGGCTGCTTTTTGTATTAAATCAAAGTCCTCGAGGGATTTCAAAAACTAAATCCACGCCGACGAAGTCGCGGGCATCAGCTAGTTGCAAAATAAGTGATAGTGTGTTTATTTGTTGGTTTTTCCTTGAATCACGCTGCAACGGATCGCTGATTTTTTGCATGGGTATAGTTTAGGACCTGGAAAGTGACATAGGCTGCTTTTTGTATTAAATCAAAGAGTCCTCGAGGGATTTCAAAAACTAAATCCACGCGGACGAAGTCGCGAGCATCCGCTAGTTTTAAATATTGAAATAATTGCAAATCACCTCTGAGCTTCCTGAGGATTATCCTATACGAGTATGTGTGTCTGTACATGCAATGGGAAGCGATAAGCCCACGTGGGTTGGTTGAATGGGGTTATAAATATTTACTCTGCCGAGGACTGAAAACACAAAGACCAATACAATTGATTGGGGAAATTAAAGTACTATGGGGACGTGAAAGCAATAAAGTTATTATTATATATTGTATTCTTTAATTTCACTTTCTTTCTTGTTTAATACTTTAGAGTAGATAGAAATATCTATATCAAGCGATTGACCTCCACCGTTGGACAAAGGTCTCCTGCATCATGCATGGTCCTCCACAGACTTCGGTCTTGCGCCACCTGAATCCAGCGGCTCCTTGCGGCTCGTTTGATGGCTTCGGTCCATCTAGTAGGTGGTCTGCCAACACTGCGCTTCCCGGTGCGCGGTCGCCACACCTTGGGACCCCAACGACCATCAGCTCTTCGAACTATGTGCGCCGCCCGTTTCCACTTCAGTTTCACGACTCGCTGAGCTATGTCGACTGTATGCGCTGTATTAGTGTTATGTCATTTGTATTTAGTGTACGTTACTAAGTATCAAACACGAAAAATCTATTCCTTTTCTATCACTAAACAATAATAGGTTGGACTGAAAACTGTAAGGTCAACGGTTTGATCTGTGATCTCCATGCACACTCCTAACACAAGCTTTACCTACGCTTATTTGGAAGGTTGAGAAGAACATTCGTCACGTTCAGCCTGGCTGATATACTTATAAAAAACTAGCATTTGCCCGCGGCTTCGCTCATGCTAAGTTTGATTTTTCAAACACCTATTTTAACCCCCTTAGGAGTTGAATTTTGAAACATCATTTCTTACGGGCTACGTCGTATTAGCTAAGTATGAGCTACATAATTATCTATATACCAAAATGGTTTGCACTGTGCGTTGATTGCGTTGAGTCAGTCACTTTTAAATATTTAGATATTTGCAAAAATATAGCTAAGGAAATAAATAAAATTGCCGCGTGTAGACGTGTATAATAAATGACATCAAAGGGCATGTTTACAGTTAGTAAACACCGCGGAGCACACGACTGAACGTCATGTAATGGTATCCCTTAATTTTGTAATTTGTTCCGTATCACACATCAAAAGGGCTCGTTTGAGTTAAAAGCCACATTCGGTGTCACGCGGCGCGGAAGATCTGAGGGTCGCGTTTCCAACTTCAATTTGTGTGTAATGATTGCTGTTTAGCAAAAGTACTGCGAAAAAAGGAATTTTCTGTAAAGTTTTTTCTCTTTTTCTATAATATTGGAAGACAGATTGCCGAGATGAAGGACTCATAGGAAAGGGAAAAGAAAATGTACGAAAAACATAGTTTAATACGGAAAATTACTTTTATACCCTTTTCAGAATTTTATTTTAAAGCAAAAAAAAACTTGAGAGGTGTCAAGGGACACCCGGATGGAACGTAGTTCCTTTCGATTACATTGTGTTCGGTATTTTCGCGGTACAACATTGAGTCTCCGTAGCCTAGTGGCTCCGGCAGTCGCCTAAAAGTTCAACGTCGATGGTTCGAATCCCAGCTCGACAGACTGAATTTTCTATTTTCTATTTTATTTTAAATAATTTCTACATGTGGAATTTTCCCCTAATTTTTTATAACTTATAAGTTATAAAAAATTAGGGAAAGGTTAGGGAAAATTCAGTTGTTCGCGAAAATACCGAACACAATGCAAAATTCACATTCAACAAAAAGGTCCGGTTTCAAAAATATGTCGAGTGTCGGTTCCTTAATTTTTTCCGTCTAGCCCCCTTCCGTACCGCGCGATAAGGAACTTACGTTCCAATACACTTGGGGAAGGAAAAGAATAGAAGAATAGATAGAGGCTATCTGTCATACCGCCTCATAGAGTCCACTGGTGACCGGAGAGCTGATGGTTAACTCGGCCAACATAATATAAGTTTGGCTATTCATCGGGGTAACGCAGCCAGCGTTAGGGTACGTTTATGCACGCGCGGCGTTGCGCGGCGCGTGGTGCGTCTTGTCGCGCGGTAAACTCAAACATATTATGGCCAAGTATGAGAGCGTTCATACAGAAGCGTTTGCGTTGAACGTGACGGCGCACGTAGCGGCCACCGCGGCGGGCGCCGCGCAACGCCCCACGTGTGCATAAACGTACCCTTACGGGCACATTAATTCCTCATTTCAGTGGTTTAGAAGATATTTTTTATTTTGTTTTTAAGTTTTGATAAGTATTTAAGATTTTGTCTTAATTTGGATCTATTTTAGTTGAGTAGAATTTATTGCTTTGTCTCATTTATGATTAAAATAGATTTTTTTTGAGAATGGTGAACGCTCTCTATTTAAGTCGGCTGTAAATAGAAACGATGAAACCAATGCACAACGCTAGCCCATCTTCAGAATACCTGTACAAACTAAAATTATTTTAAACTTTGTAGTTGCGTTTGAAGTCGGTTTTTAAAAAGAATTTTTTTATATTATTATTGTAGCTTCATAGGATCAATTTTCATATTCTTTGATCACGAGCGATTTGTCTAAATCATTGTATCAGGAGTATTTTTGTCCATTTGCTCTGTCGTTTAATCTGAGAGTCGAAATTCGTACTCTCAGTCGAGTCGAATGCGGAAAGATTTGGCTGCCTACAGCTTTATTATCTCAAGAAAACCCTTATTATGTGATTAATACAAACGGGGTCACAACCATAAACAATGAGGGAACGACGCAGAGAGACTGTAGATAACAGATAAAGTAGGTACAGACCAATAATAAAACGAAGGTAATCAAGTGCCCCGGGAGAGGTAGATTCGATCCAGTGCAAGTGATCTGACTCACGCTAGTAGTGTATATAGAGCCAATACTAAGTAGAGTAGTACTAACTTGCGATAGTTGCAAATGCGGTTAAACACATGACTCTATCCATCTTTGTCTTCTTCTATCTATCTTCTATCTATAATATAATATGTATTATAAAAACTAATTTGCAATTTTTGGAACTTCCCGTCCTTGTGGAAACACTGCATAGCATAGTACCTATTGTAAACTTGTTTTGAAAAGAGCAACCGCCGAGTTTCTTGCTGGTTCTTCTCGGCAGGAAGGGCATTCCGAACCAGTGGTAGACTCACCGACGATTCAAAAGCACTTGTAAAAGTTCATTTGAATGAAAAATAATTCTATTCTATTCTATTGCTGTTCGTAAGTCTGGCGAAAACTCAAAAACATCTTGACCGATTTGAATAACCTTTTTTTGGTTTTGTTCGCTCTAATAAAAAATAGAGAAAACCGCTGAAAACAGATGCAAATTGAAAAAATAGTTTGGCGATTTTGTATAGGAATCACCACTTCGGAATACTTTCAATAGATGGGAGCGAAGCCGAGAGTAATATGTAGCTAGTTTTATATAAAAATAGTCTAAATTACAAAAAAAATTATGATGATTATGTACCTACCTAATATTTTATTCTTCTGCGTAATATAAGGCTGCAGCTTTTGTTTTTCATGCTATATCTTTTGCTGTCGTGACATGGCTTCATGATACTCTCTTGAATCTCTTTAAACCTGTCTCAATAGACCTCCTCCATGAGTTGGTTGGCCTACAAGGTCTTTGACAACCAGAGGGTCCTTATTTTCGCGCCAAAAGTAATTGTGCTTAAAAAATCTGCAGCAAACGTTCAATATACTACGTCATGCAATCAACAAATGTAATTAAAAAAATAAAATACTAAATAATGTACCCATCAACATTAGCCAAATATAAAAACAAATTCTATGAATGTTTCTCTTCGAACTCTCACTTATGACGAAACAAAAGTCCTTAAAAAGTTGCGTCAATAAATATTACACACACCCACTCAGTCACTCACTCATTCACTCACTCACACGCACGCACGCACGCACGCACTCACACACGCACACACTCACGCTCGCACGCACGCACACAATCACGCGTACATAATCATGAATGAAGTTACAAGCTGATCCCACGATCAGCATCGTATAAACAATTAAAACTGTAATAACTCATCTGTCCACCCAATTAGCGTTGGGGAAATGAATTTGCGCGACGGAAGGACAAATTTTGTTGCCAGTCGCTGACTTTGTTGCAATGATAAATTAGTTGCGTTGTTTTCGGTGACGCATCGGTGTTGCAATTTGATATTGGAGAGGTCATTGCATGGCATTTGCCCCCATGACCTTTCCGCTTTCCGCTTCGTGGTACCACGGTGCTGCGGGTTCATCATCATCGTGTGCCTTCCTCGTATTGATGTTTGGCGGTCATCATGCGAAAAGCTTCTCTATTTATAGCCGCATCTTTTAATTTTGGATAAGTCAGCCCAGTCCACCCCCTTATATCGTCCAACCACTTGCATCTTTGGCGACCTGGAGCTCTCTTGCCTGCAATCCTCCCTTCCAGCACTAGTTTTGGGAATGAGAATTGCGCTCCTCTTTGTAGGTGTCCAAAGAGCTACTTTTCTTCGTATGATGGTGGACATGAGTTCTCTCCTTTTGTGGACTAGTCCTGATGTTCAACATTCACAATTTAAACTCGTCAAACCCTACTAAATTAATTTATAGAACTCGGTTTCTCCATCTTGAACTTTAGAAATAAGCTATTTTTATTTTATTGACTTACAAAAAAATTTACTTCATTATCATCGACCCATCTACAGCTCACTACTGAGCGCAGGTCTCCTCTCAGAGAAGGGTTATAGGCCATAGTCCACCACGCTGGCCCAATGTGAATTTAAGCCTCAATAGCCCAACGGTTAAGGGTGCGAACTGAAAACTGAAAGGTCGCAGGTTCGAATCCCACCCGTTGCACTATTGTCGTACCCACTCCTGACACAAGCTTTCCGCTTATTTGGAGAGGAGAGGAGAATATTAGTCAAGTTCAACTTGACTGATATTCTTTGTTAAAAAAAAAATTGGCTTACTTCACACTCCTTCTAGAACATTATGGAGAACTCTCAGGTGTGCAGGTTTCGAAAAGCCAGAGGAGCGTATCCGGGATTAAGTACCTGCGACCCCCTATTAGGAGAGTACAGTCCTAACCAAGGCTAACACTGCTTTAAAAAATTAAAAATTTATTAGTACTCATTTATCAGCTGGTCAACATTGCACGATGCGTTATGTGTTTTATGTTTTAAATAGGTAGCTTTCTATTTCATGTATGCTATAGTCATGTTAAGAATGTATAGAACGTAGGTACTAGGTACCTATGTTATTTATATTAATTTAAGTTGCTGATTGTAACTCGAATCTTTAAGGGTACTTCTGTACGGTCCAGGACCGAACAGTTATAAAACTGCTTAAAAACTTATTACCCCCTACTTAGGCTAATAACCTAATTGCAGTAGTGTAAGCGCGATGCGATGGAATGTGCACTGTTGAATGAAATAAGTGTATTTATAACAAACTAGCTGACACGGCGAACTTCGTACCGCCAACTTTTTTTTTTGTTTGTTTTTTTTTAATTAAGTATTAAAACCTTCCGTGGACCATAAGGAACATACAAAAAAATAAATTAACCGAATTGGTCCATCCATTCTTGAGTTATGCGCTTACCAACATTCATTTTTATCGACCGAGCGAAGCGAAGGTCTCTGAGTTTACTAGAGCGATTTGCACTTGTCCGTCCGTCCGTCTGTCACAGCCTTATAACTTCTGAATTACTGAACGTAATTACTTCAATTTTAGATATGATATGTAAACCGATGGCCTCCAGCCGAAAATGGCTTAAAAAGTTATAAAAATCTTTATTTCAGGGGGGCTCCCATACGAAATGGGGGGCTTTTAAAGTGGAGATTGTATTCGAGGCTAGATTTCTAAAACCACTTTGTTTTAAAACTTGAAACTTACACATAATTTGAGTTATATTCTGTACTTGAACAACAAATACTAAGATTAGATAAATATTATAAAGAAACGAAATTATTTGAGTTTTAATGGGCATCAATGTTTTTAACAAAACTTCACTATACTGTTACTAGATGGCGCTGTCTTTAATATTGTAAATATGCATCCCATCCACGAAAGCAGATGACGATTGACGTCATCAGATTCGGCGCGTTTTAATTACAATATAATATAGTTAAAACTACCTTATGGGAATTATGGGATACCGCGAGGTCTCAGTTCGGGGCGAACCACTAGTTTATATAGATGCGTGAATGACGACTGGGCGAATTGTACGGTTTCGACATAGACCGTACAACTCCTACGTTCGGTATTTTATTTGCCCCATATTTAAGCGTTCAAAGCGGGGTGTACACTGTGAAATTTCAGCTCGTCAAATTTCAAGTGAATTGACGCAAGGTTTGCACAGAGAGGCTCGCCCATGCATGAAGCCATCAATATGGTACGCCGCGCCGCAAAATGTCGCCGATCTATTGTGTCGCTTATATCGTCCGCGCTGAGCCCAGCTTGTGTCGGGTTTCTAATGCAAGCACAAAGAGAACATTTTTGTACCTATTAATAATAACTAGTGGTTCGCCCCGAACTGAGACCTCGCGGTAACGGCTTCCCATAATTACTTATTTATTCAATAGATACATGACGATCAAAATTGACATTATTATTATGCCCGTTTTCACCCACCATACCTGAATCATCCCCTTTGTAGAAGTCTCTTTACGTAGGTAGCCCGTAAAGGTTAGGGAACTGTTATAGTGAAATCCTCAAGGCCTCAATCAAACTTAGGTATAGTTTTTTGGAACATTCAAATTAAATTACTTGTACACAGCGTCATCTATCGACACGATCAGAAAACATGTAAAAACAAACTGCAACGTGAAGTTTTATTGATGTTTGCTAAATGACTAAATAATAATTTTAATTGAATAATAATATGTTACATATAGCTGCATTTGCTATATGAGATGAGAGCGCCATCTATTGACATCATTGTGAAGTTCTGTTGTTGCTGCTCATTAAAAGTTAAATAATTTAGTTTCCTTATTACATTTATCTAATTTTAGTATTTGTTGTTCAAGTACATGATATTACGCTAAAATTATACAACTTTCAAGCCCCAGCTTTCAATGGTTATAACGTTGTGAGGTCAAATATAATCTAGACTTTGAAAGCCCCCCATTTCGTCAATTTTAGGAAAAAATTTGAAAAAAAAAAATACTTTTGTACTCGGTTCCAAATTATCTTTAAAATGAGGTACTGTAACCCTATGAAACGCAAAAAAAATTTTTTTCTTCGCATTCGCTTCTATGAGAGCCCCCCTGAAATAAAGATTTTTATAACTTTTTAAGCCATTTTTGGCTGGAGGCCATCGGTTTACATATTATATCTAAAATTGAAGTAATTACGTTCAGTTATTCAGAAGTTATAAGGCTCTGACGGACGGACGGACGGACGGACGGACAAGTGCAAATTCACTCAAGTAGACTCAAAGACCTTCGCTTCGCTCGGTCGATAATATTATTGGAACGTAGTTCCTTATCGCGCGGTGCGGAAGGGGGCTAGACGAAAAAAAATTAAGACAAAATTGAACCGACACTTTTTTTAAACCGACACTTTTTTGAATGTGAATTTGGCATTGTGTTCACAGTACAATATAAGATCTCGGTAGCCTTGTGGCCTACGCCTTGTATTTTTAAGTTATAAAAATTTAGGGAAAAATTCCACATGTAGAAATTATTTAAAATAAAATAGAAAATAGAAAATTCAGTCTGTCGAGCTGGGATTCGAACCATCGACTTTTAACTGTTTAGCGACTGTCGAAACCACAAGGCTACCGAGATCTTATATTGTACTGTGAAAATAATGAACACAATGCCAAATTATTTAATCAAAAGGAACTTCGTTCAATCCGGGTGTCCCTTGACACCTCTCAAGTTTTTTTATTTCCTTTGAAAATTAACCCCGCTGTGGGAATGTCTAAAAATATTTGCATCGAACAATGGAATAACTTTAGACAATCGCACCTCAGATTGGCTGAATTTATAGCTTTTTTGCTGCATCAATGTATTTTTCATCGTGTTATTCATTCAAGCGTTTACACTAGCATACGTTGTGAGATTGTCTAAAAATGATTGCATCATTGGGACGATCGCATTCATCTCTGATTGGCTGGTGCTCTATCGCTAGTGTAGCAAGAACGCCATACTTTCAGCCAATCAGAGGTGACTTCGATCGTCGCACTGATGCAATCGTTTTTAGACAATCTCACAACGTATGCTGTTGTAAACGCTTGAATCTTTGAGTATTAAACCAAATAACACGATGACAAATACATTGATGCAGCAAAAAATAAAAATTGGTTATCTGTAAAGTCGGTTTACGGACGATAGTTTTAAGTGATAACGTCATAAAGAAACATTGATGAAAAATTGCATACTTTTATGAATTGAATTATTATCACTGAAATATCATTATTTTGTATAATACTAAGAAGTTAGTTGAAAATTACAATTTTCTCTAGTTACAAGCCAACGCTTGGGGCGATCGTGTCTTCTATCGCTTGTTCCGCGCTCTCGCTTGCACGCGCAGGCTCAGGCGGAACGTGACAATTTTTCGTGCGTGCAGCCGGTGTTCATCGATTTATAAGACGTTATCACGTCAAAAGCTATAAATTCAGCCAGTCAGAGGTGACTGCGATCGTCACACTGATGCAATTATTTTTAGACAGTCTCACATCTGACGTATTGATCCAGGAGCCTGTAATGACTCTGAATGAGCCTGTAATGATCGCGATGACTGTAATGCACTTATGCATTAAATATATTTTTTTAAACATTTTTATCGGTTATTTAAACTAACGCATACCAAGCTTAATTTAATCGTATATTAATAATTGTTAGCTACTAATAATTCCCATAAAGAGCTTTCGATTCCGCATGACGGGAAAAGTGTTACCGGCTCCCGGTATATATAACTTCAAGATAAAATGTCATGACATGCCATGCAAAATCTAATGTAATCAGAACAATGCAACTGGCACCAATGACTGAACGAATAATTCTGTAGTGAGCTCAAGGATCAGGGGCTTAACATTTGTTCCGGATCGTACGTACGTACGGAGCGCAAGGATTTGCGAGTTGCGCGCAATTCCGAACGGATTTGCTTAACCCTTGCAGTTGGTTCCCGCACGAATCGAATGCAAGCTGATTGTTAGCTGTATAAATATTAACTTAAAACGGAATAAGTGTTTTCATCATACCCATTCGAAAAACGAATATTGGCTTCATAGGATATCGGGAGCAAAATTTAATTTTTAGGCCCATGGGATTTTTCATTTTTCTCTTCTGATTGGTCCACGTTCGTGCTTTAGTACAGTTTTTGCAATTCACGAAGGCGAGTGAGCTTTAATTGTGGTTACTTCGTGTACATGCACATTGCATAAGTGTGCGTGCCTGTCAAAGCCTAGGTGGGAGCGGGCAGGCGCGAGCATTGCGCTCGCTCACACTTATACAGATACGACACACACACAACCATAAGTCAGCCGCCCTCGTGAATTGCAAGAACTATATTATGTGTTTATTACTACTGCGTTCGTTGCAGAAACCTGTCGATCGCTCATTCCGCTCGAAATTCAAAATGTTTGAGAAGCTGTTGTCTTCGATAAGTCACGTGATCAATTTGTCGATCGGATATACGTACTAATAATTTAAAATATATAGGGCAACAACTATTTTAATAGTCAAACGCTTAAAAAAATAAGCTGAAACTGAAAGACTGATAGTTCGAGCGCCACCCGTAGCACTAGTGACGTACCCATATCTATCACAAACTTTCCGCTTATTTGGAGATAATTCCTCTTCCCTCCAAATTAGACAAGATCAGCTTCATAAAAAAAATTATTGCGTAAACATTATGAATCGAATACATCATTAAAAGTAATAGGGATCATCGTCTCAAATCATAATAACGTGATTTACTTGATTCGCGGCCCAATTCCTCGCAGCGATGGTCAAATTTCCGGAACTTTCCCTGCCTTGATTATGGGTCTCGTCTTAGTCGACGCTTTTCCTGAGGTTGTTTCTGATAGCCCAATTTTCATATTAAGGTTGTCTGTAAGAAATTGCTTTGGTAATAAGACTGACTTTGCAAGCGTCTTTATTGTCTCTTTTTAACTTCAGACAAAAAAGGGGGTGTTATAAAATTGACGTGTATCTGTATGTCTGTCTGTTCCCTCGTAGCTCCCCAGCGAATGGACTGATTTTGATTCGGTTTTTTCTGTTTGAAAGATGATAATGGAGATGGATCTTAGCTATAATTTGAAAAAATCTGCTCAGGCGTTTAAGATCATCAGCTCATTTCCTACTTGATTAAAGGGTCTTACAAACTTTTACTGGTGCGATTGATTTGTATGGTGTACCTTAATGTTACTTTGGATTATTAGAATAACAGAAGTAATAAATAAAACAAAATAAATATAAGATTTATATTCGTTTAGACCTAAACGATTGAATACCTACATTTTCATTTCATGATACCCGAGACTTCGTCTGCTTGGATTAAGGTTTTTCTATTCCCGCGGGAACTTTGTAATTTTCCAAAATAAAAAAAGCCTATGTGTTAATCTTTTTTTTTTTTTAATCTATATTTTTTTTTTGGGGTTTTTTACCAACTGGCATGTCAACCCCATCGATTCAAACAATATTTAACAATGCGACTTAACCTACCTTAACAATAAAATTATCTAATTTATTACTAACTTAACTATCAAGACGACCGAAAGTCACTGACGGCAAGCAGTGACCAGATCACAAATTTTTCTAGCTAATTCTGATGTAGGGTCTGCCAGGAGACAAGTGTTAATCTTGGGTATGAGCTATCTCCATTCCAAAATTCAGCCAAATCGGTTTATTTGTTGTGGAGTTATAGAGTAACAAACATCCATCAAAACATCCATCAAAACGCTTGAGCAGATGTATGGATGGATATCCATACATCCTCACAAACTTTCGCATTTAGGCCCATTTGCAGAGACGCCGAGTTAGTTAACCCAGGAATAAATTTGTAATTTTGACAGAAGCTGTATAAGTACGCAATCTGTCAAATCTGTCCTTTTAACCCAGAGTTAGCAGCTAACTCTGGGTTAAGACGTTTCTGCAAGCGTGCCTTATAATATTAGTAGGAAGTAGGATTAATTTCATTTTATATTTCGTCCCATTTTTTGTTTTGGTTTTGTCTGTCCGCAGTTTGACATCAACTGTCAGCTGTGATGTTGTCCTGTTCCGGTACAATTTTTATTAGAGCAAGATCCCAGTGCCGCCAGACCTAAGTTATTTTCTCAGCAATTATTTGTGTACGATAGAGTACTGTTCGAATGTTCTTTCAGTATATGCGTACCAGCTAGATTGTGAAGACGGCCAATTTCCAGATACCAGGTGCTAAAGGTAGGTAAAAACTAGAATAACTTATCTTAAATTCTCAGGGCTGATTTTCATATATGTTTTAAAGAATATTGTAAAAATTAATAAATTAATACTGCCAGACGCTTACCGCCGGCGGTTACTTTAGCCAGACGCTTTGAAGGTCCCAAAAAAATATATAATTTAAGTTAACTTATATTCTCAGTTCTGATTTTTATACATGATACTCAGGGAACTATTGCGATATTATTTGTAAGCTGCCAGACCTATTGGAAGTTTAAAGCATAATTCCTGAATGAAAGCAACAATCAAGCCCACAATACGCTTTATCTTAAGTTATATCTAACACGCCACCCCCATCTCAGGTCTTCATAAAGGCACTGATACCGGTCCTTGTTATCACCCTCAAATATGACCAAGTATTGTTATTCTACTTGTATCCGTATTGTGTTTGCATAGGTCACAGAATCGCATGGCACAGTGCCTGGCGTCTATGGAGTTCGGACGAATTTCCGGAACTTTGCGTCTCTTGATTCGCCTCGACGGTTGTTGTTGGTACGGTCCTCTTCGCTTATTATTCTGATACGGATGGTGATTTAATAATATAGAGCTTTGATTTTTAGGGTTCCGTAGTATTAGCCATAGATCCAGAAGTGAGAATTTATTACTCTAAAACTAATCAAAACATCTCATAAAACACTGAAACCCTACCTAAAGCCGCCTCCACCCCCCCTAATAGTGGCTCCTCCTGACCTCACATCTAATCAATTTAACCATAACACGACGGACAAACACACAACATCATTCTGGACGTGAACACAACATCTATTTATTTATTATTAATTTTAAAGTTAAACACGAATCCGACAGTAGTAAAACAACAACGAATCCATATAATTAAATAGTAGTGTAGTTTCCCCAAGTTCATCGACGTAATAATCGACAAAGGCCCGCTTGCAGAAACGCCGGGTTATCCTTTTAACCCAGAGTTAGCTGCTTCTTTGACAGCTTTCGTATAAAGCTTCTGTCAAAATTACAAACTTATTTCTGGGTTAAACCTAACCTAGCGTCTCTGCAAGCGGGCCTAACTGGTAAATCTATTTATAATAAATCTTACATAAATAGATTTATCTTTGTAATGTTATTGTAAAATGTAAAAAATTAACATTGGAATTTTGAACCCTACATTGTGCGTGGCCCGACACGCATTTGGTCGTTTATTAGTTTAAATTGGCTGCGAAAAGTTTAAAAGAAAAATAGGAAAAACATCAATTTATAGATATTTATTTCTAAAGTACCTAATATCTGCTGCGAATGGATTTTAAAATAAAAATAACGAAGATGTGCCTGTAACCGATGTACTGTACCTAAATGTCATATTCTATTCTAACAAAGATGCACGGGTTAAATCAGCTTGCCATCCAGCTGCCCACAAGATAGTATAAAAACTTATTACAATGTAATAGCTACTTATTAATATTGTAAAATGATTATTTTGAAAAGAGCAACTGCTGAGTTTCTTGCCGGCTCTTCTCAGCAGAATCCGCTTTCCGAACCGGTGGTAGAATCTTGACGTGTCATAAGAGCCACAGGTTGGCCTACATGAAATAAATAATTTTGAATTTTGAATTTTGAATTTTTAATCCTTCAATTACTCTGCAACAGAGCTACGGATCGACGTCATTTTTTGCCTGGGTATAGCTTGCAGAAGATATTGCAATAGTTCTCTCTCTCTAGATCCTAAGCTATACCCAGCCAAAAAATCACGTCGATCCATAGCTCTGTTGCAGAGTGATTGAAGCACAAACCAACAAACACACTTTCGCATTTATAATATTATAGTATGATGATATTATCTCTCACACACTTAAACAAGTGAATCATGTTCTAGCGCTCATACATATGGGGACGCGTAATGTGTGTCTGGGGGGATGTTTGACCCTTCCAATAGGTCTGGCAGCTTACAGATAATATCGCAATAGTTCCCTGAGTATCATGTATAAAAATCAGAACTGAGAATATAAGTTAACTTAAATTATATATTTTTTTGGGACCTTCAAAGCGTCTGGCTAAAGTAACCGCCGGCGGTAAGCGTCTGGCAGTATTAATTTATTAATTTTTACAATATTCTTTAAAACATATATGAAAATCAGCCCTGAGAATTTAAGATAAGTTATTCTAGTTTTTACCTACCTTTAGCACCTGGTATCTGGAAATTGGCCGTCGGCACAATCTAGCTGGTACGCATATACTGAAAGGACATTAGAACAGTACTCTATCGTACACAAATAATTGCTGAGAAAATAACTTAGGTCTGGCGGCACTGGGATCTTGGACCATATACAGCTCAGTTTAAAAATTCAAAATTCAAAATTCAAAATTATTTATTTCATGTAGGCCAACCTGTGGCTCTTATGACACGTCAAGATTCTACCACCGGTTCGGAAAGCGGATTCTGCTGAGAAGAGCCGGCAAGAAACTCAGCAGTTGCTCTTTTCAAAATAATCATTTTACAATATTAATAAGTAGCTATTACATTGTAATAAGTTTTTATACTATCTTGTGGGCAGCTGGATGGCAAGCTGATTTAACCCGTGCATCTTTGTTAGAATAGAATATGACATTTAGGTACAGTACATCGGTTACAGGCACATCTTCGTTATTTTTATTTTAAAATCCATTCGCAGCAGATATTAGGTACTTTAGAAATAAATATCTATAAATTGATGTTTTTCCTATTTTTCTTTTAAACTTTTCGCAGCCAATTTAAACTAATAAACGACCAAATGCGTGTCGGGCCACGCACAATGTAGGGTTCAAAATTCCAATGTTAATTTTTTACATTTTACAATAACATTACAAAGATAAATCTATTTATGTAAGATTTATTATAAATAGATTTACCAGTTAGGCCCGCTTGCAGAGACGCTAGGTTAGGTTTAACCCAGAAATAAGTTTGTAATTTTGACAGAAGCTTTATACGAAAGCTGTCAAAGAAGCAGCTAACTCTGGGTTAAAAGGATAACCCGGCGTTTCTGCAAGCGGGCCTTTGTCGATTATTACGTCGATGAACTTGGGGAAACTACACTACTATTTAATTATATGGATTCGTTGTTGTTTTACTACTGTCGGATTCGTGTTTAACTTTAAAATTAATAATAAATAAATAGATGTTGTGTTCACGTCCAGAATGATGTTGTGTGTTTGTCCGTCGTGTTATGGTTAAATTGATTAGATGTGAGGTCAGGAGGAGCCACTATTAGGGGGGGTGGAGGCGGCTTTAGGTAGGGTTTCAGTGTTTTATGAGATGTTTTGATTAGTTTTAGAGTAATAAATTCTCACTTCTGGATCTATGGCTAATACTACGGAACCCTAAAAATCAAAGCTCTATATTATTAAATCACCATCCGTATCAGAATAATAAGCGAAGAGGACCGTACCAACAACAACCGTCGAGGCGAATCAAGAGACGCAAAGTTCCGGAAATTCGTCCGAACTCCATAGACGCCAGGCACTGTGCCATGCGATTCTGTGACCTATGCAAACACAATACGGATACAAGTAGAATAACAATACTTGGTCATATTTGAGGGTGATAACAAGGACCGGTATCAGTGCCTTTATGAAGACCTGAGATGGGGGTGGCGTGTTAGATATAACTTAAGATAAAGCGTATTGTGGGCTTGATTGTTGCTTTCATTCAGGAATTATGCTTTAAACTTCCAATAGGTCTGGCAGCTTACAGATAATATCGCAATAGTTCCCTGAGTATCATGTATAAAAATCAGAACTGAGAATATAAGTTAACTTAAATTATATATTTTTTTGGGACCTTCAAAGCGTCTGGCTAAAGTAACCGCCGGCGGTAAGCGTCTGGCAGTATTAATTTATTAATTTTTACAATATTCTTTAAAACATATATGAAAATCAGCCCTGAGAATTTAAGATAAGTTATTCTAGTTTTTACCTACCTTTAGCACCTGGTATCTGGAAATTGGCCGTCTTCACAATCTAGCTGGTACGCATATACTGAAAGAACATTCGAACAGTACTCTATCGTACACAAATAATTGCTGAGAAAATAACTTAGGTCTGGCGGCACTGGGATCTTGCTCTAATAAAAATTGTACCGGAACAGGACAACATCACAGCTGACAGTTGATGTCAAACTGCGGACAGACAAAACCAAAACAAAAAATGGGACGAAATATAAAATGAAATTAATCCTACTTCCTACTAATATTATAAGGCACGCTTGCAGAAACGTCTTAACCCAGAGTTAGCTGCTAACTCTGGGTTAAAAGGACAGATTTGACAGATTGCGTACTTATACAGCTTCTGTCAAAATTACAAATTTATTCCTGGGTTAACTAACTCGGCGTCTCTGCAAATGGGCCTAAATGCGAAAGTTTGTGAGGATGTATGGATATCCATCCATACATCTGCTCAAGCGTTTTGATGGATGTTTTGATGGATGTTTGTTACTCTATAACTCCACAACAAATAAACCGATTTGGCTGAATTTTGGAATGGAGATAGCTCATACCCAAGATTAACACTTGTCTCCTGGCAGACCCTACATCAGAATTAGCTAGAAAAATTTGTGATCTGGTCACTGCTTGCCGTCAGTGACTTTCGGTCGTCTTGATAGTTAAGTTAGTAATAAATTAGATAATTTTATTGTTAAGGTAGGTTAAGTCGCATTGTTAAATATTGTTTGAATCGATGGGGTTGACATGCCAGTTGGTAAAAAACCCCAAAAAAAAAATATAGATTAAAAAAAAAAAAAGATTAACACATAGGCTTTTTTTATTTTGGAAAATTACAAAGTTCCCGCGGGAATAGAAAAACCTTAATCCAAGCAGACGAAGTCTCGGGTATCATGAAATGAAAATGTAGGTATTCAATCGTTTAGGTCTAAACGAATATAAATCTTATATTTATTTTGTTTTATTTATTACTTCTGTTATTCTAATAATCCAAAGTAACATTAAGGTACACCATACAAATCAATCGCACCAGTAAAAGTTTGTAAGACCCTTTAATCAAGTAGGAAATGAGCTGATGATCTTAAACGCCTGAGCAGATTTTTTCAAATTATAGCTAAGATCCATCTCCATTATCATCTTTCAAACAGAAAAAACCGAATCAAAATCAGTCCATTCGCTGGGGAGCTACGAGGGAACAGACAGACATACAGATACACGTCAATTTTATAACACCCCCTTTTTTGTCTGAAGTTAAAAAGAGACAATAAAGACGCTTGCAAAGTCAGTCTTATTACCAAAGCAATTTCTTACAGACAACCTTAATATGAAAATTGGGCTATCAGAAACAACCTCAGGAAAAGCGTCGACTAAGACGAGACCCATAATCAAGGCAGGGAAAGTTCCGGAAATTTGACCATCGCTGCGAGGAATTGGGCCGCGAATCAAGTAAATCACGTTATTATGATTTGAGACGATGATCCCTATTACTTTTAATGATGTATTCGATTCATAATGTTTACGCAATAATTTTTTTTATGAAGCTGATCTTGTCTAATTTGGAGGGAAGAGGAATTATCTCCAAATAAGCGGAAAGTTTGTGATAGATATGGGTACGTCACTAGTGCTACGGGTGGCGCTCGAACTATCAGTCTTTCAGTTTCAGCTTATTTTTTTAAGCGTTTGACTATTAAAATAGTTGTTGCCCTATATATTTTAAATTATTAGTACGTATATCCGATCGACAAATTGATCACGTGACTTATCGAAGACAACAGCTTCTCAAACATTTTGAATTTCGAGCGGAATGAGCGATCGACAGGTTTCTGCAACGAACGCAGTAGTAATAAACACATAATATAGTTCTTGCAATTCACGAGGGCGGCTGACTTATGGTTGTGTGTGTGTCGTATCTGTATAAGTGTGAGCGAGCGCAATGCTCGCGCCTGCCCGCTCCCACCTAGGCTTTGACAGGCACGCACACTTATGCAATGTGCATGTACACGAAGTAACCACAATTAAAGCTCACTCGCCTTCGTGAATTGCAAAAACTGTACTAAAGCACGAACGTGGACCAATCAGAAGAGAAAAATGAAAAATCCCATGGGCCTAAAAATTAAATTTTGCTCCCGATATCCTATGAAGCCAATATTCGTTTTTCGAATGGGTATGATGAAAACACTTATTCCGTTTTAAGTTAATATTTATACAGCTAACAATCAGCTTGCATTCGATTCGTGCGGGAACCAACTGCAAGGGTTAAGCAAATCCGTTCGGAATTGCGCGCAACTCGCAAATCCTTGCGCTCCGTACGTACGTACGATCCGGAACAAATGTTAAGCCCCTGATCCTTGAGCTCACTACAGAATTATTCGTTCAGTCATTGGTGCCAGTTGCATTGTTCTGATTACATTAGATTTTGCATGGCATGTCATGACATTTTATCTTGAAGTTATATATACCGGGAGCCGGTAACACTTTTCCCGTCATGCGGAATCGAAAGCTCTTTATGGGAATTATTAGTAGCTAACAATTATTAATATACGATTAAATTAAGCTTGGTATGCGTTAGTTTAAATAACCGATAAAAATGTTTAAAAAAATATATTTAATGCATAAGTGCATTACAGTCATCGCGATCATTACAGGCTCATTCAGAGTCATTACAGGCTCCTGGATCAATACGTCAGATGTGAGACTGTCTAAAAATAATTGCATCAGTGTGACGATCGCAGTCACCTCTGACTGGCTGAATTTATAGCTTTTGACGTGATAACGTCTTATAAATCGATGAACACCGGCTGCACGCACGAAAAATTGTCACGTTCCGCCTGAGCCTGCGCGTGCAAGCGAGAGCGCGGAACAAGCGATAGAAGACACGATCGCCCCAAGCGTTGGCTTGTAACTAGAGAAAATTGTAATTTTCAACTAACTTCTTAGTATTATACAAAATAATGATATTTCAGTGATAATAATTCAATTCATAAAAGTATGCAATTTTTCATCAATGTTTCTTTATGACGTTATCACTTAAAACTATCGTCCGTAAACCGACTTTACAGATAACCAATTTTTATTTTTTGCTGCATCAATGTATTTGTCATCGTGTTATTTGGTTTAATACTCAAAGATTCAAGCGTTTACAACAGCATACGTTGTGAGATTGTCTAAAAACGATTGCATCAGTGCGACGATCGAAGTCACCTCTGATTGGCTGAAAGTATGGCGTTCTTGCTACACTAGCGATAGAGCACCAGCCAATCAGAGATGAATGCGATCGTTCCCTCAAATATGGTTGAGCGAAGCAACGGCTGGATCATGCGTCATGCTCGTGAACGGGTTCCACCTCGGGAATGGTGCTTCTTTCTGTCTGCTCGTCTTAACATGTATTGAATTGTAGTGCGCATCTTTGGAACTTCCCCTCATCGTGGAAATATTATACCTAATCTATTTGACCGAGCGAAGCGAGGTCTCTGAGTTTACTAGAGCGATTTGCACTTGTCCGTCCGTCCGTCCGTCCGTCCGTCCGTCCGTCTGTCAGAGCCTTATAACTTTTGAATTACTGAACGTAATTACTTCAAATTTAGATATAATATGTAAACCGATGGCCTCCAGCCGAAAATGGCTTAAAAAGTTATAAAAATCTTTATTTCAGGGGGGCTCTCATAGAAGCGAATGCGAAGAATTTTTTTTTTATTTGCGATTCATAGGTTTTCTGTGTATCATTTTAAAGACAATTTGGAACAGAGTACAACCGTATTTTTTTTTTAATTTTTTTCCTAAAATTGACGAAATGGGGGGCTTCCAAAGTGGCGATTTAATACGCTCGCTTGAAGACGCTCTCTGGGAAAATTTTCTATATATTTTCAAGTTCTACTTATTTTCTTACTTCACTTGTATCCTGTACTTGAACAACAAATACTAAAATTATATGAATATTATAAAGAAACGAGATTATTTAATTTTTAATGAGCATCAGTAAATTTCACATAGCTTCACAATAATGCTAATAGATGGCGCACTCCATACACACATAACTATTCCATGGAACTAGGACTACTAGGAGTTACGACTACGATCTATCCCAAAAACAGTTTTGCGTCGACTACTATTATTTAGGTACATAATATCATATTATTCAATTAAAATTATTCTTCAGTTAAATATCAAACTTCAATAATTTGAGATTTCGGGTTCATTAAATTATGTGATTATAAAGGATTTAAATAAAAACTTGATGGGTTCGGCACGATTTCGTGTCGTCCGACTGCTGTTACCAAGTTAAGTTACGTTAAGCTAAGTTGGGCCCAATTTATTAAGCAATTAATTTGGGCCAAATTAATTGCTACATTTTGTATATTTTCTATTCGCGTCGATAGATGACGATTTGTACAGATGTTCCTAACCCGTTTTCACTCGTTAGTATACCTACATAATAATTCAATGTTTTCACTGACGTTCCCTTACCTTTACGGGCTACCTATGATAAGTTAGGTGATGATTACTGTCAACTTCTTTATCACGATCCTGTACGGGACACCTAAAAGGACATTGGGACGGATGTTAGGACTTAGGATTGTGTTTTGGAGCTACCTACGTAAAGAGACTCCTACATAGGGGATGATTTAGGT
This sequence comes from Oeneis ivallda, assembly GCA_029955525.1. Lineage (NCBI taxonomy): Eukaryota > Metazoa > Arthropoda > Insecta > Lepidoptera > Nymphalidae > Oeneis > Oeneis ivallda. The sequence continues at coordinate 4,566,318 of JARPMR010000015.1, forward strand.
ATGTTTGGTGAAAACGGGCATAATCGACCGAGCGAAGCGAAGGTCTCTGAGTTAACTAGAGAGATTTGCACTTGTCCGTCCGTCCGTCCGTCCGTCCGTCCGTCCGTCTGTCAGAGCCTTATAACTTTTGAATTACTGAACGTAATTACTTCAAATTTAGATATAATATGTAAACCGATGGCCTCCAGCCGAAAATGGCTTAAAAAGTTATAAAAATCTTTATTTCAGGGGGGCTCTCATAGAAGCGAATGCGAAGTAAAAAAAAAAATATCGCGTTACATAACATTGTTACGTATCATTTTAAAGATAATTTTGAACTGAGTACAAAAATATTTTTTTTTTAATTTTTCCCTTAAAATTGACGAAATGGGGGGCTTTCAAAGTGGCGATTTTATACCCTCGCTTGAAGACGCTCTCTAGGAAAATCCGCTATGGATTTTCAAACTGATTTTATGTTTTTAGGTCACTTATATCCTGTACTTGAACAACAAATACTAAAATTATATATGAATATTATAAAGAAACGAGATTATTTAATTTTTAATGTACATCAGTAATTCATATAGCATCAACATAGCTTCACAATAATGCTAATAGATGGCGCAGTCAGTAACTATTCCCATGGAACTACGAGTTACGACTAACGACCTATCCCAAAAACAGTTTTGCGTCGACCATTATTATTTAGTTACTTATTATAATACAATAATTGTATTGTAATTTTTTTTTGTACCATATTATTCAATTAAAATTATTTTTTAGTTAAATTTTAGTTAAATATTGTATATTTTCTATTCGCGTCGATAGATGACGATTTGTACAGATGCCCGTAACCCGGTTTCACTCGTTAGTACCTACATAATAATTCAATGTTTTAGTATCTAGCCCATATAATATTACCCGGTATGACTAAACCCGACACTTGACCTGTTTGTAACACTGACCGCGATGACCAAATTCGGGTCAGTATAAATTTTAAACTACTAGCTTTTACCTGACTTCATTCACGTGGAGGTTACTAAAAATCCCGCGGGAACTCTCTGTTTTATTGGGGTAAAAGTTAGCCTATGTAGGCTATATAAGCATAAATAATAATTATATAAATACTAATAGTCTACTAGAAAACCACTTTTCCATCCTTTATACTCTCTGAGATAGACACCGATTAAGTTTGTATAGCCACCATCTTGAATCCGCCATTTTGGGATTTTTTCCGCTCACTACCAATTGGATGAGGTTTTCAAATTCTTTATTTATTTCACGTAGGTCAACCTGTGGCTCTCATGACACGTCATGACTCTACCTCCGGTTCGGAAAGCGGATTCTGCTGAGAAGAGCCGACAAGAAACTCAGCTGTTGCTCTTTTCATAATAATCATTTTACAATATTGATTTTACAATTTATGAAGCTATTTACATTGTAATAAGTTTTTTATAGTATCTTGTGGGCAGCTGGATGCCAAGCCGATTTATCCCATGCAACTTTGTTAGACTAGTGGTTCGCCCCGAACTGAGACCTCGCGGTAACGGTATCCCATGATTATTCATTCAATCGATACATGACGACAAAAACTGACATTATTATTACTAGTGGTTCGCCCCGAACTGAGACCTCGCGGTAACGGTATCCCATGATTATTCATTCAATCGATACATGATAACCAAAACTGACATTATTATTATGCCCGTTTTCACCAAACATACCTAAATCATCCCCTAAGTAGGAGTCTCTTAACGTAGGTAGCTCCTAAATACAATCCTAAGTCCTAACATCCGTCCCAATATCCTTTTAGGTGTCCCGTACAGGATCGTGATAAATAAGTTGACAGAAAACATCAATCACCTAACTTATAGGTAGCCCGTAAAGGTTAGGGAACGTTAGTGAAAACATTGAATTATTATGTAGGTACTAACGAGTGAAACCGGGTTACGGGCATCTGTACAAATCGTCATCTATCGACGCGAATAGAAAATATACAATATTTAACTAAAATTTAACTAAAAAATAATTTTAATTGAATAATATGGTACAAAAAAAAATTACAATACAATTATTGTATTATAATAAGTAACTAAATAATAATGGTCGACGCAAAACTGTTTTTGGGATAGGTCGTTAGTCGTAACTCGTAGTTCCATGGGAATAGTTACTGACTGCGCCATCTATTAGCATTATTGTGAAGCTATGTTGATGCTATATGAATTACTGATGTACATTAAAAATTAAATAATCTCGTTTCTTTATAATATTCATATATAATTTTAGTATTTGTTGTTCAAGTACAGGATATAAGTGACCTAAAAACATAAAATCAGTTTGAAAATCCATAGCGGATTTTCCTAGAGAGCGTCTTCAAGCGAGGGTATAAAATCGCCACTTTGAAAGCCCCCCATTTCGTCAATTTTAAGGGAAAAATTAAAAAAAAAATATTTTTGTACTCAGTTCAAAATTATCTTTAAAATGATACGTAACAATGTTATGTAACGCGATATTTTTTTTTTTACTTCGCATTCGCTTCTATGAGAGCCCCCCTGAAATAAAGATTTTTATAACTTTTTAAGCCATTTTCGGCTGGAGGCCATCGGTTTACATATTATATCTAAATTTGAAGTAATTACGTTCAGTAATTCAAAAGTTATAAGGCTCTGACAGACGGACGGACGGACGGACGGACGGACGGACGGACAAGTGCAAATCTCTCTAGTTAACTCAGAGACCTTCGCTTCGCTCGGTCGATTATGCCCGTTTTCACCAAACATACCTAAATCATCCCCTATGTAGGAGTCTCTTTACGTAGGTAGCTCCAAAACACAATCCTAAGTCCTAACATCCGTCCCAATGTCCTTTTAGGTGTCCCGTACAGGATCGTGATAAAGAAGTTGACAGTAATCATCACCTAACTTATCATAGGTAGCCCGTAAAGGTAAGGGAACGTCAGTGAAAACATTGAATTATTATGTAGGTATACTAACGAGTGAAAACGGGTTAGGAACATCTGTACAAATCGTCATCTATCGACGCGAATAGAAAATATACAAAATGTAGCAATTAATTTGGCCCAAATTAATTGCTTAATAAATTGGGCCCAACTTAGCTTAACGTAACTTAACTTGGTAACAGCAGTCGGACGACACGAAATCGTGCCGAACCCATCAAGTTTTTATTTAAATCCTTTATAATCACATAATTTAATGAACCCGAAATCTCAAATTATTGAAGTTTGATATTTAACTGAAGAATAATTTTAATTGAATAATATGATATTATGTACCTAAATAATAGTAGTCGACGCAAAACTGTTTTTGGGATAGATCGTAGTCGTAACTCCTAGTAGTCCTAGTTCCATGGAATAGTTATGTGTGTATGGAGTGCGCCATCTATTAGCATTATTGTGAAGCTATGTGAAATTTACTGATGCTCATTAAAAATTAAATAATCTCGTTTCTTTATAATATTCATATAATTTTAGTATTTGTTGTTCAAGTACAGGATACAAGTGAAGTAAGAAAATAAGTAGAACTTGAAAATATATAGAAAATTTTCCCAGAGAGCGTCTTCAAGCGAGCGTATTAAATCGCCACTTTGGAAGCCCCCCATTTCGTCAATTTTAGGAAAAAAATTAAAAAAAAAATACGGTTGTACTCTGTTCCAAATTGTCTTTAAAATGATACACAGAAAACCTATGAATCGCAAATAAAAAAAAAATTCTTCGCATTCGCTTCTATGAGAGCCCCCCTGAAATAAAGATTTTTATAACTTTTTAAGCCATTTTCGGCTGGAGGCCATCGGTTTACATATTATATCTAAATTTGAAGTAATTACGTTCAGTAATTCAAAAGTTATAAGGCTCTGACAGACGGACGGACGGACGGACGGACGGACGGACGGACAAGTGCAAATCGCTCTAGTAAACTCAGAGACCTCGCTTCGCTCGGTCAAATAGATTAGGTATAATATTTCCACGATGAGGGGAAGTTCCAAAGATGCGCACTACAATTCAATACATGTTAAGACGAGCAGACAGAAAGAAGCACCATTCCCGAGGTGGAACCCGTTCACGAGCATGACGCATGATCCAGCCGTTGCTTCGCTCAACCATATTTGAGGGAACGTAACAACCCGCACCACACGACACCACCACAGAAATGTTTAAGGAGGGTGTGGCAGTGAGTCAGTGAGTGAGTGAGTGAATCAGCACCAGCAGTTTTTTTTATCTAAAAGTCAACTATATCCACGCAAAAAGCACATCGATAAACGTCCGTTTATCGTTAAACAGTTCCGCCGTAAAGTCCCAAGCTAATATTTAACATAGTTCCCCATTTTCATAGAGGAAAATAAGACATATACGATCGGGAAAATCACGAAACGTGTTACAGGTAGGTAAAGGTATTAATTACTGTACTCCAAAAAAAAACTCAACACTAGGTGAGATAAAATTGAAATACTTTTATCGAACAGCTGAGACCACTCGTTATCACTCCGGGTAATGGCCGGTGCAAAAAGGGTTGCCACGTTTTTTTTATTTCATAGAAAATTCCTGAAAATATTATTTAGGAAAAAATTAGGAGGGTTTAAAAATAATCTCTGCTTTTGAAATGTGATGTTGATGACTAATATTATAAATTCGTAAGCGTGTTTGTTTGTTGGGTTTTCCTTCAATCACACCGAAACAGAGCTCCGCATCGACGTACCTAACTTTTTGTATGGGTATATCCATTGGGTAGGGTTGGTAATTTATATCTCAGATATAAATATATAAATATATTATAATCACAGGATTTCCTCGGAGTCTTAAGCCTAACTGCTCGTGAACGAAGTCGCGGGATTAAGTAAGTTGGCATAATTACGAAAAATTATTTACTATAGTATAAAATAGTAAGCTCATTAAGCTGCATCATTGTGCAGTACTCAAGGAGAAATACAAAAACAACATGATTTTAAAGCGCCTGTCAGTGTGATGGGGCCTTTAATTTTGAACTAATATAATTAACCTACATTCAGGACCTTGTAAACACCATATTGGAACCCTTATCTGGAAATGTCTCAATATAAACCAGACGTCAATCTGTCTGAGTTGGGTTAAGTGAACCTAAATCCACTAATAATAATTTATGAAAACTTTAAAAAATGCTATAAGTAGTCTTAGTTAGTAGGTAACTAAAATTATTCACCGGCCAACATTGATTTACTATAAAATAGAATAGAACAGAAATATTTTTTATTCAAATAAAATTTTACAAGTGCTTTTGAATCGTCGATGAGTCTACCACTGGTTCGGAATGCCCTTCCTACCGAGAAGAACCTGCAAGAAACTTGGCGGTTGCTCTTTTCAAAATAGTTTTAAATAGCTAGTACTATGCGATAGATAAATCGATGCCCGCCAAATACTAATAATTAGTACCAGCTATGGATTGAAAAATAGTTCAATTAAGGCCTTTTTCACCACCTTCTGACAAGTGTCGGATAGCTTAATCGCATTATTTTGTCTTTGTCACTTGACATAAAGTAAGTAAGTGACAAAATTTACGGTTAGGCTACCCGACACTTCTCAGAAGGTGGTATGGTAATACAGGCCCTTAGTGTTATACTTAATATACTACTACTATATAATATTGTTATTTAACTTTCCTGATACTTTGCCGTTACAACTGACGATATAATGGCGTTGCTATAACTTGTCGACAAGGTTTATGGGTGCCAGATTCAGGTCCACTATAACATGTGAATCATATATTATATGAAATGAGATATACTCTTAGTTTATGGTCGTTTTTAGTAAGTTAATTGTGTGAATCATCTTTTTCTATAAAAAGGTTAACGTTTGTCTCACAATGGTAATATATTGGGTATTCATGGAAGGAATCGTTAGATCCAAGTTTATGAATTATTCGGCTGGCTTTTATCTAAGTAAGAATAGATTCGATATTAGCAGCTATGCTATAGCTAGCTACTAATATACAAGTATGCTTGGTAATCAATTATTCACATGATATTACTATTTCAGTACTCATTAGCAGTACGAGATAATGGATTGCTAGAAATCCTGTTGCATAGGTGAGTTATTGCGAAATTAGAATTTCTTATTAGGAGGCATTAAATCGTTCACACTTCTGGGATCCGTTTTCACCAACGTTCCCTAACTCTTACGGGCTAGTTAAGCTAAGTTAGGTGACGCTTTTTGTTAAATTCATTTTCAAGAACCTTTAGGGTACACCTAAAAGTGGAAATGACAAAGGGATTGTATTTAGGGGCTCCCTACGTAAAGATACTCCTACTTGGGGGAGGATTAAGGTATAGTTCGTGATAACGTGTTAGGGTCTATTTCACCATCCCTAAGATTTAAATCGACGAATGTTGACGTTCTGACATTCTATTAACTTATTTAATGGTAGGAATTTTTTTGGGATACTCAAAAAGCACGGTGGCGGTCTTAGATTTAACGGTTGCAGATTTTACTGCTAATAGGGCTGGAATCACACCTGTGCGCATCGGTTCGCATTTTGTCCATATAAAAGTCCTATTTTGTATGGAGTCGTGTACGCATCGAAAAGCCGAATTGATGCGTACACGACTTCATACAAGGTAGCACTTTAATATGGACAAAATGCGAATCGAGGCGCACAGATGTGATTACAGCTTAACCGGGACTGACGGCTTAAGATGATGTCAGAGGCAGGGAGGCATCGAAAAGACCAACCGGGGTCAACATTGCTTAACTAGCATGATTGTTTATACTATCCCACAACCGGAGCATTTTTGTGGTACACTTTACTAAAAAACTATCACGCCTATAGATTTGTGCTTTAACATAGTAATTTAACTTCATATCCAGATGTGTTATCTGTCAAAAAAATATAATTTTATAACCATTGAAAATATATGAACATTAACAATTTTGTATTCATTGGATAGAATGTTATTATACTACTAACGCCATCTGTTAGAAAACCAAAGAGTTAACATCGCTGCTACAGAACTTACCCGTTAGAAAAACTACGCGAGCCCTCACAAAGAGCTCAGCTTTTTGCTAGTGTAAATGTTGTCTCTACTGAAATCGTAACACGTAACGATTTATGTTAGGAACTTGTCCGAAAAAGTTCAAAAACTTCGCCACCCTAGTTGGAAATTGTCGGTCGGCCGGGAAATTATTAAGAGAATGGGGGCACTGGCCCGTTTATTAATTTCGCTGTAAGCGTAACTTTCGACGCGTTTCAGCCGGTTGAAGGCAAGCTAGTTAGCCTGACCGTCTGTATTGCTTAATTCATCATCGTCATCATCAGCAATCCATCAACGGCTCACTACTGAGCACAGGTCTCCTCTCAGAGAAGGGTAATAGGACGTTGTCCACCACCACCAGACCAGTTCCACCAGAAGCGAGGAGATCTATAGAACTAAAGTTACCTACAAATAGTCGTACGAGTCGCAGAAAGCCACTGGATACAGGCAGCGCAAGACTGAGGCCTGTAGGAAGTCCCGCAAAGAGACCTTTATCTAACAGTCAGAAGTCAGAGCCTCAATCAATTCTCCTCAATCAATCACTCAATGCTGCTGAATTCAATTGCATTTTGCTTTTGAAAATTTTTTATTGGGTGTTATTTATCTAAGAACAATGACTATTAATAAAATTCATTCTTTTTTTTTCATAATATTATTTAAGATTTTAGCGAAAATTTTAATTAGGCCACTTGTTACTAGCGTGTGATATACGGATCAATGCACAATTGATACAATATTAAAACTATATTTACACTGCATCATCCAAGAATAGCGGTCCCATAAAATAACCACATTTGAGATTTCAATACTAAGTGCCGATTTCACCAACTTCGAGTGACACTTAACCGAGGAATAAGCAGTTCTGACAGTTTTCGTATTGAAAATTTGCAAAAATATCAAAAAGCTCGGATAAGACTTATTTTACGATGTTGAAATCAGCCCTAAAACTAAAATATTCAGAACGGGCCACCTAATATTAGAAACACGTGGTCAATACTTAACGAAATATAACCCAAATTAAAACGGTTAGGTATAGAAATCATCTTAACTCACCAATAGAAGTGACTCCAAAAAAGGGCATAAAGCTCACAAGAAAATCACTAACACATAGATCACTACACCCCGATTGGAAGATTTGAAAATCGAATTCGGCGCGACTAAGCGCACGCGCCGGCGCGCTGGGCATCACTGACTCACGCGCATGAAACTTTCAGCTCACCCTTCGAAATTCAAATCTATTTTTCAACGTAATAGGAACAAAAGGAGAGGGCGGTCGGGCGCCCTCGCTTCTATATATAAATAGCACGGCACAAGCCGAACCGGCCGTTCGTTCACTCAGGAAAGTGTAAGACTGAAATTCCATTTATTTCCTCGTTACTAAATCCACACGTTAAGATAATAATTAGGGTTGTCGATCATAGAGCATTCAACATACGCCAGGCGCCAGATAGATGGATGCGCGAGAAAAATTTTGTCATCAGTCATTTTACAGAGGAATGTAGTACATAATAAGTAGGTAATTCACGCACACAAAACATTCATGATTAAGCATGAATACGCGACAGTTTCTGTTACCATAGGCCTACTAATTAAAAGTAAATTTTGACACTTTTGCTTTGAACATACCAGCATATTTATCGATTCTCTAGTCTCTACCATAGTTTTTAAATGTTGTTGGAGAGCACATAAAACCGTTGATCCTGTCCGGTTATGTCGGAATTCCATCCTATCGGACTACGAGAAAATGGTTCCTCTGCTCACACTAAACTTGTGCAACATAATATCTCCCACGCAAATGGCTAACCTCCGTGAAGATTGACCACCACTTGGGCCGAATTCTGTCAGGAGGATTTTTATATTATGAACATGCCGAAAAATCTCTAACTTTACGCTCACGATAGTTGATTCAATTTACGTTGGTCTTCCCTAAATCTACAGCATTTTTTCAAGTGGCAACCCTGGTAAAAATTTAAAAATAAACGTCCGGCCCTCTTTAATAGCGCCGAATCTACGGTTCCTATTCTCATTAAGTATTGAAGTCGCGTTTCCTATTTTTTACTGTGCCCTTTGATTGAGGAGTGTCGTGACTTGTTAGTTCCGAGAATTTCGTTTTGCTTCTATCTTTGTCTTATTAGACGTGTCTTTGATGATGTGTATGACGCTTTGGGGGAAATAGTCAGCTTTTGTTTGGAGGAAACAGTCGCCCCTTATGTCCGTTTGCACCAACCATACTTAAATCTTGCCCTAAGCAGAATATCTTTACGTAGGTAGTCCCTAAATACAACCCCCTTACCTAATGTCGTTTCCACCTTTACATGCTATCACTAATTTACTACTACTTTACTACTTTACGTGTACCCAAAAGTTCGTGAAAACAAAATTGACAGAAAGCGTCACTTAACTTAGCTTACAGATCAGGCCAGAGATAATGAAATAATTATAAGCAAGAAAAGGTTACAATTATTTTGCTATAATCCGCCAACAGAAAAAATCTATATGGTCAAACATGGTGCTTAGCTTATGTTACTGCATGTTTGGCCATACAGATTTTTGACGTGATAACGTCTTATAAATTGATGAACACCGGCTGCACGCACGAAAATGTGTCACGTTCCGCCTGAGTCTGAGCGTGCAAGCGAGAGCGCGGAACAAGTGATAGAGAGGTACGATCGGCCCAAGCGTTGGCTTGTGCCGCTCGCCAGTCATTGTCAATGTTTCTTTACGACGTTATCACGTAAAACTATCGTCTGTAAACCGACTTTACAGACAACTAATTTTTTCTATTAAAATAATTTTAACGTTTTCTTGCTAATCATGAACTTCCGCAAAGTAACGCCTGCTTCTATCCAATATTTAAATAATTATAAATTCCCGTAATGCCTCTGCCGGGAATTTAACCTGAGTCCTCCCTCATATATGTTTATACCACAGCATTCACCACTGCGCCGTGCGTTTTCAGAAAAGACCTGCATTAGGTAGGCATAGTTCTTGCAATTCACGAGGGCGACTGACATATGGTTGTGTGTGTGTCGTATCTGTATAAGTGTGAGCGAGCGCAATGCTCGCGCCTGCCAGCTCCCACCTAGGCTTTGACAGGCACGCACACTTATGCAATGTGCATGTACACGAAGTAACCACGAGTAAGGTAAGGCGCATACATACAACTTTTACATCGACTAAACTGTTTAGTCGAGTTGTGTACTTTTCGTGAATTCCACACAACCAAACTATAATCAAAAGCAAATCGATACGGCTTTTTGATTTTTTTGTCGAGCAACTAACTATCGTGTTGATAGTTTGCGCACATTCTATGATCGCAGTACATTCCTATAAACTTATGAAACACAACGAAATAGTTGTTCAACTAAAAGTTGTATGTTTGCGCTAGGCCTAAAGCTCACTCGCCTTCGTGAATTGCAAAAACTTGTATCTTTTATAGGCAACCCGCATACAGTCAATATTATTGTCAATAAAAATATTGACAATATTTTTTTTTATATGAAAAAATATTGATCAATCCTTCAATACGCCCCGCACACAGTCAATATTATTGACAATATTCATAAATATTGACAATAATATTGACTGTGTGCGGGCTGCCATAGGACTTTATTTCACTGTAGAGCAAAATAATTTGTTTTCCATGCGATGCAAAAGGAAATCTAAATAAATCTTCGCGTTCCACACATGAGTCAGCTGACACGACTGTCTAGACTTGCAGTCATGTCTCAGTCGGGTTAATTTCAATATTCAGTTAAGTTTCTATTATAAGGAGTTAGGAGGAGATATTCTTTTTATAGAAGTGATCTAGTTTCTCTGAAATGGTATTTCTTTTTTATTATAAAACGGAAATGATTTTTTGTAGTTATCGCTGCTACTGCTTCAATTATAGCGAAAATCCTATCTTATCGAAATAATATTAAAAATATTATAAACTAGCTGATGCCCGCGACTTTGTCCGCGTGGATTTAGTTTTTAAAGTCCCTCGGGAACTCCTTGATTTTCCGGGATAAAAAGTAGCTTAGATGTTGACCCGAGTAATAAGCTATCACGGTATAAAATTTTGTAGAAATCTGTGCGGTAGTTTTTACGTGAAAGAAGGACAAACAAACAGACAAACAGACAAAAATTAAATAAAAATCTGTTTTGGGCTCAGTATCGATAGTAAAGCATCCCCCAATTAAAATTTCAAAATATATTAAATGTACAGAGATCTTCCAGTTACAGTTTTATTATATGTATAGATGCGACAGTGTGTGTGTTTATTGGTTTGTCCTTCAATCACACAGCAATGCATCAATGTGAATTTTTGCATGGGTATTATAGTTGAGGGCTTGGAGAGTGTCATAATCATAATTTAATACCCCCAAAGGCAAACAATTTATAATACCTACCTATCTGCAATAAAAAAGTCAAGTTAATAATAGTTAGGTATTGTGCCTAATTCTGACAAACACAATCTTTAAACTAAACTATATCGACAAGTCTAAATCTATTGCTATCTTTTTTCACAGAGAGCATTAGGAAAGAGATACCACGAGATTTAGACCTGTCAATTTAGTTTATTGATTACAGAATTAGCCATAATAAATGTTTGACTTTCATTTTTAATCCCTTTAAAATATAAATTAATCTAAAAAGCTGAACACACACTAGAGAATGCCAGGGAACTGTCACGGGGACGCAGTTGTGCCACGAATTTAGAATCCCGGATATATCAGGGGACTGACACTTTTTACCCTGCCTACCAGTGACGGAAGGTTAACGCAGATACTTAAACTATAGAAGAGTTATTTTAAGTTTCAGAGTCCATAAACTCTGGCGCTCAACCAAGGTGCGAGCGGGTGCGGACAGCGGAGCGGGTAGCGGACGCGTCCTCCTAGCATTCATCCGCTCGGCACCCGCCTTTGATTAGGACACGTCCGCGCGTCTTCCTTCCAATTTCATATAAATCTTAAGCGTTTGTTCTACACGCCGACCGCTCCGGTGACCGCACCCGCTCGCACCTGGGCCGCAGACTAAGAAATTGACTTCGAGACTTCGACCGTGTGGAGTTAGGTTTTATGATATGATAACTCGCGGGAAGCCTTTATATTTCTGGAATAAAAGAAGCCTTTGTTCTATCCAGGCCCTCAACTACACCCATGTTAAAAATCACGCCGATTCGTTGTCCAATGAAGGACAAATGAACGAGCAAACAAACACGCTTTCGTATTTATATTCTGTTAGACGGCTAATTCGCATATTCAGCGAAAAATCGACTCATAATATGGCACTTGAAAGTGAAACGGCTAAAAAGCATTGTAGTTGTTTTCAGTAAACCAATTGGTTTTTGTGCCTAACAGTACCACATCTAGTATTTCTCACACCTATGTCACATCACTATCAGATAGGTCTCTCTCCAATTCCCGTTTTCCTTTTTTTGTCACGCCCATTGTATTAAAGTGTTTAATTTGTTTCCTCTAATAAATCTAACATGAATATTCTTTTAGGGTCCTTGATATTTACCACTTACTTAATAAGATATGGTTTAGAGGGGGAGTGTAACTATTGTTAGTTTCTTCTTGGTTATCTACTGACAAAAACAGCTGGACAAAGGTCTTTTGTATGGTTCCATAAGTCTCGGTCTAGCGCCGCCTATATCTAGCATTTCCCTACAACTCGTCTGATATCGTCGGTCTACCTAATGGAGGGTCATCACTACGCTTTCTGGTGCGGGTTACTCAGCGGGTGATGAAGAGAGTTATTCAAATTCAAAATTATTTATTTCTCGTAGGCCAACCTGTGGCTCTTACACGTCATGACTCTACCACAGGTTCGGAGTATTGTTATGCTTAGAGTATCCCTGCGAGATCAAATCAGAAAATTAGGAAATCCGTAAGAAAGGTCAGTTTACACAAACAAGACACCATGCTTTTTTTAGAATTGTGTAAAGCGAGGAAGTTGTAAGGGACATACCATTTATCGGGACGACGGGTTGCTCTGGGTACTTCGAAATGGGGGTATAGTGATTGACATTCTAAGTCTGATGGCGGTGGCGGCGTATAAATAGACTGTCCCTTCCGACTATGTAGACGACATTTTAGTTGGTGGGATATTTTTAAAACTAATGCTTAAATCGATCTACCTATCTCTATCACCAAAGCTATCACTAAATAACAAAAAGACCCTTCGCCATCGAAATAAAACGCTTAGAAACGCAATAGTCGACGCGGTGATAATCCGTTTTTAGTAACCCTCTATAGGCCGACTACGCGAGAGTTAGACAAAACGCTTAGAAACGCAATAGTCGACGCGGTGATAATCCGTTTTTAGTAAGCCTCTATAGGCCGACTACGCGAGAGTTAGACAAAACGCTTAGAAACGCAATAGTCGACGCGGTGATGAGCCGTTTTTAGTAACCCTCTATAGGCCGACTACGCGAGAGTTAGACAAAACGCTTAGAAACGCAATAGTCGACGCGGTGATAAGCCATTTTTAGTAAGCCTCTATAGGCCGACTACGCGAGAGTTAGACAAAACGCTTAGAAACGCAATAGTCAACGCGGTGATAAGCCATTTTTATAGTAAGCCTCTATAGGCCGACTACGCGAGAGTTAGACAAAACGCTTAGAAACGCAATAGTCGACGCGGTGATGAGCCGTTTTTAGTAAGCCTCTATAGGCCGACTACGCGAGAGTTAGACAAAACGCTTAGAAACGCAATAGTCGACGCGGTGATAAGCCGTTTTTAGTAAGCCTCTATAGGCCGACTACGCGAGAGTTAGACAAAACGCTTAGAAACGCAATAGTCGACGCGGTGATAAGCCGTTTTTAGTAAGCCTCTATAGGCCGACTACGCGAGAGCACGCGAGAGTTAGACAAAACGCTTAGAAACGCAATAGTCGACGCCGTGATAAGCCGTTTTTAGTAACCCTCTATAGGCCGACTACGCGAGAGTTAAACAAAACGCTTAGAAACGCAATAGTCGACGCGGGGATAAGCCATTTTTAGTAAGCCTTCAAAGGCCGACTACGCGAGAGTTAGACTACGAGATATTAAAAAATTCAAATTCCGCGAACGTATTCGTGGACAAAAAGTAGTAAAAAATGTAAGTAATAAAGTATTCAATTTCGTCGCAGCCTATTGTTTTGGGAATGTACCCAGACTTAATTAAAATGCCCACCGGAGCGAAAAAAACAATTTCCGTACTTATTTCCGCAAATGTTATTTTGATTTTCTTCGCTTCACTACATTCGAGAGATGGAAGCGAAATCTTTTTAATTATTTGTAGCTTTTGCCTGCGGCTTCTTTGAATTAGATACGCGATGAGATGATTTTTCTTATTTTCGAAGACGACCTCTTAAATACGTGTTTATAAGATAATTATTAGGTTTTCGTCTTCAAGAGAAATCAAATCTCACCAAAAACATTTTCATGTAAAATGTTGCCACGACGCACGAGACCGATGGCTCGCACTGTCAAAAAGTTATCAGATCTCATGTAGGGCCAAGCTTCTAACTCTGCACGCCCTAAATCTACAAGCCCTAACTTCACGTAAAACGTCTATGGCCGGACTATAAATTATATGACATACACGACATCCTGTTACCCAGTTTGCTGCTCCATCTTTAGATCCTCCTTCTCGATCCTTGAACATCATCTATCTAAAACTATTATGCTGTAAGTAGCTGAGGAGTTGGGTAACCCATAGACTACTTGAGGCTGCAGCATCAGGTTAACATGTCTTGGAGATAATCCGAAGTAACAGTACTTACACTAAATTTCAAATAAATCGCACTTGTGAAGGTTTTCTTTTGTCGGGGTTTAAAAAAATGTATACCAGTAGGTACAGTTTGCGCACTATACAAACAATAAAAATCTCATCCCATCGTTACTATTGAAGTCTTCATAAAATGTGGCTTTACATACAGCAAGCTATCCCAAAAAAATTTTTTTTTTTTAATTTTTACTGCACCCCGGCTGCGATACGCGTATTCCATTTGTTTTTTGGCGGCAAACGGCGGGACGTTGATTGATGTGTGCGAAATATGAAAAACTAGGGGACACATAGGGGACGGCTTATGAAAATGCTGCACGAATAGTGGTACAATACCCAGTCCTTTTATTAGGGTAAGTATTTGAATGTTGTCAAAATTCATTAAATAATTACGAAAATGTAAGAATAACATTTGTAAAATCAGAAATAAATCGGCCAAAAAAAATACGATAGTTTAAAAAAAAATAGTTTCACTGCGACTGTCTCTTTCTGAAACGAGAAAAATCGGCCAAGTGCGAGTCGGGCCTCGCTCTTATAGGGTTCCGTTAAAAAATATTAAATTAAAATATTTCCATGTACCCATGGAAATATTTTAATTTAATTTTTTTAATTTAATTTAATTTTTATTATTTGTTGTTATAGCGGCAATAGAAATACATAATATGTGAAAATTTCATCTGTCTATCTATTACGGTTTACGAGATACAGCCCGCTGACAGACGGACGGACGGACGGACGGACGGACGGACGGACGGACGGACGGACAGCGTAGGCTTAGTAATAGGGTCCCGTTGGTACCCTTTGGGTACGGAACCCTAAAAATGAAGACTGTATGAGAAGATTGTAGCGAGCTTCAGTCACATTAATTGTAATGTCACTCTTCAGTAGCGCTCTCTTTAACTTTAAAACTCTATATTTCGTATTAGGTAGGTATTCACTACCTTTTATCCCCAGAAAAACAGGTCCCGCGGGGTTTTCAACAGCCTAACTCACAGGTCACTCACTTCAGTAGGTATGCCTCTCTTCAAATGCTCAACTAGGCTTAGGCCACGTTTTCGCATAGGCGTGGCGTTGCGCGTCGCGCGGCGCGTCGCTCGCTCGCTCTCGCTCGCCCTCATACCTTGGCCATATCGCGCGACCGCTCACGCGACTCGACGCGCCGCGCGAAGCGCAACGCCACGCCTATGCGAAAACGTGGCCTTAAGGATATACCCACGCATAAAATCACGTCGATCCGTTGCTCCGTTGCTGTATGATTGCAGGACAAACCAGCAAACGAATACACGTTCACATTTATAATATTATTTAGGATTAATCTACGGATAATAGCTTCTGTTATGGCTAGGAAAAATACACTATTACATTTCTAGAAATTATTCTATTTTATCGTAACTCACTGAAAAGAGAGGCTCTTAATACGTACAAAGCGTACACAAGGGGCCAAAAAGGTTGTAATTTCTTTGGGTTTTACTGTAATTAATTAGCTACGGTTGGTTTACGACAACCCTAACATTTTTCGGGTAAAGGATTTTTGATAAAAGTGGTGTAGCGCACGTGATTTTATTCGTACCTTTCTTTTGAAATGAATTTATTGTTTTGAAGTAATCGCTATCAAACAAAAAACCACGGCGTAGTTTTTTTTATTTTGTACTCAATTAATCTGACAAAGTACTATAACATAAAACTTGGTAAGAGTAACTGTTGAGTTTGTCGTCGGCTTTTCTAAGTAGAATCTGTTTTCCAAACTGGCAGTCTTTATCATAATAAATGAATTTAAGAGCCACAAGTGTTAACTATAACATGAAAAAAAAACTATTTTAAAACAGCTTCTGCCCGCGACTTCGTCCGCGTGTAGTTAAGTTTTAAAAATTCCCCCTGGAACCCTCTATTTTGCCGGGTAAAGGTAACCTATGCTACTCTCCACGCACCCTCACTACACTCATGCAAAAAAATCACGTTGATCCGTTCATCCGTTGCTACGTGATTGAAGGACCAACCGTCAAACTAAATCAAAAGATTTGAATTTTCAGAGAAATCATACTAATATTATAAATGCGAAAGTGTGTTTGTTGGTTTGTCCTTCAATCACGCCGCAACAGAGCTACGGATCCACGTGATTTTTTGCATGGGTATAGTTGAGGACCAAAGAGTTCTCGAGGGAATTTAAAAACTAAATCCACGCGGATGAAGTCGCGGGCATCAGCTAGTAATGTAACTAGGTATAAAATTTTGAATAAAAGGAGAAATAATGTATAAAAATAAAAGAGGTTTTGATAAGACTTGTAAACATTTAATTTCGCCAAGCCCACGCCCCAGTGAACTCTCGTTTAAATTACGTACACTGAAGGCCCAAAAAAGGTAGCAATTCCTCGGGGTGCGAACGGTTCGTTTAGCAACGATTGTAATTAATCAGCCACGCTCGATTCCCGCCAACCTGAGGATTTTAGCCTGTAAGATAAATATTTTAATGAAAAATTTCGTGCGCACCTAGGTATTTTAATTTTTGCTGAACGCTAATTTATTGCTTTTGTGCGAAGGTCTCCTTATTTTGTCTATAAAATAAATATTTTTAATGTTTTCTGTCTACTCGCAACAGAGCTACGGATTTGATACTCTGCATGGGTATAGTTGAGGACCTGGAGCGTGAATTGGCATTAAATAGAATCCCGGAAAATCAGAGCTCCCACGGGATTTTTAAAAATTAAATCCAATTGGACGAAGTCATCAACTAGTTGTTTATTGTTTTGCATGATACAACGGTAACACGTATACTAAAAAAAATTCAACCAGCTAGGTATTACAGCTGAAGCTATATAAATCTCTATGACTGATGGACAGACTGACGGAACAACAGTGGTCTTACTTCTTAGTAATAGAGTCTCGTTTTGCACCCTTTGGGTAAAGGACTCTATAAACAACAATATAAATACGCAGCGTTTTATTAGTCATAGTTAAGTTTGCTAACAAGACCAATGTCCTATCCTGAGGTTTGTTAAGCAAGTCCCAACTACGAATTCCAGTAACTTCGCCACATTAGGTACAACTTGTGGCGAGAAACTTCGCCAGGACGTGAATGCTAGAATGAGTATGATCCTAAGATGTGGGAAACTTCAAAGTTAGTACTTACTGTTATATAACACTAGAATGACTGGGCATTTGATAAGTATAAAAATTTAGTTATTAAGGATAAAAATAAAAGCCGGCCAAGTGCGAGTCGGACTCGCGCACCGAGGGTTCCGTACTCCAAAAGTAAAAGTAAAACGATAATATTATATTCATTTGCTTAATTATCGTTAACTTTGTTTGTAGAGGTTTATTGTTAATATAAAAAAAACTATGCTAGTTAGAGCGTTGGTTTTATTTTTCCTGTAAAATATACATAAACCTCTATTGACCATAATTATTTCAGATTTTACGATTGGTAAACTTCGGAGATAAGGGGGGGGGGGGGGGAACGGTATTTTTTTCGATATTTTGGCCGATTACTCAAAAACTATTATATATAGAAATAAATAAAAAACTGTTTTAGAATGCACCAGTAAAGGCCTTTCATATGATACCCTATTCGGTATAATTATCTTACATTGAAATTTCAAACCCCTGATTTTCCCCCTTTTTTGATTAAACTAAAATAATTTTCGCGTTGCTTTTATTTTTCCTGTAAAATATACATACACCTCTATTGACCATAATTATTTCAGATTTTTCGATTGGTAAACTTCGGAGATAAGGGGGGGGGGGGGGAACGGTATTTTTTTCGACATTTTGGCCGATTTATCAAAAACTATTATATATAGAAATAAATAAAAAACTGTTTTAGAATGCACAAGTAAAGGCCTTTCATAAGATACCCCACTCGGTATAGTTATCTTACTTTGAAATTTCAAACCCCCGATTTTCCCCCTTTTTTAATCAAACTAAAATAATTTTCGCGTTGCTTTTATTTTTCCTGTAAAATATACATAAACTTCTATTGACCATAATTATTTCAGATTTTTCGATTGGTAAACTTCGGAGATAAGGGGGGGGAACGGTATTTTTTTGACATTTTGGCCGATTAATCAAAAACTATTATAAATAGAAATAAATAAAAAACTGTTTTAGAATGCAAAAGTAAAGGCGTTTCATATGATACCCCACTCGGTATAGTTATTTTACTTTGAAATTTCAAACCCCCGATTTTCCCCCTTTTTTAATAAAACTAAAAATAATTTTCGATTTTTCTTTATTTCAATGATGTTGGGCCACTATTATACACAACTATGCCAAATTTCATGTCGATAGCTTTAATAGTTACTGAAATAATCGACTGTGACAGACGGACGGACGGACGGACGGAGAAAGTCTCACCATAAGGGTTCCATTTTTACCATTTTGGTACGGAACCCTAAAAAATGAGGCTCGTCAAATATATTTAAGCCTATGCAATGGATCCAGATTATCCCGTTCTAGGGTTCTACGTTCCGATTAAGGATTCTCCGCTCCACCTGAAACATTCTCCGCTTTAACCTTCACCGCTCCGCTTAGAGCTACTTTCTGCACCGCTCACTGCACGGCTCGCTACCACCATCCCGGCTAGGACACCAGATCGCGACGGTCAACGTTCCTGTGCGCACTAGCACGGGCGTCACTTCGTCTGCGGATTTGCGTGCCTGCCGTCACCCCCCAGCGACTCAGCGGCCCCCAACACCTAGGCCACCTAACCAGGGGAGTACCTATAAACACCACCACCTAGGTCAAGGCAGGATCTTGGTAACTCCACGGCCCTACAAATTTGTGTACCTATGTACTGAGCTAGCCGCGGTAATAAAGATCTGTACCGTTACCTTTGGTCTAAATAAATACTTTTGTTACCGTGGGCTCTCATCTCTTTATTTAAACCACACTCTTATTTTTTTTTCACCCCCCCGGTACAACATAGCGCCTGTAATTAACCTATGAAACTATGAAGTCAACATTGCTTTTACACTTTTACAGGCGCTTTAAGGGCTATAATATTGTAGAAAAAAGTTTACTCGTGTAATATATTTTTCATCATACCTATTTGAAAAACAAATATTGGCTTCAGAGGATAGCGGGAGCAAAATTTAATTTTAACCCCATGGGACTTTTCATTTCTCTCTTCTGATTGGACCGCGTTCCGCGTCCGCACTAACGCGGACCAATCAGAAGAGAGAATTCAAAAATGTTTGAGAAGCGGTTGTCTTCGATAAGTCACGTGATCAAATATGTCGATTAGATGTATACGCCCATACTTCCAACATAAATATTAATATTTAATTAGGATTTCATAAAAAATTATTTGTGTTTTATTTAAACTTTCAATATACGTATTGGTATGTCTATACTCTATACATAGTAGGTTGATACTCCTAGCTTTTTCTCATAGGTAATGATGAAAAATAGTATGTGTCATTCGGGGCCAAAATTTTTTGTTCTCGGGCGGCGTATATTGAATTCCTCGCTACGCTCAGGATTCTACTTTAGAATCCCTCGCTGCGCTCGGGAGTCTACTATAGAATCCTTCACTTCGCTCTGAATTCAAAATAACGCCCTCGGGGAACAAAAAATTCCTTTGGCCCCATATAACACAAATAACTATACTGAGTGCCGATTCCACCAACGTCGAGTGACGTTTAACCGAGGAATAAATTTTAGAGTTGTTTGTATTGAAAATCTACCAAAATATCAAATTTACGCTACGATAAGACTTATTTTAAGTAGGTGAAATCGGCCCTAAAAGAACAATTATAATATGGTGTCAAAGTCAAGGGCGATGATCGAGTCTAAAAACACAACTTTTCACCAGAGGCTAATAAAGAAAACGCTTATAAATGTTGTGTCAAGGTAAAGAGGGATGATTCTAAAAACTAAAAAAACTAAGTAAAGAAATTACTTCAGTAAAAATTCTTTTCAAAAAACCGACTTCTAACGCCACTACAAAGTATAAAAATAATTTTAGTTTGTCCACGTTTGTTGAAGTCGGGCGGGCCTAGGTCATATATATAGATATAAACTATGAAACCGATGCGCGACGCTACAGAATATGATAGACTCGTTTGTAGAAGTCGAGCGAGCATCGCGAGTCGGTTTCATAGTTTGTATTTTAGGCCCGCCCGACTTCAACAAACGTGGACAAACTAAAATTATTTTTATACTTTGTAGTGGCGTTAGAAGTCGGTTTTTTGAAAAAAAATTTTATTTTAAGCTTTTAAGTGTAGTATCCTATGATTGAGGAGCTAGGACCTGGAGCTCCATGATGTAGTCCATACTTGTTACCTACAATATCAATTCGTAATCGAAATTTCCTAAATCGCCCTAGTTTTAGGTGAGCAATATCCCTGCAGCATCAGGTTTGAGGAGTTGAAGGTTAACATTTTTATGGGACCATTTCGCAAACATCCTCTGTCGATTAAAAAAAAATCACGCGAATCGGTCCAGTAATCCCGGAGAAATCGGTGGACATACATAGAAAAAAAAAAAAGATACCGGCCGAATTGAGAACCTCCTCCTTTTTGGAAGTCGGTTAAAAAGAACATGACTACACAAACACATACTTAACTAATTTTTATTTTTTTTAGGTTTTGCTATTTTATGACGACTGTTATTTGAGATTCACGAAATAAAAATACATTATGTATAAATATTGTCTCATCTGCTTTTTACCGTACCTTATACTTAGTAACATTTTAAATATATAAAATAAATAAATATAATTTTATATACCTAAATATATAAAATTTTTATCCAACTGTTATTATCTCATTTTTTTTATAATTTCTGGCTCATCCCCTTTTATCTTGACACCACAGAATTACTCGTATTACCAATCTTTCCGACTCCTTAAATCGATTTCCATCAAATCGATATTTAATCGATTAAGTTGCAAATGGCACATAACCATCAAAATTAAAAATTATTATGATTCATTTGTCAAGCACTTCGATTTTTAACAACGCACTGAATTGTAAATTTGCCCTGAGACCTTGCAAAATCTGACCTAAATTATCCCATTAATATTCAAACGGCGATCCATTCATATCTCCCGTTTAATCACCGCTTAGCGAATTTACTAAAATGTCAATCATTATCTATTCTATAAAATTCTCATGTCGCGGTGTTTGTTAGCAAACTCCTCCGAAACGGCTGGACCGATTTTTGTGAAATTTTGTGTGCATATCGGGTAGGTCTGAGAATCAGCCGACATCTATTTCTCATACCCCTAAATGATAAGGGTGACCCACCCCTAAATATTTTTGGTGGCGGTACGAAGTTCGCTGGGTCTTCTTCTTCTTCTTTATCAACCTATAGACGTCCACTGCTGGACAAAGGTCTCCTGCATGGACTTCCACAGGCTTCGGTCTTGCGCCGCTTGAATCCAGCAGCTCCCTGCGACTCGTTTGATGTCGTCGGTCCACCTGGTGGGGGACCTGCCAACACTGCGTTTCTCGGTGCGGGGTCGCCACTCCAACACCTTGGGACCCCAACGACCATCAACTCTTCGAACTATACTACATTATGGGCAAAACCCAAATGGTAAAGAACTCGCTGGGTCAGCTAGTAATAATTATATATTTTACAATTATTTTTCAATTATTTCAGAGAAGGCTTTATAGCATAAAGGCCAAAATGCACGCTGGCTCAGTGCAAATCGACAGACTTCATACACCTTTGAGAACAACTCTCTGGCGTGCAGGTTTCCTCACGATGTTTTCTTTAACCGTTGAAGCTTGTGATATGTAATTGCTTAAAACGCAGATAACTCAGAAAAAGTTAATGATGCGTGCCCGGGATCGAACCCGCGACCTTCCGAATAGAAGGCCGCAGGTCTGACTACTAGACTAGCACTGCAGAACCCTTCTCTGAGAGGAAACTTGCGCTCTGTAGTGAGCCGTTGATGGGTTGCTGATGATATTAATGATTTCCCCTTTGTCAAACAACCGAAAAGTTTTGTTCGAGTTGTATTTTTCAAAAATGTTATACACGATGATTACACATACAAATTGTACGTATCAATTTTATTTCACCGTTACCTTTGTAGTAAATCGCATAATCGAGCGCTGACAATTAATTTTCGTAAACGCAAATTGAATAAATTTATCCCCGTATAATTTATTTACGCGAAAATTTCATTAACGAAACACGTTGGTGCGAAATTCGATAAATGAGTGACTGAAATGTTCAATTGTTTTTTTTATTATTACGTTAGCAGTACTAATTAAATTAATGTATATATTATATAGGTTCATTTGATAATGATCTTTCGCCCGAATCCGTTCACGGCGGCCAACCTCCTCAATGATTAGCCTTCTGCGCGGGAGATAGTGCACAAGTGTGCGTGCAAACACAGGTGCACTCTATTCCCTCACTCTCATAGTCCGATAGGACGGAAATCCGACACGACCGGAGAGAGATCAGGCGCAGGACTGTTCGCTTTACGTGCTCTCCGAGGCACGGGGAGGAGACACCGCCTTCAAGTTCTTTTAAATGGCTTGGTGATACTTACTCAAAGAGTCGTTTGTGAAAGAAAGAAGAAAGAAACCCTCATTAAATAAATTATTTTGATTTTTTGAATAGAACTTGGAAGGGGAATATTTGCACTGAAGCGTCAAAAAGGGTTATAAAAACAACGTTTTTATCTCCGAAACAAATCCACACGTACAATCTTCTCACATCGCGTATTCGACTTAAAAATTGTACTCACAGAGCGAAATAGAAAACGTGATGTGGGCGTTAAGACCGCTTTATTATGTGTTACTTACTGCCATAACTTTCGCTACTTTGTTTCATTGACTTCATTGAAGTAATATTTTGCTGTATAAGGCCTGGCAATACGCACGCCCATAATATGTAGTTCTGTTTCAGCGTGATAGAAGAACAAACTAACAAACAAACACACTTTCGAATTGTTAATATTAGTAAGAAGTAAGATGTGCTTTTGTAAAATAAAAAGAATTATTTATTGAGCTCTATACACAAACATGAAGTCTATTTTTATACATTATAGGCACACGCTTGACCACTATCACACCTGATGGAAAGTGATAATGTGGCCTAAGGTGGAACGCGTTTGCCTAGAAGATGCCTATTCACTCTAGCTTTAAAGATACTTACCCAAATTGTAGGTTTTAGAAACACAGATCTCGGAAGAGCGTTCCAGACCCTAGCCGTACGAATCAGAAATGAAGACTTGAACCGCTTCGTGCGCATGGATGGTATATCAACGATATGGGGATGGAAGCCCTTCCGATGTCTTGCAGTGCGGTGATAAAAAGGTGAAGGGGGGACAAGGTCGAAGATCTCCTGAGCACACTCACCGAAATATATCCTATAAAACACCGATAAGCCGGCAATATTTCGACGGTGATCGAGGCTCTGAAGTTTGGCTAAGAGTGGTGAGTCCTTGCCAATGAGTTTCCAAGCTCGACGATCTACGGCATTTAGTGCCGCAAGTTGATACTTAGCGGAGCCATCGAAGAGGTGACTGCAGTCTTATTTGAATACTAACAAATCAAACTCAGAGAAACAAAATATTGTAGACATTTTTATCATTTCCATCCCAATATCCGCGGATGAGTTTTTAATCCAATAAAAGTACGTATGTACTCTTACCCGCATAGTTGGCTATAAACTTGATCCAATAGTGATACATTTTATTCTATCTTCTTTGAGCTTTTCAACTTTTAACTTCAGTCGTGAGCTGACTTGGTTAACTCGAGTGGATCGATGAGAACCACATATCCAGTACAAAACTAACTAACTGAAAAAACTACTTTTTCCCGAAGCAACTAACGAGTTTCCGGACAACTTACTTTTCTCTCTGAATTCTATTTCCGCATTACTGAGAGTCATGACTCCTTTTCTTTAATCATATTTTGATAAGAATTCTTGAGAAAATACCATTCTAGGTGAGCCTGCTTCCATGTTAGACTGTGTCATCATTAAACCACCCGTTCCAGATTAGATTGCTTACAATTAGCCAGAAAAATTTGTGATCTGGTCACTGCTTGCCGTCAGTGACTTTCGGTCGTCTTGGTAGTTAAGTTAGTATTAAGTTAGATAAGTTTATTGATAAGGTAGGTTAAGTTTCATTGTTAAATGTATGAATCGATGGGGTTGACATGCCAGGTGGTAAAAAAACCCAAAAAAATCGGCCAAGTGCGAGTCGGGCCTCGCTCTTTTAGGGTTCCGTTAAAAAAAAATATTTCCATGTACCCATGGAAATATTTTAATTTAATTTTTTTAATTTAATTTTCTTTTTATTATTTGTTGTTATAGCGGCAATAGAAATACATAATATGTGAAAATTTCATCTGTCTATCTATTACGGTTTACACAGCCCGCTGACAGACGGACGGACGGACGGACAGCGTAGGCTTAGTAATAGGGTCCCGTTGGTACCCTTTGGGTACGGAACCCTAAAAATAAAGATAAAAAAAACTTTAGACTGTGTGACAAAACAACCAGTTGCAGGTTAGCCAGCTTCCATCTTAGACTGCGTTATCATTAACCACTACGGAATACCGCTGTTCAGTGCTAACATAATAATTGTCATCTAATAAAAAAATCAATCACCATTCATTCATCATTCGACATTCTCGCCAAGTTTAAATAATTCATTTATCACTCCCAATCATTCATTCTCACATCCGATTCAAGC
This sequence comes from Oeneis ivallda, assembly GCA_029955525.1. NCBI lineage: Eukaryota > Metazoa > Arthropoda > Insecta > Lepidoptera > Nymphalidae > Oeneis > Oeneis ivallda. The sequence continues at coordinate 4,591,731 of JARPMR010000015.1, forward strand.
GAGCGAAAACGACGTGATCAGAGTCTATTCACATTAATTGCGTTAAACTAGTTAAAATTTAAGCCTGAAGACTCAAGTCTTCGAACAGTGCGTGTTGCCAGTGATGACTTACGGATCCGAGACATGGTCGCTAACTAAGGGCCTCATAAGTAGGCTCAGGACCGCTCAGCGGGCGATGGAGAGTGCTATACTCGGAGTGTCCCTGCGGGATCGAATCAGAAATGAGGAGATCCGTAGGAGAACCAGAGTCACCGACATAGCTAAGCGAGTCGCGATACTGAAGTGGAAATGGGCGGGGCACATAGTTCGAAGAACTGATGGTCGTTGGGGTCCCAAGGTGTTGGAGTGGCGACCCCGCACCGGGAAGCGCAGTGTTGGCAGACCCCCCACCAGGTGGACCGACGACATCAAACGAGTCGCAGGGAGCCGCTGGATTCAAGCGGCGCAAGACCGAAGCCTGTGGAAGTCCATGCAGGAGACCTTTGTCCAGCAGTGGACGTCTATAGGTTGATAAAGAAGAAGAAGAAGAAGTTAAAATTGTATTAAGAATATTTCTGAATTTGAGTACGTAATAAATGTAAATACAATACAGTACTCAGTACGCGTAGCCCTCGACTGCGATATCACTTGATGGGAAGTGACGATGTGGTTTAAGATGGCAGCGGGCTAATTTGTAAGAGATGTGGCATTGTACAATACCTAATAAACTCATATACTTCTATACGCCATTGTACCGAAACGCTAAATTGCTTGGCGGTACGTTTTTGACGGTTGGGTGGAAATTAGCCAGGGCTAAAGCCTCTCACCAGATCAAAAGGTAGACATGAGGTAACCTAAAAACAAGTGTAAATAAGTTAAAAATTTAAAACCACGACACTTGAATCTATGGCCGTACGTATGACTAGATGATGCCCACGACTTCGTCCACGTGGATTAAGGTTTCTTTAATTCCCGCGGGAACTCTTTGATTTTCAAGGATAAAAAATAGCCTATGTGTTAATGCTGGGTATGAGCTTATCTTCTTTCCAAATTTCAGCCAAATCGGTCCATTCGTTGTGCCGTGAAAGAGTAACAAACATCCATCCATACATCCATCCTCATAAACTTTCGCATCAATTATAATATTAGTAGGAAGTAGGATATATACCCGACATTCTATTAGGTACCCAGTTTTCTGCTCCATCATTAGATCCTCTAATGATGGAGCAGATTCTCCTGGATTTTCGATCATCATCTATGTAGCACCTAATACAGCACCTTATAGCACATAATCATTGAGACCATTATGATGAGTCCAAACACACTAGGTGTTTCTTATTTGTCTTGATTTGCAATAAAGAGTTTTTTATTCTACTCTATTCTATTTCTATTTGGTTTGTTAGTTAGGCTGTTGCACAACTCTGCCCTGTGCCAACAGTGCCTACTTTTTAAGTTGGTTGGAGTTTGCTAGAGTTGCTACAAAACTTCCGTTTAAACTAAAGCGACAAAGTAAACACTAAATGAACATAAATCGATATTGTTGTAAATATTGAGTTGTTAAAGCGGGGGCCATTATTGGAATCGCTTGGGACAAAGGGGAAAGTTTTAAGGGCGAATCTCTTAATACCTTTTGTTGGCAGTTTGAAGCGAAAATTTTCCGGTATCTATTGTTTTGCTTTGTTGTTTTTACTTTTACGACGGTTTCGATTCACCCGTGGGCAGTTATTTTGATGAATTAAAGTATTCTTTTTAGGGTTCCGTACCCAAAGGGTACCAACGGGACCCTATTACTAAGCCTACGCTGTCCGTCCGTCCGTCCGTCCGTCCGTCCGTCCGTCCGTCCGTCCGTCCGTCCGTCCGTCTGTCAGCGGGCTGTATCTCGTGAACCGTAATAGATAGACAGATGAAATTTTCACATATTATGTATTTCTATTGCCGCTATAACAACAAATAATAAAAATTAAATTAAATTAAAAAAATTAAATAAAAATATTTCCATGGGTACATAGAAATATTTTTATTTAATTTTTTTTCAACGGAACCCTAAAAGAGCGAGGCTCGACTCGCACTTGGCCGATTTTTTTTTCTTTACGACGCAACTTTTTTTTATTTCCATGAAACTTATAAAACCGACTGACTGACTTACTTACTGAAAGTCAAACTCACACGTTAAGCTCACTGCTGCGGTATTCAATGTTGCTATTTTGTAACTTAAGGCCTTAAGAAGGGTGAAATGTCTAAATTCCATGGTTGTTTAATTCAATATATCAACATAATTGTTGATTTAAGCCGTAAATAAAAAATATATAATGAAAGATAAAGATTCAATAACTGTTTAGGCTGTTAAAAATGTTTATTTTTGTCAACCCCCTCTTGTAAAAAAAATCCCCAAAGAGTACCTATTTTTGACATAATTTGCACAAGTTCTCCAAAAGCGCGCTAGCTTTTTAATTCGTTCTTGCACATAAAAAAGGTCTTAAAAATATTAATCTTTTCGCTGTTTAACTTTATTTTTACACCGCATAACAATCGTGTATAGTAATATTAACCTGAAATTCAACTAAATCCGAGCTGATAAACACTCGCAAGCCCCAACGACAGTCCCTGCCGGGACGTTGCGGAGAAAAGACCGCGCATCGGTTTCGCAGCGACTTCGTTGAAATTAATTTTAGCTTTTAAGGAGTTTATACCAATTTCTAAATATTTATATTAATAGATTTACTTAGTTTAGATAAAATCTTTAAATCAGTAACTGTAAATATTTTTTTGTAAATACATAAACTTTTATAAACTTTTTATGTAATCAAAGAATAGTGAATTCGAAAATGCCAAACAGGTGGACAATTAAAAATGTATTGGTGAATATTTACCTACAATTTTTAGTTAGTATAATATTATGTTATTTTTTCGATTATTACCTATGCTATGCATAATAATGTAAGCAGTGATAGCCTAGCGGTTAGAACTGTGGTCTCCTATTCGCGCAGGTTCAATCCCGGGCACCATTGATTTTTCGGAGTAATGTGCATTTAAGCAATTAAAATCATCGTGAGGAATCCTGCCCTCCTGCACACCTGAGAGTTCTCCATAATGTTCTCGAAGGTATGTGTAATCCACCAATTCGCATTGGGTGGATTATGGCCTGAAGCAATACCTGGGTCATGCGTCATGCCCGTGAACGGGTGCCACCGGCGGGAATGGGGCTACTTTCTGTCTGCCCGTCTTAACATGTGTTGAATTATAGGAATGCTTTTGTGGAACTTCCCCTCATTGTGGAAACAGTGCAAACATAGCATAGTATCTATTATATTGTAAACTTGTTTTGAAAAGAGCAACTGCCGAGTTTCTTGTTTCGGCAGGAAGGGCATTTCGAACCAGCGGTAGAATCATCGACGATTCAAAAATACTTGTAAAAAAGTTTATTTGAATAAAAAGCATTTCTATTCTATTATTTAACCCTTATCTAAAAGGAGACCTGCGCTCAGTAGTGAGTCGTTGATGGGTTGCTGATGATGATGATGATGATGATGATGATGATGATGATGATGATGATGATGATGATATGCATGTTGATAAAAATTGCTTGAGGTCTTAGACCATATTTTTTGAATGGTCTAAGTTTGAGGTAGATACCTAAAGTGGATAACAGCAAAACATCAAGTCAAGCCTGACAGTATGACTTTCAACGTGCCTTATTCCTATAACAATAGGGTTGACATTCGCAATTCACTCGTACCATTGAACAGCTGTCGACTGTAGGTACCGTAGATCTTGTGATTTAGTGGTTGTATAGGTATTATACAAGACGTGGTCTAGTGGTTAGCAAATTCGACTACAGATGACGAGGTCCCGGATTCGATTCCCGGGATTATACTAATGTGTACATATTTTTATATTCATAGATTTAATATGTTTAGTTTTATCTTTAAAATTGTGTGTTGTGTGTGTGTTTTGTAAATAAGTTAACTTTTTAATCGGTCAAAGAATAGTGTAAAATTTACACTATAAATATTTACACTGTAAATAGTGAATAGTGCAGGTCAAAAATGCCAAAACATAAGAAAAAATATCTTGTTAAAAGAGCAAGAGAATTAAAAATATATATGTGAGTATTTACTTACACTTTATATTTAGTACCTATATTTTATATTTGTTATTTTTCGATTACATAGGCATGTTGATAAAAATTGCTTGAGGTAAGTATAGATGATATACGTAGGTACCTACTGTGGACAACACGTACGTAGTACTATTATATATTCTGTGACGTCATGTAATAACTAACTGCCTCGTTGGTCTAGTGGTCAGCTTGTTCGACTGCGGATGACGAGGTCCCGGGTTCGATTCCCGGGTCGGGCTGCGGCCGTTAAAAAAAAGTATTGCGTTTTTCTGCCGAAGAAATTCTCAGTACTGGCCCGGAGTTAGGAAGTTGGTGGTTACTGGTTAGTCACCCCCGTGCCTCGGGGAGCACGTAAAACCGTCGGTCCTGCGCCTGATCTCTCTCCGGTCGTGTCGGATTTCCGTACCATCGGACTATGAGAGTGAGGGAATAGAGAGTGCACCTGTGGTTGCGCACACACTTCTGCACTATAATATCTCCCGCGCAGATGGCTGACCTCTAAGGCGACGTTTTAGCATAGGAGGTTGGCCGCCGTGATCGGATTCGGTCGGGAGGACATCATGTAATAACTAGCTTATATATGTTCGCGACTTCGTCCGAGAAGTTGGACCAAATTACAGATAGTTACGAAGTTTGATCAAAATCGGCGTAGTAGTTTTCAAGTTTATCCCGAACATACTTCGTGACTCGAGATTTTTAATATAGATAGGGGTTGACATTCGCAATTCACTCTTATTAACATAAAATAACTAGTTTTTATAAATTAATCTATACATATATTATAATAAAACTGTAACTGGAAGATTTCTGTACATTTAATATATTTTGAAAATTTTAATTGGGGGATGCTTTACTATCGATACTGAGCCCAAAACAGATTTGTATTTAATTTGTTTGTCCTTCTTTCACGTAAAAACTACCGCACAGATTTCTACAAAATTTTATACCGTGGTAACTTATTAATTGGGTCAACATCTAGGCTACTTTTTATCCCGGAAAATCAAGGAGTTCCCGAGGGACTTTAAAAACTAAATCCACGCGGACAAAGTCGCGGGCATCAGCTAGTATTATCTATACCTACTTATAATAAAACTGTAACAGGTCCAATTGTCTATAGTTAAGCGATTGATCGTAATCGTATTCGATGTCATTAGCGTCAAAGTAAAATAAACCATAACAGCATTGAATTAGAGCTCAATTTCGTGTATGCATTCTTATACATTTACCTATGTATGATACGCTCCATAACTCTCCATAATCGGTTGTACTTACTGAATTTGTGACTTTTTATCAATACAATCAAGGATTATTTTACTTTGACACTAAATGGATTATTAGAAGTATATATATAATTATTATTTAACTAGCTGATGCCCGCGACTTCGTCCGCGTGGATTTAGTTTTTGAACTCCCTTGGGAACCCTTTGATTTTCTGGGATAAAAAGTAGCCTATGTCACCCTCCAGGTCCTCAACTATACCCATACCATAGGTCTTACCTTGCTTTTAACCAAAATTGACAATTCTTGGTCAACCGGAAGTACCTACTCTATAGGTTTTGGGTCGAAAACCTATATGGTAGTTCCCGTTGACCTAGAATCACAAAATTTGACAAAATGCAAGGTCTACCAGCACAAATAAAGGAAAAATTACAAAAATAAAAAAGTTGAATTTTAAAGGGTGTCCCCATACATAAATAATACAAGCCAATTAAGATAGTCCTCCGAGTTGTATGGGCGCTCATACAATTTAGAGGTCTATCTTAATTGGACTAACCTTAAATAAGGTAAATAAATAAAATTGTGCTATTTAGTCCAGTAAAAAGTTAAATGAAACCATGATCTGACCAGCTTTGGCGCAATGAGTAAAAATGTGTTCATTAATACTTAAATAATGATATTATAAAAGAAATTTTGATTTAAATTTAGGGGAAAGGGATGAAAAAAATAAAAAAAGGGTTGAAAAATGCCTTTTTTTTAAATAACTTAATAACGGTAGGAAAAAGAAAAAACAGTTTCAAGTAAAAGTAGTAGAGAAAAAAATTTTACACAAAAAAGTTCCACTTCATTTTTAGGGTTCCGTACCCAAAGGGTACCAACGGGACTCTATTACTAAGCCTACGCTGTCCGTCAGTCCGTCCGTCCGTCCGTCCGTCTGTCAGCGGGCTGTATCTCGTAAACCGTAATAGATAGACAGATGAAATTTTCACATATTATGTATTTCTATTGCCGCTATAACAACAAATAATAAAAATTAAATTAAATTAAAAAAATTAAATTAAAATATTTCCATGGGTACATGGAAATATTTATTTTTAATTTTTTTTAACGGAACCCTAAAAGAGCGAGGCCCGACTCGCACTTGGCCGATTTTTTTTGTTATCTGCTTTAGTTTAGCTGCAAAAAATAAAAATTAAATTTGCTTTGTAATTAATTATAAAGATGTATAAAGGCGGGAAACATAGTGCCTATCTCAATTAATTAAGCTTTGAATAACGGTAGTACAGTCAAATTAATAAGGTATTTTTAGGGTTCCGTACCCAAAGAGTACCAACGGGACCCTATTACTAAGCCTACGCTGTCCGTCCGTCCGTCCGTCTGTCAGCGGGCTGTATCTCGGTAACCGTAATAGGTAGACAGTTGAAATTTTCACAGATTGTGTATTTCTATTGCCGCTACAACAACAAATAATAAAAATTAAATTAAATTAAAAAAATTAAATAAAATATTTCCATGGGTACATGGAAATATTTTTATGTAATTTTTTTTAACGGAACCTTAAAAGAGCGAGGCCCGACTCGCACTTGGCCGATTTTTTCGAAATAGAAGATACTTCCGAACATCATCCAACAGTTTTCAAAATCGGTCATCGTAGCTATTAAAATTCTAACCTGCGTGATGTCAGATTTCAGATTGAAACTTTTTCGCTTTCTATATTAAAAAGTTAGACTTTAGACTGTTTGACTTTAATTTGTTTTTAACCAATTTAAAAAAAGGAGGAGGTTCTCAATTCGTCGGAATCCTTTTTTTTGTGTATGTTCACCGATTACACGAAGACACCTGAACCGATTTTCAAAATTCTTTTTTTTTGTTTCGAAGGGTATACTTCCCAGGTGGTCCCATTTAAATTTTATCGAAATCGGTCGAGCGCTTTTTACAATAACAACAATAAATTATATACTTTGTAGTGGCGCGAGCGTCTGAAGTCGGTTTTTTAAAAAGTATTTTTTAGTATAGATTATAGCGGCAGTGATCGGCCTAATTTTAGGCCTATATTTTACACACTTCTACTTAGAAGTGTGTACAATATAGGCCTAAAATTACACGCATAATATTGTGACTGGCAACTACGGAACCCTACACTGCGCGTGGCCCGACACGCAATTGGCCATTTATTATACTTTACAAATAAAACTACAAACATACTAGTTTCCAGAGCATACAAACAGAATTCGATAACATAATCAAATAAGAATCAAACTTCATTTTTGTGGGGCTCGCTCGCTGAGTCTTCTATTGCAAACTTCAAAAATCTAGATACTCTGTTACAAAAATATGATTGAGTTGCACAGCACAAAACCTGACAATAGTTTGATGAAACGCATGACTTTTGTATACTTAGTTTTAAGCATGGACACGTCTCATATACTTAAAGTATTTTGATATGGTATGAAATTCGTATTTTGTCATACCTCCGTATTTTTCAGGTATTTTTCTATTACAGGTCAACTGACTTGGGTTGACTACGGATCGAATTTTATATTACGCCTCATGCGTACTGCAAATTCACACTGCTGTGATTTTTAATTTCGTACAACTTGGCAAAAAAGTGTAGAAACTGAACTAATTGTTCTCTTTATTGACAGCACTATTATGTTGTCAAGTTTCATCGCCGAAGTGTTTTTTTTATTCGATGACAAGCTAGTCCTTGACTGCGATCTCACCTGATGGTAAGTGACGATGCAATCTAAGATGGTAGCGGGCTAACTTCGAAGGGGTATGGCAGTGAATATTCAACCCATACCCCTAAATGGTTTCTACACGCCATCGTGCCGGAACGCTAAATCGCTTGGCGGCACGTCTTTGACAGTAGGGTGGTAACTAGCCACGGCCAAAGCCTCCCGCCAGACCAGACCAGAGACAATTCAGAAATTATAAATTCCAAAATTGACCCCGCCGGGAATCGAACCCGAGACCTCCCAGTTATAAGACAACACAGCTCACCACTGAGCCAGGGAGGTCGTCAAATGTTATGTCAATGTTATGTTTTGACATTCGTCAATATTTATTTGAATTCGTAAATACATACCTACGTATTAGTCTAGTCAACAAGTTCAAAAACGTGAAAAATAGAGATAAAGGTCCTAAAAATATGAGCGATGGCTCATTCGAGTCGGAATCACCTCTAGAAAAATGTTTTTGAAGGATTTTGGTGCAGGTAAAAAATTGCAATTGTTATTAGAATAGAATAGAATAACTTTACAACTAAAAACTTTTACAAGTACTTTTGAATCGTCTATGAGTCTACCACTGGTTCGGAATGCCGTTCCTGCCGAGAAGAACCAGCAAGAAACTCGGCAATTAACAAAATAAGATGAAAAAAAAATGATTTAATAAAAAATTGGTTTAATGTAGTATACTGTATAAAGTCAAAATGTCATAATAAAAAATATGTTATAATAAAAAAAATATAAAAAAAATGATATTTCGTTTTTTGTTAGTAACTCGAAAAATATTGACATTTAAGCAATTTTGAAAAAAGCTCGTTAAGAGGAGGAAATTTCCAATAAAAAAGTCCCAAAACCCGGGATTCTATCTCCATTATTTATAATTTTAATTTGACGTTGAAAATAGGGCTCCGCGCGGCTGTTACAGCATGCGCGCGCCCCCGCTAAAGAGAGTTCAGCAATAAAACTAGTGGTTCGCCCCGAACTGAGACCTCGCGGTAACGGTATCCCATGATTATTCATTCAATCGATACATGATAACCAAAACTGACATTATTATTATGCCCGTTTTCACCAAACATACCTAAATCATCCCCTAAGTAGGAGTCTCTTAACGTAGGTAGCTCCTAAATACAATCCTAAGTCCTAACATGCATCCCAATATCCTTTTAGGTGTCCCGTACAGGATCGTGATAAATAAGTTGACAGAAAACATCAATCACCTAACTTATAGGTAGCCCGTAAAGGTTAGGGAACGTTAGTGAAAACATTGAATTATTATGTAGGTACTAACGAGTGAAACCGGGTTACGGGCATCTGTACAAATCGTCATCTATCGACGCGAATGGAAAATATACAATATTTAACTAAAATTTAACTAAAAAATAATTTTAATTGAATAATATGGTACAAAAAAAATTACAATACGTACGATAGGTCGTAGTCGTAACTCGTAGTTCCATGGGAATAGTTACTGACTGCGTCATCTATTAGCATTATTGTGAAGCTATGTTGATGCTATATGAATTACTGATGCCCATTAAAAATTAAATAATCTCGTTTCTTTATAATATTCATATAATTTTAGTATTTGTTGTTCAAGTACAGGATATAAGTGACCTAAAAAAATAAAATCAGTTTGAAAATCCATAGCGGATTTTCCTAGAGAGCGTCTTCAAGCGAGCGTATAAAATCGCCACTTTGAAAGCCCCCCATTTCGTCAATTTTAAGGGAAAAATTAAAAAAAAATATTTTTGTACTCAGTTCAAAATTATCTTTAAAATGATACGTAACAATTTTATGTAACGCGATATTTTTTTTTTTACTTCGCATTCGCTTCTATGAGAGCCCCCCTGAAATAAAGATTTTTATAACTTTTTAAGCCATTTTCGGCTGGAGGCCATCGGTTTACATATTATATCTAAATTTGAAGTAATTACGTTCAGTAATTCAAAAGTTATAAGGCTCTGACAGACGGACGGACGGACGGACGGACGGACGGACAAGTGCAAATCGCTCTAGTTAACTCAGAGACCTCGCTTCGCTCGGTCAAATATTTTTTTATAACATAAGATGTTATTTTAAAAATTTGAAAAACTTCTAGTATCTTCTTAACACTTGAAAGAATCGAGCCCTGGAGAAACAAAAGTTTAACCACCATTTTTCAAAAGGTTATTCAATTGTTAACTAACAAATTATTTCCCAATCTCCATTGTCATAAACAATGGGATGAAAGGTATAAATAATTGGCCTATATTTTTGTATCAGAGTATCTAGATTTTTGAAGTTTGCAATAGAAGACTCAGCGAGCGAATTGAGAACCTCCTCTTTTTTTTAAATTGGTTAAAAACAAATTAAAGTCAAACAGTCTAAAGTCTAACTTTTTAATATAGAAAGCGAAAAAGTTTTAATCTGATATCTGACATCACGCAGGTTAGAGTTTTAATAGCTACGATGACCGATTTTGAAAACTGTTGGATAATGTTCGGAAGTATCTTCTATTTCGAAAAAATACCTTATTAATTTGACTGTACTACCGTTATTCAAAGCTTAATTAATTGAGATAGGCACTATGTTTCCCGCCTTTATAAATCTTTATAATTAATTACAAAGCAAATTTAATTTTTGTTTTTTGCAGCTAAACTAAAGCAGATAACAAAAAAATGAAAAGGAACTTTTTTGTGTAGAATTTTTTTCTCTACAACTTTTACTTGAAACTTTTTTTTCTATTTCCTACCGTTATTAAGTTATTTAAAAAAAAGGCATTTTTCAACCCCTTTTTTTTCATCATTTTCCCCTAAATTTAAATCAAAATTTCTTTCATAATATCTTTATTTAAGTATTAATGAACACATTTTTACTCATTGCGCCAAAACTGGTCAGATCATGGTTTCATTTAACTTTTTACTGGACTATAATATCTCGTAAACAGTAATACATAGTTGAAATTTTCACAGTGTGTATTTTTATTTCCGCTATAACAACAAATAATAAAAATAAAATTAAATTAAAAAATAAAGGGGGCTCCCATGCATGGAAAAGATTCAAAAATGAAGAAATAGGGGCCTTCAAAGTTGTGACCAAAACCAACGAGCATTCTTTCCCCATATCCTAATTTAATCATCATCATCATTATTTTCATCATTAGCAACCCATCAACGGCTCACTACTGAGCGCAGGTCTCCTCTCAGAGAAGGGTTATAGGCCATAGTCCACCACGCCGGCCCAATGCGAATTGGTGGACTTCACACACCTTCGAGAACATTATGAAGAACTCTCAGATGTGCAGGTTTCCTCACGATGTTTTCCTTCACCGTTGAAGCAAGTGATAGTTAATTGCTTAAACGCACTTGACTCCGAAAAGTCAGAGGTGCGTACCCGGGATCGAACCTGCGACCCCCCCCGAATAGGAGACCACAGTCCTAACCACTAGGCTAACACTGCTTCCTAATTTAATACTAACTCAGAACTAAGTTATCTAAATGTGTATCTAGTTTTAAAAATCGGCCAAGTGCGAGTCGGGCCTCGCTCTTTTAGGGTTCCGTTAAATAAAATTAAATGAAAATATTTCCATGTACCCATGGAAATATTTTTATTTAATTTTTTTAATTTAATTTAATTTTTATTATTTGTTGTTATAGCGGCAATAGAAATACATAATATGTGAAAATTTCATCTCTCTATCTATTACGGTTTTCGAGATACAGCCCGCTGACAGACGGACGGACGGACGGACGGACGGACGGACGGACAGCGTAGGCTTAGTAATAGGGTCCCTTTGGTACCCTTTGGGTATACGGAACCCTAAAAAAGTGATTTGGTCATATTATGTACGGAACCCTAAAAGAGCGAGGCCTGACTCGCACTTGGCCGATTTTTTGTTTATTACCTAAATAAATATTTTTGATAAAACAGGGTTGGCACCTTTTGGGTACGAAACCCTAAAAACTATCAAAGAATACAATGATTTTAAAAGACTTATTAAAAATAATTAAGGTAAGAATAACAACAAAAAGAATTAATTACCTCGAACTTATAAACTACTTGCAAGCTCGTTATGGTACATGGCGCCTACTAGGTGAAGCTAAAGCAATGGAGACTCTTAATACCTGCACGTGACATCAATCTCAGTGAGGCCCAAACATACTAGGTAGGATAACATAAAACACTGTTCCCTCTGCACATTTACTTTATCGTTGGTATATTTTGAGGTACTCTCATGTACTTGCTGAGTTCTCGAGCAAGTACCGAGCGTAGCCGCTAGATGGCGGTGACGTTGAAATAAGTCTACGCTGGCTCCGTTTCTCAAGGTTATTTCACGCATCTTAAAGCCTTAAGGATCTCCTTAGTAGGTATACATTTAAAAATGTTCTTGCTAAGTTATGTCAGTAAGTACATAATCATAAATGACTGCATAGTAACGAGATTTTATGATAAAACTAGCTGATGCCCGCGACTTCGTCCGCATGGATTTAGTTTTTAAAAATCCCGCGGGAACTTTCATTATCCGAGGTAAAAAGTAGCTCTCCCGGTCTGAGGAACCACTACTACATCCATTACTATACCCATGCAAAAAATCGCATCAATCCGCTGTTCTGTTGCGACGTTATTGAAGGACAAACCAACAAACAAACACACTTTCGCATTTATAATATCAGTAATGCTTTATTATAACACTTTTTATAATTGTCAAATTTTTTACCATACTTAACCAAAGACAAAATTACGTTTAGCTGTCTTTTACGTTTTGTTATTCCACTGTCATTTGCGTTTTGTTATTCCATGTCAGATGCGTTTTTTAACCGACTACCAAAAAGGAGGAGGTTCTCAATTTGGCCGGTATCTTTTTTTTTTTCTATGTATGTCCACCGATTTCTCCGGGATTACTGGACCGATTCGCGTGATTTTTTTTTAATCGACAGAGGATGTTTGCGAAATGGTCCCATAAAAATGTTAACCGTCAACTCCTCAAGCCTGATGCTGCAGGGATATTGCTCACCTAAAACTATGGCGATTTAGGAAATTTCGATTACGAATTGATATTGTAGGTAACAAGTATGGACTACAACTACATCATGGAGCTCCAGGTCCTAGCTCCTCTATCATAGGATACTACACTTAAAAGCTTAAAATAAAAATTCTTTGCAAAAAGTATAAAAATAATTTTAGTTTGTCCACGTTTGTTGAAGTCGGGCGGGCCTAAAATACAATTTATAAAACCGACTCGGGATGCTCACTCGACTTCTACAAACGAGTCTATCATATTCTGTAGCGTCGCGCATCGGTTTCATAGTTTGTATATAGGCCCGCCCGACTTCAACAAACGTGGACAAACTAAAATTATTTTTATACTTTGTAGTGGCGTTAGAAGTCGGTTTTTTGAAAAGAATTTTTATTTTATCTTATAACACGTTTTATAGTGACATGACGGAAACGCGGTCGAACGGGATAAAAAGTATCCTATGTCCGTCTCCTGGTTCTAAGCTACCTCTCCACCAATTTTCAGCCAAATCGGTTCATCCGTTCTTGAGTTATAAGTAGTGTAACTAACACCACTTTCTTTTATATATATAGATTTGTTGATGACTCATTCAGTACAATATTTAATGTCTCAAAGATATTCACTAAGGAAGAATTTTTAAAAGCCGTGATAGCCTAGTGGTTAAGACTTCAGTCTTCCTTTCTTGTGGTCCGGGCTTTGAATCCCATTGACAAAACATTTTGGAGCTATGTGAACAATTATCATCTATACATATAAAAATCAATTGCTGTTCGTTTGTCTCACTAAAACTCGAGAACGGCTGGGCCGATTTAGCTGATTTTGATTTTGAAATGTTTGTCGTAGTCCAGGGAAGATTTGAACGGTGAAAAAAATAGGTAAAAAAAAGGAAAAAAAAATGTCATATCGACCTGATTTTTTGCATGGGTATATTTGAGGCCCTGGAGAGTGACATATGCTATTATTTGTCCCGGAAAATCAAAGAGTTCCCGAGGGAAGGGATTTTAGAAACTAAATCCACGCGGACGAAGTCGCGGGCATCAGCTAGTATTATTATAAAATCAGATGCCCGCGACTTCATCCGCGTGGATTTAGATTTTAAAATCCTGCGAGAGAGTCTCCTTGATTTTTCGAGACAAAAGTAGCCTCTCCAGGTTCTATATACTAACCATGCAAAAAAATTACGTCAGTCCGTAGCACTGTTGCTGCTTGGTTACAAATCAACAAGCAACACACTTTATTACACATTTATAATATTATTAAGGATTATTAGTAGGTATACACCGATAATGAGAGGGAGAGGATAATGAGAGCCCTATGGAGAGGGCTATGTTAGGAGTTTCTCTTAATGACAGGATTCGAAATGAAGAGATCCGTAAGATAACCAAGGTCGCCGACATAGCCCAAACCATTAGCAAGCTGAAATGGCAGTGGGCAGGCCATGCTTGTCGCAGAAGCGATGGCCGTTGGGGCCGAAAAGTCCTAGAGTGGAGACCGCGAACAAGTAAGCGTAGTGTGGGGTGCCCTCCAGCACGTTGGACTGACGATATAAAGCGGGTGGCGGGAAGTGGCTGGATGAGGAAGGCTGAGGACCGGGTGTGGTGGCGTTCTCTGGGAAAGGCCTATGTTCAGCCGTGGACGTCCTTAGGCTGAGATGATGATGATGATGATGATGATACACCGATAAAAAATTTCTAATCCACGTACAGAATTTTCCCCGAAATCATTCAACTGTAGTCTAATAATATTTCCAGTGAATTATTATTATTAAGTATTTATTTTGCGCTTTCGGCGAGAAATACAAACTTGTATAGCAAAGTGAAATCGACCGGAAAGTTGGCGTAAAAGATATTCAGTATCTGATTCTGAAGAAATACCGAGCTTATTATTAAACAAAGAGAACTTTTACCAAAGATTATATTATAAAAGACTAGCTTTTCCCCCCGCGACGTCTGCGTGAAATTAGGTTTTTGATCCCCCCGGGAACCCCTTGTTTTCTGGGATATAAGAAACCTGTGTCACTCGCCTGGGCCTCACCTTTAAAAATAAAATAAAAAAATAAAAAAGCCCTTTATTTCTAATACGTTACAGAATTACAATTAGATCTATTCGCTTAGAGTTACATTATTCTTTAATTTAATTTATATAATCTTTTAACTTTCATAATTTGATAAAATAAAGATTTATTAAATTAATATTACAAATTACATCATTTATGTCAATATTTAAAATAATAAAATAATCAGGTCAAATATATTATACATTAATTAAAAGTAAAATAGTAAAATAATCAGGTCAAATATACATTAAAATACAATTCTATGTCAATAATTAATAATATGTAAATTAGCGAAAATAATTAATTAAAAAATATCGTATTTCACGTATAAGTCGCCTCTACGGCGTAGGCCTCCCCCAAATCTTTCCAGAGCTTCCTGTCTCTAGCCTGTCGCATCCAGTCTGGCCCGCATTTTTCCAAAAATATATCCCGCCACCTCTTCTTTTGGCGGCCTCTTTTCCTTTTCCTTCCTCTTGGTATCCATTCGGTAACTCTTTTCGTCCATCTCATATTGTCTAATCTACAAACGTGTCCAGCCCACTTCCATTTTAATGTCCTAATTCTTTTCCTTATGTCCATCAGTTTAGTTCTCTTACGAATGTTTTTGTTACTTATTCTGTCTTTCAGCCTAACACCGAGCATGCTTCTCTCCATCTTCCTCTGGCAGATAGCTAATTTTTCTTCTTCTTGCTTCCTTAGTGACCATGTCTGACATCCATATGTCAGACATGGCAATATTGCAACTTCGTACAACTTCTTTTTTATTTTTATATCGATCTCGCTGCTTTTCATTACCTCCTTAAAACTCCAAAACTTTCTCCACGCCATGGCGATTCTTCTATGTATTTCCTTCTCAGTACAGTTTTCAAAAGAGACGGACTGGCCTAGATACACATATTCTTTCACATACTCTATATTTTCACATCCTACTCTTATCTCTTTCTTTTCGGCGTTTGTTAAAATTTTGGTTTTAGAGATGTTCAAAAATAAACCAGCTTTTTTACTCTCCCGTGCCAGTTCCTCTACCATGCTGCCAAGATCCGAAGCATTTTCTGCAAACACTACGATATCGTCTGCGAAGCGCAAGTGACTCAGATATTCACCGTCAATCTTTAGACCTTTATTTTCCCACTCTAGATTCCTGAAAATGGCTTCAAGGACTGCTGTAAAGATTTTAGGTGATGCCGGGTCACCTTGCCTCACGCCTCTACCTATGGGGAACTCAGGACCATCCTTTTCTAGTCTTATTTTTGCTCTGCATTTTGAGTAGACGCTTTTGATAAGGTTAATGTATTTTGGATGGATACCTTGCTCTGAAAGTGATGACCATATCACATTATGGTGTATAGAGTCAAATGCTTTTGTATAATCTATAAAACACATGTATAGCGCTATGCCGTATTCGTTTGCTTTCTCTATTAGTTGTGTTACTACCTGAATGTGGTCAATAGTAGAGAATCGTTTTCTAAATCCGGCCTGCTCGCGTGGTTGGTGTTCGTCTAAAGTCTTTGACAGTCTGTTAAGTAATATTTTTGCGAAAATTTTGTAAATATTGGACATGAGGCTAATTGGTCTATAATTGCCCAAGTCACCTCTGTCGCCCTTCTTATGCAAAAGTGTTATAATCGAGTCAGACCACTGCTCTGGCGTCAATTCTGCGTCCAATATTCTGTTAAATAAAACATGTAGTGGCTCCCGTAATGCTTTTAGAAAGGATTTTAATACTTCGTTGGTGATCTGATCGTTCCCAGGAGTTTTTCCCTTCTTTTGGGATTTAATGGCATGTTCAATTTCGGAATAAGTTATAGGTGGTATGTGAGAACCTTCAGGCACGTAGATGATGGAGTATGAGCTTGCAGGTATATCCTGACTGGCCGTATATAAGCTTCTATAAAATGTCGTTGCCTCATTTATTATATCTGGCCGCCTCGACAGTATATTCCCACTCCTATTTTTTAGGTTGGCAGCCCACTCAAACTTGTTACTAAGTTCCTTGAATGCTTTTCGTACCGCTCCTGTTTTTGATATAAAATGCTCAAATGTTTGTTGTCTTCGCCTTTTTCTTTCTTGTAAGATATTCCTGTTTATTCTTTTGCTTATTTGGGTTATTTTAAATCTTATTTCTTTCGTTCTTTTTTCTGTATATAATGCTTTCCGTTCTTGTAAGAGGTTCATGGTTTCTTGGTTTGTATATTTATTGTTTCTTTTTATCTCTTTTGGTAACTCTTTTAGAAGTAGTTTTACTTCATCCATCATATTATTATACTGCTCTTGTATATTTTCAGTTACTGTAAGTGACTCTATCAGTCTATTTTCCCAAAATTTTTCACACTCTTCTGATATTTTCGGTAGATTGGTAGCGTATTTACCGGACTTTATAAATCTCCTAGTTTTCTTCAATTTTATTTTTATTTTGCATCTAATCATCCGGTGGTCAGTATTGAAATTGAGATTATTTACTATATCAAAATTTAGTACTTGATTGGACTGATTTGTGAGAATATAGTCAATTTCATTGAAGTACTTCCCATCTGGGGACCGCCAAGTCCATTTTTTATATGCTTTGCGTTTATATACACTATTTAGGATCCTTAGATTGTGTTCTAATGCGAACTCTACTAATTTTTGGCCTCGCGCACTCCTTTTTCCACATGAATATTTTCCGAATACACTTTCTTCACCCTTCTGTATTTGGCCAATTTGTGCATTAAAGTCTCCTAATATAATTAAGCTCTTAGACTTTACATAATCTAGAGCTGCCTCTACAGACATATAGAAACTTTCGATTTCATCATTATCACAAATTTCAGTAGGGGCATACACTTGAATGATAGACCAACCTTGATTTTCAGTGGTCTGGATCTCTAATGACGCGACTCTATCGGAAAAAGCTTTGAAACTTATAATGTTATTTTTAAGAGTCTTCTTTATCCAGAATCCAACGCCATTTCTTCCTTTACTGGCCGAGGTGTGACACAAAATGAAATCTGAGTACTCTTCGATGGTCTCTCTATCTCTTCTCACTTCACTCAAGCCTATAATATCCCAGTAAAGTTTTTCAATCGCTAACTCTAACTCCGTAATTCTACTGTCTGAAAGTAATGTGCGTACGTTAAGAGCAGCGATGTAGAGAAACGAGTCTTCCTGGGACAAAGAAAAGGTTTGTACTTTAGTATGGGGAATTATATTATTTGGGGGGTATTGGTCATACTTCTCCACGGGGACCAGCCGGCTTGGAGAAGGTGGTAAATTATATATTGTATTTTTTTTATTTTTAGTAATTTTTGGGGGGGCCTCTACATGTCATTCTTCTTTATTCTGTCTAACGTATGCCATCATGGTGTTTCTATGTACTCTGGGCCTCACCTTTGGGCCTCACCTTTACCCATGCAAAAAATCACGTCGATCCGTGATTGAAGGACAAACCAAAAACCAACAAACGAACACACTTTCGCATTTATGATATTAGTAAGGATATGGAAAGGTTTAGTAACAGAAAGAAAAGAAGTCTTACATCCATTATGACTTACTACAATAGGTTAAAAAAAATACGCGTCGAATTGATATAACCTCCTCCTTTTTTTGAAGTCGCGTAAAAACTAAAAACACCAGCATGCAATGAAAAGTTGATATCAAATATGTACATTCCTACAAATTGTATGTCACTCAACCTTTGGGATTAATTACTATGACGTCATTAGACCCTACAAAATTCTTACAAAACCCTGTTTTTGTTTACTAGCGATGAGTACGCTGCATCCGTTTTGATTTTCGCATCTATTCAGCTTTCACGGTAAACGTATAAAATGGGAACAGGGCTGTTTTACCATTTTCAACCGACTTGAAAAAAGGAGGAGGTTTTCAATTCGTCGGAATCTTTTTTTTTAATGTATGTTTACCAATTACTCGAAGACGCCTGGATCGATATGAAAAATTCTTTTTTTTTGAAAGGGTATACTTCCCAGGTGTTCCAAATAAATTTTATCGAAATCGGTCGAGCGGTTTTACAAAAATCAACAATAAATTATATATCTTCTTTATAGTGGCGCGGGTGTTTCAAGACAGTTTTTTAAAAATATTTTTTTATAATAATTATAATAACTAAGCTCACAGACATAGAGCGCCGCACGCACGAGTTAGTTAATACAGGCTGTAGGTCTGTCTGCTCAAATGTAGCCCCTTCACTACAGAGGAAAATGTATCTAAAAACCCACTGTAACCTTGGGGTAAATCTAATTAGTTTGACTGCCGAATTCCTCTTACAAAGTTTGTAAGAAGTTCTCACCCCAAAGGCCGCAACCTTCCAAGACGGGTCAACAAAAAACCCACTACGGAGTACGTGAGCTCTTTTAAGTATTTCTTAAGTTCTCGTAGATGGAAAAGAGTGTGTAACTATTTATCTTGTGATCGCTATGTAAAGTGCTTTTCCTACAAGTTTGGTTTTGGTTTCTGACATAGTTTAAATTGCTTCGTGTTTAAAATTATAATACTTAAATGCTTCTACAGAGTTATAAAAATTCTTTGAAGAGTCGTCGGAAACTATTTGTATAGTAAAGACTGAATTATTTTCGATAACTGGTAGAGAAGTATTCAAGTAGTGAATAGGCAATCAGATATTATGATCACCTGTTTAACATGTTGGTACGATGGGTTTTAGTTTAGTTCTATGTTAGTTGGTTTGTCATTAAATCAACGGAGCACCGGATTACGGATCCACGTGTTTTATGCATGGGTGTACTTACCTAGTTGAGGACCTGAAGAGTGATATCTATAAGAAGAATAAGCTTTCCGAACCGGTGGTAGAGTCATGACGTGTCACAAGAGCCACAGGTTGGCCTACGTAAAATAAGTAATTTTGAATTTGTATTTGAATATAAGATTTAAGAAGACATTTTAATGCTACTCTTAACCGGAAAAACAAAGGACGCCTGCAGGATTCTGAAATAATAATCGCCACAAACGAAGTCTCTGGCAATTTGGCAAATGGCAATACAGCTACTGACATTATGAATTAACTCATAAAAACGATCTGCAATCAGCTGTATGGTATGGCAGCCATGTTGATGAAAATCATAGACAGTAGAAACGATGACAGTGAGGGAATAGAGAATGCATATTTGTGCTACAATATCTTTAGTTTCTCTGACACCCTTTATTTTGGATTGAGGAGGACTAAATTGAGTTTCTTATTACCGGAATAGTACTTGAAAATTTGTCATAGATGCATGTTACTTTTAAAAAGTTTGAGAGGGACCGCGTCAACTTTAAAAAGTAATTTCATTGAAAGATAGCGTAAAGCTGACTCAGGATGTAGGCGTCAAGTTGAAAGCGTAAACTGAAAACAAGGCTCGGTTTTTCGTCAAGCATTCGATTTAAAACTGTATACTGCACGTCCGATTCAAGTTGGCCGTCGACCATCGTTACAAATTACTATTATTTACTTATTAGTTTTATATTATATACTGTTTTTAGGGTTCCATACCTCAAAAGGTAAAAAACAGGAACCCTTATAAGATCACTCTCTTGTCCGTCTGTCTGTCTGTCCGTGTGTTACCACCGATTTTCTCAGGAACGGACCTAGCAAGTTGAAATTTATACTAAATACTGAGGTATAAAGACCCTATTAGATGTATAAAAATCAAGGTTCTGAGTCAACACGATAAAAAGATATGGGCAAATTTAGATTTTCCCGAAAACTTGTAAGTACCAAAATTCACCTTAATTCTCATTTTATTTTTCGGAATCTTCCCTTTACTTGTGCTGTAAGATGCCTTGCTTTTAACCAAAATTGACAATTCTAGGTCAACCGGAATTACCCTATAGTTTTTGGGTCGAAAACATATATGATAGTTCCCGTTGACCTAGAATCACGAAATTTGGCAAAAAGCAAGGTCTTACAGCGCAAAAAAAGGAAAAATTCCAAAAAATAAAAAAAAGGGAAAATAATATATAAAAATAATATAATGGCGGTATTATGGGTAGGTACGGAACCCTCGGCGCACGAGTTCGACTCGCACTTAGCCGGTTTTTTTTAATTTTACTATCCTTTGTCACCCGGATTATGCTAAGGATTCTAACGATACCTCATACATCAAAATCGGTTCATGCGTATATAAGTTATGGTGGAATATACAAACTCACATACATACATACACACATAAACCCTGAAAACAATATACTTCTTTTTTCAGGCACTCGTATAATAAAAATTAGGAACATCTGACAGAAAAGAAGGCAAATATTCAAAATCTTCTGGAATATTTATAGACAGAAAATACTGAAAAGAAAGTGGGATTAAATGTCAACAGAAAAATTTTATATTACGTTCATGTTGCAATAGATAGGTGGTACATAATATGAAATCCCTTGAATCCTTACTTAACTCAACGCAGACGAAGCTAAGGGCAAAAGCTAGTAAAATAACATAAATAGGATAAGAAAATCAGAATTAGCTGCCATATTATTAGTTACTTCAGTAGTAAGAAGATCTCATAATGAATTTGACACAAACATAAAAAAATAAGTGGCACTCGGGGACTGCCGCGGTAAAGCTATTGCATAGCATTTTTTATCAACTTATGCAATTATAATATTTAGGCAATATTTTTTTTGCATATAATAAAAATTATGCAAAAAAATAATTAAAAAACAAACAAACAAGAAAAGCGCACTGTCACTACTTCGCGAGTGAGATTCGAACCTGCGACATCATACACCATACGGTAAAGAAAGCGGCCGCTCGCCCACTGCGCCAAACAGAGCTTTTTGTGAACCTCTAAAATGTTGAACGCTTACATAACGACGGTGTTAGGTTTATTTTCGTTACGGAATTTCTTGATTCGGTCGCCGCGCTCAAACTGTTTGTCCCAGTTCAAAGCCCGCGATAAAAGCTATGCAATAGCTTAATATCTCGAAAATATTATTTTGTTGGATGAAATAAACGTCCGTATTGCATGGAAATAAAGTTGCAAAGTCAGACTTCTCCGGCAGGTAAGTGACTCTATTCTTTCCTCATCTGACGATAATTCATTTTAGATGAAAAAGGGAGCCGTAGCACCAAGACGTTGGAATAATACAAATTTAATCAGCGTTTTTTAAACGAATCTGATAAACGCTCTGCGAATAAATGAGATGCTTATCTTAGTATACAAAACAAAAACAAAATAACCGTAATTTTCGCGTTAATTTTGCTTATTTACATTCTAGGTACTCTTTTTATTATTTTTTGTTACTTTTATATTATAGTATTTACGTGTGTTGAGTTAGATTTTTTAAAATCTCGCGAGAACCTTTTGTATTCCTACTGTCTTAAATGGGAAAAATCATGAATAAATTATACCTATTTGAAATGAAAAAGTGTGTTCGGTTGTTGATTTATCCCATAATAAGTGTTATGTGTTTATTAAGTATAATATTATTTTTATTAATTTAACGATGAAGTCCAAGATTTTGGAACTTATAAGGGATACCCCCTACCACGTTAGCCAGATAGTTTTAATTAAACCCTTCCATACCCCTAATCGGTTTCCACACACCTATGGGTGTAGAAACCGACTAGGGATATTTTAAAAACCGCTCGACCGATTTCGATGTTTATATGGGACCACCTAGGAAGTATACCCTTTCAAACAAAAAAGACTTCCAAATCGGTTCAGGCGTCTTTGAGTAATCGGTGGATATACATAAAAAAAAAGATTCCGACGAATTGATAACCTTCTACTTTTTTTGAAGAAGTTTAGCCAACTTGTTGCACCCGTTATGACTCGATTCGTTCAAGATGCGCTTACATACATTCGGTAAATTATTTTTATTTGTCCCCATCGGGAATCGAACGTGAGACCTCCTACTTTAAGACAACAGCGCTCAACACTACGCCAGTGAGGTCGTCAAAAAGATCGTCGTTGGATCGAAATACATAAATAATATATGACACAAGATTTCCATTTACAGTCAACGTAAATCAGAAAAGTCAAAAGGGAGCGAAAATAAATGCAAACGATTTTCCAGTTTCAGCATCTCGGTAAAGTCTTCGACTTTCAGCAATGACGGGGCGACTTGGAAATGTAAATTTGAGAAGTCGAACATGGGAGAGATTGGAAATTCACTTTAGTTGCTTCATGCCTGCCGTCTGTGGTTACGTGTGGGTAGAACTTGACAGTTATTTCTACTTATATCATCACGCGCAGAGGAAAAACTTACTTAAGTAGTAGTACTTAGGTACTAAACTAAACTTACTTACTTAGTTAACTAAAAGTAAGAAATTTTTCATTTTTCTTCAGCGACCCATCAACGGCTCACTACTGAGCGCAACGCTGGCCCAATGCGGATTGAAAGACTTCACACACCTTTGAGAACATAATGGAGAACTCTCAGGCGTGCAGGTTTCCTCACGACGTTTTTTTCACTGCGAAAAAAAATCAAAGCAAGTGATGTTTATTTACTTAAAATACTCATAGAGCAATAACAATATATCTCTGGCCCGCTTGCTGAAATGCCGGAGTTAGCTGCTGCTTTTACAGATTTCGTATAAAACTTCTGTCAAAATTACTTTATCCCTGGGTTAAGCCTAACCCGGCGTCTCTGCAAACGGGCCTTAATGTATAAGAAAAATATATATAAGGAAAAGGTGAATGACTGACTGACTGACAGATTGATTAATGCACAGCTCGACAGATCGGGCTGTGACGTTTAGCATACAGATAGCTATTATGACGTATGCATCAGCTAAGAAAGGATATTTGAAAATTCAATCCCAAAGGGTGTAAAGTAGGGATTTGAAAAATCTAACATAACGTGAGCAAAGCCGCAGGTAAAAACCAGTAAATAATAAATGCGTTGCATAAAACATCTGGAAAAAAAATACGTGTGGCAATCGGGGACTGCCGCGGTAAAGCTATTGCATAGCATTTTCTAGTCGCACACACACAAACACCGTGTCGAAGTCTGCCGAACTGAAACGACGTTAGACGATGCACGGCTTTCAACGCCGCACCGCGCGCTGTGCCGGTCGGAGTGGGGGGGTGTTAGGATTATTTTCGTTACGGAATTTCTTGATTCGGTCGCCGCGCTCAAAGCTCGCGATAAAAGCTATGCAATAGCTTAAAAGACACCACATGAGCTCTAAAATTATTCCAATATACCAGTCTTTCTGCTTTTGTCTGTAGTTATAAGTGTTGTTATTTATTGAACCACTACCTTTTTAATAAAAGCAATAAATCACCGATAAATAAATAAAACGTCCACCCATAAATAACCCGCACAAGCGAAAGTAATTAAACGAGAACTAGTTTCACGAACGGATCATAATATAGAGGGTCTATAGAAATATACTTCATAAACGAATTTATTAATGAATCGCCTGAAGCTATAGAGCAAGATCCCAGTGCCGCCAGACCTAAGTTATTTTCTCAGCAATTATTTGTGTACGATAGAGTACTGTTCGAATGTCCTTTCAGTATATGCGTACCAGCTAGATTGTGCCGACGGCCAATTTCCAGATACCAGGTGCTAAAGGTAGGTACAAACTAGAATAACTTATCTTAAATTCTCAGGGCTGATTTTCATATATGTTTTAAAGAATATTGTAAAAATTAATAAATTAATACTGCCAGACGCTTACCGCCGGCGGTTACTTTAGCCAGACGCTTTGAAGCTCCCAAAAATATATATAATTTAAGTTAACTTATATTCTCAGTTCTGATTTTTATACATGATACTCAGGGAACTATTGCGATATTATCTGTAAGCTGCCAGACCTATTGGAAGGGTCAAACATCCCCCCAGACACACATCATGCGTCCCCATATGTATGAGCGCTAGAACATGATTCACTTGTTTAAGTGTGTGAGAGATAATATCATCATACTATAATATTATAAATGCGAAAGTGTGTTTGTTGGTATATCCTTCAATCACTCTGCAACAGAGCTACGGATCGACGTGATTTTTTACCTGGGTATAGCTTGCAGAAGATATTGCAATATTTCTCTCTCTCTAGATCCTAAGCTATACCCAGGCAAAAAATAACGTCGATCCGTAGCTCTGTTGCAGAGTGATTGAAGGACAAACCAACAAACACACTTTCGCATTTATAATATTATAGTATGATGATATTATCTCTCACACACTTAAACAAGTGAATCATGTTCTAGCGCTCATACATATGGGGACGCATAATGTGTGTCTGGGGGGATGTTTGACCCTTCCAATAGGTCTGGCAGCTTACAGATAATATCGCAATAGTTCCCTGAGTATCATGTATAAAAATCAGAACTGAGAATATAAGTTAACTTAAATTATATATTTTTTTGGGAGCTTCAAAGCGTCTGGCTAAAGTAACCGCCGGCGGTAAGCGTCTGGCAGTATTAATTTATTAATTTTTACAATATTCTTTAAAACATATATGAAAATCAGCCCTGAGAATTTAAGATAAGTTATTCTAGTTTTTACCTACCTTTAGCACCTGGTATCTGGAAATTGGCCGTCGGCACAATCTAGCTGGTACGCATATACTGAAAGGACATTCGAGCAGTACTCTATCGTACACAAATAATTGCTGAGAAAATAACTTAGGTCTGGCGGCACTGGGATCTTGGACCACTATCGCGTATTCATTATTAATCCTTGAGGCATCGATAGAGTCAGATACCCTTGTTATCATCGAATTAAAACGCTTAGAAGCGCAATAGTTGTCGCAGTGATAAGCTATTTTTGTAAGCCTTCAAAGGCCGACTACGCAGTATCGTCGGATAGGTACAACGGGCTCGCAGAAAATTATGAAAAAATGACGTAGGTACTGTGTTCTGAAAGGGTATCAAAAACATAATTAAAATAAAACATCTGCCCGTCTTAACATGTATTGAATTGTAGTGCGCATTTTGTGAAACATCCCCTCATTGTGGAAATATTCTATTCTATTCTATCAAGTTGCATGGAATAAATCGGCTTGGCATCCAGCTGCCCACAAGATAGTATAAAAAACTTATTACAATGTAAATAGCTACATAATAATATTGTAAAATGATTATTTTGAAAAGAGCAACTGCTGAGTTTTTTGCCGGCTCTTCTCAGCAGAATCCTCTTTCCAAACCGGTGGTAGAGTCATGACGTGTCATAAGAGCCACAGGATGGCCTACGTGAAATAAATAATTTTGAATTTAATTAATTAATGATATCAGTAACAGTACCAGACAATAATTGCATGGCCATTATACATTTATTGGATTTTTGAGCCCACGTTTGGAGCGGAACTTTGTTAGAAACTTCTGTTCTAATCGTTTTAGTTCGACGCTTGTTATACCTAGTTAAATAGTTTAGCGGATAATAACGCATGTCCGAGGACAAAGGTTGATTAATGGTCTCAAAGGTATGTAGAAAGGAATTATATCAAAGCTTAGTATTCTCTTTCGATGCTAGAGATTAAATATAGGAAAGTTGACCTAACAAACGAAGTTTCTGATCGGTGAGATACTAATGCCCATTTTCACCTACCATACCTAAATCATACCCTAAGTAGGAGTCCCTTTGCGTAGGTAGCCCCTTAATACAATTGTCATTTCCACATATAGGTGTTCCCTAAAGGTTCGTAAAAAAGAAATTGACGGAAAGCGTCACCTAACTTAGCTTAGGTAGCTCGTAAAAGTTACGGCTAAATTAGACGGTGTCTCATTCATCGTTCATCTTTGCAAACATTTTAGCGAAAATGAACCGTCTTAATTCGCCCTAAGGGTGAATTTAGACTGTTCATTTTTCGAGATTTTTGCTTTCATTTACGAGGCTTCATCGATGAGCCATCGAAAATGAACCGTCTAAATTCGTCCTTCAAGCAAAAGGCCTTAGGGTTCATTTTCGCAAAGAATATTAAATAAACGATGAACGAGGCACCGTCTAAATTGGACTTTAGGGAACTTTGGTGAAAACGGGCATCACTTAACTTTATTTAAAGTTCTGGTTTACTGTAGTTCTTATTGGCTTTGTCTCTATTGACAATTCCGACTGGTGGTGGTCGCTAGTTACCAGGGATATGGGTTTAATAAAAACCGCCATATCCCCTTCAAAGTTAGCCCGCTACTATCTAAGACTGCATCGTCACGTGCCTACCAGGAGAGATCGTAGTCAAGGACTATCTTGTCAAAAATAAAAAATATCTGGGTTATTTTGAGGACTTTACATGCAATGACTTTTTTTTTAATATATGTATAGACTAGCGCTTGACTGCAATCTCACCTGATGTAAAGTGAAGATATAGCCTATGATGAAGCGCACTTGCCTAGAAGATGGCTATTCACTCTTAATTTAAAGGTTACCCAAGTTATAGTCAGTGTTCAGATCAGTGTGTGTTTCCAACACGGAAGTCAGAAGGGCATTCCAAATTTTAGCGGTGCGTATTAGGAACGAGGAAGCAAAGCGCTTAGTGCGGGATCGTGGAATTTCGACCACGTAGCAGTGCAGACTCGTGCGATGCCTTGCGGTTCGATGATAGAAGGGTGATGGTGGAACTAACTGGGAGTGAGTACGACAGAAGTGCAACGCGTGGGGATTGAATCAAACTTTCAGTTTTTAGTCCGCACCTTTAATCGGGCTACTACTTATATAACCCTACCTATTTTAATTACAGAATTAGGTATAGCATGCTGTGTTTAAATAGCCTAAAGCCTCAATAGCCTAACGGTTAAAGGTGCGAACTGAAAACTGAAAGGTCGCAGGTTCGAACCCCACTATTGCACTATTGTCGTACCCATTCCTAGCACAAGATTTCCGCTTATTCGGAGGAGATAAGGAAATTACCCAACTTCAGCTTGGCTGACATTATTTATTTAAAAAAAATTAAGTGGCACTCGGGGAATGCCGCGGTAAAGCTATTGCATAGCATTTTTTATCAACTTATGCAATTATAATATTTATGCAAATTTTTTTTGCATAATAAATATTATGCAAAAAAAAAATTAAAAAACAAACAAACAAGAAAAGCGAACTGTCACTACTTCGTGAGTGGGATTGGAACCTGCGACATCGGCGCTCGAAAGCGGTCGCTCGCACACTGCGCCAAATAGAACCTCTAAAATGTTGAACGCTTACTGAACGACGGTGTTAGGTTTTTTTCGTTACGGAATTTCTTGATTCGGTCGCCGCGCTCAAACTGTTTGTCCTAGTTCAAAGCCCGCGATAAAAGCTTTGCAATAGCTTAAAAAAGACAAAATAATACCTAATAAAGGTATATTTTGTAATTAGATTCACATACAAAAACCTGTTGAACACAAAACCCATAGTAATTACTTGCCTACCTTAGTTGATGACATTTCTATATGAATGGGAAGTTCTGAAAACGTGCTATTCATTAAAAATTAATTAAGACAGGGCGGTCCCGAAGCCGTGATTATGTTCAATGAAGCTACTCGCTACGTCACGATAGCGGATTCATTCAATTAAATGATTTCAAACTTTTGGGAAATTCAATTCTTGTAATTATCCTATCTTGGCCCATCGAGTTTGTAGATAGATAGATAAATAATTTTTCCACCTAATATTGACAAATAATAAAATAAAATACAAAATCCTATAAATGTTTTTTTTCTGCGATCTCACCTGATGGTAAGTGACGATGCAGTCTAAGATGGTAGCGGACTAACTTGCTAGAGGTATGGCAGTGAAAATTCAACCCATACCCCTAATCTGTTTCTACACGCCATCGTGCCGGAACGCTAAATCGCTTGACGGCACGTCTTTGTAATACTAGGGGCGTTTGAAATGTTCGTAGCCTATCGTAGATAGAAATGTCATATAATTTTCAAACTACCCTCATTTTAAAGCTTCATTATTCAATGGTTACGATATGAAATTTCATTTGTTTATTTGCATTTGTTACGATTCCTCACGCGATCCCGTCGAACAAGTAGTGATGATTTTTGAAAATGGAAAAAATCGAGTATCGTACAGTGATTAAGTAGGTGAATAAGAAAGATTTAACACCAAAAGAGATTTTTGAAGACATTTTAAAAACGTTAGGTGAATCTGCGCCTTCGTATGCGATCGTGAAAAATTGGTTGGCGTAGTTCAAACGTGGCCGTGAGAGCGTTAAAGATGACCCACGTACTGGTCGACCGTCAGCGTCAACCACTGACGATAAAAATGAAAATATTTGTGACATGATTTTATCTGACCGGAAATTGACTGATAAGGAGATAGCTGAAACTATAGGCATCTCAACTGAACGAACGCATCGCATAATTACCAATAAATTACACTTTTCCAAGGTGTCTGCGCGATGGGTGTTTCGGCTGCTTTCAGCTGAAGAAAAACGCGTTCGACTGACGATTTTCCGCGAATGTGTAGAGTTGTTTGAGGCAGATCCACGGGAATTTGTTGGATGATTTGTGACTATAGATGACACTTGAATACATGACTATGCTCCAGAGACAAAACTAAAGTCTAATTGTGGAAAATACCTGGATTTCCTATGCCAATAAAGGCAAAAGTGGTTTATTCCCCGGAAAAGTAATGGTCGCAGTTTTCTTGGATTTAAAGGGTATAATTATTCTGGATTACTTAGAAAAAAAAGGTAAAAATATAATTTTGCTTATTATTGCAATCTGCTGCGACGTTTAAGAGAAGAAGTTAAAGAAAACAGCCTGATTTGCTGAAAAGGAAAGTTTTGTTTCACAAGGACAATGCGCGAGCTTTTACACATCAGTTAAAAGCACGGCAAAAGTCTTTCAGTGTGGCTTTGAATTATAACAATTTATATATACTAATAATTTAACTGATTTAGCTCCATCAGACTTTTATCTATTTCCAAAACTTAAAAACCACTTCAGAGGTCAAAATTATTTTACAAATGAATAGGTCAAAGCTGCTTTGCATGCATTTTTTCAGGGCTTGGATGAAGATTTTTTTAAAGCTGGTACAGAAGCTTTGCCAGTCCTACGTAAAAATTCTATTGAACTCTGAGGAGAAGGCGTTCAAAAATAAATTAATTAAAAAAATATAAAATTCTCGTTTTCCTGGTTAGGCTACGAACTTTTCAAACGCCCCTCGTATTAAAAATATGAAAGTTTGTGAGGATGGATGGATGGATAGATAATTAAGACGCTAAGATTAAGATGGATGGATAGATGGTTAAATGGATGTTTGTTACTGCTTCACGCCACAACGTTAATGAACCTATTTTCGAATTTGAGGAAAATTAGTTCCCGCGGAAATCAAAAAACCTTAATTCACGCGGACGAAGTCGCGGGCATCATTTAGTATGCTTACAAGGTAAGTAAATCTATGATTCCTAATATAAGTAGCCGTTGCAATATAAAGCGTCCTACTCCGCACGAGCTACAGCGCTGGTAAAAGGACCCTGAGTATATTGTTTGTTGGTTTGTCCTTTAATCACGCAGTAACAAAGCAACGGAACAACGTGATTTTTTCATGAGTTTAATTGAGGACTTGGAGAGTGGCATAGGCTAACTTTATCGCAGAAAATCGAGTGATTCCGCCGGATTGGTTTAGAAATCTACGTTGACGAAGTCAAGGGCATAGCTAGTAAAACTATACACCGTATTTGAACGGCCCAGTTCAATAAGTTTTTCTATTTTGGAAAAATGGACTAAAGAACTTCTTAAACTGAGCCATTATGAACTTAGGCTCTTCTTGAACTGGGTCATTGAATTGCATTAATAATTCACCGTGTTACGTCGATTGTAGGTATTATTATGTACACATAATACCTACAGCAAATATTTGACAAACGGTCAATCAAATATGCAAATATCTACCGCCAATACTCCACCCTGTTGACCAATCTGCAAGATGTAATGGACTGATTGACAAAGCGTAGGCCGAGGTGGCAGGAAACTATTAGTCTATCAAATACCTATTGTAGCATAATAATTGAATCATGTAATCAATGCAAAAAGAGTAATTTTACCTCGCGTATTTCGTCTCGCGTTATACGAATATAAAAAACCGGCCAAGTGAGAGTCGGACTCGCGCACCGAGGCTTTCGTACTCCAAAAGTACAAGTAAAACGATAATATTTTATTAATTTGCTTAGTAATCGTTAACTTTGTAGAGGTTTAATGTTAATATCAAAAAAACTATGCAGGATTACATTAATTACATCAAAGGATTAGCTTGGCTATCCAAAGGGGTAATGCTGCCAGCATCTTGGGTACTATGCCACACTGCGGTGGCTTGGATGGGGTTTTAGATTTTAATTAGTTTTAATTTTAGAGTAAATTTAAGTTTTTAATTGTATATATGTATTTAGTCAAAAAACTATGCTAGTTAGAGCGTTTTATTTTTCCTGTAAAATATACATAAACCTCTCTTGACCATAATTATTTCTGATTTTTCGATTGGTAAACTTTGGAGATAAGGGGGGGGGGGCGGTATTTTTTTCGACATTTTGCACGATTACTCAAAAACTATTATGTGGGAATAGGAAGGGGAATAAGAATAGGAATAGGAAATGCTTTTGAATCGTCTGACTCTACCACTGGTTCGGAATGCCCTTCCTGCCGAGAAGAACCAGCAAGAAACTCGGCGGCTGCTCTTTTCAAAACAAGTTTAAAATACAATAAATACTATGCTATGTATACAGTGTTTTCACAATGAGAGAAGTACCAAAAATGCATACTTTTGGTACTTCTCTCCATTGTAGAAGTTGTATCTATAGGTCGACCGTTTTAACTCGCGTATCGCCTGCGCGGTAAGAAGGGAGCGGGGGCGGGTAACGCTACACACGGAGTCAATAATCCAAAGATTTATCTCGAGAGAGACATTGTTGGTAAAGAATTAAGTATTTATTTTTAAGTTTTAACATCTCTAACATCTCCCTCCGCTCCCTTCTTACCGCGCAGGCGATACGCGAGTTAAACGGTCGACCTATAGTTAGTTAATGCAAACTAACTAACAATGCAAAAATTGCATTGTTAGTTAGTTTGAACCTACTAACAATGCAATATATCTTAAGATGGGCAGACATAAAGAAGCCCCCATTCCCGCCGGTGGCACCCGTGCACGAGTATGACGCACGACCCAGCCTTTGCCTCGCTCAAATGGTTGAACATATTATACATACTTTATTTTCTTTAGAACAAAGCAGTGCTCAGACACTCGTGCTGTATACTCGTACGTACACACGTAGATGTATAGTTATAGAGAAAGTTGCTAACAATTCAGAATGATCCCCTAATAAAGTAGGTATAAACGAAGATCAAAGCCTTCCCTCCGCGGGCTACTCGCATCCTAACGAAACGGTGGATCGCTTTAGACTTATCCGATACTCCACTTTGCAGCGTATTACGGTCAATTGATCTCTGGACGGGAGCTGGGGATAGATAGGCGGATTTAAGTACCTAGTTCTTAAAATATAAAATTCTTTTGTTTCTAAGGCGAAGATATCCAACGGCTTACTCCATTGCGCGTTCACTTTAAGTAATATGTATTATACCTAGAGACTGAATTTTGTGCGCGGCTTCGCTCCCGTCATCTATTAAAAGTATAATCCAAGTGGTAATTCCTATACAAAATTAACAAATTTGATTTTTTCGATTTGCCACCTGTTCTTTTTAGGTTTCTCTATACTGTATCTTTTTTAAACCACCCCTGTATTAGAGCGAGCGAAAAGCAAATAGAAGATAAAAGCGATAGCAAGAACAGAACAAAGAATTATTGAAATCGGTCAAACCGTTATTGAGTTTTAGCCAGACTAACGAATAGCTATTGATTTTTATAGATATAGAGAAGATTGAGATAAATAGGATATTTACATATAATCGGATT
The DNA here is from genome assembly GCA_029955525.1 of Oeneis ivallda. NCBI lineage: Eukaryota > Metazoa > Arthropoda > Insecta > Lepidoptera > Nymphalidae > Oeneis > Oeneis ivallda. The sequence continues at coordinate 4,624,604 of JARPMR010000015.1, forward strand.
TACTTACAGTATTAACCTACGCGTTGGCTACATAATGCAGTATTTGTATCAAAAAAATCCACGATTCCACGATTTGGGATCTGGTGTACAATTACCACAGAACATAATATTATAGTGATACATATTTATCTAATTTTCAGGTATTCAATAATTTTTAATGCACTTTTGTATTAACTATTGATAAAATGCAATGAAAACAAAAAATAATGAAAATATAATAAATTTTAATTTTCAATTTAAATAAGTAAATAAAACGTAAAAATGCGTTTTTTATATTATACAGATTAAGAAAATCATTAATTAATCATTTTTAAAAGCCGGTTCTATACTTTCGTAGCGAAACTAAATCTACTTTCTAACCACAACTAATTAGTAATAAAATAAGGCCTCAAAATATATTATGTTCATGAAGTCTACTGATTAATTTAGTTAACATTTAGTATTATATAATATGTTAAAGTAATTTAAACCCATTTCATTTTGGACATCAAAACCGGAGTATTCGTCCTGAATTAGGGTCCGCAATGTAATCACAATATTAGTGCCGACTTTGCAGTAATCCCCAATCACTAACCTTCTGTCCCCTGTAATCTCCTAAACGGGGACATTTTATGAATCAGTTTAAATAAGAGATTAGGTGAATCGATAGGGATATAATGGGTATAAGAAGGGTTAGCTAATTATGAAAATGTTGTGACCGTTAAAGCAATTCATGGCACTGATTCATGCGTCCCAAGACTCAAAAGAGAGAGCTTTTAGCCGTATATTGGATGTGAAACACAGATTTAGAATTGGTAGTTGCTTCACACACTACTAAACTGCCAATTCTAAATCTATGGTGAAACCTTACCGACGATATGGGATTATCTAAAAATGGTTACTACCGTATGACGATCGCCATTTCCTCTGATTGGCGGCTAGTCTCTCGCTTGTCTTGTTGAAATTGTTGTCTTGTTGAGTCTTGGTATTGAAATGCATTCATTGATGCAGCAGGTACACTGATAGTTCTCTGTAATGATTCTTCAGTTGACATCTACCGATAGTTATTCGGTAGAAGTTTCAAATTGTTTACAGTAAGTTCAAGCAAAACCTGTTACATTAACAATTTATGTTTACAATACTTTCTTACGTACCCTTACGAAAACCTGCACGAGTAGATAATAATCAAAAACATTGCATCCTACATTACGTAGAAACATTTTATTGAATATTCAAACCCATAGCACGAAGAATAGAGTTTGAATTTGCGTGTCAAAGGGAAACCTTTGATAGTGTTTCCGCATAACAATGGAGATGGTGCTTTTGACGAGAGACATTGTCCTTTGAGCTTTGAGCGACGGTGCTCGCTGCTGGGAGATTGACGCGACCGCAATTAGTGACTTCAATCACTGCCTCAGTAATTTGTTATCGGCTTAACCTGAATTTGGGGTCATCTAGTCTTTTCGAGGTGCGATCCAGTTTACGTTACAGGGAAGATTCATTTTTGGCAGGCTTTTGTAATAAAACTGCTGGATGCAGGTGGCATAAGATCGTGTATTGAAACGAGGCTTATGTCCAGCAGTGGACATCTATCGGTTGAGAAGGTGCTCGCTGCTGGGAGATTGACGCGACCGCAATTAGCGACTTCAATCACTGCCTCAGTAATTTGTTATCAGCATAACCTGAATTTGGGGTCATCTAGTCTTTTCGAGGTGCGATCCAGTTTACGTTACAGGGAAGATTCATTTCTGGCAGGCTTTTGTAATAAAACTGCTGGATGCAGGTGGTATAAGATCGTGTATTGCAAGGAGGCCTATGTCCAGCAGTGGACATCTATTGTTTGAGAAGGTGTTCGCTGCTGGGAGGTTGACGTGACCGCCATTAGTGACTTCAATCACTGCCTCAGTAATTTGTCAGCTTAACCTGAATTTGGGGTCAGCTAGCCTTTTTGAATTGCGATCCAGTTTACGATACAGGGAAGATTCGTTTCTGGCAGGTTTTGATAAGATGATAAGATCGTGTATTGAAAGGAGGCCTATGTCCAGCAGTGGACATCTATCGGTTGAGAAGGTGCTCGCTGCTAGGAGGTTGACGCGACCGCCATTAGTGACTTCAATCACTGCCTCAGTAATTTGTCAGCTTAACCTGAATTTGTGGTCAGCTAGCCTTTTTGAGGTGCGATCCAGTTTACTATACAGTTAAGATTCGTTACTGGCAGGTTTTGATAATAAGATCGTGTATTGAAAGGAGGCCTATGTCCAGCAGTGGACATCTATCGGTTGAGAAGGTGCTTGCTGCTGGGAGGTTGACGCGACCGCCATTAGTGACTTCAATCACTGCCTCAGTAATTTGTTATCGGCTTAACCTGAATTAGGGGTAAGCTTTCCGATAATATGCGATCCGGTTTTACCTTAATAAGTAGGAAATCGGGATGGCCTCGATTAAGTCCTTATTACCTTTTCCGTTATCAAGTTACTATCAGTGTTTAAATATGCCATTATTGGGCAACGACTAATAATAAATAATTGTACCTGATAGAAGAAAAATATTGACGCGCGATTTTCTGCGTAATAAAGCGACACTTGGACCCACGCTAATTTAAATAGGAAATTGGCATAACCTGAAGTCAGTACCTATCAGGTATCAGCCTTTTTAAAATCGTCGTACGTCTGCTTAGGTCTTAGGGTGAAGGAACCATACATAATAGTATTATAGTTAAAGCATTAGATTAGAAGCCGCAATCTGTTCGCGGCGTCAAGAATCTGTTCAGAAGGGATCGTTCGACACGACGACACTCCCCGACGTTATGGAAATCGAGATTGAAAGACGTTTTGACTTCATTTTTGAAATCGTATGAAAACGGGCTCATATTATGTTCTGATTTAATGGGAATACTCATAGATAGAACTCATAGTCGCTCATAGTTCTCATAGAACTCATAGTAGTTAGTCATCTTAAATCTATTTTCCGAGTTTCTTGCTGATTCTTCTCGGCAGGAACGGCATTCCGAAACAGTGGTAGACTCATTGACGATTCAAAAGTACTTTGTATAAGTTTATTTGAATAAAAAACATTTGTATTCTATTCTATTCTATTCTATGCACAAAAACTAAACACTTATAATATTATACGTGAAACTGAAATATTTTGTCAGAAAAGCACTTCATTCTTTTGTGATACATTAGTAAATGAAATAATAACTTTAAGAGGAGCAAAATTGTTAATTATTCGTAACAAAAGCATTTGTATTAATCTTCGTTGTAATTGACACGAACGGCGAGTAAAGTAGGTATAAAAGGAAGTAAATATCATTAAACTTTCCAGACAGGAAGGCTTTTGTTCCTTATTTCCCAGTAATTTGTCATTTCCTTAATGTTGACGAGATGATTGTATAAGCTACTTCTATTAATAAAATACAAATAAATGAACGCAAGTTCCCTTCAAATGTTAAATGTGAAATGCCAAAATTAAATGAAATTAATTAAAGTTATGTGAATTTCAACTAAGTTTATTGAATTATTATTACATAGAGATATTATAAGTACATAACTTATTATTACATAGAGATAACAAAATAGAGTCAGATTCTTAGTCCAAGCTACGAGTATCTATTCGCACTGGGGCCATTTATCAATTTGACGCTATCAAGATAAGTTTTCCACAAGGGATAAGGCATAAACTGAAAACAATACTATACTATTCTATTTATATAATGTTATTCATTTTTGGCTATTATTATTTTATAATAGGTCTTTACCTATGAAATTGCCGTTTTGTATGTAATAAGTGAAAGTACTTATTTTTTCAAACTTTTTTATTTCTGTTATTCGAAGTAATCACCCATGCAATCGACGCATCTTTGCCAACGCATTGGCAGTTTATTGATGCCCTTCTTGTAAAAATCAGCTGGACGGGATTCAACAAACTCTTCAAAGGCATTTTGTACTGCCTCTCGGGAATTGAATTTTTTACCTACTAAAAATTTGTCTAAATTTTGGAAAAAGTAATAGTCGGTAGGTGCAAGGTCTGGTGAGTATGGCGGATGAGGGAGAGCTTCCAACCCCATCTCTTGCAGCTTGGAGACTGTCTGTTGCGCAGTATGGGGTCGCGCGTTGTCGTGAAGGAGCAGTGGGGACGACCGATTGACCAAAGCTGGTTGCAGATATGCAAGCTTCTCCATCATTCTCTCCAGTTCTTCACAGTACACATCTGCATTAATGCTCATGCCGTTTTGTAAAAAGCTGTGGTGAATCACACCCGCACTAGACCACCAAACAGTGACCATCACCTTTTTAGGGGTCATTTTTGGTTTAGGGCATTGCTTTGGTGCTGAACCAGGGTCTAACCAACTTGCTGAGTGCTTTCGATTGTCGAACAGAATCCATTTTTCGTCGCACGTAACAATTCGTTTCAAAATTCCTTCATTTCTTTGCCTGTTGAGCAGCGCAAGGCAGGTCTCGACGCGTACGTTGCGCTGGCGATCGTTAAGGTCGTGGGGCACCCATCTATCAAGATTTTTTTACCTTGCCAATTTGTCGCAAATGGATCAATATTGTTTTGATGCTTACATCAAAAGCTGCTGTTAGCTCAGCTGTAGATTGAGTTTCGTCAGCTTCCAAAATCGCCTTTAATTCATTATTGTTAACCAAAGTCTCCGGATGACCACGAGCTTCATTTTTCAAGTCAAAATTTCCAGAACGGAACCGGGAAAACCAATAACGGGTTGTGCGATCGTTTGTACAGTTCTCTCCGTAAACGTTTTTGATGTTACGGGCCGTTTGTGTCGCGTTGGTGCCACGACGGAACTCATATTCCATAATTACACTAATTTTTAAAGTATCCATTATGACGAAAAATGTTCAAATGTAATGAAAATACAACGCTAATCAAAAAACAAAAGACTGAGTTTGTAAATAGAATGTCATGGTTTTAAAACAAAATTAATTTGAATTTAGAATACAGAGCCATTACAAACTTTTTTTTATTTGATATGACCAGTACTAAAGAAAGGCAATTTCATAGGTAAAGACCAAATATTAAAGAGCCAGATCTACAGTCTGGAAATAAGGGTGTGATTCTTTAAAAAAAATGAATTGTATTACGTTGGTAAATTTTTTTTTGTTCCTAACCTAGGGTACGCCAGATATCGATCGACCTCTATATTATTTATGACGTACTATAAACAAATTAGTAAAATTATGTTTGTTTTGGAAGTTATGATCCTTCAAACATCTCTATTTTAAAGCAAAGTGTAACTTCGTGCATAAATAACTATAATAATATTTTTATTATTGATAAGGATCTCTACAATACTTATGTACCTAGATGATAAGCCATAATATTATTATGATGTGCGATGAACTTATTACCTTTTCCGTGATTAAGTTACTATCAGTGTTTAAATATGCCATTAGTGGGCAACGACTAATAATAAATAATTGTACTTACCTGATAGAAGAAAAATATTGACGAGCGATTTTCTGCGTAATAAAGTGACACTTGGACCCACGCTAATTTAAATAGGAAATTGGCATAACCTCAAGTCAGTACCTATCAGGTATCAGCCTTTTTAAAATCGTCGTACGTCTGCTTAGGTCTTAGGGTGAAGGAACCATAAATAATAGTATTATAGTTAAAGCATTAGATTAGAAGCCGCAATCTGTTCGCGGCGTCAAGAATCTGTTCAGAAGGGATCGTTCGACACGACGACACTCACCGACGTTATGGAAATCGAGATTGAAAGACGTTTTGACTTCATTTTAATTTATTTGCCGATCCGCTGGATATTTATTTGCTCCTTGAGTCGTAAGTTATGTTACACTAGCTGATGCCTGCGACTTCATCCGCGTGGTGTTAATTTTGAAAACCTCGTGGGAACTACTTGATTTTCGATGATCAAATATGGCCTATGTTAGTTGTTGTTCAGGTCCTTAACTAAGTATACCAAAACTCCCAGTTTTCTAGAGTTTACGAATTTTCCAAGCCTTACTAATGTTAGAAATGCGAAAGTGTGTTTGTTTGTTAGTTTCAATCACACAGTAACAGAGCAACGGATTGACATGATATTTTGTATGGTAAAGTTGAGGACTTGAATAGTCACTATCCAAGTCCTATGTCACATAGGCTACCTTTTATTTCGAAAAAAAATAGTTGAGACTTGAGGACTTGGAGAGTGACACAGCTACCTTTTATTCCAAAAAAAAGCAGAGGGGTGTCGCGGGATTTTTAAACAGTTGGAAAGCGTTTGACAGCGTTTGACAGCGTTTGACAGCGTTTGACATGGTTTGACAGCGTTTGACAGGGTTTGACAGCGTTTGGCAGCGTTTGACATGGTTTGACAGCGTTTGACTGGGTTTGACAGCGTTTGGCAGCGTTTGAGAGCGTTTGACAGCGTTTGACAGCGTTTGAGAGCGTTTGACGGCGTTTGACAGCGTTTGACATGGTTTGACAGCGTTTGACTGGGTTTGATAGCGTTTGACATGGTTTGACAGCTTTTAACTGGGTTTGTCAGCGTTTGACATGGTTTGACAGCGTTTGACAGCGTTTGACAGCGTTTGACAGCGTTTGACAGCGTTTGACAGCGTTTGACATGGTTTGACAGCGTTTGACTGGGTTTGACAGCGTTTGACTGGGTTTGACAGCGTTTGACATGGTTTGACAGCTTTTAACTGGGTTTGACAGCGTTTGACATGGTTTGACAGCGTTTGACATGGTTTGACAGCGTTTGACAGCGTTTGACAGCGTTTGACAGTGACAGCGTTTGACTGGGTTTGACAGCGTTTGATATGGTTTGACAGCGTTTGACTGGGTTTGACAGCGTTTGACAGGGTTTGACAGCGTTTGACATGGTTTGACAGCGTTTGACTGGGTTTGACTGGGTTTGACAGCGTTTGATAGCGTTTGACATGGTTTGACAGCGTTTGACTGGGTTTGACAGCGTTTGACATGGTTTGACAGCGTTTGACAGCGTTTGAGAGCGTTTGACAGCGTTTGACATGGTTTGACAGCGTTTGACATGGTTTGACAGCGTTTGACAGCGTTTGAGAGCGTTTGACAGCGTTTGACAGCGTTTGACAGCGTTTGACAGTGCTTGACAGCGTTTGACAGCGTTTGACAGGGTTTGACATGGTTTGACAGCGTTTGACATGGTTTGACAGCGTTTGATAACTCTTCGCGAATGGAGTCACGTACGAAAGCTATAGTTATCCATAAAGTAATTTAGAAAAAAAAACATTAAAAAGTAATTCTGTTCAGTAGGCGACAATCATGAAATTTGAATTTATAAAACATTTCGTATTGAATTTGCTCAACATTTCCATTCCCACCCTCCTCAAGCTGAATCAATTACCATTTTTATGAGGAGCTGATGTCTTCCACTCTTCGTTTGTGTTTTCTTGTTATTTATTTTGAAGATTCCCAGTAATGTATACGAGTACTTAATGTTCTTCTTCATTTGACGGTGACCCAGAAAGTGTATATTAATCAACCAAATTCAGAGTCGGTAATGGACCAGCCTTAACTTGATCCGATGATACTCTTATTTATATATTTTACCTATCTTTAACGCAACTTTATAGATAAGTCGTTCCTTTGATGATACTATACTAATATTATAAATGCGAAAGTGTGTTTGTTGGTTTTGTTGGTTTGACCTTCAATCACGCCGCAACAGAGCTACGGATCGAGGTGATTTTTTGCATGGGTATATTTGAGGACCTGAAGAGTGATATAGGCTATATTTTATCCCGGAAAATCAAAGAGTTCCCGAGGGACTTTAAAAACTAAAACTAATTATTTAATTATACTTAAATTGAATTGCCCTCCATAATAACGACATAGCTCAGCGAGTCGCAAAACTGAAGTAGAAATAGTTCGAAGAGCCGATGGTCGTTGGGGTCCCAAAGTGCTGGAGTGGCGACCCTGCACCGGGAAGCATAGTGTTAGCAGACTCCCCACTAGTTGGACCGACGACATAAAACGAGTCGCAGGGAGCCGCTGGATCCAGGCGGTGCAAGATCGAGACCTGTGGAAGTCCAGCAGTGGACGTCTATCGGTTGATAAAGAAGAAGAAGTCCATAATGGTCCATTTTTCCAAAACAGAAAAACGGACTAGACAAAACTGCAAAGTCGACATCATCGTCATCATCAAAGTAAGGATGCGTCGAGAGTAGTGTAAAAGTCTTGTGTAGCGGTGCATGGGAGTGGGGGTGGCATTGCTTGCTTGAGAACTTTGCTTTCTTGCTTGCTTGGGAACTTTGCTTTCTTGCTTGCTTGGGAAGGTGAGCGGTGCTCAGCTTGTTGCTGCATGTTTAACCATACAAATTTTTTTCTGTTGGCGAATTATAGCAAAATAATTCTAACCTTTTCTTGCTAATCATGAACTTCCCGCAAAGTAACGCCTGCCTATCCAATAGAAAAAATGGATTTAATGGACTTGAACTTGGCTTCTTGAACTGTGCCATTCAATTTATGAATATGCTCTGAATAATTGGTTCCACATCACCACAGACACACCAGTCGACACCAGTTTAAAATTACAACAATTTAAAATGCGGTGGCTTGGATGGGGTTTTAGATTTTAATTAGTTTTTATTTTAGTTTTAATTTTAGAATTAAATTTAGGTTTATAGTATTGTATAATATATGAAATTTTCTATCTATAATATAATAAAAATGTAATTTAAAATTGTTTATTTATCGGCGCCAGGATGGCCTATATCATGGAGTAGTATGGCTGAGCGATGATATGTGGGCGTATACTGAAACGTTACAACTGAATTCTCCTTTGAACACAAAATTATAATCTCCAATTAAACAAATCAGTCAGACACAATATGATAATTCTTTCGACAGTTAAATAATCCACATTGAGCAGTAATTTCTTAGATCAGTATATTTAAACCAGCGGTTCGTCGCAGCTGTGGTGCGCCGGTTGCCAAGAGATTGTTTTCTAATGGCTTCCTCGCTACCGTCTACGCAACGCCCCGCTAGAGGGCCTGCCAGTGCTCTCTGGTTATAGACGCGCCGTCATATTCATGCTATTCATGTTATCAGTTGGCTCGTTGTGACTTTTTCAAATCCTTTACCACCCCACCAGTTCGAAAAGTAAATTCTCCAGAGCCGTCAAAAAACTCAGCAGTTAATAAAGGAAGGTATTTGATTCATCACAATATCGGCAGATTTCCAGTAAAAATGCAAAACATTGAACAATAAAACTGAGCAAAGTTCGCAGAAACAAAACAAAAATGCTAAACGAAATTACGAGAGAAATACTTTTGTTTTCGCGTTCCGGATAAGCATCACTCTCATTTACTGAAAAGCGTTTATCAGATTCATTTGCAAGAGATGCTGAATAAATTTGTATTATTCCAACGGATCCTTTTTTTCCATTCAAAATAAATTATTGCCATAGAGAAGAATAGAGTCACTTTCGTACCTGAATTTTTTTTCACTTGGCAAATTGGTGGGACTAAAATGCGACAGTAATATAATACTAGTATTACGAGTACAACTGCGAGTTTGTTTGTGGTTTTACTTTTTGTCCTTTTATTCCTGCAGCAACGGAGTAACGGATTGACATGACCATTTTCTTGGATATTGGTGAAGGCCTGAAAAGTGTCTTAGATAAGGTACTTTTAACCAACATCCAAAAAAAGAAGGAGGTTCGGAATACGACCGGTATCATTTTTTGTGTAACAGCGTGAACGAGCCGCGAATACGAAGCTCCCCACGAACTAGAATAAGTAGGTAGTCCTATTTATACTTAAAGCGTGACATCTTACTAATATTATAAAAGCGAAAGTGTGTTTGTTGTTTTGTCCTTCAATCTCGCTGCAACAGAGCTATGGATCTCGTGAATTTTTATGTAGAAGCACTTTTAAAATCGTTTCTAGAAGAGTAAAGAGTAAATTTTTCAAAAATCATTTGAACAATGGAAAGGTTCCATACATCAGTTTACCTAAAATCGATTTGAAGCGTCTATACAAGAAAAATTGTTAAAACCGTAGAGGTTTCATTTCTAAAACATAATCACTGATATTTTTCGTTTGAGGAACTCACAAGAAAAAGATATTAACAACTTTATATGTATTTTGAGTTTAGGACAATATGTAGGTAGGTATAAAGATGTAGTCGTTATTCCTACTTCCATTTTATTTCAAGTTCTAATTTGACGATGGGATGCTTTGAGTATTAATTGGTTTAATACTCAAAGATGGGATGTGTTGATTAGTAGTGTAATAGAGGTCTATAGACTCTCTACAAAGACAAACTCTTGAATTTCCAGGCGAGCAATAACATCGAGCAATAAATACTCTGTGGATCCAAACTCAAAGCGCGGTATTGACTTGTCAAGATGTCATTATCACATGTAGCCCTGGTGATACAAAATATTATGTTCTATACACCGGATATGAATTAATCAGAAGATGGTTCATGAATTGAATAAAATCCAACCAAGGCCAACCAAGGATTTCAAACTAATTTCATATAAAAAACGAACTAATTTAATTACTTTGTTTTACATAAATCATATTATTCGTAGACGCCTCCTAAAACATTCAGGTAGAAAACCTGCCATGTTGACCATACCTAAATCATCCCCTAAATAGTCTCTTTACGTAGGTAGAACCTAAATACAATTTCTTACCCAATATCATTTCCACGTTTAGATGTTGGCTAAAGGTTCGTGAAGACGAAATTGAAAGAAAGCGTCACCTAAATTAGCTTAGGTAGTCCGTTAAAGTTAGGTAGCGTTGGTGAAAACGGGTAGTTTGCTTAAGGTATTATTTTGATTAGTCCTAATTCCTTTGATTACGACTTTGATTGAGACTAGTCTATTCAATTTATTATACTTAATGGAGAACAGTGCCTCAGGCTAAATTTTCGTCAGTAAAATAGTTCAGAAAATTGATGCCTAGAACCGTTATTTGATATTTATGCAAATTAAGCCGTCTAGCGAGGTGTCTCGAGATGTCGTTTAGAATGAACTGGATTAACATTCATTAAACTAGACCGTTTCGTGTCTTAAATTTTTTTTAAAATATATTTTTCAGTTTTAGCAAAGTTAAATTCTATCTGGCCATGTTTTTTGACAAAAAAATATTACAGCTTCTATAATGTAACTTTGGTATAATAAATAAATTAATAAATAAATAAATTAATAAACATTTATTCAGCTTTTACAACAGACAAACAAAATACAAAAGAAGGAAAAAACTTAAGGTTTTTTAACACTAAATAATATTATTGTTCATGAATAATTATAAAAAGTAAGAAGGTATTTATGTTATTGCTAAAAAGGCTACTAACTCATCATAATGCTGCAACATTAGAATGCTGTAGCGCTGATTTTCAGACATAGCCTTTAATGACGTCGCGAGCCGACCACAAGACAGTTATACAAGATAAGTAATAGATAACAATATGTCTAATAGGCATCCCTTTAATTTTAATGCATAACTTCTGTTAAAAGTTCATGTTCAAGTTAATAGGTATGTTTGGTCAGAAAGGCTACGCATAATAACTAGTGGTTCGCCCCGAACTGAGACCTCGCGGTATCCCATAATTCCCATAAGGTAGTTTTAACTATATTATATTGTAATTAAAACGCGCCGAATCTGATGACGTCAATCGTCATCTTCTTTCGTGGATGGGATGCATATTTACAATATTAAAGACAGCGCCATCTAGTAACAGTATAGTGAAGTTTTGTTAAAAACATTGATGCCCATTAAAACTCAAATAATTTCGTTTCTTTATAATATTTATCTAATCTTAGTATTTGTTGTTCAAGTACAGAATATAACTCAAATTATGTGTAAGTTTCAAGTTTTAAAACAAAGTGGTTTTAGAAATCTAGCCTCGAATACAATCTCCACTTTGAAAGCCCCTCATTTCGTATGGGAGCCCCCTGAAATAAAGATTTTTATAACTTTTTAAGCCATTTTCGGCTGGAGGCCATCGGTTTACATATCATATCTAAAATTGAAGTAATTACGTTCAGTAATTCAGAAGTTATAAGGCTGTGACAGACGGACGGACGGACAAGTGCAAATCGCTCTAGTAAACTCAGAGACCTTCGCTTCGCTCGGTCGATAAACCAGCCGCTTATCGAAGATAGTGTATTTGTCGATCCATACAGGGTACTAATTGTCTAAAACTTATTCCATTACAACATTAGCGTCAAAGTAAAATAATCCTTGATGGTATTGATTTAAAGTCACAAATTCAGTACAGCCGATTTTAATATGGAGCGTTATGGAGCGTATCGTACGTAAGAATGCATACACGAAATTGAGCTACAATTCAATGGTGTTATGGCTTATTTTACTTTGACGCTGATGTCATCGAATGAGATTACGATCAATGGAATAACTTTAAACTATAGCACCTCAGATCTTTGTCCATTTGTGGACGTCTATGGGTCGAGACGAATGTGTGTAAGTCAGTTATTTAGTAAGGAAACTAAATTTTGACAAAAAAACGTCACATATCATCATCATCATCATCAACATCATCATCATCATCAGCAACCCATCAACGGTCCACTACTGAGTGCAGGTCTCCTCTCAGAGATGGGTCATAGGACATAGTCTACCATGCTGGCCCAATGCAAATTGGCAGACTTATCACACCTTTGAGAACATTATATATGAAGAACTCCCAGGTGTGCAGGTTTCTTAACAATGTTTTCCTTCGCTGACGAAAAAAAAGCCAGAGGTGCGTGACCGGGATCGAACCTGTGACACCCCGAATATTAGGCCGCAGTATTAACATCTAAAGTAGAATCAATAATTCAGTAGAGTGAAATGACAGTTGCCAATGTTACTTTGTAAAATAATATTGACATATTTATTGTAATAGTGATGTTCTAGTTCAGTAGGTAGTGATAGCTGTAGTACTGCACTTTTATATTTCATTTTATACATCTCATAAGATCACATAATATGTAAGAGAAATAGTAATAAAGGTTTTAAAGCTGTAATAATAGAAAGCACGAATATAAATATTTAAGATCTGTTTTTAGTACTAAAAGTTATTTTATCTCCTCAGTATAGGCCGACGAAGACGAGATCAGATTTCCAAAAGATTCTAATTGCAATTCAAAATATTTTTGTATCAATTATAATAAACACAATTTGGGAATTTTCTTAGTGATGTTCTAGTTCAGAAGTGTTTTGATACACGACGTAATGAGTAAGTGATTGATGTGGATCCTTTAGTCACAACACTATTTTATTTTCATAAGAAACTGACAACACTGTAAATGTCAATTCACTCTACTGAATTGTTGATTCTACTTAAGGTTATCTATCACTTAGTAAGAGTTCCATAAATTTTTTGACCCCGACGAACTGAAATGAACACTGAACGCTCGTACTCAAACTTGTCATACTTGTTCTAGTAAACCAGACTAATAAAAATTAATCAAAGTCCATCAAATAAAGTTGGAAGAAAAAAGATATTCACTTGTATTGCCATGTAACGGTATATAATGTTTCATCATCATCATCATCATCATCTCAGCCTGCGGACGTCCACTGCTGAACATAGGCCTTTCCCAGAGAACGCCACCACACCCGGTCCTCAGCCTTCCTCATCCAGCCACTTCCCGCCACCCGCTTTATATCGTCGGTCCAACGTGCTGGAGGGCGCCCCACACTACGCTTACTAGTTCGCGGTCTCCACTCTAGAACTTTTCGGCCCCATCGGCCATCGCTTCTACGACAAGCATGGCCTGCCCACTGCCATTTCAGCTTGCTAATGGTTTGGGCTATGTCGGCGACCTTGGTTCTCTTGCGGATCTCTTCATTCCGAATCCTGTCCTTAAGAGAAACTCCTAACATAGCCCTCTCCATAGCTCTCTGAGTGACTTTAAATTTTTGGATCAAGCCTTTTGTTAGTGTCCACGTTTCAGCGCCATAAGTGAGGACGGGAAGGACACATTGATTGAAGACTTTCGTCTTCAGGCATTGAGGTATTGACGATGAGAAGACCCGACTTAATTTTCCAAATGCCGCCCAGCCCAGCCGTATCCTTCTGTTGGCTTCTTCGTCGAAATTGTTTCTACCCAGTTGTATGATCTGGCCAAGGTAGTTGTACTCTGAAACAATTTCGATTCCAACATTTTCGACGTTCACGGGTATCGGGACAACATGTTGATTGAACATAACCTTGGTTTTGTCCATGTTTATCCCAAGACCAACTCGTCTGGAAGAGCGGCTTAGGCTATTCAGCATCTGTTCCAGATCTTCTGGAGTCTCTGCCAGGATAACCACATCGTCGGCGAACCGCAGGTGTGAGATGTATTCGCCATTTATATTAAAGCCTCGTCCTTTCCAGTCCAGCGTTTTGAAGAGGTCTTCTAGAGCACTATTAAACAGTTTTGGGGATATTACATCCCCCTGTCTAACCCCCCTTCTCAAGTTTATTGGTTTTGTTTGCTGAGACTGTACTTGGACGGTCATTGACGCAGTATCGTAAATACATCGCAGCACCTCGATATAACGCCAATCGACTTGGCATCTCTGCAGTGACTCCAGAACAGCCCAAGTTTCGATAGAGTCGAAGGCTTTCTCGTAGTCCACAAAAGCAAGGCAGAGTGGGAGATTATACTCTTCCGCCTTCTGTATAATCTGCCTTAAGGTGTGAATGTGGTCTACGGTGCTGTAGCCTTTTCGAAACCCAGCTTGCTCCGGAGGTTGAAAATCGTCAAGTCTTCGGGCGAGGCGATAATATAATGTTTACTTGTGAATAATTATATTTTTGATCCCCATCTTCTGAAAATATTGGGGTTTTACACGGAAAAATACTCTGAAAAATATAAATTAAAATTAAATGTTTTCTGAATCTGAACGGTTTTTAAAAATGCTGGGTCAAAATTCGCCAACCTCCTTTGAAGATTAACATTAGAGCCTCATAGACGTGCTCAGATCGTAGAACATTTTTCAGTGTATTGTAAATCTCGTGTGAAGTGATTCTCAGAAGGTTTGATTGATTTCCAATTGCATATGTAGCGTGGCACACATCATTTGGCTGAACGAACGTCGGTTGCTCCACGCTCCAATGAGTTTTCCGTTTGATTTCAAGGGGGAGGTGTTATTTCACCTATGGTGGAGAGAATTATTTTTGGACTAGTTTTTGCCCACGTCTTAGACCGCGTTGAGTTAGGTTTTAAAAATCCCGGAGAAGCCTCCGTTTTTTCAGGATAAATAAAGCCTATGCCAGTCTCCAGGGTTTTAACTATACCCACTAAGTCCATATATTCACTAAGTCCAAGGGTTTAAAGAGTCAGGTCAGTGAGAAAAGTTTTGCAGTAACTTAGTCGATAAAGTCGATACTATTACAACTAACTAATCAAAAAATGCGTGTGGCACTCGGGGACTGCCGCGGTAAAGCTATTGCATAGCATTTTCTAGTCACACGCACACAAACACCGTGCCGAAGTCTGCCGAACTGAAACGACGGTGTTAGGTTTATTTTCGTTACGGAATTTCTTGATTCGGTCGCCGCGCTCAAAGCCCGCGATAAAAACTATGCAATAGCTTAAAAACCATATAATCAAAACCTTTCTAAAACAATCAAGAAAATATCCCGCAAATACCGTCTAAACGATTATACAAATTGACCAATCGGATCACAGCTATATCACGTGACCCTAATGCGATTTAACGCGGTGAACCAATCAAAGGGCTAAGCAAAAAACACACAAAGACTATCCAGCTTTTGAAGTGCTTTGACCCTGATTTGATTGCGCGCCTCGATGAAGTTGATAGGGATAAATGATCGCATTCTAACCATTAAAAGCTTTTAGGTTATCGAAATTAAATTTAAAAGATTTATTTCTAAAAGTCTTTGATTGAACGGCCGCGTTTAGTCAAGTGGCAATTCGTTTGGTACTTTTAGAAGGTTTGACCTTTTCAATGAAATTTTTAACGGTTGAGAGAATATTTTTTGGAACTATAGTTAGGTAAAGTAGACTTATTCACTTCATAGATAAATAGAAAAAAGTTTTTATTCGATCGACGATTCGATCGACACTCATTGTACAATTGTCGTATATAACCACTCCTAGCACATTTTGAATTTGAATAAGTATAGATATTAGTCAACTACTAACAACCATAAAAAGGAGGAAATTAGAATATTTTGGGCACGTGATGCGTAACACCAAGAAGTATGAACTCCTTCAACTTATCATGCAGGGGAAAGTGGCAGGCAGAAGGAGGCCTGGCCGCAGAAGGATATATCTTGGATTAAAAACTTGCGCCAGTGGTTCGGAAAGAGCACAAAATCACTATTTAGAGCAGCGGTCTCAAAAGTTGAAATCGCCCTAATGATTGCCAACCTTCGCAAGGAGACGGCACGTTAAGAAGAAGAAGATATTAGTCAACTAGCTTCTGCCCGCGACTTCGTCCGCGTGCAATAGTTTAACTTCACCTTCACAACCTTAAAAACACCTTCGCAAATAATGCATTATTTTAGAACAAATTTGGTAAGCATAAAAAAGGTTATACACTAGCGGCACGCTATGATGGCCGGTTTGACGTTTGTCCGCTCATGAAGTTCCGTATTAATTGATAACGACTTTGAAGGAAATAATTGTATTACTTTATTGACGATAGTGATGTGCAGAGATTCATAAATTTTATCGAATGTAGTTTTAGGTTTAGGACTCAAAATTTATTTATTAAATTGATTTCTAAAATGTATACAAGTGTAGAAAAATCAGTTTGCACCATTTAAGGGGTGAATGTACTTGTGAATATGAACAATTTTCACTATGTGGACAAACCTCTGAAATCGCAAAAAAATATCAGCTGTTTCATACAAAAGGTAAATTTTTTATTTTTATATGATATATACCACAACTCGGCATTTGGTTTTCTAAATTGAAAATTTTTAAAAATGGAATCTAATACGATCGTCACATAGGATCGCTGGCTAGCACAACTACTACCTCCGGCAAACTCGCGTCAATGCTCAATGCAAAACAAAGCAGTTTCGAATTGACGTTGCTTCGAAAAGTATAAACTGTCAGTGCAATGCGATTGTGATATAGTTTTGACCTGGCTTTGGATTTCAAATATTGATACTGCATTACTGTTGACCCTTGCTCGTTAATTTGGACTCTGTTCAAGCCCTTTGTTGTGGATTTCGTCGATATGACCGAACGTACGCAGAGAACTGTTCTAAATAGTCAGACACGTGAGTTCGTAATACGCCTTCGTAACTATTTCGATCGTGAAGCTCAAAATGGAGGGCCAATTTTACCTATAACGTCAGTGGTTGAACGCGTAGCTGATGCGCTTAATATTGGACAACGAACTGTTAGACGGATAACTAAAAAAAAATATGGCGAGACTGGCACAGAAGAAAATAAACTTCACACACCAAAAAAGAGAAAACGAGCAAAACCAGTCGTAGGCATCGATAGCTTTGATGCCGATGCTATCCGAAGACATGTTTACGGCTACTATTTACAGAAGGAGTATCCAACAAGAAAAAAGTTGGTGCATTCACTGAAGGAAGCTGGATTATTCTTCGGTGGGGAAAGTTCTTTAACGAAGATTTTGAAGACCATTGGATTTCGATACAAAAAATGTAACAAACGCAAAATATTGATGGAAAGATTTGATATAGCGATGGCAAGGTATACTTTTTTACGGCAAGTGAAAGAAATCAAAAATTGGCAAAATGTTGTGTTCTTGGATGAAACATGGCTTAATGCTAACCATACTGTAGGCCGTTCTTGGAACGATGACACAGCAGCATCTACTTCCAAAGTTCCTGTAGGAAAAGGATCGCGACTTATAATTTGTCACGCCGGAACCATCAACGGGTTTGTCGAAGGTTCTCTCATGGCTTTTGCGTCAAAAACCACTGGAGACTATCATGAAGACATGAATGGAGAAAAGTTTACTGAATGGTTTACCTCAATGTTGTGTAGCCTCCCTGAACCATCTATTATAATTATGGACAACGCCCCATACCACTCGATGCAAATTGACAAGCCACCTGCCCAATCCCAAAAGAAAGCTGATATCGTCGCATGGCTTCGTAAAAATGGCGTAGATGCAAACATGAATATGTTAAAAGCGGAATTAGTACGTCTTTTAAAAGAAAACAAACCAACCAAGATCCGATACGTCATTGACGAAATAGCATTAGAACATGGGCACAGAGTTATACGGTTACCGCCTTACCATTGTGAGTATAATGCGATTGAGTTGGTGTGGGCTCAAATTAAGGGATATGCTGCAAGACACAATACAGAACCCCCATTTACCACAAAAAAAATGCTAAAATTATTAGAAGAAGCTTGTGAACATGTGACTAAAGGAGACTGGGAAAAGGTTGTGAATAGAACTGTTAAATTAATAAGGGAAGATTATGAAAGAGATGTGAAAATAGATAATATTATAGAAAACGAACATATAATTATTAATGTAGGTGATGATAGCAGTGACGACAGTGAAAATAGTAGTATGGACGAATCTGATTAATTATGGCCTTTTGTGGCACCTTTTTTGGTATCTTTTGTATTCATATGTTTCTTGTGTGCATATAAAGTATGTATATTCATTTTCATTCAAATATTCAGTTCGTTCAAATAAATTAAATAAACATATACATTTTTGTTTTATTAAACCTATTTAATCAGGTACAAAAACAAAACTTAATTGTTTTTTGTTCGAGAATAAATTGACATTCCACATCACTATTGTAATGTGTCAAACCGGCCATCATAACGTGCCGCTAGAAGATAGACATTATGCTGTCGCGGATTTTTTTTAGAACTTTTAAAGGTGAAAAATTCTGTAATACATGATTTTTGCGAAACTTTAACCGTTTACGCAGCGCACGCAGCGGAAGCTCTCAAAAGGAAAAAAAACCCCGATTTTGATTTTGAAACATTGTTCATTGGTGCTCCGCTCCTATTGGTCTTAGCGTGATGATATATTATTATAGCCTATAGCCTTCCTCGATAAATGGGCTATCTAACACAGTTCCTGAGATTAGCGCGTTCAAGCAAACAAACTCTTCAGCTTTATATATATAATAATATTAAAAAAAAGTATAGAGTTCAGCTTGGCTAACATTCTTTACAAAAACTTGAGATACAGTAGAAAGATAATAATTAAAGCTTCATTTCACCAAATCGGTAAAATAAGTAGCGAGAATAAATAAGTAAGGAGTGGCAGCCATCAGCTTCTCATAAAAATGGTAATAGATTCAGCGCAAGTCGGAGTCAAGGCAAATGGGGCGTAGATTCATTTCCGAATGTTTTTAAATTCAAATTCCAATGATTATCGCCCGCTGTCTAAATAAGAAAACACTATTTGGTTTAATGGATCTGGAATACGTACTTCTACATTTTCGTTGGGAATTTTCACAGCGTTTTTATTAAGTCCGGTTCACATTATTCTACCACTGCAGTGCTATAGCTATAATAACAATCCTTACGAATTTTGAATGCGGACGTGCTTTTTTTGTCGGTATATTCGGAAACAGAGAATTAACGTGATTTTTTGCATGTTTATGACAAAGGCTTTTTTTTATAATTACTATTTTATCTCGGGAAAACAAAGTGTTCCCGCAGGATTTTAAAAAAACCTAACTTCTTGCACATGGCGTCGTGTGAAAAAGCTTGTGGGTCAATATTTTTGTGTTAAATGCACAGTAGAGTAGCTATTCTTATATAATGGTCTTAACCAGGGATTCCCAAAGTGGTCGATATCGACCTCTTGGGGTCAAAATCGGTTTCCCAGGGGTCGACATAAACGAGAACTGACTTTGTCGACGTTGTTGTTTGGGTCGACTAGGTCTAAAAATCAACCCCTATTAATTAACACAAGTTCTTATTTGAAACTCTCAAAATACTGTATAAGTAGTGTTACGTATACAAACTTGTTATAAGAATAACTTATGTTTCAGTAGGAAATATCATTTTTGTCTTCTTCTTATTCGTTCACTCTTGGCAGAGTGGTCGAGGTTATGACTTGGCCTTCACAGCAGCTCTTACGATCTCCTTCCAGCGATTTCTGTTGGTGGCATCACGAGAACACTCGGAGACGGATAAATTTGTGGCGGAGCGGATTGAATCCGTCCACCTAGAAGGGGAGCGACCACGTGGACGTGTGCCCTCGACTCGACCTTGTACAACGAGGTGTTCGATGGTACCAGTCTTCCTAGTGATATGCCCAAAGAACTTAAGGATTCGCAGTTGTACAAGAGACGAAAGCCTTTGCGTTATTTTCAGCTCTTTGAGTATGGAGACGTTTGTTCGATGCGCTGTCCAGCTTATTCTTAGTAGGCGTCTCCAGCACCACATTTCTAGGGCGTCGATTTTTCGTCGGTCAACTTGTCTTAGGGTCCATGTTTCAGCCGCATATAGAAATATCGGGAAGACTAGACATTTCATTAGACGAACCTTTGTATTTTTCGTAATTCTTGTACTTTATCATTTTTGTACTTTATACTATTTATTTTGTTAAAATTTGATGAGAAAATGATGTCAAGTTTCCTCACTTAACCAACCGCAAATTTTTTAAATTGGTAAGTATTTTGTATCAATAGCTTTTTTAAAGTAATTTGACTATGGGGGTCTGAAGTATCAGTTCATTTTGGGAAAGGGTATCTTGCCCAAAATAGTTTGGAAATCCCTGGTCTAAACGCTCGAAGTCAACCGTATGAAGTTTTTACCCTTTACCCAAATGAGCACCATTTGTGGTGCTCATTTGGGTAAAGAATTTGGGTTTGGTGGATGGATGATCTTATGAAAATCGCTGTTAGCCGCTATGATAACATCAGCTATATAACGGTCCTTTCTTGCCAGAGACTCATATCCAGCTGTAGACATGCGCTAGTAATGCTAGTATAGTAGAATGCCTAGTGATGTATCGGTACTGAAATAACTGAATGTTTCTTTTATAATTCAGCGCAATTTAAATCTTCTAAATCTGAATCTATTGTCATTTTGGGGCATAGTCATTTGTATTTGCGACTCAATGGTGTAAAATCATAGACGAATGATATTTACTACCGTAATTTTGTCAAAGTGTAAAATGGACTTACTGAATCCAGCCACTGGAAAAATTTTATATTTTTTTTAATGAGCTGAATAACATTAATAATATAATATTATTTTGAGCTTTCATAAATATAGTAGGTAAAATGAAGCAATATTTTATTAATGAATGAGAATTTAGTAGACTGCAGTAATTTTTTAAATACATCCAAAATGTACTAAATATCAGCAAGTGGAGTTCTTTAAATGTTAAATAAACATATTCCGTTTAATGCACCTCTTTGTGATTCTAATTTTAGCAGTCTATCTAGAATACATCAAAATACACGCGTTGTTCATAATAATTTGAAAAAAAAAACTGTTTAAGAATGAAGAAGAAGATCTTAATGCCGCACTCACAGACATTCATTAAATTACACCTCATTGAGGCCTTTACGTCTATTCTAGACGATTTAAACATTGTCTCGGAGGCATTTTGTAACTCTCCGGTGACTGTGGAGACCGATCCGTGAGCGGCAGTTACATCCGCACTTGCTGCAACAAAACCCGATGACCACAGACGCAGTCCCGGCGCTGGAACGCCTTCTTGCTCTCCTGTGCGCTAACACTTTAAACCAAGCATCGTCGTGAACTCTACACCCCTCCCACGCTTCTCCTCCAACCGTTCCTGTCATCCGCCAGCTTCTCCCAATTCTTGTGCTTTATGTTAAAATCGACCATGTCTCTCTTGGCGCAATCTTTAAAGCGCAGCCGTGGTCTGCCCACTTTCTCTTCGCGTGTGCAGTAGCACACGCGTAGTTAATGTTGGCGCAGTAGCCCCAAGAAGTATTTGCCAAGGCAGGCGAGATGAGTCCATTCTATGCAAGTGTCCCAGCCAACGGAGGCGTTTTTGATTTAATAATGCAGTAAGGCTGAAAGACTCAGTACGTTTCAGGACGTTCTCATTAGTCTCCCTATCTAATAAATCAGTGTTAAGTGGACTGACAATCTGTCTGCTAATAAACCTTGGTTAAAATTCGTTGAGCATAGTTTTTAGACCGTAGATTTTTTCAGACTTCAGGATGAAACGTATATAATACTGCTTAAAGCGTTAATAGATAGTAAGAAGCTTAAATACAAATGCAATGCAAATAAATCATTTGAATTTCAATTACTTTAAGTAAGCTTCTTGGTTCGTAGTATAGGCCCTGTTATGTCATAGACTTTTGTACTCTTACAAGAAGCTTAAATACCTACAATATAAGCTTTTTGTGTAGCAGTGATAGCCTAGTGGTTAGGACTGTGGTCTCCTATTCGGAGGGTCGCAGGTTCGATCCCGGGTACGCACCTCTGACTTTTCGGAGTCAAGTGCGTTTAAGCAATTAAATATCACTTGCTTCAACGGTGAAGGAAAACATCGTGAGGAAACCTGCACACCTGAGAGTTCTTCTGTTCTTGAAGGTGTGTGAAGTCCGCCAATTCGCATTGGGCCAGTGTGGTGGACTATGGCCTATAACCCTTCTCTGAGAGGAGACCTGCGCTCAGTAGTGAGCCGTTGATGGGTTGCTAATGATGAAGCTTTTTGTACTCTTGCTACTAAATGCCAATTTAAACAACGTCGAGTGACGTTAAAACGAGGAATACATTGAGCGTTCTGACAGTTTTTGTATTGGAAACCTGCCAAAATATCAAATTAACGCTCGGATAAGACTTATTTTACGTTGGTGAAGTCGGCCCTAAATATAATAAATAAACAACTTTTGCTACATGTCAATAAAATGAGACATACGAGTACCTTTGAGTATTAAACCAGCACGAGTACCTATTAAAACTGTGGTAAATATAAATAAAACGATTAATCAACGACATTGAGAAATCGTCTACACTACACGTACAATCGTACACAATACATAAAAGCCCATATAAATGTATCTCCAATTCAACATCAAAAGCAAATTACGAAATGAAGATTAAATTGAATCTCCAGTAGGCTTACGAATCTTTCTTGCCAATGAATAAATTAGCATTTTATCTAAATGTTGGATCTCTTTAAAAACGTTTTCCGCAAAGGAAATTGTGTTTGAGAAATATTTTCCAATATGATTGGCTGCGGATGTTTACGGAAATAAATCCATTTTCGTATGCGAATTAAGTGTTTTAGACCCATGAAAAGGAGATTATGATAGGATGATATGCATATATTTTATGATAATATTATCTTTTGCCACCGGTTTCGCTCACGTTAAGAGTCCATTATATGCAATTTGGTATTTTGTCATCGTTTTTTATCTCAGAATTTGTTAAAGTTACCACTTTAATGTTTTTTATTTTCATTTTTATTTATTTATTTATTTACATTTAATATATAGGGATTTATACAGTATCGTGGACCGTGGTGTAATCATAAACTCAGAAGTGAAATGGTACTTCTTATTTTGGGAAAATGATACCTACTTCGAACTTTTATCTTGGATTAATATGTGTTTTAAAAACACGATTGGTGAAAATTTTCTCGATAGTATATTTTTTTGAAAAATACATGTTTTGCACACATTTTGCTATTCATCTCGGGAGGAGCGAACAATTTTTGTTGGGTTTTTGTTATGTCAAGAAACCTAGAAGTATTTTTCAATAACATTTTTTAATTTTTCGATTGCTTGTTTAATTAACTTGTAATTAGGTAATAAGCAGTTTTGGCGCTTACGTCATAAAAAATATGTTGTGTCTCTATCGCTCTATATTTCTCACTCACTAGAAAATAATAATTAACCATCCCGTTCGAAGAGGGGCACGAAGTCCATATCGTAGCGGCACGCGTTGTGGCACACTCATAAGTCGATTTTTCAGGCCCCTATTTTACCCCATTAGCGGTTTAATTTTTAAAAATCCTTTCTTATAGGATGCCTACGTCTTATGATATCTGTATGACTTTCAGCCCAATCCGTCTAGTGATTTGAGCTGTGCGTTGATAGATCAATCAATCAGTCACCTTTTCCTTTTATATATTTAGAAGATGAATATATTTTTCATCTCCGTACACCTAATTTACTTGGAAGGTATAATTAAGGTTGCTTAATGTCAGCGCACGAAGGAAGATAAAGGTAGAATAAAATAGAACAGAATAGAAAAATAATCTATAAAAATTAATACCAAATAAGAATATATAATACCACACCACACCAAAAACAAGAAGTAAGAATAAAATAATTAAAAACGGCACCCGGATAGATATCGTTAAACTCAAAGAACGCAAAAATGCATAATATTATGTATATTGTATTACTTACCTACACAAAATTATTATTATTATTCACTCACTAATCTTTGTAAGAGTACGATTAGGAAAATAAATCAATTTTAAGAATAGTTAACATAATAATTTATATTAAGAAAAGTTATTATTACTATTTATTTAATTATTTAAGTATATTACTATTTACTAGTACTACTACTACTATCTTCCTCAATCCTCTTGAAGCATCTAGAAATCACGTAGTTTTAATAGTACATTGTTCTACGAGGGGTGAAAGTGACCCATTACTTACGAGGGCGTCATTTGAGACACGAGGCGAAGCCGAGTGTATCAATACGCCCGAGTTAGGAATCGCACTTTCTCCCGAGTGATACATAGTACTTTATACTACACCTACGAGGAAAATAACAGACACATTTTTTTATTATTGAAGTTTACTTTAGAGGTACGCTGTCTACTTTAGAGGTACGCAGGCAACTTTGGTGGTACGGAGCCTGCGTACCTCTAAAGTAGTCGGCGTACCTCTAAAGTAGTCACCATAGAGGTACGTCCACTACTTTAGAGGTACGTAGGCTACTTTTAAGGTACGACAGCTACTTTAGAGGTACGCAGGTAGCCTGCGTACCACCAAAGTAGCCTGCGTACCTCTAAAGTAGCCTGCGTACCTCTAAAGTAGCCTGCGTACCTCCAAAGTAGTCACCATAGAGGTACGCCCACTACTTTAGAGGTACGTAGGCTACTTTTAAGGTACGACAGCTACTTTAGAGGTACGCAGGAAGCCTGCGTACCACTAAAGTAGCCTGCGTACCTCCAAAGTAGCCTGCGTAAAACCAAAGTAGCCTGCGTACCTCTAAAGTAGACGGCGTACCTCTAAAGTAGCCGGCGTACCTCTAAAGTAGCTGTCGTACCTTAAAAGTAGCCTGCGTACCTTTAAAGTAGTCGGCGTACCTCTACGGTGACTACTTTAGAGGTACGCAGGCTACTTTTAAGGTACGACAGCTACTTTAGAGGAACGCAGGTAGCCTGCGTACCACCAAAGTAGCCTGCGTACCTCTAAAGTAGCCTGCGTACCTCTAAAGTAGCCTGCGTACCTCCAAAGTAGTCACCATCGAGGTACGCCCACTACTTTAGAGGTACGTAGGCTACTTTTAAGGTACGACAGCTACTTTAGAGGTACGCAGGTAGCCTGCGTACCACCAAAGTAGCCTGCTTACCTCCAAAGTAGCCTGCGTAAAACCAAAGTAGCCTGCGTACCTCTAAAGTAGCCGGCGTACCTCTAAAGTAGCTGTCGTACCTTAAAAGTAGCCTGCGTACCTTTAAAGTAGTCGGCGTACCTCTACGGTGACTACTTTAGAGGTACGCAGGCTACTTTTAAGGTACGCAGGCTACTTTCGAGGTACGCCGGTTACTTTAGAGGTACGCCGACTACTTTAGAGGTACGCAGGTAGGCTGCGTACCACCTAAGTAGCCTGCGTACCTCCAAAGTAGCCTGCGTAAAACCAAAGTAGCCGGCGTACCTCTAAAGTAGCTGTCGTACCTTAAAAGTAGCTGTCGTACCTCAAAAGTAGCCTGCGTACCTTCTAAGTAGCCTGCGTACCACCAAAGTAGCCTGCGTACCTCTAAAGTAGGCGGAGTACCTCTAAAGTAGCCGGCGTACCTCTAAAGTAGCTGGTGTACCTTAAAAGTAGCCTGCTTACCACAATTTTTTTTAGTATTTGTATTACTGAACTAATTTTGTCAAAAATTAAAAAAAAACAACCACGTATGTAATGGATTTTCATACAACTTTTCAGCCCGCTAAAGCACGTAAGTAATGAAATTTCATACATTTTTTCAGCCCGCAGATTTGTCTCCACGTAAAGACGTATTTTCTTTCTCGCTCTTTCTCGATATGACACGAATCAGAAGGTACTTTCCGAGCAGGTGTAGTATAATAGTAGATTAGTAGCCAAGGGCTGTAAGTCATCAATTGCAGCCCGAGATATTTAGGCGCACGAGCGCAGCGAGGGCGCCTATAGTTCGAGGGTGCAATTGATGTTTACACCCGAGCTAACTACTCTGCTTTACATCTCGATTGTGAGGTAAGTAGAAAAAACCGGCATTACAAGAATAAAACATTTTAAATTTTGAAAAGTTCTTGATATTGATGTCGTGTTTAGTACTCATAGTTGCTTTTAACATTGAAAAAATGCACCACAAACTAGATGGCTGCAGCTTTTTTGATAGCTCACTAAAGTATGTTAAGAATACAGTCTCAGATAAAGACTTTACTCGTTTTTCTTTTCGCCACTTCATGAACTCGTCGTAAGTTTTCAAATATCTCTCCTTAGAACTTTCAGGCAAAATATTGTTAATTGCTGCTTCAGCTTCCATTTTCATTGAATCGGGAGTGCAGCTTATATCTTCATCACTTGCAGAACTCATGTTTTTTCCTAATTAGCATGTAATTATAAAAAAATCCCAAAAGCAAACAATATTTAAAGTAAAAGTTTTCTATTACTGCCTTTTTTCTTCTTTTTTTTTTAAATTTTTTTTTCCAAGAACGAAATTGAGCTTCGCCGTTCGATAATTAAAATTGATGACTATTATACTCATACAAAGACAAGGCTGAATAGCGAAGCGACCTCTTTTGTCATTGGGCTGAATGCATGATGTGTATTGCCAGTATGATGGTTAGATGTACGCGAACTTTTTGAAAGAGTGAAGAGTTTTTTTTTAATTACTTACCGCCCTAGGGCTTTTCTAGCTACATTATTACCCTAGAGCGCTAATTGGTCACTTACAAGCCCCATTTGGGGGTAATAAGGACCTACTTACCGAATATGAGAGATGTAAAAGTATTTTACGTCATTTGTATTATTAACTTACACTTGATATTTACTGAATTTTATGTATATTTATTTTGTTAAATTTTGATGAGAAAACTGCGGTTGGTTAACTTACCAACCGCAGTTTTTAAGTTGGTAAGTATTTTGTATCAATAGGAAAAAAATAGAGATAGGATTTTAAAAGTAATCTGGCTATGGGTAATGGGGGTCTGAGGTATCAGTTCATTTTGGAAAAGAGGTCTCTTGCCCAAAATAGTTTGGGAATCCCTGATCTAAACCATCTCGGAAAAGAACTATCCAAAGCCTAAAAGATCTTCCCATCCATCTTCGAATAAAAAATGATGAAACAGACAGACATTCAAACATAGAAAGCGGTCAAAATAACAATCTGACCCATATGTGTTTGAAGTTTAAAACTCCAAATCGGTTTAAAACTTAAAACCATCACAAATCTCGTTCACGTCATGGACATATTTCTCACACATTTTCCCCAATACGCAAACGCCAAATAAATTCAACCAGAAAGGCGTAAATGGAAATCTGAGCATACTGAGGCTCCATCCAAATTATTTGCAGATGGAATTACCGCCAAAATGTCTTTCAATTTTGATTTACGACACAGTTTAGCGAATTTCATAGTACAGAATCGAACATACTTGCCCAAATCAACGACATGGGTTTTGCGGCAACTTATTTTCAAATTAAATATTAAAGTATAGGATCTAAAGTCAAAATCACTACTTTTTCAAGAAAAAGCATTGTTGCATCAATAAAATAATATAATGTATTGTGTAACCACAGTGACTATGTATTAGGGTGGGTCACTAATGTATGGACATTTTTTTTTATAATTTAATCATCTTTTAATAGTAATATTATGTTGTCTTAGGTCTTAACTAATAATAATTGGCTATAAAAAGTTAAATTAAGTCATGTCTTTAGCCCGCGCATGCGATTCAAAGTTTTGGAAATTTTTGAAAAAACACAATTTATTTAAAATTACATATTTTAATACGAAACCATCATACATTACTATAAAATAAACTAATGTACATAAAATGCAAAAGAAATTAATAAAGTGCAATATTTAGTTAAAAAAAATTAATTACATACTGTAACAAAAATGAACCTATTAAGTTATGGCCACAAAATCGTGCAATACAGAAGAAACAATAATGATCGCAGTGTTTTGCCAGTATGGGCCAAATTTTTACTGATTTTGGTATTTTTTTTGTTTGTGAAGTGGAAAGTAAGTTTAGCTTATCAGATGAAGAAATATTGCCTTCTGAATCACTTGAAGATGACAAAAAGTCATGTTGTTAGGTATCAGACTTTCAGAAATGTCCAAACAAGTTTTTTAGCCTTAGAAGCTTGTTATAAATTATTTTTGTGGTTAAGCTGTAAGAACACGGTCTATTTCACTAATTTGCATCTTTCAATCCTGTCGTTGTTCCACCAAAACGTCTTCTCTTCTTTTGGTACTCTATTTTCTCTTCGAAAACAGCTAAGTTCAATTTCGTTACATTTACATGAACAAATGCCGAACACAATTCTGTTAATTTGTAGAATAATATTTTTCTTATTAGTAGATATCTTTTCAATGATTTGATATGGTTTTCGCAATTTAAATAATGCACCATAAATAAATAAATAAATAACTGAATGACTCTCGTGTGTGAAAGGAGAAGAAGGGACGATTTTCTCCAAACATCTTCAACACTAGCTCGCTAATGTCTAAAAATGATGGTTCTTTGATTCTTGATTGTAAGTTATAATCTATCCTATTCATAACATTTCATGACATTTTCGTAGGTCGGCAAGATATTGTCTTGAATATCTTCTACACTCTCGATTAAAGGACACTGATAACGATGTCTTCTAGTATCCATTCGCAAACTATTATTAATTAAAGAGAAAATAGTGTTACTAGTGTTATACGTGGTACAGTACCGTTATAATATACCTGTTATAATACATTTGATACACTAAATACTAAAACTAAATTAAAATAAATGCGCTAAGCGATACGCTTACGACGAGTAGGAGTGCACCAATCATTTCTAAATTATAAAATCAAAAATGTAAGTAAAACATTGTGGGTGTTATAACACAATGTCACTAAATCTCATAAATGGCACAATAGTATGAAATTTTGCCAAAAAAAAAATTTTTTTTATTAGTTTAGTGTGTCGATACCTATTGTCACTATTTTATTAGTTTAATAAACTTCTGGATCTATGCGCGGGCTATTACACTTAAAATAAATTAATAACATTTTACACATTTCAAATTGAACTTGTAAGACAACATAATTTCACTATTACAAAAGGATTGGGGTAAAAAAAATTTTTTGACCCACCCTACTATGTATTTTCAATTTATTAATGTCGTTTGCAGAGTATAAGTTTGAAGAGATGACTATAATAAATGTCTATGGAGACAAAAGGCAGGTCCAATGGCCGTCCAATTTGTAGCGGATAACAATTTGTCTTTGGGTGATGTTGCCGGCAGTTATATGGCACAGCACAGTTTAGCAAACCATATAGTTACTCCTACAGTATAATATGTGTGTATATTTCAAAGCACTACAGAACTTATGATTATACTTATAGTACAGATTTATAAAGGTGGTGCTCTCGACATGCTTCCGCCACATCCAATTGCCAGACATGGTATAATTATTATGGAAGAGATATTGAGTCTGTGCAACGCACGCGTTTATATCAATGCCAAATTTTAAATAAATTGCGTCGTTAGTAAAAAGTATTGTGTGGAGCAAAGTTCACTTTTGTGGTTCACTCAGAGCGAAGCGAAGCGAAGATAGAATTAGTTTTATTTGAACACCTCTCAAAAATTTTCCGTGAATGAATCAAGAATCTGTGATTGAAATGATTGGCAGCACGCTGCAGCTACGTAAAAGTCTTTCAAGCCATTTACATGCAATTCAAGCCATGCGAAGGCCTAAGCCGTTTCCTCTGCGTGTTAGGACATGTTGTCAAACTGGAGAAATTGCTGAACTGTGATTTAGCCGCGTCCGTGACTTTGTGTCGTGTTTTGGAACGTAAGTTCCTTACCGCGCGGTACGGAAGGGGGCTAGACGGAAAAAATTAAGGAACCGACACTCGACATATTTTTGAAACCGACACTTTTTTGTTGAATGTGAATTTTGCATTGTGTTCGGTATTTTCGCGATACAAAATTAGGTCTTTTTTATAACTTATAAGTTATAGAAAATTAGGGAAAAGTTCCACATGTAGAAATTGTTTAAAATAAAATTGAAAATGGAAAATTCGGTCTGTCGAGCTGGGATTCGAACCATCGACGTTGAACTTTTAGGCGACTGCTGGAGCTACTAGGCTACGGAGACCTAATTTTGTATCGCGAAAATACCTAACACAATGTAATCGAAAGGAACTACGTTCCATCCAGGTGTCTCTTGACACCTCTCAAGTTTTTTTTGTTATAATTTTGGTCAATTTTATTTTGCAAGAGTTTTAAATGTTTTTGTTGGAATCAAAATTATGGTATAGGCCTTGATATACTGCAATGCGAAGTATCTCTTTCATTATTTTTCCCCAGACCATAAATCTTCTTCTTCTTAAACTGGACTTCCACATGCCATGGTCTTGTGCACCTGTATCCAGCTATCTGTGACTCGTCTGATGTCGTCGGTCCACCTATTATACTATTATGGCCCACATATTTTACTATTATGGCATAAAATGATAAAACGGAAAAAGGATACTAAAATGTAACAGCGCCATATTTCCTCGTAGTTATCTTGTTAATTTGCTACTACAAGCTATACAAGACACTTGGGAGTTGGGAACTAACGAAGGATCTTAGCGCCGCCTTCGAGGCTCGTTAGAGGTTGCATATTTCATTTCCGCTTTATATTATAATGTTGCTGACGATGCTTCCTTTTGCAGCTCTATTGTCGTGTTTGTAAAATATTGTAAGATTTTTTTTTCAGTATTAAATACTTCTTAAAGACTTTAAGCTGCTGACTGTAAAAGGTGCCCCAATAAAAATTTGCGTTGGCTTTTAGTTGGGCATTTGTCCATAGTTTGGTTAGCCAACAGTAACAACAGACTTGTCATCCCTAAAAATCGTGATGAAACCGTGAAAGGCGAGATGTGGTTGGCCTTACGAAGGGACTTACTCGGCATCACCTACCGTCTCCCAACCGTTGGCTATCGTTGTCTATAAAACTCCAACGGAAATTGCTGCTAGCTTACATCGTTTGCACTGTTATTGACATAGCTCAGCGAGTCGCGAAACTGAAGTGGAAATGGGCGGGACACATAGTTCGAAGAGCTGATGGTTGTTGGGGGCCCAAGCTGGAGTGGCGAGTGAGTAGACATTTCCTAGGCAAGCGCGCTCCATCTAAGTCTGCACCTTCACTTACCATCAAGTGTGATCGCAGTCGACTGCTAGTATCGTAATAAAAACAGCTTGGCGTATTATTTAAAAAAAATGAATTTACTCGTAAATCACAAAAAAAATATGGAGATTTACAGGTAACCATTACGTCATGGAATACATAATCCAGCTCAGTATTCATGGCGAATCATTTAAACGGACAGCCGCCACCATTTCAGCCTGCGATACGCGCGCCGATTGCATAATAGCGTATTACAATCACATTCAAGCCTAGGCCTAGATCTGTTTGACAGAAGCATGGAATTCCGATGATGATGCCCGCGGTTTCGTTGGCGTGGATTAAGATTTTTTTGATTCCCGCGGGAAGATTGTGTTAATCCTGTGTATGAGTTATCTACATTCCAAGTTTGAGATAAATCGGTTCATTTGTTGTTCTGTTTGGCTGTCTGGCTGTTTCCGGGCGCGCCTGCATGGAATGACGTTGTGTGAGAGCCCAGTGTGTGAATGTGGCGCTGAGGAGGAGGACTGACACCACGCGCTGTGGGAGTGCCCCCTCTATAAGGACTTACGGGACAAGATGCTGGACGGGATCGTTCGCGGGGAGGCGGGACCGGTTTACTACATGGACCTCGTTTCGTCGGCGGAGAACTACAACCGGCTGCGGGAGTTCGCGCACCACTGGCACAAGAGGCGAAGCGGATCGGAGCGAGCAGGGACCAGGCAAGGAGCCACAGAGCGACGACGCGAGTCAAGCCTCTACAGTGACGTCTAGCCCCAGAAGGGGGAGAGTAACACAAGGGACAAAGGATGAGAGATAAAAGAACTTGTAGGGAGTCAAGAAGGCGCACCGGGAAACATGCCAAGAGCAAGTACTGGGCGCCCTCCCAGTGTTTCGGCCCATATAACCGCGAGGTTGGAGGGGCCATGGGAGGTGGCGGTTCATTTGTTGTGACGAGATGGAGTAACAAACATCCTGGATGGATATTTGTTGTTTGTTACTCCATCACTGCACAACGATTATATGAACCGATTTGGCTGTGATTTCATCCATCTTCACAACTTTCGCATTTGTAATATAAGTGAGATTTTGCGATATTGGGTATATGATTGTTGTCAAAATGTTGATATTTATTATTTACTAGCTGATGCCCACGACTTCGTCCGCATGGATTTAGTTTTTAAAAATCCCGCGGGAACTCTTTCATTATCCGAGATAAAAAGTAGCTCAACCGGTCTGAGGAACCACTACCACATCCATTACTATACCCATGCAAAAAATCGCATCAATCCGCTGTTCTGTTGCGACGTGATTGAAGGACAAACCAACAAACAAACACACTTTCGCATTTATAATATCAGTAATGCTTTATTATAACACTTTTTATAATTGTTAAATTTTTTACCATACTTAACCAAAGACAAAATTACGTTTAGCTGTCATTTACGTTTTGTTATTCCACTGTCATTTGCGTTTTGTTATTCCATGTCAGATGCGTTTTTTGTTATCCCACGTTGTATAGTGACTTGACGGAAACGCGGTCGAACGGGATAAAAAGTATCCTATGTCCGTCTCCTGGTTCTAAGCTACCTCCCCACCAATTTTCAGCCAAAGCGGTTCATCCGTTCTTGAGTTATAAATAGTGTAACTAACACCACTTTCTTTTATATACATATATATATATAGATAACCGAAAAGGTAATATGTACGAATAACATTTGTAAAAACAGAAAATAAATCGGTCAAAAAACAAATAAGTTTTATGCTGTTTTACCATGGTTTTACTACGACTGTATCTGTCTCTTTCTAAAACGAAATTTTCTATGAAGAGTTTAAGGAGCTTTCAAGCTTTGTGTTCTGACGTCACAACACAATAGCGCTCTCTTTGTCTTTATACTACCGAGACTAGTTGAGATATTTAAAAAAGAAAAATGCCATAGTGTTACGATATTAAAAAACATTATTTTAAGTAAATAAAAAAATTTCAGTCAAATACCCAATACCATGATATTATATCATCAGCATTAGCACCCATCAACAGCTTACTACTGAGCGCAGGCCCAGACCGCAGACTATGCTGGCCCAATACAAAAGACCCCTTGAGAACATTATGGACAACTCTCAGGTTTCCTCACGATGTTTTCCTTCACCGTTGAAAGCCGTTGAAGCATATTATTGTGATTCTTAATTGCTTAAACGCACATGCAAGTAGATGAAGTTAAGTAAAAAAATGTTTAATTCCTGGATATTGGTATCCAGAAGAGACCGGAGATTGCATGTGAATGATATGCAATACTAAAGATATTGCATGTTGTAATGAAAATTGCATGTAAAAATTACCCTCATAAATTTGCGCAGATCAACTGAATGGTATTACACAGAATGAATTACAGGAATCAGTTTACATTTATCTGTAAAGGATTTTTAAACACGTGTTCAAGTATTAAAATAACCATAATTATTATGGTTTAAACTAATTTTTTCCTTTTGTAGTTTGAAGTGAAGTTATGAAGTAATAGACGTACAAAATTTCCAGTGACGTTTTTGCCGTTAATTGAATTTAATAAATCTAAAAGTTTTATGTTAAATCATTATAATTTTGTAATGTAACCTAATAAAAAATGTAGAAAATATATTTTTTGATGAAAATTACATTAAGTATACAGTTCCTAACTAGCAGTGATAGCCTAGTGAACCTCCTATTCAGGGGGATCGCAGGTTCGATCCCGTGTACGCACCTCCGACTTTTCGAAGTAAAGTGTGTTTAAGAAATTAAAATATCACGTGCTTTAACGGTGAAGGAAAAGATCGTGAGGAAACCTGCACACCTGAGAGTTCTCCATAATGTTCTCGAAGGTGTGTAAAGTCCGCCAATTCGCATTGGGCCAGCGTGGTGGACTATGGCCTATAACCGAAGGGTTAGAGGCCATAGTCCACCACGCTGGCTCAGAGAAGTCTGAGAATAGACCTCGCTCAGTAGTGAGTCGATGATGGGTTGATAATGATGATGATGATGATGATACAGTACCTATACCCTGTCCATCTGTTTGTCTCACTATGTGAGTGTGAGTGAGACTGAGCTGTCAAAAAGAAAATAAACGGTTGAACGAAAAAGTATGTTAGTCTGCCGGTTTGCATGGTGGGGGTGGCCATACGGAAGGGCGGAAAATTAAAAAAATATATATCCGAGCGCGTCAGATATTCAAGGATATTATTTATTAGTGACGGGCAACTACGGAACCCAACACTTACACGTACTGACCGTTTATTTTTGTAGCTATGTATGTTATGTGGTGTTTAATAACAGTATGTACTAATAATTACTCATTGGAAACGGTCGAACTCTCAAACTAGTTACTGCGTCAATTAAAACTTCGCGGTATTTGATTAAAAATTAAGTCAACATGAGTTTGGAATACAAATTTGGTGATCCTCGAACACGCTTAAACAGCTGAACTACGGAAACATGTTCTAAACTACGATACACTAAATTATTATAAGCTCCACTGGCGATGCAGCGAGTCATGCTCACATCATAAGACCAAATAGGTGAGTACACAAATTTTTTGGAACGAAGTTCCCTATGGCGCGTTGCGGAGGGACTCTAGCCGGCAAAAAACGTCCGTAACGTTATGAAAAAAGCGTAAGATTTGGCCTAAGAATCATATATAATAACTTCAATAAGTTGTGCATGGCCTCCGTGGCGCAATCGGCTCGCGTGCGGCTGTTAACCGAAAGGTTGGTGGTTCGAGCCCACCCGGGGGCGCACAATTTATTTTCATTTTTTATTTTATAAAATTATTTTAATTTTAATATTTTATAAAATCTATATTTAGGCTTCCCTGGGGTCATTTTGATTTTTATCGATAAAAAATCATGATAAAAATGTATACCCGAATAATTATTTTCTTTATACCTCGAATAGAACTTGAAATTAATATTTTTATAACAAGGAACTTCGTTCCTATCTGGTGTCCCACGACACCACATGACTTTATTAATATTGAATTACTACTTCTTAAATGAAAACTACAATAAATCTTCATCGATGCCACCGCAGCACGGCGTAGTACCGAATTCGTCTCTAAACTGCAAGCTATTTTTTCTATAAAACTTCGTCAAAATCGGTGTACATAACGGTTATGCCGTGAAAAGGAAACCAATAGACAGTCAATTTTAAGTCATATGTATTAATACTCGTGTAGCCCCAGGAAATCTATATAATGACGGATTACGTACATTTTCGATGAAATCTCTACAATAGACGCATTCTTGGGTTTACCTTTGTCAAAATACCTAGCGCAATCACTAAATTATTGTATCGCTGAATTGAAAAATATGAAATAGAATTTTAGCTCTTATCTAAACGATATATGATGTATATTTCCGTGTGTCATTTTGTATTCAAAGTGACCCTTTACAACAAAGGCGATGGCGGCTTTTGTCAAGAGCCATCACTGTCCTTTGAGCTTTGAGTGAAGGTCCTCGTTTCTAGGAGATTATCTTTGCCACAAATTAGTCAAACTTAAAATACCTTTATGTAAGTGAATTGAAGTACTACCTATAGGCTTTTGCCCCCAACTTTGTTGGCGTTAATTTATTTTTAAGTTATAAAAAATTAGGGAAAAATTCCACATGTAGAAATTATCTATATATATAAAAGAAAGTGGTGTTAGTTACACTATTTATAACTCAAGAACGGATGAACCGATTTGGCTGAAAATTAGTGGAGAGGTAGCTTAGAACCAGGAGACGGACATAGGATACTTTTTATCCCGTTCGACCGCGTTTCCGTCAAGTCAGTATAAAACGTGGTATAAAAAAAACGCACCTGACATGGAATAACAAAACGCAAATGACAGTGGAATAACAAAACGTAAATGACAGCTAAACGTAATTTTGTCTTTGGTTAAGTATGGTAAAAAAATTGACAATTATAAAAAGTGTTTTAATAAAGCATTACTGATATTATAAATGCGAAAGTGTATTTGTTTGTTGGTTTGTCTTTCAATCACGTCGCAACAGAACAGCGGATTGATGCGATTTTTTGCATGGGTATAGTAATGGATGTAGTAGTGGTTCCTCAGACAGGGAGAGCTACTTTTTATCTCGGATAATGAAAGAGTTCCCGCGGGATTTTTAAAAACTAAATACATGCGGACGAAGTCGCGGGCATCAGCTAGTTTAAGACTGTGCCGAGCGAAATGTGCCAAACAGGCAGTCACAGTTAAGTTGATAAAATCAACAGCATTTGTTCAATACATCTATAATATATACATTAACCATAACGAAGAATGCGTTAACAATTACACCGTGGAAAAAACTTAAAATGATTAATATTTTAGCCTACAAAATTACATAAAGTTGGATGAAAACTGCAAAAACGTATGCTGGCGTTAAGCGATTATTTATCTTATAACAATAGAAATCTAACGTAATTTTCAGTTCAAACAAAGCATGAATATTTATATTATAATATATCCGTCTCAAATATTTAAATTACTGTATGACCATTAAGATACATATAATATCAAAAAGCACTTCAAATCTGCCATACATTTTTGTATGGCGGCCACGCGCCGGTTTAAATACGCGTCGTTCGTGCTCTGTGATTCAGTCGTCCACGAGTGTTCAGAGTGAGTCCACGTCACTTTGCAGAACAACCCACCGATCGCGTCTCGATCGTAATCTCGTGTACGTCTATCGACAAAACGATGTAAGTATTTTTTGTGAAAAAACACAAAAATTCTTATATCGCGTATGCTGTTGAATCTATTGACAATAGAGCAAAGTAATGTACTACAAGTTTTATAGAGGACATCAATATCTACAAAAAAGTCGGCAATACCATAAATCTAACTATTACAGATATGTCACAATAACTATATATTCGCCCTATAGTGAATAAGAATACGCTAGTGTCCGTATATCTGTCTGTTCCCTCGTAGCTCCCTAACGAATACACCGATTTTGATGCTGTTTTTTTATATTTGAAAGACGTGATTGAGATGGATCTTAGCTATGATTTACGAAAATCTGCTTAGGCGTTTGAAGAAGATGAAGCTCATTTCCTACTTGTCCCCGCCATATTGTTTTTTTTTTGTTAATGGACTGATTTCGTTCAAAATCGATATTTAGGCTTCTCTGGGGTCAAGAAAGAGGAAATCGATGTCAAAATTTAAAAAGTCACCGCCATATTGAAATTCTATATTATTGGACCGATTACGTTCAAAATCGATATCTAAGGTGCCCTAGGGTCAAGAAAGAGGAAATGGTTGTCAAAATTTTAAAAAGCCCCCGCCATATCGAAATCCTTTGTTATTGAACCGATTTCGTTCAAAACCAATATTTAGGCTTCTCTGGGGTCAAGTAAGAGGAACTGATTGACAAAATTTTAAAAAATGACCGCCATATTGAAATTCTTTGTTATTGGACCGATTTCGTTCAAAATCGATATTTGGGCTTCGCTGGGGTCAAGAAAGAGAAAATGGATGCCAAAATTTTAAAAAGTCACCACCATATTGAAATTGAAAAATTGGGTTAAGAATTTCAATATGGCGGTCACTTTTAAAATTTTAGCATCTATTTCCTCTTTCTTGACCCAAGGGAAGCCTAAATATCGATTTTGAACGAAATCTGTCCAATAACAAAGAATTTCAATATGGCAGTCACTTTTTAAAATTTTTCCATTTATTTCCTCTTTCTTGACCCAAGGGAAGCCTAAATATCGAATTTGAACGAAATCAGTCCAATAACAAAGAATTTCAATATGGTGGTCACTTTTAAAATTTTAGCATCTATTTCCTCTTTCTTGACCCAAGCGAAGCCTAAATATCGAATTTGAAAGAAAGCGGTCCAATAACGAAGAATTTCAATATGGCGGTGACCTTTTAAAATTTTGCCATTTATTTCCTCTTTCTTGACCCAAGGGAAGCCTTAATATCGAATTTGAACGAAATCGGTCCAATAACAAAGAATTTCAATATGGCGGTCACTTTTAAAATTTTAGCATCTATTTCCTCTTTCTTGACCCAAGGGAAGCCTAAATATCGAATTTGAACGAAATCGGTCCAATAACAAAGAATTTCAATATGGCGGTCACTTTTAAAATTTTAGCATCTATTTCCTCTTTCTTGACCCAAGGGAAGCCTAAATATCGAATTTGAACGAAATCGGTCCAATAAAAAAGAATTTCAATATGGCGGTCACTTTTTAAAATTTTGGCAACCATTTCCTTTTCTTGACCCCAGGGAAGCCTAAATATCGATTTTGAACGAAATCTGTCCAATAACAAAAAATTTCAATATGGCAGTCACTTTTTAAAATTTAGCCAATCAGTTCAATTCAGCGGGTGGCAGCCCACACCTCACCTCCTAAAATCTTGCCTCGCGCACAAATGCCTAGCCTTAACAATTATTGTGTTTACATGATGACCACCAATTTTAAAAAATATGAGTTACGTTCTTTTGCGTACAGTCGGCCGGTTAAGCTAGGCAATCTCGCTGTTGTGTGCGTGCGTTCACGACTTGACGCACACGTCTAGCGAAATACCTAAACAGCGCCCGCGTCTTATGCTCGGCGCAGTCTTAAAATAAAATTGAAAATAGAAAATTCAGTCTGTTGAGCTGGGATTCGAACCATCGACTTTTAACTGTTTAGCGACTGTAAAAACCACAAGGCTACTGAGATCTAATATTTAGTGTGAAAATATTGAACACAATGCCAAATTAATTAATCGAAAGGAACTTCGTTCCATCCGGGACCCCTCTCAAGTTTTTTCGTATAAACTAGCCCTTTAGTGCAATATTGATATTAAAATTTACAATGCAGTTTGAAATGGAAGTAGTCTAACCTCAAAGGAAGTTCAGAACTGGGAATTACCTTCACAGCATTTAATATTATAATAAGCTGACGTGGGTGAAATTATTAT
Organism: Oeneis ivallda; assembly: GCA_029955525.1. Lineage (NCBI taxonomy): Eukaryota > Metazoa > Arthropoda > Insecta > Lepidoptera > Nymphalidae > Oeneis > Oeneis ivallda. The sequence goes on from JARPMR010000015.1 coordinate 4,663,985, forward strand.
ACCTGTTCTATACTCCGAAATGTGCATATAATTAGGTTCAAATTAATTGCTATCATAACTGCTAATGTTATTAATTAGTACAATCAATCTATCAATAATAATATATCAATATCAAATTAATATCAGTAACAAATTACGAGTATTTATCATGTAGTTATATGCCATTCCATAAAAATGCAATATCATGAAAGAGATTTATTTTTATTTCAGTATTTTTAGGTCTGCCATGAGAGAGTATGTACCTCTCTAGGTGAGCCTCGCGCTCCGACATATATAAGCTCATTTTCACTATAACGAGTTCCTTTTATAGCCAAAACAACGGTTTTCTCAGCGTTTGCTCATGTTGAGTTGCTATTTAGACGTTCTGCATGAAATTAAGTTAAAGTAAATAGCACAATAATATGCTACCATTACGAATTTTGTAAAAATGCTTGCGTATTATTTCGTACAATAACTGCATTTTTACCGCATACATAAATTGTGTTTGAAGAATAAAAGATTTAAACCTGTCATCGATTTCCATACTGAGTTTCCCGCTTATTAGGGTTCCGTACCGAAATTGTAAAAATGGAACCCTTATGGCGAGACTTTCTCCATCCGTCCGTCCGTCCGTCTGTCACAGTCGATTATTTTAGTAACTATTAAAGCTATCGACAAGAAATTTGGAAAAGTTGTATATAATAGTGGCCCAACATCATTGAAATAAAAAAAATCGAAAATTATTTAATTTCAAAGTAAGATGACTATACCGATTGGGGTATCATATGAAAGGACTTTATCTGTACATTCTAAAACAGATTTTTATTTATTTAAAAAAAAAAACCGACCCCCTTTTACTTCTACTACTTTTACTTCTGGAGTACGGAAGCCTCGGTGCGCGAGTCCAACTCACTTGGTCGGTTTTTTTTCTTTAATTCAAGACTAATAGTACTAAATGTTGATTACAAATTCATTGAAGTTCCCTTTTCACGAAAACAGATTTCGACATGGCAAGAATAATATAGCTTCATCTTGTGAAAGGCCGTAGGTATTTTTATCCCGGATTGATAATAGCTATTTATGCAACTGCATCGTAATGAGGGTCATTTTAATTCGAGTGCTGTTTTTTGATACGAGGCTTGCCGAGTATCAAAATAGGATAGTACGAGAATTAAAATGACTAATTACGTTCAGTTGCATACAAGATTTTATCTACGACAAGGAAAATAAAATCATTAACAAAATACGCCGTAGGCTCATAATATAAAACAAAAAGTAACTCCGTAAGCCGCCACCAGCCGCCTGTGGCGCCTCTGTCATATCAACGGTACAAAAGTGCCAGAACTCAGAGCCTTAGCTTTAGGTATCCTATTTTAAGAAGATAACCATTTCGATTCAGCTCCCATACAACGAGCTGCATCGAAATGAGAAGCAAAACCGAAAGAGGGTTCATTTCGATTCAGCTGTCAAATTCGAAATTGGAACTTTTCGATGCTGGAGTAGATAATAGCTATTTATGCAACTGCATCGTAATGAGGGTCATTTTAATTTGAGTGCTGTTTTTTGATACGAGGCTTGCCGAGTATCAAAATAGGATAGTACGAGAATTAAAATGACTAATTACGTTCAGTTGCATACAAGATTTTATCTACGACAAGGAAGTAAAATCATTAACAAAATACGCCGTAGGCTCAATAAAGTAACAAAAAGTAACTCCGTAAGTCGCCACCAGCCGCCTGTGGCGCCTCTGTCAACAAAAAGTAACTCCGTAAGCCGCCACCAGCCGCCTGTGGCGCCTCTGTCATATGAACGGTACAAAAGTGCCAGAACTCAGAGCCTTAGCTTTAGGTATCCTATTTTAAGAAGATAACCATTTCGATTCAGCTCCCATACAACGAGCTGCATCGAAATGAGAAGCAAAACCGAAAGAGGGTTCATTTCGATTCAGCTGTCAAACTCGAAATTGGAACTTTTCGATGCTGGAGTAGATAAAATATTTTAAAAACCCAAGTCCATGTGGATTGTGGACGAAGCCGTGGGCATCAGTTAGTCTAGTATTTTTAAATTGGTTTTTGAACTAATCACTACATCTATACTTCTATACTAATATTATAAAGAGGAAAGATTTTTTGTTTGTTTGTTTTTTTTTTGTCTGTTTGTACCGAATAGGCTCTGTAACTACTGGACCGATTTTAACCATTTTTTCACCAATAGAAAGCTAAGTTATTAGGAAGTAACATAGGCTATAATTCATTGTCAAAAAGTTAGAGATCCTTAAGAAAATTGCAATAATAGAACCCAAAGTAGAAAAATTTTGCCTATAAAATGCATTATTGGTGTGTGCTGAGAAAACTACTGATGATACATAAAAATGATGTACTACATGATTAAAGTACTCATTATTTTCTACAAAAAAAACCCCAAGGGAATATATCTAACTATCATATTTAAGTCACAATAGTAGCTTTTGTGTTCTAAAATTTAATTAGATCGCCTTTATTATCGTGGTATTAATTCTTCCTTGCTAATACGTCATACTAATATTATAAATGCGAAAGTGTGTTTGTTTGTGGGTTTGTCCTTCACGCTGCAACAGAGCTACGGATCGTCGTAATTATTTGCATGGGTATAGTTGAGGATCTGGAGTGACATAGGCTCCTTTTTATCCCGGAAAATCAAAGAGTTCCCGACGGATTTTAAAACTACATCCACGCGGAAGAAGTCGCGGGCATCAGCTAGTATTATTATAAAACAAAGTCCCCCGCCGCGTCTGTCTGTCTGTCTGTTCGCGATAAACTCAAAAACTACCGAACGGATTTTCATGCAGTTTTCACCAGTAGATAGGGTGATTCATGGGGAAGGTTTTATTTCAGTGTATAATGTGTTAAGGTTTTGTGTAAATTAGTTGAAATATGACGATAATTGTTGACAATGTCGGAAAAATTCAAGCCGCTTGGGGGCTTACATCGAAAACGCTGCCTAATCCCTCTGAGATATAACAAAACAATTTATGGTGATGGTATGGTGGGAATTGGGATAAGTCTTCACAGAAAAGTCCGCGATGGCATATATCTATCTTTTAAGGATAGCTCACTAGTCACTATACCCATTTTAACTTCTAAAAAAATGGTCACATACCATGCGGTAATTGGAAATCTATTTAAAGACGGATACAGTATTTCTCCTTATCAACTTAAATATGTTAGTTTTTCATGCACATTATTTTTTTAATTTACTTGTAACTTTTAAGATTTTGTTAATTCAACTTTAATAATATTATCAGTCATAATTCCTATTGAACGAGGTACCTACTATTAGGTTGTAGAACTAATCATTAGTTTCCTATTAAAATAAAAGTTATTTTAACATTATTTTTATGATCCAGATGTCTCTGTCATTCTGAGGCTAATCCCTTTCTTAATTAAACGAAGTCGCGAACGCGAAGTTCATTAGAAATTAATTAAATCGAGCCAAGACGGTAGCAAAACCGTGATTATGTTCCAATGGAGGCACTCGTTATACTCGTTACACGAGGTTACCTTGTAGAAATTGGATTACCGAAGCCCGATATCCAAATATAAAACCATCCATTTCTAAATAAATTCAACTCTGAACTAATTCGAAGCTAATTTCTGATGTGAAGCCTCAATAGTTCAAAGTCAAAGGGCAGACTTCAATCCGAAAGAATTTTAATCAAAGGGTTACAACCACAGAATGAATAAGGTAACAAGAAATTGTATCTGTGATTGTAGCATCCGAAGCAACGTAAATTAAACTCTAATGCTACGTACATAAGTTTGATTTGTGAATACCTATCTACCAAGCCTATTTTCGGTCATGGCAACCAATACGACTTGACAACTACGTTAGCAATCATATTATCTTATAATACATATTATAAATGCGAAAGTGTGTTTGTTGGTTTGTCCTTCAATCACGCCGCAACAGAGCTACGGATCGATGTAATTTTTTGCAAGGGTATAGTTGAGGACCTGGAGAGTGACATAGAGGCTACTTTTTATCCTGGAAAATCAAAGAGTTCCCGATGGACTTTAAAAACTAAATCTACGCGGACGAAGTCGCGGGCATCAGCTAGTCATAGATATAGGATTAGTAGCTTAATCGCTACTAGATACCGCCATCTTATAATCAATAGCTCCTTAAATGCAACAACATAATGTCATAGTTTGTTTGAAAACGTCAAACATTGGTTGCTACGAGACTATGTGGGTACGCCAGTTCATGCGTACTATGAATTTCCACAATCTACTAGTACACCGACGGTATCTAGTAGTAGAAGCGACTACCAATCCTAAATCTACGCTTTTTACATTATAATTAATGCGAAAATGTTGCTTATTTGGGCCTCATAAGGCTCAGGGTCACTCAGCGGGCGATGGAGAGAGCTATGCTCAGAATATCCCTGCGAGATCAAATCATAAATGAGAAGATCCGTAGGGGAACCAAAGTCACCGACATAGCTCAGCGAGTCGCGAAACTGAAGTGAAAATGGGCGGGGCACATAGATCGAAGAGCTAATGGTCGTTGCAATCCCAAGGTGCTGGAGTGGCGACCCCGCACTGGGTAGCGCACTGCTGACAGATGCTCCACTAGTACTCCACTGGACCAACGACATCAAATGAGTCGCAGGGAGCCGCTGGATTCAGGCGGCGCAAGACCGAAGCCTGTGAAAGTCCATGCAGGAGACCTTTGTCCAGCAGCAGACGTCTATCTGTTGATAAAGAAGAAGCTTATTTGTTGGTTTGTTGATTTGTCCTTTAATCACGCAGCAACAGAGCAACGGATCGACTTGATATTTTGAGTATAGATAGCTGTTGCAGACCTAGAAAGTGATAATATAAGTGATAATATATAATATACTTTTTATACCGGTTATCATGGGATTTTTAAAACCCTGACTCCAAGCGGATGATCACGCTGGCGATGGCCGATTTAAAATTATTTTTCACTCTGCTGCCGCTCTAATCCATTTTCTGGAAAGTTCGTTAACTTTATCTCGGGCAAAATTAATCGAGTGTACGCTCAGCTATAACTTGATATTGGCGATATCTTTCAGTAATTACCTACTAGACGCGGAGGGCTATTTTTCGCTACTCGATTTCATGAGCGTTTCGTCCATCAATATTTATCCAGGTTATGTTTCATCAATATTTTATTTTCATCTTCATCTAGACTAGGTTACGTTTGATGTTGTGAAGTGTGAAGTATCATAGTTTTAAGCATGGATTTAGGATGATTAGGATCGGTAGCTTAATCGTTACTAGATGTCCTTGGCACAAACAATGTTCAATATGGGAATGAATCATCGAGCACCTACCTTTGAGCGCCGTGCGAGTTGTAAGCCTGGCCCGGCATAATCCGTCGATGTCTTCCCGATATTTTCACACAATTAGAATGTCACTGGTCCCGTTCGTCAACACTATCACGTTAACACAAGCAAGTATCCGAAACCACCAGTTAAAGTTTGGAATAAAAAGAGGAATTAATAAACAATTGCACTGCAGCGCGTGTAATGTTCTACATTGAAGTGAGTTCAATCATAAAAGTAGGTAGTCATCAATCTAGCCGCTTCAAGCGCAGTGGCTCGCAAGTCGGCGGCTGGAGGGTACTCAAAAGATCAACCCACAGTAAACATAATGAATTAATGATGTTATTAATATGCTAATAAAAAAGAAAGAAAATCACCAAATTGTGTGTCCTTTTATTAATATCTCTTCCGGTACGGAACAAACAATAGCACCTTAAAGCGGCGGATAGTTTGTTTGAAAACGTCAAACATCGGCTGCTACGAGACTATGTGGGTACGCCAGTTCAGGCGTACTATGAATGACCGCAATTTACTAGTACGCCGACGGTATCTAGTAGGTGCGAAGTGACTACCAATTAGAGATGAAACGGATAGTGGTTTGGCCGGATACCGGATAACGGATATTCGGCAAGCTACGAGGCCGGAGCGACGGATATCCGGCTGCCGAATATTCGGCTCTTTACATACCGCGATCAGTTGATTAGAATTGAATACAGGCGTCATGAACGAGATCGGTAATATTCGGGCGCTTTCGAGTTTCGGGTGTTGTCGAGACGAATGTACGAAACTAAGCGGAGTCGACTCTTACCAACAAATGCGGAAAATTTGGTATTCATTCACCACAATTTAAATTTTACTAAATTTTTATAACACAATATGTTTTTGTGTGCGATTATAAAAATAAACAGTGTCAATAACTTATTATTTTGTATAATTTACCCAAAGTAGGTATAGTATTAATATTTTTTAAATTTTACTATCCGGTATAGTGCCGGATACCGGATGGTAAATCATACTATCCGGTATCCGGCCGAATAGTGAAAATAAGGCCGGATAGGCCGGATACCGGATAGTTAACGGATATCCGTTTCATCTCTACTACCAATCTTAAATCTATTGTTATAAGTATATTTTGTTAATTAACAGAATGTTCTTTTGAGAATAAGCTCTATAAACCTAACCTAAAAAAATTGACAATGAACACTAAAAACTTACAATATATTATTATTATATTCATGACAAGATAGCTGGTGACTGATCTCACCTGATGGTAAGTGACGATACACTCAAGATGGTAGCGGGCTAACTTGGAAGTGGATATGTCACTTTTAATAAAATCCTCTCCTCTCTCTTTTTAATAAAATAGTCTCCTCCATGAACTTCTGTTCATGTGTGTGTGAACATGGCTTCGGTTTTATGCCGCCTGAATCCAGCGGTTCTCTGCAACTCGTTTTAATGTCGTCGGTCAACCTAGTGGGGGGTCTACCAACACTGCGCTTCCCGGTACGGGGTCGCCACTCCAGCACCTTGGGACCCCAGCGACCATCAGTTCTTCAAACTATGTGCTCCGCCCATTTCCACTTCAGTTTCGCGACTCGTTGAGCTATTTCGGTGACTCTAGTTCTCCTACGGATCTTCTCATTTCTGATTTGATCTCGCAGCGATACCTACTCCGAGCATAGCTTTCTCCATCTCTCCAACCAATCCATAATACCTATTACAAAAGGTACAAAAAATATATAGGTACCTATCTAGATATTTATTATAAAAATACTATCGACATAAAAAATCAAAAATAATAAATTTAAAATAAATAAACCGATACACTTGTAAAACACATAAAGTTTCAAAGAAAACCTATAAAAGCTTAAAGTGCAATAAACAAGGGAGGGCTAGGACTATTTTAAAGTAGTTTCATGACTGATTTAATATCAAAGTTGGCCTCGGCCAGCGACACGAGATGGTCGTTTGTTCTAGGATAAGAAACAAATCTTTTTGTTCCAAAGGAAACTTTTAAGAAAGGAAGGAAGGCATTTATTGCGCTAAAAGCTTCGCCGAACTAACTTTAAAATGGATTCAACTTTGTCCGTTGCATTTAGGGGGTGATGTTACACCGTTTTGTAACACAAACTCTGCAGTTGTTTGAAAAGTTTTACGTGATTACTGTGTTCCCTGTTATTGCGAAAGTCCCTCGTTGAATGCGTGTATCTCTATGTGTTTTTACATAGAGCCGTGCCAAAAAAATATTCTACATACTTTTTTAGTGAAGTTTGTGAATAAAGGCACAATAATACTCAAACCAAACTGGAGTGGGTATAAAAAATTCAATTAATATAGCTTACGCAAAGTCGACAAAAATTCGTTAGATATAAGAAAATTAGAAGATCCGTTGGACATATTGTCAAGAGTCTACATCTCAGTTTATTAGAATCGAATAAAGTCGTCGCTTAATAACAGGTTAAATAAACCTTTTTGGAACGTAAGTTCCTTATCGCGCGGTACGGAAGGGGGCTAGACGGAAAAAATTAAGGAACCGACACTCGACATATTTTTGAAACCGACACTTTTTTGTTGAATGTGAATTTTGCATTGTGTTCGATATTTTCGCGATACAACATTAGGTCTCCGTAGTCTAGTGGCTTCGGCAGTCGCCTAACAGTTCAAAGTCGAATATGGTTCGAATCCCAGCTCGACAGACTGAATTTTCAATCTCAATTTTATTTTAAATAATTACTACATGTGGAATTGTTCCCTAATTTTTTATAACTTATAAGTTATAAAAAAAATAGGGAAAGGTTCCACATGTAGAAATTGTTTAAAATAAAATTGAAAATGGAAAATTCGGTCTGTCGAGCTGGGATTCGAACCATCAACTTTGAACTTTTAGGCGACTGCCGGAGCCACTAGGCTACGGAGACTCAATGTTGTACCGCGAAAATACCTAACACAATGTAATCAAAAGGAACTGCGTTCCATCCGGGTGTCCCTTGACACCTCTCAAGTTTTTATTCTTAATATAATAAATAAAATAACATTACCCGATTAAAGTATCTTTAAAGCTATTACTCGCAACTTAAATTTTAAGTTGACGAAAATTAATTATCGCCGTCTCCGGCTAACTTTAACTAATAAACTAAATTATTAACTTTAGACGTATAATTATTCAAAGCTTACTTTTGACTTTCATCTTCTTAAAATGTTACTATTGAATTAGCTACAATTTTGATTTTGATCTAAACCATATTATTTGATACAACTTGGAGTAGATTTAGATTTAAAAAAATGATTCTTCATACAAAACTTCGTACATACATCCCTTTAGGGATGAATTTTGAAAATTCTTTATTGGAACTGTAACTATGGTCAAGCACTCTAACTCTGGAAAATAATTATGATACGCTTCGGTGTGACACTGCATTATGATATACAGTAAGGAAATCTCTTTGGAAGCGAGCTCTTAATCTTATTGTTCTTTACTGTTTTCCTACTATACCTATTGCTAGTAGACTTTGCATGCCAACAGAGAGTATATTGCACTGTTTTGTCTTAGGACTTTGTTTGTTAGAGCGGAGAACTTATTTCTAGAATAGAATTGATATTAGATTTTATTATAAGCTTTTATTTAACTTTAGGTCAAATCTTGCAAGTAGAATAAGAACCACTACCCGGTTTCCGATTGAGCTGAAATTTTGATGTAAATCGGATGGCAATGCAATATTACTGTGACATGGAGCTGATCTGATGATGGAACTGAAAGATGACTATGGGAACTCTGTAATAAAACGACGTTAATACCATCGAATTTGGGTTCATTTGTTTTGTCTTGACAAGTACTCTAGTCATGTAGCTTTTTTTATTTACACTTTTTTTTCAAATGTGTTGCAATTGTTTGCTTAAAAGTTGATGAAATTTTACAAAGAACGATTTGTAGGCGTATTACCTGCAGTCTTTGATGGACGGGCATACTTGAGATACTTGAGAATATTCCGTAAGCTCGTGTTTCCACTCAAACGTAGGTTTGTTTTAATGTTAAAAACTAAAGCGTGTCTCCTTACAAACTTTTGTTTTAGCTAGATTTCAATAATAGCTGATGTTAAATCTTATACAATGATACCTATGCTATGGAACCCTTGGTGTGCGGTTCTGACTCGCATTTGGTATTTTTAGCCCCCGACACAAAAAGAGGGGTGTTTTAAGTTTAACGTGTATATCTGCGTATCTGTGTGTCTCTCTGTTCCCTCTTAGCAGCCTCCCCAATGGACCGATTTTGATGAGGGTTTTTCTGTTTGAAAGCTAATTTAATCGAGGTGGATCTTAGCTGTAATTTATGAAGAACTGCTCAGGAGTTTGAAGACCATTAGCTCATTAGCTACTTGATTCTTGATTTGGTCTTACAAGCTTTCAGTGGTGCGATTGTTTTGAAATTTGGTATAAATACTGTTACTTCGGATTATTTCCAAGGTATGGTAGCCTTAAGCTGATGCTGCAGTATTAATTAGCTACGGGATACCCATTTCCTCAGCAACTTACAGCAGATATAGTGTGTTTGGGCTCATTAGAATGGTCTCAATGAGTAGGTGTTTAGATAGATGACGATCGAGGATCGAGGATCGACAAGGAGGATCTGATCATGAAGCGGAAAATTGGGTAACAGGATGTCAGGTATATCGTACATAGTTCGGCCATAGATTCACATGTCGAGGATGTTTGAAATTATTAATTTAAGTACACTTGTTTAAAGTGGCGGCCGTCCGCGTCGAAATATGTGAGTATGTGATAGAAGTTAGGCATCACAAAGCGTGGCGCTCTCAAATTGTTATTCACATGAGCCAGTGCTCGATGCTCGAGTACCCCTCGATGTAGGCTGAGCACGTCACAAAGTGGCTATTGTTTCAAAATAACTTTTCAGCGTCGCATGGATAGCTCTTTTGTGACCTTAATAACTATAAAGTTTCATGTATTTTATTTTTAGACTAGTTTTAGCCCGCTACTTCGTCCGCGTTAGGGTTTCAAAAATCCTGTGGAAACTCGGCTGTGACATTGGTGATTGGATTGGAAATTATATAAATAAGTAAATGTTTTACAGTTATTTTACTTTTATTTCACGAAGCGACGCGCGCTTTACTTGTGTATACTTATACAACACGATAGTGAAGACGAGTAGACGGTAAAATCAGTTATACCACACGAGTAATAAAGTAATGTTTACTCGTGTGGTACTACCGTGCTTACGCACACATTCACAACGTGTTTGTACACTTGGTTACCACAATAATTCGCTTCGTGAAATAAAAGTACTTACTATACATCTTTTTTAAGCTTTTTAGCTTTGTAGTACCAATAGGATCGTGGTGTTTGAAAATATGCTAATTTCAATCGATAATATCAATACACAGTCCATATAGTTATAATAGGTATCTCTCAAGTTAAATCCCCACAGCTTAGGTGGGCAGTCTAGTATCAAGTTATTTTAAAGTGTTTGTATTTGCTACTAGCTGATGCCCGCGACTTTGTCCGCGTGGATTTAGTTTTTAAAGTCCCTCGGGAACTCCTTGATTTTCCGGGATAAAAAGTAGCCTAGATGTTGACCCGAGTAATAAGCTACCACGGTATAAAATTTTGTAGAAATCTGTGCGGTAGTTTTTACGTGAAAGGACAAACAAACAGACAAACAGACAAAAAAAAAGTGTGTGTCAGCTCCGGCCTCCGACGCACGACTGGAGTTTACGCGCGACGCTATATCCTTCTCTATGCGCGCGACTCGGGTCCGAGCGCGCCCCGACCGACTTTTGCTTCGGGGACCCGATCGCTACGCGCTGGGCTACCCGAAGCAAAAGCTCTTTCGCACGAAAACCAACCTTATTTACTCAACGTTAGGGTAGAAATTTCAACGTTGTGAAAAACGTAACAGAAAAACGTAACGAGCTCATTGGTAAATTGATTTCACTGCCCGGATTTTTCTCATACCGGGCTGCTAAAATCGATTCTTAAGGAGTAAACTCCAAAAAAATTTAGCTTCTGTTTTGATATCTGTATCTTGAACACAATTAGAAGCAAAAACACTTTTTTGAATCTATTTCATGTACAGAATACAGAATTGGTTTCGTTTCTGTTTTATTATATGTATAGATTAGAACAGAATAGAAAAGTGTTTTATTCAAATACACTTCTACAAAGTGCTTTTGAGTCGTCAAGTGATTCAACCGAGAAGAACCAGCAAGAAACTCTTGTTAAGTGAGATGTAGTAGTTAGCTAAGTTCATCAATCATCATCATCAATAGCCTATAACAGTCCACTGCTGGACTAAAGGCCTCTCCCAAGGGGAGGGTTTGCCCATGATCACCACGCGGGGCAGACGGGTTGGTGATCGCAGTAGACGGTAGTAGTAGCACAGAGGACGCTGTTGCCCGTTCTCCGTTATATTCCCTTAGTCGCCTCGTACGACACCCGCGAAGAGGAGGGGTGGTGACAACTGTATTCTGATCTGCCGTCACCACACGGCACGGCGTTAGCTAAGTTACTTCGATGAATATATATCCTTCTCAATCCTAGACACATAATATTATCATTATACAGCTTGACCCAAAATTGGGGAAGGTCCAGGTCAAAAGCAAGATACCTACGGCTATTATGCTAAATTCAAGGGGGTAATATAGTCAGGGGTTCCTATCTAGGTTTATTGTATAACGATCTTCATAATCTGCCACAAACAGTTTGATGACGGGTTTATCAGAGCATTATCCCTTATTATTACCAGCCACCCAATACTGTCAAAGCCTTTATCAGTATAATTTGATAGCAAACATTTTAAGTCCATAGTTTAGTGGCATTATATTATTAACGAGTTTTAAGAACAGATTATTTGTTTCACAAAATACAGATATTGAGGTCCCTTTGTAAATAGATTCATGACGTCATAGCAAAGGACGCTTTTATCCATTGGACAGTGTTTCTTCTTTAATAATTAACAAATTAAATTATTTACATTGTTAATTACACGACAGTCATAATATATACAGTTTAAAAACTAAATCTATGCGGATGAAGTCGCGGGCATCCGCTAGTTCTATAATACAATAATTTTAACTAAACTAGAACAATTATATCAGCTATTGAATAATTATGGACACAAACTACAGTTTATAAATATTATTTTAATTGTAATTATCAATATTGGACTTCCAATTAATAAATTTGTTCATCCCCGATTGAACTCGGATCAAATACAATTCAAAAGGGATTTGCTGGATTATATAAAATTATAGGAATTTTCGTCATAACTAAGCAAATTGACATTCAATATTGACTCAATATTATTATATAGTACTATTTAGCTGACTCGGCGAACTTCGTACCGTCAACTTACCTACATAAATAAAACAAATAACTACTAAAACTATCCTATCTTTCAAGTTGGACCAAATTACAGATAGTTACGAAGTTTGATCAAAATCGGTTAAGTAGTTTAGGAGTCCATCGCGGACAAACAACGTGACACGTAATTTATATATATTAAGATTTACTATTTGTGCTACATCCCGCTACTAATATTGTAAATTCGAAAATGTTAGGTATTGTTTCTTGGTTTTTCCTTCAATCACGCAGCAATGAAGAAATGGATCGACTTGATTTTTGTATGAGTGATATTGAGTGAGATATTAATATTTATTGCAGAAGACAATAGGGTTCCCGCGGGATTTGTAAAACCCTAACTCTACTCTAACTCTAAAGCTAGTTTTATAAAAAAAGTTTGTCGTCAGAGCATCAGTTGTCGTCAGTAAATTAATTGGAATTCGCTATAGAATCAGGTGCAAGCTTTATTTAGTCCAGAGGTATTTGTGAATATTCAATTCCAAATTTACTTCACCCCCAAATATGCACCTGGATCGAATTCGATCCAAACAGGAATTATTGGATCTAAATGGGTATAATGGGAATTTGTGTGGAACCTAAGCGAATCGGTATCCGTAATTGCAGCACCAGAACACCTATTTTGTGGGTAATATGGTTATCTGGTATAGCATGTTGTGGATTAAATTGGTCCTCCTATTTCGCGAATTGTGTATTGGTAATGAAATCTACCAATTGTAATGGCAATTTAGTGTAGCATTTCGGTCCATAGCTGCATTCCATTTCCATATTATAATAAGTGGAAGGTTTTCTTGGGATACCAACAGGGTTAGGTCCGGAAGGTCACTTGGCCATAATATACGACTTCAAGCACTAGAATTTTTATGCCATACAGGAATACCTTAGATAAGGTGGGTAATATGGTTATCTGGCTTAGCATGTTGTGGATTAAATTGGTCCTCCTATTCCGCGAATTATGTAATTAAAATCTTATATTGAAGAACTTAGGCAGTTTTGGCTGGTTATAGAATACTAGATGATGCCCGCGACTACGTCTGCGTGGATTAAGGTTTTTAATTCCCGCGGTAACTCTGTAATTTACCGAGATAAAAAGTAGCCCAAGTGTTAATCCTAAGTAAGAGCTATCTCCGTTCCAAATTTCAGTCAAATCGGTTCATTCGTACTTGCGTTAAAGAGTAACAAACATCCAACCATACATCCATCCTCACAAACTTTCGCATTTATAATATTAGTAGGAGTAGGATAACCAACGATTCTAATGGCAATTTAGGGTAACATTTCAGTCTACAGTTGCATTCCATTTCCATAGTAAAGGGTTTTTGGGATAATAACAGGGTTAGGTAAGAAAGAAAGAAAAAGGGTTAGATACGGAAGGATAAGATCCTTTCGTAGTTATCTAACCCTCTATACTCCAACTATATGACTATGCGACGGCTATACGACTCCAATAAGGATAGAATCTGTATTCACATTTTCGCACCGGAACAATTATTTCGTGGATAATATCTCTGCGGTTAGTCCGAGTTTTAATTCGTTTGATCGTAATAGTAAATGATGACATTAGCATCAAAGTAAAATGAACCATAATAGTATCGATTTAAAGTCACAAATGCAATACAAACGATTTTAATTTAGAGCGTTTTCGTTACGTAAACGTATTTTTTTACACGAAATTGAGCTTTAACTCAATACTGTTATAGTTTTTTGATTTGATAGTAATGTCATCGTTTACTATTTATAGTTAACTATCAAATCTTGTACTAAGCGTACAGTAGGGTTAGTACAAGATTGGATAGTTAACTATGAATAGTAAACTATGGCATTACCATCAAAGTAAAATAAACCATAACAGTAGGTATTGGGTTAGAGCTCAATTTCGTGTATGTATTGTTATAAGTTTTCGTAACGAAAACGCTCCAAATTGAAATCGTCTGTATTGAATTTGTGACTATAAATCGATACTATTATTGTTCATTTTACTTTGATGCTAATTTCATACTTAACTATCACGATCAATAGAATTAAAACTCGGCATAACCACAGTGGTTATAAATAGCAAAATAAGGAAAAAAACAAATCAAATACTACAGAAAAACCCGTTACGCACACGTTCATTAATGTTTTTAATAATACCGAAAAATACTGTTCCATTGTTTTCAGTTTTACAAAGCCATACATCAAAACGTCAGAAACAATGTAGACCCATGTTACTCGTCTGTCAATCGCACAGCCTTACTCAATGCATTGTTTTTGGACCATACTCACCTAACCGTTAACCCTATTACTTCCAGTTCACTATCTTTTTATATTGGACTGCGGCATAATTGACCAATGCAGGGTAGGGTTGCTCGAGCCATATTTTGCATTATCTTTATGACAAATCTGGTGGACGCAGAATTTTATTAAAATTTTTATTCGCTAAAAAAAATTGCACTTTAATTTAATCGAATTGAACACTTTTCTAACAGAAATACTTCATCAGTGTACTGTGTGTTCAACATTGATGAAGTATTTCTGTTAGAAAATTTAGTTTTTTAAAAATCCCGTGGGAACTCTTTGATTTCCGTGATAAAAAGTAACCTACACTCTTCAGGTCCTCAACTATATCCATTCAAATAATCACGTCGATTTGTACTTAGCTCTGTTGCAGCATGGTTGAATGAAAACTCAACAAACCAACTGTGGAGGATTCTTGTAATCCGGACCACAGCAGGGATTAGTGAAATAAAACACTTGTTGTAGTTGCAGAGCGCAGAGATGCGCTCGCCACGAAGCCTCGTTGTGAAGTGGCCAGGGGAGGCCGCTATTTATTGCTTTTCGAGACGCGCGCATACTGCTGGTTTATTGCGAGTTGCAGAATCAGTTTTAGCCAATAGGGTGCGTCTAACTATCACATATTTATTTTCGAAATGTTATAACTACGATACAGTAAGTAAACTTAACATTATAGGTGAGTAAAAACAAACCCATATGAATTTCTTTATTGGATGAAATATCTTAATCTAGATGACTTAATTATAAACACAGTTTAATACAACTTTTAAAGCTACTTAATTAATTCAATACGAAACGATAATAATTATATAATATGGAACAGTATTTAAGTATTTAAAACAATTTTAAGGATTCTTAGCTCTAGTATATAAATCAAGATAATCAAAATATAATGTGTTGATTTAAGGAAATAGTATTCTATAATATTCTTTATACAGTAAAAACCCATCATGTTTTATCAATAAGTACATATTAACTGAGGTATTATTAACATGTATGAATTAATCTTTGGGTTGAGGCTTTCAGAACCCGATCTAGTGAGATAAGTAGGCAACAATATTTAACATATGTTTATGGATTTGCATATGGCACATTAAGCATTATATATACACATTGTAGGTGAAATTGAACTTTGACTTTGAAACTCAGGACCCGATCCAGCGAGATTCAGGAATAGCTAACAATCTTCAACAGTCTCCCCCTCGTGCGAAGATGGAATCTGGAGCACTATCCTTGATGGGAGAAGATTGTGTGATCTTTACGAGGCGTGAAACAGGTCTCTTCATGACTCCAGCGGTGGTACGAACATCGACTATACGTATCTTTCCATCTGGGCCTGGATATGTCTCTACTATTTCGCCCTTGGGCCACGTGCCTCGTGGGAGGGAGTGGTCTACGATGATTACGACGTCTCCGACGGTTGGGTTTATGAAACCATCCTGTTTGTTGTTATATCTGGGGGTTATCGTTGGGAGATATTCGGTGATCCAACGCCTCCAAAAGTGGTCGGTAAGCACTTGCACTGTTTTCCATGTGGTAGGTCCGACAAGTTCGCTGTTAGTGAAGTTTCCGACTCGATACGTCCCATTCGACCTCCCAATAAGAAAATGATTGGGGGTTAGGCTCTCTTGATCGTCGGGGTCTAATGATATCTCTGTTAATGGTCTTGAATTAATGAGATGTTCCGCTTCCAACAGCAATGTATGGAGGATTTCTTCCCGAGGATGTCGCGTGTTGAGAGTTGCTATCAATGCGGTCTTTACAGATCGTACTAGCCTCTCCCAGGCTCCTCCCATGTGTGGGGCGCCAGGGGGAATGAATTTCCATTGAATTCCTTTTTCTTCGGTTCGTTCTTGCATTTTAGCGAACTCGGCTTGCATTTCCTTGTTAGCTCCGACGAAGTTTGTCCCGTTATCGCTGTATATTATGTTAGGTTTTCCGCGGCGAGCTATCATTCGTCTTAATGTAAGGATCATGTTGTCTGATGAAAGTGACGTAGCGATTTCCAGGTGTACTGCGCGCGTAGTCAAACAGGTGTACAGTGCGACCCATCGTTTATCAGTTTTCCTCCCAACAGTTATAGTTATTGGGCCGAAATAGTCCACTGCGGTACACGTGAACGGATGCTGTTTATGTTGGAGCCGTTCGGCTGGTAGATCTCCTATGGGAGCGATGGTAGGTACAGCTTTATGCGTCTTGCACCATTGGCACTCTCTCGCTACCATTTTTACTGTGGTTCGTAGCGACGTTACGTAATAGTTTTGGCGTATCTCGTTCATGACGGTGTTATGATTTCCGTGATTGTATTCTCTGTGATAATGACTGATCATCAGCTTTGTGATAGGATGTTTTCCGTCTAGTACAATGGGTCTTTTGTATGTGCCGACCAAGTTGCTTGCGGCGGACAGCCGGGTCTCTAGGTACATAATGTTGTCTTCTAAAACCATTGTTAGTCTTTTTAGGCGCGAGTCTTTGTTCATTCTTTTATTGTCTTTCAAACCTTTTATCTCGGCTTGAAAGCTATCATTCTGTATTCTCTGAATAATTAGTTTTTGCGCCTTCTCTAGGTACTCGTGTGTTAGTTTTATTCTCCGGGGAACATCTGGTGCTGTTTTATTTGTTTCCGTCGGCGTTTTAAATGGTTTATTTTTCTTTGAGCCATATGGTTTCCACGATTTGTCTTTTGTAATTCGCTTCGTAGCCGCTACTTTTTCGGGTTTAATTAGGGATTTAAAACAATCCACACTTTGTAGAAAGCGGGCCGTAGGTCGTAGAAATCTAGTCCATGATGAGAACCCTTTTACGTCAGGTAACGATTTGTCGATTTGAAGAGTGGTAGCGACCGTTTGTGCTTTCTCCTCTCCTGTAGGTGGCAGTGGTTGCTCACTTTTATCTTCGGGCCATTCGTCGGCGTTACGTAGTAAGAATTCGGGGCCATTAAACCAGCGGTGATTTATGTTGAAGTCTTTGGGTGTGTTTCTGGTAGCATCGTCGGCGACGTTGAGTTTCGTGGGTACGTATCGCCATTCGCGCGTTTTCGACAGGTCTTCTATTTCGGCTAGTCTATGTGCTACGAATGTCTTGTAGGTGCGTGGGTCGGATTTTATCCACGCTAGCACCGTTCGCGAATCTGACCAGTAGTATTTTCTGGTTATGGTGGCGTCCATCTCTTTTTGAATACTTGAAGCTAGGCGGCAGCCTAATAGGGCAGCTTGAAGTTCCAGCCGCGGTATAGACGTTTGTTTCAACGGGGCTACTTTAGCTTTCGCTGCTAGCAACTTTATTTTGACTTCGTTATCGTTGGTGGCGCGCCAATACGTAGCAGCTGCGTAGGTAGTTTCGCTAGCGTCCACGAAGGTATGTAGCTCCCCCTGGTGTAAAGAGTTCGTACATCGCGGTATGTTCAATTCTTCTAACGATTCTAAGCTTTGTAGCCAGTCTATCCAAGGTTGATTCATGTCTTCTGGTATGGGGTCGTCCCAGCTTACGCCCGTACGCCAAAGCTGTTGAATTATGACCTTTCCTTGAATCAGTATCGGAGTAGCTAGACCCATAGGGTCGAATACTGACATCACGGCACTTGCGACTTCTCGTTTGGTAGGTAGTCGTATACCGTGAATCACGTCGTCGGGTGTGTTGCGCAAGTTGAGCGTGAATTTAAGCGCGTCATCTTTGATTTGCCATAGCATTCCGAGCGTCTTTCCATATTCCTCTTGATCGCATATCTGTACTTGAGCGGGTTGTTCTGTAGCTAAGTCTCTTATGGCGGTTGGATGATTGGAGGTCCAACCTCTTAATTCGAAACCACCGCTTTTGTGGATCAAATCTACTTCTTGACTTATTTTTGATGCCTCGTCGGTGGTGGCAAAGCTTGTAGGTAATCGTCCATATAGTGGCAACGTAGTATGGCGTTTACCGCTTCTGGGTATTTTTCGTTGAAATCTTGTGCATTTCTATTTTTTACATAGATCGCGGAGCAAGGTGACGATGTTGCTCCAAATATGAGAGATTTCATTCTGTACTCTTTTGGTTCGGTATCGGTCTCGTTCTCTCGCCAAAGAAATCGGAGACTATCTCTGTCTTCTTCACGCATTATTATTCTCAGGAACATTTCTTTAATGTCGGCCGCTACGGCTACTGGGCCCTGTCTGAATCTTATCAGTACTCCGAACAATGATTGTAGTAGGTCGGGTCCAGACAGTAATGCGTCGTTGAGACTTTTGCCGCTTGTTCGCTCGGCTGCATCGAAAACGATTCTCAATTTTCCCATTTGCGGATGTACGACGGCAAAATGTGGCAAGTACCAAGTCCTTGGTAACTTTGGTTCGTTGAAGGCTGGTTCGGCATAGCCGCTTGATATGAGGTTTAATATTTGTTTGTTATAATTGATTTTAAACTCTTCGTTTGTCTTGAATTTAGCTTCTATGCCCTTCAGGCGGCGTAGAGCGTTGTTGCGATTCAATGGCATTGTTTCATTGTCGCTCTTCCAAAGTAGTCCGCATTCGAATCTGCCTTCTGGTAATCGGTGAGTTGTTTTTTCTAAAATATCCAAGGCCCGTTGTTCAGGGTCATTTTTCGGTTTATTTGGACTTATGCCCAATGAGTCTAAACTGAAGTGGCTCTTTATTAGTTCGTCGATGCTTTCAGTTTTCTTATCGTAGACGTGGTTTATAAAGAGTACCGGTTTGATTGTTTCGGTCTTACAACCGTGCAATATCCATCCCAGGTTAGTAAGAGACGCCACTGGTTTCGTGGGTGCGCCGGTCTTTAGGTCTCTGGTTACTATTAAATGCCAGTTGTCTTGGCCTATGAGTAACGTTGGCGGTGACCCATTGTAGACCAATTGGTCTTCTATCTCTGCCAAGTGAGGGCAGTCGGCGATGTCTTCTCTCCTTACTGATTGAGGTCGGAGGTTTAAGTTATTTACGGTGTTAGCTTGCAGATCTTCGTAACTTCTTGAGAATAGTCCTTTGATTCTTTGCTTAATGCGTTTCGACTGCTCTGTTATTTGTTGGCCGCTTATTCCTTCGAGTAACAAACTCTTACTCGGTCCTGTAGCTCCTAGGTGGTTCGCCACCTCTTCTAACAGAAGTGTCACTGTCGACCCCTCGTCTAACAGGGCCATAACTGTGGCTGACCCGTTCGGTCCGCTTAGTTCGACGGGTATAATTTTCAGATAAGCTCGCGATGTGCCGATATGGTTGACTGACACGATTTTACTAGCTTCGGGATTTAATCTGTCTTGATGTAAAAGCTCGTGGTGTTTTCTAATGCATCCGTCTTTACCACATGGTTTCGATTTGCATGTGAGATGCCGGTGGTTCGTTTTTAGGCATTTGAAACATATCTTGAGTCGTTTAACGGTCTCCCATCTGTCCTTGACTGATTCGTTCGTGAAACGGCTACACTTCGATATATCGTGCGCTTGCTCACACAGTAGGCACTTTGGATTTTCTAACGTGGAGGCAGCCAACACGATTTGCATCTCTTCTTTGAACTCGCTATCGTATGAAGAGTCCGAGTCGCTCTCATCATGTTGGGCTACGTTCACTCGCGCTCTTCTTAGTGGGCGGGACTTGAGTTCTGTTTTGACCCTAGGTTTTTCGCTGAAACCGGGTTCGTCGAAATCGTTCGATATCTTCGTTAGAAATTCCGATAGTAACTTGAGCATTGGTTCTTTTCTTCTATTCGATTTGAATTCTTGCCATCTGAATCTTACTAATGTGCTCATCTTGTCTATTATCTAGTCGGCGATTTCAGTTGAGTATAGGTATTCCAGTTGGTCGAGTTGTTTTATTGTATCCACGGTATTGAATACAGCGCTGGCGAAGGTAGGTACCTAAGACTTAAAAGGTATAGGTATACCTTTTAAGTCTTCCGTCATTTTAGGTAGTTTATGTAACTCGGCGATTAATCCTTTTATTATATAGGTCGGTTGGCCGAATCTTCTTTCCAACTCGTTTAATATGCTCTCTGGTGTAGAGCTAGTATAAAGGAGTGATTTCACGGCTTCCTTTCCGCGACCTTTGAGTGATTTTCTTATCCTTGCGATATTTTCTATGTCGATGAAATATGACGCGGTGCTCGTGTAGTGCTTGATGAATGGAATCCAGTTGATTGGGTCTCCATCGAATGGTGGTAGGTCGCTCATATAAGCCGGAGGTTTCTTCGGAGCTTCTTGTTTGTCCTGACGTTTTAATACGTTTGTCAATAGCTTCGTTAGGGCGTCCGTCCCGTTTTCTATATCGCCCGTTGGCTTAGGTTGAGTTCTTGCTGTGTTTATCCATTCATGCACGCTACTTTCTATTTGCTCGACTTCTTCTTCTAAGTCGGAGTTCTCGGCGAGTCGTGCCAGCTCTAATTGAGTTCGAGCCGCTGCGGCTTCGGCTTCTATCTTCTCGATTTCTTTCTTTTGAAGTATTAGTCGAGCTTCAAGTTCGGCGCGTTTACTTTGCGATGCGCGTGAGCCCGTTACTTTCTTCTTAGATTGCTCGGTGGTTACTTTCTTCGCAGCACTTTTCGATTGTATCGTGCTTGATGTTTGTTCAGTACTCTCGGTTTGATCGGTACTGGTGGTGTGCTCCGTACTCGTAATCCTCTCTGTACTTGTAGTCTGTTCGGAACCACTTGACTGCCCAGTGTTGGATGAGCTTCCAGATTCCACTTCGCCCGGGTCTCTGTCCCTGGAACTTGCCTTCTTGCTTCGGGTTTCTATGTTGCTCATCTCGATCGGGTCCTTTGTCTTCTTGTCCCTAACAGCCCTACTTCCCTACTTCCCTAACAGCCCTACCTCCCTAACGGCCCTAGCAGTCCTGTTCGAGGGTCCCGAAGAACACACTCTCCCAGGGATGGAAAAACGGGTAAGGTGAGGTGGGAATCGCCCAGCAGAGAGTGACACGTAATAACTAGCCGCTCAGGAATTGGGGGGAACGCCCAACTCCCTCAGCAGACTTTCCAGGTGGCCGCCAGCTTACGTGCATCGTACTGGCGCGATCAGACTGTTACAGCTCACCGATTAAGGTGAGTCTGGCAGTATCGTCTGGTATACTGCTCCCGCCGTGAGGCGTTAACTCTCCGTTCACCGTTTGTCACCGTTAGGTGGTGAGCGAGAGAGCCGCGGTAAACCGCGTTGATGGTGTCTTCGTCACGCGAAGAAACGATGTCCCCAGCAGCCTCGCGGTCTTCAGCGTCCACTCGTGGCCCGCCTCAATGCACCCGCAGCGAAGGGTCGATTCCTCTTCTTCGCGATGACGAAGCTTCTTGAGTCTTCTACTTGCGCGGCGAAACGATCTTCTTTGGAGTTGCGGGCTTCTGAATGTTAGGTAAGCCCCGCAGCCGTAGTCGATGTCCTTTTCGCCTTGCGTGGCAGATGTGACGTTTTGTGTCTGTAGCTCGATGAAGCGATCCCTCCCGACGCTCTTGCGGTCTTCGGCTACTACTCGAGCTCGCCTCAATGCACCCGCGTAGCGACGGTGGATTCCTCTTGATGTTGCTATGCAGACCTCTTGACGTTGACTTCAGTTCTCAGCGTACTTGAACGATCTTCCCTGCCCGCAGAATTCGTTCTGAGGCGATAGGTTGAATATTCTTCAAGCTTGCGTGTTGCGACGATCTTGAGGCTTGAGTCTTGTTATTTATTCTTGATTTTCAATCTTGATATGTAGGTTGATATCCGGCGATTCGATGGACCAAACACTGTGGAGGATACTTGTAATCCGGACCACAGCAGGGATTAGTGAAATAAAACACTTGTTGTAGTTGCAGAGCGCAGGAGATGCGCTCGCCTCGAAGCCTCGTTGTGAAGTGCGTAAGTAGGCCTTTTTTTTTTTTTTTCGGATGGAGTATGCTGTTGGCCCTAATGGCCGCTACAGCGTCACCGGACGTTGGGGCGAGCGCGAAGCGTCGCCAGGGGAGTGAGCCCTAGGGCTCGAAGACATCGGGGGGCAACGCCTTCCTAAGGGCGCCTCCTGTGAGGCTCGGACCTCGGCTTAGGATGACGTTGGGACGAATGGGAGGAGTGGCTGGACTAAGTTAGTCCGTACGTCCCCGTGATCGTGGTAAGGATCCACGCCCAGGTGACGTTAGAAATCGGGGGCCTCATCTTCGCCGGCGAAGACGCTGTGTTGAGGTTGACTGTGTGTGTGGCCCTACCTGATAGGGTTCGTTGTCTGTCGTAATCTGGTCGTCAGGGTCGTTAAGGACGTGCTTAGGGCGCCTTTTATCTGGAGGGTCGTTACGATCGGTTGGGTAGTTTGAGGCCTCAACCACTAGTGGGTTGGGGTGGTTGGCAGCTTTCTCAAAATAATTTTTGGAAAGCTGCTTAAAATGTTGAGCTAATGTGGGGAGTTGGAGGTCCCTATGGAGGTCGACGTTACGCACGAACCATGGAGAGCCCGTGGCCATGCGCATAAACTTGTTTTGTACTGCCTGAAGGCTTTTATAAGAGGAGGGCGGGAGGTGTGCGAAGACGACACACGCATATGACATAATGGGGCGAATGCAAGTTTTGTATAGAGTGACTTTGTGTCTGAGGGACATCTTACTTTTGGCGCAGATCATCCGATAAAGTCGACCTAACACATACCGAGCCTTGTTACGGACTCTGCGTATGTGTGCGGTGAAGCTCATCGTCTCATCAAAGGTTACACCTAAGTATTTGGCTTTAGACTGCCATGGTATTCGACGCCCGTAAAGGGTGATCTCGAGATTTTCGAGTTTAAACTTGGAGACTCCTATTTGGCCTTTCCTTTTAAAAAGCACTGCTGCGCTTTTTTCAGGATTGACCTCTATCCTCCATTGGCGGAACCAGCGGCCTAGGCTGCTTACCGCTTTCTGGAGTCGGGCTTTAATGAAATTTCTGTTTTTGTCTGATGAGTAAAGAGCGGTGTCATCCGCGAACTGGGCTATGCTAACATTGGGGGATCTGGGAATGTCGCTGGTGAACAGCGCGTATAAAAGCGGGGAGAGCACTGAGCCCTGGGGGACTCCTGCTCGGATTGGTCTTGGGGACGATAAAGTCCCGTCTAGTCGATAGCGGAAGGTACGGTTGGTAAGGAAATCTCGTAGTAGGCGCACGAGTCTTTCTGGCACGCCTAGATGGAATAACTTGTATAACAATCCGGCGTGCCATACCTTGTCGAAAGCTTTTGCTACATCGAAGAAGAGGGCTCCTGTTGGAATGGCTCTCGTTTGGAAACGATTGAAGTTTTGGTATATGTGCTCCGTGAGGCGGTGCGCTTGATGCATACATGAGTGTCTGGTTCTAAAACCAAACTGCTCGTCGTTGAGGAGCTTTTTCTCCTCGACGACGGTCCTAAGGCGGTGTTGAGTAAACTAATGGGGCGATAACTAGTGGGCAGGTTTTTAGGTTTTCCCGGCTTCGGGATACCTATAACCGTTGCTTCCTTCCACCTATCGGGGAAGGAGCATCCCATCATGAGGGTGTTAAAAATAATAACCAGGAGGTTTATTATTTGGTCAGGGAGTAATTTGAGTGTTTTGTTGTTAATTGAATCGGGACCGGGAGCTTTTTTGGCGTGTAAGTCTTTGATGATTTGACGAACTTCCCCGTAGGTCGTGGGGGTAATGGGGTCGCCTCCAGGGGCAGAAGAGAGGACGGTAGCTAAGTCGTTTTCGACTAGCTCAACGTGGGCCATATCAATTGAAGTTGTGCTCGGAGAGCATTGAGCTTCTAAGCTATCGGCTAAGCACTCGGCCTTATCGATATCCTCAAAGGCGGGCGGTTGGTTGGGACGTATGAGCGGGGGAGTGGCCGAGACAGGGTCGGCTTTGAGAGCTCTCGCCAGGCTGTAGAAGGCTACGTGCGATGGCTTGAGCTCGCTCAGCTTCCTGTCCCATTGTCTGTCCCGAAGTTCTGCGATGCGAGCCTTCACCTCCCTCTGGGCTCGCCAAAGCTCCCTCCGGTTGTCTGCGTTCGGACATCTGTCATGGGTCCTACGGGCTGCGTTTTTGATCGTAATAAGCTCTCTCGCGTCGTCTGGGAGTTGTTGACGAACGAATCCGTTTGGCATTTCCCGAGAGCATACGCTGAGGGCATCGCGGATGTGATCTGTGAGATGCAGAGAGGCTGCATGCGCTTGATCTAGAGATTCTATTTTGTCAGGTATTTGAGAGAGGTGCACTGAATCTAGAGACTTAAGATGCTCGGAGAGCTTCTTGAAGTCAATGATTGTTTTAGTCGGAGGGTTCGAGGAGGGCGGTGGTCCTAGCTGGAGTAGGACTGGACGATGGTCTGAACATAGCTCGGACAGCACTCTCAGAGGACTCACCTGTAGGGCGATGTTCTTCAAGAGTACTATGTCGAGTATGTCCGTTCTGTCTGTGGTCAAGTCTGACGTGGGGTAACGAGTCGGTGTGTCAGGGGCTATGACTATAAAATTGAGGTCTGGACGAATTGTCAGTCTTTCGAGTTGTCGTCCTCTTGTGTTTGGGGAGCGGCAATTCCAGCTTTGGTGTTTGGCGTTAAAATCTCCTGCCAGAATGACGGAGTCTCCTAGGGAGAGGAGTGCCTTAAGATCACTCTCGAGTAGATCTTTTGTTGGGGAGAGATAGACTGATGCTAGTATGACCGTCGGATGGTCGGTCATACTCACCTGACAAACAGAAACTTCCATATTGGTGAGTGTGGGAGGATCGAGAGGGGTACAGTGAAGAGACCTTCTGTAATAGATAGCAGTGCCGCCTTTCGCGGTGAGTCTATCGTTTCTAATCATATTAAAGTTAGCAATTCTCGGGTCGCGTCTGCTAGGTTTTAAGAAAGTCTCTTGCACTAAGAGAAAATCTACTTGGTGTGCACATACAAAGTCGCGTACTTCGTCTATTTGATCGATAAGCCCGTTTGCGTTATAAAACGCGACACTCAGAGAGTGTGGTTTCATTCTGCCTTTGGGTGTACTATCCATTATTGGTTCCTAATAAAATTTCCTTCATCTGTGTAAGAAGATCTGCGTATTGGACAATAGCAGCAAATTGGTCTTGGTTGAACCTAATTTGGAAGGCTTTAACTTCATCAAGGTCTATTTTTAAGATGATGTTAGTTATTAAACGCCAGTCGATGGTGACAGAGTCAGTCGAGTCAGTCGTGGGGGCCTGGGCGGGCTGGGGTTTTGGGGCGGGTGCGCCTGGCGCTGCAGGAGTGGGTTTTGTGGTGGTCAGGGTTGCTGCTGGGTGAGCGGGCTTGGGTGCAGGGTTTTGAGCCCTGGGCAAAGGTTTGGCCCATGCGTTCGCGGCTGGCGCCGGAGCTGGGACGAAAGTTTGGGCGGGTTGGGTGGGAGCGGCAGGTTTGCTGCCGGCCGGTTTGACCCTTCGTTTGGGTTCTCGCGGGGCTTTAGGGCAGCCGCGATAGTTCGCGGGATGCCCTTTGTTCCCGCAGAGAACACAGCTAGGGGGCTCCTCGGCCGGCTGCTTCCTGGGGCAGTCCGAAGTGCCGTGGTCCCCTAGGCACTTGACGCACCTAGGGCGGGCGAAGCAATTACGGGCTGAGTGGCCATACATTTGGCATCGGTGGCACTGACCGAGCTGGCCATTGTTGTGCGGGGGCTCTACTTTTAGTCCGGTCAAGCGACAGACACTGGTGATGTTATTAATTTCCTTGCCCTCAGGAGTGAGGTCAAGGATGACTAAAACCATTTCATATGGCTGTTTGGTCCTGGGATTGTACATCCTGTGGACCATTTGGACGGGCAGCCCCTGTGAGATGAGGTCTGCCTTGATGTGCTCCGTGTCGAGCTCCTTTGGGAGCCCACGGATGATGGCACGGAGCACGCGTTCGTCAGGGAGGGCATAGGTATGGTAGCCTATGTTTTCCTGGCGGAGGATTGTCGTGAGGCGACGGTGATCGGAGGAGCTAAGGCAATCTACCCTAATTCCGATCGCTGTGGAGCGGGCGCTCTCGAAGGAGATACCCTGATTTAAAATCATTGGCAAGATACGCTGCCAGTGAAGTTTTTCTCTGATGTACAGAGGTGGAACCTTTTCCTTCCGAGGTTCATCCATGGGGGAGTCTTCTGACTCCTCCTCGGAGTTTGCTCGGGAGGTTGAGGCTTTGGGGGGATTTTGAGCTGAAGGCTCGGTAATAACTACCTTTTTTGGTGGGTTTGAATGGGACTTAGAGGCCTTCAGCTTGCGCTTCTGGCTCTTAGATTGAACGGTTGTGAACTCATCAGTCTCTGATGATGCTGGGGATGTCTCGGAGTGAGGCTCTTCGACTTCGGTTCGGGGGGTTGGGGGGGGCTGAGGGCCCCGCGGGGGTCTCGGAGGGAAGCTCCTTGACTGGTGGAGGGCGGTGGGCTGAAGGCCCGGCTACGGTCTTGAGGTGAGACACCCCGGTGTCTTCCTCCATGGCTGAGGGAGACTCCGGGATGTCCCGGTAGAAGTTGGGGTGTTCCGGGTCCAAGCAGGACTCCGGTTCATAGAAAAGGGACAGGTAGTCTGGCTGTCTCATCCTGAGGTCAGCCAGCAACCTGTGTATATTGAGTTTAGCTTTTTGACGTTTGGGCTCAGCCGGGCCCTGAGGGGGCCCGGGGGCGGGTTGGGAGGGGTCCATAGTGGACCCGGTAGCTAAAGGTGGCCCCCCTGCCGAGGCAGGGAGGTGAGTACCTAAGGTGTAAGTAGGCCAGGGGAGGCCGCTATTTATTGCTTTTCGAGACGCGCGCATACTGCTGGTTTATTGCGAGTTGCAGAATCAGTTTTAGCCAATAGGGTGCGTCTAACTATCACATATTTATTTTCGAAATGTTATAACTACGATACAGTAAGTAAACTTAATATTAAAGGTGAGTAAAAACAAACCCATATGAATTTCTTTATTGGATGAAATATCTTAATCTAGATGACTTAATTATAAACACAGTTTAATACAACTTTTAAAGCTACTTAATTAATTCAATACGAAACGATAATAATTATATAATATGGAACAGTATTTAAGTATTTAAAACAATTTTAAGGATTCTTAGCTCTAGTATATAAATCAAGATAATCAAAATATAATGTGTTGATTTAAGGAAATAGTATTCTATAATATTCTTTATACAGTAAAAACCCATCATGTTTTATCAATAAGTACATATTAACTGAGGTATTATTAACATGTATGAATTAATCTTTGGGTTGAGGCTTTCAGAACCCGATCTAGTGAGATAAGTAGGCAACAATCTTTAACATATGTTTATGGATTTGCATATGGCACATTAAGCATTATATATACACATTGTAGGTGAAATTGAACTTTGACTTTGAAACTCAGGACCCGATCCAGCGAGATTCAGGAATAGCTAACGATCTTCAACACCAACAAACAAATTCACTTTAGTATATTTTACCTAACTGAAATATATAAAAGGAAAAGGTGACTGACTGACTGACTGACTGATCTATCAACGCACAGCGTAAACCACTGGGCGGATCAGGCTGAAATTTGACATACAGATACAGCTATTATGACATAGGTATCCGCTTAGAAAGGATTTTTGAAAATTCAACCCCTAAGAGAGTAAAATAGGGGTTTGAAAAATCGAACTTAACGTGAGCGAAACCGCTGGCAAAAGCTAGTAATTAATATTAGTAAGGATAGTAAGGATATTATAATTATTATAATATCCTTACTACGAATATTTCATATCGTAATAAACGAGGATCATTTCATATTGCAGCAAGAATCATTCATTCATCATCAAATCATTTCATTTCATATCGAAGCAGTGATAGCCTAGTGCCGAAGACTGTGGTCTCCTATTCGGAGAGTCGCAACTTCGATCCCGGGTACGCACCTCTGACTTTTCGGAGTCAAGTGCGTGAAAGCAATTAAATATCATCACTTGCTTCAACGGTGAAGGAAAACATCGTGAGAAAACATGCACATCTGAGAGTTCGTCATAATGTTCTCGAAGATGTGTGAAGTCTGCCAATTCGCATTGGGCCAGCGTGGTGGACTATGGCCTATAACCCTGCTCTGAGAGGAGACTTGCGCTCAGTAGTGAGCCGTTGATGGCGTGTTAATGATGATGATGATGATTTCATATTATGAAACACTATGAAATTCAAATAGCTGCACCGAAGCAATAAACACGTAATTTGATCGAAAATAAAAAGTAGCACAAATGATGGCGCGAGCTGTCAATAAATTATTCATGAATCTGATTACTTTCGAATAAATAGTGCATTTGCTATTCAGAATGGGTGTTCTGCGTCTGCACCTATAAAATTTACGATGGGAAACTATCATTTAAGTGTTCTTACCCAACTAGCAAAGCCAAACGAAAGGGATATTTTCCACATTTCTGTGGTGGTGTCGTGTGATGTGGGTTGTTACGTTCCCACAAATATGGTCGAGCGAAGCAACGGCTGGATCATGCGTCATGCTCGTGAACAGGTGCCGCCGACGGGAATTGGGCTACTTCTAACTGCCAGTCTTAACATGAATTGAATTGTAGTACCTACGCTTTTTTGGAACTTACCCTCATTGTGGAAATATTATATTCTATTCTATCCTAACAAAGTTGCATGCAATATTAAAATGTAATAGCTTCATAATAATATTGTAAAATGATTATTTTGAAAAGAGCAACTGCTGAGTTTCCTGCCGGCTCTTCTCAGCAGAATCCGCTTTCCGAACCGGAGGTAGAGTCATGTCGTGTCTAAAGAGCCACAGGTTGGCCTACATGAAATAAATAATTTTGAATTTGAATTTTTTATGATTTTAGAGAGATTTTTCTAGAGAGCTGGACAAAGTTTTAACTTATATATTGTCAAAGAATAGTACAGGTACACAAACTCCGCAAAATCATTTATATAAATAGTGAGTATTGGACTATAATAGTCCAATAGTCACTATTTATATAAATGATTTCAGTTCACAGTTTCACAGTTTCACAGTTACTGTGGAGAGATAATAAACAAGATCCTATACAATGCTTGCTATTAGCGCGAATGAATAATAAGGTACAAACCATACTCACAACATTCAATATAAAAAATACTTACTTATTTTCTGACTCTGCTGTTGTACTTCACTGGCTGAAGTCTCCATACAAAAGGTATAATGTTTACATTTCAAATAGGCTCATGGAGATTTTGGAGTTGACCTCAGTAGAAGCTTGGTATTATATTAACACTAAGGAGAACCCAGCTGATTTGCTCACTCGAGGTATCACTGCGGAAGAACTAATCCAATCTGACTTGTGGTGGACAGGCCCTAAGTGGACTGGGGAGGATATTACCAAGTGGCCCATTGTCATTCCCCAACCAGTAGTAGAATCTGATAGCAGGTTAGAATTGGTTAAGCCTAAGGCACATACCACACGTACAGTCACCACAGAACATACATTTTTGGAATATTTTGAGAGATTTTCAAACTTCACAAACCTTAACAGAACTATGGCATATGTTCTTAGATTCATCAGCAACTGCCGAAGTAACATTAAAAACATTTCATTTCTTTCAGTATCAGAGCTAAACAATGCACAGGATTTCATCATCCGTACTGTACAACAAGCATTTTTCCCAAAGGAAATAAAAGAATTAGATTCACTGAAAGATACCACCAGCCATTGAGATCTATACACATTTAAATCTAGCCCTTTGAGAAAATTAAATCCATTCTTGGACAGCAAAGGTATTATTATTCGTGTAGGAGGTCGGATCAGACATGCAAACATTCAATACAACCAAGCACACCCTGTTATCTTACCTTGTGAATCTCACATAACTACACTCATTATTGAACAGTATCATTACAGACTCTTACATTCAGGTATTCAAACCACACTTGCCAATGTAAGACTGAAATACTGGCCTATAAAGGGTAGAATTGAAGTGAAAAAGGTTATTCACAGGTGTGTCCGATGCATTCGGTTTAGAGCTTCAACTTGCCAACAACAAATGTCAGACCTACCTAGTCCAAGAGTGTCATTGGTTCGTGCATTCACTCATGTCGGTATTGACTTTAGTGGTGCCATTAACATTAGATCAAATATGACTCGCAATTGCAGATACACTAAAGGTTATATATGCCTTATAGTTTGTCTTGCTACTCGTGCTATATAGTGAGTGATTTGTCATCTCAAGCACTAATAAATGCCATAAAACGTGCAATTTTTAGAGGAGGATTTTTTAGCCATGTGTATTCGGAAAATGCTTCGAATATGAAGGGTTCTAGTAACGAACTCAATGAACTATACAAAATGTTTAAAAATGACACTTCATACAGTGAGATTGTTAATTTTTGTAGTAGCAATAAAATTCAGTGGCATTTTACTGTACCTCTAGCCAGTCATATGGGAGGCATATATGAAGCTGGCATTAAATCTGTCAAGCTATTATTAAAAAGGCAATTATGTAATAGTAAGTTAACTTATGAATTTTGAATACTGTACTTATTCAGATTGAGGGAATCCTCAATGGCCGTCCATTGTGTCCAATGAACGATGAACATAATGACTTAGTTTGCCTGACACCAGGGCATTTCATCATAGGGGCGCCTATTGTGGACTTACCTGAACCTAATATTAGTGAAATTTCAGAAAATAGGTTAACTATTTTTCAAAGGGTCACTAAACACAAACAGACCTTTTGGAAACAGTTCTATAAACAATACTTATCTGAATTGCAAAGTAGAAATAAGTGGCTTTGTAAATTGAATAATTTAGAAATAGGTAATATAGTTATAATCAAGGATGAAAATACTCCACCAGCTTGCTGGCCTCTAGGCAAGGTTATTCAAATTTATAAAAATGCAACTGACAACCTTGTTAGATCTGTACTTCTCAAGACTGCATCTGGAGAGTATCATCGTCCTATCAATAAACTGGTTTTACTCCAATAGTAGACATTAATTTTAGTTATTATGATAAGATCATATTAAATGATGAATGGTCCTTTGAGTCTTATTGGAAATTTGTTATTCAGTGTTATGAAACAATTGCATAACCCAGTCATTTAGCAATAATTTTCTTTCATAATCTATAACATTAATAATTATAAATACTAGTTCTTATAACTTGAGTATAAAACACTAGTTGAAATAATATGTACTTTGTTTATGTACTAAGATGTTCAGTAACTATTATCAATATTGTTTCTTAAATTTAAACTGCACTTTATTATGTAATTTTGTTTTATATTTATATAGTCACTTTGGTGTACCTAATTGATGTTAGCATTACTTAACTAAATGTAATTTTGTTCTACTCGTAACTTGTGTAATTTTGTTCCAACTTATCTAACTTTAATAATTCAATTTGGTTTAATTTGTAATACCATAATTATGCATAGCTTTCTTCACCTCCAGGGCAGTATGTATGCGATCAACGCATATTTCTGTTCTCATATTATCTGTATTTTGTAGGTTTAATATGGCAATACTGTCTGTTACAACTCTTTAATTTATGCTCTAGTCTATACTCTCTCTGACAGCAACCTCTGCTCGCATAATACGTGTCTACTAAGTGCTAGCATAATTTTTATACAAAAATAATTTGTAAAAGTGCAATCCTATGTAAAATAAACTGCGTTGTTAAATTCATCGACTTTTCTTGGCCGCCTCAAACACGTACCTCTAAAGTAGGCGGAGTACCTCTAAAGTAGCCGGCGTACCTCTAAAGTAGCTGGTGTACCTTAAAAGTAGCCTGCTTACCACAATTTTTTTTAGTATTTGTATTACTGAACTAATTTTGTCAAAAATTAAAAAAAAACAACCACGTATGTAATGGATTTTCATACAACTTTTCAGCCCGCTAAAGCACGTAAGTAATGAAATTTCATACATTTTTTCAGCCCGCAGATTTGTCTCCACGTAAAGACGTATTTTCTTTCTCGCTCTTTCTCGATATGACACGAATCAGAAGGTACTTTCCGAGCAGGTGTAGTATAATAGTAGATTAGTAGCCAAGGGCTGTAAGTCATCAATTGCAGCCCGAGATATTTAGGCGCACGAGCGCAGCGAGGGCGCCTATAGTTCGAGGGTGCAATTGATGTTTACACCCGAGCTAACTACTCTGCTTTACATCTCGATTGTGAGGTAAGTAGAAAAAACCGGCATTACAAGAATAAAACATTTTAAATTTTGAAAAGTTCTTGATATTGATGTCGTGTTTAGTACTCATAGTTGCTTTTAACATTGAAAAAATGCACCACAAACTAGATGGCTGCAGCTTTTTTGATAGCTCACTAAAGTATGTTAAGAATACAGTCTCAGATAAAGACTTTACTCGTTTTTCTTTTCGCCACTTCATGAACTCGTCGTAAGTTTTCAAATATCTCTCCTTAGAACTTTCAGGCAAAATATTGTTAATTGCTGCTTCAGCTTCCATTTTCATTGAATCGGGAGTGCAGCTTATATCTTCATCACTTGCAGAACTCATGTTTTTTCCTAATTAGCATGTAATTATAAAAAAATCCCAAAAGCAAACAATATTTAAAGTAAAAGTTTTCTATTACTGCCTTTTTTCTTCTTTTTT
Organism: Oeneis ivallda; assembly: GCA_029955525.1. NCBI lineage: Eukaryota > Metazoa > Arthropoda > Insecta > Lepidoptera > Nymphalidae > Oeneis > Oeneis ivallda. The sequence goes on from JARPMR010000015.1 coordinate 4,697,414, forward strand.
TTTTAAATTTTTTTTTCCAAGAACGAAATTGAGCTTCGCCGTTCGATATTTAAAATTGATGACTATTATACTCATACAAAGACAAGGCTATAGCGAAGCGACCTCTTTTGTCATTGGGCTGAATGCATGATGTATATTGCCAGTATGATGGTTAGATGTACGCGAACTTTTTGAAAGAGTGAAGAGTTTTTTTTTAATTACTTACCGCCCTAGGGCTTTTCTAGCTACATTATTACCCTAGAGCGCTAATTGGTCACTTACAAGCCCCATTTGGGGGTAATAAGGACCTACTTACCGAATATGAGAGATGTAAAAGTATTTTACGTCATTTGTATTATTAACTTACACTTGATATTTACTGAATTTTATGTATATTTATTTTGTTAAATTTTGATGAGAAAACTGCGGTTGGTTAACTTACCAACCGCGGTTTTTAAGTTGGTAAGTATTTTGTATCAATAGGAAAAAAATAGAGATAGGATTTTAAAAGTAATCTGGCTATGGGTAATGGGGGTCTGAGGTATCAGTTCATTTTGGAAAAGAGGTCTCTTGCCCAAAATAGTTTGGGAATCCCTGATCTAAACCATCTCGGAAAAGAACTATCCAAAGCCTAAAAGATCTTCCCATCCATCTTCGAATAAAAAATGATGAAACAGACAGACATTCAAACATAGAAAGCGGTCAAAATAACAATCTGACCCATATGTGTTTGAAGTTTAAAACTCCAAATCGGTTTAAAACTTAAAACCATCACAAATCTCGTTCACGTCATGGACATATTTCTCACACATTTTCCCCAATACGCAAACGCCAAATAAATTCAACCAGAAAGGCGTAAATGGAAATCTGAGCATACTGAGGCTCCATCCAAATTATTTGCAGATGGAATTACCGCCAAAATGTCTTTCAATTTTGATTTACGACACAGTTTAGCGAATTTCATAGTACAGAATCGAACATACTTGCCCAAATCAACGACATGGGTTTTGCGGCAACTTATTTTCAAATTAAATATTAAAGTATAGGATCTAAAGTCAAAATCACTACTTTTTCAAGAAAAAGCATTGTTGCATCAATAAAATAATATAATGTATTGTGTAACCACAGTGACTATGTATTAGGGTGGGTCACTAATGTATGGACATTTTTTTTTATAATTTAATCATCTTTTAATAGTAATATTATGTTGTCTTAGGTCTTAACTAATAATAATTGGCTATAAAAAGTTAAATTAAGTCATGTCTTTAGCCCGCGCATGCGATTCAAAGTTTTGGAAATTTTTGAAAAAACACAATTTATTTAAAATTACATATTTTAATACGAAACCATCATACATTACTATAAAATAAACTAATGTACATAAAATGCAAAAGAAATTAATAAAGTGCAATATTTAGGTAAAAAAAATTAATTACATACTGTAACAAAAATGAACCTATTAAGTTATGGCCACAAAATCGTGCAATACAGAAGAAACAATAATGATCGCAGTGTTTTGCCAGTATGGGCCAAATTTTTACTGATTTTGGTATTTTTTTTGTTTGTTTGTGAAGTGGAAAGTAAGTTTAGCTTATCAGATGAAGAAATATTGCCTTCTGAATCACTTGAAGATGACAAAAAGTCATGTTGTTAGGTATCAGACTTTCAGAAATGTCCAAACAAGTTTTTTAGCCTTAGAAGCTTGTTATAAATTATTTTTGTGGTTAAGCTGTAAGAACACGGTCTATTTCACTAATTTGCATCTTTCAATCCTGTCGTTGTTCCACCAAAACGTCTTCTCTTCTTTTGGTACTCTATTTTCTCTTCGAAAACAGCTAAGTTCAATTTCGTTACATTTACATGAACAAATGCCGAACACAATTCTGTTAATTTGTAGAATAATATTTTTCTTATTAGTAGATATCTTTTCAATGATTTGATATGGTTTTCGCAATTTAAATAATGCACCATAAATAAATAAATAAATAACTGAATGACTCTCGTGTGTGAAAGGAGAAGAAGGGACGATTTTCTCCAAACATCTTCAACACTAGCTCGCTAATGTCTAAAAATGATGGTTCTTTGATAGTATTCTTGATTGTAAGTTATAATCTATCCTATTCATAACATTTCATGACATTTTCGTAGGTCGGCAAGATATTGTCTTGAATATCTTCTACACTCTCGATTAAAGGACACTGATAACGATGTCTTCTAGTATCCATTCGCAAACTATTATTAATTAAAGAGAAAATAGTGTTACTAGTGTTATACGTGGTACAGTACCGTTATAATATACCTGTTATAATACATTTGATACACTAAATACTAAAACTAAATTAAAATAAATGCGCTAAGCGATACGCTTACGACGAGTAGGAGTGCACCAATCATTTCTAAATTATAAAATCAAAAATGTAAGTAAAACATTGTGGGTGTTATAACACAATGTCACTAAATCTCATAAATGGCACAATAGTATGAAATTTTGCCAAAAAAAAAAATTTTTTTATTAGTTTAGTGTGTCGATACCTATTGTCACTATTTTATTAGTTTAATAAACTTCTGGATCTATGCGCGGGCTATTACACTTAAAATAAATTAATAACATTTTACACATTTCAAATTGAACTTGTAAGACAACATAATTTCACTATTACAAAAGGATTGGGGTAAAAAAAATTTTTTGACCCACCCTACTATGTATTTTCAATTTATTAATGTCGTTTGCAGAGTATAAGTTTGAAGAGATGACTATAATAAATGTCTATGGAGACAAAAGGCGGGTCCAATGGCCGTCCAATTTGTAGCGGATAACAATTTGTCTTTGGGTGATGTTGCCGGCAGTTATATGGCACAGCACAGTTTAGCAAACCATATAGTTTCTCCTACAGTATAATATGTGTGTATATTTCAAAGCACTACAGAACTTATGATTATACTTATAGTACAGATTTATAAAGGTGGTGCTCTCGACATGCTTCCGCCACATCCAATTGCCAGACATGGTATAATTATTATGGAAGAGATATTGAGTCTGTGCAACGCACGCGTTTATATCAATGCCAAATTTTAAATAAATTGCGTCGTTAGTAAAAAGTATTGTGTGGAGCAAAGTTCACTTTTGTGGTTCACTCAGAGCGAAGCGAAGCGAAGATAGAATTAGTTTTATTTGAACACCTCTCAAAAATTTTCCGTGAATGAATCAAGAATCTGTGATTGAAATGATTGGCAGCACGCTGCAGCTACGTAAAAGTCTTTCAAGCCATTTACATGCAATTCAAGCCATGCGAAGGCCTAAGCCGTTTCCTCTGCGTGTTAGGACATGTTGTCAAACTGGAGAAATTGCTGAACTGTGATTTAGCCGCGTCCGTGACTTTGTGTCGTGTTTTGGAACGTAAGTTCCTTACCGCGCGGTACGGAAGGGGGCTAGACGGAAAAAATTAAGGAACCGACACTCGACATATTTTTGAAACCGACACTTTTTTGTTGAATGTGAATTTTGCATTGTGTTCGGTATTTTCGCGATACAAAATTAGGTCTTTTTTTATAACTTATAAGTTATAGAAAATTAGGGAAAAGTTCCACATGTAGAAATTGTTTAAAATAAAATTGAAAATGGAAAATTCGGTCTGTCGAGCTGGGATTCGAACCATCGACGTTGAACTTTTAGGCGACTGCTGGAGCTACTAGGCTACGGAGACCTAATTTTGTATCGCGAAAATACCTAACACAATGTAATCGAAAGGAACTACGTTCCATCCAGGTGTCTCTTGACACCTCTCAAGTTTTTTTTGTTATAATTTTGGTCAATTTTATTTTGCAAGAGTTTTAAATGTTTTTGTTGGAATCAAAATTATGGTATAGGCCTTGATATACTGCAATGCGAAGTATCTCTTTCATTATTTTTCCCCAGACCATAAATCTTCTTCTTCTTAAAGTGGACTTCCACATGCCATGGTCTTGTGCACCTGTATCCAGCTATCTGTGACTCGTCTGATGTCGTCGGTCCACCTATTATACTATTATGGCCCACATATTTTACTATTATGGCATAAAATGATAAAACGGAAAAAGGATACTAAAATGTAACAGCGCCATATTTCCTCGTAGTTATCTTGTTAATTTGCTACTACAAGCTATACAAGACACTTGGGAGTTGGGAACTAACGAAGGATCTTAGCGCCGCCTTCGAGGCTCGTTAGAGGTTGCATATTTCATTTCCGCTTTATATTATAATGTTGCTGACGATGCTTCCTTTTGCAGCTCTATTGTCGTGTTTGTAAAATATTGTAAGATTTTTTTTTCAGTATTAAATACTTCTTAAAGACTTTAAGCTGCTGACTGTAAAAGGTGCCCCAATAAAAATTTGCGTTGGCTTTTAGTTGGGCATTTGTCCATAGTTTGGTTAGCCAACAGTAACAACAGACTTGTCATCCCTAAAAATCGTGATGAAACCGTGAAAGGCGAGATGTGGTTGGCCTTACGAAGGGACTTACTCGGCATCACCTACCGTCTCCCAACCGTTGGCTATCGTTGTCTATAAAACTCCAACGGAAATTGCTGCTAGCTTACATCGTTTGCACTGTTATTGACATAGCTCAGCGAGTCGCGAAACTGAAGTGGAAATGGGCGGGACACATAGTTCGAAGAGCTTATGGTTGTTGGGGTCCCAAGCTGGAGTGGCGAGTGAGTAGACATTTCCTAGGCAAGCGCGCTCCATCTAAGTCTGCACATTCACTTACCATCAAGTGTGATCGCAGTCGACTGCTAGCATCGTAATAAAAACAGCTTGGCGTATTATTAAAAAAAAATGAATTTACTCGTAAATCACAAAAAAAATATGGAGATTTACAGGTAACCATTACGTCATGGAATACATAATCCAGCTCAGTATTCATGGCGAATCATTTAAACGGACAGCCGCCACCATTCCAGCCTGCGATACGCGCGCCGATTGCATAATAGCGTATTACAATCACATTCAAGCCTAGGCCTAGATCTGTTTGACAGAAGCATGGAATTCCGATGATGATGCCCGCGGTTTCGTTGGCGTGGATTAAGATTTTTTTGATTCCCGCGGGAAGATTGTGTTAATCCTGTGTATGAGTTATCTACATTCCAAGTTTGAGATAAATCGGTTCATTTGTTGTTCTGTTTGGCTGTCTGGCTGTTTCCGGGCGCGCCTGCATGGAATGACGTTGTGTGAGAGCCCAGTGTGTGAATGTGGCGCTGAGGAGGAGGACTGACACCACGCGCTGTGGGAGTGCCCCCTCTATAAGGACTTACGGGACAAGATGCTGGACGGGATCGTTCGCGGGGAGGCGGGACCGGTTTACTACATGGACCTCGTTTCGTCGGCGGAGAACTACAACCGGCTGCGGGAGTTCGCGCACCACTGGCACAAGAGGCGAAGCGGATCGGAGCGAGCAGGGACCAGGCAAGGAGCCACAGAGCGACGACGCGAGTCAAGCCTCTACAGTGACGTCTAGCCCCAGAAGGGGGAGAGTAACACAAGGGACAAAGGATGAGAGATAAAAGAACTTGTAGGGAGTCAAGAAGGCGCACCGGGAAACATGCCAAGAGCAAGTACTGGGCGCCCTCCCAGTGTTTCGGCCCATATAACCGCGAGGTTGGAGGGGCCATGGGAGGTGGCGGTTCATTTGTTGTGACGAGATGGAGTAACAAACATCCTGGATGGATATTTGTTGTTTGTTACTCCATCACTGCACAACGATTATATGAACCGATTTGGCTGTGATTTCATCCATCTTCACAACTTTCGCATTTATAATATAAGTGAGATTTTGCGATATTGGGTATATGACTGTTGTCAAAATGTTGATATTTATTATTTACTAGCTGATGCCCACGACTTCGTCCGCATGGATTTAGTTTTTAAAAATCCCGCGGGAACTCTTTCATTATCCGAGATAAAAAGTAGCTCAACCGGTCTGAGGAACCACTACCACATCCATTACTATACCCATGCAAAAAATCGCATCAATCCGCTGTTCTGTTGCGACGTGATTGAAGGACAAACCAACAAACAAACACACTTTTGCATTTATAATATCAGTAATGCTTTATTATAACACTTTTTATAATTGTTAAATTTTTTACCATACTTAACCAAAGACAAAATTACGTTTAGCTGTCATTTACGTTTTGTTATTCCACTGTCATTTGCGTTTTGTTATTCCATGTCAGATGCGTTTTTTGTTATCCCACGTTGTATAGTGACTTGACGGAAACGCGGTCGAACGGGATAAAAAGTATCCTATGTCCGTCTCCTGGTTCTAAGCTACCTCCCCACCAATTTTCAGCCAAAGCGGTTCATCCGTTCTTGAGTTATAAATAGTGTAACTAACACCACTTTCTTTTATATACATATATATATAGATAACCGAAAAGGTAATATGTACGAATAACATTTGTAAAAACAGAAAATAAATCGGTCAAAAAACAAATAAGTTTTATGCTGTTTTACCATGGTTTTACTACGACTGTATCTGTCTCTTTCTAAAACGAAATTTTCTATGAAGAGTTTAAGGAGCTTTCAAGCTTTATGTTCTGACGTCACAACACAATAGCGCTCTCTTTGTCTTTATACTACCGAGACTAGTTGAGATATTTAAAAAAGAAAAATGCCATTGTGTTACGATATTAAAAAACATTATTTTAAGTAAATAAAAAAATTTCAGTCAAATACCCAATACCATGATATTATATCATCAGCATTAGCACCCATCAACAGCTTACTACTGAGCGCAGGTCTCCTCTCAAAAAACTAAAAAGCGTTATAGGCCATGTATAGACTATGCTGGCCCAATACAAAAGACCCCTTGAGAACATTATGGACAACTCTCAGGTTTCCTCACGATGTTTTCCTTCACCGTTGAAAGCCGTTGAAGCATATTATTGTGATTCTTAATTGCTTAAACGCACATGCAAGTAGATGAAGTTAAGTAAAAAAATGTTTAATTCCTGGATATTGGTATCCAGAAGAGACCGGAGATTGCATGTGAATGATATGCAATACTAAAGATAATGCATGTTGTAATGAAAATTGCATGTAAAAATTACCCTCATAAATTTGCGCAGATCAACTGAATGGTATTACACAGAATGAATTACAGGAATCAGTTTACATTTATCTGTAAAGGATTTTTAAACACGTGTTCAAGTATTAAAATAACCATAATTATTATGGTTTAAACTAATTTTTTCCTTTTGTAGTTTGAAGTGAAGTTATGAAGTAATAGACGTACAAAATTTCCAGTGACGTTTTTGCCGTTAATTGAATTTAATAAATCTAAAAGTTTTATGTTAAATCATTATAATTTTGTAATGTAACCTAATAAAAAATGTAGAAAATATATTTTTTGATGAAAATTACATTAAGTATACAGTTCCTAACTAGCAGTGATAGCCTAGTGAACCTCCTATTCAGGGGGATCGCAGGTTCGATCCCGTGTACGCACCTCCGACTTTTCGAAGTAAAGTGTGTTTAAGAAATTAAAATATCACGTGCTTTAACGGTGAAGGAAAAGATCGTGAGGAAACCTGCACACCTGAGAGTTCTCCATAATGTTCTCGAAGGTGTGTAAAGTCCGCCAATTCGCATTGGGCCAGCGTGGTGGACTATGGCCTATAACCGAAGGGTTAGAGGCCATAGTCCACCACGCTGGCTCAGAGAAGTCTGAGAATAGACCTCGCTCAGTAGTGAGTCGATGATGGGTTGATAATGATGATGATGATGATGATACAGTACCTATACCCTGTCCATCTGTTTGTCTCACTATGTGAGTGTGAGTGAGACTGAGCTGTCAAAAAGAAAATAAACGGTTGAACGAAAAAGTATGTTAGTCTGCCGGTTTGCATGGTGGGGGTGGCCATACGGAAGGGCGGAAAATTAAAAAAATATATATCCGAGCGCGTCAGATATTCAAGGATATTATTTATTAGTGACGGGCAACTACGGAACCCAACACTTACACGTACTGACCGTTTATTTTTGTAGCTATGTATGTTATGTGGTGTTTAATAACAGTATGTACTAATAATTACTCATTGGAAACGGTCGAACTCTCAAACTAGTTACTGCGTCAATTAAAACTTCGCGGTATTTGATTAAAAATTAAGTCAACATGAGTTTGGAATACAAATTTGGTGATCCTCGAACACGCTTAAACAGCTGAACTACGGAAACATGTTCTAAACTACGATACACTAAATTATTATAAGCTCCACTGGCGATGCAGCGAGTCATGCTCACATCATAAGACCAAATAGGTGAGTACACAAATTTTTTGGAACGAAGTTCCCTATGGCGCGTTGCGGAGGGACTCTAGCCGGCAAAAAACGTCCGTAACGTTATGAAAAAAGCGTAAGATTTGGCCTAAGAATCATATATAATAACTTCAATAAGTTGTGCATGGCCTCCGTGGCGCAATCGGCTCGCGTGCGGCTGTTAACCGAAAGGTTGGTGGTTCGAGCCCACCCGGGGGCGCACAATTTATTTTCATTTTTTATTTTATAAAATTATTTTAATTTGAATATTTTATAAAATCTATATTTAGGCTTCCCTGGGGTCATTTTGATTTTTATCGATAAAAAATCATGATAAAAATGTATACCCGAATAATTATTTTCTTTATACCTCGAATAGAACTTGAAATTAATATTTTTATAACAAGGAACTTCGTTCCTATCTGGTGTCCCACGACACCACACGACTTTATTAATATTGAATTACTACTTCTTAAATGAAAACTACAATAAATCTTCATCGATGCCACCGCAGCACGGCGTAGTACCGAATTCGTCTCTAAACTGCAAGCTATTTTTTCTATAAAACTTCGTCAAAATCGGTGTACATAACGGTTATGCCGTGAAAAGGAAACCAATAGACAGTCAATTTTAAGTCATATGTATTAATACTCATGTAGCCCCAGGAAATCTATATAATGACGGATTACGTACATTTTCGATGAAATCTCTACAATAGACGCATTCTTGGGTTTACCTTTGTCAAAATACCTAGCGCAATCACTAAATTATTGTATCGCTGAATTGAAAAATATGAAATAGAATTTTAGCTCTTATCTAAACGATATATGATGTATATTTCCGTGTGTCATTTTGTATTCAAAGTGACCCTTTACAACAGGGTTGCACAGACTTATGAAGACTAGGGGCCACTCGGGCAAATCATGAACTGATGGCGGGCCGGCCGCCAGAAGTATAGGTAATTAAAGACAATAAAGAATTGATAATAATTTATTTAAATTGAAAAAGAATTTATTAATTTGAAGCGTGGCACTGCATAGTGCTTACAATCTTTTTTATATTTGGCTCAAATTTACTTGTAGCAACACGTAAAACTGCTTCCAAACTTTCATTTGCAAGGCGATTTCGATTTTTTGTTTTATTATTATTTAGTATTGAAAAAGTTTGTTCACATATATAGGTAGAACCAAATAAGCTGGCACATTTCAGAGCGTTTATGCGCAACTTTTTGTACATATTTTTATCAATGCAGCGGTAAAAGTTCAGCAAGTCTCCTTCGTTGAATTTGTTGCGTACATCTTGATCGTTTTGAATGTCGATAATTTCTAACTGCATTGACTCTGGCGCATTTTCAACTGAAATCGTGAAAGGATTGCTGAATATGTCCAACAGAGGTTTCACTTTTTTAAACTCCGAAAATCTGTCTTGAAAAGATTGAATCAAAATATCCAGCTTTTCTACATAACTGAAATTAATCGCAGTTTTGTTGAATTTTTCAGCCATTTTCTTATAATTCGGAAAATGATTGTAATTTCCAGAATTCAATTGTGATCTGAAAAGTGTCAGCTTGCATTGAAAGGATGATACATGAGCGTAGAGCTGGGATATCAGTTGATTTTTGCCTTGAAGCCGTGTGTTCAAGACATTCAAATGATTTGTAATGTCAACTAAAAAAGCCAAATCACACAACCAATCAGGATTTTTAAGTTCCGGGACATCCCTTTGCTTTTCCGCCAGAAATATTCCAATTTCTTCTATTAAATTTAGAAATCGTTCCAGTGTCAATCCACGGCTTAGCCACCTTACTTCTGTATAATACAGTAAATCTCCGTATTCGCTTTCGATGTCATCAAGGAATTGTTTGAATTGTCTGTGATTGAGTCCTCGTGATTTTATGAAATTTACAGTCGAAACTACCACTTTCATGACATTTTGAAATTCAATTTTTTTAGAACAGAGGGTTTCTTGGTGTATAATGCAGTGAAACTGCATGAGATCTTCAGCGTTTATGTTTTTTCCTTGCAGATGCTTTTTCAGCAAAGTAACTAGCCCGGAATTGACACCAATCATCGAAGGAACACCGTCAGTCGCAACTCCCGATAATTTTGATAAGTCCAAATCAGTTTTTGAACACTCATCCAAAAGTACATTGAGTATATCAACTCCTTTGGTTTGACCTTTCAATGAACACATTCCGAATAACTCTTCTAAGACTTCAAAATCTTGAGTAACACCTCGTATGAATATGAGAAGTTGAGCTGTGGAACTAATATCAGTGGATTCGTCGAGTGCTAATGAAAAAAATTCAATGATCTTAGTTTTTTCAATTAATTGTTCCGCAATATTACCTGACAAAGACATAATTCGTCTTTGGATAGTCATACGATTCAGTTGAATTTTCTCAAACTTTTTTGCTGCTTCTGGACACATTTTCTTAGCGGCAATTTCTATGCATTCTTTTACAAAATCGCCATCATTGAAGGGGCGACTTCGCTTTGCTATCATTCGAGAAATTTCTTAACTAACTTCTGTAGCTGTTTCTGAATCTTGAATGGGTTTTGTAAACATAGCTTGCTGACCAATAAGCTCCCGTTTTAAAGACAACATTTTTTGCTTTCTTAATTCGCCTGTAAACTTGGTAAAAGAAGGATGCTGCGTTTCATAGTGCCTTTTTACATTATATTCCTTTGCAATCGCAACAGAATTCTTGCAAATTAAACAAACGACTTTGTTATGCGACCATACAAAAAAGTATTTCTCAGTCCAAATTTCTTGAAACTGCCGATTTTCATCTTTAACCTTACGTTTTTTACTAGGTCCTGGCTTCTCCATGTTGCGTTCTAATCCTGGCTAGGATTAACACAGCACCTAAAAACAATTACAGTACCTACTTAAATTACCCATTCTTTTTTAAATTATCAAAAATAATTGATTAAATTCCTCAGAAATTTTAAGATTTTTATATAGATTTTATATCTGAAATAATGACGTAATTATTACAGTTAGAGAAATTCTGATAAAAATAGTAATTTCTTTGTTTTATTTTAATATTTGGCCAACATTAAAGCTAAATTTGATTAAAATTGATTAAATAGGTAGGGAAACACTTATTAATAACAGAGTTTTACTTACGATTTCACAACACAATTATACACGGCACTTGACGGGTTGACTCTGGAAGCTTCGTGTATCTACTCGTACCTACGCGAGCAATCGGGAATTCGGGACTATTGCTATCTCGCTTGCTCACACCGCGCTAGAAAATTCTTGATTTCTCTACTATTTTGAACTTTATATAAAGGCGGCAAGCGATGTTACTTGACTTAGCATTTTTGGGCGCTAGATTCAAATAGCGCGCGCGCGAGATTCAAATTACTTTTCGAACATATTTTTTTTTTGTTTTATTCTGGAATAGAATTAAATATTCTTCGAATGTACGAGAGTATTATTTTTGCTGTCGGCGGGCCACCAGTATTCGACCCGCGGGCCGCATGCGGCCCGCGGGCCGCGGTCTGTGCATCCATGCTTTACAACAAAGGCGATGGCGGCTTTTGTCAAGAGCCATCACTGTCCTTTGAGCTTTGAGTGAAGGTCCTCGTTTCTAGGAGATTATCTTTGCCACAAATTAGTCAAACTTAAAATACCTTTATGTAAGTGAATTGAAGTACTACCTATAGGCTTTTGCCCCCAACTTTGTTGGCGTTAATTTATTTTTAAGTTATAAAAAATTAGGGAAAAATTCCACATGTAGAAATTATCTATATATATAAAAGAAAGTGGTGTTAGTTACACTATTTATAACTCAAGAACGGATGAACCGATTTGGCTGAAAATTAGTGGAGAGGTAGCTTAGAACCAGGAGACGGACATAGGATACTTTTTATCCCGTTCGACCGCGTTTCCGTCAAGTCAGTATAAAACGTGGTATAAAAAAAACGCACCTGACATGGAATAACAAAACGCAAATGACAGTGGAATAACAAAACGTAAATGACAGCTAAACGTAATTTTGTCTTTGGTTAAGTATGGTAAAAAAATTGACAATTATAAAAAGTTTTTTAATAAAGCATTACTGATATTATAAATGCGAAAGTGTATTTGTTTGTTGGTTTGTCTTTCAATCACGTCGCAACAGAACAGCGGATTGATGCGATTTTTTGCATGGGTATAGTAATGGATGTAGTAGTGGTTCCTCAGACAGGGAGAGCTACTTTTTATCTCGGATAATGAAAGAGTTCCCGCGGGATTTTTAAAAACTAAATACATGCGGACGAAGTCGCGGGCATCAGCTAGTATATATATAAAAGAAAGTGGTGTTAGTTACACTATTTATAACTCAAGAACGGATGAACCGATTTGGCTGAAAATTGGTGGAGAGGTAGCTTAGAACCAGGAGACGGACATAGGATACCCACTTTTTATCCCGTTCCGTCAAGTCACTATAAAACGTGGTATAAGAAAAACGCATCTGACATGGAATAACAAAACGCAAATGACAGTGGAACAACAAAACGTAAATGACAGCTAAACGTAATTTTGTCTTTGGTTAAGTATGGTAAAAAATTTGACAATTATAAAAATGATAGCTAAACGTAATTGATAATTGCTTTTTTTTTGGCGGGTAGGCACGCAAATAACGCGCACGCGTTTTTTCGTCTCTTGTGTTATTTAATTTAATTTAATCTATAAATAGCTAATCTAATTACTAATAAAATTGAAAATAGAAAATTCAGTCTGTTGAGCTGGGATTCGAACCATCGACTTTTAACTGTTTAGCGACTGTAAAAACCACAAGGCTACTGAGATCTAATATTTAGTGTGAAAATATTGAACACAATGCCAAATTAATTAATCGAAAGGAACTTCGTTCCATCCGGGACCCCTCTCAAGTTTTTTCGTATAAACTAGCCCTTTAGTGCAATATTGATATTAAAATTTACAATGCAGTTTGAAATGGAAGTAGTCTAACCTCAAAGGAAGTTCAGAACTGGGAATTACCTTCACAGCATTTAATATTATAATAAGCTGACGTGGGTGAAATTATTATACCTGTTCTATACTCCGAAATGTGCATATAATTAGGTTCAAATTAATTGCTATCATAACTGCTAATGTTATTAATTAGTACAATCAATCTATCAATAATATTATATCAATATCAAATTAATATCAGTAACAAATTACGAGTATTTATCATGTAGTTATATGCCATTCCATAAAAATGCAATATCATGAAAGAGATTTATTTTTATTTCAGTATTTTTAGGTCTGCCATGAGAGAGTATGTACCTCTCTAGGTGAGCCTCGCGCTCCGACATATATGAGCTCATTTTCACTATAACGAGTTCCTTTTATAGCCAAAACAACGGTTTTCTCAGCGTTTGCTCATGTTGAGTTGCTATTTAGACGTTCTGCATGAAATTAAGTTAAAGTAAATAGCACAATAATATGCTACCATTACGAATTTTGTAAAAATGCTTGCGTATTATTTCGTACAATAACTGCATTTTTACCGCATACATAAATTGTGTTTGAAGAATAAAAGATTTAAACCTGTCATCGATTTCCATACTGAGTTTCCCGCTTATTAGGGTTCCGTACCGAAATTGTAAAAATGGAACCCTTATGGCGAGACTTTCTCCATCCGTCCGTCCGTCCGTCTGTCACAGTCGATTATTTTAGTAACTATTAAAGCTATCGACAAGAAATTTGGAAAAGTTGTATATAATAGTGGCCCAACATCATTGAAATAAAAAAAATCGAAAATTATTTAATTTCAAAGTAAGATGACTATACCGATTGGGGTATCATATGAAAGGACTTTATCTGTACATTCTAAAACAGATTTTTATTTATTTAAAAAAAAAACCGACCCCCTTTTACTTCTACTACTTTTACTTCTGGAGTACGGAAGCCTCGGTGCGCGAGTCCGACTCACTTGGTCGGTTTTTTTTCTTTAATTCAAGACTAATAGTACTAAATGTTGATTACAAATTCATTGAAGTTCCCTTTTCACGAAAACAGATTTCGACATGGCAAGAATAATATAGCTTCATCTTGTGAAAGGCCGTAGGTATTTTTATCCCGGATTGATAATAGCTATTTATGCAACTGCATCGTAATGAGGGTCATTTTAATTCGAGTGCTGTTTTTTGATACGAGGCTTGCCGAGTATCAAAATAGGATAGTACGAGAATTAAAATGACTAATTACGTTCAGTTGCATACAAGATTTTATCTACGACAAGGAAAATAAAATCATTAACAAAATACGCCGTAGGCTCATAATAGTAACAAAAAGTAACTCCGTAAGCCGCCACCAGCTGCCTGTGGCGCCTCTGTCAACAAAAAAGTAACTCCGTAAGCCGCCACCAGCCGCCTGTGGCGCCTCTGTCATATCAACGGTACAAAAGTGCCAGAACTCAGAGCCTTAGCTTTAGGTATCCTATTTTAAGAAGATAACCATTTCGATTCAGCTCCCATACAACGAGCTGCATCGAAATGAGAAGCAAAACCGAAAGAGGGTTCATTTCGATTCAGCTGTCAAATTCGAAATTGGAACTTTTCGATGCTGGAGTAGATAATAGCTATTTATGCAACTGCATCGTAATGAGGGTCATTTTAATTTGAGTGCTGTTTTTTGATACGAGGCTTGCCGAGTATCAAAATAGGATAGTACGAGAATTAAAATGACTAATTACGTTCAGTTGCATACAAGATTTTATCTACGACAAGGAAGTAAAATCATTAACAAAATACGCCGTAGGCTCAATAAAGTAACAAAAAGTAACTCCGTAAGTCGCCACCAGCCGCCTGTGGCGCCTCTGTCAACAAAAAGTAACTCCGTAAGCCGCCACCAGCCGCCTGTGGCGCCTCTGTCATATGAACGGTACAAAAGTGCCAGAACTCAGAGCCTTAGCTTTAGGTATCCTATTTTAAGAAGATAACCATTTCGATTCAGCTCCCATACAACGAGCTGCATCGAAATGAGAAGCAAAACCGAAAGAGGGTTCATTTCGATTCAGCTGTCAAACTCGAAATTGGAACTTTTCGATGCTGGAGTAGATAAAATATTTTAAAAACCCAAGTCCATGTGGATTGTGGACGAAGCCGTGGGCATCAGTTAGTCTAGTATTTTTAAATTGGTTTTTGAACTAATCACTACATCTATACTTCTATACTAATATTATAAAGAGGAAAGATTTTTGTTTGTTTGTTTTTTTTTGTCTGTTTGTACCGAATAGGCTCTGTAACTACTGGACCGATTTTAACCATTTTTTCACCAATAGAAAGCTAAGTTATTAGGAAGTAACATAGGCTATAATTCATTGTCAAAAAGTTAGAGATCCTTAAGAAAATTGCAATAATAGAACCCAAAGTAGAAAAATTTTGCCTATAAAATGCATTATTGGTGTGTGCTGAGAAAACTACTGATGATACATAAAAATGATGTACTACATGATTAAAGTACTCATTATTTTCTACAAAAAAAACCCCAAGGGAATATATCTAACTATCATATTTAAGTCACAATAGTAGCTTTTGTGTTCTAAAATTTAATTAGATCGCCTTTATTATCGTGGTATTAATTCTTCCTTGCTAATACGTCATACTAATATTATAAATGCGAAAGTGTGTTTGTTTGTGGGTTTGTCCTTCACGCTGCAACAGAGCTACGGATCGTCGTAATTATTTGCATGGGTATAGTTGAGGATCTGGAGTGACATAGGCTCCTTTTTATCCCGGTAAATCAAAGAGTTCCCGACGGATTTTAAAACTACATCCACGCGGAAGAAGTCGCGGGCATCAGCTAGTATTATTATAAAACAAAGTCCCCCGCCGCGTCTGTCTGTCTGTCTGTTCGCGATAAACTCAAAAACTACCGAACGGATTTTCATGCAGTTTTCACCAGTAGATAGGGTGATTCATGGGGAAGGTTTTATTTCAGTGTATAATGTGTTAAGGTTTTGTGTAAATTAGTTGAAATATGACGATAATTGTTGACAATGTCGGAAAAATTCAAGCCGCTTGGGGGCTTACATCGAAAACGCTGCCTAATCCCTCTGAGATATAACAAAACAATTTATGGTGATGGTATGGTGGGAATTGGGATAAGTCTTCACAGAAAAGTCCGCGATGGCATATATCTATCTTTTAAGGATAGCTCACTAGTCACTATACCCATTTTAACTTCTAAAAAAATGGTCACATACCATGCGGTAATTGGAAATCTATTTAAAGACGGATACAGTATTTCTCCTTATCAACTTAAATATGTTAGTTTTTCATGCACATTATTTTTTTAATTTACTTGTAACTTTTAAGATTTTGTTAATTCAACTTTAATAATATTATCAGTCATAATTCCTATTGAACGAGGTACCTACTATTAGGTTGTAGAACTAATCATTAGTTTCCTATTAAAATAAAAGTTATTTTAACATTATTTTTATGATCCAGATGTCTCTGTCATTCTGAGGCTAATCCCTTTCTTAATTAAACGAAGTCGCGAACCCGAAGTTCATTAGAAATTAATTAAATCGAGCCAAGACGGTAGCAAAACCGTGATTATGTTCCAATGGAGGCACTCGTTATACTCGTTACACGAGGTTACCTTGTAGAAATTGGATTACCGAAGCCCGATATCCAAATATAAAACCATCCATTTCTAAATAAATTCAACTCTGAACTAATTCGAAGCTAATTTCTGATGTGAAGCCTCAATAGTTCAAAGTCAAAGGGCAGACTTCAATCCGAAAGAATTTTAATCAAAGGGTTACAACCACAGAATGAATAAGGTAACAAGAAATTGTATCTGTGATTGTAGCATCCGAAGCAACGTAAATTAAACTCTAATGCTACGTACATAAGTTTGATTTGTGAATACCTATCTACCAAGCCTATTTTCGGACATGGCAACCAATACGACTTGACAACTACGTTAGCAATCATATTATCTTATAATACATATTATAAATGCGAAAGTGTGTTTGTTGGTTTGTCCTTCAATCACGCCGCAACAGAGCTACGGATCGATGTAATTTTTTGCAAGGGTATAGTTGAGGACCTGGAGAGTGACATAGAGGCTACTTTTTATCCTGGAAAATCAAAGAGTTCCCGATGGACTTTAAAAACTAAATCTACGCGGACGAAGTCGCGGGCATCAGCTAGTCATAGATATAGGATTAGTAGCTTAATCGCTACTAGATACCGCCATCTTATAATCAATAGCTCCTTAAATGCAACAACATAATGTCATAGTTTGTTTGAAAACGTCAAACATTGGTTGCTACGAGACTATGTGGGTACGCCAGTTCATGCGTACTATGAATTTCCACAATCTACTAGTACACCGACGGTATCTAGTAGTAGAAGCGACTACCAATCCTAAATCTACGCTTTTTACATTATAATTAATGCGAAAATGTTGCTTATTTGGGCCTCATAAGGCTCAGGGTCACTCAGCGGGCGATGGAGAGAGCTATGCTCAGAATATCCCTGCGAGATCAAATCATAAATGAGAAGATCCGTAGGGGAACCAAAGTCACCGACATAGCTCAGCGAGTCGCGAAACTGAAGTGAAAATGGGCGGGGCACATAGATCGAAGAGCTAATGGTCGTTGCAATCCCAAGGTGCTGGAGTGGCGACCCCGCACTGGGTAGCGCACTGCTGGCAGATGCTCCACTAGTACTCCACTGGACCAACGACATCAAATGAGTCGCAGGGAGCCGCTGGATTCAGGCGGCGCAAGACCGAAGCCTGTGAAAGTCCATGCAGGAGACCTTTGTCCAGCAGCAGACGTCTATCTGTTGATAAAGAAGAAGCTTATTTGTTGGTTTGTTGATTTGTCCTTTAATCACGCAGCAACAGAGCAACGGATCGACTTGATTTTTTGAGTATAGATAGCTGTTGCAGACCTAGAAAGTGATAATATAAGTGATAATATATAATATACTTTTTATACCGGTTATCATGGGATTTTTAAAACCCTGACTCCAAGCGGATGATCACGCTGGCGATGGCCGATTTAAAATTATTTTTCACTCTGCTGCCGCTCTAATCCATTTTCTGGAAAGTTCGTTAACTTTATCTCGGGCAAAATTAATCGAGTGTACGCTCAGCTATAACTTGATATTGGCGATATCTTTCAGTAATTACCTACTAGACGCGGAGGGCTATTTTTCGCTACTCGATTTCATGAGCGTTTCGTCCATCAATATTTATCCAGGTTATGTTTCATCAATATTTTATTTTCATCTTCATCTTTAGACGGTTACGTATGATGTTGTGAAGTATGAAGTATCATAGTTTTAAGCATAGATTTAGGATGATTAGGGTTGGTAGCTTAATCGTTACTAGATGTCCTTGGCACACACAATGTTCAATATGGGAATGAATCATCGAGCACCTACCTTTGAGCGCCGTGCGAGTTGTAAGCCTGGCCCGGCATAATCCGTCGATGTCTTCCCGATATTTTCACACAATTAGAATGTCACTGGTCCCGTTCGTCAACACTATCACGTTAACACAAGGAAGTATCCGAAACCACCAGTTAAAGTTTGGAATAAAAAGAGGAATTAATAAACAATTGCACTGGAGCGCGTGTAATGTTCTACATTGAAGTGAGTTCAATCATAAAAGTAGGTAGTCATCAATCTAGCCGCTTCAAGCGCTGTGGCTCGCAAGTCGGCGGCTGGAGGGTACTCAAAAGATCAACCCATAGTAAACATAATGATGTTATTAATATGCTAATGAAAAAGAAAGAAAATCACCAAATTGTGTGTCCTTTTATTAATATCTCTTCCGGTACGGAACAAACAATAGCACCTTAAAGCGGCAACGTAATATCATAGTTTGTTTGAAAACGTCAAACATCGGCTGCTACGAGACTATGTGGGTACGCCAGTTCAGGCGTACTATGAATGACCGCAATTTACTAGTACGCCGACGGTATCTAGTAGGTGCGAAGTGACTGCCAATTAGAGATGAAACGGATAGTGGTTTGGCCGGATACCGGATAACGGATATTCGGCAAGCTACGAGGCCGGAGCGACGGATATCCGGCTGCCGAATATTCGGCTCTTTACATACCGCGATCAGTTGATTTGAATTGAATACAGGCGTCATGAACGAGATAGGTAATATTCGGGCGCTTTCGAGTTTCGGGTGTTGTCGAGACGAATGTACGAAACTAAGCGGAGTCGACTCTTACCAACAAATGCGGAAAATTTGGTATTCATTCACCACAATTTAAATTTTACTAAATTTTTATAACACAATATGTTTTTGTGTGCGATTATAAAAATAAACAGTGTCAATAACTTATTATTTTGTATAATTTACCCAAAGTAGGTATAGTATTAATATTTTTTAAATTTTACTATCCGGTATAGTGCCGGATACCGGATGGTAAATCATACTATCCGGTATCCGGCCGAATAGTGAAAATAAGGCCGGATAGGCCAGATACCGGATAGTTAACGGATATCCGTTTCATCTCTACTACCAATCTTAAATCTATTGTTATAAGTATATTTTGTTAATTAACAGAATGTTCTTTTGAGAATAAGCTCTATAAACCTAACCTAAAAAAATTGACAATGAACACTAAAAACTTACAATATATTATTATTATATTCATGACAAGATAGCTGGTGACTGATCTCACCTGATGGTAAGTGACGATACACTCAAGATGGTAGCGGGCTAACTTGGAAGTGGATATGTCACTTTTAATAAAATCCTCTCCTCTCTCTCTTTTTAATAAAATAGTCTCCTCCATGAACTTCTGTTCATGTGTGTGTGAACATGGCTTCGGTTTTATGCCGCCTGAATCCAGCGGTTCTCTGCAACTCGTTTTAATGTCGTCGGTCAACCTAGTGGGGGGTCTACCAACACTGCGCTTCCCGGTACGGGGTCGCCACTCCAGCACCTTGGGACCCCAGCGACCATCAGTTCTTCAAACTATGTGCTCCGCCCATTTCCACTTCAGTTTCGCGACTCGTTGAGCTATTTCGGTGACTCTAGTTCTCCTACGGATCTCCTCATTTCTGATTTGATCTCGCAGCGATACCTACTCCGAGCATAGCTTTCTCCATCTCTCCAACCAATCCATAATACCTATTACAAAAGGTACAAAAAATATATAGGTACCTATCTAGATATTTATTATAAAAATACTATCGACATAAAAAATCAAAAATAATAAATTTAAAATAAATAAACCGATACACTTGTAAAACACATAAAGTTTCAAAGAAAACCTATAAAAGCTTAAAGTGCAATAAACAAGGGAGGGCTAGGACTATTTTAAAGTAGTTTCATGACTGATTTAATATCAAAGTTGGCCTCGGCCAGCGACACGAGATGGTCGTTTGTTCTAGGATAAGAAACAAATCTTTTTGTTCCAAAGGAAACTTTTAAGAAAGGAAGGAAGGCATTTATTGCGCTAAAAGCTTCGCCGAACTAACTTTAAAATGGATTCAACTTTGTCCGTTGCATTTAGGGGGTGATGTTACACCGTTTTGTAACACAAACTCTGCAGTTGTTTGAAAAGTTTTACGTGATTACTGTGTTCCCTGTTATTGCGAAAGTCCCTCGTTGAATGCGTGTATCTCTATGTGTTTTTACATAGAGCCGTGCCAAAAAAATATTCTACATACTTTTTTAGTGAAGTTTGTGAATAAAGGCACAATAATACTCAAACCAAACTGGAGTGGGTATAAAAAATTCAATTAATATAGCTTACGCAAAGTCGACAAAAATTCGTTAGATATAAGAAAATTAGAAGATCCGTTGGACATATTGTCAAGAGTCTACATCTCAGTTTATTAGAATCGAATAAAGTCGTCGCTTAATAACAGGTTAAATAAACCTTTTTGGAACGTAAGTTCCTTATCGCGCGGTACGGAAGGGGGCTAGACGGAAAAAATTAAGGAACCGACACTCGACATATTTTTGAAACCGACACTTTTTTGTTGAATGTGAATTTTGCATTGTGTTCGATATTTTCGCGATACAACATTAGGTCTCCGTAGTCTAGTGGCTTCGGCAGTCGCCTAACAGTTCAAAGTCGAATATGGTTCGAATCCCAGCTCGACAGACTGAATTTTCAATCTCAATTTTATTTTAAATAATTACTACATGTGGAATTGTTCCCTAATTTTTTATAACTTATAAGTTATAAAAAAAATAGGGAAAGGTTCCACATGTAGAAATTGTTTAAAATAAAATTGAAAATGGAAAATTCGGTCTGTCGAGCTGGGATTCGAACCATCAACTTTGAACTTTTAGGCGACTGCCGGAGCCACTAGGCTACGGAGACTCAATGTTGTACCGCGAAAATACCTAACACAATGTAATCAAAAGGAACTGCGTTCCATCCGGGTGTCCCTTGACACCTCTCAAGTTTTTATTCTTAATATAATAAATAAAATAACATTACCCGATTAAAGTATCTTTAAAGCTATTACTCGCAACTTAAATTTTAAGTTGACGAAAATTAATTATCGCCGTCTCCGGCTAACTTTAACTAATAAACTAAATTATTAACTTTAGACGTATAATTATTCAAAGCTTACTTTTGACTTTCATCTTCTTAAAATGTTACTATTGAATTAGCTACAATTTTGATTTTGATCTAAACCATATTATTTTATACAACTTGGAGTAGATTTAGATTTGAAAAATGATTCTTCATACAAAACTTACTACCCTTTGGGGATGAATTTTGAAAATTCTTTATTGGAACTGTAACTATGGTCAAGCACTCTAACTCTGGAAAATAATTATCATACGCTTCGGTGTGACACTGCATTATGATATACAGTAAGGAAATCTCTTTGGAAGCGAGCTCTTAATCTTATTGTTCTTTACTGTTTTCCTACTATACCTATTGCTAGTAGACTTTGCATGCCAAACAGAGAGTATATTGCACTGTTTTGTCTTAGGACTTTGTTTGTTAGAGCGGAGAACTTATTTCTAGAATATAATTGATATTAGATTTTATTATAAGCTTTTATTTAACTTGCAATGTATGTATGTATTTATGTATGTATGGTTGTTTAGGTCAAATCTTGCAAGTAGAATAAGAACCACTACCCGGTTTCCGATTGAGCTGAAATTTTGGATGTAGGTATATGTAAATCGGATGGCAATGCAATATTATTGTGACATGGAGCTGATCTGATGATGGAACTGAAAGATGACTATGGGAACTCTGTAATAAAACGACGTAATACCATCGAATTTGGGTTCATTTGTTTTGTCTTGACAAGTACTCTAGTCATGTAGCTTGTTTTTTTATTTACACTTCTTTTTCAAATATTATCATAGAAATGCGTTGCAATGGTTTGCTAAAAGTTGATGAAATTTTACAAAGAACGATCTGCAGGCGTATTACGTGCAGACTTTGATGGACGGGCATACTTGAGATACTTGAGAATATTCCGTAAGCTCGTGTTTCCACTCAAACGTAGGTTTGTTTTAATGTTAAAAATTAAAGTGTGTCTCCTTACAAACTTTTGTTTTTGCTAGATTTCAATAATAGCTGATGTTAAATCTTGTACAATGGTACCTATGGAACCCTTCGTGTGCGGACTCGCATTTGGTATTTTTAGCCCCCGACACAAAAAGAGGGTTGTTATAAGTTTAACATGTATATCTGTGTATCAGTGTGTCTGTCTGTTCCCTCGTAGCAGCCTCCCCAATGGACCGATTTTGATGAGGTTTTTTTTTCATTTGAAAGCGGTGGATCTTAGCTGTAATTTATGAAGAACTGCTCAGGCGTCTGAAGACCATCAGCTCATTAGCTACTTGATTCTTGATTTGGTCTTACAAGCTTTCACCGGTGCGATTGATTTAAAATTTGGTATAACTACTGTTACTTCGGATTATTTCCAAGGCATGGTAGCCTTAAGCTGATGCTGCAGTATTAATTAGCTACGGGATACCCAACTCTTCAGCAACTTACAGCAGATATAGTGTGTTTGGGCTCATTAGAATGGTCTCAATGAGTAGGTGTTTAGATAGATGACAATCGAGGATCGAGGATCGACAAGGAGGATCTGATCATGGAGCGGAAAATTGGGTAACAGGATGTCAGGTATATCGTACATAGTTCGGCCATAGATTCACATGTCGAGGATGTTTGAAATTATTAATTTAAGTACACTTGTTTAAAGTGGCGGCCGTCCGCGTCGAAATATGTGAGTATGTGATAGAAGTTAGGCATCACAAAGCGTGGCGCTCTCAAATTGTTATTCACATGAGCCAGTACTCGATGCTCGAGTGCCCCTCGATGTAGGCTGAGCACGTCACAAAGTGGCTATTGTTTCAAAATAACTTTTCAGCGTCGCATGGATAGCTCTTTTGTGACCTTAATAACTATAAAGTTTCATGTATTTTATTTTTAGACTAGTTTTTGCCCGCTACTTCGTCCGCGTTAGGGTTTCAAAAATCCTGTGGAAACTCGGCTGTGACATTGGTGATTGGATTGGAAATTATATAAGTAAATGATTAACAGTTATTGTACTTTTATTTCACGAAGCGACGCGTGCTTTACTTGTGTAACCAAGTATACAACACGGTACGAATGTGTGCGTGAAGACGAGTAGACGGTAAAATCAGTACTACCACGCTTACGCACACATTCACAGCGTGTTTGTACACTTGGTTACCACAAGTAAAGCGCGCGTCGCTTCGTGAAATAAAAGTACTTACTATACATCTTTTTTAAGCTTTTTAGCTTTGTAGTACCATTAGGAGCGTAGTGTTTGAAATGGTTTTTTCAAACAATAATATCAATACACAATCGATAGTTCTAGGTATATAGATAGTAGTAGGTATCTCTCAAGTTAAATCCCCACAGCTTAGGTGGGCAGTCTAGTATCAAGTTATTTTAAAGTGTTTGTATTTGCTACTAGCTGATGCCCGCGACTTTGTCCGCGTGGATTTAGTTTTTAAAGTCCCTCGGGAACTCCTTGATTTTCCGGGATAAAAAGTAGCCTAGATGTTGACCCGAGTAATAAGCTACCACGGTATAAAATTTTGTAGAAATCTGTGCGGTAGTTTTTACGTGAAAGAAGGACAAACAAACAGACAAACAGACAAAAAAAAGTGTGTGTCAGCTCCGGCCTCCGACGCACGACTGGAGTTTACGCGCGACGCTATATCCTTCTCTATGCGCGCGACTCGGGTCCGAGCGCGCCCCGACCGACTTTTGCTTCGGGGACCCGATCGCTACGCGCTGGGCTACCCGAAGCAAAAGCTCTTTCGCACGAAAACCAACCTTATTTACTCAACGTTAGGGTAGAAATTTCAACGTTGTGAAAAACGTAACAGAAAAACGTAACGAGGTCATTGATAAATTGATTTCACTGCCCGGATTTTTCTTATACCGGGCTGCTAAAATCGATTCTTAAGGAGTAAACTCCAAAAAAATTTAGCTTCTGTTTTGATATCTGTATCTTGAACACAATTAGAAGCAAAAACCCTTTTTTGAATCTATTTCATGTACAGAATACAGAATTGGTTTCGTTTCTGTTTTATTATATGTATAGATTAGAACAGAATAGAAAAGTGTTTTATTCAAATACACTTCTACAAAGTGCTTTTGAGTCGTCAAGTGATTCAACCGAGAAGAACCAGCAAGAAAGTCTTGTTAAGTGAGATGTAGTAGTTAGCTAAGTTCATCAATCATCATCATCAATAGCCTATAAAAGTCCACTGCTGGACTAAAGGCCTCTCCCAAGGGGAGGGTTTGCCCATAATCACCACGCGGGGCAGACGGGTTGGTGATCGCAGTAGACGGTAGCTAGTAGTAGCACAGAGGACGCTGCTGCCCGTTCTCCGTTATATTCCCTTAGTCGCCTCGTACGACACCCGCGAAGAGGAGGGGTGGTGACAACTGTATTCTGGATCTGCCGTCACCACACGGCACGGCGTTAGCTAAGTTACTTCGATGAAAATAGATCCTTCTCAATCCTAGACACATAATATTATCATTATACAGCTTGACTCAAAATTGGGGAAGGTCCAGTTCAAAAGCAAGATACCTACGGCTATTATGCTAAATTCAAGGGGGTAATATAGTCAGGGGTTCCTATCTAGGTTTATTGTATAACGATCTTCATAATCTGCCACAAACAGTTTGATGCCGGGTTTATCAGAGCATTATCCCTTATTATTACCAGCCTGACCCAATACTGTCAATGCCTTTATCAGTATAATTTGATAGCAAACATTTTAAGTCCTTAATTTAGTGGCATTATATTGTTAACGAGTTTTTAGAACAGATTACCTGTTTAATAAAATACAGATATTCAGGTTCTTTTTTAAATAGATAGGTACATGACGTCATGGTAGTGAAGTGCTTTTATCCATTGGCCAGTGTTGCTTCTATTGAAGAAAAACTGTCATACAACCTATATTCGTTGAAAGCAATATTAAACCTCTAAAACGGAAATAAACGCTATGAAAGTTCTATGAACATATCAAATACTTAAAAAAAACATGACAGATGTCATTGGTAAGGTCCAATAAAGGGGTGAAAACAGGTGGTTTTTGTAAAACGAAACATTCTCATTATAGTTAAAAAATCCACGCAGACGAAATTGGGTGCATTCTTTTTCTTCTTCTTTATCTACTGGGAGACGTCCACCTCTGGACAAAGGTCTTTTATATAGAATTCCAATTATTTGTCTTGTACCACCTGTAAACAGTGGGTGACTCCCTGAGACTCGTCTGATAGTCCAAGGCTGAGATCCATAGAACGTACTCTGGCTCTACTCAAGACTTAAGATAAAATGAGGCACAAATAAATGTCCTGACATAAATCTGTCTCGTTTTGATTCGGAGCTGAGTGAGAGTGCCGTCACAGAATATAATTATAATAGTACTACGTGCCGTCTATAGATCTCACCCTAACACTGCGCTCTCCGGTGGAAGGTGGTCACTCCAACTTCTTGGTTCCTCAACGACATTTTGAAAGCATTAACTAGTTATATAAAATATAAATAAACACGAAACAAGTTGAAATAAGAAAAAAACTTATGTGGCACTCGGGGACTGCCGCGGTAAAGCTATTGCATAGCATTTTTTATCAACTTATGCGATTATAATATTTATGCAAAAAATTAAAAAACAAACAAACAAGAAAAGCGAACTGTCACTACTTCGCGAGTGAGATTCGAACCTGCGACATCATCAAACAAAGCGGTCGCTCGCCCACTGCGCCAAATAGAGCTACTTGAGAACCTCTAAAATGTTGAACGCTTATTGAACGACGGTGTTAGGTTTTTTTTCGTTACGGAATTTCTTGATTCGGTCGCCGCGCTCAAACTATTTGTCCTAGTTCAAAGACCGCGATAAAAGCTATGCAATAGCTTAAAAATAAACCTAACCTAAAAAACCTAGAATCAACGTATTAATATTACGTAGGTATTTATGCACTTATCTAATAACGAACTGTAGATAATATATTAAGTCTACGCCTATAATTCTTTATTTCTTTATTTAGAGCATATTTTTCGATCACACTTATTATTTTCTATCAAACTATTCTATAATAAAATAATGTTAACTGAACTAGAACAATTATATCAGCTATTGAATATGGACACAAACTACAGTTTATAAATATTATTTTAATTGTAATTATCAATATTGGACTTCCAATTAATAAATTTGTTCATCCCCGATTGAACTCGGATCAAATACAATTCAAAAGGGATTTGCTGGATTATATAAAATTATAGGAATTTTCGTCACAACTAAGCAAATTGACATTCAATATTGACTCAATATTATTATATAGTACTAGCTGACTCGGCGAACTTCGTACCGTCAACTTACCTATTTATATAAAACAAATAACTACTAAAACTATCCTATCTTTCAAGTTGGACCAAATTACAGATAGTTACGAAGTTTGATCAAAATCGGTTAAGTAGTTTAGGAGTCCATCGCGGACAAACAACGTGACACGTAATTTATTTAAATTAAGATTTACTATTTGTGCTACATCCCGCTACTAATATTGTAAATTCGAAAATGTTAGGTATTGTTTCTTGGTTTGTCCTTCAATCACGCAGCAATGAAGAAATGGATCGACTTGATTTTTGTATGAGTGATATTGAGTGAGATATTAATATTTATTGCAGAAGACAATAGGGTTCCCGCGGGATTTGTAAAACCCTAACTCTACTCTAACTCTAAAGCTAGTTTTATAAAAAAAGTTTGTCGTCAGAGCATCAGTTGTCGTCAGTAAATTAATTGGAATTCGCTATAGAATCAGGTGCAAGCTTTATTTAGTCCAGAGGTATTTGTGAATATTCAATTCCAAATTTAAATCACCCCCAAATATGCACCTGGATCGAATTCGATCCAAACAGGAATTATTGGATCTAAATGGGTATAATGGGAATTTGTGTGGAACCTAAGCGAATCGGTATCCGTAATTGCAGCACCGGAACACCTATTTGGTGGGTGATATGGTTATCTGGTATAGCATGTTGTGGATTAAATTGGTCCTCCTATTTCGCGAATTGTGTATTGGTAATGAAATCTACCAATTGTAATGGCAATTTAGTGTAGCATTTCAGTTCATAGCTGCATTCCATTTCCATATTATAATTAGTGGAAGGTTTTCTTGGGATACCAACAGGGTTAGGTCCGGAAGGTCACTTGGCCATAATATACGACTTCAAGTACTAGAATTTTTATGCCATACAGGAATACCTTAGATAAGGTGGGTAATATGGTTATCTGGCTTAGCATGTTGTGGATTAAATTGGTCCTCCTATTCCGCGAATTATGTAATTAAAATCTTATATTGAAGAACTTAGGCAGTTTTGGCTAGTTATAGAATACTAGATGATGCCCGCGACTTCGTCTGCGTGGATTAAGGTTTTTAATTCCCGCGGTAACTCTGTAATTTACCGAGATATAAAGTAGCCCAAGTGTTAATCCTAAGTAAGAGCTATCTCCATTCCAAATTTCAGCCAAATCGGTTCATTCGTTCTTGCGTTAGAGAGTAACAAACATCCATCCATACATCCATCCTCACAAACTTTCGCATTTATAATATTAGTAGGAGTAGGATAACCAACGATTCTAATGGCAATTTAGGGTAACATTTCAGTCTACAGTTGCATTCCATTTCCATAGTAAAGGGTTTTTGGGATAATAACAGGGTTAGGTAAGAAAGAAAGAAAAAGGGTTAGATACGGAAGGATAAGATCCTTTCGTAGTTATCTAACCCTCTATACTCCAACTATATGACTATGCGACGGCTATACGACTCCAATAAGGATAGAATCTGTATTCACATTTTCGCACCGGAACAATTATTTCGTGGATAATATCTCTG
Organism: Oeneis ivallda; assembly: GCA_029955525.1. NCBI lineage: Eukaryota > Metazoa > Arthropoda > Insecta > Lepidoptera > Nymphalidae > Oeneis > Oeneis ivallda. The sequence continues at coordinate 4,726,053 of JARPMR010000015.1, forward strand.
CGGTTAGTCCGAGTTTTAATTCGTTTGATCGTAATAGTAAATGATGACATTAGCATCAAAGTAAAATGAACCATAATAGTATCGATTTAAAGTCACAAATGCAATACAAACGATTTTAATTTAGAGCGTTTTCGTTACGTAAACGTATTTTTTTACACGAAATTGAGCTTTAACTCAATACTGTTATAGTTTTTTGATTTGATAGTAATGTCATCGTTTACTATTTATAGTTAACTATCAAATCTTGTACTAAGCGTACAGTAGGGTTAGTACAAGATTGGATAGTTAACTATGAATAGTAAACTATGGCATTACCATCAAAGTAAAATAAACCATAACAGTAGGTATTGGGTTAGAGCTCAATTTCGTGTATGTATTGTTATAAGTTTTCGTAACGAAAACGCTCCAAATTGAAATCGTCTGTATTGAATTTGTGACTATAAATCGATACTATTATTGTTCATTTTACTTTGATGCTAATTTCATACTTAACTATCACGATCAAATGAATTAAAACTCGGCATAACCACAGTGGTTATAAATAGCAAAATAAGGAAAAAAAACAAATCAAATACTACAGAAAAACCCGTTACGCACACGTTCATTAATGTTTTTAATAATACCGAAAAATACTGTTCCATTGTTTTCAGTTTTACAAAGCCATACATCAAAACGTCAGAAACAATGTAGACCCATGTTACTCGTCTGTCAATCGCACAGCCTTACTCAATGCATTGTTTTTGGACCATACTCACCTAACCGTTAACCCTATTACTTCCAGTTCACTATCTTTTTATATTGGACTGCGGCATAATTGACCAATGCAGGGTAGGGTTGCTCGAGCCATATTTTGCATTATCTTTATGACAAATCTGGTGGACGCAGAATTTTATTAAAATTTTTATTCGCTAAAAAAAATTGCACTTTAATTTAATCGAATTGAACACTTTTCTAACAGAAATACTTCATCAGTGTACTGTGTGTTCATCACTGATGAAGTATTTCTGTTAGAAAATTTAGTTTTTTAAAAATCCCGTGGGAACTCTTTGATTTCCGTGATAAAAAGTAACCTACACTCTTCAGGTCCTCAACTATATCCATTCAAAAAATCACGTCGATCTGTACTTAGCTCTGTTGCAGCATGGTTGAATGAAAACTCAACAAACCAACAAACAAATTCACTTTAGTATATTTTACCTAACTGAAATATATAAAAGGAAAAGGTGACTGACTGACTGACTGACTGATCTATCAACGCACAGCGTAAACCACTGGGCGGATCAGGCTGAAATTTGACATACAGATACAGCTATTATTTACAAGGCTTAATTTATAAACTCATGAAAGTCATCCCGAGCATGGAGATAGTTAATCTTATTTCTAGTATGCTTAGCGAAAGAGAATTTGAAGTTTTCCTGGGGGACTGCAAAAGCAAAAAAAGAAAACTTAACAATGGCTTACCTCAGGGATCCGTACTAGCTCCGACTCTCTTCAACACTTACATCTACGATCTACCGCCCACTTCAGCCACCAAGTTTATATACGCTGATGACATAGCAGTGGTGGCCCAAAGTAAAGAGATTTTGTGACCGGAGAAAACATCCTAACGAATGATCTCGTCAATCTCGAAAACTATTTTAAATCCTGGCGGCTTCTTCCCAGTGCGAGCAAGACGGAGGTGTGCTGTTTCCATCTTCATAACCAGCTCGCTAGCTACCAGCCAAATATCATATTTATGGGTAAAAGGCTCAGATACAGCGCATCCCCAAAGTATCTCGGAGTTACACTCGACAGAACCCTAACATACAAAGAACACTTGCACAAACTATCCTTGAAGATCGGATCGAGGAATAATATTATACAAAAGCTTTGTGGAACGACATGGGGAGCGTCCGCCGACTGCTTGCGGACATCCACTCTGGCGCTCACCTTCTCTGCCGCTGAATACTGTGCCCCTGTATGGTTGCAAAGCGCTCACGTGCAAAAAGTGGACACAAAACAAAATGACGCAATGCGCTGTGTCTCTGGCACTGTGAAGTCAACGCCACGTCACTGGTTACCAGTATTATCTCACATTGCTCCCCCTCACCTGCGCAGAAAATTTGCTTTACGGAGGGAAATAGAAAAGATCCGTGCTAACCCCCAGCTCCATGCAAATAAGGCCTTCTGCAACCCGCCACCAAAACGACTAAAATCTCGTCGCCCTGCCTATGCAGAGGCTACCGAGCTAAAGCACTTTAACCTGGACGAGAGCTGGAGAAAGGAATGGAGTGAATCTGGTGGACCAGTGGCCTATGTACCCGACCCGACAGTCAAACCTAAAGGTTTCCAGCTTCCCCGCAATTTGTGGTGTCGGTTGAACCGGCTGAGAACAGGACACGGACGCTGCAACTACCTCCTGCACAAATGGGGCTGGAAACCCTCTCCAATGTGTGAGTGCGGCAAGGAAGAGCAGACGATGGAGCACATCATCCAGCGCTGCCCTACTCACGCCTACCAGGGTTCACTTAGGGATCTTTTTGACCTCCCTGACCCGGCTGTCACGTGGTTGGGAAAACTGGACGTCAAGGTGTAATTTATCTATTTTGTAGGTACTACTTTTTGACATAATATTTTAAATCTAATATTATAAAAACGCTTACGTATATAACGCCATACGATTAAAAAAAAGCTATTATGACATAGGTATCCGCTTAGAAAGGATTTTTGAAAATTCAACCCCTAAGAGAGTAAAATAGGGGTTTGAAAAATCGAACTTAACGTGAGCGAAACCGCTGGCAAAAGCTAGTAATTAATATTAGTAAGGATAGTAAGGATATTATAATTTTTCATATCGTAATAAACGAGGATCATTTCATATTGCAGCAAGAATCATTCATTCATCATCAAATCATTTCATTTCATATTGAAGCAGTGATAGCCTAGTGCCGAAGACTGTGGTCTCCTATTCGGAGAGTCGCAGGTTCGATCCCGGGTACGCACCTCTGACTTTTCGGAGTCAAGTGCGTGAAAGCAATTAAATATCATCACTTGCTTCAACGGTGAAGGAAAACATCGTGAGAAAACATGCACATCTGAGAGTTCGTCATAATGTTCTCGAAGATGTGTGAAGTCCGCCAATTCGCATTGGGCCAGCGTGGTGGACTATGGCCTATAACCCTGCTCTGAGAGGAGACTTGCGCTCAGTAGTGAGCCGTTGATGGGGTGTTAATGATGATGATGATGATTTCATATTATGAAACACTATGAAATTCAAATAGCTGTACCGAAGCAATAAATACGTAATTTGATCGAAAATAAAAAGTAGCACAAATGATGGCGCGAGCTGTCAATAAATTATTCATGAATCTGATTACTTTCGAATAAATAGTGCATTTGCTATTCAGAATGGGTGTTCTGCATCTGCACCTATAAAATTTACGATGGGAAACTATCATTTAAGTGTTCTTACCCAACTAGCAAAGCCAAACGAAAGGGATAATTTCCACATTTCTGTGGTGGTGTCGTGTGGTGTGGGTTGTTACGTTCCCACAAATATGGTCGAGCGAAGCAACGGCTGGATCATGCGTCATGCTCGTGAACAGGTGCCACCGACGGGAATTGGGCTACTTCTAACTGCCAGTCTTAACATGAATTGAATTGTAGTACCTACGCTTTTTTTGGAACTTACCCTCATTGTGGAATAGCTATTTATGCAACTGCATCGTAATGAGGGTCAGGCCGAGTATCAAAATAGGATAGTACGAGAATTAAAATGACTAATTACGTTCAGTTGCATACAAGATTTTATCTACGACAAGGAAAATAAAATCATTAACAAAATACGCCGTAGGCTCAATAAAGTAACAAAAAGTAACTCCGTAAGCCTCCACCAGCCGCCTGTGGCACCTCTGTCGTATGAACGGTATAAAAGTGCCAGAACTCAGAGCCTTAGCTTTAGGTATCCTATTTTAAGAAGATAACCATTTCGATTCAGCTCCCATACAACGAGCTGCATAGAAATGAGAAGCAAAACCGAAAGAGGGTTCATTTCGATTCAGCTGTCAAATTCGAAATTGGAACTTTTCGATGCTGGAGTAGAAAAATATTCTATTCCATTCTAACAAAGTTGCATGCAATATTAAAATGTAATAGCTTCATAATAATCTAATATATAAAATTCTCGTGTCACAATGTTCGTTCCCGTACTCCTCCGAAACGGCTGGACCGATTATTATGAAATTTTGTGTGCATATCGGGTAGGTATGAGAATCGGCCAACATCTATTTTTCATACCCCTAAATGATAAGGGTGACCAACCACTAAATATTTTAGCTGGCGGTACGAAGTTCGCGGGGTCAACTAGTAATATTGTAAAATGATTATTTTGAAAAGAGCAACTGCTGAGTTTCCTGCCGGCTCTTCTCAGCAGAATCCGCTTTCCGAACCGGTGGTAGATGTCGTGTCATAAGAGCCACAGGTTGGCCTACATGAAATAAATAATTTTGAATTTGAATTTTTTATGATTTTAGAGAGATTTTTCTAGAGAGCTGGACAAAGTTTTTATTTATATATTGTCAAAGAATAGTACAGGTACACAAACTCCGCAAAATCATTTATATAAATAGTGACTATTGGACTATAATAGTCCAATAGTCACTATTTATATAAATGATTTCAGTTCACAGTTTCACAGTTTCACAGTTACTGTGGAGAGATAATAAACAAGATCCTATACAATGCTTGCTATTAGCGCGAATGAATAATAAGGTACAAACCATACTCACAACATTCAATATAAAAAATACTTACTTATTTTCTGACTCTGCTGTTGTACTTCACTGGCTGAAGTCTCCATACAAAAGGTATAACATAAACAAATACATGTAATAATAATGACATAAACAAATTCGAATCCGACATTAATAACACACTGATATCAATAATTGAATGGCTCGAGTTTAATAATCTATGCATTAACATCAATAAAACTAATTTTATTCAATTTAGACATTACAATAAAAGACATATAAATTTTAGTATTAACTATAAGGGAAATAAAATAAATGAAGTGACAGATTGTAAGTTTTTGGGAATACAAATTGATCAACATTGTTCATGGAAATGCCATATAAATTACGTATGTAATAAACTAAATAGATTTGTGTACGTGCTGCGTAGACTTGTAAAGACTACTGGTTTAAATACTGCTCTTACGGCATACCATGCGTACGTGTCTTCAGTGCTCCGTTATGGCCTTATAATTTGGGGAAACTCAACAGACCTCAACAAAGCATTCATAGTACAAAAAAATGTCTAAGGGCTATTCTTGGAATGCCACCATATGAATCTTGTAAACCTGTTTTCCGAAAACTAAAAATATTGCCACTCCCTTGCATGTACATTTTGGAAATTGCTAAGTTCGTTAAAGAAAACCCCCATATATTTAAATTTAGCCATGATAATGTTGAAAAGAGAACTATGAGAAATCTGAATAAATTAATTTTTGACAGAATTTCAAAAACGACACTGTGTCGGAAAAATTGTTACGTTATGTGCATAAAGATTTTTAATTAACTACCCGCAGAAATTAGGATGCTCCCACAGAAAAAATTTAATTATAAACTTAAGAAATGGTTGCAAGAAAAAAATTTTTATACTATAAACGATTTCTTGCAACCTTTTCAGTAGTTGAAATTAATAATAATATTACTTAGTTATAAGGACAACTATTAACTATGTAACTAATTACAAATTTGCATGCTACTCTGTGGCGGATTGAAGCGAATGTATTATAATTGTTAAGATCTTAAATGTACTCAATCTGGCAAATAAATAATTTGAATTTGAATTTGAATAATGTTTACATTTCAAATAGGCTCATGGAGATTTTAGAGTTGACCTCAGTAGAAGCTTGGTATTATATTAACACTATGGAGAACCTAGCTGATTTGCTCACTCGGGGTATCACTGCGGAAGAACTAATCCAATCTGACTTGTGGTGGACAGGCCCTAAGTGGACTGGGGAGGATATTACCAAGTGGCCCATTGTCATTCCCCAACCAGTAGTAGAATCTGATAGCAGGTTAGAATTGGTTAAGCCTAAGGCACATACCACACATACAGTCACCACAGAACATACATTTTTGGAATATTTTGAGAGATTTTCAAACTTCACAAACCTTAACAGAACTATGGCATATGTTCTTAGATTCATCAGCAACTGCCGAAGTAACATTAAAAACATTTCATTTCTTTCAGTATCCGAGCTCAACAATGCACAGGATTTCATCATCCGTACTGTACAACAAGCATTTTTCCCAAAGGAAATAAAAGAATTAGATTCACTGAAAGATACCACCAGCCATTGAGATCAGCCCTTTGAGAAAATTTAATCCATTCTTGGACAGCAAAGGTATTATTCGTGTAGGAGGTCGGATCAGACATGCAAACATTCAATACAACCAAGCACACCCTGTCATCTTACCTTGTCAATCTCACATAACTACACTCATTATTGAACAGTATCATTACAGACTCTTACATTCAGGTATTCAAACCACACTTGCCAATGTAAGACTGAAATACTGGCCTATAAAGGGTAGAATTGAAGTGAAAAGGTTATTCACAGGTGTGTCCGATGCATTCGGTTTAGAGCTTCAACTTGCCAACAACAAATGTCAGACCTACCTAGTCCAAGAGTGTCATTGGTTTGTGCATTCACTCATGTCGGTATTGTTAGATCAAAATATATGACTCGCAATTGCAGATACACTAAAGGTTATATATGCCTTATAGTTTGTCTTGCTACTCGTGCTATTCATTTAGAATTAGTGAGTGATTTGTCATTTCAAGCACTAATAAATGCCATAAAACGTGCAATTTTTAGACGAAGATTTTTTAGCCATGTGTATTCGGAAAATGCTTCGAATATGAAGGGTTCTAGTAACGAACTCAATGAACTATACAAAATGTTTAAAAATGACACTTCGTACAGTGAGATTGTTAATTTTTGTAGTGGCATTTTACTGTACCTCTAGCCAGTCATATGGGAGGCATATATGAAGCTGGCATTAAATCTGTCAAGCTATTATTAAAAAGGCAATTATGTAATAGTAAGTTAACTTATGAACTTTTGAATACTGTACTTATTCAGATTGAGGGAAGCCTCAATAGCCGTCCATTGTGTCCAATGAACGATGAACATAATGACTTAGTTTGCCTGACACCAGGGCATTTCATCATAGGGGCGCCTATTGTGGACTTACCTGAACCTAATATTAGTGAAATTTCAGAAAATAGGTTAACTATTTTTCAAAGGGTCACTAGACACAAACAGACCTTTTGGAAACAGTTCTATAAACAATACTTATCTGAATTGCAAAGTAGAAATAAGTGGCTTTGTAAATTGAATAATTTAGAAATAGGTAATATAGTTATAATCAAGGATGAAAATACTCCACCAGCTTGCTGGTCTCTAGGCAAGGTTATTCAAAATTTATAAAAATGCAACCGACAACCTTGTTAGATCTGTACTTCTCAAGACTGCATCTGGAGAGTATCATCGTCCTATCAATAAACTGGTTTTACTCCAATAGTAGAAATTAATTTTAGTTATTATGATAAGAATGGTCCTTTGAGTCTTATTGGAAACTAGCTTTTGCCCGCGGCTTCGCTCACGTTAAGTTCGATTTTTCAAACCCTTATTTTACCCCCTTAGAGGTTGAATTTTCAAAAATGGTTTCTTAGCGGTTGGTTAGCTCACGTTAAGTTAGACTTTTATTGGTAAAAGCTTTTGCCCGCGGCTTCGCTCACATTAAGTTCGATTTTTCAAAACCCTATTTTACCCCCTTAGAGGTTAAATTTTCAAAAATGGTTTCTTAGCGGTTGGTTAGCTCACGTTAAGTTACGTTAAGTAAAATTTCAGCCCGATCCGTCCAGTGGTTAGAGCTGTGCGTTGATAGACCAGTCAGTCAGTCAGTCAGTCAGTCAGTCAGTCACCTTTGCCTTTTATATATTTAGATGAAAGCTAAAGTACCAAGTTTGATGGATATTACTTGAAAATTAACTTAAAAATCTGGACTTTTATACAAATTTTCATCCCTTATTTGAAATCTTTGGGGGTGGAATTTTCAAAATTTGCGAAACACGTATTTCTTATTTTTTTATCGAAAGCCCAAAAATTAAAGTTTCATGGATATTACATGAAAAATAATTTGATAAATGACGGACTTTTATACAAACTTTCAACCCCCATTTAACCCTCTTGGGGTTGGAATTTTCAAAAATCCTTTCTTAGCGGACGTCTACGTCATAATAACTATCTGTGTGCAAAATTTCAGCCCGATCCGTCCAGTGGTTAGAGCTGTGCGTTGATAGACCAGTCAGTCAGTCAGTCAGTCAGTCAGTCAGTCAGTCAGTCAGTCAGTCAGTCAGTCACCTTTGCCTTTTATATATTTAGATGAAAGCTAAAGTACCAAGTTTGATGGATATTACTTAAAAATTAACTTAAAAATCTGGACTTTTATACAAATTTTCATCCCCTATTTGAAATCTTTGGGGGTGGAATTTTCAAAATTTGCGAAACACGTATTTCTTATTTTTTTATCGAAAGCCCAAAAATTAAAGTTTCATGGATATTACATGAAAAATAATTTGATAAATGACGGACTTTTATACAAACTTTCAACCCTCATTTAACCCTCTTGGGGTTGGAATTTTCAAAAATCCTTTCTTAGCGGACGTCTACGTCATAATAACTATCTGTGTGCAAAATTTCAGCCCGATCCGTCCAGTGGTTAGAGCTGTGCGTTGATAGACCAGTCAGTCAGTCAGTCACCTTTGCCTTTTATATATTTAGATTTGTTAATTCAGTATTATGAAACAATTGCATAACCCAGTCATTTAGCAATAATTTACTTTCATAATCAACATTAATAATTATAAATACTAGTTCTTATAACTTGAGTATAAAACACTAGTTGAAATAATACGTACTTTGTTTATGTACTAAGATGTTCAGTTATTATTATCAATATTGTTTTTTAAATTTAAACTGCACTTTACTATGTAATTTTGTTATATTTATATAGTCACTTTGGTGTAATTGATGTTAGCATTACTTAACTAAATGTAATTTTGTTCTAACTTGTGTAATTTTGTTCCAACTTATCTGACTTTAATAATTCAATTTGGTTTAATTTGTAATAGCATAATTATGCATAGCTTTCTTCACCTCCAGGGGAGTATGTATGCGATCAACGCATATTTTTAGGTATCATATTATCTGTATTTTGTAGGTTTTAATATGGCAATACTGTCTGTTACGACTCTCTAATCTATGCTTGTGTCTATGCTCTCTCTGACAGCAACCATCTGTTCGCTTACTACGTGTCTAAGCGCTAGCATAATTTATTACAAAAATAATTTGTAAAAGTGCAATCTCATAAAGAAAATAAACTGCGTTGTTAAATTCTTCAACTTTTTCTTGGCCGCCTCAAACAGGTATCTCTTGCCCGAGAAATCTAGAAATCGATAAATACAACAAAGCATTTTATGAAGATTTATTACAGCAGAAAAAAAAAAAAATTAATAGATATAAATTTCAACTACAGTAGAACCTCAGTAAGTCGAACTTCAAGGGAGACGCCAAATTATTCGAGTTATGTACAGTTTTCGACTTGAGAAGAATTTCGGGCTGATTTTATTCGACTTGTAGAGGTAAAAGATTCATTCTAACAATCGACAATAAAAGACTTGCTTCGTTCGCTAAAGTTCAAAAACTATGAATACCAATATTTTCCTTTATAGAATTGGTATTCCTATTTATTGTACCTACACTTACAATTGTTTTTTTAAGAAACAATTACGTGCATTCTCGGCAAATTCTTAACGTCGGTAACTTGTTTTTTCTTCAAGCTATAGAGGTAATGACTTTCAATTGTTCGAGTTGTAGAAGTTGTATTATCAGATATTGCTAAGTTCGAGATGCAGAGGTCAAATATCGTATTTTTACGAGCTTTAGAGGGAAAATATGTACCGAAATGGCTTGAATGACTCCCTGATTGTTAGAGTTGAGATTTTGAGTAGGTATTCGCGGTTTTGGAGCTTGAAGGGAAGGGAACAAAACATTATTTCGAGTTTTGGAGGTTTTCGACTTATCGAGGTTCGACTTAACGAGGTTCTATTGTATGTGATTTTTCTATTGATTTAATTTTGATGATTTGATTTGGGATTGGTAGTCGCTTCTCACACTATTAGCTACTATACTACCCAGTTTTACCTGTTTTACCTACTGTTACCCAGTTTTTGCTCCATCATCAGATCCTCCTCCTCGATCGTCTATCCTCTATCATCATCTATCTAACACCTACGCATTGAGACCATTCTAATGATCCCAAGCACACTATCATCATCCACCTATCAACGTCTCATAGTCCAGCCGACAGGTAGTTTCAGATGGAAAAAGGTCAGAAGCTAATGAAACTTTGGGATGTTGTTTAGGGATGGCTAATTAACATTTTCTCAAGTCTTAGACCTCGAGGACCCTGTGCTAAAAGAGGAGGGGCACAGGGACCTCGAGGTCCAAAACTTGAGAAAATGTTAATTAACGATCCCTGTCCAGTATCCCAAAGTTTTATTGACTTCCGACCTCTTTCCACCAATCCCCACTTTTTCCTACTTGTCGATTGGACTATTTTTTCTAAGAGCCATATCTCGGTAACGAATTAACATAGAAACATGTTTGTATAGTCAAAATTGTAGGAAATTAACGCTCTACAAAAAGTATAGAAATGCTTTTGCCGTAGGACGTAAGAAAAAGAAGTTATTGAGGAAAAACCGGAGGAAGGTCGATTTTGCGGTCCCCCCTTCAGGGTCAGGGTCTTCGAGGTCCAAAACTTGAGAAAATGTTAACTAACCATCCCTTAACAACATCCTAAAGTTTCATTAACTTCCGACCTTTTTCCACCAAACCCCACTTTTGCCTAGGTCTCCATTCGGTGATCGCATTTTTCAGGAAAATTCGACGAAATTTTTAAATTTCAAATTATTGCCGAATAATTCGGTTTTTTTTCTGATATCATTAATATTTAAATAATTCTTCAACTTTTTGTGATTTATACCATCCCGCTATGAATAATAATAAAATTAATAAATTTACATAGAAATTATGAACCGAAAACCTATGGGAAAACCGACGGTAAACGAAGGAAATGAGGAAGAAGGTAATGAGGTTTGATTGCTTTTCCAATTTTTTCTCAATGAATATCATAATTACGAACCTCATACATATTCCAAACTACGAAGGTACTTCTAAGATGTTAATTACCTACATAGTAAACAAAGTCACAATTATACTCCTTTAATAATACGATCAATGGCAAGAATTCAGAATGGCAATTTCAGAATAATCACCTCCCGGAAAACTTTATACGAAAATATTGCTGTATTGAGAATAAGTGGGCACCTGCTACGACATTCAGTGGCTGCCTGAGATGTGCGCGGAGTGCAGCATGGGGGTCATAGCCAGAATTTAGTCATATGGAGATAGTAATTCACATTTTCTTTCAAGTTGCTGGTAATGAGAAATTGTTTTTGTTAAAAAACGTATTAAATAAAATTTCATTATAATATGGAGTTATCGTTATTTATAAAGTTCTGCTTTTTAATATAGTTTCTTATGATGGTTAAATTTTTATCTTAAATATTGATGTTTTTGATTAAAGTGTAAATAAAGTCAAGAAAGTGGTATTTGGACACCGGAAGGAATGAGAATTTGCTAAGTTTATTGCGTATAATTTATTCATTATATTATTTTTGACTATAAATGTTTAATGCATAGAAGCATAACTTTATTACGCTTGGTTTCCTGTATGAAGAATGTAGCTATCTAGTGAATAAATATTTTTTTTTTGTACCGGACGCGAAAAATGTAAAAATGCGAATCACACCCTTAGGTCTCCTTTCAGAGAAAGGTTTTAGGTAATAGTCCACCGAGCTGGCCCAATGCGAATGGGCGGACTTCACACACCCTTGAGAACATTATAGAATATGGAGAACTCGCAGGTTTCCTCACGATATTTTCCTTCACCATTGCAGCATTTGATATTTAATTGCCTCAACGCACCTTACTCAGAAAAGTCAGAGGTGCGTGCCCGGGATCGAACCCAAGACCCTCCGAATAGGAGGAATAAATAGTGTATAAATATTCTCATGCTGGCAAACCCATTACATTTTTATCTCGAATAACAAAGTTCAACTGCGAACTTTAACCGAATAATCAACATAATTAAGCAAATAATGAACTCTACGCTGGCGTTATCAGTGCACGCACAATTTCCTACTAACTGGGATACTATATATTATAAACAATTAATTTAACAATAATGCTAATAATTTCCTCATTACGTGGTTTAGGTATTTACAGTTAATACCGAATACCGAAAAACATACATAGAAAAGCGATTCTCCTGTGATTTGGAATTTAGAGCCATAGAAAAGTGCCGAATTTATTTAAGTGTCTACGCGCATCGATGGCGTCAGGAAAACAGAGCTCTAGTGGAACTAGGTCTATAACAATTAATGGGAACCCTCTTTTTTCAGAATAAAAGGTAGCCTGAGTCACTCTGCAAGTCCTCGACTGTGTCCATGCAAAAAATCACGAAACGGTTCTGCGTGATTCAACGACAAATTAATCAACAAAGAAACACTCGCATTTATATATTAAGTGATGATAAAGTAATGAGTATAGTATAGTAGTAAATATGATGAAAAAGTGGGGTGTTCCACGAGATGTGGCACACCCCACAGACGTGGCGTGGCACACTCCACGGAAGGGGCGCGGTGACCAGGCTCGCTTGTAATGGTGCTGTTTGGTGTCGGCAGGTGCTGGTGGTGGGCTACGGCACGGACGAGGCGGGCGGCGACTACTGTCTCGTGAAGAACTCGTGGGGCCACTGGTGGGGCGAGCTCGGCTACATCAATATGGCGCGCAACCGCAACAACAGCTGCGGCATCGCGTCCGCCGCCTCCTACCCGCTCGTGTGAGCGCGAGCTGGCGGCCAACGGTCTCGTTCCCGGGGGCACGTGGTCGGGCCTCAGCCCTCAACAGCAGCGTCCTTCGATGTGCGATCAGCATCATGGAATGATTCGTGTGACGTCAGACACGTTCATACGAGACTTCGGCTTCGCTCAGGTGGAATTTTTAAAAATAAGGGAGGGCAATAGAAGTTTCAAGTTGACGTCGCATAGTTTGCAATTCTACATCTCGTGCGTCCAAACTCCAAATCTTCAGAATAGAATACTTAGAATAGAAATATTTTTTATTCAAATAAATTTTTACAAGTGCTTTTGAATAGTCAATGAATCTACCGCTGGTTCGGAATGCCTTTCCTGCCGAGAAGAACCAGCAAGAAACCCGGCGGTTGCTCTTTTCAAAACAAATTTACAATACAGTAAATACTATGCTATATATGCAGTGTTTCCACAATGAGGAAAGTTCCAAAAATGCATACCGACTAACTTCTATCTTAAGATGGGCAGACATAAAGTAGCCCCATTCCCGCCGGTGGCACCCGTTCACGAGCATGACGCATGACCCAGCCATTCCTTCGCTCAACCATATTTGAGGGAACGTAACAACCCGCATCACACGACACCACCACAGAAATGTTTAAAGAGTGCGTGACATACTTATGCTACCCATGTTAAGGCATCGAATTGAAAACTAATATTCAAATGCTCATTTTAAGACATCACTTAGACACAAATAAAGTAGAAACACTGAATATCACAGGATAATTTTGTTACACAGGTTGATAATTACTGTCTCATGAATCGCTGGAGCGAGTTATATCCACGCTTTTTTGTCATTAATATAGTCTTCAATTGTATAATATGTTAAGATTTAATATTTTATATAAATTAAGAAAAGAAATGTATAATGCTGCGTTCACACCGGGCTGTTGACGAGGGTACGTTAGTTTACTTCCACTAAAACATCTCTACGATCGGTCGTGACTGGCGAGTGCGAGCGAACCGCGTGTCGGACCTACTCCAGTGTGTACGCAGCACCTACAGTTTATGTTAAATTTTAATTTTTAACCAATATGTGTGATACTTTTTAGGTTAAATAAAATCTATGATAATAATAATTGAATTTAATAAAGATGTTAAGTATATTAAAATAATTTAAGTTTTATTTTGCACTGACTATCCCGTCACACCAGGAGATCCGAGAACCAGAGTTGCCGATGTACCTACTTTGTAGTTTATCGAGCCGCAGAGCTGAAGTGGTTATGTGGGGCACATGAGCTTTGAGTCGCAAGATGGAACACCCACCACCAAGTGTGCGGACGATCACAGGACATTTCTAGAAACTTCTGACCTCAATCTAATAATCGATTGAGGTTTATGTTGATCCGGTCACATGATTCAGTGCACTTAGTAATAGTTGCACGACTCACTACGTAGATGGATAAATAGTAGATACTAGTACTACCGATTGTTAGGGTTCAGTATCTAACCGTAAGTTATGTCTTAAACAGAAGTGAAGCAAATCCTATGAAAACATTTATGGAAATAGAGGGCAGAACTCGCCAGATATGTCTTGGGCTAGCCATTAATCATACAATAGTACGAGTTTTCGTTGAATAAGAGTCAGATTTGGACTTCAAAATTAAAAGATTACATCAAGCACTCACGATTAGTGTAATAAGTACCTATGAAATTAAGAAGTATTTACCTGATATCACCATCTCAAGCTCAACCCACAAACGGGCGCTGCTGGTATCCTCACCAATTTACAGATTTCACACCTTTGAGATTTGAGAACATTGTGGAGAATTCTCAAGCGTTCTGCTTTCCTCGCGATGTTTTTCTTCACCGATAAACCTAAATAAATTATTAATTGCTTAGAATGCGCATTAAACTATTTACCTACCTACCTAACTCCGAAAAGTCAGAGATGCGTGCTTGGGATCAACCCCAGACATTGACCATGCCGTGCCATGCCGACGGGGGCCAACTAGTCAAATAATAAGAATACCAATAAACCCAGATACCTACTACTCCTAAGCGCGTTTTCATCAACGTTCCCTAACATTTACGGGGTACCTAAACTAAGTGAGACTTTCTGTCAATTTAGTTTTCACGAACCTTTAGAGAACACCCGCTAAGGGTACCTTATTAGTCTACTATACTATAGTAATAGAATTCAGTCTTGTATTTGAGGGGAGTGGGGCACGTCTTTGTGGATTGACTATCTCTAAGTGATTGTATTTAAGATTGTTGTATTTAGTAGGTCTCTAACTAACTATCTACTAAATAACTGACTTACCTATGTCCAACTCTTATTAAATAAGCTACTTACTGGTAGAATTGCTGCAGGTAGGGTAGGTACCTACATCAAATACTTATACCTATTTTAATCGGAGGTTTTTTTTTTTTTTATTTGGATCATGTAACTGGTTTACAATTTTATTATTAACATCTTAAAACTAACATAAAAAACATACAATAATTGAAACCTACTAGACATGATCACAGCATACAAGAAAAGATAACCAAAGCTAATTACAAACTGAGAGAACCTACAAGATTGACTTAAAATAATATATTACTAATAGGAAAAAATAAATAAAAACTAATTAAGATATTATACAAGAAAAAGAAAATAATACTTAATCTTTATAATAGTGGGTCAACTAAAACAGGGGTGCTAAGTTATATGCATAAAATTACATCTTAAATTTTTTTTAAAGGAGGTCAAAGAACTTGTAAATATGTCACAATTGCTCCTATGCAAGTTAATTAGGGAGCAAATACGATAGATGGGCGCGTGTTGTCCCGCTCTGGTGCGACAAAAAGGCAACCGAAACGGTTTCCGATTTTGTACACGGCTGCTAGAACGCGGGACAGTAAACTTAAGACGCTCAAGTATATCCGACGCATCAATTAAGCCATTAATTATTTTATAAAAGAAAACCATATCCAGCATTTTTCTTCTGTTCTTTAAAGATAATAGATTATAAGATCGTAACCGCGAATCATATGAGTCTAGTTCTCGGCATTTATTTTCACTGTAAGCTAGTTGGTAAAGGAAACGTCTTTGTACACGTTCTAGTCTGTCACAATGCACATTATATGTTGGGCTCCAAACTGGGCTGCAATATTCGAGAATACTACGTACAAGTGAATAATAAATAGTAACGGTCAAATTAGGATCCCGGAACAATTTCATTTGACGCGAAATAAAACCTGATAATTTAGATGCCTTTTTTACAATCGTATCAAAATGGTAGTGAAATGAAAGGGAATGGTCTAGGAATACACCTAAATCTCGGACAACATTTACTTCCTTCAGCGGAACATCATAAGCATAATATGACCGATCAACTGAAGATTTTTTTCTAGTGAATTTTATAAACATGCACTTTTCCGTATTTAAAGCCATCAAATTCTTATTACATCAGTCAACAACATTGTTGATGTCTTTCTGAAGTAGTGCAGAATCATGTTCATTTGAAATACTACGGTAAATTTTAAGGTCGTCAGCATAAAAACGGTAATTTGAAGAGAGTGTATAACTGAGGTCACTGATAAAAATTAAGAAAAGCAGAGGACCCAAATGAGATCCTTGAGGAACACCAGACGGGATGGATTTTATATCGGATTTAAAACTAAAAAGAGACACTAATTGAGATCGATTTTTTAAATATGATTCACACCACCTTAAAAGAGAACCATGAATTCCCATCTGACTAAGCTTCAGTAGTAATAGATCATGATTAACTAAATCAAAAGCTTTTTTAAAATCCGTGTAGATAGCATGTACTTCAATCTTATCATCCAGTGCTTCAGCAATATCAGCGATATACCCAACTAAGTTTGTAGTCGTGGATCTACGAGGAAGAAAACCGTGCTGGTTTGGATTAATATATTTTTTTAAAAGGAAAAGTAGTTTCGGTTGTATAAGTGCTTCAAAAACTTTGGCACAAGACGATAATATGGAGATAGGCCTATAATTGCTAACATTGTCTATGGCACCAGTTTTATGTATTGGAGTGACATGAGCCGCTTTCCATCTGTGTGGAAATACACCAGATCTTAGTGATAAATTAAAGATGAAAGAAAGGGGGTACGCTAGAGTTTTAGCACATTTCTTTAGTAAAACTGGGGGAATTTTATCAGGACCGCTGCCCTTATTGATATCAATAGCAAGCAGGTATTTACACACTTCATCTATACCAACAAAAACAAAGGATGCTGAAACTGTTTCATTGCAGCACAGATGACAATTATTATAATGCGGAAAAGACAAGTTGGTAGATGTTCGCTCTTTGTAGACAGATTGAAAATATTCTGAAAATAAATTGCATATTTCTTGACCACCCTTCGCTGTATCATGATTAAAAAACATTTCATTTGGAATTGGAGTACTATTCGTTTTTTTGTGATGTGACAAAAACGCCAAAAATATTTCGGATTACTACGTAAATGAGTCGCAGCGGAACTCTTGAATTTAGTGTAGCATTCACGTACCAGCAGATCGCAACGCTACCTAAGTCGTTCAAATGTAAGTTTGTCTCTTTCATTTTTATATTTCTTATATCTATAATGATACTTGGCTTTCTCATTGAGTGCTTTTATTAGACTACGTGAGAACCAAATGGGGTAGTTATTACTTTTACTTTTTGTCACCGGAGTATGTGAGTGAACAATTGGCATCAAAATATCATAGAATACGTCCACGGCACTATCTACAGTATCACTAGAACTAAGTATCGTTTCCCAATCAACTTGAGAGAGGTCGTAATTTATCGCGTCATAATCGCTCAAATTAAAGTTATGAAAGCTGGCTGGTTGATGTTTTAAAAATCGTACTTTACAGTTCTTATAATCTAATACGAGAGCCGGGTGGTGGGAGTCAATTGCAAGCAGCGGACAAATAGACTTCGTTACGGAAAAAGATGAACAATTCGATATGACTAAGTCAAGAATACGACCATTTTCGTTCAATATAGGATTATATTGGCGTAAGTTACAAAAAGCTAATGCGTCTAGAAAATTATTTCCGATCATATAATTTGAAGACTGAGGAGTGAGTGACCGATTTTCAGATATTGACTCTTAGGATTCCAGATTGATGGAATCCTAAGAGCCTCTAAAGGAGACAGCTAATTATGTCTTATTAGCTTTTTCCCTCGGCTACGTTTGCGCGGAGTTACTTAAGTTTTTTAATTCCCGCGGGAACACTTGCAACTTGGGAACATTTACAGCAACAGTAGCCTATAGCACTAGACTGCATATTCTCAAAGTTCTATATATATATATATATATATATATAATAATTATTATTTGTTTTTTACATGTGCTCCTCAATACCTGTAGCTATTCAGACACAATAACACGTAGTATTCATTTATTTTGTACGTTTACCTTTTAACCTTATTTACCTTTTAAATTACCTAATATACAAATATTTAATTTTAAATTACCCCCAATTTTTCTATGTATCAACTGTTAACCGAAACACATGTTAATATCTGTATTTATTCATTTATTTCTTTTTTCCTATTACTTATCTTGTATAACTGTCTCGTGGTTGACTCAGCATTTTGTTGTTGCAGCATTATGCTGAGGCAGTAGTCTTTTCAGCTTTAACATTTAGGAACAATAATATTATTTAGTGATTAAGTTTTTGTCTGTATATATTGTTTCTGCTTAAACACCTTCTAGTTAAAAGCTGAATAAATGTTTATTTATCTATAACCATGCAATAAATCACGTCAACCCGTTGCGCGGCGAGATTGCAGCACAAACCAACAAAGAAACACACTGTCGCATTTATAATAGGTAGGTACATATAACATATTATTAAGGATTGCGAACAGGGAACAAAATGGTTCTAAACGTTCTATTCTCGTTCCACCAGTTCCGAAGAAAGAATAAGCGAGCCAACAGGCCGGCCTATGAACGTAAGACAAAACCACGTCCAATGATTGTGCCGCGCTATACCCGGTGATCATAGACAATAGGGTATTTGACTACTTTTAGAAAATCATCCTAAATTGTTAATAGTGCTATGCTGAAGCTAACAAAACGTATATTTCAGCATAATTTTCAGTATTTTTCATAAAAATCGAGAAATAATTTCAAAAAAATAAATTGCCGCCGAAACGTTCCATTTGCTCTCATGACGTCACAGTTCACATTTCAAACAATGATAATTCCACATCCCATAGGTGGTGTGGACTGTGACGTCATTCGAGATCACGGAACGTTTTCGATCACTTGACCATGGCCGGAATTATAGCAATTTTATTTAATGTTTTCTAATTAAATAAAACTTTATTTTTTAGTTTTGTCGTATGGAATAATGTTTTTAGATAATAATCTTTTAGGATGACACCAAATGAAACGATTTTTTTAATATAGTCAAATACCCCATTGGCGCTCGGATTGTGAACGAGGATACCTAACCTGGGACACGGTCCAGCAAGGTAGGTCCAATTTCGAAAAAGACCCACGATTCCGACTTGACTAGATATTTCCGTTAAAAAATACGGTGCTACCTGGTACCTACTGCACTACAACGCAGTTAACACAACTGCAGACTGAGCAACCGTCGTGCGCGGTGCGGGCACTGGGCTCGTGGCAGATGGCAGCGTGCGTCGCAAGCGCAGTTGTGTCGACTTCAATACAACTGCATCAATACTGCAATTTTATAGTCAATCTGTCGAGCCCCGGACAAAAGACCGTTCAATCTAATAATAATAAAATTGAAGTGCTCACGAGATCAGATTAGAAACGAGGGGATACGTACCTACTCGATCCCGAGTTGCCGTCATAGCTCATTGAAACCCATATAACAACACTTGCTGGCAGGCTTAGCTCTGCTGCTTACGCTGTTAGGAAGATTCGACAGTTAACTGACATAGAAACTGCAAAAATTGTTTATTGGAACGTAGTTCCTTATCGCGCGGTACGGAAGGGGGCTAGACGGAAAAAATTAAGGAACCGACACTCGACACATTTTTGAAACCGACACTTTTTTGTTGAATGTGAATTTTGCATTGTGTTCGGTATTTTCGCCTTAGAACACGGCGTCTGCATGGCCTATTGGTAAGGGCAGTCGCCTAAAAGTTCAACGTCGATGGTTCGAATCCCAGCTCGACAAACTGAATTTTCTATTTTCAATTTTATTTTAAATAATTTCTAAATGTGGAATTTTTCCCTAATTTTTTATTGTATAAATTGGATAAAATATTATTGTACTACTAACGCGAAAAAACAGTAACTCCACAAGAGTAACTCTTTGGTTTTGTAACAGTGCAATAGAAATAAACTAAATAATATAATTCATCGTAGTTAATCAATTTAATACTAGATAACACCCCTAGTTTATTACAATTCCTTCACTAAAATTAATCGAAAGGAGCTACGTTCCACCCGGGTGTCCCTTGACACCTCTCAAGTTTTTTTGCATATTTCCATAGTATTATGTCATACGGAATCTTACTATGGGGTAAAGCAGCCGACATTGGAAAAATTTTTGTATTGCAGAAGAGGGCAATTCGCGCAATCTATAATTTAAAACCGCGGGATTCCCTTCGAGAAAAATTTAAGGAAATAGGCATTCTGACAGTAGCTTCACAATATATTTATAACAACCTAATATTTGTCACACAAAATATTTTGAGTTACAAAAAAAAGGGTGATTTACACGATAGGCAGGTTAGAGATCCAAATAGGCTCGTGATTCCTCGACTGCGCCTCAAGAGGATCCGAAAGACATTTGTGGGAATGGGCGTGACGTTCTATAATAAAATTCCACAGTCGATCTTAGACTTGCCTTTACACAAGTTTAAGAAAGCAATTAAAACTTCTCTCATGGAAAAAGAATATTATACAATTGAAGACTATATTAATGACAAAAAAGCGTGGATATAACTCGCTCCAGCGATTCATGAGACAGTAATAATCAACCTGTGTAACAAAATTATCCCGTGATATTCAGTGTTTCTACTTTATTTGTGTCTAAGTGATGTCTTAAAATGAGCATTTGAATATTAGTTTTCAATTCGATGCCTTAACATGGGTAGCATAAGTATGTCACGCACTCTTTAAACATTTCTGTGGTGGTGTCGTGTGATGCGGGTTGTTACGTTCCCTCAAATATGGTTGAGCGAAGCAATGGCTGGGTCATGCGTCATGCTCGTGAATGGGTGCCACCGGCGGGAATGGGGCTACTTTATGTCTGCCCATCTTAAGATAGAAGTTAGTCGGTATGCATTTTTGGAACTTTCCTCATTGTGGAAACACTGCATATATAGCATAGTATTTACTGTATTGTAAATTTGTTTTGAAAAGAGCAACCGCCGAGTTTCTTGCTGGTTCTTCTCGGCAGGAAAGGCATTCCGAACCAGTGGTAGATTCATTGACTATTCAAAAGCACTTGTAAAAGTTTATTTGAATAAAAAATATTTCTATTCTATTCTATAATCGTGTTCGTTCGGGGCCAACAACCGATGGTCGTTGGGTTTCCAAGCTGGAGTGGCGACCTCTCGACTCTCGCCCGTTAGCGTCAGTGGCGCTAGAGTCGAACGGCCTCCCATACATTTCCATAGTGCATAGTACAGACGCTCAGACGCGGCGTTACTGATCCTCACGCAAGGATGCGCGAGTCTGACGCTTGACTCGAGCATCGGAAGTCTATAACTTAGGCTCAGTGTTACCTTAAAAGGTGCACGTCCTATACTCAGCAGACTGGACGCCTATGGGTGGATTTCCCAACAGCAAAATTTACGGGGCATGTATGAAATCGGTAGTGCAGACCGTTACTTTACTGTGCTTATATTTTTTTCTAGGCAGAAGAGTATGTTATCTTTATGGAGCCAGTAAATATTTCTCGATAAAGATTGCAGTTTAGGAATAAAAAAAAATTTAAACCCCTAATTTTTCATTTCGGTGGCTGCCCTCACAATATTTTTCAGTGTAATTTCCCTGATAAAACAAAAACTATTGGTTGTTTTGGCTAATAGTGTTAGTATTATCACAAAGTAATTTTATAATAATGTCTACCCAGATTAAGAACTGGTAAGTAAAAATGCATGTGTCCCAGAAAGTCCTTTCATTTCGGTGCAACAACAACTCTAGCTTCCCCCTTATGCGTTTAGACTATACGTAATAGTGGCCTCTAGGTGTTTATCCTGTATGTAAGTGCGCCGATTGCCTGCTTGTTCCCCAAAAAAGCGTTTTTATGTCATTTCGGTGACATGCGACACATTTCATTTCCGTGTATAGGTATAACTTGTCTTGCAATGAGCTAGTATACTTAATTAAATACTAATGTATGAGATATTGGTAATATGTTTATTTGTGTAGTATTCCTTATATCCTATAATAAATACTTTTTTAGTTATGCTAATTTTTACCCTTGGTTTTCATTTCGGTGTTTTCATTTCGGTGGATTCGGTGGCCTAAACTGGCCACCAAAGTGATAAAAAACCCACCGAAATGATAAAAATTCTCATTTCGGTGAGCTTTTATCATTTCGGTGTATAATAGTTTCATTTCGGTGGATTGTTTTATCACTTCGGTGGATTATTATTTCATTTCGGTGAAAATCCGGATCAACACGTGAATTTTCAAAATATTTGTTTAATTTTATAGTATGTATATATATGAAAATTTTAATAGGAGGACGCTTTATTACCGATACTGTGAAACAATTTTTTTTATTTAAGTCTGTCTGTCTGACTGTCTGTGGGCGCATTACATGAAAACTCCCCAACGGATTTTAATACTATTTGGTATAGTAGGTAGCTGAGACTCCGGGTCAAAATATAACATATAAGATAATAGATTTTATCCTCATAAACAATAAGGTTCCTCCGGGATAGGAGATGAAAATTTTTGTCTATTTTACTACATAACTCCGTGAAAGTAAAAAGATTATCAATTTAGGTAAGGTGTAAGGTTGAGGTTAGCGTTTGCTCAGTAGAAAAGTAATATTTTGTCTGTCAGTATACTTGTGTGGTGGACACATTCTTTCATTTCGGTGGTTAGTTATTTCATTTCGGTGAACGAATGTTTAATTTCGGTGGCATCCAAATTTCAAACACGACTTTACATAGGTTAAATAGGATATATTTTGATGGCATTACATAAGAGCATAACCTATATCAAGAAGTATAATATACTACAGCTTAAATTAAAAAAACTTATAATACGAAAGTTCACCGAAATGACAAAAAAAAACCACTTTGTTGAAATTGACCCCTATATCGGTTGATCGCAAAGCGGTCGCAAGGGCCAAATTGGCTTCAAATCATTAATCAGTCTCTACCGATAGATCGGTATCTATCTTACTACACTTACACGACTAAAACGAATGTAAAGAAAACTATGAAGCTTTTAGGGTTTGTATGGATATGAGGATACGGTACTATAATTCCTTATAAGGTAAAATAATGTTTTTGACCTGATAATGATGAATTTGGATCGCCCACGTAATCGAGTGCGGGTAGCAATGATGTTAGTTTTCCTCATTTTCTTTTATTTTCGGACTGGACTTTTCCTCATTGAACCAGTATTTAATATTCAGTCGGTCAAGCCTGAATTCTAGTTGCGCCTGGAGCACTGCCGGTCGCAGAGGTCGAGGGTCCAGCCACCAGTCACCGACCACCACGATGAGGAGCCTCCTGCTGCTGCCGCTGCTGGTCGTCGCCGCCGCCGCCAGCGCCGCGTTCGACCTCCAGCTCCACCGGGAAGAGTGGGCCGCGTTCAAGGTATTCAGCTGTTACTTGTTACTGCTCGTACTGCCTCGCTCGTCTGGTGGCTAGCTCGTTCGGCTGCCCGTTTGGGATTTTCTGTTCAGAAGTTCTCATTATTTAGCAACCCGGAGTCAGAAAGTAGGCGGTATAACATCCCTGTGCTTCAACGAGCACATATGGCACGTATCCGTCCCGACCTGAGCCCACTCCCTTTTCGCTCGTCCGAGCCTCGGGTGTGCCACACCGGCAGAGCGACTGGGTAGTGGGTAGGTATAAATGATTATGTTCACCAGGCTTCTATTTGTCTGATAACGTCCGATGTGCCCTCGTCCGCAGCTGCAACACGGCAAGCGCTACGCGAGCGCGGCGGAGGAGCGCGCGCGCATGGCGGCGTTCGCGCAGAGCCGCCTCGAGGTGGCGCGCCACAACATGCGCTACGCGCTCGGCCTCGAGTCTTTCCGGCTCGCGCTCAACGAGTTCTCCGACATGAGCGCGGACGAGTTCACGCGCGCCATGAACGGGGCCATCGCGCCCGACCGGTGAGTCGCAGCCGCCACTAGCCTGCACCATCCTCCTCATCAGCAGCAACCCATCGCTCTCTCAGAAGGGTTACAGGCCATAGTGCACCGCGCTGGCCTTCACACACCTTCGAGAACATTAAGGAGAACTCTCAGGTGTGCACAGGTTTCCTCACGATGTTTTCCTTCACAGTTGGAGTGATGTTTAATTGCTTAAACACACATAGCTCCTAAAAGTCAGAGGGGCTTACCCGGGATCGGACCTGCGACCCCTCGAATAGGAAACCACAGGCCTGATCACTAGGCTATCACTGCTGTCTGTGTTGGGTGCTGCTAAATGGGTGGCTCCACCGAACTTGGTTGCGGCTAATGAATAAAATCTGCTCGGGTGTTAGCTACCTACTGTAGTAATTCTTTATTCTAATACAGTCAAACGACATCGTGAGATGGTGATAATAGACAGATACACTCGGCGGAGTAATCACCGTGCCTCACTTGCGCGTAAAATACCTATCTATTGGTGACAATGAAAATGTTAAAAGTTATTAAGAATTTGACTTGATTTCGGATCACTGTACGTTCGTTAACAGTAAACAGATTTGATTTTTACAGTAGTAGATCAAGTTTCAACTATCCGAAAAAAACACGCAAAAATTACATCATACTGCCAAGGGACGTGTTTGGGCAAAAACATAAAATGATGAAATTTGTACCATAATAAAAAAATCGCGAAGTTAAGTCTAATTTTTAACCAATATTCATTTATTTTCAATGTGTTGCATATTACAGAGCCAAAATTTTTACATTAAATTCCGATTGATATTATCAAGAGAGTAGCCTAGTGAATTGAAAAGAAAAGGAATATTTTACGAATTACAAAGTATTTGGCGCTTACTACACTCCTATTCCGCGCAAAACGCTTTCTTTTGTCGCGCCTCACATGAGGTTGCGGCTATGTTTTATTTCAATGCGAAATCTGATCTTTTTTGGTGTTCTACGCGTTCTTATGTAGGCTCGCTAACATGCTCGGCACGCGTAGCGTTTTAACTGTCAATTATCTGAATGATTATTATTTTTATTGGTTATTTTTGACAATTTAATGGACATAAATACATTCAAAATTATGGAATAACTTTTAAAATTATGTATTAGTTTTTAATATCGACATTTTGTTTATACTTAAATTGACATTATAGATATTCACACACCAGTACTGGTTAAATGTATAAGGCTCGATTTCCTGTTTACAATCATGTTGTACTTGCATTTTTGTGATTAAAATTTCATTCATTCATTCATTCATTCATTCATTCATTGCAGCACGCATTCGGGCCGCGCCCCGCCACAGCGGTCGCCCGCCGGGCCGGCGCCGGGCCCGCTGCCGCGCACGGTGGACTGGCGGAGCAAGGGCGCCGTCACCCGCGTCAAGAACCAGGGCTCCTGCGGCTCGTGCTATGCGTTCGCCGCCGTGAGTGATTCCGTGCACTTATTTTATAACATACACTAGCTGATGTCCGCGACTTTGTCCGCGTGGATTTCGTTTTTAAAGTCCCTCGGGATCTCCTTGATTTTCCGGGATAAAAAGTAGCCTAGATGTTGACCCGAGTAACACTCTACCACGGTATAAAATTTTGTAGAAATCTGTGCGGTAGTTTTTACGTGAAAGAAGGACAAACAAACAGACAAACAGACAAAAATTAAATAAAAATCTGTTTTGGGCTCAGTATCGATACTAAAGCATTCCCCAATTAAAATTTTCAAAATATATTAAATGTACAGAAATCTTCCAGTTACAGTTTTATTAAGTATATGTATAGATACTTACCTACTTATTTATTTTGTAAATCTATTTTTGTCGATTGCGCACTCGTAGTCGCGCCAGTGTGACTATCGGGAATTTTTGAAGTAGTTATGTCTACCATTTTTCTAATATATAATATATAGGCAGCCCGACTCGCGAGACGTAATTATTCGAGTTTGCAAACTCGGATTAGGTACTCAGACAAACTGTAAAAACCAATGTAGCCAATTTATTACATAAAATAAAAAAACTTTATTTTAAAAACCGCCTTCAAACGTCACTACAAAGTACACAGTATATACTCAAGTAAGGAAATCTGCACTATAGGTATGTTATGTTGTAAGTTTGTACATGTATGTTGAGGTCAGGTAGGTCTAAAGTTCTAAACAGAAACCATAAAACCGATGCGCCAAGCTAACCCGAGCAACATCACCAAAAAAAATTCGCTTCGAATTGTGGGCTTTTTAGGGTTCCGTACCAAAATCGTAAAAATGGAAGCCTTATGGTGAGACTTTCTGCGTCCGTCCGTCCGTCTGTCACAGTCGATTATTTTAGTAACTATTAAATAATTATATCTACATGAAATTTTGAATAGTTGTATATCATAGTGGCCCAACATCATTGGAATAAAAAAATAATCAAAAATTAATTTTAGTTTAATTAAAAAAGGGCGAAAATCGGGAATTTGAAATTTCAAACTATACTTCTAATACAGATTTTAATTTATTTTTAAATATGGTTATAAATGGTTTTTGATTAATCAGGCAAAATGTTGAAAAAAATACCGTCCCCCCCACAAAGTGAACGATTAATAAGCAAATTAATATAATATTATCGTTTTACTTTTACTTCTAGAGTACGGAACCCTCGGTGCGCGAGTCCGACTCGCACTTGGCCGGTTTTTTTTGAAATAGGCACGTATAAAATGCAAATAACTTCACCCGAAAACTTTTGAACCGAAAGAACCGTTTGTCTTGTTCAATTCGTGGACTTAGTATCGTGTACTAAGCGAGCGCTGTCGTGTGCAGGTGGGCGCGGTCGAGTCGCAGGTGTTCCTCAAGCAGGGCCAGCTGGTGGCGCTCTCGGAGCAGAACGTGGTGGACTGCGCCAAGCGCAACGGCTGCAGCGGCGGCGTGGTGGAAAGCGTCTACTTGTACATCCAGCACCACGGCATCGACACGGAGGCGGCGTACCCGTACGAGGCCACTAACAAGAGCTGCAGGTAGGTGCCACCCGCCACTCCTCTGGAGACCCTGAGACCGGACTCCACAGCCGTCAGTCGCATACAGTGCGCGAGTGCAACTCTCACAGGCAAATAGACTGAAACCCGACAAAGCCGCAGGGCGCACGACCGACGTGTTAACGTGCTCTCCGAGGCTCGGGGCTGACACCTCGCCAACTTCCCTACTTCAGGCTAGCACACAGCTGTACCTATCTACTTACTGAGAATATTTTGAAGGAAAAATCTTAGTCTATCAATTGTTGGCCCGACCCGCGATCAAACCGAGGGCCTCGTCGCCCGCACTCGAACACGCTGTTCACTAGACCAACGAAACATTTGGGTACGGTATACTTACGCCTGAATAGTTTCCAGTGACCAGTGAGAGTCGTCACCTCCGCACTCTCTCTCACCTGCTCCAAAGCGACAAACAGACACTGCTCCCGACACAGGTGCATCACTCGTCACGTCCTCAACACACTACTGAGTGCTCACATCACCTTCTCATCCCCTAGAGAGGGTGATCCCCAAACAAAATCTAAATCAAATTAGGACCGGTCATCCCGTCATTCTTATATATTTTGCCTAATGCAAATTAGATGGGCACTATACGAAACTAAACGGTACGAAATGTTATCACCTCCTCGAGAGTTCTGATGCATCGTGAATGAAGTGATCACTGATCGGTAGCCGCGCACTCTGCCCGCTAGATTCAAGCCTGACAACGCGACGCGACCTGTTGTCGGCTACGAGAACCTGAGTTCCGATGAGCGAGTGCTGCAGGAGTACGTGGCCACGCGCGGGCCCGTGGCCGTCATCATAGACGCCAGCCCAAGGACCTTCCAGCACTACAGTGGCGGCGTGTACTACGACCAGAGCTGCTCGCGCACAAAAGCCAACCACGCGGTCAGTATATAAGCTATCTTGCATCCAGGGGTCTATCACGTGATTTTTTCTCAGTACTTAAAGGACTGCATCAATGTCAAAATATGATTTTGGGCTTCTCCTATTGGCCAAAACCATGATTTGACATTGAAATAGTCCTTTATGGACAGCGATAAAAGTTAACGCGATCGCCAGGCAGTTTCCTTGTTTGAACAGAGATAATGTTTTGTTACATGCGGGTATACCGCTTCTGGGGGTTATGAATAAGTCGGTATGACGCATAAAGCGATCAGCCATCTCACACCGAATCCATACCGTCACCAGGGGCCTGCGTCGCATTCTCGATGTTGGCCACCCTGTTCGATGACACCGACGACATAGAGACAGGCTCTCGGTTGGAACCCTCGCGGAGAGGGCCGGCCTGAACAAACGTGGCGGCGTTTCGTCACGGTTCTGGCGTTCTGGCGGAGGTCGCGAGGTTAAGTTTGATTAGTTGACGAGGAACGAGGCGCAGGGTGCGGTTCAACACCGCTGGCGTTATACTAAAACTATTAGGTGCTACGAGGGTACAGGGCAACACACACGCTTTACCTTATTATAATGTTTAGAATCCGGGCCCAATGAAATGAGATATTCTGTTTGGTGTCGGCAGGTGCTAGTGGTGGGCTACGGCACTGACGAGAGGGGCGGCGACTACTGGCTCGTGAAGAACTCGTGGGGCCGCGGGTGGGGCCAAGACGGCTACATCAAGATGGCGCGCAACCGCAACAACCACTGCGGCATCGCCTCCTATGCCTCGATCCCGCTGGTCCGACCGCGCCAGGAAGAGCTCGAGTGGGTCTCAG
The DNA here is from genome assembly GCA_029955525.1 of Oeneis ivallda. Taxonomy (NCBI): domain Eukaryota; kingdom Metazoa; phylum Arthropoda; class Insecta; order Lepidoptera; family Nymphalidae; genus Oeneis; species Oeneis ivallda. Next base: position 4,755,077 of record JARPMR010000015.1, read on the forward strand.
ACGCGTAACAGAGCGCGCGACAGGGACGCCACAGCCGCTAACACATCGCTGTGTCGTGACACAGGCCATACACGTCTTAAGTGAAGACACACTAGGTTGGGCGTTACTCGATCTTGGGTTTTAAGTGCTACAGTAACGTGTTTGCGACTGCGCTGCGTCACTGCTGTGTCGCCTCGCGCCCGACACGGGCCATAATTATTATTATTAATCTTAGGTTGCAAAAGTCGCACTATATTCTTTTTAATTACGTCCATAATTTTAGGCCAAGGCTCTGTCTAGTCAGACTGAGAGCACGCTCAGCGCTCTATGTGGCTCTGCTATGACTGTGGCTCTGCTCTATATAAGGCTATGCTCAAGACTCAAGACAGTTAAAATAAGACTCAAATATGTTACATAAACCTGTCTCGTTAACTCAGTCTTGAGTATGAGCTGAGTGAGAGTGCAGCCATCTAACAAGTCTTACCCTCATCGTGCCGCCCGCACCCAGCCCGAATCAGACCAACCTTATCTGCAGCTGCACCGTGGGGTTACTGGGTTTACTATTGGCATGTCATTTATCTATGCTATTGGGACGGGTGGCGTCACTAACGCGAGACAGGTCTGCGGCCGAATTCAGACCTCATGTTCTTTATAAGTATATTTTTAATTATTCAACTAAAGTAGATAAAGTGTATCCTAAGATAAATAAAGCTTTTCAAACTAACTAAATGACTTTCTGTGTAGGTACCTATGTCATAGGTATTTCATATCAGCTTTCAAATTAACGAATGCAATATTTAGAAAAATAATTACACAATAAGGTGCCTCATGTGTTTTACGGCCGATTTCACCAACGTGAAATGTCTTATCGAAGCATGGACCTAAGCTGAAGTGGTTATGTGTGGGGCACAAGAGCGCCGGAGTCGCAAGATGCTGGAATGGCGACCTCGGATCGGGAGGCTCAGCGTTGGAACACCCACCACTAAATGTGCGGACGATCACAGGACCTTTCTAGAAACTTCTGACCAGCTGTTGAAGTCTGTCGATTGAGATTTATGATGATCCCGTCACATGATGCGGGTTGTTACGTTCCCTCAAATATGGTTGAGCGAGGCAATGGCTGGGTCATGCGTCATGCTCGTGAACGGGTGCCACCAGCGGCAATGGGGCTACTTTCTGTCTGCCCGTCTTAACATGTGTTGAATTATAATTAGATATAATTACGTATTTTTTTGGTGGAACTTCCCCTCATTGTGAAAACTCTGCATACATAGCATAATATCTATTAAGTATATTCTCGTAGTGAAGCTGGTAGTTGAAGGCACGCAGACGCAGGTGGTAGACCCACGCGGCAATGCTGGTAGCTCTGGCCGGGGCAGCTCCCGTTGGAAAGCGACCGTTGATAGAAGAGCTCGTAGAAGAACTCGTGGTAGAAGAAGAACCCGTGTAAGAAGAACACGTGTAGGTAGAGCTCGTGTATGAAGAACTCGTGTAGGAACCCTGGAACTGCGGCATCGCCTCCTATGCCTCGATCCCGCTGGTCTGACCGCGCCAGGAAGAGCTCGAGTGGGTCTCAGACGCGTAACAGAGCGCGCGACAGGGACGCCACAGCCGCTAACACATCGCTGTGTCGTGACACAGGCCATACACGTCTTAAGTGAAGACACACTAGGTTGGGCGTTACTCGATCTTGGGTTTTAAGTGCTACAGTAACGTGTTTGCGACTGCGCTGCGTCACTGCTGTGTCGCCTCGCGCCCGACACGGGCCATAATTATTATTATTAATCTTAGGTTGCAAAAGTCGCACTATATTCTTTTTAATTACGTCCATAATTTTAGGCCAAGGCTCTGTCTAGTCAGACTGAGAGCACGTTCAGCGCTCTATGTGGCTCTGCTATGACTGTGGCTCTGCTCTATATAAGGCTATGCTCAAGACTCAAGACAGTTAAAATAAGACACAAATATGTTACATAAATCTGTCTCGTTAACTCAGTCTTGAGTATGAGCTGAGTGAGAGTGCAGCCATCTAACAAGTCTTACCCGCATCGTGCCGCCCGCACCCAGCCCGAATCAGACCAACCTTATCTGCAGCTGCACCGTGGGGTTACTAGGTTTACTATTGGCATGTCATTTATCTATGCTATTGGGACGGGTGGCGTCACTAACGCGAGACAGGTCTGCGGCCGAATTCAGACCTCATGTTCTTTATAAGTATATTTTTAATTATTCAACTAAAGTAGTAAAGTGTATCCTAAGATAAATAAAGCTTTTCAAACTAACTAAATGACTTTCTGTGTAGGTACCTATGTCATAGGTATTTCATATCAGCTTTCAAATTAACGAATGCAATATTTAGAAAAATAATTACACAATAAGGTGCCTCATGTGTTTTACGGCCGATTTCACCAACGTGAAATGTCTTATCGAAGCATGGACCTAAGCTGAAGTGGTTATGTGTGGGGCACAAGAGCGCCGGAGTCGCAAGATGCTGGAATGGCGACCTCGGATCGGGAGGCTCAGCGTTGGAACACCCACCACTAAATGTGCGGACGATCACAGGACCTTTCTAGAAACTTCTGACCAGCTGTTGAAGTCTGTCGATTGAGATTTATGATGATCCCGTCACATGATGCGGGTTGTTACGTTCCCTCAAATATGGTTGAGCGAGGCAATGGCTGGGTCATGCGTCATGCTCGTGAACGGGTGCCACCAGCGGCAATGGGGCTACTTTCTGTCTGCCCGTCTTAACATGTGTTGAATTATAATTAGATATAATTACGTATTTTTTTGGTGGAACTTCCCCTCATTGTGAAAACTCTGCATACATAGCATAATATCTATTAAGTATATTCTCGTAGTGAAGCTGGTAGTTGAAGGCACGCAGACGCAGGTGGTAGACCCACGCGGCAATGCTGGTAGCTCTGGCCGGGGCAGCTCCCGTTGGAAAGCGACCGTTGATAGAAGAGCTCGTAGAAGAACTCGTGGTAGAAGAAGAACCCGTGTAAGAAGAACACGTGTAGGTAGAGCTCGTGTATGAAGAACTCGTGTAGGAACCCTGGAATTGGTCATATTGCCGGTCTGAGTTGAGGTTTCTTGGTTATGTCTGCATCGGTGATTTCCCCAGGGCCTCAGTGCTTCATAGGTCAGCAGCAGGACAGCACCTAGATCCTAGTATCACCAACGATGCAGGCATAACAAGGTAAGGGGTTACACCTAGAGATCGTGACCTATCCAGTGTAGACAATTACATTTACTAGTAAGATTATGTAATCTTGCCAATAATATGTATTATACGTACCTTTTTTTTGACTTAATATTGAAAAAGCACCTAATTTTCAATCGAAAACTCTCCCGTCAAAATATCTGCTTTTTTTTTTAAAGTCGGTTAGCTTTTTATTTGCTGAAATCTCTACTTTCTGATGGTGTAAAAAATATATACATTACTATGGTAAATGCTCTCAGAAAATGCAGAAACGAAATACGAAATAACAGGTAGTAAGGCCCAGGACCCTCCTAGCCCCTATGAAATACCTTTTAAATTACATGCGTAGATGGCTATTTATTGCTATTTTAAGATAACTCATATACCTGAGTGACCTACGGAAAATTTTAGCCCATCAAAAGGTATTTCATAGAGAAGTGGGGAAGGGGCGTATCTTATAAACTTGCAACTGACCTGTAGAGGGTTATTTTCTCTGCTTACAACTCCAGAAGTTAATATCACTAGCGCCGAATTTAGTCACTCACATTACAGGAGGTTTTTAATAGATTCCTTTCGTGAGGAGTTACGTCAGCGCTTCTGCCAACGAGCCAGTATAGACTGCATTTGATTGGTCGACGCTACGCATATACGTTTTAGTTTATGGAAAGTTCTGGAATGTTGAGCATAATTCACAGCTACTCTCCACCCGCTGGAGCCACTGTCTGCATTCGGGAACTTTCCAGTCGTATATAGCCTTCATGAATCGAATGTTCCATCAATAGTTCGTTAAGTATTGCGGCTGCTTGCCGCTAGGGCACGGTCTTGGATAGTGATTTATCTATTCATCACTTGATGGTGCTAGTTGCAATGTCCGTTGACGTAAAATTGGCTTGTTGCTATCGGTTTGAGTTAGTTAGGCGATATAACGGTAGATGTCACTGTTGACGACGTTATCAGTTATACTTTGACTTTCTTGTTAATATTAGAGACGTCGTTGGAAATTAATCTGCAAATCTGAATTAGTAGTGAAGATTTTATGAAATCGTTACACATATAATATAGAGTCCGCGCTTCGAAAGAAGTCCCTCGGCAATTGGTGGAACTAATACATTTTACATTTTACATACAATAATTGCATAAACATATTTCCCAAAGAGGGTTGACGTCAGGCAGGCGGCCGGTCGTAAAATGTCATGCCGAACCACTTACAACATGGCTTACAAGACATGTTGTCCCGACCCCACATAGCGTGGGATAAGGAGTGGGAGATGATGATGATGAATTGCATAAACATACGACTACTACCGCCGCCTCTAGGGGACTGCTTTCGTCCGTGGACTAGATACACTACCGATTGTTAGATATCCGTATCTAACCGTAAGTTATGTCTAAACAGAAGTGAAACAGATCCAATGATAACATTTTTGGAAATAGAGGGCAGAACTCGCCAAATACACCGCATAGATAGATATATGCCTGATATGTCTTGGGCTAGCCATTAATCATACAATAGTAGGAGTTTCGTTGAATACGAGTCAAATATAATAGTCAGATTTGGACTACAAAGTTAAAAGATTACAATATGAACTCTCGATTAGTGTAATAAGAAGTACCTATGAAATTAAGAAGTATTATCTGATATGCTGGTCTCACCAATGATGAATTTAGGGCCGAATTTGCAGATTTCACACCTTTGAGAACATTATGGAGAATTCTCAGGCGTTCTGCTTTCCTCGCGATGTTTTTCTTCACCGGTAATGGTAAAGCTAAAGAAATTATTAATTGTTTAGAACGCGCATTATGTACCTCCTAACTCCGAAAGTCAGAGATGCGTGCTTGGGATCGACCCCAGACATTGACGATGCCGTGCCATGCCGACGCGGGTCAACTAGTCAGAAATAATAACAATCGATACTTCTTTATACCTAAATACCTACTTCTCTTATGCCCGTATTCATCGACGTTCCCTAACATTTACGGGCTACCTAAGCTATGTGACGCTTTCTGTCAATTTCGTTTTCACGAACCTTTAGAGAACACCCGCTAAGGGTAGTTCAAGCCACGAAGATGCGGCCCATTCTTTTTAAATAGGTACAAGAAGGGTACAAGACTTGTGTATTTTGTATTACTATAGTAATAGAACTCACGACGGCGACGACGGCGGGAATGGGGCTACTTTCTGTCTGCCCGTCTTTGCTACTTATTAATATTGTATTGTAAAATGATTATTTTGAAAAGAGCAACTGCTGAGTTTCTTGCCGGCTCTTCTCAGCAGAATCCGCTTTCCGAACCGGTTTTAGAGTCTTGACGTGTCTTAAGAGCCACAGGTTGGCCTACATGAAATAAATAATTTTGAGTTTGAGTTTTGAGTTTGACAGTCAATCTTGTATGTGTGGGAGTGGGGCGCGGTATTTAAGGGCCACCTATGTAAAGAGACTTCTACTTAGGGGATGATTTAGGTATTGTTGGTGAAAATACGCAATAAACCATTCAACACAAATATACTAGTAGTATACTTGTTGTATTTAGTAGGTAGTATAATACTACCTACTAAATACCTTACTTACCTATGCCCAACTCTTATTAAAGCTACTTACTGGTAGAATTGCTGCAGGTAGGGTAGGTACCTACATCAAATACTTATACCTATTTTAATCTAAAGGAGACAGCCAATTATGTCGACTAGATTTTTCCCTCGGCTACGTTTGCGTGGAGTTACTTAAGTTTTTTTAATTCCCGCGGGAACACTTGCAACTTGGAAGCATTTACAGGATAAACAGTAGCCTAATTATTTGCGTTAACTAATCTATACTAATATTATAAAGAGGAAAGATTTTTTTTGTTTGTTTGTTTGTTTGTACCGAATAGGCTCTATAACTACTGGACCGATTTTAACCATTTTTTCACCAATAGGAAGCTAAGTTATTAGGAAGTAAGATAGGCTATAATTTATTGTCAAAAAATTAAAGATCCTTAAGAAAATTGCAATAATGTAACCCAAAGTAGGAAAATTTTGCCTATAAAATGCATTATTTGGCGTGTAATGAGAAAACTATTGATGAAACATAAAAATGATGTACTACATGATTAAAGTACTCATTATTCTCTACAAAAAAGTCTCCGAAGAAATATATCTATCTATCATATTTAATTCACAATAGTAGCTTATGTGTTCTAAAATTTAATTAGATCGCCTTTATTATTACTAATACGTCATACTACTATTATAAATGTGAAAGTGTGTTTGTTTGTTGGTTTGTTGGTTTTTCCTTCAATCACGCCGCAACAGAGCTACTGATCGACGTGATTTTTTGCTTGGGTATAGTTGAGGATCTGGAGAGTGACATAGGCTCCTTTTTTCTCGGAAAATCAAAGAGTTCCCGAGGGATTTAAAAACTACATCCACGCGGCCGAAGTCGCGGGCATCAGCTATTTTTTTATACACAATGTGTAGTGAACGTTACGACAATGTTCCTGAACATTATAACGCTAAATGTGAATAAAAAATCTTCATGAAAAGCATACATTCTCAAACTGTTGAGTCAGCGTTTACAGCAACAATAGTAGTGAAAAATGACTATATTATTCTAAGGACAATAGTAGGTATTGTATGCGATCAACGAATATTTTTAGGTATCATATTATCTGTATTTTGTAGGTTTTAATATGGCAATACTGTCTGTTACGACTCTCTAATCTATGCTTGTGTCTATGCTCTCTCTGACAGCAACCTTCTGTTCGCTTACTACGTGTCTACGCGCTAGCATAATTTATTACAAAAATAATTTGTAAAAGTGCAATCTCATAAAGAAAATAAACTGCGTTGTTAAATTCTTCGACTTTTTCTTGGCCGCCTCAAACATTTTCTGGTCCTTCAAGCCGGATGCATGAACACAGCGCCGAATTCAAAATCGTCATCAGTCAACATCGTACGTATTCTGCGTCATCGCCGCCATGTCTTCGCCACGAGATGTTGAAAGGTTACTCGCACAAAGAAATAATGTGAAAGGTAGGATCACGAGAATCTACAATTTTTCGCAATCCGATCTGTCTGAGGTGGAAACTACGGAACTAAAGGTGCGACTTGCAGACCTTCAAAAGTTACTCGAAAGGTACGAGAATATTATACAGATGTACATTGAAATGGAGGATGACGATGACGACAAAAACGACCAAGATCGCAACGCAGTGGAAGAAAAGTACTATACCACAAAGGCGCACCTACAAAAGGTCATCGATGCGCGTGCCACGCCGGCACCCATGCAGTACAACACGTGCAACTCTGATGCCTTCAACATCAAGCTGCCTAAATTGGAATTACCGACATTCGACGGGACGCTAAAGGATTGGCACAGTTTCAAGAATATATTTCAATCTGCCATCGGAGACAGCAACCTACCACCCGTTCAAAAGCTTCAGTATCTAAAGTCAGCCTTGCGAGGAGAGGCTGCGGGACTCGTTGGATCGCTTCTTATCACCAACGAAAACTACAACAAGGCTATGGACATTCTTCAAAGCAGGTACGACAATAAGGTTGTCCTAGTGAATCACCATATTAAAGCAATAGTCAATCATCCTCAGATCACAAAAGTTAACCTTAAGGACTTTTTAGTAATACTGCAACAAAGTTTAGACTCATTAGACACTAGACATTAAATGCACTCAAAATTGAAACTCAAGGTTGGAATGTTTTATTAGTTTTTCTCATAACTTAAAAATTGCTTAGAGCTGCTTGGGAAATTAATAGAAAGGAAACCACTTTACCTACCTTAACTGAACTTCTTGAATTTCTCAGCTTACGTAGGACAGCCTTTGAGTTGATCAATGACAAAGGCGCTGACAGTAAGTCGACGGTCCCTGCTAAGACCAAGGTAACTCATGGTGCTACAGTTGAGCATGTTAATGATATTGGTATATTATGTAAGGCTCAACATTGTGTTCTTTATAACTGCCCTGAATATTTAAAAATGGTTACTCAACAGCGGCTTGAGTTTGTAAAAAATAATTCACTTTGCCGGAATTGCCTTAAACCTTTTAAGTCTAATCACCAGTGCTCCAAGCATAAGTGTTTTACCTGTAGAGGTCGCCACCACACGACGATCCACATAAATAGCTCTAAAACCCCTAATGCACTACATTCTAATAGTGTTAATAATTTTCAACTCTCACACTAAGCATCCGAAATGCTTGCACCAGCTCAGATGTCTGCGCCAACTAAGCCTACATCTAATGACAACTTAAAGTCAACCACACCTCATAATCAAGCTAGCACTGCTGACGGCAGCCTACCTGTTGTTCACACAGCAACCACTAAAATTACTAACAATATGCATATTTTGCTATCCACAGCAGTCGTCAGGATAGCCGACGCTGATGGATAGTGGCATACAGCCAAGGCTCTCTTGGACTCTGGAAGCGAGGTCAACCTGATCAATAATAAGTTGGCACTCAAACTCAAATGTAAGGTCGAACCTAATCAATGTTCTATTAAAGGAATAGGTTCTAAATTACACTCTAATGTAGCTCTTACTACTCGAATAGCATCACGCATCAGTGCATATCAAGCCAGTCTTACATGCTTAGTGATGGATAATATTACAGTCAACCTACCGCACTTTTATGTCCACACTAACACCTGGAACATACCTACTCACATAGCTAACACATTAGCAGACCCTACATTTAACATTCCCAATGAAATCGACCTACTATAGGTCGACCGTTTAACTCGCGTATCGCCTGCGCGGTAAGAAGGGAGCGGGAGCGGGTAACGCTACACACGGAGTCAATAATCCAAAGATTTATCTCGAGATAGACATTGTTGGTAAAGAATTAAGTATTTATTTTTAAGTTTTAACATCTCTAACATCTCCCTCCGCAGAAAAACCCAATACATTTTTAACGACCCTACCCGGGTATCGAACCCGGGAACTCGTCATTCTCAATACTATACAAAATACTATAATATAATATCTATTAACGTATACGTTCTACCGTAGCACGGAAACTACTGAGCCGATTTTGATGAATAAGGTTCGACCGATTCGATAAGATGGTCCGGGTGACATAGGCTAAATTTTATACGAACAAAATCATATGCCGGGTGCTATATCTAATTTTTCGTATTGGATTACAGTTATTAAACTTTTGTATGCAACCTGTTCCTCGCGGAATCGACCTCGGGGAGATTTATTTTCAACCCAAGGGATTTTCTTGAAATCCCTTCTTAGCGGGATTCTTGGAAACTACCTTTTTTATACTTGATTTCGACCTGAATAAAACATGAACGAGCGTAGTTCGTAGTTATGAATTTAAATTCCTACCAATATTATAAATGCGAAAGTGTATTTCTTTGTTGGTTTGTCCTTTAATCATGTAGTATCGGAGCAACGGATCGACGTGGTCGTTTGCATGGGTATAGTTGAGGACATGGAAAGTCAGGGATCCCGCGGGATTTCAAAAACCTTACTCCATGCGGACCAATCGCAGGCACAAGCTTAGTAATTCATCATTTGCTAACTTCTCAATAACAAAGCCAATATATTATTATGATTACATTACGTTGTAGAGTATATAATATATTAACGTTACGCGAAGTAGTGACAGTGCGCTTTTCTTGTTTGTTTGTTTTTTAATTTTTTTTGCATAATTTTTATTATGCAAAAAAAATATTGCATGAATATTTTAATTGCATAAGTTGATAAAAAATGCTATGAATTTACCACGGCAGTCCCCGAGAACCACTTAATTTTTTTTTTTTTAAAAAGAATATCAACCAAGTTGAACTTGACTAATATTCTCCTCTACCCTCCAAATAAGCGGAAAGCTTGTGTCAGGAGTGGGTACGACAATAGTGCAACGGGTGGGATTCGAACCTGCGACCTTTCAGTTTTCAGTCCGCACCTTTAACCGTTGAGCTATTGATATTATTGGTTAATAATATCGCAAATGGCGCACCGACCTCTATAACGAATCTATAAAATCATAGAATAATTAAATGAAATCATAGATTAATATTTTATAGAGGACAGTGCACCAGTTGCAAGTTCCAGCGACACACTTTATCATGCTTAGACCCGCTTGCAGAAACGCCGGGTTATCCTTTTAACCCAGAGTTAGCTGCTGCTTTGACAGATTTCGTATATCGCTTCTGTCAAAATTACAAATTTATTTCTGGGTTATACCTACGAGTAACCCGGCGTCTCTGCAGCGGGCTTAGAGTGCCAAAAAGGCGTCGATCAAGTAGGTCCAAAAAATATGATGGTAGATAGATTTAATATGGAACTCAGTGCCTTAGAGTAACTGCAACGCCCTCTACCTCTTTTTCCCTTTTATCTTTATCCGCAGTCCCCCATATGCACTCTAAGCTCGAATACGAGTTGCGATAATAGTTTTTCTCTCAAGTGGTGATAAAAGATAACAGCAGTGTCGTTACAAAGTTTCAATTACGCCAGACTATGTAGCTAGGTATCCTGTTTGATATAGAGGTGTAGTATTCTGGAGTAGGGTTCCATTGAAAGATCGTTCGTTTTTACAAGCTTTTATTTAGCTTGACCAGTTTATTTATTTATTTGTTTGTTTGGGTCAAATCTTGCAAGATGAATTAGATCCACTTCCCGGTTTCTGATCGAGCTGAAATTTTGCATTTATGTGGACATGGAGCTGATCTGATGATGGAGACGGAAGATCCCTATCGGAACTCTATAATAAAACGACGTAACCCCATCGAGTTTGGGCTCGTTTGATTCGTCATAGCAAGTACTCTGATCCTAGATGATATCCAGTCTAATGATGTAGGTACTAAAAGCTTGCATTTAAAAATATTTTTTTTAAATTTACACTTGTTTGAGATAGAAGGTTTTTTACAGAAATAAGGATCTTATTTGCTGTTTTTTTTACAGAGGCAGCGTGTCACCGATATTTATTTACCTACAGTACTCGGTAACTATTAACACAAAAACATGTATTAGGTATGTATTTTGTGGTAATAGTTAGTACCGGGTACAATTGTAGATAATAGTAGCAGTGATAGCCTAGTGGTTAGGACTGTGCTCTCCTATTCGTGGGGTCGCAGATTCGATCCCAGGTTCGCACTTCTGACTTTTCGGAGCTCTGTTCGTTTAAGCAATTAAGTTTAAGGTTGCGGCTATGTTTTATCTCATCGCGAAATCTGATTTTTTTTTGGTGTTATACGCGTTCTTAACCCGACAAATTGAGTCTCAGGGTGTTTGTAGCTTTATACCTGAAATGCGGAACGCTTGGTATTGCATCCCCGCATCACCGGAATAGGTTGTAATGTGGAAAATTAAACTAGTCGCAGGGAGCCACTGGATGTAGGCGGCGCAAGACCGAGACCTGTGGAAGTCCATGCAATAGACCTTTTTTTTATTCGATGACAAGTTAGTCCTTGACTGCGATCTCACCTGATGGTAAGTGACGATGCAGTCTAAGATGGTAGCGGGCTAACTTGGAAGGGGTATGGCAGTGAACATTAAACCCATACCCCTAATTGGTTTCTACACGCCATCGTGCCGGAACGCCAAATCGCTTAGTGGCACGTCTTTGACGGTAGGGTGGTAACTAGCCACGGCCAAAGCCTCCCACCAGACCAGACCAGACAATTCAGAAATTATAAATTCCCAAATTGACCCCGCCGAGAATCGAACCCGAGACCTCCCAGTTATAAGACAACAGCGCTCACCACTGAGCCATGGAGGTCGTCGTGACCTATTCAACATGGGACGTCTATCGGTTGATAAAGAAAAGAATGTGAAAAATAAAGATAGGTACATCTTAATAAGGTTCTTAGTCAGAGGTTTAAAGAGGTAAGAGAAGTTATAACTAGTTGGACCTGCTAGTTATAAATTATCCTACCTCTTTATCTCGTGCTCGTTATCTTGACAATAGATCGCATCGATCCGGGCCCGTTCAATGAGACTCCATCTAATAGACTAGGTACATGAATACCCAGGAAATACCAACATACTGCACGGATAATAGAAACTCCGTACTATAGTAGGTATGTAACGATACAGCCATTAAACTAGCGGCACGCTATGATGGCCGGTTTGACGTTTGTCCGCTCATGAAGTTCCGTATTAATTGATAACGACTTTGAAGGAAATAATTGTATTACTTTATTGACGATAGTGATGTGCAGAGATTCATAAATTTTATCGAATGTAGTTTTAGGTTTAGGACTCAAAATTTATTTATTAAATTGATTTCTAAAATGTATACAAGTGTAGAAAAATCAGTTTGCACCATTTAAGGGGTGAATGTACTTGTGAATATGAACAATTTTCACTATGTGGACAAACCTCTGAAATCGCAAAAAAATATCAGCTGTTTCATACAAAAGGTAAAATTTTTATTTTTATATGATATATACCACAACTCGGCATTTGGTTTTCTAAATTGAAAATTTTTAAAAATGGAATCTAATACGATCGTCACATAGGATCGCTGGCTAGCACAACTACTACCTCCGGCAAACTCGCGTCAATGCTCAATGCAAAACAAAGCAGTTTCGAATTGACGTTGCTTCGAAAAGTATAAACTGTCAGTGCAATGCGATTGTGATATAGTTTTGACCTGGCTTTGGATTTCAAATATTGATACTGCATTACTGTTGACCCTTGCTCGTTAATTTGGACTCTGTTCAAGCCCTTTGTTGTGGATTTCGTCGATATGACCGAACGTACGCAGAGAACTGTTCTAAATAGTCAGACACGTGAGTTCGTAATACGCCTTCGTAACTATTTCGATCGTGAAGCTCAAAATGGAGGGCCAATTTTACCTATAACGTCAGTGGTTGAACGCGTAGCTGATGCGCTTAATATTGGACAACGAACTGTTAGACGGATAACTAAAAAAAAATATGGCGAGACTGGCACAGAAGAAAATAAACTTCACACACCAAAAAAGAGAAAACGAGCAAAACCAGTCGTAGGCATCGATAGCTTTGATGCCGATGCTATCCGAAGACATGTTTACGGCTACTATTTACAGAAGGAGTATCCAACAAGAAAAAAGTTGGTGCATTCACTGAAGGAAGCTGGATTATTCTTCGGTGGGGAAAGTTCTTTAACGAAGATTTTGAAGACCATTGGATTTCGATACAAAAAATGTAACAAACGCAAAATATTGATGGAAAGATTTGATATAGCGATGGCAAGGTATACTTTTTTACGGCAAGTGAAAGAAATCAAAAATTGGCAAAATGTTGTGTTCTTGGATGAAAGATGGCTTAATGCTAACCATACTGTAGGCCGTTCTTGGAACGATGACACAGCAACATCTACTTCCAAAGTTCCTGTAGGAAAAGGATCGCGACTTATAATTTGTCACGCCGGAACCATCAACGGGTTTGTCGAAGGTTCTCTCATGGCTTTTGCGTCAAAAACCACTGGAGACTATCATGAAGACATGAATGGAGAAAAGTTTACTGAATGGTTTACCTCAATGTTGTGTAGCCTCCCTGAACCATCTATTATAATTATGGACATCGCCCCATACCACTCGATGCAAATTGACAAGCCACCTGCCCAATCCCGAAAGAAAGCTGATATCGTCGCATGGCTTCGTAAAAATGGCGTAGATGCAAACATGAATATGTTAAAAGCGGAATTAGTACGTCTTTTAAAAGAAAACAAACCAACCAAGATCCGATACGTCATTGACGAAATAGCATTAGAACATGGGCACAGAGTTATACGGTTACCGCCTTACCATTGTGAGTATAATGCGATTGAGTTGGTGTGGGCTCAAATTAAGGGATATGCTGCAAGACACAATACAGAACCCCCATTTACCACAAAAAAAATGCTAAAATTATTAGAAGAAGCTTGTGAACGTGTGACTAAAGGAGACTGGGAAAAGGTTGTGAATAGAACTGTTAAATTAATAAGGGAAGATTATGAAAGAGATGTGAAAATAGATAATATTATAGAAAACGAACATATAATTATTAATGTAGGTGATGATAGCAGTGACGACAGTGAAAATAGTAGTATGGACGAATCTGATTAATTATGGCCTTTTGTGGCACCTTTTTTGGTATCTTTTGTATTCATATGTTTCTTGTGTGCATATAAAGTATGTATATTCATTTTCATTCAAATATTCAGTTCGTTCAAATAAATTAAATAAACATATACATTTTTGTTTTATTAAACCTATTTAATCAGGTACAAAAACAAAACTTAATTGTTTTTTGTTCGAGAATAAATTGACATTCCACATCACTATTGTAATGTGTCAAACCGGCCTTCATAGCGTGCCGCTAGTGTAGCTTTTATCGACCCTCAAGAGAAAAACTTTGCGTCAACCATTCAACTCTCATTTATGCGATGTAGGGGGTCTGCGGTTATGTGTTAGGGAAGGTTTATATTGAACCTTGATTAATATATAATTATGTATTTAGGAATATCTTATTAAATGATTGGGTATACTTTTGTGCGTGCCAGTTAATAGGTATTCCTAATGACGAAGATACGTGGGAGTAATCTACTTTGCATCCAGCTGCCCACAAGGTAGTGTATTCACTTATTACGAGTATATATCTACTAGCTAAAAATACTAAGATACCTAATTTTTGCCAGTTTACAAGGTTATTAGGTAACTTATCGACCTTTTAAGTACTGATAGGTTGAATGTAGGTATTTTTAAAAAAACGCTGCGTATTTTGGTCACGAATATTTTAGCACTCAAAACATAAAAAAATAAATATTTTTTCCGACAGTTGAAATAGGAAATATAACAGCAATGTCAAATGAGAACATGTCGGTACAAATGAAATATAATTTTTCAGTGACAATAGTATAAAGACGAGGGTTGGTGGGGGTTGCCCCGACGCGGGAAATGCGTTGTTTCTGGTTATTAATGGTTTGTGCGTATTTTGTCATAAATTAATCTGTCCATCTAAAAGTATGACTATGTTTTGCCCTCGGATTCGTCTGCATGAGGTTGTTCGTTATGTTGTATGACAGAAGGTGTTGCTAGTAAGAACATACCTATGCCTTGTTTGTGAGCAACTCATAAACGTCGCACTACTGAGCGCAGGTCTCCTCTCAGAGAAGGGTTGCAGACTATAGTCTACCACGCTGGCCCAATGCGAATTGGACTACACACAACTTTGGGAACATTATGGTGAACTCTCAGGCGTGCAGGTTTCCTCATGATGTTTTCCTTCACCGTTGAAGCATGTGATATTTAATTGCTTAAACACAATTAAATCCGAAAAGCCCGGGATCGAACCTGCGACCCCCCGAATAGGAGACCGCAGTCCTAACCACTGGGCTATCACTGCTTATAATCTATAGCTATATTGTTTTAAATTGTCGGCCGCTCGTATGTCAAAATTATAATAATAATAATAATAATAATAATACGGACTGGCTACCGAGCGGCAATGTACCGCGAGTTCTTGCTGCTTGAGCCGAACCTCACTGTCACGGAACAAAACCTGGCAGACCGGGCTCGGTATATTCAGCGCTCGAACATCTTTAGCGCTACCGAGCTCGAACGGTTACGACGTGAGGCTGTTCCCGAGGTGACAACCCCAACCACAGAGCAAATTGTCTCTCTGGCGGAACCTGTCCGCGAAGAGACCGACGCTATCGCGCAAGATTTGCCTGTGGAGGAGGACACGGAGGAAACAGTCTCCCTTGACATAGAGCGGATGAGAAGGATTTTAGAAGAGGCGATCTCGGAGATCCGGAGTGCTCCTCTAGAGATCCGTCCGCGGCTCTCCCGACTCACATTAAATGTAGCGACGCGGGATGTCATTGAGGCCATAAACCAAATGCTGCCTCAATACCTTGAGCGCAGCACTGGCCTGGATGATACGGCTTCTATTCTCTTTGGTGCGGCCTTAGCTGTTCACCGTTTCATGGGTGTCAAGACCCAGGAACGTGGACGTGCTACTCTAAGGCGCAGCACGGAACCAGCCTGGAAAAGGAGAATAAAACACCGTATCACCCTGGCCAGAGCTCTCATTGGCAGACTGCAGAGTTTCAGATCGGGCAACACTAGGCCAAGGATTATGCGCTCCGTTAGAATAGCCTTCAATGGGCTCGGGGTGCGGCTAGATCAGCCCGATATAGCCCAAAAACTAACGGAGCGCATCGACGACCTGAAGCAGAAAATCGCTGCATGGGGGAACCGCATCCGACGATACTCGGAATGAGTCGAGCGCTTTCAGCAAAATCGCCTCTTCTCGAGTGATCAGAAAAGGTTCTATAAAAAACTGGAGTGCCCAGCAGTCTGTTCTACCTCTCAGCGGCCGAGCCCGGCTGACCTCGTCGCCTTTTGGCGAAGTATATGGTCAAGAGAGGTGGAGCATGAGGAGGGCCCTTGGATTGCGGCGGTAGAGGAAGCATGTGCCTCAATAGAGCCGATGAACCCCGTCACCATCTCTTCGGAGGATGTAGCTGGTGCGGTGCGCCGGGCCCCGAACTGGAAAAGTCCGGGACCCGATGGGCTGCATCACTACTGGTTGAAGGGTTTTTCGCTCTGCCATGCTACTTTGGCTCGACAATTCCAAGATGCTCTCGAGCAAAGGGCACTCCCGAGCCTTTTCACCACCGGGATCACTCATTTAGCTCCTAAGTCAACTGATACCGCTGACCCAGCTAAGTACCGCCCCATCACATGTCTTACTACCATCTATAAGACATTGACATCCGTTCTGAGCCTTAAGATTTCCCGTCACGTAGACGAGAACAACATCATGTCTGAGGCTCAGAACGGATGTCGGGGCGGTGGTCGTGGTACTAAGGAGCTCCTTCTCATAGACTCCGTCGCGGGCCAACTGGTCAAACGCAATCGCCGGAATTTCTCTGCCGCCTGGATTGACTATAAGAAGGCATTCGACTCGGTGCCCCATTCATGGCTCTTGAGGGTCCTTGAGCTGTACAAAGTCGATAGTACAGTTCGAGACTTCCTCGGAGAGTGTATGGGGCAATGGAGTCCGATCCTTTGTCTCCATGGCGAGCGGTTGGCGGCTGCGGGTGACCGGATCAAGATACGGCGGGGTATCTTCCAGGGCGATTGTCTGAGTCCATTATGGTTTTGTCTGTCGCTGAACCCTCTCAGCTCTTTGCTGGAGAGATCAGGGACAGGCTTTCAGTTTCGGAGAGGAGGGACAAAAGTGCCTCACCTTCTCTACATGGATGACCTAAAGCTGCTAGCACCCAATGCCACCCGCCTGAAGGAGTTGCTGAATATCACCACTGAGTTCAGTAACTCCATCAGGATGGAGCTTGGACTAGACAAGTGTGCGGTCTTACATGTGGAGAGGGGACAGGTTACTCATTCGGCCGAGATCAATCTCGAGCCATCCAACATCAGGACCCTCTCTGAAGCTGAGTCATACCGGTATCTGGGTATGTCACAATCCGTGGGGGTAAAGGAGGTGGACGTGAAACAGTCAGTTTGCGAGGTCTTTTTTGGCCGCCTGACAAAAGTTTGTAAAAGCTATTTGTCGGGCGCCAATAAGGTCCGAGCATATAACGGCTGGGTCATGCCCGTTCTCATGTACACCTTTGGCGTACTCAGATGGACTCAGACCGAACTAGACGCACTGGATAGAAAAGTCCGCACGACTATGACTCTCTACCGCATGCACCACCCCAAATCGTCTGTTATGAGGTTGTATATACCCCGAAAATGTGGTGGTCGAGGCGTATTAAGCGTCAAGACCATGCATAATCGGGAGATATCCAGCCTCAGAACCTACTTTGAGACGAAGAGGGAGTGTCCAATGCATAGAGACGTCATAGAATGTGATAAAGGACTCACTCCCCTATCTTTGGCCAAACTCGAGTGGCAGAAACCGGTGGTACTAAGAACCTCTGACCGGGAGGCCGTATGGAAGGAGAGGGAGTTGCATGGACGCTTTTTTAAAGCTCTTAATGAGCCTCACGTAGATAAAAAAGCGTCCGTGCAATAGCTGCGCTTCGGTGACCTCTTTGGGGAAACCGAAGGTTTTGTGTGTGCAATACAAGATCAGGTGGTTAAGACGCGGAACTACCGAAAGTACATCCTGAAGGATGGCACTCACGACATCTGTCGAGCGTGTCGCCATCCCGGTGAGTCACTCAGGCATGTGCTCTCGGGATGTTCGGCTCTTGCTAACACTGAGTATCTGCACAGACACAACCAAGCGGCCAAAATCCTTCACCAAGAGCTTGCTCTGAAGTACTGTCTCCTGGATGAGAGAGTGCCGTACTATAGGTACACACCGGTGCCGGTACTTGAGCGTGACGGAGTCCGGCTCTATTGGGACCGGTCCATCATCACGGACAGGACGATTCTGGCGAATAAGCCTGACATCGTGCTGATGGACCGGGCACAGTCGAGGGTGTTTTTAGTGGACATCACCATCCCACATGACGAGAACCTCGTGAGAGCGGAGACAGAGAAAAAACGAAAGTATCTAGATCTGGCTCACGAGGTTACTGGCATGTGGCATGTGGAGTCCACTGAAACCATCCCAATCGTCATTTCTGCGAATGGGTTGATCCCAGTCAGCCTCGCTCACCATCTGAGGCGGCTGGGGTTCCGTGGCAGTTCGCTCGCGGCCAAGATGCAGAAAGCGGTGTTGCTGGACTCGGCTAGGATAGTCCGTCGGTTTCTCAGCCTGTCGCCCTGACCCCCGGCCGTCTGGTCTCCCCTGCCGGGGCGTAATCCTCCGCCCGCTACAAGTATTTATTTATGTAATCTATGTGTAAGTTTATTTATCTGTGTGTATATATTTATGTTTATAATACTTTTTGGCCCTATATCTATTTATTTTGTATGCGGGTGTGAGAGTCATAATATATAGAGAAATAATAATAACAATTCCAAGATGCTCTCGAGCAAAGGGCACTCCCGAGCCTTTTCACCACCGGGATCACTCATTTAGCTCCTAAGTCATCCGATACCGCTGACCCAGCTAAGTACCGCCCCATCACATGTCTTACTACCATCTATAAGACATTGACATCCGTTCTGAGCCTTAAGATTTCCCGTCACGTAGACGAGAACAACATCATGTCTGGGGCTCAGAACGGATGTCGGGGCGGTGGTCGTAGTACTACGGAGCTCCTTCTCATCGACTCCGTCGCGGGCCAACTGGTCAAACGCAATCGCCGGAATTTCTCTGAAGCCTGGATTGACTATAAGAAGGCATTCGACTCGGTGCCCCATTCATGGCTCTTGAGGGTCCTTGAGCTGTACAAAGTCGATAGTACAGTTCGAGACTTCCTCGGAGAGTGTATGGGGCAATGGAGTACGATCCTTTGTCTCCATGGCGAGCGGTTGGCGGCTGCGGGTGACCGGATCAAGATACGGCGGGGTATCTTCCAGGGCGATTGTCTGAGTCCATTATGGTTTTGTCTGTCGCTGAACCCTCTTAGCTCTTTGCTGGAGAGATCGGGGACAGGCTTTCAGTTTCGGAGAGGAGGGACAAAAGTGCCTCACCTTCTCTACATGGATGACCTCAAGCTGCTAGCACCCAATGCCACCCGCCTGAGGGAGTTGCTGAATATCACCACTGAGTTCAGTAACTCCATCAGGATGGAGCTTGGACTAGAAAAGTGTGCGGTCTTACATGTGGAGAGGGGACAGGTTACTCATTCGGCCGAGATCAATCTCGAGCCATCCAACATCAGGACCCTCTCTGAAGCTGAGTCATACCGGTATCTGGGTATGTCACAGGCCGTGGGGGTGAAGGAGGCGGACGTGAAACAGTCAGTTTGCGAGGTCTTTTTTGGCCGCCTGACAAAAGTTTGTAAAAGCTATTTGTCGGGCGCCAATAAGGTCCGAGCATATAACGGCTGGGTCATGCCCGTTCTCATGTACACCTTTGGCGTACTCAGATGGACTCAGACCGAACTAGACGCACTGGATGGAAAAGTCCGCACGACTATGACTCTCTACCGCATGCACCACCCCAAATCGTCTGTTATGAGGTTGTATATACCCCGAAAATGTGGAGGTCGAGGCGTATTAAGCGTCAAGACCATGCATAATCGGGAGATATCCAGCCTCAGAACCTACTTTGAGACGAAGAGGGAGTGTCCAATGCATAGAGACGTCATAGAATGTGATAAAGGACTCACTCCCCTATCTTTGGCCAAACTCGAGTGGCAGAAACCGGTGGTACTAAGCACCTCTGACCGGGAGACCGTATGGAAGGAGAGGGAGTTGCATGGACGCTTTTTTAAAGCTCTTAATGAGCCTCACGTAGATAAAAAAGCGTCCGTGCAATGGCTGCGCTTCGGTGACCTCTTTGGGGAAACCGAAGGTTTTGTGTGTGCAATACAAGATCAGGTGGTTAAGACGCGGAATTACCGAAAGTACATCCTGAAGGACGGCACTCACGACATCTGTCGAGCGTGTCGCCATCCCGGTGAGTCACTCAGGCATGTGCTCTCGGGATGTTCGGCTCTTGCTAACACTGAGTATCTGCACAGACACAACCAAGCGGCCAAAATCCTTCACCAAGAGCTTGCTCTGAAGTACGGTCTCCTGGATGAGAGAGTGCCGTACTATAGGTACACACCGGTGCCGGTACTTGAGCGTGACGGAGTCCGGCTCTATTGGGACCGGTCCATCATCACGGACAGGACGATTCTGGCGAATAAGCCTGACATCGTGCTGATGGACCGGGCACAGTCGAGGGTGTTTTTAGTGGACATCACCATCCCACATGACGGGAACCTCGTGAGAGCGGAGACAGAGAAAAAACGAAAGTATCTAGATCTGGCTCACGAGGTTACTGGCATGTGGCATGTGGAGTCCACTGAAACCATCCCAATCGTCATTTCTGCGAATGGGTTGATCCCAGTCAGCCTCGCTCACCATCTGAGGCGACTGGGGTTCCGTGGCAGTTCGCTCGCGGCCAAGATGCAGAAAGCGGTGTTGTTGGACTCGGCTAGGATAGTCCGTCGATTTCTCAGCCTGTCGCCCTGACCCCCGGCCGTCTGGTCTCCCCTGCCGGGGCGTAATCCTCCGCCCGCTACAAGTATTTATTTATGTAATGTATGTGTAAGTTTATTATGTGTGTATATATTTATGTTTATTATATTTCCCTTTGGCCTTTATATGTATTTATTTTGTACGCGGGTGTGAGAGTCTTAAATATATGATAATAATAATAACATATAATATATAGTACATCGTCGTGGGAGAGGCCGGCCACCGACTTGCTTGGGATCCCGCGGCCCACCGGCTTCTGATAGGGTCCCCGCATCCGGCGGTAGTGTGTCGCGCATGAGTTGGACAACATCCATTAATGAAAATGTCATGCGCGCATACTTAGGGGCTACTGAGGGTGGAACCAACATGACCGCGTACCGTGCTAGGATGCATGCTTTGTTTCAGGTCCTTGAACCAGCTCTCAATGTGTCGGCTCAGCGACTGTCGGACCAGGTGCGGGTTATTCAGCGTAATCACATGCTGGACAGCACCGTGCTTGATCGGCTTCGCTCTGAACTGCAATGTAACCGCGCTACCACCCCCCCCCCCCCCCCCTCACCGCAAGCTCCAGCACAATCGCAAATTGCTCATGCGATTTCGCTGCAGCCCACTCAGGCTGGTGAGGGACAGGATAGCGGGGCTGCACATGTAAGTACCCAGTGTAGTGAACAATTGAGGAGTGCTTTGGAGAGTGCAATTCGGGAATATAGATCTTCACCACCCGAGTTTAGACCGCGGTTACCTCGGTTGCCCATGAAAAATAAGAACAAAGCGCTAATGGGTGCCCTGGATTCACTGCTGCCGAGTTATTTTGACAGCAGCGAAGACCTTTCCGACACACATTCGATTCTGCACTGCGCGGCTGTTGCGGCATGTCGTGTTGCTAATGTAAAGTTTATTAATAATGATACAGCAACACGACCGAAGCCTACCGCACCAGCATGGCAGTGCAGGATCGAACGTCGTATTGATGGGGCTCGGGCACTCATTGGCAAACTACTCAGCTTCAGGGAGGGCAACACTCGCCCTAGAGTCATGCGCTTTGTGAGGCGCGCTTTCTTGGGGACTAATATCAGCCCTCAAGATTATAAGGCGCGCGTCACTGAGCGCATTGACTTCCTGAAACAGAAGGTCTCAGCATGGGCTAGCCGTATTCGCAGATACAAGTGCCGGGTCGAGAGATATACCCTGAATCGCACTTTCCAAAGCGATCAGAGGCGGGTATACCGAGATTGGGAACACCCTGACCAAGGTGTCACCGATACGCGCCTACCGGATGATGAAGCCATGACCTCATTCTGGCGCAACATCTGGTCGGCGCCTGTCGCTCACTCTGAGGGTGGTTGGACGTGGGATGTAGAAAGAGCGTGCGATCAAATTCCAGAAATGGACCTAGTTACTATCACCCCTGAAGACGTGGCCACTGCAGCCCGTCCCCTGCCCAATTGGAAATCCCCTGGGCCGGACGGGCTGCACAACTTTTGGATAAAGTGGCTACGCAGCTCGCACGCTCGTTTGGCATCCCAATTCCAATCATCTCTAGAGTCAGAGTCGCTACCCCAGTTTCTGACAACAGGTATTACCCTCCTGCTCCATAAGTCAGGTAGTACCACGGAGCCCAAAAATTATAGGCCGATTACGTGCCTACCAACATTGTATAAACTTCTTACATCCATTCTGAGAACAAAAATTAACGATCATATCAATACAAAATCCATCATGTCTATTTCTCAGAACGGATGTAGGAATGGCTCCCGTGGTACTAAGGAGCTTCTCCTCATTGATATGGCCATTTGTCAACAGGTTCGGCGCTCCCGAAAGGATCTGTCGACATGTTGGATAGACTATAAGAAGGCCTACGACTCTGTGCCCCATACATGGCTCATGAAGGTGCTGGAACTGTACAAAGTAAACACAGTACTACGCGCCTTCCTACAGACGTGTATGGGGCAGTGGAGGACAGTCCTTCACTATCCAGGGTGTCGCCGGACCCTGGGGAACGCGGAGCCTATAAAGATTGAGCGAGGCATATTCCAGGGCGATAGCCTCAGTCCTTTGTGGTTTTGCCTGGCTCTGAATCCTCTGAGCACTCTCTTGGAGAATTCAGGGCTAGGTTACCGGTTGAGGAGAGGTCGTCAGGTTATATCACACCTCCTTTACATGGATAACCTAAAACTCATTGCCCCCAACAAATCACATCTACTAGAGTTACTAAAGGTAACTAAAGCCTTTAGTGATTCCATTAGGATGGAATTTGGTGTGGAAAAATGTGCGGTCATGCATGTAAAGCGAGGGAGGATTGTGGAATCTGAGGGTGTTGAGCTCTCGGATTCCATATACCTCAGATCGCTCTCCCCAACTGAAGCCTACAAATACCTGGGCATGGCGGAGGCGTTAGGTATCAGAGAGGCCGACATGAGGCAGTCGGTGAGGGAGCGTTTCTTTGGCCGCCTGAAGAAAGTGCTGAAAAGCCTTTTGTCGGGCGGCAATAAGGTGCGCGCCTTCAACGGTTGGGTCATGCCGGTCTTGATGTATTCCTTCGGCATACTCAGGTGGACTCAGACTGAGCTTGACGCCCTGGACAGACAAGTTCGTGCACTGCTGACCACATATCGGATGCATCACCCGCGCTCCTCGGTGATGAGGCTGTACATCCCGCGGAAGTGTGGGGGAAGAGGCCTTTTGAATGCCAAAACCCTCCACAACCGCGAGGTGTGCAGTCTCAGGGAGTACTTTCTCCACGCCGAGACGGAGATGCACCGCGATGTGGTCGCAGTGGACAGGGGTCTGACGCCGCTCTCCTTGGCTAAAGAGAACTGGCGCATACCTGTGGTGCTCAGTACCGATGACCGCAGGGTTGTATGGCAAGGTAAGGAGCTTCACGGACGCTTTTATCGGGCCCTCCATGGGCCTGATGTTGACTTTGAAGCGTCCGTGGCCTGGCTGCGCTTTGGTGACCTCTTTGGGGAAACCGAAGGGTTTGTGTGTGCAATTATGGACGAGGTCATGATGACGAACAATTACAGAAAATACATAGTGAAGGATGGAACGGTAGATATATGTCGGGCATGTCGCCGTCCTGGAGAAACTATCCGTCACATTGTCTCTGGTTGTTCTCATCTGGCTAACGGCGAATACTTACACAGACATAACCAAGTGGCCAGGATTATCCACCAGCAACTTGCCTTGAAATACAATCTTGTGGAATCGGAGGTACCGTACTACAAGTATGTGCGCGACCCAGTTCTTGAAAATGGTCATATCACACTGTACTGGGATCGATCTATCATTACAGACAGGACTATTGTAGCCAATAAGCCTGACATAGTGGTGATAGATCGATCAGAGCGCCGTGCAATGATTGTTGATGTTGCTGTCCCGCATGACGAGAACCTCGTGAAAGCCGAGAAAGAGAAACTCACCAAGTATCTCGACCTGGCGCACGAGGTTGTCGCCATGTGGAATGTAGACTCAGCAATCATTGTACCGATAGTCGTCACCGCTAATGGTCTTATAGCCAAGAGCCTCGACCAACATCTTTCGAGGCTCTCGTTGGGTAGCTGGGTCAAGGGCCAGATCCAGAAGGCTGTTCTCCTGGACACGGCTCGCATAGTCAGGAGGTTCCTCTCTCTGGGGCCCTGACCGCCGGTTGCTTGGACCCTGTTCCCGAGGCCGGTGGACCGCTATTTTTTATATTTTTAAATGTTTTTTTTTTATAATCAAATATTTAAAAATGTAAATTATATGATATAAATGAAATAAATGTAAATAATAATAATAATAATTTATTTATTGATCCATAAATTTTTTACAAAATACAAATAGTCCCTACCCTCTGCACTAGGAAAACCTGTGTTGCAGAGGGTAGATCCTTCCAGGGATACAATACTCCTAAAGTTATATTATTTTGACATACTTAATTTAAAAAAAAAAAGGTAAAAAAGTACATGTTATACAAGTTTGTAGATAGGTAGTTAATTTATTTATTTATTTATTAAGTATGTATGTATATTGTATGTGTTGGTGTGTGTGTGTGTGTGTGACTGTTTTATTTTTGGATCCTAATGAATTTTTCCGTTTCATCGTAGTCTAGTTCTGTTAGTCGAATATTCGGGTTTTGCAGTTGTATTTATTCAGACCGTTTATCTTTAAAATTTTATTGACCTTATTATACAGGTAGCTTCCAAGGAAGCATGAAAAGTTATGTCCAAACGTTTTTTTAAATTTGTTAGTGGTAAATATTTTATAATTTCGTCTACAGTCTGTTTGTTTGTTTACTAATTTATCTTTGATTTGGACATGGTATCTTATAATCAATTTTTGTATAAATAGCTTTCGTACTGTCAGCACTTTACTCTCGCGATAATATAATACCGTCGGGTAGTGGTGCGGTAGAAAACGGCTTACTTTCAGTAGTAGCCTTTGTGCTCTTTCCAGTTTTATCATATGTGACTTGGCTGCACCACCCCAAACATCAATACCGTATGTTAATAAAGATTGACATAATGAAATATAAATAGTCCTTATAAGTTTAGGATCTGCAACCTCTCTTATGTTTATTGAAATTGAAAATAACAAACATTTTTTTGGGGATTTATTTATGAAATAAAACACAATAGTGTATAAAAATAACAAATTCGAATCAAATTGTTAAAAAGAGCTAAAGTTACCTTTAAAAGTTACCTTTTAAATCAAAATGGATGCTTTGAGTAGCAAAGCCAAGTATAATAATATTCTTCATTTCAAAGTTTTACATTTTCGTGTGAGATAATATTGTCTAATGGATTTTGTATGGTAAAAGTTCCGTGTGGTGGTTTTTGCTTTAGTGGTAATTACATATTAAAAGTGTAGCTACGGTTACTTGAAAACTTCAGCACATTGAACTACAACGGTTAGAATTAAAACTCTTAGAGCCATATCATGTTAGAGGCAACGCCGTGTGGCATTGCTTTTACTTAAAAACTTTAACACATTTTAACTAAGTACCTACCTAAAACGGTTAATTGTATGGGAACGCGTTCTTATCCCACTTTCCTTTTAGATGTTCGAAAGTTCTTTGTAAATAGTAATTCTAGAAATGTTTCTATAGCCTCAATAATTCAATGGTTTAGGGGCGAAGTGAAATTTTAAAGATCGTAGACTGGGACTTACCCCACCTATTGGACTAAAAAATGGTTGTCTATAAAGTCGGTTTACGGACGATAGTTTTACGTGATAAAGTCATAAAGATGAACAGTGTGCTGCTAGAACTAGCTCGCGACACATCCGTTAACCACAGCGCGGACGCGATGACTGGCGGGTGCCGGGCGGTGGCGGTCACAAGCCAACGCTTGGGCCGATCGTGCCTCTCTATCGCTTGTTCCGCGATCTGGCTTGCACGCGCATACGTAGTACTATTATATATTCTGTGGCACAGGCTTAGGAACGTGACACTTTTTCGTGCGTGCAGCCGGTGTTCATCGATTTAAAAGACGTTATCACGTCAAAAATATTTGGACTTGTGTATTTTCATGTAACTATAATTAGGTACGTTCATCTGTTCCCCCATCATCTTATTTTCAAACTCCGAAAGTATCCGTTACTCCTTAATCCTCGGAGTATCCCTGATCAAAGCAAAATGAAAATCCGTAGAAGAGCCCATGTTACATAGATCACTGCAAAGCTGAAGTGGAAATAGGCGGAAATTTTAAGTCCGGGAATTCTTTGTTTTACTTTGATAGAAACTAGTCTATGTATTCTCCAAGTCTTCAATTATATGCATGAAAATCATCGATCCGTTGCTTCGTTCAGCGTGATTGAAGGATAAACGAACAAGCAAACTCGCTTTCGCATATAGCATCAGTAGCATTCGATAGGTTTGAAAGTGAATGCACGATAAACTGTTAAATAGAGGTGTGAATGAATACAGTTTAAATTTCAAAATAAATTTTAAACATTTCCAAATATAAAAATGTGTCAAAACAAGCTAAATCTAAATAAGCGTAGGCCAACGTGGTGGCTTTTCATTTAAGCTGTTCAATTAGTAAAAAAAGCCCCTTTCTGGTGACTGAAAAGCTTTATTTATTAGGGTATCAAACACTATCCATTCACTGTTAAAACTGGTTTTAATCCAACAGTTTATCATTAATCTGCTGTTTGACAAGTTAGGAATGTGATTAAATTTCAGTTAGCAAGATTAATTCGATATAGTGCCTACCTGAAATATTAAAAGTAAAAAAATATCAATAAAAATCATTTAATAATAATATTATAAAGAATTGCCTAACATAATTATGATGATATATTTATTTGATATAATAATTTTATGTTTATAATATATAATTGGACCAAAGAGCTGACGCTTATTTAGCCCAAGGCTTGCCCTCGCTATTCAAAGAGGTAATAGCGCCAGTGTTTTGGGCACCATGCCCATTAGCAATCACTTGGACGGCGTGTATTTTTTGGAAATATAATTAGTAGTAATTTTTTAGTTTATTTTGCCATAATTTTTATTTTTATTGTGATTAATTTGGATGTATAAATAAATAAATAATTTAACTTAAAAAAATAATATTACCAGCTTTAATTGCAGTCCAAAAACACACCGTGCTCTACATTGTGTATGTGGTGTGGAACTGTGTAAGCAAAAACAACTTTTGCATTAACTTAAGTATCACTTTCTATTTCCCAAGCTGTCTCTGCCGAGAGCAAACCGATTACGGTTTTTCTACTCCATGACACACTATCAATAATAATAATAATTAATAATTAATTGTCTATCTCCTAGGAAGAAAACATTAATTATTAAGTTATGGTTTTTCAAAATTCAAAATTATTTATTTCACGTAAGCCAGCCTGTGACTCTTATGACATGTCATGATTCTACCACCGCGCCGGTTCGGAAAGCGGATTCTGCTGAGAAGAACCGGCAAGAAACTCAGCAGTTGCTCTTTTCAAAACAACTTTACAATATTATTATGTAGCTATTACATTTTAATAAGTTATTATACTATCTTATGGGCAGCTGGATGCCAAGCCGATTTGTCCCATGCAACTTTCAACATGTCATTAAAACAGTCATTAACTTTGTTATAACCGCGACTTAGTAAGTGAGTTCCATAGACACTTATAGTACTATCGGGACAGTAATTATTATATCAAATGCTCCCTTATTATAGGGACTGCCTAAGCAAAGCTACTTGCTTCTTGATACTAGGTTGCCTTTACTGACAATTTTGTTTTCATCAATCTTAGCAAACGCCTTAAACGATATTATATAATGGATTGCATATGGAGAGAGTCGGAGACTCCGACTTAAAACGGGCATAAGTGTCCTATTCTCTATTAATATTTAACGATAGTCGGTCGTCTGATGTAGACATAAAAGTGCTTTTAAAGCATGGAATAGCATCTCAAGGAAATACGAATGTCAGCCAGTGGCACATATAAACCGTGCCACAGGAATGATTTTAAATCCACCTTTATAAAGATGGAACGGAAATGTAAATGGCATTGCATCCTATTGGTGGGTGTAGCGCGTATATTGAAAAATATATTTCGTAATAGTGATAAATTTTGAGCGGAGATTTTGGTACCTATACCTACGGTGTAGAACTTGCGAAAAATACCCTTTTCTCCAACTGTGCCACACGCCACGAAAAGCAATTTCACCCTCACCACCTGGGTGCTTGGTGTAGTTTGACGACCAATTGTTCCAGATCTTTTTCCACGCACATGCAAATTGCGGAACCAACTCCCTTCGCCGGTGTTCCCGTTTTATTCAATGGGTGGATCAACAAATTCCTGAAAAGCCGGAAACGCATTGGCGGTGCCTCTGGTGCTCTCAATGTCCATGGGGGGTGGTAGTCACTTAACATTAGGTAACCTACTTGGTCATTTGCTCACTATTTATCTTATATAAAGAAACTAGCTGACCCAGCCACGCGTTGCTGTGACCCAGTAGGTATAATAGATTAAATTAATATTAAAATAAAAACTATCCTATCTTTCAAGTTTGACCAAATTACAGATAGTTACGAAGTTTTATCAAAATCGGTTGAGTAGTTTAGGAGTCAATCGCGGACAAACAACGTGACCCATAATTTATATATATTAAGATTACTAGCTGGTGTCTGCGAGTTCAATCGCGTGGACAAAGATTTTATTAAGGATCCCTTGGGGATTCTGATTTTCTGGGATAAATTCCTATGTCCGTCTCCAGGATATAGGGATACCTGAGCCTTTACTCCGTATACTGAATTTACTCTGTACAGACTGTATACAGATATAAATTATTTTATGACTAGATAATGCCCGCGACTTCGTCCGCGTGGATCAAGGTTTTAATTCTCGGGAACTCTAATTTTCCGGGATTAAAAGTAGCCTATGTGATAATCCTGGGTATGAGCTATTTCCTTTCCAAACAGCCAAATCGATGCATTCGTTGCAGCGTAAAAGAGTAACAAACATCCATCCATCCATCCATACTTGTACGTCCATCCATCCACACAAACTTTCGCATTTATAATATTATATTAAGTACCTATTTACCTATTATAGTAGGAAGTAGGATTTTCAGTTATTTTTCTTGTGAATATTTTCCGTTTTTACGACAAGGAAACCCATTTCAAGGTAATGTAATATGGCCCATTATGTTTGTTTCACAAGGTTATGGGGCAAATAAAATGGCCCACAGGAGCAATATTAAATCCATCTGAATAAAAGTGGAGTCTAGAGCATAAATGGTGATGCAATGGTCATAAATGTTAGTGTTTTTATGAAAAAATACTTACAAAAAAAATACATACTCTTCTTCCTCTTTATCAACCGATAGGCGTCCACTGTTGAACAAAGGTCTCTTGCATGGACATCCACAGGTCTCGGTCTTGCGCCGCTTGCATCAAGCGGCTCCCTTGTCATCGGTCCAACCAGGGGGGCTCTGCCAACATTGCATTTCCCGATGGAGTGGCGACTCCAGCATACTGGAACCCCATAACAACCACCAGTTCTTTAAATTATGCTCCGCCCATTTCCACTTCTCTAAATAAGATCAATGACATAATATTATTTTGCTTAATGCTTTAGAAAACACTCTTAGTCATTGCCTTGATTTATCGATCGTAGAAAATAAGTCTGGATTTTGAGAAATCAGTTCTGAAATTAATTTCAAACAAATTGCCTTAATAATACAACAAAATCCCAGTTCCTTGAAACATTCTAATTTCCCCAAAGATTTATCTGATCTTTAATTTATATTACTCGCGGTTAAATCAAGGGCCTTAAAATATGATCTACGCAATTCAAGTACATTCCTAATAGCAATTCTATTTCAATGGGAATATTCAACCAGGGGTGCAAGCTGGCTTGTATTCTAAGGACTATAATTTGTTACTTCAGCTCGGGTTGACGCGACGTCTAATATTGGTAACAGAAAAATTCACAGTCATCTATCTATAATATTAACTTGGATACAAAGGTAAAACTTATTAAATATAATACATAACACATATATAAACTAGTGGTTCGCCCCGAACTGAGACCTCGCGGTAACGGTTTCCCATAATTACTTATTCATTAAATAGATACATGACGATCAAAATTGACATTATGGTCCAAGATCCCAGTGCCGCCAGACCTAAGTTATTTTCTCAGCAATTATTTGTGTACGATAGAGTACTGTCCGAATGTCCTTTCAGTATATGCGTACCAGCTAGATTGTGCCGACGGCCAATTTCCAGATACCAGGTGCTAAAGGTAGGTAAAAACTAGAATAACTTATCTTAAATTCTCAGGGCTGATTTTCATATATGTTTTAAAGAATATTGTAAAAATTAATAAATTAATACTGCCAGACGCTTACCGCCGGCGGTTACTTTAGCCAGACGCTTTGAAGCTCCCAAAAATATATATAATTTAAGTTAACTTATATTCTCAGTTCTGATTTTTATACATGATACTCAGGGAACTATTGCGATATTATCTGTAAGCTGCCAGACCTATTGGAAGGGTCAAACATCCCCCCAGACACACATTATGCGTCCCCATATGTATGAGCGCTAGAACATGATTCACTTGTTTAAGTGTGTGAGAGATAATATCATCATACTATAATATTATAAATGCGAAAGTGTGTTTGTTGGTTTGTCCTTCAATCACTCTGCAACAGAGCTACGGATCGACGTGATTTTTTGCCTGGGTATAGCTTAGGATCTAGAGAGAGAGAACTATTGCAATATCTTCTGCAAGCTATACCCAGGCAAAAAATCACGTCGATCCGTAGCTCTGTTGCAGAGTGATTGAAGGACAAACCAACAAACACACTTTCGCATTTATAATATTATAGTATGATGATATTATCTCTCACACACTTAAACAAGTGAATCATGTTCTAGCGCTCATACATATGGGGACGCATAATGTGTGTCTGGGGGGATGTTTGACCCTTCCAATAGGTCTGGCAGCTTACAGATAATATCGCAATAGTTCCCTGAGTATCATGTATAAAAATCAGAACTGAGAATATAAGTTAACTTAAATTATATATATTTTTGGGAGCTTCAAAGCGTCTGGCTAAAGTAACCGCCGGCGGTAAGCGTCTGGCAGTATTAATTTATTAATTTTTACAATATTCTTTAAAACATATATGAAAATCAGCCCTGAGAATTTAAGATAAGTTATTCTAGTTTTTACCTACCTTTAGCACCTGGTATCTGGAAATTGGCCGTCGGCACAATCAAGCTGGTACGCATATACTGAAAGGACATTCGAACAGTACTCCATCGTACACAAATAATTGCTGAGAAAATAACTTAGGTCTGGCGGCACTGGGATCTTGCTCTATTATTATTATGCCCGTTTTCACCAACCATACCTAAATCATCCCCTTTGTAGAAGTCTCTTTACGTAGGCCCTAAATACAATCCTAACATCCCAATGTCATTTTCACCTTTAGTTGTCCCGTAGAGGTTCGTAATAACAAAGACAGAAAGTGTCAACTAACTTAACATAGGTAGCCCGTATAGGTAAGGGTGAAATCCGTAGTGAAATCCTCAAGGCCTCAATCATAACACAAAACATCTTCTTCTTCTTCTTCTTCTTCTTCTTTATCAACCGATAGACGTCCACTGCTGGACAAAGGTCTCTTGCATGGACTTCCACAGGCCTCGGTCTTGCGCCGCCTGAATCCAGCGGCTCCCTGCGACTCGTTTGATGTCGTCGGTCCACCTGGTGGGGGGTCTGCCAACACTGCGCTTCCCGGTGCGGGGTCGCCACTCCAGCACCTTGGGACCCCAACGACCATCAGCTCTTCGAACTATGTGCCCCGCCCATTTCCACTTCAGTATCGCGACTCGCTTAGCTATGTCGGTGACTCTGGTTCTCCTACGGATCTCCTCATTACTGATTCGATCCCGCAGGGACACTCCGAGCATAGCTCTCTCCATCGCCCGCTGAGCGGTCCTGAGCCTACACAAAACATAACACATATAAATTAATGAGTTTTACCTTTACACCCACGATATGTAGGTACATAAAAAAAGTCTTGTCCTGAATATCAACAGCTATCAACGCATGCAGCCTAAACCAAAGGAGTTGGAAACTTGAAATCTTGACTGTAACCAGTAACAGTAATCTTTTACCTTTTTTAAATTCTTCTCCAAGAAAATTTGTATGAAAGTTCTTCATCTTTCAAGTAATATTCATGAACCTTGTTATTTGGGCTGAAAATTAATAATGAAGAAATAATGTGTTGTACAGTTTTCAACAATTCTATCTCCAAAAGGAATAATTATTGGATCAATATATTATATGAAAGTCCGTCATTTTTGAATTTATATCCATGAAACTTGGTATTTTGTTTTTCGATTAAAAATAAAGAAGACCACGTTCCACAGTTTTTGAAAATTCCAACCCAAAACCTAATTAAGCGAAAGCTAGTAGGTATCATTATACAAAAATTACCTATTACACCTTTATCTCAAACCAAATATTTAACTCCGCGCGCGCTTGCCTTCTAAATTCAGTCAAGGAATTCAGTATCAATGACTTATTTTACGGCAATATGAATAGTGTATGTCGAAATTTAATAAAATTGTTACACTGTGTTTTTGAAAAATTGAAAACATATTATTATATAAATTACTTATCTAATTGTAAGTGAATATAGCAGCTATAAACTCTGTTGGTTTTCTGGAAAGAAAAACAGGAGAAAATGTATCCGTATGTCTCTGTGGATGAATAGAATAGAATAGAATAGAATAGAAATGTTTTTTATTCAAATAAACTTTTTTACAAGTGCTTTCGAATCGTCGATGAGTCTACCACTGGTTCGGTATGCCGTTCCTGCCGAGAAGAACCAGCAAGAAACTCGGCAGTTGCTCTTTTCAAAATAAGTTTACATTCAATAGAATAGTTAAACAGTTCAATTACCACCTGCTGTCTCATGAATCGCTGGAAAGAATTATGTCCACGCTTTTTTATCATCTAAATAGTCTTCAATTGCATAATATGCTTTTTTCATGAGATTATTTTTTACTGATTTCTTAAACTTGTGTAAAGGCAAGTCTAAGATCGACTGTGGAATTTTATTATAAAACGTTACGCCCATTCCCACAAATGTCTTTCGGACCCTCTTGAGGCGACATCGAGGAATCACGAGCCTGTTTGGATTTCTAACTTGCCTATCGTGTAAATCACCCTTTTTTTTGTAATTCACGATGTTTTGTCTGACAAATATTATATTGTTGTAAATATATTGTGAAGCTACTGTAAGAATGCCTATTTCTTTAAATTTTTCTCGAAGGGAATCCCGCGGTTTTAAATTATATATTGCGCGAATTGCCCTCTTCTGCAATACAAAAATTTTTCCAATATCGGCTGCTTTACCCCATAATAAGATTCCGTATGACATAATACTATGGAAATATGCAAAATAAACAATTTTTGCAGTTTCTATGTCAGTTAACTGTCGAATCTTCCTAACAGCGTAAGCAGCAGAGCTAAGCTTGCCAGCAAGTGTTGCTATATGGGTGCCCCATTGCAGTTTTGAGTCCAGGGTTAATCCCAAGAACACTGTGGAGTCCTCACTTTTCAAGGGTTCATTACTTATCTTTAAATTTTTACTGACAGTTCTGGTGTTGGGCAATAAAAACTCAACACACTTGGTTTTTTTAGCATTTAAAAGTAGATTATTTGATTATTTGCACGGCAAAATCACTGAACAAGTGAACACATCTTGTTAAAAATTTGTTATTTTAAACAAACTTGAGCACAAAATTCCACACTTGGAAAAAACGTGTTTAGGCAAGTAATAGCCAACTTGAAGTAAGTTTACGCTTGTTTTTCCCACCGGTCCTCATTGATTTTGTGAGCCAAGTTACTCAAAAAGTTTTTTGATAAAATATTAAAATTGACGTATTTTTGCAGTCCAATGTGAATCCAATTTCAAATTGGAAATTCACTGAGCTAAAATATGACGTCACTACTTCCATATCGTAGTTTACGTTACTTTATGGTATTTCTATTTCTCTTCTAAAATCCCAAAAGAATTAAGCTAATGGGGATCTTGACTGCCATTTCATCACGGATCGCGCATCGTAAAATGGCCATTGAAAATCCATCCGTCATTCGTCCATCCGTCCTTCCGTCCATCCATCCGTCCATCCGTGCATCCGTCCATCCATCCATCCGTCCATTCGTTCATCCATGCATCCATCCATCCATCCATCCATCCATCCATCCGTACATTCGTCCAACAGTCGATCCGCCTAGTTTAAGAGTAGTGTTAATTATAATAATAATAATAATAAGACGAATTAAGAATGTAGAATGCTGACACGATCCAGAGCACGGAACGCACAAACACCACCCCCGGACTCGTCGCTCAGTCCCGCCTCGCAGCCACCCGGGACCACGCCCAACGCTGCAGTTGCGTCGAGTTCGAGCGACGAGTTTTTCTCCCCGCCGACGTCGCCACCACCAGTACATCGTCGTGGGAGAGGCCGGCCGCCGACTTGCTTGGGATCCCGAGGCCCACCGGCTTCTGATAGGGTCCCCGCTTCCGGCGGTAGTGTGTCGCGCATGAGATGGACAACATCCATCAATGAAAATGTCATGCGCGCATACTTAGGGGCTACTGAGGGTGGAACCAACATGACCGCGTACCGTGCTAGGATGCATGCTTTGTTTCAGGTCCTTGAACCAGCTCTCAATGTGTCGGCTCAGCGACTGTCGGACCAGGTGCGGGTTATTCAGCGTAATCACATGCTGGACAACGCCGTGCTTGATCGGCTTCGCTCTGAACTGCAATGTAACCGCGCTACCCCCCCCTCACCGCAAGCTCCAGCACAATCGCAAACTGCTCATGCGATTTCGCTGCAGCCCACTCAGGCTGATGAGGGACAGGATAGCGGGGCTGCACATGTAAGTACCCAGTGTAGTGAACAATTGAGGAGTGCTTTGGAGAGTGCTATTCGGGAATATAGATCTTCACCACCCGAGTTTAGACCGCGGTTACCTCGGTTGCCCATGAAAAATAAGAACAAAGCGCTAATGGGTGCCCTGGATTCACTGCTGCCGAGTTATTTTGACAGCAGCGAAGACCTTTCTGACACACATTCGATTCTGTACTGCGCGGCTGTTGCGGCATGTCGTGTTGCTAATGTAAAGTTAATTAATAATGATACAGCAACACGACCGAAGCCTACCGCACCAGCCTGGCAGTGCAGGATCGAACGTCGTATTGATGGGGCTAGGGCACTCATTGGCAAACTACTCTGCTTCAGGGAGGGCAACACTCGCCCTAGAGTCATGCGCTTTGTGAGGCGCGCTTTCTTGGGGACTGATATCAGCCCTCAAGATTATATGGCGCGCGTCACTGAGCGCATTGACTTCCTGAAACAGAAGGTCTCGGCATTGGCTAGCCGTATTCGCAGATACAAGTGCCGGGTCGAGAGATATACCCTGAATCGCACTTTCCAAAGCGATCAAAGGCGGGTATACCGAAGTTGGGAACACCCTGACCAAGGTGTCACCGATGCGCGCCTACCGGATGATGAAGCCATGACATCATTCTGGCGCAACATCTGGTCGGCGCCTGTCGCTCACACTGAGGGTGATTGGACGTGGGATGTAGAAAGAGCGTGCGATCAAATTCCAGAAATGGACCTAGTTACTATAACCCCTGAAGACGTGGCCACTGCAGCCCGTCACCTGCCCAATTGGAAATCCCCTGGGCCGGACGGGCTGCACAACTTTTGGATAAAGTGGCTACGCAGCTCGCACGCTCGTTTGGCATCCCAATTCCAATCATCTCTAGAGTCAGAGTCGCTACCCCAGTTTCTGACAACAGGTATTACCCTCCTGCTCCATAAATCAGGTAGTACCACGGAGCCCAAAAATTATAGGCCGATTACGTGCCTACCAACATTGTATAAACTTCTTACATCTATTCTGAGAACGAAAATTAACGATCACATCGATACAAAATCCATCATGTCTAATTCTCAGAACGGATGTAGGAATGGCTCCCGTGGTACTAAGGAGCTTCTCCTCATTGATATGGCCATTTGTCAACAGGTTCGGCGCTCCCGAAAGGATCTGTCGACATGTTGGATAGACTATAAGAAGGTCTACGACTCTGTGCCCCATACATGGCTCATGAAAGTGCTGGAACTGTACAAAGTAAACACAGTACTACGCGCCTTCCTACAGACGTGTATGGGGCAGTGGAGGACAGTCCTTCACTATCCAGGGTGTCGCCGGACCCTGGGGAGCGCGGAGCCTATAAGGATTGAGCGAGGCATATTCCAGGGCGATAGCCTCAGTCCTTTGTGGTTTTGCCTGGCTCTGAATCCTCTGAGTACTCTCTTGGAGAATTCAGGGCTAGGTTACCGGTTGAGGAGAGGTGGTCAGGTTATATCACACCTCCTTTACATGGATGACCTAAAACTCATTGCCCCCAACAAATCACATCTACTAGAGTTACTGAAGGTAACTAAAGCCTTTAGTGATTCCATTAGGATGGAATTTGGTGTGGACAAATGTGCGGTCATGCATGTAAAGCAAGGGAGGATTGTGGAATCTGAGGGTGTTGAGCTCTCGGATTCCATATACCTCAGATCGCTCTCCCCAACTGAAACCTACAAATACCTGGGCATGGCGGAGGCGTTAGGTATCAGAGAGGCCGACATGAGGCAGTCGGTGAGGGAGCGTTTCCTTGGCCGTCTGAAGAAAGTGCTGAAAAGCCTTTTGTCGGGCGGCAATAAGGTGCGCGCCTTCAACGGTTGGGTCATGCCGGTCTTGATATATTCCTTCGGCATACTCAGGTGGACTCAGACTGAGCTTGACGCCCTGGACAGACAAGTTCGTGCGCTGCTGACCGCATATCGGATGCATCACCCGCGCTCCTCGGTGATGAGGCTGTACATCCCGCGGAAGTGTGGGGGAAGAGGCCTTTTGAATGCCAAAACCCTCCACAACCGCGAGGTGTGCAGTTTCAGGGAGTACTTTCTCCACGCCGAGACGGAGATGCACCGCGATGTGGTCGCAGTGGACAGGGGTCTGACGCCGCTCTCCTTGGCTAAAGAGAACTGGCGCATACCTGTGGTGCTCAGTACCAATGACCGCAGGGTTGTATGGCAAGGTAAGGAGCTTCACGGACGCTTTTATCGGGCCCTCCACGGGCCTGATGTTGACTTTGAAGCGTCCGTGGCCTGGCTGCGCTTTGGTGACCTCTTTGGGGAAACCGAAGGGTTTGTGTGTGCAATTATGGACGAGGTCATGATGACGAACAATTACAGAAAATACATAGTGAAGGATGGAACGGTAGACATATGTCGGGCATGTCGCCGTCCTGGAGAAACTATCCGTCACATTGTTTCTGGTTGTTCTCATCTAGCTAACGGCGAATACTTACACAGACATAACCAAGTGGCCAGGATTATCCACCAGCAACTTGCCTTGAAATACAATCTTGTGGAATCGGAGGTACCGTACTACAAGTATGTGCCCGACCCAGTTCTTGAAAATGGTCATATCACACTGTACTGGGATCGATCTATCATTACAGACAGGACTATTGTAGCCAATAAGCCTGACATAGTGGTGATAGATCGATCAGAGCGCCGTGCAATGATTGTTGATGTTGCTGTCCCGCATGACGAAAACCTCGTGAAAGCCGAGAAAGAGAAACTCACCAAGTATCTCGACTTAGCGCACGAGGTTGTCGCCGTGTGGAATGTAGACTCAGCAATTATTGTACCGATAGTGATAACCGCTAATGGTCTTATAGCCAAGAGCCTCGACCAACATCTTTCGAGGCTCTCGTTGAGTAGCTGGGTCAAGGGCCAGATCCAGAAGGCTGTACTCCTGGACACGGCTCGCATCGTCAGGAGGTTCCTCTCTCTGGGGCCCTGACCGCCGGTTGCTTGGACCCTGTTCCCGAGACCGGTGGACCGCTATTTTTTATATTTTTAAATATTTTTTTTATCTTTGTTTTATAATGAAATATTTAAAAATGTAAAGAATATGAGTAAAAGTAAATAAAGATAATAATAATAATAAAGCCTTTATTAATCCAAAACATCGGTTATCGTTAGAAAAAAGTAAGTTAAGCTAAATACATACTATAAGCTAAATATGTCATGGCCCCTTTCGGGTATAGGCCTCCTCCAGTTGGCTCCATTTTTTCCTATCGGTAGCTGTTTTCACCCAGTTTCTTCCTGCTACTTCTGGTATGTCGTCGACCCAGCGAGCTCTTGGTCTGCCCTTTTTTCTTTTTGCTCAAGGACCTCGAGGGCCCTTCCAAATGGTTGCTCGCTTGACCCATCTGTCTGCAGAGGAGCGGGCAACGTGTCCTGCCCATTTCCATTTTAAGCGTAGTGCATGTTTCAGTGCGTCTATCACTTGGGTCTTTTGCCTTATTTTTACACTATTTTGTTTATCTAAAATTTTTAAACCGAGGATGCTCCTCTCCATAGCCCGTTGACACGCGCGTATTTTTGACATATTTTTTTTGTTAAAGATCCATGTTTGGGCTCCGTATGTTAAGCAGGGCAGGAGGCTCGAATCTATCACTTTCTTCTTTAGTGTTATTGGGAGTTTTGATTTTAATATTTCCTTGTTACTCCAGTATTTTTTCCACGTCATGTTAATACGCCTCTCTATTTCGTCTAGATGTCTTGTGTTTTGGAATGATATTTGTTTTCCAAGGTATATATAGCTCTCTACGTACTCCATTGTTGTTCGGTTTATTATTATGGTATCTTTAGTGCCGTTGGTAGCTATCTTTGTCTTTGAGGTGTTAAGTTGAAGCCCAATATTTTCGCTAGCAGCGCTTAGTTCTCTCAGCATTTCCTCAAGTTGTTTTGATGACTTAGCAAAAAGTACTATATCGTCGGCGAATCTCAGGTTACTGAGGTTATTCCCCTCTATATTTATTCCTTTTTGATCCCAGTCTAGGTCTTTCATTATATTTTGTAGGACAGCAATGAAAATCTTTGGTGATAGCGGGTCTCCCTGTTTCACGCCTCTACGAATATTAAATTCTGGGCCTAGCCTGTCCAGTTTAACCCGACTTGTGCTTTTTCTATATATATCCTTGATAATATTGATGTATGTAGAGTGAAGGTTCTGATGCTCCAATGCGTCCCAGATACTCTTATGCGAGATAGAGTCGAACGCTTTCGCGTAGTCAACATATGCTATATAGAGTTTTTCCTGGTATTCTACATATTTTTCGATTATTTGATCTAGGGTATGTATATGATGATAGGGTATGTATTGATCGAGTGTATTTTTCGATTATTTGATCTAGGGTATGTATATGATAATTATGGACTTTTAAAAAGTGTTAGCTGCATTGAAAACATATTACCTAATTAGACTTTTACGTTAATAATCTCGAAAAAAACGTATTCGGCAATGCAAGAGTTAAAGTACCGTAATTTTCTGATAAAGGCATTAAAGTATGACGTATTTTTGCAGTCCGATGCGAATCCAATTTCAAAGCGGAAATACGCCAAGCAAAATGACGTACGCCCGCCAAAAAGCGTGTCTGAATAAAGAGAAATGGAACATTCCGCAGGAAATATTAATCTTCGTAATGTCGTTAGTGGAGAATCTCTCCGGAAATTATAAAATATGAGATTGCATTGTGAAAAACTGTTTTTTCAAAAAGAGATGAAAAAATTACTTAGAGCGCTCTCTTTTGTATTATGGTACTAATTTTATACACTGTAATCTTTGAGTATTGGTTTAATGACTGTTATGTACTTTGACGTATGTGATAATTTTCTTCTGTAGGGGTGTCACTTCTGTACATATTATAGTGTACTCTAGCTGATGCCCGCGACTTCATCCGCGTTTTTAAAATCCCGGGAACATTTTAATTTCGGGAGAAAAAGCCTATCTCTTTTCAGGTCCTCAATCACATCCATGCAAAAAAGCACGTCGAAGCGTAGCTCTGTTGCAGCGTGATTGAAGAACAAACAACAAACAAACATACTTGGGCATTTTTAATATTAGTAAATATTTTTTCTAACTATCAGAATCTAATCAGAAATGAGGATATCCGTAGGAGAACCAAAGTCACCGACATAGCTCATCGAGTCGCGAAACTAAAGTGGAAATGGGCGGGCCACTTAGTTTGAAGAGCTGATGGTCGTTAGTCTCCCAAGGTGCTGGAGTGGCGACCCCGCACCGAGAAGCGCAGTGTTGGCAGACCCCCCCACAAGGTGGACCGACGACATCAAACGAATCGCAGGGAGCCGTTGGATTCAGGCGACGCAAGACTGAGGCCTGAGGAAGACCATGCAGGAGACCTTTGTCCAGCAGTGGACGTCTATCGGTTGACAAAGAAGAAGAAGAAGGAGAAACACGTTCTTATATTACCTTCAAAATGATAAATTAGTTATTTTCCAGTTATCTCGGTCAATCGGTACGTCAATCAGTATTGTAGTACATTGATCGCTGTCCCATCGTCGAAGAGTAAATACACGGACGTAGACAGATGTGGACAGCTGAAATGCAGAGCCGACGACATAACGGGAAATGCTACGCTGTTTTTGTAGTGACATTTCGTGCCCAAGGTGAACCGAATTGTAGTTTAGGCGCTTTGCAGATGGAGCAACTTCAGTTGGAGTAACCATCAACTTTTTAAAAGTTTCCTTTAAAAGTTGCCAGTTGCTACAACCAAATGGCTCGGTTTACGGTTGCCGCAATTTTATGGCAATCTGTGAGCAACTTTGATTGCTGAGTTGTTCAATCTACGTACCACTACTGAGCACAGGTCTCAGAGAAGGGTTAAAGGCCATAGTCCACCACGCTGGCCCAGGGCGAATTGGTGGACTTCACACACCTTCGAGAAAATTATGAAGAACTCTCAGGTGTGCAGGAACGTTGAATTGCTTAAACGCACTTGACTCCGAAAAGTCAGAGGTGCGTACCCGGGAGCGAACCTGCGACCCCCCGAATAGGAGACCACAGTCCTAACCACTAGGCTATCGCTGCTTCTTAGTCTATCATGATAGCCAAATAGTTTCAAATACCTATGAGTACATTATAGAGGGCTCTCAGGCGTGCAGGTTTCCTTAAATGATATTTTATTTCACAAAGCAAATGATCTTTAATTGCTGATACACATAACTCCTGAAACTTACAGGCTTGCCTGGGATTCGAATTTCGGACTCTAAAAGAAGGCCTATGTCTAACACTAAGCTATCACTGCTCATTCTATTTATTATCTTACCTCCTGCTTAATTCAGAGACTTATCTACCTATTGTCGCTGGGCTAAGTGCGGATTTGAGCTAGAGATTAAACGAGTAGAGACACAATTAAGACGACCATATGATTTTGTCTCATTTTAACTCTCTCTTGAGACTGAGCTGAGTTGAGTGCTATGTACAGATTTCTGCCTCAGAGTCGCTAATCGTTATTTAAAGATCTCCTGAAGTTCAAAGTCAGTTTAACACTTCGTTATTAAAATAATTTGTAGCTCATTAACAGATTTTATGATAATTAGTTTACGACTCATTAAATTTATTTCATGAAGAGTATGACAGTTAATTAAAATTCTCGACAAATTGGACGCTGTTCATTATTTATTCTCATCGTAATAATATTCCTTATAGGTCCTGAATGCAGTGAGAATTGTTGTAGAGTGTATTTCAATTATGTATTGTAAGATAATCCGATTGAAATCAATCTCGCAAGGCTATTTGGGTCACCTGTCTCGGGAAGCAACTATTATTATTGGACATACTCGTACATGCAAGATATACGTATTGAGAGACCTTTGAAAGGAAGATGGAAAAACTAACAACAGGATTAAAAAAAACTTCCATTAAGTAGTTGTTAAAGAATGGATGTCACATAGTTTACCACGCCACCCTTGGATTGGCGCGGCCAGAATTGGGACTCTATGCTTAAATTACGCCGCGTCATCTGTTCACGCGTGGGAAATCCGGCGCGCGCTAATTAAAAACTAATTTCTCTAAAATTTTGTATAGAACATAATGACTGATATTGTTGGAATCGTGTTGAATTAGGCTTTAATTTAATATACTTGTCCATACATAATTATTGAAATAGATAGCAAGATCTCATGATATCTCATCTCATCTCATCTCATCTCATCTCATCTTATCTAATCTAATAGCCAGATTTGGGACGCCTTGCAATCGTGTGCTAATTTATCGAATCCCAAATCTGGTCGCGCGCCACTTCAAGGGATAACAATAATAAAGCATGTTACATTTCAATTCTTAAAAGATATTTTGGGATCTGCTGTGAAAAAAAAATCATCTAATAGTACTAGTAAGTATTCGTTTAGTGTACACTTTACTAATACTTACTGCTAATGAGTATTAGTGAAGTGTACAATAAAACACTTAACATTATGAATTTATGATTACACCACAATATTTTATAAACTTTATTTATTAAGTTATTTGTAAACAATTAATGCATAAGATGAAAATAAATTATTTTATCTGATTCATATTCTTAGGTATTTTTTAATTGGTAACCCTCTATCCTCGGAAGGGTGTGTCGACATTTTGCTACGATCGCAAGATGTCTCGCTCCATAGTATCGTGCCAAGAAATAGACACGCTTTGCTGACAGGGTTTCCAAGATTAGTATAATGGAAT
Source organism: Oeneis ivallda (assembly GCA_029955525.1). Taxonomy (NCBI): domain Eukaryota; kingdom Metazoa; phylum Arthropoda; class Insecta; order Lepidoptera; family Nymphalidae; genus Oeneis; species Oeneis ivallda. Next base: position 4,798,350 of record JARPMR010000015.1, read on the forward strand.
ACCCGTTTTCCGTTGCTGACAAGTCTTTTTCCTTGATGTTACGTAATTTGTTTACTTACCAAATAAATCCTGTATCTTAATCTGAGTGCGTTTTTTAAAATTGGAAGCTCTGCAAAGCCTTTCCTGGAAAACAGGTCTGTCGATGAATTGATAATATTATCAGCTATTCTTTTGGGTTTTCCCTATTTTTTTTTTCAGTTATAAAAACATCGCTCGCTATTCATGATTAGAAAGAACAAAACAAAAAAAATCAAATCGTTCAAGCCGTTTTTAAGTTTCAGCCAGACTAACGAATAATTATTGATTTTTATATTTAATTATAGATAGATGTTGTCGAGGATGGTTTAGATTCACAATTTGGTCCACTGGAAAATGTTATTTAACTAATTTTTCATTTATAAGTAGTGGCGATACGAAGTTCGCTGGGTCAGCTAGTATAGATGTACATTTATTATAATGATTTTTATATTAATAATTGATAGATAGATGTTGAAGATTTTGTCTCAGCGTCTATCTATCCGGTCTACCAATACTGCCAATACTGCACTTTCCGGTACGGGGTCGCCACTTCAGCACCTTGTAACCCCCAACGATCATTATGGTACTTCGAACTATGTGCACACTCCGGCTTCACGACTTGATAAGCGCGTCAAATGTAGTGACCGAAATCAGTTTCTTTTTACATTAAAATGGAACCACGCATTATTTATTAAAATACTCGAGAGGTATTTCATACGGACCACTTCAGTTAACGAACAATTTAGCCACCCTCCAATTTATATTACCAACCCTAATGTTAAGGTTTCAAATGACCCCACAATTTCATTTCATTCGTAAATGAGCCTCAATTACAAAGGGAGTAGTCAAAGAGTCAGTGGCGAATTTTGTGGAACTAATTAATAAACCTCGAATTCATTATTTATTCACCGACCGTGATTAAATGAAAGGGTAAGGGTATGGATTTAGTTAAAACTGCCATACCAAGTTAGCCCACTACCATTTTAGACTGCATCTTCACTTAACGTCAGATAAGATCGCAGTTAAGGGCTATCTTTTCATTAAATAATAATTTACTTAATAATAAAAAAACCTTTTTTAAAAACCGACTTCAAATTTCCCGCGTCACTATACAAAATATATAATTTATTAATGATATTTTAAAAACCGCTCAACCTATTTCGATTGAATTTATATAAGACCACCTGGAAAGTATACCCTTTCAAGCAAAAAGAGTTTTCCAAATCGGTTCATGCGTCTTCGAGTAATCAGTGAACATACATAAAAAAATCGGCCAAGTGCGAGTCGGGCCTCGCTCTTTTAGGGTTCCGTTAAAAAAAATATTTCCATGGGTACATGGAAATATTTTCTTTTTTAATTTAATTATTTAAATTTAATTTAATTTTTATTATTTGTTGTTATAGCGGCAATAGAAATACATAATATGTGAAAATTTCATCTGTCTATCTATTACGGTTTACGAGATACAGCCTGCTGACAGACGGACGGACGGACGGACGGACGGACAGCGTAGGCTTAGTAATAGGGTCCCGTTGGTACCCTTTGGATACGGAACCCTAAAAAAAGATTCCGACGAATTGATAACCTTCTCCTTTTTTAAAAGTCGGTTAAAAAACCGTTTGACAGGTCCACGATTTTATATCTCAATCTTATCCAAAATCTAAAAATTGAAGGTCGAAAATTTAATCCAGACATGATTTTGATTTGCAATTGAGAGATTACTATCTCAATATTACGTCGATTGATTGAGTATTGACATGCATTACTACAAGTTTACTACATAGTAATATTTCAATCAATTTTTCAACTTTGAAAGCTGGTGAAAGCGCCGGGCTGTTAGACGTTAGATTATCCAGTCACAGTAATAAACCTATCGTTATACGTCATCGGTCATGTCGTTGGTTGTCATTATACTGTCATTATCATCATCAGCAGCAGTAACCCATCAACGGCTCACTACTGAGCGCAGATCTCTCAGAGGAAGGGTTATAGGCGATATTCCACCATGCTGGCCCAATGCAAATTGGCAGACTACACACATCATTCCGTCGCTGTAGTTGGAAAATTAAATAACTACACTTTTTGCAAAATCGGCTTTATTGCATTTTCAGAAAGTCCAATTAAAGCCGCATCTTTCTGTAATTCTAATTTTTGATTATCATCATTAATTAAAAAGATAATTCAGAACATTTTGAAGAACTCTCAGGCGTGCAGGTTTCCTCACGATGTTTTCCTTCGCCGTTGAGTTTGTGATTTTTAATATCTTAAATGCTCTTAATATTCACATATTTATACAATAATTATACTGCTTTAAGCGGTTAGTAGTATGGGCCCAGCAGCTCTTAGATGGGATCATTTGAGCCGTAATGCGTCCACCCATTATGGCGGTCAAAGCGTCTCGTATTAGGGAGCTCGTTTGTTATCCATGGTCCAGCCGGGATGGTGAGATTTCATGGTTTTCATTCATTTGTTTCAGTTGCACTTACCGCCGACCTGTCTGCACTTGACTACGGCTCATGTAAGCCCATGCGTTGAAGTTTTAACAAGGTAATACTTGCTCACTATGGGTTACCTACCTACTACAAAGCTTAGGCCATCTAACCTAAGGTCTAAGCCCCATACTCACAAAGTTAAGAGGGGCAATGGTCTCTTGCATGGACCTCCACAGGTCTCGGTCTTGTGGCGCTTGTATCCAGCGGGTTCCTGCGACTCGTCTGAAGTCGTTGGTCCACCTAGTATGGGGTCTGCCAATACTGCGCTTCCCAGTTCGCCACTCCAGCACTTTAGGGCAACAAGCAAAGTAAAAATGTCGTAGTCAAGTTTAGCTTGACCATAGAAATAGGAAGACTCTTAATTCCTAGTTCCATGAGCTTGACTTATTTAAAAAAGTATTCATGAAAAATATTCCACAAGCAGACTGTTTCCTTGATTCGGTGCAAATCTGGCGCATTTGTCTGACAGACTTGGCGTATATAATCCTCAGGCGAAGCATGAAGTAGGAATTATTTTCAAGAAAATATTTTGTTGATATAACATTTTTCAGAATATCGTCTTACTTCAGCTATTTCAGATTTTATTTTAAAACTAGCTCTGACTCCTGCAATTTCTCAGATTTAGTTACTTTAATTGTGCGGGATTTCTTTGATTTTTAATGTGCACTATGATAAATAAACTAAAAACAACGTTCAGTAACTCTATAACTAGGGTAAAATTTTGACCGATTTTTAACCGAAGTTTTTTTTGAAGTAGAAAGGAGGAGGTTCTTAATTCGTCGGAACATTTTTTTTGTATGTTCATCGATTAATCGAAGACGCCTGAATCGATTTGGAAAATTCTTTTTTTTGTTTTAAAGGGTATACTTTCCAGGTGATTCCATATAAAATTTATCGAAATCGGTGGAGCGTTTTTTAAAATATCAACAATAAGTTATATACTTTGTAGTGGCGCGGGAGTTTGAAATCGGTTTTTTAAAAAGATTTTTTTATATTAAATTAAACCAAGTCAAGTTTAGGCAAGTCATTATTATACTAGTGTACCTGACTGCTTCAAGAAGTATGTTTTGAGTTTAGATTTGTAAATTTTTTCGTTCATGCTTTCTTTTACTATTTTTAGAAGAAAAAATTGGCTGTCTGGAAGCCGCGGGAAAAGGCATATTGATTTTGTTCGTATATCCTCACTAATATTATAAATGCGAAAGTGTTTCAAGTCAAGTTTGTTTGTTGGTTTGTTGGTCTGTTAGTTTGTCCTTCAATCACGCCGCAACAGGGCTACGGATCGACGTGATTTTTTGCATGTGTATAGTTGAGGACCTGGAGAGTGACAGACTTTTATCCCGGAAAATCAAAGAGTTCCCGAGTTATTTAAAAACTATTTCCACGCGTACGAAGTCGCAGGCATCAGCTAGTAATTTAATATAAAAAATTAATTTTAAACAACCGACTTCAAACTCCCACTTTACTACATTACTCAAACACTATACAAAATATATAATTTATTGTTGATATTTTGAAAACCGCTCGACCGATTTCAACAAAATTTATATAAGACCACCTGAGGAGTAGGATACCCTTTCAAACAAAAAAAAGAATTTCCCAAATCGGTTCAGGCGTCTTCGAGTGATCGGTGGACATACATTAAAACAAAGATTCCGACGAATTGATAACCTCCTTTTTTGAAGTCAGTTAAAAATACATTTTATAGGCAAAAGCCTCTCTCACCCAGAACGAATCAATTGTCTGACACCTCATTCATCAAAATCGTAGTTTAGGCACTACGGTAGAACATACGTAAATAGACACATACATACATAGACGGCTAAATGCATAACCCTTCCTTTTAGCTTTGATGTAGTCACGGTAAAAACAGACGGTGCCGGTAATTTCCTTGTAATTTTTTCGAAATCTGGGACGATTGTCGACCTCGGTGCTGCGTACATAATCCTCGAGGCGTGGAGAGGATAAAGCTTAACGTTTTTCATGATTATATCAGTTTTTCCTTTTATTCGCTGCGTTCATTTTTTGACATGACCTTTCCCCTACTTTCGTGTAAGTTGGAGATACTTTTAGTGTGCTTTCTTTGTAGTCTGAATTTATTTTACGCTTCTTGAGATGACTTCTAATGGAAATAAGAATGTAGTAAATTATTAAGAAAAAAAAAAAGGTGGGACGACGACATTAGACAAGTCGCGGGAACAACATGGGGTAGAGTGGCCATAGAAAGGCCAGAATGGAGAAGATTGGAGGAGGCCTTTGCCACCTGGCAAACGGACACGCAAAAGTGGAACAAAAGATCAATCTACGAAAAATAAAGAAAATATTGTCATGTCCGGAAAGAGGCTATAAATAAATAAATAAATTATTAAGTATGGAAATAAACATGTCTTAGGTACATGTCTTCTACGATGCATGTAGGTGCATTTTAATTACATCTTTAGGTCACCCCGGCGAATCTCCGGCGAATTTTTAATTAAGTGGCGTAAAAGAAGCCTAGGTCACTAATTTCGTTGTCTTCTGACTGTGAAGTCAAAATCGGTTCAGTAATTCCGAAGATTAGCCTGAAAGGACAAACATACAGATAACAATCAATCAGTCAAACATACACCTGCACCTAACTGGGATGGTAATTATAGGAAAGGTATTCTTTAAGTATCTATAAAGTTCATGCTCTTACGAAAAAAGGTTCGTTATTCAGAAGATCTTTTTTATTCAAAATTAAGGCGTAATTCATAAGGCATTTTAAACATTATTATTTTATCGAAAAAAAAAATTATACTCACCTAATTTTATGCACCTTCGTTGATTTTCTCCAAAAACTGGGTCAGATACATGATAATAAACAACAAAAATGGTCGTGGAAAATCTGAAGCAATTATTATTTATTTCTTCTGACAGCAACACTCACCGTAATGCTTGAGACTGGAGAGCGTTAAATGAAAGTGCCTTTTTCACGACAATATTTGTCTTATCCCTGACATCAGCCATGTTTATTTTTGGACATGTCTTGAAATAAAAGACTGCAAGAATTTTATTATTTAACTAGATGATGCCCGCGACTTCGTCCTCGTGGATTAAGGTTTTTAAGCTATTGCATAGCTTTTATCGCTGGCTTTGAACTAGGACAAACAGTTTGAGCGCGGATCGACCGAATCAAGAAATTCCGTAACGAAAAAAACCTAACACCGTCGTTCAGTAAGCGTTCAACATTTTAGAGGTTCACATTTAGCTCTGTTTGGCGCAGTGGGCGAGCGGCCGCTTTCTTCAGATGTCGCAGGTTCGAATCTCACTCGCGAAGTAGTGACCGTGCGCTTTTCTTGTTTGTTTATATTTTAATTATTTTTTTGCATAATTTTAATTATGCAAAAAAATATTGCATAAATATTATAATTGTATAAGTTGATAAAAAATATTATGCAATAGCTTTACCGCGGCAGTCCCCGAGTGTCACTTAATTTTTTTACTCTTTAATTTTCTGGAATAAAAAGTTGCCTACGTGTTAATCCTGGGTGTGAGATATCTCCATTCCCAGCCAATTCGGTTTATTCTTTGTGGCGTGAAGGAGTAATAAACCTCCATCCTCCATTCTCACAAACTTTTTCATTTATAATATTAGAAGGAGTCTCAGAAATTCACTAAAACCGTACCACCGTTCGCTGTTCGCGATACATTGCATGTTCAAAAATTATAATATTGGTAACTCATTATTACTGAGATGAGTGACATTTATAATTTCATTAAAGGTAATAAGTGTCCATAACCTATCCGCAAAGTTTTCGTTAAAATGTTCCTTACGCCCTGTATCTATATTCTTAAGTTGGTCCAGACTGAGAGGAAAATCCTTAGGGAGCTATAATTCATTCTTCTTCTTCTTCTTATCAACCGATAGACGTCCACTGCTGAAAGCATGTACTTCCACAGTTCTCGATCTTGCGCCGCCTGTATCCGCCTCTCTGCGACTTATTTGATGTCGGTCCACCTAGTGTGGGGTCTGTCAACACTGCGCTTCCCGTCGTGGGGTTGCCTCTCCTGTACTTATTAACCCCAGCTGATTCATTGGGCACATAATGACTCGCATAAAGTTCGACTCAAAATCCTATTTTTCAAGAGTTGCTGTAAGTTGAGTTGAGAGTTGTAAGTATGCTAAAGAATGCAATATTAATGCCAAGTAGGTATTTAAATTGCCAAACACGCGTCTGAAATACGTGACACGATTTGTGGCGAATTTTAAGCTTTACTAATCGTCAAATTGAAGCGTTTCAATTTGACGACTAAAGCTGTCTTGAAGTGCCAACAGTAAGCTAAATTACCTACTGGTAATCACCACAGGATTCCATTGCAATCACTTATTTATTGTTCATAAAAATACTTAATATAATATCATTATATTTCTGTGGGTGCATGGCACCTTTAGGCCATAATTTGTCATCAATTAAAAAAATAGTGCTCTCTCTTTCTTTTTTCATAAAATAATACTTAGGATTTAGCAACTTTTGTAGATCTCTCAATTACAAGTTTACGGATTTAAACTCCATCGCTTTGCTATTCTTAAGTATTTAACTAAAATTTCTGTTCTGTTCTGAAAATAACAAGGGTAATGTCAGTGTCTAATGATTTTGGCATTTTGAGTTCATTCCTGAATGAGATCGAATTACAATGGAATTTTTGAACGCATTTGAACTCTAAGGCGTTCATCGATTAGAGAAAACCAATTTCAGCTATTTGGGAACACATACGTTTGCGATCTAACCTTTATTGAATTTTTAATAACTTTACTGCAAAAAACTACATTATATTTAATAAAACCGGCCAAGTGCGTGTCGGGCCACGCGCAGTGTAGGGTTCCGTGGTTGAAAGTCTCAAATATTATTGCTGACCTAGGATAGTGCTCTTACTTTATTTATGAATATTGAATACATTTTGAGTTCCATGGTTTAAATACTATAATATACTACAAAATATGCAACTTACACTACGTGTAATGCCTAACTTAGAAAAACAGATATAACTCCTTAACTAATGAACCCTACTTAGCCGTGATAGTTTTCCTTTAAAATTCGTTATATATACTACTGCTGTGAATTTTTTCTTGAATTCTATATACAACCATTTAGCTGGCAGAGGGGGGGACACTTGACTCTAATAACATTTAGCACTTTAAAATATCATATTTCACAAACGGATCCTTGAATTGAAAATTGGTATTCCCACACCCACAATATTTTTCAAAGACCTATTCAACGACACCCCACACTATGGGATAGACGAGGAAAAAAAAATTCATCCCCACTTTACATGTAGGGGAGGTACCATAAAAAAAAATATTTTTCACAATTTTATTTCACCACTTTGTCGGCGTGATTGATATTTATACCCTTGTCAAATTATAGATTTCTAGTACCAATAGTCTCCGAGCTAAACCGCGGACGGACGGACAGACGGACAGACGGACAGACGGACGGACATGGCGAAACTATAAGGGTTCCTTGTTTACTACGGAACCCTAAAAATCTAAATTCTAACTAAGTTCTTTATACTTTTAATTTTTCTTTACTAACCGATATCTCCTGTACGGATATCTACATGACTCGTTCTTGTGCCGCTTGTAATCCAGCGGCTCTATGCGACTCGTCCGATGTCGGTCGGTCCACCTAGTGGAGAGTCTGCCAACACTGCGCTTCCCGGTACAGGGTATCCACTCCAGCACCCAACGACCAACCAGCGCCTACCTAGCAATTAAAAGTCAACACAGCTTTGGAATCCAATTCTTACATTTAATTTAGTTTATTAAGCTATTGCATAGCTTTTATCGCGGGCTTTGAACTAGGACAAACAGTTTGACTTTCAATCAAGAAATTCCGTAACGAAAATAAACCTAACACCGCCGTTCAGTAAGCGTTCAACATTTTAGAGCTCGCTCGCCCGCTGCTCCAAACAGAGCTATTTGTGAATAGCTCTGTTTGGAGCAGTGGGCGAGCGGCCGCTTTCTTATGATGTCGCAGGTTCGAATCTCACTCGCGAAGTAGTGACAGTGCGCTTTTCTTGTTTGTTTGTTTTTTAATATTTTTTTGCATAATTTTTATCATGCAAAAAAAAATATTGCATAAATATTATAATTGTATAAGTTGATAAAAAATGCTATGCAATAGCTTTACCGCGGCAGTCCCCGAGCGCCACTTAATTTTTCTTATACAGCTTTATTGCATAGGTACATAAATACAGACTGAAGTTAATGTTATACATAAAATCGTGTATATACAAAAGGCGACCTTATCGCTAAGAGTGATTACTTCCAAGCAACCTATAAAGAAAGAACTATTCGAATTATGTCTCGCTCGTTGCAGCTTCACCTTCCTGACTCGATGAACTATGTCGGTAACTCTGGTTCTCTTGCGGATCCCTTCGTTTCTGATTGATCTTGCAGGGATACTCCGAGCATAACTCCCTCTATCGCCCGCTATGTGAACGCTGTTAGCCTTCTAATGAGGCCCATACTTAATTGGGTATTTGACTGTTTTTCTATTTGATATTCATTAATTAGAATCGAAAATCTCACATCTTATCTTTCTTAATATATATAAATTACGTGTCACGTTGTTTGTCCGCGATGGACTCCTAGACTACTTAACCGATTTTGATCAAACTTGATAACTATCTGTAATTTGGTCCAACTTGAAAGATAGGATAGTTTGTTTGGATTAGGATAGTTTATTTGTTTTATTTATATAGATAAGTTGGCGGTACGAAGTTCGCCGGGTCCGCTAGTAATATATATGTATAAGAATAACAATTTTGTAATAATATACTCCTTTTTTCAGGCAGTCGTATAAAAATAGACGATATATATATCGGTTCAAAAACAAATAATTTATAAGCTGTTTTACTGCGACTGTATCTGTCTCTTTCCAAAACGAAATTTTCTATGATGAGTGTAGGTATAGAGCTATTGTCTTGTGACGTCACACCCCAGTAGCGTTCTCTCTGTCTAACAAGAAACATTAAAGCTCTATTTCGCAAGACTAGTGATATTAAAAAAGAAAAACGGCATTGTGTTATTATATATTAAAACTTTATATTAAATAGTTATTTGATAAAATAACAGTTAAATAACCTATTAGCAACCAAGTCATTGTTGATCCTAGGTTGATCCATAAGTCCTTAAGGGCAACACGCATTTGAATAATTTGGTATTTCTACACTGAGGGATCATATTTTACTGGTATATATGAAATGAATATGAAATATTATTCAAAATATTCGCCTTCTATTTAAATGAAAACACGACCTCATGAGATTTGCGAAATGAAATTAGTCGCCCCAATTCTAGTCCCTGTGTAAATGTTAATATTCTACATTGAGCTTAATTTGCATTTTCACAGTCTTTAGTCAATTAAGTTTCGTTTAACATAATAATTCTTCAACGTACCGAGCGTTAAGCCGGTTTTCAACTAAAGTTTGCTAGTGTCAATCTAAAGCTTTATGCACATACAACGAATACTGGCAACTACACTGCATGATATTAGGACTACACTCCACTGCTGTGAAAATAAGTGTCGGTTTGTCCAACGTCGAGTAACGTTTAATCGAGGAATAAATTGGGCGCTCTGACAGTTTTTGTATCAAAAATCTGTCAAAATATCAAATGTACGTATGTACAGTACCAGGCGATATATATTGCACATCGGCTTTTGGAATAAAACGCTATTCTATTCTATTCACAGTTCGACTGCATTTTTTTATATATGTTACGTGATGTGCTCGCCGATAGTGAAGAGATTTCAGTAATTACTACGTGAATTTTATTTCTGGCTAGCTTTCCTTGCAATAGAATAGAAATAGCGTTTTATTCCAAAAGCCGATGCGCAATATATATCGCCAGGTACTGTACTTGTAATTTTACCGACCCCTAACCGATGCCTCTTTATCAAAATGATCAAACTATAATATCTTGCCTGGACATTTTTAGGTATGGGTAAGTCGAGTGAATAGGCATTTTCTGCTGAATCTTAAGCTAGGCATCGTTACTGGCCATCAGGTGTGATCGCAGTCATGCGCTAGTCTATGTACCAATTAAAATAATTAAAACCTCAAAAGTTTTTATGTGTCATGAAGATGGTTCACAATTCATTGTGATAATCCAGCATATCCATACAAAGACAGGCAGTTCAAACTATACCTACTCGTAGTTTCACAATATGTTACAAAAGCAACAAAGTTTTTATGGAATAATACATCAACCCAACAAAAGGTTGAAACATCATGAAAAAGGTAGAAAATGTACAATTATTTAGTTCAGTCAGATATTGTGATGCACACAATAGGTTACAAACTTTTCAGAGCAATGTTGAACTATAATAGCGTAAAACCATAATACGAGTTGTTAGTTTTACCGTAATGGTAAAACGAACAATACGCATTCAGAAAATAATAATTATGCAGTATAATTCAACCTAATAGGCTTTTATAAAATTATAAGTTCCTAGCATAGGGAATGCTTGAAATGAAACTGTACATTTAAAGAAGTTCATACAATGAATGTTTTAGACCGTACGATATTTTTATTTGAAAACACTATTTATTTATTTTTATTATTTATGTAAAAAAAACAATCCTTAAAAATAATAAAAGATGACGTGGACAAAGGTGAAGCATATAAGCTAGCTGGATTTAGTCCTAAAAATCTGTGGGAATTCTTATGCCTTAATAGGCTATGTCGCTCTCCTGGTAGGTTCTCAAATAATGGTACCTATGCAAACAATTATGTAGGTCTATTGCGGCGTGATTGAAGGACAAACCAACAAACAAGAACACTTCCGCATTTAATTAATAGTAAGGATAAATTTTCTCAACCCAAGGCCCACTACTGAACTGTGCTCCTCTCAGAGAAAGGTTATAAAGCCATAGTCCACCACGCTGGTCCAGTGCAGATTGGTAGACTTCACACACCTTAGAGAACATTAATTTGAAGAACTCTCAAGCTTGTCGCTGCTTCCTCACGTTGTTTTCCTTCACCGCTGAAGCAATTGATATATTTTAAGAGTAACTGCGCTTAGAAAAGTTTTGTTATTGGAACGTAAGTTCCTTATCGCGCGGTGCGGAAGGGGGCTAGACGGAAAAAATTAAGGAACCGACACTCGACACATTTTTGAAACCGACACTTTTTTGTTGAATGTGAATTTTGCATTGTATTCGGTATTTTCGCGGTACAATATTGGGTCTCCGTAGCCTAGTGGCTTCGGCAGTCGCTTAACAGTTACAAGTCGATGGTTCGAATCCCAGCTCGACAGACTGAATTTTCTATTTTAATTTTATTTCAAATAATTTCTACATGTGGAATTTTTCCCTAATTTTTTATTGTATAAATTGGATAAAATGTTATTGTACTACTAACGCCATCTGTTAAAAAACCAGAATAACTCTTTGGTTTTGTAACATTGCTGCAATAGAAATAAACTAAATATAATTCATCGTAGTTAATCAATTTAATACTAGATGACACCACTAGTTTATTACAATTCCTTCACTAATTAATCGAAAGGAACTTCGTTCCATCCGGGTGTCCCTTGCCACCTCTCAAGTTTTTTTAATACAAGAGTACACACAAGAAGCGTATGTTTCAATTCCCCACGGCATAATGTTATTATGAGGCGCGCGGTAGGTATATGATGAGCGAAAAAAGAGAATATTACATTGGTGTCATTTTAGTTTACGAACTCAATATCTTTCTCGCATTCGCCTCCGTTTCCTGCTGGAGATATTAATGTTTTTATTTATAGGTACATTCCGAGCCGAGGAAAAAATTGTAGCATTAAATGAAATTTGTTTTCTTGCAAAAATTGCCGATCGTTTCTCTCTAAGGTCATATCTACATATACTGACTATCATCTACAATTCTACATTTATATTATGCATAGTATTGGCGGACCCTTATTATTTTTACTAAAAAGACACAAAGTAAGGGATATCGAATTTTGACCCAGCATTTTTAAAAACAGTTCAGATTCAGAAAACATTTAATTTTAATTAGTATTTTTCTGTGTAAACCCCATATTTTTAGAAGATGGGGGGATCAAATATATAATTATTCACAAGTACACATTATAAATAACCGTAACATGGCAATACAAGTGAATATCTTTATTCTCCCAACTTTATTTGATGGACTTTGATAAATTTTTTGTTATGTTAGTCTGGTTTACGAGAACAAGTATGAGAAGTTTGATTCGTGGACGTGGGCGTTAAGTGTTCAGTTCAGTTCGTCTGGGTCAGAAACTGTATGGGTTCGCCAATCTACTTTAATAAAAATAAAAAAAACGTAACAAAACAAAAGTTTGAATAAACGCGAGTGGTACGTTGCTATCTGTACTAAGTGTGTCTGACTTGTGGTGCGGTGCGGGGATTCGCAACGGAAGGTAACGGCCAACCTGAATCGGTCGTGTAGTTTAGTTTAAACGAATACAGAGACAAAAGCGGCATTCGACTTTGTTTTATTTCATGTAGAGTACCGACTATCTTTCGATTTGTTCGTATATTGCTCTGTTTACAATAAAACACCTGAAACAATAGGGCGCATTCGTAAAATTTTAATTAATTCCACCCTGAATTTATTCCCATCTGCACAAAGGGAGAAAATCGAACAAAAGGTTTTTTTAATTAAGAGGCCCCACGAACCGCGCATGATTAAAGCAAATATAAGTTAACGTGTAAATAGATAAGGGACATCGAGTCTTAATTCAATGTTGTTTAAATAAGTTGGCATACGAAGTTGTGAGCATAGTTTACAAGCTTTAAAAACTTCGTCTGGTTTTTTAATCCCACCAGAACTCTGTTTAGAACCTTTGTTTGTGGATAAAAATAGCTTAAACCACTCTCCAAGTCCTCAAATATATCCAAGCACTGTGACTTACTGTAGGTACTTGGTATTCTATTCGACCGAGCGAAGCGAAGGTCTTTGAGTCTACTTGAGTGAATTTGCACTTGTCCGTCCGTCCGTCCGTCCGTCCGTCCGTCCGTCTGTCAGAGCCTTATAACTTCTGAATTACTGAACGTAATTACTTCAATTTTAGATATAATATGTAAACCGATGGCCTCCAGCCGAAAATGGCTTAAAAAGTTATAAAAATCTTTATTTCAGGGGGGCTCTCATAGAAGCGAAAGCGACGAAAAAAAAAAATTTTTGCTTTTCATAGGGTTACAGTACGTCATTTTAAAGATAATTTGAAACAGAGTACAAAAGTATTTATTTTTTAATTTTTTTCCTAAAATTGACGAAATGGGGGGCTTTCAAAGTGGAGATTATATTTGACCTCACAACGGAATAACCATTGAGAGCTGGGGCTTGAAAGTTTTATAATTTTAGCGTAATATCATGTACTTGAACAACAAATACTAAAATTAGATAAATGTAATAAGGAAACTAAATTATTTAACTTTTAATGAGCAGCAACAACAGAACTTCACAATGATGTCAATAGATGGCGCTCTCATCTCATATAGCAAATGCAGCTTATATGTAACATAATATATTCAATTAAAATTATTATTTAGTCATTTAGCAAACATCAATAAAACTTCACGTTGCAGTTTGTTTTTACATGTTTTCTGATCGTGTCGATAGTTGACGCTGTGTACAAGTAATTTAATTTGAATGTTCCAAAAAACTATACCTAAGTTTGATTGAGGCCTTGAGGATTTCACTATAACAGTTCCCTAACCTTTACGGGCTACATATGTTAAGTTAGTTGACACTTTCTGTCAACTTTGTTATTACAAACCTCTACGGGACAACTAAAGGTGAAAATGACATATGGGATGTTAGGATTGTATTTAGGGGCTACCTACGTAAAGAGACTTCTACAAAGGGGATGATTTAGGTATGGTTGGTGAAAACGGGCATAATAATAATGTCAATTTTGATCGTCATGTATCTATTGAATGAATAAGTAATTATGGGAAACCGTTACCGCGAGGTCTCAGTTCGGGGCGAACCACTAGTTATATAATACTTTGTATAATTACTTCGTAGAGACCAACTTTTTACTTCTCTTGACTACGGCAAAGCCAAAAGGAAGGGTTGTGTTTTTAGCAGTCTATGTGGATACGTATGTATGTATGTATTTATATATGAATGTTCCATGCACCGTGGCGTGGCGCCTAAACTACTTAGGTAGCTTTTTTGATGAATGAGGTATCAATCCATAATAACGAATCGATCGATTCGTTATTATGGTCCGTAATAACGAATCGATTGATACCTCATTCATCAACAACAACAACACACTACAAAAAAGGAGGAGGTTCTCAATTCGTCGGATTTTTTTTTATGTGTGTTCACCGATTACTCAAAGACGCCTGAACCGATTTGGAAAATTCTTTTTTTGTTTTAAAGGGTGTTATACTTCCCAGATGGTCCTATTTAAATTTTATCGAAATCGGTGGAGCGGTTTTAATAAATTATATACATACCTACTTTGTAGTGGCGCGGGTGTTTGAAGTCGGTTTTTTAAAAATATTTTTTTATATTAAACTAGCTGACCCAGCCACGCGTTGCTGTGACTTAGTAGGTAGGTAGTGAACGAGTTGTATCCATAAATTAAGCTACAGAGCCATCTATTAACAATTCGTCGAACTAACAATAAATGCACATTACTGACTGTCCTGTAATAAACATTTAATTTGCAATAACAAATATTGATGTCAATAATTAAGACAAAAGCTATCCTATCTTTCAAGTTGGACCAAATTACAGATAGTTACGAAGTTTGATCAAAATCGGTTAAGTAGTTTAGGAGTCCATCGCGGACAAACAACGTGACACGTAATTATTTATATATATTATAAGATTAATGAACTTTTCAATTTTCCGTAACTGGGTTAGTTACAGTTTTCAAAACTTTTTCGTGGTTGCAAACCGTTTTTGCGTGACGGGGCTCATCTCTGTCTCATTCCTTGCTATAACCCTCATTTCTGCCTCCCATACCTGTAATATAACCTTATACAACGTTTAGGTATGGCAGCCCGCTGCAGCGGCAAGCCATTTTACATTTCTCTTCAATCTTTATAAAGTAGGATTTAAAGTCACTTCAGCGCCACACTCTGAAAGTGCCGCAGAATTGACATTCACATTTCCTCGGAATGTTTTCGTTTCCGTGAAACGAGCACTCCTCAGTTTTGGAAAGGAAATGTTCAAAAGACTGTAGAATAAAATTTAAGTATTTTAGTATTATTCATTAACCGCAATGATCTCCTCTCGAGAGATTACGTTGAGGTTAATTAAAAAATTGAGGCCCGGGAAGACGAATTGGGAAACTGTAATGTCTCACCGGGTATGTTCTTAGAATAAATAAATAAATGCATGCCAACACAAACCGCCGAATTTTAATTTTTATTTGAAGCTTTTGAAATCATCAAAATAATGTCTGTTTGAAGAGAAGCTAGATTAAGAAGAATCATACTAATATTATAAATGCGAAATTGTGTTTGTTTGTTGGTTTGTCCTTCAATCACGTCGCAACAGAGCCACAGATCGGCGTTTTTTTTTTCAGGGGAATAGTTGAGGACCTAAAGAGTGACATAGGGTACTTTTTATCCCGGAAAATCAAACAGTTCCCGAGGTATTTTAAAAACAATCCACGCGAATCAGCTAGTCTCTAATAAAATTCATCGCTCTTTTTATAGTTAAGAGTCCCGGCACAGAATTCCTGATTTTGAAGAGAACCTGGTTTTATGCTTCAGATATTACGATTGTAAGCAAAAAAAAAAAATCGGCCAAGTGCGAGTCGGGCCTCGCTCTTTTAGGGTTCCGTACATATGACGAAATCATTTTTTTAAAACTAGGTTAGATATCTTAGTTCTTAGAAAGTAATAAATTAATATATGGGGAAAAAATGCTCGTTTGTTTTGGTCACAACTTACAAACTGCATTATAAATCGGTGTTTTCAGTATTTGTTGTTTAAATACACTATATACTACATAATATACCAAAATTTCAAATTCCTAACTAGTTTAGCTTTTGAGATAGACTCCCTAGCAAAATTGGTCTAATACCGACAACTTTGATGGCCCCCCATTTCTTCATTTTTGTAGCTAAAAAATAAAAAATATATATTTGAACTCCACTTAATGAGCTCTAGAGAATGACACCCAACATGCCAGGGTTAAAAAATAAAATTTTATTTCGACTCCTTTTCCATGTATGGGAGCCCCCTTTATTTTTTAATTTAATTTTATTTTTATTATTTGTTGTTATAGCGGCAATAGAAATACACACTCTGTGAAAATTTCAACTATCTACCTATACGAAATACAGCCCGCTGACAGACGGACGGACGGACGGACGGACGGACGGAAGGACGGACGGACAGCGGAGGCTTAGTAATAGGGTCCCGTTGGCACCCTTTGGGTACGGAACCCTAAAAATTACACATGTTAAGCATCAATCCTTTATCAATAATATGTTGAGTCGAATTGTATTCAATTTATTGTTGATATTTTAAAAACCGCTCGACCGATTTCGATAATTTTTTTTTTGAAACCACCTAAGGAGTATATATACCCTTTCAAACAAAAAAAGAATTTTTCCAATTCGGTCTAGGCGTCTTCGAGTAATCGGTGAACATACAAAAAAAAAAAGATTCCGAGGTCGGTTAAAAATATTAATATTTTTATAAACAAAATGTAAGTAAGTATTCAAATCGTAATTTTTACGAAAAACGTGGACGATTTTTACGCTTTTGAGTTAGACTCAATAACCAAAATTTATAAAAAATGAAACAATATAATGAACAGATTCTATTTTAAAAATATTACGTATTTCATAAACAGAGGAACTAGGTATATTGAATAAAAATCAAATCATGTACGGCTGGCATCTAAGTGGAAAATTCTGCTCGTCATTTCCATCATAGTACGAGTAATTCAAAAGCTTTGATATTAAGAGCAATACAAAAGAAATATCATATTATTTTCCTCTCCAATTCTATTTGATGACAGACTAGAGGGAAAATGTGGATGTAGCCTAATTGATAATTTGTGTTCGTATAAAGAAAGCTTTTTGTGTATAACATAATACTCATGGTTAAGACAGAATAGTGCATGGCTTTGAATATAAGTTTTCTATTTTTCAAACAAGTGGCACAAAAAGACATCCGGGTGAAGAAATGCATCCGTGAGACATTATCTAGCAGTGGACGTCCATTTTTCCTATTGATTTGTCGAAACTATAATGAATTATTTCACTGGAGTTACGGATCTCTATAATACATGTGGCTTTTCATCATGATTTTGTCAAATATTTCTTGTCAGTATAATATTTGGCACGTAAAGCCTATTTCACTACCCCAAGTTAATTTTAATCGTCTAATGTTGACGTTAAGACAGCGCTGATACATAAACTGTCAAAATAATATATTCAGATACAGCATACATACATACAAATAGTTTTTCTGTTTTCATGAATTATAGCAAAAGGGTTTTATATTACCTTGAATAATAATGGTGGATACACTGCTCAGGTTGGTAATCTGTTTCTTCGGACTCATTTTGTTTATCGTTCACAAGTTTACTATCTATATTTTTCATTTAGTCTGTGATTCCAACATAGATAGCCGCAATAAGACTGTATCATTTTTATTTGTTCACTCAAGCTTAGATCTTCATAGCAAGTAGAAACTTGCGAGTTTTTTTTTACAAAGAAACCTCCAAGAGATATTACTTTGGAAATGTAATGCTGGCCATTGTATCGCAAGATAAGACATTTTAATAAAACAAATTGATATTATTATACCTATTACAAGAAATTCTATAAGTACAGATTTTTTCTTTTCCTTAATAATTATTATTTAATATTTATCTCACTAATAATATACTTACGAAAGTGTGTCTGTTTGTTGGTTTGTCCTTCAATCACGCTGTAAAAGAGCTATGGATCGACGTGATTTTTGCGTGGGTACGAGTAAAGTTGAGGCCTATACTTTTATCATGGAAAATCATGAAATTATAGTTATCGAGATAAAATATCATACAATAGATAGTTATACCTATAGTTTTTCCTGAATAATTTATGTTCCTCATAGGCAGTTCTGTTTGCAGGTTTTTGACGCCTTCTACTAATTTTATTCAGAATGTGTAATTTTTATTTTAATAATTAATAGACAAGATGAGTCCCACGACTTCGTCCGCGTGGATTGAAGTTTTAAACTCCCGCAGGAACTCTGTAATTTAGCCTATGTGTTAATCCTGGGTATGAGCTGTTTCCATTCCAAATTTCAGCCTAATCGGTTAATTCATTGTGGCGTGAAAGAGTAACAAACAAACATCCATCCATCCTCACAAATGACCACACAAAAAATCGTCTCCACCCACTAACAGATTTCAAACGTGTACCAGTTAATACATCATGGCAGCCTGATGATTTTTACTATGACGACATCCGCCGTAGGATTGAGATTTTCGTGCAAATCGAGTAAGAATTATTTATTTATTTTTCAGTGAATTGTTTGGATACCAATTTAGTAGTTAACAATTATAAAACGAACATAATATAGGAGCATATACCAACTAGAAAAAACCTATTTTAAGTCGCAAATGCGTTTCTGAGACGCAGAGAAAAACCCGCGCTCCCTCTGACCACCTCCCGCCCTGGCGTCGCCTGAGCGTGCACGCGCGTACTTCAGATCAAAATGTAAATTAATTCATCCATCATCATCATCATCATCATCATCATCATCCATCAGCCTGTATGCGTCCACTACTGGAGATAATATAAGCCTCTTCGATTAAATACATATCAAATGCCTGAAAAGTGTATTTTCAAGTCATTTACTTTTCTTATTTCTGAAAGTCATTAATATTCCGCCAAATCGCGACTTACGAAGTATTTGAAGGCAGATCTGTTTAGTGTAAAATCACGCTTGCGCCATTACTTAAAGCCTAAACGAGTATTAAGTATTACAGTACAATGCGACCTAATCCGGCCCTGGCTTATTGTTGCGTTACAAAAGCAAAATCGGATTTAAGCCTCCGACACGATGTTGAAACGATATCGGTCGAATGATCCGATTTATATTAAGGTAATCATCATCATCAACAACCCACTACTGAATGCAGGTTTCCTCTCGGAGAAGGGTTATATGTTCACTACGCTGGCCCTGAGGCCAAATTGAAAGAGACTGCTAATTGACAGACATCAGCTCACACGCTTTTTTTCGTAAGCACGATGCTGCATCCGAACGCGACAACGCCGATCGCCTCTGCTAAAAACCATCGTGTCTACCCTGGCCAACGACCTTATACCCAGTAAATGCTTAATACGCTATGCAATCAATCCAGTCAACCTAATGAGCAACGCGGGCGGCAGGAACTAAATGCTTATTTTTTCCAGTCAAGGTCACGATATGGACGTTAGTCAATCCACGCTACAAAGTCGTTGTTCAAAGTGAGCGTAAATTTATACTATAAGTTCTTGCTGCCTAATATGTAGGTCTGAAAGCGTTCGCTTTTTATTGTACGTCTACTGGGTATACGGTCCAGGCCCTGGCCCTTAAAACACCGTATTATATTAAATTCTTAAGTGCATTCAATAAACTTATTCAAGTACAAATCGTGTTGCTATGCAAAATCTTACAGTAATCGTGAATTGTAAATATTCAAGGCACCTAGCGATTCATTTTGGAAATGACTAGCAATTTTCCGTACTCCGCGTCGCAACTTCGACGATTAGGCGCTTTACGATGTGACGGGATTCAAATCTTTTTAATTTCACCTTTTATTAATTTACTAAGATAAAGTTACAGTATTTTGGAACAATTTATCATTACTCTCGTCACTTTTTAGTGTAGCCATAGAGCTAAGAATAGCTCAAGCTAAAAGAGGCTGCGTTGTGGTAGGAACACTTAAGTTATATTGACACAATTAATTAGCGTAAAAGTAATAGGCACCTTACAGCCAACTTAAAAATGGGATTTATTAAAACTAAATAATGAGTGAGCGACTATTATATTATTAAAGCGACTATATAATCGGATTGAGTAAATACATTAATTGCTTTTAGGTTAATGAGCTGCGGTATTAGAAATATTGGGTTGGAGGAGGGGTTTATCGGGGGAACCTCTTTTTTAACTAAGCAACGGGAAAATAACTAAAAATAAAGCTTCTAATAAACTAAGAAACTTGGCTTTTTCTGTATCCACTGCACGATCGGTATATTTCCCAAAATCTTAGGTTGGGTTAGGGTTGTACATAAATATTCAGGTGCCCGGCCGTATGTCGGGCACTTAAGTTATATTGGGTTGATATACCAACTTAAGTTAAAAAAATAATAATACTATTAACATCATTTTATCGATCATCAAGTTTCCGCTATGCAAATTCAATCACCAAAAGAAAAACTTGATGCTAGTTTAAATTAAAACGGAGCTTATCACTGATATATTCATATGCTCCTTAATAGCTGCCAACCTATTATATAATGGTATCCAAACAAATTTTTTTTAAAACCCATAGTCGTTTCACTTAGTCGCCGCATTAAATACATGCCCTTAAAAACCAAAGAAAATCTTGCCTCGTTCTTTAAATTTTAGAAACATCCTGTATCGTGAGTGCCAAATAATAAGTATCATAATACTTAAAATTATTTTTAGAATTTTAAAAATAGTACACCATGCATTATACCTAAGTATTAAGATTTAATCCATTTATTTAAGAAAACCTTTCGGTCTACTCGAACAAAAAAGGTCGAGTAGCAGTTCTTTAGGATTAAATTTTTCAATGTTATCTTGTTTTACTATGATCGTCAAGAAAATTTTCAAACGTACCGGTTATGTTCAGTACTTAGGTTCAATAGGATTCAAGACATCGTTTTATATTCCCATAAAACCTTTTTGAACGTGGATTTAAAATCACTCGCTTTATTCGCACGACAAATTTGATATTCATATTTCTCGTACTGTAAAATGAGATATCGTTGACCCCGATAATATTATCAAAATGACCGTAGGATATAAAATGAAATAGGTATTATAAATCATCGCCACCACGTCAGCCTGTGGATTTCCAAAGTTGGACCTAGGCCTTCCCCAATGAGCGAAACTACACCGGGCACTGGATCTGTCTAATTAATCTATAATTAACGCTGGATTAGCTATCCCTATACAAATGACAGCTTAATTATTATGGATCAATTTGAAGCGCCACATTTGACATACGAGTGTCTCTGGAACTAATAATATTGCAAATGGCGCACCGACCTCTATAATTAATGTATAAAATCATACATAAATTATATAACTTAATAGATTAATTTACAGAGGTCGGTGCGCCATTTGCAATATTATTAGTTCCAGAGACACTCTTAAATTAACTGCTTACAGCGCCAAAATAGCGTTAATCAAATCCAAAATGACGTCAATCAAGTAGGTCCAAAAAAGGTAGCCTTTGTCACTCTACACGTCCTTAACTATTCCCACGCAAAAAATCACGTCGATCCGTTACTCCGTTGCTGCATGCAAATAATCCCAAGACCGACAAACGAACAGCTGTAAATCTCATTATTCACTCAATATATTTGTTGAAGCAAAAGTTTGTCCCAATTAATTATTTTGTTAGGAGCAGCAATTTAATACGTTTTAATCATTAATTATACATTTAATAATCAATTTAATTGTTTCTAATAGGCTTTCGGGAGCAGAGAATCAGCAAAATAAATGGATAAAATTAATTATTATTCGTACAAATACAAATTAATTTGGCTTTCCGCGATGGAATTTAGACGTTGATTTCATTCATTAATTCTATAACAACTACAATAATTTTGGTTAATCAAATTGAATAGCACGTTTATGATAATATTTGTTAATGTAATCGGTAACATACGACATTAATTTATTTCTGATGATTGTAGTAATTGTATTTATTAATCAAATAATACCTACGTGGTTTTCCGTTAGGGCTCGTTTCTAGACACGCGACGCGTTGCGTGGCGCGTGGTGCGTCGCGTTGCGCGGTTTATTCAAACATATGGCCAAGTATGAGAGTGTTCATACAGAAGCGTTTGCTTGTTAGTTAGGCGTTGTATGCGGCGGAGCACAAGGCGGGCATTGCGGCGGTCACCGCGGCGAAGCACGTAAACGAGAACATATTATATCGCCATGCGATTGTAATTTCGCATGTGACGCCACGGCCAACGCCGCGGCCACCGACGCGGGTCCCGTCGCTGGTGTCGCTACGTTTCTCGCAACGCCTCTCCATAAACTAAGAATTGCGAGAGCACCGCGCAACGCGACGCACCACGCGACGCGCAACGCACTGTGTGTCCAGAAACGAACCCTTAAGGAACCTATGTTTTAATAATTAAACTAGTTTTTGCCTGTTTTCGTGTGCGTGGAGTTAAATTTTGAAAATCCCACAGAAACCTCTGTTTTTTAGGATAAAAGGTAGCCTGTGTCACTTTCCAAGTCCTCAACTGTACCTACCCATGCAAGAAGTAATATAGATTCATTGCTCTGTTCCGGCGTGATTTAAGGACAAACCAACCAGAACTTCGCATGAGTAAGTAGTTAGTAGACACTATTAACGATTCATGCGGGCCAAACTACGCCGTCCATATTTTTGAAAATATTGTACCTATTTGCAGAAAATTAATAATAAAATAAAATAAATTCTCAATGCCTTCTTTATTGAGACTAACTTCCGAGAGTTTAGTCTATGTTTATATAGTCTATGTTTACTATTTCTGTAAGTATAATAATATAGCATTTTTTTGGTTTTTATTTTTATTTTTATAAACAGGTAGGTTTTTGACATAGCGGAAGTCTTCTCTGTGGTTTGTTCCCATAATTTCAATTTCTTGTGCAGATTAATAAACTTGACTTTCAGTCGCGTATCTGTAAGTTTTCTTCAAAACTAACAGGTACGCGACCTGGGATTAAGCCGAGAAATTAAACAAAGAGGTAAAAAACCTAGAGCATTTTCAACAAAAAAATATGCTGAAGTGGAAATGGTAACATAATATGTTTTCACTTCAGCGCAACATATTTTATTAATACACACAACGAACCAGCGATTCCCAAGTGTAACGTTATTATGAAAAAAAAAAACGTGTTGGGAAAACGTATACTACATTCAAGTCACTTAAGTTTATGATTTCAATGTGTTTTTTTTTGTAACTCTACGAGTACATCCCGTTTTGTTAGCGAAATATTATTTTAATACAATCTCTATGATTTATTAATGGCGGATACTTATACTTTCACTGAAAAAGAACACTAACGGAAATATAGTATATTTTAGTCTATTTCATAAATAATATTAGTTTATTTATTTGTTTATTATTGGTACATGTATTAGTATGTAGTTATTTGTATGTATGTAATATGTTATAGGAAATGACCACCTGCAGTTCATTTTTCCTTATGTTTTCCTATTCCTAAGGTGGCCTGGTAAAGATCGCTACTAAGCGATAAGGCCCCCTTTTGTGTCATACTTTTGTGTCTGTTTCTTTTGTATATTTTTATTTTGTGTGGTGCAAATAAAGAGTTTCTATATATAACTAACACTGATTACACAAAGTAAGATTCCTTCATTTAACAATTAAACAAATATCCATTTATCCGCTGGTACTCGTTGGTTTATATAGAATCGAAGTACAGCGAGGGAAGACTGCATTATAAAATTCTACCCTCTCCTACAGTATCTATACGTAAGTTTTTGTAAGTTCATTTTATTGAATCGTTAAGTACTTATATTTTAAATGCGAAAGTGTGTTTGTTTGTTGGTTTGTCCTCCAAAGACGCAGCAACCGAGCAACGAATTGACGTGATTTTTTGCATGGGTTTAGTTGAGGACCTGAAAAGTGACGATGGCTGCTTTTTATCTCTTAAAATCAGAGTATTTCCGCGGGATATTTAAAACCGAATTCCAACCGAAGTCGTGGGTAAAAGCCGGTAGCAAAATGAGTTCTATAAATTAAGTAGGGTGCCACCTACGGGAATGGAGCTACTTTGTGTCTGCCCGTCTTAATATGAATTGAATTGTAGTACTTTTTTTTTTTTGAACTTCCCCTCATTGTGGAAATATTATATTTTATTCTAACAACGTTGCATAGGTTAAATAGGCTTGGCATCCAGCTGCCCACAAGATAGTATAAAAAACTTATTACAATGTAATAGCTTCATATTAATATTGTAAAATGATTATTTTGAAAAGAGCAACTGCTGAGTTTCTTGCCGGCTCTTCTCAGCAGAATCCGCTTTCCGAACCGGTGGTAGAATCATGACTTGTCATAATAGCCACAGGTTGGCCTACGTGAAATAAATAATTTTGAATTTGAATTTGAATTTGAATTTAAGGAATAATAAAACAATAATAAATAATTAATTATCTTAATACCAACAATTAATTTGTATTCCCAAACCGCTAATAGTGAGTTATTTTCATCGCTTACGCCCGCATTTCACGAGAGGGCCAATTAGGAAGGAATAATTGCCGCCACAACGGTTTTAAGATTCTTTATTCTTATTAATTACTAGATGATGGCCGCGACTTCGTCCGCGTGAATTAACGTTTTTTTGATTCCCGTGGGAACTCTTTAATTTTCCGGGAAAAAATATAGCCTATGTGCTATTTTGATATATGTATAAGCTATTACATTGTGAAGTTTCATCAATATCCAACCAGTAGTTTTCGCGTGAAAGAGTAACAAACATCCATTCATTTTCACAAACTTTCGCATTTATAATATTACTAGCTGTTACCCGCGACTTCGTCCGCGTTTGTTTCAGTTTTTTTAATCCTGCAAGCAAGCATACAAGCAAGCAGGCAAGCAAGCAAGCATGCATGCAAGCAAGCAAGCATCGGTTTTTAAAATCCCAAGCAAGAAAGCAAGCAAGCAAGCAAGAAAGCAAGCGATGTGTTACGCAAAGTTGGTCTTTTTTTTAATAAAGAATAGTTGAAAGTTCAAATTGACTAATATCCTCCCCTCCAAATAAGCGGAAAGCTTGTGTTAGGAGTGGGTACGACAACCTCCCACCCGTGGGTACGACGTGGATGGGTTAGGGGTGGGTGCAACGGGTGGGATTCGAACCTGCGACCTTTCAGTTTTCAGTCCGCACCTTTAACCGTTGGGCTATTGAGGCTTAAATTTTTGGCGGTGAACAAACACGCTTGCATTATGGTAGCATTACATCGAACCAGGTTGGCGTATATATCTTAATATATGTGAAAGATTATTAGTCTATACAGGCCTTGGTCGTAATTACTAGTTCCATGACAAGAACATGTGACGTGATGCAGAGTTGACGTAACACAGGTATTTCGGGTGGTCCATACTCTGTGGTACAACAAGTAAAGGTGTATTCTGTGGTACAGTTCAAAGACGAATTAACGTTGTGTCAATCAGCGATCCCATGGGTTGTTGTTCTGGGAATCCGAAAAGCCATGCGTGCGTGCTGATTTGAGAGCGACAATTTAAAATATTCAACCATTTGATTCTCCGATATATACCTATATATAAATTACGTTGTCACGTTGTTTGTCCGCCATGGACTCTTAAACTACTTAACCGATTTTGATCAAACTTCGTAACTATCTGTAATTTGGTCCAACTTGAAAGATAGGATAGTTTTAGTAGTTATTTGTTTTATTTATATAGGTAAGTTGGCGGTACGAAGTTCGCCGAGTCAGCTAGTGTATATATATCCCTCTAAAAATAGCTTTATAATAGTTTTATTTCTAGAAACATGTTGATCTCATAAAGAAACGCTTTTGTGAAGCGAGTGGGACTCTCCAAACCGCTTCATAAGAGACGAGCGCTGGTCACGTACTACGAGGGCTTTAAATTAGGTCTCGAGGAAGTCTCGACATTGTCCCTGACTCAGTTAGGTCGTATAATACTACGGCAGAGTGTGTTTTTTCTTCTATTTTCTAAAGAGACTTTATTTTTAAACAGCTTCACTTTCGTACACAATATCTAGTGGACTATTTTGACCTCCTTGGCTCAGTGGTGAGCGCTGTTGTCTTATAACTGGAAGGTCTCGGGTTCGATTCCGGGCGGGGTCAATTTGGGAATTTATAATTTCTGAATTGTCTCTGGTCTGGTCTGGTGGGGGGCTTTAGCCGTGGCTAGTAATCACCCTACCGCCAAGCGATTTAAGCGTTCCGGCACGATGGCGTGTAGAAACCAATTAGGGGTATGGGTTGAATGTTCACTGCCATACCCCTTCTAATTTAGCCCACTACCATCTTAGAGTGCATTGTCACTTACCATCAGCTTAGATCGCAGCCAAGGGTCATCATGTCAAGAATTTAAAAAAATATTGGACTTCACACAACACATCGATATGTAATTATTTGGTTCAAACTTCCTAATTCTGATGCCGCTGCATGACGGACTACTACCCATCTTTTTTTAAAAAAGAAAATAAGCAATGCTGAACTGACTTATTACTGAACTTGACTTATACTTATATTCCCCTCTCACCTCCAAATAAGCGTAAAGCTTATGCTAGGAGTGAGTACGACAAAGTGCAATGAAATTTGTTTCTGCAAGTCAAAATTTTATTGGATAAAAATCGGCCAAGTACGAGTCGGGCCTCGCTCTTTTAGGATTCCATACATATGACCAAATCACTCTTTTTAAAACTAGATACATAATTAGATATCTTTGTACTACTAAATTAGTTTAAGGGGAAAAAATGTTCGTTTGTTTTGGTCACAACTTTGAAGGCCCTCCGTTTCTTCATTTTTGTAGCTAAAAAGTGATAAAAAATATATTTGAACTCCACTTAATGAGCTCTAGACAATGACACCTCACATGCCAGTTTAAAAAAATAAAATTTTATTTCGGCTCCTTTTTCATGTATGGTATCCTTTTTCATATAATTTAATTTTTATTATTTGTGATTATAGTGGCAATAGAAATACACACTCTGTGAAAATTATAACTGTCTACCTGTTACGGTTCACGAGATACAGCCCGCTGACAGACGGACGGATGGATGGACGGACGGATGGACGGACGGACAGACGGACAGCGGAGGCTTAGTAATAGTGTCTCGTTGGCACCCTTTGGGTACGGAACCCTAAAAAGTGTCCTTTGAACATGTCAATAAACCCTTCTCTTAGAGGAGACCTACGCCCAGTAGTGGGTAAGTAGTAGTAGACGTTAATGGGTTGCTGATGAAGATGATGAACATGTCAAGAATCATCATCACATATCTATCATTGGGCTCATCACGATCAATTATTGAGTATAACAATCCCTCAATGGTAACCGATACCGTATCAATATTCATTGGGTGGTTTTGAAGAACGAAGTAAACAAAGAAACAGACGCAGATAACGACTTTGTTTCAAACTTTTTATAGATTTATATCTAATACTATCTGACCTGGCGAACTTCGTACCGCCATCTTATCAATATGTCGCAGTAAGATAGTTGAAGCCGTGTTACAGTTATTTTACTAGATTAGTCTAGTCAGATAGCTATATTACTAGATCGCATTCGTATTATAGCTATATTCCTAGTAAGATAGCTATGAATCGCTTTCGTATAGCTATATTCCCGCATATAGCTATAACCTAGGTTCATAGCTATAACACGGCTTCAACTATTTTACTGCGACATATACATATAAACTAGTAGGGCGAGTGGGTGCGCGGCCCGCAAGCGGACCGCGGTTTTTCTACTCGGCAAGTAGACTTTTAGTTCTTGATCATTTTCTATCAAAAAACCACTCTTCCATCTTTTATACTCTCCGAAATAGACACCGTTGAAGTTTGTATGGCCGCCATCTTGAATCCGCCATTTTGAATTTTTTTCAGGTCATTGCCAATTGGATGAGGTTTTGAGTATTTTTTGTTTGAGCACCTCCCACCTATCTTCAATACCCTGCCCGTGCTCCTCACCCACCTTCCAAACTCTCGATCATCATATCTCAACATTTGTCAGAATGAGAATTCTTTTATAAAAACAAATTTTGAAAAGGAACCGTATCAAAGTCTTGCATTGTTCTCGGCTTCTAGTCTATTCAATATTCGCCATATATTTTGTATGGAGAAAAAAAAATCCGCCATCTTGATTTTTTTTCTGTTCATCAAGTAGACCTTCGGGTCTTGATCATCTTTTGCCAAGAACCCACTCTTCCATCTTTTATACTCTCCGAGATAGACACCGACGAAATTTGTATGGCCGCCATCTTGAATCCGCCATTTTGGATTTTTTTTTCAACCCACTGGCAATTGGATGAGGTTTCGAGTGACTTTTGTTCGAGCACACCCCAACTATCTTCAATACCCTAGCCGTGCTCCTCACCCGTCTCCGAAATCCTCAATCATCAGCTCTCTCCATATTTTTCCTCCGAATGAATTTTTGTCCTCTATACGAAACCATCGGTGAAAAAAAATTTTTCATACAAAATTTTACAGGAGAGGTGATCAATGAGTCAGTCAGTGAATCAGTGAATCAGTCAATCAGCCCCAGCAGCTATATATATATTAATAAAACAAATACTACTACTACTACAATTAATAAAAAAATGTCCAAAACATAAAAAAAAATATTTGGGCTGAGGGCCACGCGGTTCAGTCCACGTTCGTAACCAGTTACGAAACAGGAAAAATTTTTCAGCATTTCGTAACCGGTTACGAAAAAGGAATCACTTAGGGGTACAAAAAATAGTTTACGACCTATTCTCAGACCTACCGAATATACACAAAAAATTTGGTAGAAATTAATATATATCTAATAAATAATATTTTATCAGACACCAGACAAATACGATAAAGGCAATTTTTTATTAGGCATGTAACATACATAAAATTGTCTTATTGTGGTTTTTATTTATATCTATTTTCAATATCAGCATTATATTATTGTTATTGTGTCAACACAACGTTACGCAATGAATTTGTTTATAATATATGAAAAACATTTCTTACAAAAATAGTCTATTGAATTCATGAAGCGACAAAATGTAATATCCAGTTGTTACTTATCATAACGCCAAGCACAAAATAAAAATATTACACTTTCAGGAGTATAAGTATCTCTATATGAAATATTGATAATATTATTATTATGAGGTTGATAAAAAGAGGCAGATATTCATCATTCCTCATCATCATTAGCAAGCCATCAACGGCTCACTACTGAGCGCAGGTCTCCTCTCAGAGAAGGGTTATAGGCCATAGTCCAACACGCTGGCCCAATGCTAATTGGCGGACTTCACACACCTTTAAGAACATTATGAAGAATTCTCAGGTGTGAAGGTTTCCTCACGATGTTTTCCTTCACCGTTGAAGCAAGTGAAAAGTCAGCGGTGCGTACACGGGATCGAACCTGCAACCCCCCGAATAGGAGATCACAGTCCTAACCACTAGGCTATCACTGCTTCTTGAATGCGAGCGGCAAATATTAATCTTATGTGACTATAGTCGCATAGTAGGATACTATGCGATAACTAATGCCAAAATGAGCTATGCTCCGTATATCCCTTCGAGATCAAATCAAAAATGAGGAGATACGTAGGAGAACCAAAGTCACCGACACAGCTCAGCCTGTCGCGAAACTGAAGTGGAAATGGGCGGGGCACATAGTTCGAAGAGCTGATGGTCGTTGGGGTTCCAAGGTGCTGGAGTGGCGACCCCCCACCGGGAAACGCAGTGTTGGGAGAACGCCCAGCAGGTGGACCTACGACATCAAACGAGTCGCAGGGAGCCGCTGAATTCAAGCGGCGTAAGACCGAAGCTATAATGTATATAAGCAAATATCTAGTGGACTATTTTGACGACCTCCCTGGCTCAGTGGTGAGCGCTGTTGTCTTTTAGCTGGGAGGTCTCGGGTTCGATTCCCGGCGGGGTCAATTTGGGAATTTATAATTTCTGAATTGTCTCTGGTCTGTTCTGGTGAGAGGGTTTGGCCGTGGCTAGTAAACACCTTGGCGGCACGTCTTTGACGGTTCAAAGACGTGCCGCCAAGTGATTTAGCGTTCCGGCACGATGGCGCATAGAAACCAATTAGGGGTATGGGTTGAGTGTTCACTGCCATACCCCTTCCAAGTTAGCTCGCTACCATCTTAGACTGCATCGTCACTTACCATCAGGTGAGATCGCAGTCTAGGACTAGCTTGTCATCGAATAAAAAAATATCTAGTGGGGATTTTTTTCAACACTGCTCAACGAAATGCATTGCACAATATTCTGCACTAATTCAATTCAAGATGTTGAATGCTCTCAACAATTCGCAGTTGCAGCAGCTGTCGCCACCACTACTCTGAGTCTGAACGCGTAAACTTGGCGTAAGATAGAGATTTAATCAAATTTGACTGCAACAACGTAGGTATACCAACATAAATCAACACAATAGTTTCCGTTAATTTTGGTTACTCAGTGAATTTTGTGTTGCTTATTGAATCTAAATAAATAAAATTTAAGTGTCTGTTTATTTCTAAATAATTGCTTCTTATAACTTAAATATGACTAAGTATATTATATTTAATTTAAAATTGTGCGCAAGCTTGTGGCTCTTTTGAGAACTCAAGACTCTACCACCCGTTTCGTAAAACAGAGTCTGTTTAGAAGAGCCGGCAAGAAACTCAGAATAGGTACCTATAAATAATGAAATTAATACTGGTGACAAAACTTTCTAAGCTTTTGTGTGTAAAAAATATGTTTTATTTGGCCGAGCAAAACGTGCTTGTAATGAAAACTTTCAACATTAACCCGCAGCGAAATGGAGTTACAAACTAGAGCGAATTTAAGACGTTAAATATTATAGCACTTTATGTGTCCACTTGCCATTATTGTTCATAATATATGTACCTAAGTAATTTTTGTCGCCGATCGTAACTCGCATGAAACACTTTAATTCAACGTTTCTGAAATAAGCCGTTCAGGTATGGAAGTTGGAAAGCCTTTCCGGCGTCCGTGTTACATGCATACCTAACATGAACACCTTCAAGGCAAGAGTGAATAGACATCTTCTAGGCATCATCATCCACCGGCGGGAATGGGGCTACTTTATGTCTGCCCATCTTAAGATAGAAGTTAGTCAGTATGCATTTTTGGAACTTCCCTCATTGTGGAAACACTGCGTATATCGCATAGTATTTACTGTATTGTAAATTTGTTTTGAAAAGAGCAACCGCCGAGTTTCTTGCTGGTTCTTTTCGGCAGGAAGGGCATTCCGAACCAGTGGTAGATTCATCGACTATTCAAAAGCACTTGTAAAAGTTTATTTGAATAAAAAATATTTCTATGCTATTCTGTTCTAGGCAAGCGCGCTCGACCTAGAATCTGGACTTGAAATAGTAATAGAATATAATGAATTCAGGTATTTGCTTGATTGTAAGTAGTACATGGTACAATGTTTAAAATTATAGATAGAGTAATTTACAATCAGCCGCATAAATGGTGTGCAAAGTTTAGATTTACCACTTTAACTACATTACCTTACATTACCTTTTAGATACAATTACTCGGTGGCAACTTCGATCATAATGCAGCTTCAACGAGTGTTAGAATATTTCTTGTAGTTTTAAAATCTAAGCTTGCGTTACCTATTCACTTATGGTACAAAATAATATTTTAAGTAAATAGTAATAAGTGTATATTATAATATTCGAGCGTGAAACCAATATAATATATAAATAATTAATATTAAATGGAAATACTAGAATATAATGCTGTGATAATATTCGCGAGTCGAGTAAGATAAAGTGACGTAATATCATTATTAATTAAATTATTAATTAATATAGTGGGCTTAAATGAAGTTGATTCACGGCAGCTTAGAAATATCAGCGTCCAATAACAATGACTATAACTCATATTAACGCTTTTTGTTCTGAAAGACGAGAGCCCTGGCTCCGCTGATTTATCGTTGGGCGGGAGATTGTGAGTAATAAATCTGTTGATATTTTATTAATACGATACTTTGAGAACATTGGTAGATTATTTACATTGTTACTAAGGTATATGGTAATAACTGTTAATACGTTACCATTGTAATAATTATCTCTGAGAGGAGACCCGCGCTCAGTGGTGAGCCGTTGATGATGATGATGATGTAATAAATAAGTTTCTTCTTTTTATTTTTAAGCTATTGCATATCTTTTATCGCGGGCTTTGAGCGCGGCGACCGAATCAAAAAATTCCGTAACGAAAATAAACCTAACACAAGCCGTGCATCGTCTAACGTCGTTTCAATTCGGTAGACGTCGGCACGGTGTTTGTGTGCGTGCGACTAGAAAATGCTATGCAATAGCTTTACCGCGGCAGTCCCCGAGTGCCACACGTATTTTTTTTATAGCAAGGTCTGCTATGGTGCGCTAAACCACACCAATACCTGATGAAAAGGAATAGTGAGGACTAAGTTGGAGATTGATCAGGCGTCACCGCGTCAGTCACGTCAGTGTCGCTTTTTTCGTTTCGCAGTGTAAGGCGCGCTTGCTGAAAAGTCTTAACCCAGAGTTAGCAGCTAACTCTGAGTTAAAAGGACATATTTGACAGATTTCGTATAAAGCATCTGTCGAACGATGCGAGCTTCGTACGGACTCCGTTTAACTCGCAGAGGAAAAACTATATACGAGTACATGCACTTTCACAAATAAAGAGCTTAGGGAAAAACTCTTTGTTGGTGAAAAGACTGAGCGAACAAAAAGTACAAAAGGAGTCAAAATGAGCTAAATAAGTATTTTAATATTTAAATAATAATTACACTAGTGGTTCGCCCCGAACTGAGACCTCGCGGTTTCGGTATCCCATGATTACTCATTCAATCGATACATGACGACCAAAACTGACATTATTATTATTATGCCCGTTTTCACCAAACATACCTAAATCATCCCCTATGTAGGAGTCTCTTTACGTAGGTAGCTCCAAAACACAATCCTGAGTCCTAACATCCGTCCCAATGTCCTTTTAGGTGTCCCGTACAGGATCGTGATAAAGAAGTTGACAGTAATCATCACATAACTTATCATAGGTAGCCCGTAAAGGTTAGGGAACGTCAGTGAAAACATTGAATTATTATGTAGTAGTACCTACGAGTGAAAACGGGTTAGGGGCATCTGTACAAATCGTCATCTATCGACGCGAATAGAAAATATACAAAATGATATTTAACTAAAGAATAATTTTAATTGAATAATATGTTATTATATTATGTACCTAAATAATAATGGTCGACGCAAAACTGTTTTTGGGATAAATCGTAGTCGTAACTCCTAGTTCAATGGAATAGTTAATGACTGCGCCATCTATTAGCATTATTGTGAAGCTATGTGAAATTTACTGATGCTCATTAAAAATTAAATAATCTCGTTTCTTTATAATATTCATATAATTTTAGTATTTGTTGTTCAATTACAGGATACAAGTGAAGTAAGAAAATAAGTACAACTTGAAAATATATAGAAAATTTTCCCAGAGAGCGTCTTCAAGCGAGCGTATTAAATCGCCACTTTGGAAGCCCCCCATTTCGTCAATTTTAGGAAAAAAATTAAAAAAAAAAAATACGGTTGTACTCTGTTCCAAATTGTCTTTAAAATGATACACAGAAACCCTATGAATAGCAAATAAAAAAAAATTTCTTCGCATTCGCTTCTATGAGAGCCCCCCTGAAATAAAGATTTTTATAACTTTTTAAGCCATTTTCGGCTGGAGGCCATCGGTTTACATATTATATCTAAATTTGAAGTAATTACGTTCAGTAATTCAAAAGTTATAAGGCTCTGACAGACGGACGGACGGACGGACGGACAAGTGCAAATCGCTCTAGTAAACTCAGAGACCTCGCTTCGCTCGGTCAAATACA
Source organism: Oeneis ivallda (assembly GCA_029955525.1). Classification (NCBI taxonomy): domain Eukaryota; kingdom Metazoa; phylum Arthropoda; class Insecta; order Lepidoptera; family Nymphalidae; genus Oeneis; species Oeneis ivallda. The sequence continues at coordinate 4,832,671 of JARPMR010000015.1, forward strand.
ATATTTAAATATTGTATTGTAATTATATCATTTATGTTTTTAATATTATGTATTACAATACAATATTTAAATATTGTATTGTAATTATATCTCAACGGGCTACTGAGACACGACAGCAGACTCAAACTCGACGTCTGCAATGCGCCGAGTAACTGATGGCGTCTCAACGGGCTGCTGAGACACCAGAGCAGACTCAAGCTCGACGTTTGCAATGCGCCGAGTAACTGATGGCGTCTCAACGGGCTGCTGAGACACCAGAGCAGACTCAAGCTCGACGTTTGCAATGCGCCGAGTAACTGATGGCGTCTCAACGGGCTGCTGAGACACCAGAACAGTCTCAAGTGCGACGGCTGCAACACGCCGAATACCTGGCATCTCAACGGGCTGCTGAGACACCAGAGCAGACTCAAGCTCGACGTTTGCAATGCGCCGAGTAACTGATGGCGTCTCAACGAGCTGCTGAGACACCAGAACAGTCTCAAGCTCGACGGCTGCAACACGCCGAATACCTGGCATCTTAACGGGCTGCTGAGACACCAGAGCAGACTCAAGCTCGACGTTTGCAATGCGCCGAGTAACTGATGGCGTCTCAACGGGCTGCTGTGACACCAGAACAGTCTCAAGCTCGACGGCTGCAACACGCCGAATACCTGGCATCTTAACGGGCCGCTGAGACACCAGAGTAGTCCCAAGCTCGGCGACAGCAGCAGGCAGCTTATATGGCGTCCCAAAGAGGCTCAGAAACCATTGAAGCGGCTGAATCCCGCAGATGCGCTGTTGCTAACAGGGCGGTACAGCAACGTCAAATTTTTACGAGAAATACATAGGGTGTATTCGAAAAAGCTGCTTTTGAGTACGATGAGGCTCTTGATTATGAAAGCTACAGGCTTATAAAAATAGAGGCGATGAACAAAGATTGCCGATTTTGTGAAGCTCTTAAATGGAAAGAGGAAGCAGCAAGCATGTGTTTTTCAGGAGGAAAAGTAGCGATTCCTAAAATAGAAGAGCCAGTTGAACCTCTGAGAGAACTCTTCTCTAATGAAACAGATGAGTTCCGCCGTTTTCTAAGAAGTATAAGAAAATACAATACGTGTTTTCACATGACGTCTTTAGGAGCAGATAAAATTGTCTCAATGCCAGGATTTTGTCCGACTTTCACAATTCAAGGGCAAGTATATCACAACATTGGTTCTTTGCTCCCTGCGGCCAATATGCAACCAAAATTTATTCAAGTTAATTTCATGGGTGATGAGGATGAGCAGAAGTTAATAGGTGTTTAGAGTACGTACAAGGTACAGAAAGGACCATAGTCCAAAAAATACAACGAGTGATGCATGCATACATGATGAACATTTTAGTGCATGCATTTAAAATGGCTAAAGAAAGAATGCCAAACGACAGTTACAAAGTTGTGATCCACCCAGACTGTGTACCGCGTGGGTATCACGAGAGACGGTACAATATCCCGATCACAAATGAAGTAGCTGCGGTAATAGTTGGTGGTGAACAAACTGCGTCTCGGGATATTGTTATCCAAGCGCGCGATGGCATGCTCACAAGAGTTCCGGATACACATAGATTTTATGACGCTCTTGAGTACCCACTATTTTTTTTAAAAGGACAAGAGGGATACAGCTTTGACATTCCTCAGATAAAACCAGTTACCAAACTCCCCATGCCAAACAAAAAAGTGTCCTGTAAAGATTTTTACGCGTATCATCTGATGTTATGCCGCGATGACTTGAATTTATTGCTTCGGTGTAGACTCCTTCTTCACCAGTTTTTGGTAGACATGTACGTCAAGATAGAGAGTAAGCGCTTGAGGTTCATTTCTTTGAATCAAAACAAACTACGGGCGGAAAACTATATTCATTTACAAGATACGATTAGAAACGATGCGGATCTAGATCCAAATAACTTGGGCCAGGCGGTGATTCTCCCGTCATCGTTTGTAAATAGCCCAAGATACATTCATGAATACACGCAAGATGTGTTCACATACGTACGTAACTATGGGAGGCCTGATCTCTTTATATCATTAACATGTAACCCCGCCTGGCCAGAAAATACCCACGAACTTATGCCTGGCCAACATTCAACGGACAGGCATGACTTAACAGCTAGAGTATTTAAAATAAAAGTTCAAAAGTTAGTTGCTCTACTAAAAATAAGGCAAAATATTTGGTGACATGCAATGTTTTATGTACTCTATCGAGTGGCAGAAACGTGGTTTACCTCATGTGCACTTATTATTGTGGTTTCAGGAGAAATTGCGTCCCAACCGATTCGATGAAATCATAAATACTGAGATACCAAACCCAGAAACTGACCCAAAGCTTTACGATACGGTGACCAAAAATATGATACGAGGCCCTGTAGTTCACTAAACCCCTCATCACCGAGTATGAAAGATGGAAAGTGTACCAAAAAGTATCCTCGGGCGCTTTTAAAAGATACTCAAACCAACGATAAAGGCTACCCTTTGTATAGGTACATAAGAAATATTGGTAGACAACACCTGGGTAGTCCCATATTAACCCCTCCTGTCTAAAATTTTTAACTCCCATATAAATGTAGAGTTCAGGCGATTAAATACATTTGCAAATATATAAATAAAGGGACCGATCAGACTATTTTAGACATCCGACAGCAAGGGAATAATGTTGACCCGAGAGATGAGGTGCACACATTTAGAGCAGGCCGATATGTTAGCAGTAACGAGACAGCGTGGCGGATCTTAGGCCTGCCTCTGCAAGAGACATACCCAACAGTCACTGATCTTGCAGTACATTTACCCAACGGTGAGCACTGAGCATGTTTACTTCAATGAAAATAACTTTAGAGAGAGATTAGCAGCACCACCTAAAACTGACTCTGACTGCATCTTTCCTATTGTGCGAAAATGACACATTTGCAAAAACATTACTTTACGTTGACGTACCTTGCTACTATACGTGGAATGCATCGCAAAAGACATGGAAACGTCGTTTACAAGGAACACCTGTCGAAGGCTGGCCAGGTGTGAAGGTGGGAGACGCTCTTGGCCGCTTATGGACCGTGCACGTTAGCAACTTTGAATGTTTGTTTGCTTGCGTATGCTGCTGAATGTAATACCCACATGTCATACCCTATAGGACCCACAAACTTTCTGGATTTGAAACTATTAACGGCCAAGAACTTGCAACTTTTCGACAGGTATGTGAGAAGTTGGGATTGTTGGAAGATGACAACCACTGGGATACCACGATAGCAGAGGCCGTGCTGTGTCGCTCACCAGCAAAAATAAGAGAGCTATTTGCCTTATTGAGCACTTGTGGTTTATCTAATCCTCTTCAACTATGGGACAAGTATAAAACTGCATTAACAGAGGATATCTTGCACAGATTTGAAAGGATAAATCAACTCAGTGATGATTTCTATTTCAATGAAACATTGAAACTTATAGAGGACAAAATAATCACAATTTTGGGAAAGAAATTGTCCGATTATGGTCTGCCTAGAGTCTAGACCATAGCGCACTGGACAGCTGTCAAATGATTTGCTCAGAGAGCTAAGTTATGACACCACCATATTCGACGCTCACGTGAGCGAAACTGTGCCACGTCTATTGCCTGAGCAAAAAGATATTTACCTTGATCAACCTGGTGGAACCAGCAAAACTTTTTGCTTAATTTACTTCTAGCTAAAATTCGGAGGGACCACAATGTTGCATTAGCCGTGGTTTCCTCTGGAATCGCAGCAACGTTGCTGAGCGGTAAGAGGACAGCACACTCCGTTTTTAAGTTACCGCTTAAGCTAGCAAGTGAAGAAACCCCAACGTGCAATATCAGCAAAAGCAGCAGTCGCGGCGCCCTGTTACAACAATACAAGCTTACCTATAGTATGGGACGAGTGTACTATGTCACACCAAACGTGCCATCGAGGCGCTTGATCGCTGTCTACAAGACATCCAGGGCAATCGTAAGTTGATGGGTGGTGTGGTAGTGTTACTGTCAGGGGATTATAGACAAACTCTGCCTGTTATCGAGCGAGGCACTGCAGCAGACGAAATTAACGCAAGTCTGAAAGCATCTCATATGTGGACCAAAGTTGAAAAGTTGCATCTCACCACTAACATGAGAGTCCAATTATTTAGCGATTTAGAGTCGGGGACATATGCTCAGAAACTGCTCGAAATATGTGAGGTTGACTAGAAACTGACGAAGAAGGTATGTTGTAATGTTGTAAATTCGGAGTTTTTCCAAACTTGCAACAAAACATTCGCGATGAAAATTGGTTGTGTGAAAGAACCAGACTGGCACCAAAAAGCGAGACTCTTTCGAAAATCAATAATTGTTTTTTGGATGAAATGACTAGCGAAACATCAGTGTACAACTCTATCGACACAGTTATGTCATCCGATGATACCATGAGTTACCCCGTTGAATTTCTAAACTCTTTGGAGCTCTCTGGGGTGCCCTCCCATAAGCTGGAGTTGAAAATAGGTGTACCCGTTTTGTTAATAGCAACCTAAACCGCAAGTTAGACGCACCGAGGTTATGCAACGGTTTTAAATTGTGAGCTACGGAACTAGGAAGGAATATTATAAAGGCCACAATTTTGACTGGCGAATCAAAGGGAGACAGTGTGCTTATACCACACATCCCAATTATACCCAATAACTTACCGTTTAATATAAAACGTCTGCAGTTTCCATTAAAAGTTGCATTTACGATGACCATAAACAAATCGTAAAGTCAAACTTTAAAAGTAGCAGGAATACATTTGGGTACGCCATGTTTTTCCCCCTATCAGCTATACGTAGCTTGTTCATGTGTTTTGCAAGCGCGTAATCTTCTTGTTTTCGCTGCACGAAACAGATCATAATTATACATCTGAACATAATTATATATCATCATCTATCATATTATAGCTCTGTACATTTATGAGATTTGTCTATTTGTGAAAAAAAAATATTAAATTGTTTCCTCAACAAAATAATTGTGATCGTAGCAGAAGGCAACTACATAAGATAGTACTACAAGTACTTTTAGTACCGGGACAAAGATTGACTGTCCATCAGCGAAATGTCTATTGCATGGCAATAAAAATTTATAATTATTTGTCAGATTATGTTAAGGTTATGACTATTAATAGATTCAAAAATTACATGTTAAATAAATTATTAAATGATAATATTTATGAAATTAATGATTACTTTAAAATGAAATTTAATTAAAAGACAGACATCTCAAAGCTTGACATCTTAATTTTTGACATAAATAATGGGTATACCTTAATTTAAACGAAATTAAATCTTTATATTTGCACGCCTATAAGGCAAAACATGTTCGGAATCACAAAATTTCTTTGTAACCTATTTGTAACCCATGTTTAAAGCAAATAAACGAATTTATTATTATTATTATCCGTATATAATATTTAGACTCTCACACCCGCGTACATTATTATTTATCATCGCGTACATCATTATTATTATTATAATATTGTTTATAGGAGTATATTACAGTAGGTAGAGACCTAGAGCACGACAATTATTTCTTAGATTATCAAATAAAGTATTTTCTTTTGTTCACACCAAATGAAAAAATAAATCGCGATGGACAAATATTATATTATACATATTTATTTATGGGGTGAGATTTAAGGCTCTTAAAAATAAAACCTTTCTGTTTCCATTAAGGATTTATCATAGTATCGAAAATATTTTTAAGAGTATTGCTTTTGCTTATTGCTGAGACAATCTGATAAAATACGATGTGGTAAAAGTGTAGTAGAATACCCTTATGAAATGGGTATTCAATAGATTTCAATAAACCTTAGCAATAAACATAGTACTACTTCGGTAATGGAGGATAGCTTTTATCACTATTTAATAGAAAATCTTTGGATATTATCCCCAGATACTGATGTTCTACAATTATATATTACTAGCTGATACCCGCGACTTCGTCCGCGTGGATTTAGTTTTTTAAATCCCTATCCCATCCCATGCATCCATACATCCCGTCCATCCATCCGTATGCTAAGTACATCTATCCATCCAATCCAATCCATCCTCACAAACTTTCACATTAATAATATTAGTGGGATAAGTAGCATAGGATATAGTTAATGTAGTTAAAGTTAGTAACAGGAGGATACAAACATACATACACACATACATACATACATGCATGCATCGTACATACAAACATCCATATTCCATACGTACATACATACATACATACATACATACATACATACATACATACATACATACATACATACATACATACATACATACATACATACATACATACATACATACATACATACATACATACATACATACATACATACATACATACATACATACATACATACATACATACATACATACATACATACATACATACATACATACATACATGTATGCATGCATATTGGCGCATAATTTAAGAATAAATACGTGAAAAGTAGCATTTCGAATATCCCGCGGGAACTGTTTGTTTTCCCGGGATAAAAAGTAGCTGTTGTTACTTTTCCGGCCCTCAACTATGCCTATCCAAAAAATCACGTCAATCTGTAACTCCCTTGGCACATAATTGAATGATAAATATATGAAAAGTAGCATACAAATATCCCGCGGGAATTGTTTGTTTCCCGGGATTAAAAGTAGCCTTTGTCACTTTTAAAGTCCTCAACTATGCCTATCCAATAAACCACGTCAATCTGTAACTCCGTTGGCGCATACGTAAAGGATAAATATGTGAAAAGTAGCACACTTATATCCCGCGGGAACTGTTTGTTTTCCCGGGATAAAAAGTAGCCTTTATTACTTTTCCGGTCCTCAACTATGCCTATCCAAAAAACCCCCTTCAATCTATAACTCCGTTGGCGCATAATTGAAGGATAAATAAGTGAAAAGTAGCACACAAATATCCCGCGGGAACTGTTTGTTTTCCCGGGATAAAAAGTAGCCTTTGTCACTTTTCAAGTCATCAACTATGCATATCCAAAAACCCACGTCAATCTGTAACTCCGTTGGTGTATAATTGAAGGATAAATATGTTAAAAGTAGTATACTAATATCCCGCAGGAACCGTTTGTTTTCCCGGGATAAAAAGTAGCTTTTGTCATTTTTCAGGCCCTTAACTTTACCTGTGCAAAAAAATCACGTCAACCTAAAACTCCATTGGGCGTATTTTGAAGGACAAATGCGTAAAAAATAGCGATGCTATCCCGCAGGAACTGTTTGCTTTTCCGGGATAAAAAGTAGCCTATGTGCTATTCCTGACTATAATCTATGTCTGTGCCAAATTTCAGCAAAATCGGTTCAGTAGTTACGGCGTGAAAGCGGAACAAACATACAAACAAACTCACTTTCCCATTTATAATAGTAAGGATAAATGCGAAAGTGTGTTGGTTTATAGGTTTGTTGGTTTGTTGGTTTGTTAGTTTGTCCTTCAATCACGCAACAACAGAGCTACAGATCGACTTGATTTTTTGCATGGGTATAGTTGAGGATCTGGCGATTGACATAGTTTTTATCCAGGAAAATCAAAGAGTTCCTGTGGGATGATAAAAATTAAATCCACGCGGACGAAGTCGCGGGCATCAGCTAGTTTACTATATATAAGATGGACTTTTCGTTTTGCAAGAGACCTTTGTCCAGCTGTGGACCTCTATCGGTTGATAAAGAAGAAAGGACTTTTCGGTCTTCTTACGTATTCTGCTGTTCATGCACAATGTGAAGTGTATTAGTGGACTGTACAATGGATCAAGTACGTATCAATCTTTGCCCGAGCTGTAAATGGGTAGTGAACTGGTTGCACTTACCACGTATTCACCCACGAGTGAAATGCTGACCACGCACGGCGTAGACCTTCCAGAGAGCTCTCACAAACACGGCAGCAAGACAAGGACTGACAGGATAGATGCACGGCATCAACGATTGGTGTTTCCTTCCGTGAAAACGTTCCACGTGGAAATTCGCGACCGCGTCAACAGACGTCCGCTTCGTACGACGGTAGCGACGCAAGAGAGAGGTGGGGCGGCGCGTCTGCGTAGGCGCCTGTGCCGCGCGATGTAGGTAGATTCCAAAACGTTGACTCGTACGTAGATATTACAACCATTTCTTTAGATCTACCCGCCTGGTCATAGGCAAAGATTGAACACGTATTGATCTTTAAGCTTTTGCCCGCGACTTCGTCTGCGTCAAGATACCTGTACCTGTACCTCTCAGTATTTTTAAAAATCCCTCGGTTACTTTTTCTTTTTCCGGGGTAACCTATGTCACTCTCAGACTTATGTCAAACCACGTCCATCCGTTGCTCCGTTGCTGCTTGATTGGAGGACAAACCAACAAACTAATAAACTAACATACTTCCGCATTTATAATATTAAGTAAGAATGTTTCATGTTGAGGATACTTTGTTGACATTTGTTTCTCTTTATCCTAATTGAAACATTACGAATTAATGCAATAAGCCCATAACAGCCTGTTTTTCTCTGTAATGTTTTTGTGTAAGTAACACTATATTAATAATAATTATTACGCCACTAGACACCATTAGCCTGATGTACATTTCACACATAATGCTGGGAGTAAATATTTTACCCAACGTTAAACAAATTAGTATCTTTGTAAAGTTATTACTATCATTATAGTAGCTTCCACGTCGAAACCGAAAAACACACTTTTTTCCAAAGACCTCTACTGGTATAGACTGGCAATTCGGAATAAGAAATATGTCGCAGTGTTGGATTGCGCGGGCTGAGGTAGCCGACATGGTGAATAAGGTTGCAAATTGTCACTGAATCTACGCGGCCGCGGAGGCATATTATATCCTTGAAAATATTGCTCAGTCCTTCCTATTATAAAAGAATTTGAATAAAATTTTATTAACATCTTGGATTGTTCAAATAGATTTCACAATTATAAAAGTTTAATGTCATAGTTTATGTGAAGAGTGTATATTTTGACAGTATTTTCTATACAAAAACTGTCAGAACGCCGAATTTATTCCTCAGTTAAACGTCACAGGCCACAGCTAAGAAAAAATGCGTGAGTGTTGTGAAACACTCGATTGGAGCGAAGTGCCTTTTAAAACATTATCTTTTAATCAACGCCATCTTTACATCTCGTAAATGCAAACATTATAGCAGGTTCAAGCAAGTTCACGCTGCCCACAATAGATGGCGTTAGTCAAATTTGCTGCAAATATTTTGTTCGGAATTTCTCTTCTATAAAACTTCGTTGCAAAAATTAAAAAAAAAGAACGAAGACATGATCTGAAGTCAGGATTCGAACCCCCGAACCAATAATTTGACTCCTTCGTTTAGCCGCTACGCCACCAAAACTATGATGGAACGTGTGTAATAAACGAAGGCAACAATCCGCCAACCCGTCCGGAAAGGAACTTTGTTTCAAAATAGGTATAGATGTATTTCTTTGTTCGCTGTAAACAACATTGTGTGCGTATATCTCTTTAATAATACTACTCCTGATATCGTTACCTTGATGGAAAATTCCAATAAACTAATGCGAATAATATTCGCAAAGTAATACGATAAAATATTAAAATAATATGAGGTAAGGTAAACAACCCCCTTAATATTCCAATAATAGGTTGTTTGTGCGCAATATTATCTAAGCAAGTTTAGTACCGATTATTACATTTTCCAATAATATTGTGATTAAGTTACAGAAAGAGGTCGTCACTCTAACATCTTGAGACCGCAACGACTCTCGCATTTTCGAACTATGCTATCATTTATTATTATTATTTATAATAAAAAAAACAGCCAAGTGCGAGTCGAGTAGCAACGTAGAAAATTTAGCATCAACTAGCTATTATTAAATCGAGCAAAAAATAAAATAGAAATACACCTGTGAAAGTTTTAAGTATTTCTGACAGACGGATGTACGGACGGACGGACAGACAGCGGAGGCTCAGTAATAGAATCCCCGTTGGCACCCTTTGAGTACGGAACCCTAAAAATTACGGACATAAAAGTAACTATAATATTATAAAACCACCTACCTCGTATCTATAGCTGTGTCCTTTTGCATTATTGGTTGCCTGGAAGAGATTGTTAGGTACTGATAAGGCGGTTAAATTATGTTAATACTAGCCTAATGCCCGCGACTTCGTCTGCGTGGATTTAGTTTTTAAAATCCCTGTGATTTTCCGGGATAAAAAGTAGCCTATATCACTCTCCAGGTCCTCAACTATACCTACGCATGCAAAAAAACACGTCGATGCGTAGCTCTATTGCAGCGTGGTTGAAGGACAAACAAACTCACTTTCGCATTTATAATATTAGTAAGGATGTTAAGTGTTGTATAATAGACGTATATTCATTCATTCATTCATTCATTCATTCATAGATATAGTTGCAACAGAGTCGTTAGTCACACTTAAACATGACTGGAGAGTTGCCAACGTGTAATAAAACCTGAAAGCGAGACGATAACGGAAAGTGGACGTTTAAATTGGCATAATTTTTTACTACCATTTTGCAGTTCTAACTCCTGAAGAAGAGTTACAATAAAATTATGTTTTTGGAAATATTTTATAAATGAAGCCTTAACTAGCCGTTTTTGAATTAAAGGACTGACAAAACTTACTAATAACACACGATTATCTTTCCGGTTGCCAAATTAATGATTCGTGGATACACACAATTTGCCCAAACACGTTGATCAATACCCGTAATGTAAAGTTGTATACAGTAACAACCCTCTCAATTCACATAACCACGGTACTACCAGAACCATTACCATTATGGCCAAAATGACTGACATTATAGTAACTCACTGTTGCGAGATATGTCGGCAACATAGTCGTTAGTCAGACTACAATATGACTGGAGAGTTGCCAACAAGTAATAAAACTTTAATGCAACCGTGTGGAACGATAAAGGAAAGTGGACGTTTAAAATGGCATAATATTTTACGTTTGCATCGCATTTCTTACGTCCTTTTTACTTGGTAGCTCTATCTCATTGTGTGTTAGTCTTTAGCTTTTTTAGGGTTCCGGAGAACAACAATAAAGAACCTTTAAGTTTCGCGTTAGTCCGTGAAACCGCGGCTTAACTCGGAGACAATTAGTACTAAGAAGCTGTAATTTGGCATGGTTATCGATTAATCATACCTACAAAATATTGTTTTTTGGGTATCTCCTTATACATATGGATCCCCACCTTGATGTTTTTCTTACTCGTCTATTCCATTGTGTGGGGTTGTTGGTACAGTTAAGTAGGCTTTACAAGATAACGAGTATTAATTAAAGTATAGATTTGAGACTTATTTCGTGGTTCAATGACATAATTATAGTCTATTATATGAGTACGTACCACGATAATAAATTGTTGTTTTTATGATGTCGAAATTTCGATCCAGTTGCATGGACCGTGGTCACGACGGGACCACGGTCCATGCAAAAGGATCGAAATATCGACATCATAAAAACAACAATTATCGTGGTACGTACTCGTATAATACATTATAATTATGAGTATTAATTAGTCTTTGAACTTATAAAATGTACGTGGATAAGTAAAAATTTCTTAATAAACTATCTTTACCTTAGCTTACCTTACCTACCCTTCAAAGTACGCATATTGTGATTTGTGACAGGCAATCACGGAACCCTACACTGCGCGTGGATCGACACTCACTTATCCGTTTTTACTACTGGTAGTATGTTTTGTGGCAAATGATGTTTATGTGACAAAACGTACTACGAACTTAATTAGTTTTAGACCAAAGGTTTTTGTTGTTACTAAACTTCTTTGTTAGCTGCTTAACAAAACAGATACAAGTTCATGACAGTGTGAGAATAAAAGGAAACAAGATTATATTTTATAAATATTTTTTATCAAAATTGTAGACTTAAAACGAACATTAATAAAAAACCATACATTAAAATTTACAACTAAATAACTAGCCAATAATAATTATTGTAATTAAAAAAAAAACAAACCCGACTGCATAAAAAAATATCAACTGAATATTCAAATAAGTTAGTTTTTATTTCGCAGATGTTATAATATTTGAATTTTATATCCTACTAGCTGATGCCCGCGACTTCGTCCACATGGATTTAGTGATTAAAAATCCCCCGGGAACTCTTTGATTATCCGAGATAAAAGTAGCTCTCGCGGTCTGAGGACCCACTATACTACACCCATTACTATACCCATGCAAAAATCGCAACAATCCGTTGCTCTGGTGCGACCTGATTGAAGGACAAACCAACAAACAAACACACTTTCTTATTTATAATGTCAATAATTCAAAATTTTAACACAATCTCGACAACGCAATCTCGAACTGTATATATGACTGTCGTGTAATTAACATATTTTAATTTGCAATAACAAATATTGATGTCAATAATTAAGATAAAAACTATCCTATCTTTTAAGTTGGAACAAATTACAGTTACGAACTTTGATGAAAATCGCTTCAGTAGTTTTCGATTTTATCCCGAACATACATCGCGACACGAGATTTATTTATATAGATATTATCACTCCTACAAAGAGAAATCTAATGGAACCTCATTATATTTCAATGTGAACAACCGTTTAGACTACAGAGCGTATCAAAGAAATAGACCCACAAACATACATAAATACGCTCGAAAAACATACCCTTCTCCAGCAATCGGGTATGTAAAAAGCCGGCTAAGTGCGAGTCAGACCCGTACGCAAAGGGATAAACAAGAGTTATACAAGATTTAACACCAGCTATTATTAAGATCGAGCAAAAACTAAATAGAATTAAATCTTCTGCAAGTATTTTTAACCGACTTCAAAAATAACAAAAAGATTGTTGATGTTACTCCATAACTCCGTCAAATCTGAACCGATTTCAGTAAGTTTTTTTTATTTGAAAGGACATACCGTCAGGTTGGTCCCATTTCAATTTGGTGAAGATCTGATGAATATCTTGGATGGTGGAGGACGGAACTCCTCAATTTTTGTTGATGTTTTTACCATATCTTCGTCAAATCTGAACCGTTTTCCATCATAATTTTTTGATAATTTAAACGAAATACCGTCAGGTTGGTCCCATTTAGATTTGGTGAAGATCTGATGAATATCTTCAGTGATAGAGGACGGAACTCCTCAATGAATTGAAACAAATCGCTCGCGATCAGAGAATGTGTAGATTTATCCTATGAAACTACACTAAAAAGCTTAAAATAAATAATATATAACAATTCTTAAAAAAAAAAAAAACGATCTCAAACGCCACTGAAAAGTATAAAATAATTTCAGTTTGTACACGTTTGTAGAAGTCGGGTGGGCCTCAATAGAACCATGAAACTGCAACGCTAGCCCGACTTCAACATATCTGTACCAAGTAGGTACTATTATATTCTGTGCCTGTATCTACAAACTAAAATTTTGGCTAGCGTGGCGCATTCGTTTCATCGTTTCTACGGTTCATGAGATACAGTCCGCTCCCAGACAGACGGACGGATGGACAGCGGAGGCTTAGTAATAGCATCTCATCATAGCATCAATAGCATTGAGTACGGAACCCTAAATAGGATAAAGTATTAGGTCTCCATTACCTATCTATTTGCCGCTAAGTTATATTTGATACGGAATAGAATTTCCATTATATTATTTTAACGATGCAATTTGCTAAAGCTGGCTCGATCGATGCCACTGTCCGGTCGACCACGCTTACTAACGACGGATATGAAGTTAAACTGCATGAAATTCTAAGCCGATTTGTAGTAATATCGGTCACTAGCTTTTGCCTACGATTTTGTCTGTTTAAGGTTTTAAAAACCTTACACAGACAAAATTCGAGATCCCTTTGTTTTACTCTATAACCTATAGTCCTATAATATAGAGTAGTAGCCTATGTCGCTCTCCAGATATCCATGTTAAAAAATCATGTCTATCTGTTGCTACGTAGGTACTAGGTAATTAATTGAAGGATATACCAAAAACCAAAAACACACTTTCGCTCTTATATATTAGTAGCATAACATACCTTATTATTACTGCAAATATTATATAAAAGAATTTTGTAAAACGGAAAAAAGAAACGGTTTTCACATACTTTCTTTTTACTTTGCATACATAATATCCTTAATATTATAGATGAAAGACCAAATTGGTAACTTTATTTTTAGGAATATTTTGGGTTGAATTTTAAAGATACCAAGGTTCAAAATGTAAAACATTAAAGAGGATATGTAGAGCTTTTAACGAAAAATCTTTAATGAGTAGCTCGGCTGCGGTTAAAGCTATTAGCTCAAATAGTTTTCACTACAAAAAAAGAAAGAAACAGAAATGCTTTCGACGATATTTTATTCAGAAATAACAGAAATCTTCATTAAATATTGTACGGCTTATTTAGCAATTTCAAGGATGATAATTTTTGTGGAAATTTGAAATCTGTTATTTTTGTGTCATTAATTAATTTAACTAGATAAAACTGTTTAATTATCTCGGCCAAAAATTTTATTTATTTTATTAATGAATATTAAAAGAAATGTTGATAAGCGAATTGTCGTTAAAATAATTTTTAGAAGTTTTCTTCGTAATAATTGACCGAGCAAAGCGAGGTCTCTGAGTCTACTAGAGTGAATTTGCACTTGTCCGTCCGTCCGTCCGTCCGTCCGTCCGTCCGTCCGTCTGTCTGCCAGAGCCTTATAACTTTTGAATTACTGAACGTAATTACTTCAAATTTAGATATAATATGTAAACTGATGGCCTTCAACCGAATATTGCATAAAACATTATAAAACCTTTATTTCAGGGGGGCTCTCATAGAAGTGAATGCGAAGTAAAAAAAAATTTATCGCGTTACATAAAATTGTTACATAAGTAATATTTTAAAGATAATTTTGAACTGAGTACAAAAATATATTTTTTTTAATTTTTCCCTTAAAATTGACGAAATGGGGGGCTTTCAAAGTGGCGATTTTATACGCTCGCTTGAAGACGCTCTCTAGGAAAATCCGCTATGGATTTTCAAACTGATTTTATTTTTTTAGGTCACTTATATCCTGTACTTGAACAACAAATACTAAAATTATATGAATATTATAAAGAAACGAGATTATTTAATTTTTAATGGGCATCAGTAATTCATATAGCATCAACATAGTTTCACAATAATGCTAATAGATGGCGCAGTCATTAATTATTCCATGGAACTAGGAGTTACGACTACGACCTATCCCAAAAACAGTTTTGCGTCGACCATTATTATTTTGTTACATAATTATAATACCATATTATTCAATTAAAATTATTTTTTAGTTAAATATCAAACTTCAACAAACTATAAATTACTACATTTTGTATATTTTCTATTCGCGTCGATAGATGACAATTTGTACAGATGCCCGTAACCCGGTTTCACTCGTTAGTACCTACATAATAATTCAATGTTTTCACTAACGTTTCCTAACCTTTACGGGCTACCTACGATAAGTTAGGTGATGATTTCTGTCAACTTATTTATCACGATCCTGTACGGGACACCTAAAAGGACATTGGGACGGATGTTAGAACTTAGGATTGTATTTAGGAGCTACCTACGTAAAGAGACTCCTACTTAGGGGATGATTTAGGTATGTTTGGTGAAAACAGGCATAATAATAATGTCAGTTTTGGTTATCATGTATCGATTGAATGAATAATCATGGGATACCGTTACCGCGAGGTCTCAGTTCGGGGCGAACCACTAGTTATTTATTATTTGTGTGAGTGTGAGAGAGGTGGGGCCGTCTTGCCCGCTGGGGCATTTTGTATAGTTTTACCCTAAGCGTGTCTAAATTTAAAAAAGCCGGCCAAGTGCGAGTCGGACTCGCGCACTGTGGGTTCCATACTCCAAAAATAAAAGTAAAACGATAATATTATATTAATTTGCTTATTTATCGTTAACTTTGTTTGTAGAGGTTTATTGTTAATATAAAAAAAACTATACTAGTTAGAGCGTTGGTTTTATTTTTCCTGTAAAATATACATAAACTTCTATTGACCATAATTATTTCAGATTTTTCGATTGGTAAACTTCGGAGATAAGGGGGGGGAACGGTATTTTTTTCGACATTTTGGCCGATTACTCAAAAACTATTATATAAAGAAATAAATAAAAAACTGTTTTAGAATGCACAAGTAAAGGCCTTTCATATGATACCCCACTCGGTATAGTTATTTTACTTTGAAATTTCAAACCCCCGATTTTCCCCCTGTTTTAATCAAACTAAAATAATTTTCGCATTGCTTTTATTTTTCCTGTAAAATATACATAAACATCTATTGACCATAATTATTTCAGATTTTTCGATTGGTAAACTTCGGAGATAAGGGGGGGGAACGGTAGTTTTTTCGACATTTTGGCCGATTAATTAAAAACTATTATATATAGAAATAAATAAAAAACTGATTTAGAATGCACAAGTAAAGGCCTTTCATATGATACCCCACTCGATATAGTTATTTTACTTTGAAATTTCAAACCCCCGATTTTCCCCCTTTTTTATTAAAACTAAAAATAATTTTCAATTTTTCTTTATTCCAATGATTTTGGGCCACTATAATACACAACTATGCCAAATTTCATGTTGATAGCTTTTATAGTTACTGAAATAATCGACTGTGACAGACGGACGGACAGACGGACGGAGAAAGTCTCACCATAAGGGTTCCATTTTTACCATTTTGGTATGGAACCTTAAAAAAAACTTTAAATAGGTTACTTTTTATCCCGGAAAATCAAAGAGTTTCCCGAGGGATTTTAAAAACTAAATCCACCCGGAGGAAGTCGCGAGCATCAGCTAGTAGCAGAATATATTGGAACTGACATCATAAATCAGAATCGAATATGGATAGAAACATTTTTGTACCCATGTTCCAGCAAAATTAAATAAAACTTTAGATATCGATATGTCACTCTCGAGGTTCTCAACGGCACCTATGCAAAAATTCACGACAATCCGTAGCTCTGTTGCAGCACATGAGTAATCACGGTATTGCAGCGTGATTGAAGGACAAACCAATAAACAAACACACGTTCGTAAGACTACACCAGCAAAACAAACCTTATGTGGTTTTTTGCAATTGTTATATTTTTTATATGATAATTATAATAAATAAATAAAAAATAAAAGGATGGTTTTATGAAACCACGGTATAAGTGAAACTTTTTTCACATTATAGACATTTATACACATAAATGAGTAAAAGTCTATACACTACACGGTCAGCTGCTGCGAACTATAGGCGCCGCCATATTGGCCTTGGCTGCTCTGACGTCACCGTCACGCGACATGCAACACACAGACGAAAAAGTTTGAGACGATGTAATAAAAGTTTCACTTTAAAAACTTTATATTAGTAAGGATTTCAGAGCGTGATAATATTATAAAATTTGTTGAGCATAGGAAATACTAAAGAGACAAACTCGAAGACCAAACTCGAAGAGAGCCGTACTTAAGAACTAAAGTACGTTTGGTTAAATGAATGTCTCAAGTATCTTAAGGCTTAGCACGCAACTTGTTACGAGTTTTGTTAGAAAGACCTTTTCATCTTTCATTATTATGTAGGCACAAAGTTTCGAAACAGGTCTTAAAACTTTCGAGCCAAGTAATACATTTCCTTCAAGCGCCTGAGCGGTTGCATTAAAAGTTTTATATTTCTTTCATGCACATTTTAAGCTGCTACCTTACTTTGTTATGTTTTGATTCTGTATAAAACTTTACTGCAGTAAGTTTAAACAGTAAGCAGTTTTTACTGTCTCGAATGGGAAACTTACCGTTAACCTTTGTATTACCTGTTTAACTCCTATCTCAAGGTGTTTCTGGGAAAAAGAGGCTTGACACGTTTCGGACTGGCAGACTGACTGACAGACAAAGAGACAGACTGACCCTATTGGCTGGGTGCGAGACCCCCAGCGCCATCTAACGATACAACTTACGGTGGCTCTTTTGAGAAAATAAACATGTATTGGATGTCAAATACCTATTGAAAAAATAAAATAAACTTGAAAAAATTTTTTTTCAATGTTAAATGTGATATATTACACAGAGTGAATATTAAATTAAAATTTTTTCCGTGGGTCAACTAAAAACAGTAAGTAAAATAATTACAACAACTAAAACAAGTCTCAATAAGTGAATTAGGTTAAGCAGTGTTAAAATCTGTCAAAATGTTTATTGTAAAATTAATATTAAATAAAAAATCATTATTAATATTAAAAAACTATCTAAAATAATATATCAAATAACAAATAGCTCTATTTAACATAATTATATATAAAACAGTTGGAGCGTAATTAGGACTTGATTCAACATCTGATTTTTCACCGCCAATGAAGTGTTCACTGCATATAACATCCATAGGTTTTGGAGACCATAACGATCCATCAATACTTTACAAAAAAAATAATTAAATTATTACTCCGTTTTCTTACACGATATACACATGTGTATGACATTATTCTATAGAATACGGTTGTAGGTTATAGTAATACTTACTTTTGCCTCTTACAGCAGTTATCCATTTTTTTCGCTGATTTAATTTCCACTTGGCAACCGGAAACTTATAAAATTTACAATTACTATTTCTACTAGTATTTTTGCAATCGACTACACAACAACTTTGATGACCCATTTTATCTTATTTATTTAATTAAACTGACACACGTGTTATTTTTATGGTCTTATATAATAAAGAGCCACCCGTAGTTCTATAATTGTCCGCAGCGGGCGCTGACATCACTTTTGTGTCCCCCACTATGCCCTATGCACCCAGCCAATAGGCTCTATGGGATCACTTGATTATCCGTAGGCTTGTTCCGTTTTTCTTTTCTTGGTAATATTAGTATTAGTACGGCTATTTTGACAATACGTATTAAGTCTCTGCCAGAGACTCATTCGACTAGATGCTTTCGCGTTTAGACCGTTGTATTTGATTGAGGGATTGCAATAGCAATCGCATCTTAATCGAATAATTATTGCATGTAGGCTTAGATTAGTGTAATTGATTAATTAATACTTTGATGTTTTTGATTACTACCCTCACGTTCAGATGGTATTTGTCTGTCGTGTTTGTAAATTGATTAGATGTGAGGTCAGGAGCCACTGTAAGGGGTGGTGGAGGTGGCTTTAGGTAGGGGTTTTTTCAGCCAAATAGAAGTTTTTATTTAACTAGTGGATCGCCCGAACTGAGACCTCGCGGTATCCCATAATTCCCATAAGGTAGTTTTAACTATATGATATTGTAATTAAAACGCGCCGAATCTGTTGACGTCAATCGTCATCTGCTTTCGTGGATGGGATGCGTATTTACAATATTAAAGACAGCGCCATCTATTAACAGTATAGTGAAGTTTTGTTAAAAACATTGATGCCCATTAAAACTTAAATAATTTCGTTTCTTTATAATATTTATCTAATCTTAGTATTTGTTGTTCAAGTACAGAATATAATTCATATTATGTGTAAGTTTCAATTTTTAAAATAAAGTGATTTTAGAGATCTAGCCTCGAATAAAATCTCCACTTTGAAAGCCCCCATTTCGTCAATTTTAGGAAAAAAAATAAAAAAAATACTTTTGTACTCTGTTCCAAATAATCTTTAAAATGAGGTACTGCAACCCTATGAAATGCAAAAAAAATTATTTTACTTCGCATTCGCTTCTATGAGAGCCCCCCTGAAATAAAGATTTTTATAATTTTTTAAGCCATTTTCGGCTGGAGGCCATCGGTTTACATATCATATCTAAAATTGAAGTAATTACGTTCAGTAATTCAGAAGTTATAAGGCTCTGACAGACGGACGGACGGACGGACGGACGGACGGACAAGTGCAAATTCACTCCAGTAAACTCAGAGACCACAGATAAGGTACTGTGAGAGACCTTCGCTTCGCTCGGTCGATCATAATAAAAATAAAAATTATGGAAAAATAAATTAGGTAGGGTTTTAGCGTTTTAAGAGATGTATTATCTTAAGGCGTGATTCGTTTTTGAGTGATAATTTCCGCTTCTGGGTATATGGCTTTAGTTGTGGCTATAGTTCGGCCGTTCAGAGAATGCGTCCCTGACACCTGTCAGTTAGTCACGACAACTGTCACAAAATTATAACATTAATGATTATTGATATAATAATGTTGTTTTAATGATCATCAATTGTTAAAACAGTAAACAACCAGCAATAATATTTTTATCAATTTAGTCAATTTAGTAATTAAATTTAGTCAGTTCAATCGCAACGATGCCAGGAACGCATTCTCTGAACGGCCGTAGTATAATTACCTTCCACCCTACATACCGTCAAAGACGTACCGCGAGTAGCGTTTCGACTTTCGGCACAATCCATATCCACCAGCC
The DNA here is from genome assembly GCA_029955525.1 of Oeneis ivallda. Lineage (NCBI taxonomy): Eukaryota > Metazoa > Arthropoda > Insecta > Lepidoptera > Nymphalidae > Oeneis > Oeneis ivallda. The sequence goes on from JARPMR010000015.1 coordinate 4,853,029, forward strand.
CACTATACTTACTTAGATGCATCGTCACCTACCATCAGATGAAATTGCAGTCTTCTTTTTGTCAGAGCATAAAAATACGCCGTCTGCACTACTAGAGGCCCAGAGGAGCTTATGACTAAAAAACACCAAAATTTTTAAAAACATTTATTTGTTCGTTCAATATTATTTTAAATGAAACCTTCGTCATTAAACCGTCGTAAGTGAGTTTCCCTCATCGCAAGCAACACGTGTGTGAACGTGCTCGTCGTAAGTTCTCACATTTTAATGCTTTCATTGCGGAATTCTGCAGAATGCTATAAATGTTAACGCGGAATGGAAAATGTCTGCATCTAAGGAAATAATGGTATTGTCTGACAAGAAAATCTTTTCTATTCCACGTATTTTGAATATACGGGAAAATTTACTAAAGATCAATCTAGCTTTTTACCAAACTGCCGAACAAGGATAATTTTTCTTGAGCGTATGAAATCTAATGGTTGGGGACCCGGTGACACTAAAATTCCCTATCCTACTTCCTACTATTCCTACTAATATTATAAATGCGAAAGTTTGTAAGGATGGATGGATGAATGGAACTTGTTACTCCTTCACGCCACAACGAATGAACTTATTTGGCTGAAATTGGCATTGGAGATAGTTCATAGCCAGAATTAATACACATAGGCTACATTTTATCCCGGAAAATTAGAGTTACGCGGGAATAAAAAGAAACCGTAATCCACGCGGACGAAGTCGTAGGCATCATCTAGTAAATTATGATATCGCATGTTAAGAGAAACACAAGACTGGCTGGCTCATACTTTTGACAAAAAAAAATCGAAGCAATGGCTGGGTCATGCGTCATGCTCGTGAACAGGTTCCACCGGCGGGAATGGGGCTACTTTCTGTCTTCCCGTCTTAATATTTATTGAATTATAGGTTGGTATGCATTTTTCGAACTTCCCCTCATTGTGGAAAGACTGCATACATAGGTACTATGCCTATTGAAAAACTATTTTGAAAAGAGTAACCGCTGATTTTCTTGCTGGTTCTTCTCGGCAGGAACGTCATTCAGAACCAGTGGTAGATTCATCGACTATTTAAATCACTTGTAAAAGTTTATTTGAATAAAAAATATTTCTATTCTATTCTATTCTATTCTATTCTATTGTATTCTATTCTATTCTATTCTACTCTATTCTACTCTATTCTACTCTATTCTACTCTATTCTACTCTACTCTACTCTACTCTACTCTACTCTACTCTACTCTACTCTACTCTACTCTACTCTACTCTACTCTACTCTACTCTACTCTACTCTACTCTACTCTACTCTACTCTACTCTACTCTACTCTACTCTACTCTACTCTACTCTACTCTACTCTACTCTACTCTACTCTACTCTACTCTACTCTACTCTACTCTACTCTACTCTACTCTACTCTACTCTACTCTACTCTACTCTACTCTACTCTACTCTACTCTACTCTACTCTACTCTACTCTACTCTACTCTACTCTACTCTACTCTACTCTACTCTACTCTACTCTACTCTACTCTACTCTACTCTACTCTACTCTACTCTACTCTACTCTACTCTACTCTACTCTACTCTACTCTACTCTACTCTACTCTACTCTACTCTACTCTACTCTACTCTACTCTACTCTACTCTATTCTATTCTATTCTATTCTATTCTATTCTATTCTATTCTATTCTATTCGATTATATTCTATTCTATTCTATTCTATTCTATTCTATTCTATTTGCATCCATAGAGGCAATGCATTATGCAGCCAGCTTTCTGGGAACACAATCTGTCGTCGATGTGGATTTGTTATTTATGGGCCTTTAAAAGTATGATCAATGAGTATTTAAACCATTATTTATTATTTAATACCGTTGGCGAGCACATCGATCGCGATGAATAAGGTATTTTGTAAGTGGCTGATGAGCTTTATTCCCCTCACGCAGGCGTCTATCGTAATTGGAATTCTCGGCGAGATTTAGATCTTATAAGGAAGATCGACGTCGAATAAATCACGTGCTAAGGCGCCCTGGAAAATTTTAATGACAGTGAAGCGCCTCCTATAATAAGAAGTGGGAAGTTCTGAAGCCATGCGCTGATGATATTAAAAAGCTAATTCCTGGACTTGGAGCTATATTATGTTGATCTTCCAACTTGGAAGATCAACATAATATAGCTCCAAGTATAATAATTACTACTTAATAACTACTCAATAAATACTACTTAATAACTAATAATTACTACTAATTGGAGTAGTAATTATTATGTTGTAATTGTAATTACAATTTACAATATCATCATGGCATGGCTGGATCATGCGTCATGCTCGTGAATGGGTGCCACCAGCGGGAATGGGTCTACTTTCTGTCTGTCCGTCTTAACATGACGTGTTGAATTGTAATTAGGTCTGCTTTTGTGGAACTCATTGTGGAAACACTGCATACATAGCGTAGTATCTATTGAATTGTAAACTGGTTTTAAACAGAGCAACCGCCAAGTTTCTTGCTGGTTCTTCTTGGCAGGAAGGGCATTCCGAACCAGTGGTAGACTCATCGAACATTCAAAAGCACTTGTAAAAAAGTTTATTTGAATAAAGAACGTTTCTATTCTATTTCTATTCTATTTTTAAAGTAAATCAAAATAGAACGAAAAAGTTAAGTATCCCCCCTCACTCCCTAATGTCTTTCTCAGAGATGTGCGCGGGAGATATTAACCACAAGTGTGTGCACAAACACAGGTGTACTTTCTATTCCCTCACTCTCATAGTCTGATGGGACAGAATCCGACAGGACCGGAGAGAGATCAGGCGCAGGACCGACGGCTTTACGTGTTCTCCGAAGCACGGGGGTGACACACCGCCAACTTCCTAAATCCAGGCTAGTACTATTATACTGTGCTAGTACTGAAAATTTCTTGACAGAAAAAGCCAGTACATTTTTGGCCCGATCGGGGAATCAAACAGGAACCTCCTGATACGTAGTCAAACGTGTCAACTTGCACTTGACCAATGAGGCAGTTGCCAACGTGCCAACAATTTGCTATACAGTGCATACAGCAAACAACAGTTTTCAAAGACAAAACTCCGTGCAGACACTATGCCTATTTCCTATTATCGACCGAGCGAAGCGAAGGTCTTTGAGTTAACTAGGGCGATTTGCACTTGTCCGTCCGTCCGTCCGTCCGTCCGTCCGTCTGTCAGAGCCTTATAACTTTTGAATTACTGAACGTAATTACTTCAAATTTAGATATAATAATATGTAAACCGATGGCCTCCAGCCGAAAATGGCTTAAAAAGTTATAAAAATCTTTATTTCAGGGGGGCTCTCATAGAAGCGAATGCGAAGTAAAAAAAAAAAATCGCGTTACATAAAATTGTTACGTATCATTTTAAAGATAATTTTGAACTGAGTACAAAAATATTTTTTTTTTTAATTTTTCCCTTAAAATTGACGAAATGGGGGGCTTTCAAAGTGGCGATTTTATACGCTCGCTTGAAGACGCTCTCTAGAAAAATCCGCTATGGATTTTCAAACTGATTTTATGTTTTTAGGTCACTTATATCCTGTACTTGAACAACAAATACTAAAATTATATGAATATTATAAAGAAACGAGATTATTTAATTTTTAATGGGCGTCAGTAATTCATATAGCATCAACATAGCTTCACAATAATGCTAATAGATGGCGCAGTCAGTAACTATTCCCATGGAACTACGAGTTAAATTCAATGTTTGATAAATAATTCAATGTTTTCACTAACGTTCCCTAACCTTTACGGGCTACCTATAAGTTAGGTGATTGATGTTTTCTGTCAACTTATTTATCACGATCCTGTACGGGACACCTAAAAGGATATTGGGACGGATGTTAGGACTTAGGATTGTATTTAGGAGCTACCTACGTTAAGAGACTCCTACTTAGGGGATGATTTAGGTATGTTTGGTGAAAACGGGCATAATAATAATGTCAGTTTTGGTTATCATGTATCGATTGAATGAATAATCATGGGATACCGTTACCGCGAGGTCTCAGTTCGGGGCGAACCACTAGTTAATTTAAAATAGAAATAATAGCCTGTTGTGAAATAGTTTTACAAATCTGGCGGAAATCCTTTGGTTTCCGGAATAAAAATATCACGCAGGTCCTCAACTATTAGGTAGGTGTGGAATGCTCAAGCATTCTACATGTAGATACCGCACGCACACACACTACTCGGACCACACTTCGCTCACGTGCCGCTTTATCAGCGGTCTAAATACGACTGACCCCACTACACAGTGATGCCTGTATTTATGTGTTTCACTTCTACCCGCTTCTACCCACTACTTGCTGCTATATAAAAAATCTAACAAAAAACACACCACACAACAAGCAAAATATTAAAAAAAGAATAAAACACCCGACTGCTTTAAAGAATATCAATGAAAATATCAATTATCTTTATGACAAAAAAATTAAAAATATAAGTATATTCGTAATCACCTTTTCAAACCCTTTAATTTGATACCACACTCGATAGGATTTGAAGAAAAAAATTTTTGAACCCCACATTATGGCGTCCAAAATCCGCCATTTTGAATTTTTCAAATTTTTATGTTCTTGTTGACACTCGTGCTAGCATGGCGAATCTAACGACAATCAAAATATTATCAAAATCGGCCCACGCGTTTGGTCTCTAGAGTGCCACAAAGGAACAAACATACATAGACTGATAAACACATAAGCACTCCTTTGCGTTGCGCAGTCGGGTAAAAATATTTTAGTATCGCTAGGTTTTCTTTCAATTGTTACATTCTACTCTTACAATTTCAATAAAATACTTTCTAGAGTTGTAGACAGTAACTATCTGAAATAACTAGCGCAGCCAGGCAAAGAGGGAAACTTGAATAATACTTATGAAGTTTATTATGTCTGAAACAAAAACAAGTTTTATTTTAAGGAAAGTAATTTCGCTTGAGTCCCTTTTAAAACATGTTATTAAAGTTTCTGCCTACCTGAATTATGAAGGATGGATGGATTTCATCACACTTCATAACTTTGTGAAAAGCGATGTTTCAACCCAGATTAAACAATAAAGAAGCTTACGTAGCTAGCATCTGTGTTATGAATTTCGCAGTTAATTATATCAATTATGAAGACAATGTGGCTATTAATTCATAGTAAAAGGATATCACTAGATTTAGATCTGTCAATTTTACACAATATTATTAAAATGTTATCACCACTTCACGATTATCATGAGTTAGCACCTTTTCAGAGCAAACGCATTAAAAAGGTTTCTGACACTTATAAGTGCGATACAAAAAAAATAAAAAAAAAACATCGACTACGATTTTCAATCTGGCGTTCTGAACGCTGTGCTATTGAGGCTATTATTAATTTAAATTTAAAGTTTAATGCCGTATTATTATTGTTTCTATTATGAAATAATGTATTAGTTACATCTTTAAAAAAATCTTAAATCTTACTAGTGACAAAAACTCGACAGGGTAGTACAATTTGGATATAGAATAAAAGCAGAGCTTGACATTTAAGATACTTTTTACCCCAGGATATCAAAAGGATTCCGTAGGATGTTCGAAATCATACTTCATACTAATATTATAAATGCGAAAGTGTGTTTGTTTGTTGGTGTTTCCTTCAATCACGCCGCAACAGAGCTACGGATAGACGTGATTTTTTGCATGGCTATAGTTGAGGGCCTGTAGAGTGACTACTTTTTAACCCAGAAAATTTTGATTTCCTGGATAAATCTCTCGGGAATTCAAAAGAGTTTTAAAAACAAGGGATTTTAAAAACAATATCCACGCGGACGAAGTCGCGGACAGCAGCTGTATCTTATAAATGTTCGTAAATACTTAGTGTTGTTATAAATATAATATGCCTTTCACCGCCTTCCATAGCCAAAATTTCTTTCGCGCATCATCAAAACTATAATAATAATGTCCTCCCGACCGAATCCGATCACGGCGGCCAACCTCCTTAGAGATCAGCCATCTGTGCGGGAGATATTATAGTGCACAAGTGTGTGCGCAGGTGCACTCTCTATTCCCTCACTCTCACTCTCATACTCAGGACCGACGGCTTTACGTGCTCTCCGAGGCACGGGGGTGACTCACCGCCAACTTCGGGCTAGTATTGAGAATTTCTTTGCAGAAAAACCCAAATACATTTTATGGCCCGACCCGGGAATCGAACCCGGGACCTCGTCATCCGCAGTCGAACAAGCTAACCACTAGACCAACGAGGCAGTTAAATCAAAACTATAAAAACAAATCGTCATCACAATAAGTAGGTACTCCGACACTCTCAAGCCCTCCACAAATTGCCGCCCGCGGTTTCAGCACGTGCTCCACATAAATACGAGGCCAGATTTAGGAGGCTTTCGCGTTGAAATTCAATGGAATCGAACACTTAATGTAACGGATAGTACGTGTAAGACATTAAAGTTGCCTTTAACTCCTACATCGCTGAATTTCGCTGTACAGTGTTTCAATTTTCATTTTATTTATTTTAATCACATAAAATTACATTATATTTAAATAGGTATAATTCACTTCTTTTTACCTTCTTCTACTTTCACTCTTTTTCATTTCTTTTTTTTCGTTCTTTGCATCTTTCATTTTTCACCAAGCATTTACTTAAATTATTACTTAAGTCGAAGTCTCCTAGCGTAAGCCAGTTCATTTTCTCCTATCCTAGCTAGTGACCTACATTTTACAGATTACCTAAACCGTATTTTTATCGTGCCTGTCGATTGTGTATTTTCATAATACTTTCTGTCTGCCCATCTTAACATGTATTGAATTGTAAGTAGGTATGCATTTTTGGAACGTCCTCTCGTTGTGGAAACACTGCATACATAGCATAGTACCTCATCATCATCATCATCATCTCAGCCTGCGGACGTCCACTGCTGAACATAGGCCTTTCCCAGAGAACGCCAGCACACCCGGTCCTCAGCCTTCCTCATCCATTGTAAACCATCATCACCTATTGTAAACTATTTTGAAAAGAGTAACCGCCGAGATTCTTGATGGTTCTTCTCGGCAGGAATGGCATTCTGAACTAGTGGTAGATTCATCGACTATTCAAAAGCACTTGTAAAAGTCTATTTGAATAAAAAGTATTTCTATTCTATTCTATAATAGGCATTCCACAACATTTTTACTAAAAATATTTTAATTAGATTTTGAATAAAAATACTAAATAATAGTATTAGTCTAGGCAATGAAGCTAGTGGACCCCAACAGCAATTCTTCAGGCGATGAAACTTTACAGAATGATAAAGTATCAGTAGTTAAACGTATTTTATAAATATCCAAAAAAAACTTTGAACGGAAGTTAGGTATTTTTACCTAAACTCTTTTATGCTTAATATCTCAGTTCGACAAAATGCTCGGTCAAAACTTTCTTCACCTGAAACATTCATGTAAAGTCTAGAAACAAAATATAAAATATCCAAAATATACTCCTAGTTGAAACCACCAAATTTTGAAAAATAAGTTTTTTTAATGTAACTTGCAGCGAAAAATTGCTCTGTGAATTTTTTTCACTGGAATGTCCTTTTATAGCCGTTTTGTACCTACAACTTGAAAATCCAAACAATATACCAAGAGACTATATTTTTTTCAAAAACTACCCTTTACTCACAGTGCAAAATTTCTCCATCCATTTTTTTAATTGATATGATTACAATTATTTTTTTTGTATCAAGTATCAAAATATCCAAAAAAATAATCAAGCGCATTAAAAACTATAAAAATTTTAGAAAGAAATATTTTATATTTAATCCATCAAGGGAAGCAGGAGCGTGGTGAGTTGACGTAATGGTCCGGGAGCCAGTGACAGATTTTCATGACCAAGTCCCTCCCAATTAAAACTTCGTGAAATGCATTAGGGATTTATATTATGAATATTCGCGACCGTCAGCTGCGACTCCGTGGGTGGGGCGGGCAGTGGCAGCCTCCAACGCATGGAGAAAAAAAAGTTTTTTAGTCATTTCCTCCCATTTGAAAATTTGTCAGATATATAGAAAAGAAATAAAGTCAGCTGACCATAACATGGTCCACCATGTTATGGTCAGCTGACTTTAATTTTCCTTCAAAATATTAGGTAAATTATAATCTGTCAAATTTTCAAATGGGAGGAAATGACTAAAAAACTTTTTTTTCTCCATGCGTTGGAGGCTGCCACTGCCCGCCCCACCCACAGAGTCGCAGCTGACGGTCGCGAATATTCATAATATAAATCCCTAATGCGTTTCACGAAGTTTCGCTCGAGAGGAAATAATTGACCGAATTTGTACCTGGCTCCCGGACTATAACGAGACTTCATCTATTCAGTGACGAGACTGACATTAGTATCTGCCTTTTGTGACGCGAGCCAGTACTCGATAATCGAATGTGTCGTTGAGTCGACAGTTCAATTTTCAATCAAAAACTTTTGGCAACTACAGTGACTGTGTCGGTCAAATGGTTCTAAACCATATTGTCATGGTATTAAAGCGAAAAATCGCACACAGATCTAAAACTAGTTTAAATGCTGAGACAAAAACTGCTTTAAGAGTGTATAATAATATGCAATTTTGTATTTTAAGTAACTTTTAATTAGGTAAAAAATAGTACGTCGTCAAAAGTACGTCGCGCGTCTATCACTCTATTTCTCACTAACGAGAAAACGATAATTTGCCATCCCGCTCGAAAAGGGGCACGAAATCCATATCATAGCGACATTACTGCACAATTTTAAGGGCGCTAATGCAAATCCGTTAAACTATTGGAGTTTTCGGATCATTTTGTAATTAATTCGAACAAAATACAATGGAACTAAAAACTACTACACACAGAGATTGGTCCTTTATCTCCAATTTTTGGTTTTGGTTTGGTGAAAAATCTTTCTTTTTAGTACTATAAAAATGATTTTTCGTCACCTCTTCACACCGAAAATTGATGATTTAGGAGCGAGTTTAGTTAGGTTTAGGTACATTTTTTCTGCATAACATACCAATTTTGAAAAGAGCTGACTTTCTTGCCGGCTCTTCTCAGCAGAATCTACTTTCCGAACCAGTGTTAGAATCACGACGTGTCATAAGAGCCACAGGTTGGCCTACGTGAAATAAATTTGAATTTGAAAGAAATGGATATTATTATTTTATAAGTTGTTATGGCTATTTTTAACTGACTCAAAAAAAAGGAGCAGGTTATCAATTCGACGTTTTTTTTTGTGCCGATGTTACTCCATAACAAGGAGTGAGCAGGAGCGTGATGACGTCACAAGACCCGACTTTGCTCACGGCGACGTGAGCCTGTAGATAGTCCATAGAGCCTTTTTAACATACATACTTAACAAGATCGCGCCATAAAAGGTAAAAAAAAATGTATACTTTGTTTATAATAATTATTTTACTTTACAACATTACTTGGATTTTTCCGTTTTTGTTCAAGTATAAAAAATTATTATAAACAAAGTATAAATATTTTTTTAACTTTTATGGCGCGATCTTGTTAAATATTTATGTAAAAAAGGCTCTACGAAGCAAAAATTTTTTACGACAATTATTTAAACATTTTTTTCACTTACAATTAAGACGGAAGTTCGAGAAAATTTTGTTAGTTAACAATTGTTTAACTTGTTGAAAAATTAACTTTAAGTAAAATTTCCAACGAGAATAAATTATTTATAGTGTTCAAAACACACCATAATTTTTTCAAATTTTAAAAAAATATTCAATACCTTAAATAAATTAATTAATGTGCCGTACTCGCTTTTGACGCCGCGCGCGCAACCTAAAAATGTCGCGCGCAGACCTATTTTCAGCGTTAAATTAAAATTATAAATAATGGAGATAGAGTTCCGTGAGTTCGGAGTTTTTTATTGAAAATTTCCTCTTCTTTTAGAATCTTTTTTTGAAATTTCTTAAATATTAATAGTTTATGAAATATTGGCAAAAAACGAAATGCCATTTTTTTTCATCTTTAATTGTTTATAACTTTTGCAATTTTTTATGTGCTAATACACGCTTTTGGAACATTTTTCTAGGCATCATTCCGGATCCAATGAGCTATCGCACATAATTTTAAGACCAGTATCTCTATTTTGTACCATTTTGAACTTGTCAACTAGACTATTAGAGCCACTTTATGAGCAAGTGTGTTAAAAAAAAGTTTTTAGTTTCTACACATTATGTTGACATTGGGCGTGTTTTTATGCTCGCTCGACTTCAGAATGAGGCATTAGAATTGAAAAGTTGGATCCAGAAATTATTGGGGAACCATCTCGAGAATTTTTTCTAGCAAGTGAAATAAAAATTATCCAAATCGGTTCAGAAATCTCGAAGAAACCGTTGTACATACAACACACGGTGTTTTAGGATCCCTAAAAAGTGTCATGCTCTTTTTATTTATTGTATTGTATTCATTCATAATACACGAATTTATCTATCTATATAAATAAAAATGAATGTTGGTAAGCGCATAACTTATAAATGGATGGACCAATTCGGTTAATTTATTTTTTTGTATGTTCCTTAAGTTCCACGGAAGGTTTTAATACAAAAAAAAAAAAAAACAAAAAACTAAATTCACGCGGACGAAGTCGCGGGCATCAGCTAGTCTATATAAATAAAAATGAATGTTGGTAAGCGCATAACTCAAAAATGGATGGACCAATTCGGTTAATTTATTTTTTTGTATGTTCCTAAGTTCCACGGAAGGTTTTAATACAAAAAAAAAACAAAAAACTAAATTCACGCGGACGAAGTCGCGGGCATCAGCTAGTCTTGAATAAAAACAGTATGTCACTTTTTAGGGATCCTAAAATACCGTGCATAAGTTAAAAAAATAAGTGCTGAATTGAGAGCCACTTGCTTTTTGGAAGTCGGTTAAAAAGGCTTTGGTAACAAAGTAATCAATGAAGCCTTTGCCAAAAAACAATTGTTTTTAAACATTATAGAGCTTCATAATTTTTTATACTTTTTCAAAATAAAGATGTTATTTTTTGGTTGTTTGAAGCAGATACATATTTTATTTTCAGTGAAGGAAATGAATATTAGTTAATATAAGCTGTTATGGCAATTTTATGTTGTTTTTGTTTAAATTTTCCCAAAATAAACTAATTCGGAGAAACAAATTATGCTTAAGGGCCCTTAATTAAACTATCGAAATAGCTCATTAATTATCTGGAAGCTAAGTCGCTACAATTAGTGGTTGTATAAATAAATTAATGTTGAGGTACACATTTATGTTTATTATTTAGCATCGTAGAAGTCATGTAGTAATATATTATTTGTGAAGTCGCTTCGCTCGCGCACGCTAAACTATACCCAATGATTCAAGCATTAAGGTACATTATCGCGAAAACGCAGTTTAGATTTCAAAAACTCTGTTTCAATATCGATGTTCTTCGTGATATTTTTTTTGGATATTTAGGATAAGTGTGTAAATGTGACTACCTACTATGTTAAAAAAAAGAAATTGGATAGAGAAATTTTTCATTCCGAGTTATAAACAATTTTCAGTTGAAGTAAGATAAATAGATTTTGGTATGGATTTTTTTTTGGATTTTCTTACACGTTATGCTAAATTACATTTTAAGGACATTTGAAAATAAAAAATTGACTGAGCAATTTTCTGGTCGAAATTACGGACAAAAAAAGGAAACCTCTTTAAAAAATGACAGTTCCGTTTGAAAAAAGTTTTGGATTTTTATCAAGTACCTCTTATTAAGGCTAATAATTAGTTTGGTAAAAAAAAATTGGACGGAGAAATTATTCTTTTCAAAATATTAAGCTATTTGTACTTTTAGGTATAAATACCCAACTTCCGCATGGATTTTTTTTTGGATATTTTTGTGTAAATTTTGGGTCATCCCATACTACAACCCTGCCAAGTTTCATCGACTGAGGATTTGATGCGGGGGTCTCCATACAACAAACCGCCCCATTGCCTAGTCTATATGTATTATTATTAAAAGTGAATCTATAATTCAAGTAAAATTGATGTCCCGTAGCCATTTCTCGCTCATCATCTGCCTGCACTGGAAACCGCGCATGAAGTATTCCAGTCTTTATTTTTTTCACACATAAATAAACTTTCATCTTCTATAATATAATAAAACTGTAACAGGTCCAATTCTGTACATTGAAGATATTTTGAAAATTTTTGTTTGAGGGCACTCTATAATCGATACTGAAGCCAAAACAATTTTTTTTTAATTTTTTGTCTGTCTGTCTGTCTGTCTGTCTGTATCTTGGCCGCGCATCACGCCGAAACTACTGGACTGATTTAAATGAAACTTGGCATGATTTAAGTTCATACTACGAGGTATAATATAGAATACTTTTTATCTCGAAATTCAGCACGGTTCCCTTGGGAGAGGGGATGAAAGTCAAAATGTGTTTTAGCTGTAATTCATTAAGGCGTATTCCGATTTCATTCATTCTTTTTTTCTTAGAAAGCAAGTACTTTAGAGATTGTCCTGTAATTCTTTCAAGGTCGTCAATTTAGTAGTTCAGAAATTATAGACATCACAATCTTCAGTATAAGGTCCAAATAACTTGAACCCCGGAATCTACAGGATACTTTGAATGTACGGCTCATCTTAAGCTGGCATGTGTTCTTTATCGTATATAGCCATCGTGGATAGCCCTATTTTGTCAAAGTCAAACTACTCCAAAGGCGTCAGATTTTGCCAAACGATCATTATACCTACATACTACATAGAAGGTATGGATGTAATACATCGTATGGACGTAATGTTACAGTGTTTTCCTATGCAATTTAATATTCTAATCATACTAATATTATAAATGCGAAAGTGTGTTTGTTTGTTGGTTTGTCCTTCAATCACGCCAGAACAGAGCCATGGATCGACGTGATTTTTTGCATGGGTAGGTACTATAGTTGAGGACCTGTAGAGTGACATAGGCTACTTTTTATCCCGGGAGGAATTTTAAAAACTTAATCCACGCGGACAAAGTCGCGGGCATCAGCTAGTGTTTTCATAAAACTTTTCTCAAAACTGTTGGAACATAGTTCCTTATCGCGCGATGCGAAAGGGGGCTAGACGGAAAAAATTAAGACTAAATTGAACCGACACTTTTTTGAATGTGAATTTGGCATTGTGTTCAATATTTTCACACTACAATATTAGATCTCCGTAGCTTGGTGGTTTCTACAGTCGCATAAAGGTCGATGGTTCGAATCCCAGTTCGACAGACTGAATTTTCTATTTTCAATTTTATTTTAAATAATTTCTACATGTGGAATTTTTCCCTAATTTTTTTATTTTTATTATGTATTAATTTAGTATTAAAAGGAACTTCGCTCCAACCGAGTGTTCCACGACACTCACGCATTTTTTTTTTTGTTAACAATTTAGTCAATATTGCACATAACATAAATCATTCGGTTTCAAAAGCAAGAAAGAAGTTTGCGGTAGGTACCTATAGATGCATCGCATGCAATATTCTAGACTTGTTATAAATAAATAAGTCTTATCGAATCTAAGATTATAGATAAGTATAGCCATCTTACAAAACGCTGGCTTACATCCAAATACTGCCGTTTCATTTCTGAATTGGCAAGAGCTTGTTGAGAACATTGCTTAACTTTGCACGAACAAATGTTTCTAATTTAAAGCCTTTCCGACCTGTAATAGAAAACTTCAAATAGAATAGAAGCCATGTAACTGGAAACATCAATTCTGAATTTATCGATTTATGCAAAATCAAACATTTTTATTTTATATTTATTTTTATCTGGCCAAATGTAAATTGGCAGATTTCACACACCTTTGAAAACATTATGGACAATTTTCAGAGACGCAGGCTTTCTCACGATTTAAATATTCCTTTACCGTTAATAGAAAGTGATATAAATCGTACCTACATAACTCCGAAAGATTTAGAATCTGGGCTTTGAACCCAGGTCCCCTGAAAATGAGGCTGAAGTCTTTAACCACTATGCCATTACCTCTTATTGGAACTATGTACCGTACCTAATGGAAAAAATGTTTCTACGGAAACAAATTAAATCATAATTGATTAATTCTTGTAATTTAATTTGCGTAGTTTCGCTGAATTATTAAAAACGTTAACAACATTAGAATTATGTTTTCAACCAATGTGTTCAAAATTCAAAATTCAATATTCAAAATTATTTATTTCACGTAGGCCAACCTGTGGTTCTTATGACAAGTCATGATTCTACCACCGGTTCGGAAAGCGGATTCTGCTGAGAAGAGCCGGCAAGAAACTCAGCAGTTGCTCTTTTCAAAAAGTTCTGGTTTTATACTTTGTTCCATCCAATATTGATACAACGAGCGATTGCTTGATAGGTCGGCGACACAACTCATTAACATTAATTACATCCAGTTATTCGATCTCGAAGCAGATAGCCTAGTGGTTAGAAATGTGGTCTCCTATTCGGAGGGTCGCAGGTTCGATCCCGGGTACGCACCTCTGACTTTTCGGAGTCAAGTGCGTTTAATCAATTAAATATCACTTGCTTCAACGGTGAAGGAAAACATCGTGAGGAAACCTGCACACCTGAGAGTTCTTCATAATGTTGTTGAAGGTGTGTGAAATCCGCCAATTCGCATTGAGCCAGCGTTGTGGACTATGGCCTAGAACCCTTCTCTGAGAGAAGACCTGCGCTCATTAGTGAGTCGTTGATGGGTTGCTGATGATGATGATGATTCGATCTCGGATCCTGATCGTCAACATTTTTTAAAATTCAAACCCTAAGGGGGTAAAATAGGGGTTTGAAAAATCTAACTTAACGTGACCGAAGCCGCGGGCAATATGTAGTTACTGCAAATAAGACTTCTGTGGCCTTCCTTCCTTCTGTGGCCTTGTAAGTAGGAAACCCTGGTTTCTAAAAACAGTCTAACATTCTCCTTTTCTAATAAAGTCTTTGTATTAAAATCCATTGATATTTAAATATTATTAAAATCAAAGCATTGGCATCTATAGCTTTGAACTTCAATTTAAATTAATATAGGATCGGAACCTACAATAATTTTCAGTAAAACATTTCGTTTTATGGATGAAAAGAAATTAACGAATGATATTATAAAGGTTTCTAGGAATTTATTATGTTCGAAATTCTGAAGAAACTAGAGCATTATTATCTGTATTATTACAATAATATCAACTATTTTAATTGCTTTTTACTTTTATAGTTTAAGCATACATTTTTTCACCACCTATCGCAATATTACAACTGGGTATGTTTGTCCTCTCAGAAAAAGAAGGTTTTAGTTCGACCATCCGACAACACACCATTAGAAAAACATTATGGAGGACACTCAGACATGTAGTTTCCCTTACGATGAAATGTAAATGAAATGAATGAAATCACTCACGATGTTTTCCTTCACCGTTAAGCCGTTAAGCGTGCCTAGGGTCGAATACTGGAATATAGGAGTAATGCTATCAAATGGGGAAGCATGGAGAGCAGTGGTCTCTTATTGCGAAACCGTTATGGTACAGAAAGAGACCGCTGAGCGGGCCGCGAGCGAGCCGATCCGGCTCGGAGACGTGGGCGTCGGAGTGGTAGAGAGCACCGCCCCGAGCCGTGCGTCTAATAGCCCCTGGGGAAGGGACCACAGGGTACCACGTACGGTTAGAGTGGGGGCTCTAGTCGTGCACTTGACAATACGACCCTGGGAAAGTGGCGGCTTGATGTGGCCAACAAGCAGCCATACCTTGTTAGAGGTTTGAGTAAAGAGGGGACTTCTCCAGTTGTCCGGGATGAGCCCAATTGGCGTCACATAAGGGGGGCACCGATGCGTTCGTAAGAGATCTCGGAGCCTTCCCAACATGTGCTAGGTCGGCCACCGGGGGGGTTTTAGTAGGTAAAAATCCTACATAACGCGATTTTCCCCCCAAAATCGGATATCTCAAGGAGATTTCCCCCCCGGTAAAAAAAAAAAAACAAAGAGTCGAATACTGGACCGCCCGAATAGGGGGCCAAAGTCTTAAGCACTGTGCTATCACTGCTCCCTATATTAGTTGTACGCCTTAGCAATTTTTTTAAGAGGCTAGATAGAATCTATTCGTGAAAATTTTGAAGGCAATTATAATAATATACAAAAACTACTGAACGGATTTTGATGAAACTTTACAATGTAATAGCTTATAGATGCATCAGAATAGCACATAGACCATATTTTATCCCAGAAAATTAAAGAATAATCGAATCAAAAACCCTTAATTGGGCGGGCATTAGCTAGTTTATAATAAGTATAATGTATTATGATGAAACCGTTATTGGATCTGAAGAGCATAAATTATGCTTGAAATCCTGCACATATCATGTAATTTTTAATGCCAACTTGCAGCTATCATTTCAGGCAGTTGCTCCGAGACGATATTACCGGTTGGCAACTTGCCACGCTGTAGTCTGACTAACGTTTGTGTTGCATCTATATCTTACACTACAGTGAGTTATTGTGACGTCAGTGAGTTGGCCTCTAATGCCGGCTGAGGAATGATAGTAAACTTGGATGCATATTGAGTTCGCTTAGTTTGATATGTCTAATGTCGTTTGCAGCATGTGTATCAAGCAGTGATAGCCTAGTGGTTAGGACTGTCACCTATTCGGGTGGTCGCAGGTTCGATCCCGGGTACGCTTACCGTACCCGGGTAACTCTGCCTTTTCGGAGTCAAGTGCGTTTAAGCAATTAAATATCACTTGCTTCAACGGTGAAGGAAAACATCGTGAGGAAACCTGCACACCTGAGAGTTCTTCATGATTTTCTTTAAGGTGTGTGAAGTCCGCCAATTCGCATTGGGCCAGCGTGGTGGACTATAGAATAGAATAGAATAGAATAGAAATATTTTTTATTCAAATAAACTTTTACAAGTGCTTTTGAATAGTCAATGAATCTACCACTGGTTCGGAATGCCTTTCCTGCCGAGAAGAACCAGCAAGAAACTCGGCGGTTGCTCTTTTCAAAACAGATTTACAATACAGTAAATACTATGCTATATATGCAGTGTTTCCACAATGAGGAAAGTTCCAAAAATGCATACAGACTAACTTCTATCTTAAGATGGGCAGACACAAAGTAGCCCCATTCCCGCCGGTGGCACCCGTTCACGAGCTATGACCTATAACCCTTCTCTGAGAGGAGACCTGCGCTCAGTAGTGAGCCGTTGATGGGTTGCTAATGATGATGATGATGAATGTCGTTTGCCTTTGTGGTGGTTGAAAATAGGTAAAAATATCTTCACGACCGTATTTCGGTCAGATCTCAGTGTTGGTGGTATCAAGCCAACTACGCAGGACTGGGAGTAGTGTACTATGTACGTACCTATGCAGAGGCCTACCTACCTGATGAGGACCTGCCTATGCAGAGGCTACCGAGCTAAAGCACTTTAACCTGGGCGAGAGCTGGAGAAAGGAATGGAGTGAATCTGGTGGACCAGTGGCCTATGTACCCGACCCGACAGTCAAACCTAAAGGTTTCCAGCTTCCCCACAACTTGTGGTGTCGGTTGAACCGGCTGAGAACAGGACACGGACGCTGCAACTACCTCCTGCACAAATGGGGCTGGAAACCCTCTCCAATGTGTGAGTGCGGTAAGGAAGAGCAGACGATGGAGCACATCATCCAGCGCTGCCCTACTCACGCCTACCAGGGTTCAGGGGTTAGGGATCTTTTTGACCTCCCTGACCCGGCTGTCACGTGGTTGGGAAAACTGGATGTCAAGGTATAATTTATCTATTTTGTAGGTACCACTTTTTGACATAATATTTTAAATCTAATATTATAAAAACGCTTACGTATATAACGCCATACGATTAAAAAAAAAAAACTATGTACGTGAGGGTGTCGTGTGATGCGGGTTGTTACGTTCCCTCAAATATGGTTGAGCGAAGCAACGGCTGGGTCATGCGGCATGCTCGTGAACGGGTGCCACCGGCGGCGATGGGCAGCTTTCTGTCTGCCCGTCTTAACATGTATTGAATTGAAAGTAGGTATGCTTTTGTGGAACTTACCCTCATTGTGGAAACATTGTATACATAGCATAGTATCTATTGTATGTAAACATCTTTTGAAAAGAGCAACCGGCGAGTTTCTTGCTGGTTCTTCTCGGCAGGAACGGCATTCCGAACCAGTGGTAGACTCATCGACGATTCAAAAGCACTTGTAAAAAAGTTTATTTGAATAAAAAATATTTCCATTCTATTCTAGGGACTCGTCCGTAACGGTAGGAAGATTTTCCCCGGACTAGTGTTGCGCCCAGGCACTAGTAGTACCTCGGATAAGTACTCGTATTGCACTATCGTGATGCGGGATCTGGGTCCGGGAGAAGAGCAGTAATAGCCTAGTGGTTAGGACTGCGGTCTCCTATTCGGGGGTCGCAGGTTCGATCTCGGGCACGCACTTCTGACTTTTCAGAGTTATGGGCGTTTAAACGTTTTAATATCACTTGCTTCATCGGTGAAGGAAAACATCGTGAGGAAACCTGCATGCCTGAGAGTTCATCATAATGTTCTCAAAGGTGTCTGAAGTCTACCAATTCGCATTGGGCCATTGTGGTGGACTATGGCATATAACCATTCTCTGAGGGGAGAAAAGGGAGAATACCTGCGCTCAGTACACTAGCGGCACGCTATGATGGCCGGTTTGACGTTTGTCCGCTCATGAAGTTCCGTATTAATTGATAACGACTTTGAAGGAAATAATTGTATTACTTTATTGACGATAGTGATGTGCAGAGATTCATAAATTTTATCGAATGTAGTTTTAGGTTTAGGACTCAAAATTTATTTATTAAATTGATTTCTAAAATGTATACAAGTGTAGAAAAATCAGTTTGCACCATTTAAGGGGTGAATGTACTTGTGAATATGAACAATTTTCACTATGTGGACAAACCTCTGAAATCGCAAAAAAATATCAGCTGTTTCATACAAAAGGTAAAATTTTTATTTTTATATGATATATACCACAACTCGGCATTTGGTTTTCTAAATTGAAAATTTTTAAAAATGGAATCTAATACGATCGTCACATAGGATCGCTGGCTAGCACAACTACTACCTCCGGCAAACTCGCGTCAATGCTCAATGCAAAACAAAGCAGTTTCGAATTGACGTTGCTTCGAAAAGTATAAACTGTCAGTGCAATGCGATTGTGATATAGTTTTGACCTGGCTTTGGATTTCAAATATTGATACTGCATTACTGTTGACCCTTGCTCGTTAATTTGGACTCTGTTCAAGCCCTTTGTTGTGGATTTCGTCGATATGACCGAACGTACGCAGAGAACTGTTCTAAATAGTCAGACACGTGAGTTCGTAATACGCCTTCGTAACTATTTCGATCGTGAAGCTCAAAATGGAGGGCCAATTTTACCTATAACGTCAGTGGTTGAACGCGTAGCTGATGCGCTTAATATTGGACAACGAACTGTTAGACGGATAACTAAAAAAAAATATGGCGAGACTGGCACAGAAGAAAATAAACTTCACACACCAAAAAAGAGAAAACGAGCAAAACCAGTCGTAGGCATCGATAGCTTTGATGCCGATGCTATCCGAAGACATGTTTACGGCTACTATTTACAGAAGGAGTATCCAACAAGAAAAAAGTTGGTGCATTCACTGAAGGAAGCTGGATTATTCTTCGGTGGGGAAAGTTCTTTAACGAAGATTTTGAAGACCATTGGATTTCGATACAAAAAATGTAACAAACGCAAAATATTGATGGAAAGATTTGATATAGCGATGGCAAGGTATACTTTTTTACGGCAAGTGAAAGAAATCAAAAATTGGCAAAATGTTGTGTTCTTGGATGAAACATGGCTTAATGCTAACCATACTGTAGGCCGTTCTTGGAACGATGACACAGCAGCATCTACTTCCAAAGTTCCTGTAGGAAAAGGATCGCGACTTATAATTTGTCACGCCGGAACCATCAACGGGTTTGTCGAAGGTTCTCTCATGGCTTTTGCGTCAAAAACCACTGGAGACTATCATGAAGACATGAATGGAGAAAAGTTTACTGAATGGTTTACCTCAATGTTGTGTAGCCTCCCTGAACCATCTATTATAATTATGGACAACGCCCCATACCACTCGATGCAAATTGACAAGCCACCTGCCCAATCCCAAAAGAAAGCTGATATCGTCGCATGGCTTCGTAAAAATGGCGTAGATGCAAACATGAATATGTTAAAAGCGGAATTAGTACGTCTTTTAAAAGAAAACAAACCAACCAAGATCCGATACGTCATTGACGAAATAGCATTAGAACATGGGCACAGAGTTATACGGTTACCGCCTTACCATTGTGAGTATAATGCGATTGAGTTGGTGTGGGCTCAAATTAAGGGATATGCTGCAAGACACAATACAGAACCCCCATTTACCACAAAAAAAATGCTAAAATTATTAGAAGAAGCTTGTGAACATGTGACTAAAGGAGACTGGGAAAAGGTTGTGAATAGAACTGTTAAATTAATAAGGGAAGATTATGAAAGAGATGTGAAAATAGATAATATTATAGAAAACGAACATATAATTATTAATGTAGGTGATGATAGCAGTGACGACAGTGAAAATAGTAGTATGGACGAATCTGATTAATTATGGCCTTTTGTGGCACCTTTTTTGGTATTTTTTGTATTCATATGTTTCTTGTGTGCATATAAAGTATGTATATTCATTTTCATTCAAATATTCAGTTCGTTCAAATAAATTAAATAAACATATACATTTTTGTTTTATTAAACCTATTTAATCAGGTACAAAAACAAAACTTAATTGTTTTTTGTTCGAGAATAAATTGACATTCCACATCACTATTGTAATGTGTCAAACCGGCCATCATAGCGTGCCGCTAGTGTAGTGAGCCGTTGAAGGGTTGCTGATGATGATGATGATGACATGACTATTGAGACTTTCCTGCTACACTAGCGGCACGCTATGATGGCCGGTTTGACACATTACAATAGTGATGTGGAATGTCAATTTATTCTCGAACAAAAAACAATTAAGTTTTGTTTTTGTACCTGATTAAATAGGTTTAATAAAACAAAAATGTATATGTTTATTTAATTTATTTGAACGAACTGAATATTTGAATGAAAATGAATATACATACTTTATATGCACACAAGAAACATATGAATACAAAAGATACCAAAAAAGGTGCCACAAAAGGCCATAATTAATCAGATTCGTCCATACTACTATTTTCACTGTCGTCACTGCTATCATCACCTACATTAATAATTATATGTTCGTTTTCTATAATATTATCTATTTTCACATCTCTTTCATAATCTTCCCTTATTAATTTAACAGTTCTATTCACAACCTTTTCCCAGTCTCCTTTAGTCACATGTTCACAAGCTTCTTCTAATAATTTTAGCATTTTTTTTTGTGGTAAATGGGGGTTCTGTATTGTGTCTTGCAGCATATCCCTTAATTTGAGCCCACACCAACTCAATCGCATTATACTCACAATGGTAAGGCGGTAACCGTATAACTCTGTGCCCATGTTCTAATGCTATTTCGTCAATGACGTATCGGATCTTGGTTGGTTTGTTTTCTTTTAAAAGACGTACTAATTCCGCTTTTAACATATTCATGTTTGCATCTACGCCATTTTTACGAAGCCATGCGACGATATCAGCTTTCTTTTGGGATTGGGCAGGTGGCTTGTCAATTTGCATCGAGTGGTATGGGGCGTTGTCCATAATTATAATAGATGGTTCCGGGAGGCTACACAACATTGAGGTAAACCATTCAGTAAACTTTTCTCCATTCATGTCTTCATGATAGTCTCCAGTGGTTTTTGACGCAAAAGCCATGAGAGAACCTTCGACAAACCCGTTGATGGTTCCGGCGTGACAAATTATAAGTCGCGATCCTTTTCCTACAGGAACTTTGGAAGTAGATGCTGCTGTGTCATCGTTCCAAGAACGGCCTACAGTATGGTTAGCATTAAGCCATGTTTCATCCAAGAACACAACATTTTGCCAATTTTTGATTTCTTTCACTTGCCGTAAAAAAGTATACCTTGCCATCGCTATATCAAATCTTTCCATCAATATTTTGCGTTTGTTACATTTTTTGTATCGAAATCCAATGGTCTTCAAAATCTTCGTTAAAGAACTTTCCCCACCGAAGAATAATCCAGCTTCCTTCAGTGAATGCACCAACTTTTTTCTTGTTGGATACTCCTTCTGTAAATAGTAGCCGTAAACATGTCTTCGGATAGCATCGGCATCAAAGCTATCGATGCCTACGACTGGTTTTGCTCGTTTTCTCTTTTTTGGTGTGTGAAGTTTATTTTCTTCTGTGCCAGTCTCGCCATATTTTTTTTTAGTTATCCGTCTAACAGTTCGTTGTCCAATATTAAGCGCATCAGCTACGCGTTCAACCACTGACGTTATAGGTAAAATTGGCCCTCCATTTTGAGCTTCACGATCGAAATAGTTACGAAGGCGTATTACGAACTCACGTGTCTGACTATTTAGAACAGTTCTCTGCGTACGTTCGGTCATATCGACGAAATCCACAACAAAGGGCTTGAACAGAGTCCAAATTAACGAGCAAGGGTCAACAGTAATGCAGTATCAATATTTGAAATCCAAAGCCAGGTCAAAACTATATCACAATCGCATTGCACTGACAGTTTATACTTTTCGAAGCAACGTCAATTCGAAACTGCTTTGTTTTGCATTGAGCATTGACGCGAGTTTGCCGGAGGTAGTAGTTGTGCTAGCCAGCGATCCTATGTGACGATCGTATTAGATTCCATTTTTAAAAATTTTCAATTTAGAAAACCAAATGCCGAGTTGTGGTATATATCATATAAAAATAAAAATTTTACCTTTTGTATGAAACAGCTGATATTTTTTTGCGATTTCAGAGGTTTGTCCACATAGTGAAAATTGTTCATATTCACAAGTACATTCACCCCTTAAATGGTGCAAACTGATTTTTCTACACTTGTATACATTTTAGAAATCAATTTAATAAATAAATTTTGAGTCCTAAACCTAAAACTACATTCGATAAAATTTATGAATCTCTGCACATCACTATCGTCAATAAAGTAATACAATTATTTCCTTCAAAGTCGTTATCAATTAATACGGAACTTCATGAGCGGACAAACGTCAAACCGGCCATCATAGCGTGCCGCTAGTGTAATGTTATTAATGCGAAAGTAAGTGCAAAGTCTGTTTCTTTGTTTTGTTAAGTCTCAAAGGCGTGTAAAGTCTGCTAATCCGGACATGGCCAGCTTGGTGGACTGTGGCCTTTAAACCTATCTCATTCGTAGAAGAGATCGGTGCTATTTAAAAAAATGTCTTGGTCTAACAAAATGAATGTAACGGGCTATAGCTGCTATCACTCTCTCAGATTGCGAGATTCCATTAAAAGCATACTGTATCAATAACACAAGATATCCCTTGACATAGATTCCAAACTGAATCTCGCAAATGAATTGGTACACAAATTGCAAAGCTGATGGTATTGCAACTACTCTTTAGAATTACTCCATTTCAATAGGAAGTTTTTTTGCAAACATTTTGATGCGTATGTTTTTATAAGTTTTGTATATTAGGTGTATCACGTAGGAAACTTTTCCTTTATATCCTCTCCCATTGCCTGGTAGCAGCTCTCTTATATATAGATAAGCGTTTCTGTGTCCATCTTTTTTCTTCTTTTCTATAATAAACGTTGTTTGGTACAAAATAAAAAAAAACGTGTGGCACTCAGGGACTGTCGCGGTAAAGCTATTGCATAGCATTTTCTAGTCGCACGCACACAAACACCGTGCCGAAGTCTGCCAAATTGAAACGACGTTAGACTATGCACGGCTTTCAACGCCGCACCGCTGTGCCGGTCGGAGTGGGGGGTGTTAGGTTTATTTTCGTTACGGAATTTCTTGATTCGGTCGCCGCGCTCAAAGCCCGCGATAAAAGCTATGCAATAGCTTAAAAATAATTGACAGTTAATTGTTCTGGTAAAGTAACGTTGAGTCAAACCTGTAAATGGATGGATGGGTAAACAGATGTCAAAAGGAATTAAAATACAAAATTTTGTAATATACTTAACTATACTTTAATAAAGATAATGATTTCAACCATAATATAAATATAATCGCCAAGGTTCAAAGAAGTTTTTTTAAAATGTACATCATTTTATTAATAATCTTAAATGATAAAATTTAAATAAAAATAAATTGTGGCTCTTTAATCTTTTGACTCTTATCCACGAGAAATAATAATAAATTTATAAATATTACGTTTCTTTTACACTTTTTAAATTAAAATTATACATAATATTATTACTAAATACTTAGATATTCTACTATAACTACCTAATACTTATTACTCGTCGTAGTATGTAGTCCAAAATAATAACGGCTTGAATTTAAACGCTCACACTTACTACCAAAACATTTAAAATCCATAGTATCTAAATGCCAACAAAATTTCATTTATGCGGTAGGTATCTTACAAATCCAACTATTAATTTACATTTTTATTTTTTTGCTGTAAAATTACTACAGTTTATTTACTTTAAAGTTACTTTCAGAACAGATTATTAACGTTTAGATAATGATTGTTCATCGAGATCAAACAGAAATGAGATCCGTAGGAATACCAAAGTTACCGACATAGCTCAACGAGTTGCGATGAAGTTGAAGTGGAAATGGGCGGGCCCATAGTTCAAAGAACTGATGGTCGTTTGGGTTCGCAGGTGCTGGAGTGGCGACCCCGCATCGGGGAACACAATGTTGGCAGACCCCCCCACTAGGTGGACCGACGACATTAGACAAGTTGCCTCTGGATACATGCGCAAGACCGAGACTGTAAAATATTTGGTGAGCATTCAATTCAATCATTCGTCGATTTAGGAAAGTAAAAGGAATATTATAATATTTATCTTGGTAGTGGTACCTACTAGGCTTTGATTATATAAAAATCAAAGCTACTAGGCTTCAAAAAAAATATTTTGGTGAGCGTTTAAACTGTAGCCAATAATGTAAGTGAACATAATTTTTTTTTAATTTCAATCTCCAATGAAGAATTTTTATGGCCTTTTAATTAATTTTATTTACACTTTAGGCCACCTAACTGTATAAATATTTGATTTTTTTTTATTTTAACAATAAATAAAATTATGAAATTAATCGCAGTTGAACACTCATTTTTTGAAGCTTTAAACTTTACAAATGCTTTATAAAATGCTCTTACAGAATTCAGAATTCTTATAATACTGGTATAGATAGATTCTAATTAATATTGTAATATTAAATACCTAAAATGTACAAGTACGCACACTTATTATCTGAATTAGTAATACAATTTTTTACGTTATCCAAGTTTTATTTTCAACATTTTACAAAATCAGAATTTCCTTTAATTTCACTTTTTGAAATAAAAGAATAAAAGCTGTAAATAAGAACTATTTCTTTAATAATAAACAACTTACTCTTTATTTTTATTATCTACTTTTCTTGTACAGGTATTTTAGAGTTTCTCCATGTTAATAAATTATTCTACTTTTACTAACTTATTAACAACTTTAAATGTGTAAAATATGAGTTGGAATACTGGCTTTTAATTTAATAAAGCTATAAAATTTAATTTTCATATGCAAATTTTTACTGAACTGAAGTAAGAAAATATATTATAAGGTTTACATGCAACGGAAAAATAATAAAATAATATATTTTTTTAATTCATTCTGAATAGTTATAATAATAATTAATTTACTACAATTTATTTTCTCTGTAAAGTTTTTTAAAAATTTTAAAAGAAAATTAAATTGATCACAAATAAATTTATTTGAAATAAGAATAGCTTGATAACACCATCAAGAAGAGGTATTTAAAAATAAATCACTAGACGATGACTAGAAGTTCCATTCACTGTCAAACTAATATTTTCTGCCTTTGAGACTCCAACGCGCCGGCTGTAGATTTGATCACTTCAGTAATTCCTGTTGAAAACACGTACTCCATAAAAATTTGGAAAATGCATTTTTCACATAATTATTTTGTGAGCTCCTATTGCATTCAATTCATACATTTCCGGTAAAATTAAATGAATATGAAATATTCTTTACGAGATGATCCCCGCGAAAAATTGTCTCTATTCAAATTCATAAGTCGGATTTGGTTTTAATTATAATTTTTTCATTATAATTATAAATTAATTACTTTTTATTTTCGATTGTATTAATTGTCTTTGTTTTCGTAATTTTAATTCATAAATACATTCAGCAGCATAAAAGCTGCATCAATCAATGCTACAGCCTCAATTGTGATGACTGGCTTTTGTCATTACGTTACGTTCGTAGCGAAGCAACGGCTGGGTCAACGTCATGCTCGTGAACGGGTGCCACCGGCGGGAATGGGAATATTTTCTGTCTGCCCAACATTTATTGAATTACATTCTTGGAACTTCCCCTCATTGTGGAAACACTGCATACATAGCATAGTATCTATCGTATTGTAAACTTGTTTTGAAAAGAGCAACCGCCGAGTTTCTTGTCGGCAGGAAGGGCATTCCGAACCAGTGGTAGACTCATTCACGATTCAAAAGCACCTGTAAAAAAGTTTATTTCAATAAAAAATATTTCTATTCTATTCTATTCTATTCTATTCTATTCTATTCTATTCTATTCTATTCTATTCTATTCTATTCTATTAATCAGAGGCGATTGCAATCGTCACAATGTATCAATCATTTGTAGAGAATAGCACAGTAGATTATAATGGGGCTGACATGTACCAAGGTCACATGTCAACCCTATTCAGGGGCTTTATAATGAACAAGAAATGGTAAGTATATTTTGGTACCTGCATTACGTGTTCCGTGGTGTAACGAAGGGGGTCGTCCCCACCACCATGCTTGAGCACTGCTTGTGAGCTTGGCCGGCTATCGGCACGAGCACCATTTGTTCTAAGTCCCCCTGTCGTGAGAACGCGCGGTTATGAGAATAAACGATGGGATAAAGCATTTTATACGGAGGATTACATTTTATAGTGCTACTTCATATTTATTTTGAAATAAAGAGTGCAGCTAAACTTTACGTGACCTACTCGTATCTCTAGCCTCTTTTGTGTTTACCCGACTAGGGAAAAGCCAAATAGAGGGTTATGGTTTTATGTATGTGTGTGTTAGTTAAAGGTCATAGGTCATTAGAGCCACCCGGCACCCAACCAGCACCGTCTCGCCTCAAGTGGTTAGTATTTTGACGTGATAACGTCTTATAAATCGATGAACACCGGCTGCACTCACGAAAAAGTGTCACGTTCCGCCTAAGCCCGAGCGTGCTTGCGAGAGCACGGAACAAGCGATAGAGAGGCACGATCGGCCCAAGCGTTGGCTTGTGACCGCCGCCACCCGGCGCCCGCCAGTCATCGCGTCCGCGCTGTGGTTAGCGGATGTGTCGCGAGCTAGTTCGAGCAGCACGCTGTTCATCTTTATGACGTTATCACGTAAAACTATCGTCCGTAAGCCGACTTTACAGACAACCAATATTTTTTGTATGGAGTACAATGGGTATACGCTCACTACATCAACTCCGGAGCGACAACCACTGTTTTGTGTTCAATAAAGAATATTTAGATAAATAACCACTCGACTCGAGGCGAGGCTGTGCTGGTCGGGAGCCGGGTAACTCTAATGAGCTATGACCTTAATCCACCACAGCGCCTTAACTACTGAGCCGATTTTAGGTGTCAATCGATTCGTTGTTATGGTTCGGGGTGACTAAGGTAAGGCGCGTACATATAACTTTTACATCGACTAAACTGTTTAGTCGAGTTGTGTACTTTTCGTGAATTCCACACAATTAAACTATAATCAAAAGCAAATAGGCCTGGCCTAGCGCAAATATACAACTTTTAGTTGAACAACTATTTAGTTGTGTTTCATAAGTTTATAGGAATGTACTGCGATCATAGAATGTGCGCAAACTATCAACACGATAGTTGCTCGACAAAAAATCAAAAAGCCGTATCGATTTGCTTTTGATTATAGTTTAACTGTGTGGAATTCACGAAAAGTACACAACTCGACTAAACAGTTTAGTAGATGTAAAAGTTGTATGTATGCGCCTTACCTTAAGCTACAACGAAATCAATATGACGGACGTGATATAAAATTTTCCGTTTTGGGGTTTTGAATTTTTTTCTTGGTAAAAAATATATTTTCGTGTAAATAAATGTATTAGAAATGATTAATTATTATTATTTCAGATCTGATGATAGAGAATAACTTTTGAAATATTAATGAGAATATTCTGTAAATACATAAAAGTATATAATTATAATATTATACAAAATATTCACATTATGCCCAGTTTCACTAAAACTTACTTTCGAGTTAGATTTATTCCAAATATAAGTCTAATTTGAGAGTAAAAAATAATTATTCCAAGAATAAACTATAAATTATAAACGTGAAATATTCTCCAGGATAAGAAAGTGTGATGAAATTGGGTCTTAATTATAAAGGTTGTAGGTACGTAACACAAAAGATAATTTAATATAATTATTTAGAGAAAACGAAAGCTACTTAGATTATTAAATGTTTTATAAAAAGGAATCTTTTGATAATAAAATCGCGAAAAATTTCATCAGAATCTTTTTTATTTCAAAGAAAATTTGTATTCATAATGAAGTCTTACTTTGTTCTAGAAATTTTTTGATTTCGCACATTATGCATTTATTTTTGCCTGCAAAGTCAATAAATGAAATAATACAAAAAAAAAACACAAACTTACAGTGTAGGTATCTTAAAAAACAATTTAACTTCGATCTACAACGCTAACGCTAGTTCGATGCAAGCTAACGAAAACATCAAAATACGTACCTATATATTAAAAAGCTCAGGGCATAAATATTTGGGATTTCCCTTTTTCATGGTTCGTTTTGTCACAAATATCGATACTTTTTCACTTTATAACCGAGCCATTCAAAATTCGAACAATAACTGAGCTCTCGACCGTCCGGCCGTGGTTTAACTACCCCCCTATTTCTCCCACTCTGCGTCATTTTGTTGGGGCTTCGTGCGCTTATTCCTGATTGGCCAACGCAACCATGTTTGCCAACAACTAACAACTACCAACATAAAACAAGTTGTTGCCACACTGAAAGAATTGCCACTTAAATAATTCATTTAACACCGTCATTTTTTATAAAATCATGACATTCGGCCATCCGATATCGTGCAGCCTCCGGCGCACGTACCCTACTAAAAATCTGGTAACCGCATACCTTACATACATAGATATATCTATATATCTATATCATACACAAAATGTAAACAGTTTTGCTGGAATGTTGCACTTCAACACTGTATTATCAACATGCATTAGAAAACAAAATGATATCCATAATTTTTTTGTTAATATACCCACACTACATTTCAACTAAATTGATTATCTTTTTGTATATGTAACAACCTAATTTTTGATCATGACATTCGGTCGTAATTCTCACTGGACTTATTTTGTTGTGAATCAGATTCGAAACTAATTATTTATCTTTACTAAGCTTGATCATTATTTTAATATGACGAATTACTCTAGCACTAACCAATTAATACCAATTTCATATTACCTACACCCTACACTTATAGTTATAGAAACTTTAGACCCACAGAACATAATACTCTCTAACGAGAGGTTTAGACCTATTTAGGAACTAAGTATCTCGTGCTACGTGAAACAACTACTCATCGTAGCTTAGCCAGCACAGTCTCTAAGATATTTTAGGAGCGAGGTTAACCCAACTCATTCAATCCTTATCATTTCATTATAAAAATGTCTCACTCAAAATCCAATCTTCAGACTAAATATCTTAAGACTAAAAATTAAAAATTTTAATTTATTCACAAATTCAACCCTAAACTTTTTCATTTCATTCAAATCTTTATTCGTTCTATTAATCTCAACATAATTTTCAGTTAAAGTTAACAATTTCATTTAACTAACTGTCAATTACAAACTAAACTGCGTTCATAATATTTGTCTATTCAATTAAAAAATAATATTAAGTAGGTACTTACTTAAATTTTTAAGTTTTAATTTAAAAGTTATGGTCCGAAATACCGCAACCTAGCGGGAAGAACCAGTAAAAATACCGCAACAAATACCTATTTACTGATTGTCATTTTTTTTTAATTACTATTACGCTATTTATTTTCAATCATGTTACTGAATATTGTATACTGACTATTCACTTAAATACCATCTTGAAATTGGATCAATTAAGTGACTCACTCACTTCGAAAGCAAACTTACTTCACCTTGGTTTGGTCTATTGAAGCAAATTCCAATAATATCAAATTATCTCTTATTTATCCTAAACAAGTAGTTTATCTCACCACCACATTCGTGAATGCGGTGCCATCAGTTCTGTATTATCGAGTATTGTAGACTACGAATTTATAAAAATATCTTGCAATAATTTGTCTTTTCAAAAAAAAAAATGTTTTACCCGACAGATCTACTGGCTACAACCTAGAACTTGTATCAAATAATTAATTATATTATTCATTTCTTTAAGCAATGTTTTTATTTTGAAATCGCTTATTTATAAAACATTCATCATCAAATATTTTGTAAAAAAAAAGTATCATTCACAGTCACTTAAATAGTAATTTCAATAATATAAAATTTATTATTGATCCAAAAAATATAGTCAACAAGAATATATACTATATAAATCTAAAATAAACAATTACTAATTTGTATTAAAATAAATAAATAATCGTCAATCAAAACAATTAATTTGTTCGTTAATGGTAAACGGTTTGAATTCTGAGAATCTATCCCTAACATTATGTTCATCTCTGTTTCAAGCAGTCGCAATATATATATATATATTTTTTTATTCACAGGTGATCTCAGAATCTCTAGCTACTAATCAACACTGAACTTGATTGCTAGATCCTTTAAAAATACCTAGACAATCTAACTATATCCGTTCCTATCGATTTGTAATGTACCCGACGAACGACCTCTCAAAATCACCATGCCTTAATTTCTATTTTTATAATTATTGCTTGTTGTCAACGAAACTCTTTTTACCATACCAATTTCTAAATCAGATTGGAAATGTTCAGAAACAAAAAAAAAATCTTTCGTTCACCGCATTATTGCCTATGAAACTCACTGCCTCAGCATATTGAAGACAGTCAATACACATTTTCAAATTTAGAGTGAAGCAGCACTATCTTAATGTATTGTATAGAATTATAATTTTTATATAATATTTTTATAAAAATGTTAATAAAAATATTTATGTATTTTTGCGTATTTATGGTTTATTGTATAATTTAATTATAAAAAGAATGAACTTCATTGGATAGAATCTTATTGCACTACTAAGGACATCTGCCAGAAAACCAAAGAGTTAACATCGCTGTAACGGAACAAAAACTACGCGAGCCCTCGCTCAGCTTTTTGCTAGTATATTATTATAGTATATAATTATATAAGGTTGTACATTTTATACCCATGCACCACTTTTTAATTTCACCTGTCACTTTTAAGCAAGCTGAAAGAAATCTCCACATAGAGATAAGCTTCACCTTTGTCCAATTCATCTGATAATAGATTTTAGATTTTTTTCTTGTACATAAATAATGAAAATAACATAAATATATTCAAATTCAATTCGAATCCAATTCAAATTCAATTCATATTCAAATTATTTATAAAATTAATGATATTATCGTTCAAAACTTTTATCTTTTAAATTTCTACTACAGGCGCAAGTTGACGCTCAATGCGTTGAAATACCTATTTATAAATAAATAATCTGCTTGCTGCCTATCTTTGTAGAACCAATGCTGGAAAATGTTTACATATGCGTCAACTTGTGGGCACTTACATTAAATAGTTCATAAACACACACATTAACTTTCTCTAAGAAAGGTTTAAGAATGCCGCTAATAAAGTATTTTTTTTTAAATGCCATTAGCACAGTTAAATACGAGTAGATCTAAATCAAGACAAGATAATTTTAAGAATAAGACAAAACAACATTAGATATAATTCCAAGTATTGCACAATATTTTGCTCCAGTTTACCTTCGTAAGTGTATTTTAACATATTCGCATGTTTCGTCAGTTTCTATCTGTCTTTATACGTAAGTATACGATACAACTGTTTATTTATTTTCCCTAATAATAATCGTAATTTTC
The DNA here is from genome assembly GCA_029955525.1 of Oeneis ivallda. Classification (NCBI taxonomy): domain Eukaryota; kingdom Metazoa; phylum Arthropoda; class Insecta; order Lepidoptera; family Nymphalidae; genus Oeneis; species Oeneis ivallda. Next base: position 4,885,242 of record JARPMR010000015.1, read on the forward strand.
ATCGCAATAAATTGGTAAATCGATCACCAAATGGATTTACAAGAATTATAAATAATCAATAATTCATGATGAAAACCTCGTCAATATACCCCGCCTATCGTACCCGTAATGAATATCCTCAAACCAAAAATGTTTCATCAACTCACAAAGAAACAGTTCATTAGAATATATTTATTATAATATTCTTCATTAAAGAAAAGTTCATTTTTATCATATTCATCAACTTCAAATATTCATAATAATAATACTAGGTAACTCTCAAAAACACTGTGTCACTAATATATTTGCTACCAAAGCTTGCTACTGAAGTTATATACAAAATAATAATAATATGTATTATTATTTAAAACACTCCACGTATTAATTGCGATTTCCCGTTCCTCAGTTCATCAAGTCAAGTCCTTATGAATAAAATATTGCATGTACCTACCATACTCTGTAATCAGGTAAGGTAAGATTCATCAAAAAAAATTATCTTCAACAACACACTGATCTTACTTTTTTTTTTTTTATTATCAAATAAGAGGAATATACAAAAATGTTCTTATTAGCACACGAAAAACCACTTAGGTTTAAATTGTGAGCTATAAGCCGATTCTGTTAAACACAACTACCTATAATAACATTAACAAACCAACTTATCCAAAAAATATGATTTTAGTTTACGTTTTAAATTATTTTCGGTAAATTGTAATCTTACTTTACTATCTAAATCGTTTATTAGACGAGGGACTATGTATGCAGTGGTGCGTTTACCATTTTTATTTTTAGATCTAATAGTTTGTAATGTTTTATGCTTTACTCTACGTGTATCACATTTAATTGGAATAATATGTTGTATATTTAAATTAAAAAATTGCTCCTTTAGCAGCTGATATTGGACCTTCCCATGTATTACTATTAGGTATTACTTTGCAATGCTTAAATAGATATGTTTAATCCGTTTTAGCCATACTTTTAATATTTAAAGGTACAATGGATTTTAAAATTCTAAATTGTAATCGATACTGTACTTGTACTGTGTACTTCAGTCACAAAGAATTTAAAAATAACCCTCTTTTCGTCTGGTTTCTTTTTTTGAACCCTACAAACCTTCTACAAACGCATTATTATAAAGCATTAGTATATAACATAGACGTGATTCTTCAAACTTTTTTGTTTTTTTTTTAAATATTTACCAACTTAAACGACCCGAAGGTATATTTATTTCATTCAATAATAACTTCATATTAATATATTTATTTTAAAAAATATTGGTAAGTCCCACAAAACAACGCAACATAAAATGCACGCGGTCAACCAATCGCGTATCCTTCCCGTAAATGCTGACCAAAAAGCTACACGACCACCTAATAATGAAGAAAGTACTCTTAATTTCATCTGATTTTTGACAGTCTTGCAAAATTACGGTAATTTTAAAGTTTGTAAAAAATAAATACTAAAAGAAGCTGGTTAAAAAAAAAACAGCAGAACCCTTTGAAAGAGATTCACTCATGTCCAATAATGATAATCATTCTAGATTTCGGCTTGGTTCTGATTTTATTCTACTAGGCGGGTAGATCAAAATTAAGAATTGAATCTTAGGAAGATAATGAAATCATGGCAGAAAACGTGTAACATAGTTTGCATCACGTACACGATACTTAAATTTACCAATATTTCCTTAAATATTATAAAAATATAAAAATATTGAAGTAAAGGTCTATGATATAAAAACTATTATAGTAGTAGTAGGTCTCTTTTTTTTTTTACAGAAACATTGTTAATACCTTCAATGTGTCAAGATAAAATTCTGTCAATAAAGTGGACCAAGTAACTCTTTAGAATTAAATTTCTCAAATAGAGAACATATTTCAGCAATGTTTAAAATTGTAATAAATAGAACTTCTCTTCCTGTGATGCACACTAGTATCGTGAACCGAGAAAAATATTAGCCCAGAGGCTCAAAATAATAAATAATTACACAAGTGGATATAAAACTATCATAAACTACTTTGTTTAACTATCAAAATATTATGTACGACATATTTTATTGTTTTTCAATTGAATGCAGATACTTAACTGAGAATTTGCACACCATGCATAATATGGCAAAATATGAAAGAGCATATTATTACAATATATTACTATCGCTTTATTACTCACATTTAGCAACTAAACGATTTCATTTCATTTCATGTATAACTTGACACTCACTTATCTTTAGGACACCCGTAGTCCGTCAAATAGAATTTATCACTTCTTTGAAACACACGGGCATACTTGGCCACTGATCGAATGTCTATGGACGCACTGGTCCAATACAGTAGGTAATTTACATATTTACCATCAACAGACACACATGGTCCAATACAGTAGGTAAAATACTTATTTACCGCCTATAGACGCACTGGTCCAATACAGTAGGTAACATACATAGTTACCATCAACAGACACACATGGTCCAATACAGTAGGTAAAATACTTATTTACCGCCTATAGACGCACTGGTCCAATACAGTAGGTAACATACATAGTTACCATTTACAGACACACATGGTCTAATACAGTAGGTAACATCATAGTTACCGTCTAAAACTAAAACTATCATTTTGACTCAACTCATAGTCTAACTATGCATTTCAAGTAAGAAGGTTTAGAATCAAACATATCTATCAAACTTTGGCTGCCACAAACTATCATTTTCACTCAACTCATTATTTCATTTTACCCTCCAAATAAAACATGACGAAAATTACAAATCTTGAATTTGATTGCACATTAAATTTTTAGTCAGTTGAAACGAATGGCATTAACACACATGGTTAAAACTTAAAATAAATAAATAAATTAAGGACTTACATAACTTCATTATTATAGTAACCTGGATACATATGAACACACTTACAATCATGTTGTACCTGCATTTTTGTGAATAAAATTTCATTCATTCACACTTAGTCCAATATAGAATAAACTTTGTTAAATCTCACAGATTTATATTCACTCGCTATCCTTATCAACCCCACACTGTTTATAAACTGTTCATCGAGTTCGCAACTGTATTAATATTATCTGCCTTAACTTAACATCGGCAAAATTAAACTATGAAAATTATATAATGTGGGTACTATATAAATGATTCATAATTGATGTCATACCTTCAACTTTTTAACATCTTCTAAATTTATATCGAGTTCTCATAACATAAGAAAGACTATTTCTCCAAATGTTGAATATAGCAAGGATACATTTATGGCTATAAACCACCACAATAAATGCTTAATTCTGTTAGAGTCTTCAGGTTCCTCGTCAATGAAAGATCGTTTGTATATTTCACTTTATAATTACTATTTATAATGTTACATCGCACTGTAAAACGATTCGCGGAACTAGGGTTTCAGATCGGACTTGCGTGATAGACTGAAATTATTGCCTTAGCGTGTCAAAGGTCAGGAGGTGCTTTCGCTTCAAGGTTCGGAGGTTGACTCATATAAATATATACAATAATAGGTCTAACTCGCACGACCTTCTTGATAGAAATCTCGAATGTGAATGACCAGCGCGCACATCAAATCACGCATCAGTCTATCACACGATTCAAATTACGAGCATGTTCTTTATACAAAAATAACATTCATCGAAGTAGAATTTGTTGTAGTTTGAACGAGCGGCCAGTGTCAGCAAAGCGGCCAGCTGCGAAGTAGGTTTTCCACCACATCGCTCCCCCACGGAGATTGGAAATGCAAGGAAAGAAAAAGAAAAATGTTAGTAAATTCTATACAGTGAAATGTACCCTTCGACCCGACCGGGTCCTAACGACCGGTCTGTCCAAGTGGTCTAACTCGGTAGTGCCTAATATAAAAGCTGGTTTCAGCCTATCTACTGAAACTTTTTCTATTCTACCGTTAAAATCCAAACTAAAATACTTATCACCCCTCTCCAATACTTTAAATGGGCCAACATAAGGAGGCTCTAATGCCTTACAGAATGGGCCTCTACGAACGAAAACAAAATCCGAGGATAAAAGATCCTTAGGAAAATGAAAAATTTTTTTACTATTGTGATTAGAAGCGGGTACTGGAGATAGGGCTCTAAAATACGATCTAAGTCTATCTACAAAAGAAGAATAATCAACTATACGATCTACTGTAGGGTTAAAAAACTCACCCGGTAATCGTAGGGGCTCACCATACACGAGCTCTGCGCATGATGCTCCGAGGTCCTCCTTCCACGCACTCCTGATGCCCAGGAGTACCCATGGCAGCACCTCGGTCCACCTCGGGCTAGCGTGGCACATGATAGCTGCCTTCAGCTGCCGGTGGAGTCTCTCTACCATCCCATTTGCCTGGGGATGATATGCGGTGGTCGACTGATGCTTGGTGCCAGTCAACTCAAACACCTTCTGAAACAGATGCGAACCAAATTGAGATCCTCGATCAGTTTGAATAGACCTAGCTTGGCCAAAGCGACTCTGCCAACCAGAAATGTAGGTTGATACACAAGTCTCAGCAGTAATGTCTGGCATAGGAAGAACTTCAGGCCAACGTGTGAACCTGTCGATGATAGTTAGACAATACTTCATGCCAGCTGAAATGGGTAATGGGCCTATAATATCCATATGAATATCTGCGAATCTTTCAGAGGGACAGGGAAATTTTGAAAATGGGGCACTAGTGTGACGTACCACCTTAGATGACTGACACGCTTGACACGCGCGTGTCCACACACGGCAGTCTTTTCTCATAGACGGCCATACAAAACGTTCTGAAATCAATTTATAACTAGCGCGAGAACCAGGATGACTTAAATTATGAAAATTTTCAAAGACACTTTTTCTGAAAGACGGAGTCACGTAAGGACGTGGTTTACCTGTCGAAACGTCACATGTAATTCTTACTCTGGTACCCGGAATAGTGATACGGGTTAATTCTAACGACGTCGAATCGCCCAGCGTTTTCAGTTCTTCATCGGATGCTTGCGACTTCGCCAGTGCCAAGAGTATTTCTTCGGCAGTGACGGCCTCGACGCGAGAGAAAGTGTCGGCCACAATGTTCTCCGCACCCTTGACATGTTGTATGTCAGTAGTGAACTGCGAAATGAAAACTATTTGGTTAAGCTGTACGGGCGGAAGCTTGTCACGTTTTTGTGTAAAAACGTAAAGGAGAGGTTTGTGATCTGTATAGATCGTTGCGTGCTGAGCTTCTAGAATGTGTCTAAAGTGTTGGACACTTTCATAAATCGCTAGGAGCTCACGATGATAAGCCGGCCAAGTCGATTGCTTGGTAGTCAGCTTTTTACTGAAAAATGCGATTGGTTGCCAGCCCTGCTTAATCTCTTGCTGTAGGCATGCACCGACATGAGAGCTCGACGCATCTGTAAATAAGCCTAATCTAGCAGTTGAGACTGGGTGAGCTAAAAGAGTTGCATTAGCCAAGCTATTCTTACATTCCGAAAAACACTGCTCTAGTTCAGGGGTCCAAGTAAAAGGTTTAGCGCCTTTACCTTGGATCTCTGATAAAGCATCTATTAAAGGAGCTTGGAATCGGGCTATACTGGGGAGAAATTTACGATAAAAATTTATCATACCCAAGAAACGCCTTACACCTTGAACGGTTTTTGGTAGCGGAAAATCCTGCAGACTTTTAATGCGGTCAGCAGGAGGGCAAATCCCCGCAGCGCTTATCTTGTATCCCAGGAAACGAACTTCTGGAACATTAAAATGACATTTTTTCTCGTTAATAACAATGCCGTATTCTTCCAAGCGTTTGAAAAGAATACGTAAATGCTCTGCATGTTGTTCGCTGTCTTTTGAAAAAATTAAAATATCATCAACATATGCGAAACAGAAATCCAAGCCGCGGACAACCTCGTCGATGAACCTCTGGAACGTCTGCCCAGCGTTTCTCAAACCGAAAGCCATAAAAGGGAACTCATATAAACCGAAAGTTGTCGCCACCGCGGTTTTACATATGTCCTCTTTTGCTACTGGGATCTGGTGATATGCTTTTACAAGATCTATGGTGCTGAATACCGATGAACCAACCAAATTTTGGTTAAAATCACCAATATGCCTTACCGGGTAGCGGTCTGGGATTGTCCTCGCGTTTAATGCGCGATAATCACCGCACGGGCGCCAATCCGATTCACCTTTTGGAGCTAAATGCAAAGGGGAAGACCACGGACTATCAGACGGCCTAGCATAACCGCAAGCTATCATGTTGTTGAATTCCTTCTTAGCGATGGCCAACTTGAGCGGACCAAGGCGACGTGGTCGGCAGCACACCGGCGGACCATCAGTAGTCCGAATATAATGCACGGTGTTATGTTTTAATTCCTTATCCGGGCCAGGTGGACGAGTAAGCGCAGGAAATTCTGATAAAATTTCGTTCCTCGAAGCTATAGTTTTAACGCTTACTTGCTCGTGCGAATGAATCAACGCAACGCATGTGAGACCAGTGGAATTATCTATAATTCGACCTGATCTGCAATCCGGCAATAAATTAAAATAGGCGAGAAAATCTGCACCAATAATCGCAGTTGTAACATCGCATATAATAAAATTCCACCTGAAATCGCGCCTTAACCTAAAATCAAGCGATAATAAAACAGTCCCGAACGTTTTAATGTCGCTGCCGTTAGCGGCGCGCATGCAATAATCCGCTACTTTAGGACGATGACTTAGCCACGAAACGGGGAAACACGATACATCAGACCCTGTATCTATCAAAAAACGTTTACCAGATTTCCAATCGCCAACAAACAAACGACGGCTGCGCGCGGGATTTGCGCTGGGCACCGCCTTTACATTGTTGCTGTTGTTGTTGTTGTTGGACCGTCGCGAATTGTGACGCTGAAAACGATCCGGTTGGTTGAAATATTTACAAGGCATCACGCATTTAACAGCGCGCGATGCAAACCTATGATGATACCAACACAAATTAAAATTGCGACCATCTCTCGGCCTATGTGATCTTTGAAATTCTTCGCTCCTTTTGAAGGCCGAGACCTCCTGGCTCAGCTCTTCAATGCGGGCGAGTATTGCTTCCGTCATGCTAAATAAAAATTGCTAAAAATGTAAAAAAATTTAAAAAATGTAAAAGGTTTTATATATAGGTGTTATCTGATGCGGGGAGCGGTGTGGATGTGGATGCGCTAGCCAGCTGAGATCGTAATATTTTATTTTCTTTAAATAAGGGAATAGTTTTTCCCCGCAAGCTCTTCGAGGCTTGCCTTTAGTTTGCTGTTCTCTTCCTCAAGTTGTCTAAATCTATCCTCCATATTGAGGAATTACGAAACTGCTATTGTAAAGAAAAATAAATTTAAAATTACATTATTTCTTTAAAAAGAAAAATATTTACCTAAAATTCCTGTTGAAAAAAATAAATAAATATTATAGTTAATAATATTTAACAATTTGAATGTTTATTTCCTAATAATATCACATTATAATTAGATTATAGTCTTTAAAATTTTCATGTTTGCTTCATAACTCTCATGGTTCGCGGTGAAAATATTTTCAATATAAAATGGCGGAGTGAAAATTCTTCTGAAAATTATTTGTTGACAGTTGTCCTCTTCAAAAATATTTATTCCCTTTTGGTGTTATTTTCCGAAGTTGATATTTATTCCAAAATGTCCGAATTGAAATTGAGTTGTCACTTTGAATTATTTTCCCGAATATTATTTTCAATTTGTTTCTTCATTATTTAAATTCACATATATCAAGGACCCCCTCCACGCGCGGGGTCACTGTTGGGAATGGGACCTCCAACTCCTCAACATACTTCGTAAAAATTTGTAAAAATTTCTTCAAACACTTTAATGAAAATTCATCATATAATGCGGACCCCCTACGCGCGGGGCCACTGTACTGACCTTAAATCTCCTTGTGCGGGGTCACCAAATTATGGCTATAAACCACCACAATAAATGCTTAATTCTGTTAGAGTCTTCAGGTTCCTCGTCAATGAAAGATCGTTTGTATATTTCACTTTATAATTACTATTTATAATGTTACATCGCACTGTAAAACGATTCGCGGAACTAGGGTTTCAGATCGGACTTGCGTGATAGACTGAAATTATTGCCTTAGCGTGTCAAAGGTCAGGAGGTGCTTTCGCTTCAAGGTTCGGAGGTTGACTCATATAAATATATACAATAATAGGTCTAACTCGCACGACCTTCTTGATAGAAATCTCGAATGTGAATGACCAGCGCGCACATCAAATCACGCATCAGTCTATCACACGATTCAAATTACGAGCATGTTCTTTATACAAAAATAACATTCATCGAAGTAGAATTTGTTGTAGTTTGAACGAGCGGCCAGTGTCAGCAAAGCGGCCAGCTGCGAAGTAGGTTTTCCACCACACATTATCAAAGAGTCGCTTTGACCAAATGATCCAAACTGATATGTCAACATAGCTTTTCGTCATGATCATACGGGACATAATCCAATATGAAAATTGACCTACCCGAAATTAATGATGGGTGTCGCAATGCTAACAATATCACAGGAAAACAGTACCAAAGAGTAGCCTTAGCCAAATGTTCCAAGTGATATGATAGAATCACTGTATTCTTAATAAAATTATTGTAAAGGACAAAGCCTTTCAACAACTTATTACTAAATTAACACCATTAATTCCATATAAAATACTATAATCTTAGCTATTCGAAAAATAATTATTCACAACTATTATGAAGGTATAACATTTCTTACAAAGTAATCACTTCTTACATACCATTGGGTTCATATTGCCACTTCTGAAGTTGTCACAAATATCGATACTTTTTCACTTTATAACCGAGCCATTCAAAATTCGAACAATAACTGAGCTCTCGACCGTCCGGCCGTGGTTTAACTACCCCCCTATTTCTCCCACTCTGCGTCATTTTGTTGGGGCTTCGTGCGCTTATTCCTGATTGGCCAACGCAACCATGTTTGCCAACAACTAACAACTACCAACATAAAACAAGTTGTTGCCACACTGAAAGAATTGCCACTTAAATAATTCATTTAACACCGTCATTTTTTATAAAATCATGACAGTTTACATTTTTATTTATTGCTAGATACTCTTATTATTAGAGCAGTGATAGCCTAGTGATTAGGACTCCAGACTGTACGCGGTGGCTCGACCCCGGGCACGCACTTCTGAGTTCAAATTAATGTTAATTTAAACAATCTAATATCACATGCTTCAACGGTGAAGGAAAACATCTTGAGAAAACCTGCATGCCTGGAAATCCTTCATAATGTTCTCAATTTTTTTTCACTGAAGCTCATTTAATTTAACGCGCGCTTCAAGAAAGCGGTCCACATGTCTATAACACGTGGCTCGCCTGTCAGTGCCAGCGTGTAACGAAGCGTTACACATTATTATAATTTATTATTTATTTTATTAATGTATTCTAACTTACTATTTTTTTTACTTAACTATTAATATTATTAGAATAATGTTTATATAGTACTAGCTAAACCGTTTAAAACTAATTTGGTTAGGTTTTTGAACGCAAGCCAGGGCATTGACTCAGGCCGGTTGTACGAAAACGCGCGAACACTGAGTAGGCGCGCACGCCGGTGACCTTGGTTCGTCATTCACGTCCCAGACCGCACTAGGCCTGTACGTGCATACGTTTTTTTGCGTGGTCGAGCGTCCTAGCTCGTTTCTTTTCTTGATTTACAACTACCTATGGTCAATTACCAATTTTAAAACCAAATTTGGAGTCATCCCGTTCTAGGGTTCTTCGCTCCGCCTCAACATTCTCCGTTTTGGAATAAATTCACCGCTCCGCTTAGAGTTGCTTTCTTCCTGCACCGCTACCAACAGCCCGGCTAGGACACCAGCACCCCGATTCAGAACCTTACGATAACATAATTATCGATCGATTCGGTTTGTTATCGCACGATAAGATGAATTTTCAATTCAGAGTTCTCGTATCGACAGAGAAGTTGTCGAAATCGAAACCGAATCGAACCAACGTAGATATCGTTCGACATCTTCTATCAAACGCTATTCACAACAACCGTATCGAATAAGATTTTCCGAACGTCCGATAATTTTAGTTGGTTACTTATCGAAAGCTACAGGGCATCCGGTATCCTTTTGTTTACGTACTGTGTTTACTGGTTTTTCGTATAAAATGATTATGATGAATGATTTTGGTATGTAAAAGTTTACTTACCATATTGTACGTATTTTAACATTAAAATGTACGTATTTTAACATTAAAATAACATATTATGTACACCACAACAAAATAAAATAAGAACCCAGAGGGATGAAACATGAACTTAGCGCCATCTATCGACAAGGCTGAAAATTGGCCGTCAATAATTTAACAAGTTATCATTTTAAATAATTACTTCGATGACCTTCGAAAATGATTAAAATCTATTTATTTAGTGCTAACATGAATTTAATAACAAGTGAAATTTTGGTAAAACAACAAACTTCGTAAATCCACATGTAATTTAATGTATCTTGTCGATACCGATACCGAAGCCGATTCCGTAGTCGACATCGAATCGAATTCTCTAACCGAACGTTCTGAATCGCACGACAAAAAATTTTCGATACGAGATCGATATCTAATCGTATCGAAACGGGAAGTTATCGAAATGTTCTGAATCGGGGTGCAGATCGCGACGGTCGACGTTCCTGTGCGCACTAGCACGGGCGTCTCTTCGTCTGCGGATTTGTGTGCCTGCCGCCACCCCCAGCGACTCAGTGGCCCCCAACATCTCGGCCACCTAACCAGGGGAGTACTTATATACACCACCACCTAGGTCAAGGCGGGTTTTAGGATAACGCCACTTTTACAAATTTTGTGTACCTTCCCGGTACACTGGCGCCCTCTTACGTGGTAGATCCTGTCTTTTCCTTAGTGGTATAGTGGTAGTTTTGTGCGGTAAGTGGTATTTTTTTGTAAAACGCTTATCTTTTATGGTTTGCCGTAGCTGAGGTGAACGTAAGCTGTATCAAAATAATTTTCTTTGCATACCGCAAACAGTGTATTTATTTTACTTGTTTAGCATTTTGGTACAGTCGGCTACAAAATTGTTTAGTTAAAAATATTTTATTTTTACTATTGTATATTTTTTTGTGTGGAAGTTTCGTGCGCTTTAGTACGTACTTCAATTTTATAAAGCCACGTTCACACCAGCTACAATTTTTTTTTCTGTTGATCATTTTTTATTTTTTTGCCGCTCATTTTCTTTCATCCTCATCAAACCAAAGCGTTCTGTTAAGTTGATTGTAACAGAACGGAGCAATTTTTTTTAATAATTTTTTTTTAAGTGCCATTCACAACCACCCTGTAACATAGATTGTTTTTTTTGTGTTGCGTTTTATTTTTGATATTGTTTGGGACTTTCAAATTTTGTTTTTTTTTTCATATATCTACATTTTTTTATCAACATGACGTACCAAATTAAGTATTTTTCACTTCAAAAGTCAGAATTAGAGTACGAAGTTGCAGTGCGAGGTGAAACTCCTGGTAGTACCGTCGCCGATCTCAGGAAACAGATAAATAGATTAGGTCAGTTGTACCCAGCTGAGGATATTTTATGCTCCCATCTGGATCCAAGTGATGATTTAACTGGTTGCCTAGAGATACTGGATAAGGTTGGCGCATCACTTGCTGCAGAAGTTACGGACAAAAACGCACTCGCTCGATATGAAAATTTATTAAATCATCTATACCATAGGCTCAATAGAATCGAACCCAAGTCCGATAAACAATCTTTAGAAAGTCACATTCAGTGTACTGTTTTATTCAAAGAACTTTACGAAAAACTTTTAAATTTGCAAAACAAAAGTGTTGATCCCTTATCAGTGGCTGGACCTAGTTCAGATATTCCCTCAATTTCTTCGATACCGTTGAATGTAAACGTCACTTGCGAAGGTGCCACAAAAATTTCTTCCGAGTTAGGCAAATTAAAATTTAATGGTAAAACCTGTGTGCGTTCTTTTATTGAACGTGCACGTGAATTCAGTGTAGCTCGTAATATATCAGGAACCAAACTTTTGGCTTATGCTACTGAGATATTCGTCGATGATGCCTTACATTGGTACCGTAGCGTTAGGGATCGGGTTGAGACATGGGATGAGCTTGTCGTCTTTTTAAAGCAAGACTTTGACAAATCTGATTACGATTACCGCTTACTATCGGAGATTCGTGCTAGAACTCAAGGTAAGAGCGAGAACATTACAATTTACCTTTCAATTTTATCAGGCATGTTTTCACGTTTGTCAAAGCCGTTGCCTGAAGAAGACAAGCTCGAAATAGTATTGCATAATATTCGGCCGTGTTACGCAAGCACACTGCCTGCGGCTACGGAAGTTGACACGATCGAAAAACTACAGACCTTATGTAGGAACTATGAGAAAGTTCAGTCACGTATGAGTGAATTTCATGAACCTGCAGCCGCGACGTCTGATACACTAGCGCCAGAGTTTGCGTACAGGCCAGAAAAAAGTAATAATTCTCCTTCAAATTTTAATTTAAATAAACAGTCTACTTATTCTAAACCTAACAACACTAATATCAATAAACAATATTTACATTCAATTAATAAAACTAACCTTAATAATACTAATAATAAACGGCCTTATTGTCCAAGATGTAGGAATAATTCACATAATTTACGAGATTGTCAAAGTACGGAGATTCTTTGTTTCAAATGTGGTTTCAAAGGGGTTAAGAAACCAGATTGTCCTACTTGTAATAAAACTTCAAAAAACTAGTTTTGCAGATTTGTTGCAGTATCTCTCCGGTCAAAGGTCACCTCGACAAGAAAGAATGGGAGGAATGGCTGGAGACTGTTCGTAATTTTTTCGCTTGTTACAAAATTGCTACCTTTCTGCAAGATAAACCATTGGATGACACTCGACCTTACGTTAATATTAAAATTAATGACATTGAAGCATCAGGTCTTTTGGATTCTGGAGCGACAATTACAATCATTGGCAATGGTGCTCATGACGTTTTGCTTAGTCGTGGCCTTAAATTAATTAAAAACGACGAATTATCTATTGTCGCTGCAGGTGGAAATTCATTTAATAGTATAGGATACATGAATTTACCGATAAATTTTGAGGGCCAATTTCACATTATTAAAGCTCTTGTTGTCCCCGGAGTTAAACTGTCGCTTATACTAGGCATTGATTTCTGGTGGGCTTTTCATTTATGTCCAAAATATCTAGGTTCACTTAATTTATCTGCACCGCTCTTGGACTTAAATGCTACCACTACTTCGGGAAATTTAATTCATTCGTATGACAACTTAGACTCTACTCAAAAATCTATTGTCGATAACATTATCGAGCAATTTCGTGACATTTCATTTGAACACAAAGGTTTAGGTCGGACACATTTAATTACCCACCGCATTGATACAGGCGATTCCCCACCGATCAGGCAGAGGTATTACAGACTCTCTCCTGAGAAACAGAGGCTCCTTATCGAACAGGTAGATGAGATGTTAAATTTAGATGTGGTCGAGCCCTGCGAGAGTGCTTGGCAGTCCCCAGTCCTCTTGGTTACTAAGAAGAATGGTCAACCTCGTTTCTGCCTTGACAGTAGGAAACTTAATTCCGTCACAAAACGAGACGCCTATAACCTACCATACATTTCGGAAATATTGGATAATTTACGGGACGCTAAATTTTTAACCAGTTTGGATTTGTCTAAGGCTTTCTGGCAAATTCCAATAGCCGAGGAAAACAGAGACAAGACGGCCTTCTATGTTCCCGGTCGAGGTACGCTTCGTTTCAAGACTACTCCGTTCGGGTTAACGAATGCTCCCGCTACCCAACAACGTTTAGTTGACGCCCTGTTAGGTCATGTAGATCATCGCATCTTTGCCTACTTAGATGACATCATTGTAGTCAGCGGCAGTTTCGATGAGCATGTCTCTCTACTACTTCGGGTTCTGAAAAAGCTTCGAAAAGCAAACCTTACTATTAATTTAGATAAATTCGAGTTCTTTCGAAGTCAGCTTAAGTACCTAGGCTATGTAGTTGACTCAAACGGACTACGGACTGACCCAGACAAAGTAGAAGCCATACTTAATTATGCGACCCCTACTAGTCGTAAGGAGCTTAAGCGCTTTCTAGGCACTGCGACCTGGTATCGTCGATTCGTTCCCAATTTTAGCACAATTGCAGGACCGCTCAACAAGCTGACTTCCAATAAAAAGAACGCTCCACCTTTCCAGTGGACTGAGGAAGCTGATCTTGCTTTTAAGAAGCTAAAAGAATGTTTGGTTTCCGCTCCTGTACTTTCCTGTCCAAAGTATGACCTGCCATTCGAAGTACATACGGATGCGAGCAACTATGGGGTTGGCGCTATGCTTACGCAGACCATAGATGGCGTTGAGCATCCTATTGCTTATATGAGTCGCTCCTTGACGGCAGCAGAGAAAAACTATAGCATTACAGAGCGTGAAACTTTAGCTGTTCTCACTGCATTGGAACATTGGCGTTGCTACGTGGAGAACGGGAAAACATTCACCGTTTTTACGGACCATAGCGCTTTAAAATGGTTTTTATCGTTAAACAATCCAACGGGTAGGCTTGCACGATGGGGTTTACGTTTGTCTTCGTTCAATTTCGAAATTAAACATAGGCGTGGAGTCGACAACGTTATCCCTGACGCGTTATCTCGATCGGTAGCTGTCTCTGCCATTGTTACTGCCAATTCCGTCGCGACTACTAGTGACGATTGGTATAAAAATATTTACAATAATTGCATTACAAAACCTGAAAATTATCCAAATTACCAAATTAAAAATAATTCCCTCTTTCGATTATCTAAAAATAAATGTCAACTTACCGACGAGTTTTCATGGAAAGAAGTGGTTCCGTCAGAACTCCGTGACCAAGTAATTGCGGAAAATCATAATGTGCCTACTGCTGGTCACCTAGGCATATTTAAAACTTACCGTCGCATTTCGCTCAGATATTATTGGCCAGGGATGTATCGCGACGTAGCAAGTTATGTAGGTTCGTGTTCGACCTGCTTACAATACAAGGTCCAAAACCATACTACGCTCGGTGAAATGGGGCGACCTAAACAGTGCTCTCGCCCATATCAAATGCTTTCCATTGACTTAATGGGTCCTCTTCCAGTGACTCGTAAACAGAATTCTTATATTTTAGTAATCACTTGTTGTTTTTCCAAATTTTGTCATATTTTTCCAATTAAAAAAGCTACTTCGGACGTGATAGTAAAAATTTTAGAAGAGCAAATATTTCTTGTCCACGGCGTTTGTCAGACGATTTTTCTCGATAATGGGCCTCAATTTATTAGTACTACTACCAATAACCTGTTCAAAAAATATAATGTCCCGAATGTATTTTACATACCAAAATATACTCCCCAGGTTAATACAGTGGAGAGGTACAATAAAACAATTATCACTTGTCTGTCAACATTTGTCGACAACGACCATCGATCTTGGGATACCTTTATCCCAGCGGTTCAATTCGCTATAAATAATTCTGTCAATGAGGTGACTGGATTTACGCCATCTTTCCTTGTTTTTGGCAGAGAAGTTGTTATTTGTGGTTCCCATTATCTGGAAAATGATTTAGGCACCGAGGTTATTTTCATGCCTAGGGACATATACGCTGAAAACCGTGGTTGCATGAGTACCCTGTTTGACCAAGTACAGAAGTCTTTATATCATGCCCACGTCAAAAATTCGTCAGCATATAATTTGCGAAGAAAGGCATTTGAATTTAATGTCGGTGACATTGTATACAAAAGAGCTTACGTCCTGTCCGACAAGGACAAGTACTTTAGTAGGAAATTGGCCCCGAAATATATCAAATGCCGAGTTATAGCTAAACGCTCGCCACTCGTCTACGTTTTAGAAGACATGTCGGGTAATAACTTGGGAACATGGCACATAAAAGACTTAAAAATTCACTAACCATTACAATAATTAGTATGTATTAATATATCATTGTATATCTTAAGTAGTATACTTTAAATATCGTATAGTAAGTAAATATAATATGTATTTTATAAATATTGGACACTCTCGTTACAAGCTCGTTACATTCACCCACCCTTATTTAAATCATTTTAACATTTCTTGCAAAAAGTCGTGAGTTGAAAGTAAACTGATGACTTTCGTTGTAGTAGGACGCGTCTCATAACGTCTTAGTTATGTGATGTTAATATGAAAGATGAAGAATGTGTGTTTTTGAATGGTTGTATGAAAGATATTGTAGGAAATTGCTCAGAGTTATTAGTGCGGATTTTATTTTTAAAATAAAATCCTTACCAGGGAGCGGGGGGTAATGTAACGAAGCGTTACACATTATTATAATTTATTATTTATTTTATTAATGTATTCTAACTTACTATTTTTTTTACTTAACTATTAATATTATTAGAATAATGTTTATATAGTACTAGCTAAACCGTTTAAAACTAATTTGGTTAGGTTTTTGAACGCAAGCCAGGGCATTGACTCAGGCCGGTTGTACGAAAACGCGCGAACACTGAGTAGGCGCGCACGCCGGTGACCTTGGTTCGTCATTCACGTCCCAGACCGCACTAGGCCTGTACGTGCATACGTTTTTTTTGCGTGTTCGAGCGTCCTAGCTCGTTTCTTTTCTTGATTTACAACTACCTATGGTCAATTACCAATTTTAAAACCAAATTTGGAGTCATCCCGTTCTAGGGTTCTTCGCTCCGCCTCAACATTCTCCGTTTTGGAATAAATTCACCGCTCCGCTTAGAGTTGCTTTCTTCCTGCACCGCTACCAACAGCCCGGCTAGGACACCAGATCGCGACGGTCGACGTTCCTGTGCGCACTAGCACGGGCGTCTCTTCGTCTGCGGATTTGTGTGCCTGCCGCCACCCCCAGCGACTCAGTGGCCCCCAACATCTCGGCCACCTAACCAGGGGAGTACTTATATACACCACCACCTAGGTCAAGGCAGGATCTTGGTAACTCCACGGCCCTACAAATTTGTGTACCCACCTACTGAGCTAGCCGCGGTAATAAAGATCTGTACCGTTACCTTTGGTCGAAATAAATACTTTTGTTACCGTGGGCTACCTTTTGTTATTTAACCCCGTTACACTCTTTTTTTTCACACCCCGGTACAAGCGCGCGGTCACGAATGTCTGCAATAGTGATTGAGAAGATACAAGCGGCCTCTTCGACGGCCACGCTTGAAGAGCAATCTTACTGGTAGCCGATGCCGGTGGACAGCGAGCTTTCTATGCTAGCTGTCGGCGCGTAGATAGCGAGCTTTCTGCTAGCTGTTAGGGCGTGGACAGCGAGCTTTCTGTTAGCTGTCAGGGCGTGGACAGCGGGCACACTGCTAGCCGTTGCCACGTAAACAGCGAGCTTGCTGCTAGCTGTTGGCGCATGGGTAGCGAGCTCACTGCTAGCCGTTGCCACGTTAACAGCGAGCTTGCTGCTAGCTGTTGGCGCATGGGTAGCGAGCTCACTGCTAGCCGTTGCAACGTAAACAGCGAGCTTGCTGCTAGCTGTTGGTGCATAGACAGCGAGCTTTCTGCTAGTTGTTGGCGAATGGATAGCGAGCTTTCTGCTAGATGTCGCGGGTCGCCACGTAGACAGCGAGCTTTCTGCTAGCTGTTGGCGCATGGACAGCCACCTTACTGCTAGCCGTTGCCACGTAAACAGCGAGCTCTCTGCTAGCTGTTGGCATGTGGACCACGAGCTTTCTGGTAGATGTCACCACGTAGACAGCGAGCTTTCTGCTAGTTGTTGGCACGTGGACAACAAGCTTTCTACTAGCTGTCGCCGCGTGGACAGCGAACTTCCTGCTAGCTGTTGACGCGTGGACAGAGCGAGCTTTCTACTAGCCATCGCTGCATGGACAGCGAATTTTCTGCTAGCTGTTGACGCGTGGACAGAGCGAGCTTTCTACTAGCCATCGCCGCATGGACAGCGAACTTTCTGCTAGCTGTTGGAATGTGGACAGCAAGCTAACTAGTAGTCGTTGCCGCGTAGACAGCAAGCTTTCTGCTAGTTGTCGGCGCGTGGACAGCGAACTTACTACTGCTAGCAGTCGGCGCGTGGACAGCGAGCGGTCACTTCGATTTGTTAGGAGCTGTGAGGGAACTGTGCGGGAGTGGTGTCGTGTAAGTGAGCTATGTGCTTGTAATTAATGTTATGTTTTTCTAGTTATATTTTTGTTATTTTCTATGTGTGTAAACTGTATGAAATAAATAAATAAATATTTATCTTAAAGCGAACCAGGTTAGTGTACTCACAGAAAAGAGATATCCAATGATGAGATCAGCATCCCTGGGCGTGTCTAACGCGTCCTTCTCAAGGACGTCTGTCCGCAACCAGCGGCAGTCCACGTAAACACGCACCGTGTTGTCGTCGTGGACACTAGTTCAATATTAAGAAGACTTTAGTCAAACTAATACACTTATTATAACACCCCGGACGAAAAGTTCAGCCATGAAAATATAACCTTAACTAAGGAACAACAGAACACGGAACAACCTCAAGAGATGTTGACTCAGCTGAGTCAACATTCAACGCGTCGAAGTGAACCGTGGGTAGAATGAGTTTTGAAGTGAAAACTTTAGGAGTGTTGAGCATTTTTTTGGGTGAGCAAAAAACATGGATTTCGTATCATCGTCACCTTCACAATTGTCACCTGGAGATTTTAGTAAGCGTTCAACATTTTAGAAGTTCCTAAGCAACCCTGTACAGCGCAGCGGGCAAGCAGTCGCCTTCCTTACCGTTTAATGTATGATGTCGCAGTTTCGAATCTCACTCACGAAATCGTGACAGTGCGCTTTTCTTATTTGTCTTTAATTATTAGCAAATCTAGTTTTCACTTCTATCGGAAGTCCCTATGACTGCCAATTTTTTTAAGGGTAAGTACGGTGTTGCGTGGGGGTGGTGCGTATTGCTTGCTTGTATTACCCATAGATTTAGGATTGGTGGTTTAGCAGCGACTGCCAATCCTTAATCTATGGCTTTTCTTATGTACGCTAGGTATGTAGCGAAGTGAAGCAGAATCTTGTAGTAAAGCTAGGACTTGGCAAGCCACAGGCACACGAGTAAATATTCCGAACAGAGAGGAAGCTTCCTAACAAGGTCGAAGAAGTATACCTATTCTGCTAGGGTCGTCACCTGATGCATGTCAACAATTTAAGGAAAAAATAAAAATATTTTAAAGTTTGTATAATTATGTATAATTTCAGTTATATTCTGAACTTGAACAAAAAATACTTAAATTAACAAAAATATAAAGAAACGATTTTTTTTAATGAACATCAGTATTTTTGCCATAACTTCACAATTAATGTTGTTTCACAAATAATGGCCCAGGGAAGCCTTAATATCGATTCTGAACGAAATCTGACGAATAACAAAGAATTTCAATATGGCGGTGTCTTTTAAAATTTTGGCATCCATTTCCTCTTTCTTGACCCCAGGGAAGCCCAAATATAGATTTTGAACGAAATCGGTCGAATAACAAAGAATTTCAATATGGCGGTGACTTTTTATAGTTATGGCATCCATTTCCTCTTTCTTGACCCCAGGGAAGCCTAAATATCGATTTTGAACGAAATCGGTCGAATAACAAAGAATTTCAATATGGCGGTGACTTTTTAAAATTTTGGCATCCATTTCCTCTTTCTTGACCCAAGGGTAGCCCAAATATCGATTTTAAACGAAATCGGTCGAATAACAAAGAATTTCAATATGGCGGTGACTTTTTAAAATTTTGGAACCCATTTCCTAATTATTGACCCCAGGGAATCCTAAATATCGATTTTGAACGAAATCGGTCGAATAACAAAGAATTTCAATATGGCGGTGACTTTTTAAAATTTTGGAACCCATTTCCTAATTCTTGACCCCAGGGAATCCTAAATATCAATTTTGAACGAAATCGGTCGAATAACAAAGAATTTAAATATGGCGGTGACTTTAAAATTTTGGCATCCATTTGCTCTTTCTTGACCCAAGGGAAGCCCAAATATCGATTTTAAACGAAATCGGTCGAATAACAAAGAATTTTAATATTATTTATTAATTAATTTGATACGTACCTATACGTATAAAAAAGGACTTACTTCTCTTTATCTCTCAGACATAAAAAAAGGAAATGTCCTTATTGTCTTTGGGTTATTTTAAACAAACTGTGCAAGAGTTTGGCATTTTTACACTAAGTACAAAAATAAATCTAAATCACTCACTCTTCGTCTATTTATTTCCACTAAACGCACGACCGTCAGCCCTTACGTTCTGACCCTGAGTGGACCGGTTTGACCCTGAGCGGCGTGTCGGTGAGAGCTCACGCACACAGCGTTGCGCTATGTATGGGTGAGCCCGCGGCGAGCCGTTTGTATGTAGCTTCCACTCTGTTACCTTACTCATGTGCCACAGGTTCGCATAAAATAAATAATCTTGAGTTTCGAACTGTACACAACATAGTTTTTTAAAAAGATCAACCGCCAACTTTCTTCCTGGTTCTTCTCAATTGGAATGGTATTCCGAACCAATAGTAGATTCACTTGGCGATTCAAAAGCATTTTGTATGAAGGTTTCATTATCCTCATGTGCTTCCCTTGAATTGAAGTTTGGCGGTCATCACGCGAATAGTTTCTCTGCAAAATCCACAACGGGTAACTCAGCTCTTCTCCTTCTTTTTTATCAACCAATAGACGTCCACTGCTGGACAAAGGTCTCTTGCCTGGACTTACACAGGACTCGGACTCGGTCTCGGACTCGGACAGGACTGCCTCAATCCATCGGTTCCTTGCGACTCGTTTGATGTCGTCGGTCCACCTAGTGGGGCGGGTCTGCCAACACTCGCTTCCCGGTGCCGGGTTGCCACTCCAGCACCTGGGGACCCCAACTACCATCAGCTCTTTGAACTATGTGCCCCACCCATTTCCAGTTCAGTTTCGCGAATCGCTGAGATCTGTCCACCTCTTATATTAAAGTAAAAAAAAATTAAATAGTAAAAGCATATTTGAATCCAAAACAGTTCTATTCTATTCTATTTAACTCACCTAATAGCAATATGGTGCCACCTAAAGTCATACAAAGGTACAGCTAAGTAGATGGATCTCGAGGAGCCGGCGCCCGCGTGCACCAGCCGAGCTGCTCCTCTTCCGGCCAGCTCCAGGGAGAGGAAGGAGCCCGTCCGGCGCCGGGAGCGAAGGGAGAATAGGGTTCCTTGACCATATCCTCCACTCTAGAGGAAGGAACAAAGGGAGAATGTTGAGAATCGCACAACAAAGGGAGAATGTTGAGAGTCGCACAACAAACGGAGAATGTTGAGAGTAGCACAACAAAGGAAGAATGTTGAGAATCGCACAACATAGGGAGAATGTTAAGAGTCGCACAACAAAGGGAGAATGTTGACAGTCGCACAACAAAGAGAGAATGTTGAGAGTCGCACAACAAAGGGAGAATGTTGAGAGTCACACATCAAAGGGAGAATGTTAAGAGTCGCCCGATCTTGTGCATCCAATATTTGAGTCTAGATTTCAAACCAAGAAAATAAAATAATATTGTGGCTAAATATAATATGAGATATAGCCTCTGGTATACTTAATATGAGATAAAAAAATCGGCCAAGTGCGAGTCGGGCCTCGCTCTTTTAGGGTTCCGTTAAAAAAATTAAATTAAAATATTTTCATGTACCCATGGAAACATTTTAATTTAATTTTTTTAATTTAATTTAATTTTTATTATTTGTTGTTATAGCGGCAATAGAAATACATAATATGTGAAAATTTCATCTGTTTATCTATTAAGGTTTACGAGATACAGCCCGCTGACAGACGGACGGACGGACGGACGGACGGACGGACGGACGGACGGACAGCGTAGGCTTAGTAATAGGGTCCCGTTGGTACCCTTTGGGTACGGAACCCTAAAAATATACTTAATATGAGATATAGCCTCTGGTATAACACAATGCTAGTGTACATGTGGTGTTCACTGTTATCATCATTGTCAATTTTGGAACGAAGTTCCTTATGGGGCGTTGCGGAGGGGTACCCTAGCCAGCAAAAAACGTCCGTAACGTTAAATAAAAGCGTGAGATTTTTTCTTCACAGTCCTTGTTTTATTACTGTCTTCGTTTATTTTACACATTCTATCAATGCTTCGATGGCGCAGAGGTAAAAAGAAGGAGTGATACTATCGGTTCAGAGGTTCGAATCCTGACAGCAGATAATTATTATTTATTTAATTTTTATTATTAATCTATTATTTATTATTATTTAAAATTTTATAATTTATAATATTTGGTAAAAAATTAAAAACAAATTAAACTTATTATATATTATTATAAATCATTGTAAACAAAATAAAGGTGTTAAGATAATTTTGTAAAGTAGTTTTTTGATTTTTATCGATATAAAAAGTATATCCGAATAATTATTTTCTTTATACCTCGAATAGAACATGAAATTAATATTCTTATAATAAGGAACTTCGTTCCTATCTGGTGTCCCACGACACCACACGACTTTTTTAATTACTCTATTTTAGGTTCTGTATTGACTTCTAATATTGTATTGGGTTTTCGTATTATTTTATTAGAACTGACATTGCAAAAACAATTTTTTCTGTGAAAATAACACATGCCAGGGTGGTGTTAAATAATTATTTTTAATTTACGGACCCTTACCTAGTGCATAATGTAAAAATTTATTAGGTGTGACGCTGAAATTCTTTACATTTACATAGCTCTAATTAAAATGAATTACGAAACAGAATTTTTTCGGGAGCGTGCAAATTTTTCGGAGCGTGTCGCCATTCAGGGCACTAGAGCAAGTTTTCGCATGCGAACAGAATTTCCCTCAAAACGGAATTTCATTAACAAAATCGTATCATTATGGTGAAATATGGTAATTAAAAGTATTTTTTGGTAAAGTTTCATTACAAAACTTGTTACAAAACTTCAGTAGGTATTACAAAGTCTATGATTTTGAGGTAATGCATGCAGAACTTATTGCCATAGCCGAATCTATGTCGTAAGTGCAGTGGCTCGGTGTACCTCTACAAGGATCACCGGTTCATTCATTCATTTCAGCCCATCGTTGGCCCACTTTTGGACAAAGTCTCCTCTTGACTGAGAAGTGTTTAGGCCATAGTCCACCACGCTGGCCAAGTGCGTACTGGCAGACTTCACACACCTTTGAGAACATTGTGGAAAACTCTCAGCCATGTAGGTTTCCCTAGATGTTTTTCTTCACCGTAAAAGCAAGTGATATTTTGCTTTCAATTAACCTAACTCCGAAAATTCAAATATGCGTACTTGGAATCGAATCCTGAAAGGTAGGCAGGTACAGGTAGGTAGGTCTTAACCACTCTCATAACACCGTTCGACAAACCCTGGACTGCTTTTTTGTGTTTTAGTTTTTTTTATTATCAAAGTGTCCCGTTTCATAGAAAGAGCCTTTTATTTGGTAGGGATTATATTTTAAAACTCTTGTATTTTAATGTCAATCTAATTTCGGTTACTCTTGACTGTTGGGCTCAATAAAAGCATTATGAATATTTCATACGTACCTCAGGCCTTAGCCTCAGGGAAATGAAAAGCGTGAACTCTCTCGGAAACGTCTTCCCGGCGGCGAACAGCTCTGAAGACGCGATCCATATGTACGAATTGGGTCGCAAGCTGAACGCATGCGGCCGGTCTGGCACGGGCCCCCATCTCGCTTGAGCGGGGTGGAAATTCCGCCTTGCGTCTGGTGCAAGGGGGTTTATGGTACCTGTAAAGAAATTCAAAAGTCAAAATTCAAATTCAAAATAATTTATTTCACGTAGGCCAACCTGTGACTCTTATGACAAGTCATGATTCTACCACCGGTTCAGAAAGCGGATTCTACTGAGAAGAGCCGGCAAGAAACTCAGCAGTTGCTCTTTTCAAAATAATCATTTTACAATATTATTATGAAGCTATTACATTGTAATAAGTTTTTTATACTATCTTGTGGGCAGCTGGATGCCAAGCCGATTTAACCTATGCAACTTTGTTAGAATAAAATATAATATTTCCACAATGAGGGGAAGTTCCAAAAAAAAAAAAAAAAGTACTTCAATTCAATTCATGTTAAGACGGGCAGACACTAAGTAGCCCCATTCCCGTAGGCAGAACCCGTTCACGAGCATGACGCATGATCCAGCCGTTGCTTCACTCGACCATAATTGTTTATTCGACCATATTCGACCATTACTGTTTCATCTCAATCGCTCGAAAAACGTGTCGTTGTTAACTAAAACCCGTGAGCAAAAGTCAATTTTGCTCACTCACTGAATTGCTCGGCGGTCTCCCAAACAACAAAAATGTCTTTTCAATACTACAGGTATTGAAAATATGCCAAAACATCCAAATTCTTCGGTTTTATTGTAACTCAATAAAGGTGACATTGGCACTAATGGTGAGATCTACAGACGGCACTTTCACTCAGTTCAGACTCAACTGAGTTAAAACGAGACAGATTTATGTCAGGACGTATGTGTGTCTCATTTTATCTCTATCTTGAGTATTGAGCAGAGCTAGAGTACGATCTATAGATCTCAGCCTAAGTCTTCTGCTGCCACAGAGAGCACGTAAAGCCGACGGTCCTGCGCCTGATCTCTCTCCGTTGTGTCGTTGTGGTGTCAAATTTCCAACACCGGATTATGAAAGTAAGCAATAAAGAATGCACCTATAGATGTTTGCGCACACAATGATATATCCCGCGCAGATGGCTAATCTTACCAAAGTTTTTCGCAATTATCGCTGCAGTTTAGAAACTATCATTTTGGTACTTGGTGTTTTCTTGGTGTCTGACATATAGTTCTGTTTCACAAGTGTCCCTTATGACAATCTAGCAGATAAACTCTCTCATAATTTAAAAAATATCAGACAAATTTATCTAACAGCTACTTTATCTGTTAGATATATATCAGACACTTTAACGGATAGTGGTGAAACTGGGCATTTTTATATTCGTAAAAAATCATTGTTTTAGAACGTTATCTTAGTTGTATTTCTATTATTTTCATTTAAAATCCATCAATCGCTTCCACTGTACAAATCAAACGAGAATCACAGTAACATAATACCCAAGTAATTGAAACCGAAGTCAAAAACAAACTCAAATTGGAAATCACAATTTCTTTTCTATTTGCCACAGTCTCTGGAAACGATTGGGAAAAGAAACTTTTCCAATTAACAAGACTAACTGACCTTCGAAGTCTAAGGAGTAGGTAACACTGAGTACACGATCGCCCACTGACTGGTCTTTGAGCGGTGGATCCAATTATCTTTCTATGTATATTTATGTAGGTACATATTTCTAAACCCCGATGGAAACAGAGGGTTGTTATAAGTTCGACTTGTGTGTCTGTTTGTCTCTTCCCTCGTAGCTCCTTAACAAATGGACCGATTTTGATGCGGTTTTGTCCGTTTGAAAACTAACGTGACTGAGGTGGATTTTAGCTATAATTTATGAAGATCATTTTCTACTACTCTCTCTGCTCTACTAAAACTCTCTTAATAAAAAAGACTTATTTTACGTTAGTGTAATCGCCCTGCCCCCCGATTGTATAAAAGTTGCCGATCAAAATATTCATTTGATGGCATTAGCTTCAAAGTAAAATAAACCATAACAGCATTGAATTAGAGCTCAATTTCGTGTATGCATTCTTATACGTTTAGGTATGTACGATACGATCCACGTCAAAATCGGTTGTACTGAATCTGTGCCTTTAAATCAATACAGTCAAGGAATATTTTACTTTGACGTTCCACGTCAAAATCGGTTGTACTGAATCTGTGCCTTTAAATCAATACAGTCAAGGAATATTTTACTTTGACGTTAATGCAACCAATTGAATACGATTTTGATCGGCAATTTTTAGACAATCGCACCTCTGCTCCCCAATTGTGTAAGAATTGTCGATCAAATCGTTAAAGTTCGGCATCAAAGTAAACTAAACAATAACAGCATTCAATTAGAGCTCAATTTCGTGTATCCACTCTCATACGTTTAGGTATGTACGATACCCTAAACGGTTGAGAATGGATCCACGAAATTGAGCTCTATTTCAATGCTGTTATGGTTTATTTTATTTATTTATTTTATTCTGATTAGTATTAAGTATTAACCAACTGACCTTCACAGGCGAAGGAGTTACACGACCGGCTCTGTTCCCCGTAGCCCTCACAAGTGGCCCTGGAGCAGTACCTCCGCCTGGTCTGCTTCCCCCCTCCGCAGGTCTTGCTGCACACCCCCCACTCGCCCCACCCCGCCCAGCCTGTAACAATAGAGAGTATGGTAATAACTCTCCGCAATGATTTAATATAAAAAATTGGGTATTTTACTCCTAATGAGAAATAATCTAAAAATAAGATAGTTTAGGCAATAAGCAATCGGGAAGTGGAAGTTTCAGTTCACAAAATTATAAAATAAATTTTATATTTAATTTCAAAGTTTTCACTTTTTTGTCTATGCTACAAATAAGTATGCGAAACGCATCGAAACGTCAAACAGTAACCGCCATTACACTACGTCAAATGTACTGACATTTGACGTAGTGTAACAAAAAAATTAAGTGGCACTCGGGGACTGCCGCGGTAAAGCTATTGCATAGAATTTTTATCAAATTTTACAATTATAATATTTATGCATATTTTTTTTGCATAATAAAAATTATGCAAAAAAAATTAAAAACAAACAAACAAGAAAAGCGCACTGTCACTACTTCGCGAGTGAGATTCGAACCTGCGACATCTAAAGAAATGGGCCGCTCGCCCACTGCGCCAAACAGAGCTAAATGTGAACCTCTAAAATGTTGAACGCTTACTGAACGACGGTGTTAAGTTTTTTTCGTTACGGAATTTCTTGATTCGGTCGCCACGCTCAAACTGTTTGTCCTAGTTCAAAGCCCGCGATAAAAGCTATGCAATAGCTAAAAAGGAATTTTCTTTATCGGTTCAGGCGTCTTCGAGTAATCGGTGAACATAAATAAAAAAAAAGATTCTGAAGAATTCAGAACCTCCTCCTTTTTTGAAGTCGGTTAAAAAGGAACCTACCCACATTACATTTGCCTAATGCATACTTATAAACTTCGAGAAGCAGTCATAGCCTAGTGGTTAGTACTGCGGTCTCCTATTCGGGGGTCGCAGGTTCGATCCCGGGCACGCACCTCCGACTTTTCTAAGTTAAGTGCGTTTGAAGAATTAAATATCACAAGTTTCAACGGTGAAGGAAAACATCATGAGGAAACCTGCACACCTGAGAGTTCATCATAATGTTCTCAAAGGTGTGTGAAGTCTGCCAATTCGCATTGGGCCAGCGTGGTGGAATATGGCCTATAACCCTTCTCTGAAAGGAGACCTGCGTTCAGTAGTGAGCCGTTGGTTCAGTGGTAAAGGGCTGCTAATAATGATTATGAAACTTCGAGTAAAGGTTAACTTTGATTGACAAATTTTTGTAGGTTGGAACCTTTTTGCGTAACCAGGTTCAATTAGCGATCGTGTTTTCTTACAACATAATATCTAAGTAATTAGTAAAGCAAGAGCGAACTGGAATGAAACTGCTACGTGATCCAAGGAATATTTTTTTTAAAGAATATTACCAAAGTTAAGCATGACCCTTTCCAGCTAAGCTTAAAATCTTGTGTTAGGAGGACATAGTTACGACAATAGTGCAATGGGTGGAGTTTGAACCAGAGACCTTTCGGTTTCAATCCGCACTTTTGACCGTCCGGCATAAAGGCTTTGACCTCAACCTTAATTATGTAATTATAGACTTGCTTGGGAAACACACTTCGCTTTTTGTTTTTTGGTGGGCTAGTTAAACCTTCACGATACTTCACCTTCACTTTTTGTATTGGTAATCTGTCAAAATGTTAAATCGATTTGTCGGTTTACATGGTCATGTTGAAACAGGCCTTACAACTCAAAGCTCAAATAAATAGGTACTTTATTAAAACTTTATAAGTAGATCGCCAAAATTGTTAACGGATTGTTTATATTTCGAAACGGAGTAATTGGATACGTCTTTGAGTGTTCTCAGGAATTAGGTCAAATGGCTTAAAGTAAACTGGAGGGGTCACAACTCGCAACCGAGACAATAAACACGGAGATGTTTAATGTTCAAATATAACAAACATAATTATTGTTTACTTGGCGCTTGCTGTTTACTAGTGTAATTACTGACTGGAGTTGGCAATCGGAAATTCAGTAAACAATATAAAATTAAAATGTAATACTCGAGCGCCAAACAATAAATCCCGAAGTTGTATCGATTTTAATTTTATTAATCAAAATCTTTGTACAAACATTCAATGCAAACACACTTTCCTCAATAAAGATCAAAGCAAATCACTGGAACGAGAAATAATGTAGGTACTCTATCTTTGTCTGCGTTACCCCGCTGAATGGCTTATAACTTCTAATTTGGGTAAAGCAGCCCTCTGATCACCAGTGGACTCTATGAGACGGGATAACAGATACCTAAAAAAGGATCTAGCATCTTGATGATACCTTAGTATCAACTCCTTCCATTTGACGGGATTCAAAAGAGGGCAGTACGGCTTGTGGACAATCCCAAATTAACTAGCTCACTGGAAAGCCTGGAGCACCGCAGAGACGTAAGCTCTCTTTGCGTATTTTATCGGCTATATAACGGGATGTGTTCTGAAGAGGTATTTGACCTTATCCCACCCTCTCTCTTATATAATCGCACCGCATGCCACCGAAAGCAATTTCACCCACACCACCTGGGTGCCTGGAGCACTTCGACCGTCCGCGCTGTGCCAGATCTTTATTTCCACGCACTACCAAATTGTGGAACCAACTCCCATCGACTGGGACATGGACATGGGGTTATTCAAGGGGCGGACCAACAAATTCCTGAACAGCCGGCAACGCATTGGTGGTGCCTCTGGTGCAATAAATGTTCATGCGGATGTTCATCAGCGGATAATATTTATGACCGTTTAAAACAATAACATACTAGCAACCTAGCTACATACCACTCCCCAGTCAAAAGGACACAGGCAACCACTTGGACAGCGGGATCCAAGATCTAATAGCTATCTTCGCCATATATAATTAGTTTGGCTATCCAAAGGGGCAATGCTGCCAGCATCTTGGGTACTATCCCGCATGGCGTTGACATCGATGAGGCATTAGATTTATTTTAGTTTTAATTTTAGAAGTGATTAATTATTTGTTTATGATTTTTTTTTTTGTATTTAATAATGTGTATTTTTTTAAATGAAGAGTAGCAGTGATATTCTAGTGGTTAATACTGCGGTCTCCTATTCGGGGGGTCGCAGGTTTGATCCAGGGCACGCATCTCGGGCTTTTCGGAGTTATTTGCGTTTAAGCAATTTAATATATCACATGATTCAACGGTGAAGGAAAACATCGCGAGGAAACCTGCACGCCCGAGAGTTCTCCATAATGTTTTCAAAGGTGTGTGAAGTCTATATCAATTTGCATTGGGCCAACATGGTGGACTATGGCCTATAGCCCTTCTTTGAGAGGAGATTTGATCTCAGTAGTGAGCCGTTTATGGCATGCTGATGATGATGAATCATTGTGAAATAATGTAATTAGAACGCAGAATAATGTAATTAGAAAGGCAGCGCAATACCGAGACCTATGGAAGTCCATGCAAGAGATCTTTGTCCAGCAGTGGACGTCTATCGATAGATAAAGAAGAAGAATCTATACTTTTTTAAATTTTTATTTTAATAATATATAAAGCTGAAGTTTGAAGAGTTTGTTTCTTTGTTTGCTTGAATAGATAGATAGCCCATTTATCGCGGAAGGCTATAAGCTATATATCATCACGCTAAAACCAATAGGAGCGGAGCACCAATGAAGAATGTTTCAAAATCGGGGTTTTTTCCCCTTTTGAGAGCTTCCCCTGCGTGCGCTGCGTAAACGGTTAAAGTTTTGCAAAAATCATGTATGACAGAATAGTTTCCCTTTAAAAGTTCTAAAAAAAAGACCGCGACAACATATTATGTCTATCTTTTAAGGTTGGCTCACTATAACATTTTATCTACTCCAGCATCGAAAAGTCCCAATTTCGAATTTGACAGCTGAATCGAAATGAACCCTCTTTCGGTTTTGCTTCTCATTTCGATGCAGCTCGTTGTATGGGAGCTGAATCGAAATGGTTATCTTCTTAAAATAGGATACCTAAAGCTAAGGCTCTGAGTTCTGGCACTTTTGTACCGTTCATACGACAGAGGCGCCACAGTGCAACTGAACGTAATTAGTCATTTTAATTCTCGTACTATCCTATTTTGATACTCGGCAAGCCTCGTATCAAAAAACAGCACTCGAATTAAAATGACCCTCATT
The DNA here is from genome assembly GCA_029955525.1 of Oeneis ivallda. Classification (NCBI taxonomy): domain Eukaryota; kingdom Metazoa; phylum Arthropoda; class Insecta; order Lepidoptera; family Nymphalidae; genus Oeneis; species Oeneis ivallda. The sequence goes on from JARPMR010000015.1 coordinate 4,915,587, forward strand.
ACGATGCAGTTGCATAAATAGCTATTTTATGCTAACCAAATTTGTTCTAAAATAATGCATTATTTGCGAAGGTGTTTTTAAGGTGGTGAAGGTGAAGTTAAAACTGTTCCACGCGGACGAATTCGCGGGCAGAAGCTAGTAATGTAATACATACCAACAGCGTTCCATATCGCTATATCCACGCCCAGGCTCCAAGGCACGGCGGCGGCGGTCGCCTCCAGCCATGGGCCGTCTGGCGGAGTGGTCTCCAAGTCCACGGCGGGGTCACTGACCCTCGCGAACACCACCAGCTCGCTCTGAGGGAACATGCTCCAGTTGAAGCATCCTCGGAGCTGCGGACTGATCTTGAGGTTCACCTGTCTGAGGGAAATAAACTTTTTTAGAAGCAATTTTACTGAAATATCATATTTTTTTTATTGTTTGGGTTTTTATTTTTATGGGTGTTTTATCAGTGCTGATACATATTTTATCTCCGGAATTGAAAAGTTCCAATCTCAAATTTGACAGCTGAATCGAAATGAACTCTCGGTTTTGCTTCTTATTTTATGAATCTCGTTGTGTAGGAGCTGCATAGAAATAGTTATCTTCATAAAATAGGATACCTAAAGCTAAGAGCATCCGAGTTCTGGCACTTTTGTATCGTTCATATAAATGTATTAAAGTTGGTACCCAACCCACTCTATGGTTGCTACTGCTACTCAATATTAATATCAAACCTAAAAAAATAAAAAAAATATATAAATAATACTAAAAATAAAATTACAAAATATTCAAAAAACTTTACGCAGAAAACGGATTACTTTTACAACTTGTGCAATTTGTATTGATTTGACTTTTTTATTAATTGTGACGTTTGTTGATGATTTTATTTCCTTGTCAGAGATAAAATCTTGTATGCATAATTAGTCATTTTAATTCTCGTACTATCACAGCACTCGAATTAAAATGACCCTCATTACGATGCAGTGGCATAGATGAACTTACGTTCATCAACACATAATAATTAGCTATCTATGGTGTTTTCATTAGACAACGCAGTAAGTTCTCAACACATAATTATTGCAATATCTTATTTTATTTTATTTTATTTTATTTATTTAGGAAAACCAACAGCTTATAATTCTATATATACTTAAGAAATAATGTAACTAACAGCTAATAATAGGTTTTCGCAGGTAAAATAATAGGTTTTATCGTACCTCATTCTGAAAAAAAACGGAACCCTTATTGGATCACTTGTCCGTCGGTCTGTCTGTGTGTCAATGCCCTTTTTTATATTTAGATAACAGGATAATCCTCGAGCGCTGGCTGCTTGACAGCGATTTCTCCTGATAGTAAGTGACGATGCAGACTGATAGTAGCAAGCTAACTTGGAAGGGGAATGTCAGTATTAGGTCAGTGTATAAACGGATACTCCTAAACGGTTTTTATTTTTAAGAATAAGAAATACCAAGAATTATTTTACTCTCCATAATAATATAAATTATTTACTCCTGGACAATAATTAATTATTATCGATTAAAACTCGCGAATAGCGTTTTTTATTTAGCGTTATTCCAGATTACACTATTTTAGAACGTAATTATAGTAATTCACTAGCTGATGCCCCCGATTTCGTCCGCGTGGATTTAGTTTTAAAAATTCCACGGGAACTCTTTGATTTTCCCAGATAAAAAGTTACTATGTTACTCTCCAGGTCTTCAACCATACCCATGCAAATATCACGTCGATCCGTCGCTCTGTTACAGCGTGATTGAAAGACAAACAAACAACAATAAACAATAAATAGTAAAATTAGGCCTAAGTAAGGTAAGTATATAATATTATAAGAGTTTAAGGCCAAGGAGAAAATATCTAACGCCAACGGAATTCCGCACAAGGAAGTTTTCTTCGGCATTTCATCTATGTAGAGGATTCTATAAGTACTAAACGCATCTCAGATATTTTAATACTATGTTATACACTGCAAAAATTTATTTTGAAGTTCCCTTCCTTTAGATTGGTCCCTGGTCTTATAGAAACATACTCTTAAAGAGTCCTGATACTTATGAATATTAATAAAATGGGTGTACTAAGCAAGAGGATTTTTAAAACATAATTTTAAGATACCATGAAATAAGTGAGAATGATGATCCCATAGTTTTATTTTAGAAAAAAATCACAAAAATTAAGATACCAGAAGCCACCTTGAACTTGAATAAAATGCTAGATTAATTCAGGGATTGAGATAAATCCTAATGGAGAATAACAATAATAGCTATTTATGCAACTGCATCGTAATGAGGGTCATTTTAATTCGAGTGCTGTTTTTTGATACGAGGCTTGCCGAGTATAAAAACAGGATAGTACGAGAATTAAAATGACTAATTACGTAAAGTTGCATACAAGATTTTATCTACGACAAGGAAAATAAAATCATTTGGCTCAATAAAGTAACAAAAAGTAACTCCGTAAGCCGCCACCAGCCGCCTGTGGCGCCTCTGTCGTATGAACGGTACAAAAGTACCAGAACTCAGAGCCTTTGCTTTAGGTATCTTATTTTAAGAAAATAACCATTTCGATTCAGCTCCCATACAACAAGCTGCATCGAAATGAGAAGCAAAACCGAAAGAGGGTTCATTTTGATTCAGCTGTCAAATTCGAAATTGGAACTTTTCGATGCTGGAGTAGATAATAGCTATATACCTATGCAACTGCATCGTAATGAGGGTCATTTTAATTCGAGTGCTGTTTTTTGATACGAGGCTTGCCGAGTATCAAAATAGGATAGAACGAGAATTAAAATGACTAATTACGTTCAGTTGCATACAAGATTTTATCTACGACAAGTAAAATAAAATCATTAACAAAATACGCCGTAGGCTCAATAAAGTAACAAAAAGTAACTCCGTAAGCCGCCACCAGCCGCCTGTGGCGCCTCTGTCGTATGAACGGTACAAAAGTGCCAGAACTCAGAGCCTTAGCTTTAGGTATCCCATTTTAAGAAGATAACCATTTCGATTCAGCTCCCATACAACGAGCTGCATCGAAATGAGAAGCAAAACTGAAAGAGGATTCATTTCGATTCAGCTGTCAAATTCGAAACTGGAACTTTTCGATGCTGGAGTAGATAAACATATTATTTGTACAAGTCCGCGACTTTCCGAGTGGACTACACAAACTTCAAACCCCTATTTTACCCCCTTGAGGATGAATTTTCAAAAATCCTTTCTTAACAGATGTTTACGTCATAATAGCTATCTGCATGGCTTTCAGCCTGATTCATCCAGAGCTCTGCTTTGATAGATCAGTCAGTCAGTCACTTATTCCTTTTATGTAATTTAGAATAGATTTTTCAAACCCCTATTTTACCTCCTACCCTTATTTACCCCCTTTGGGGTAACCGTTATTTAACCCCCTTTTACTCCCTTTGGGGATAAATAACTGATATAATTTATAGTAGGGTGATACTTTACTACCTATATTGAGTTCAAACTACTTTCAAAAATTTCGGTTAGGTATTTATAAAACAAACAATTTTAATTCCTAAACAAATAAATGCATTTTATTGTAGCGTGCAGCCATCACTGTGACTAAAAGATACGAATGCGCTGACCGCACCGATTTTGCGTTGCTTTCCGACAAGATGCACATACTTTATCTGGGTCAGATGGACGATGATAATAGTGCACCTACCTATTAATCTGTATCTCCAAGTAATGTCGTTACCATGGCTAAGTCGTTTATTGATCGTTGCTGGTCTATCATAGCATGGATAAGCATGCATAAAGGTTGTGAGTATTTCTCTTTATTTTATTTATTCAATTATTAGGCAACTTCGTCCTCGTTTTATATCGTTCGGGATAAAAGGTAGCCTATCTCATGTCCAAGTCGTCGACTATATCCATGCCAAAAATTACGTCGATCCGTTGCTCCGTTGTTGTGTGATTAAAGGACAAACTAACAAACAAACATTATTTTTCATTTATAATAATAACTAGCTGATATCCATGACTTTGTCCGCGTGGGTTAAGTTTTTAAAATCCCTCAGGAACACTTTGATTTTCCGGGATAAAAAGCCTATGTCACTCTCCAGGTCCACAATTATACCAATGCCAAAAATCACGTCGATCCGTAGATCTATTGCGGCGTGATTGAAGGACATACCAACAAACTAACACACTTTCACATTTATAATATTAAATAGTATGATAAGTATGAGGTATGATTAGTAAGGATTTGTATCAGTAATTTTTTCCAGCTTTCTTACATAAAAAGTACTCGTTCACAAAGTATCGATACCAAAAGTACTTGAAAGAAACACTCATCGTTTTATACCTTGGTGTAAGTTAAAGCGCGCTTACCTACAATATACCAATTCACTTTTGCCTTCAAGGCACTCAAGTTATACGTGTTAGGAAACTACTCCTTCACTAACAAAGCTTTCACATTAAACCTTCGAAGGATCAAAATTGAATTTACAAAGAGGTGAGGTTAAGAGGTGTTCTCATGACGCGAAGGTGTAAGTGCGTGGCTCTTACATTACTTGTACGAATCAAGCACTTTTCCAAGGAAATTTAATTATACGGATCGCGGTCTTTCCGCGAACTCTTGATACCTACGTTTAATTTAGTTCCAGACTAATCTTCTTCATTCCAAGTTGGTGTAAAAGTTTGTTTCAAGTTACAGGCGGAAGCATGTTTTTGTTAATTGTATGGTATCCTACATTTTGACGTGATAACGTCTTATAAATCGATGAACACCGGCTGCAAGCACGAAAAAATGTCACGTTCCGCCTGAGCCTGAGCGCGCAAGCGAGAGCGATAGAGAGGCACGATCGGCCCAAGCGTTGGCTTAAGTGACTAGAGACACATCGTTAACGGATGTGTCGCGAGCTCTAGCAGCACGCTTTTCAACGGGCGCGATCTATAGTTTTTAACTTTCAATGTTAGTTAGTGTATATAAATATTGGGTTAGAAATTATGTTTCTATATGACGTCATTACGTAAAACTATCTTCCGTAAACCGACTTTACAGATAACCAATTTTTTTTAGTTTCTTCCTGATTCCTTTTACAAGCTTTTATTTAACTTGCAATGTATGTACCTATGTATGTAGGTATGTTTAGGTCAAATCTTGCAAGATGAATTAGAACCACTTCTCAGTTTCTGATTGAGCTGAAATTTTGCATATATATGTAAATCAGATGACAATGCAATATTATTGTGACATGGAGCTGATCTGATGATGGAGCTGAAAGATGGCTATGGGAACTCTATAATAAAATGACGTAACTCCATCGAATTTGGGCTCGTTTGATTCGTCTTGACAAGCACTTTGGTCCCAAATCATATTCAGGGTCTCATGATGCAGCTGGAAGGTCGTTTTGGCAACTCTGTAATAAAACGAAGTGACCCCATCGAGTTTGGACTTGTTTGATTCGCCTTGACAAGTACTCTAGTCCTTGATGATATCCAGGGTTTGACGATGTAGCCAGCTACTAAAAGCTTGTTTTTTAAAAATAAAATTTTTAATTTACACTTGTTTGTATATTTATTTAAAGTAGGTACTAGGTAGGTATATTTCTGCGCCTCCTAACTCGTATCTAGTCTGTAGCTATGTCTTTTGGCACCACTGGTTGCCTGCAAGAGATCGCTAGGTTGCGATAAGCGACTTCGTCCGCGTGGAAAGCCGGCGTTCAAGTCCTGTGGGAACTTTTTGATTTTCTTTAATATAAAGTAGCCTTTGTCAGTTTTCATATCCTCAAGTAAAGCTATACAAAAAATCAAGTCAATCCATTGCTCCGTTTCTGCGTGATTGAAAGACAAACACACTCACATTTTAGAATATTATAAAAGTACCTAAGGATCATACGAATTTAGTTAGATATGATGGCCGTTGGAGTCACCCGATATTAACGCAAAAGGCTACCTTTTCATGGAATAAATAAATAAATTGCATGCATGTAAACCGCTACCATCTCATCACTTGTCCTCCTAAACAAAAGTCGTGCGTATTTCTCGTACTCAGCGAAAAACTTTCGTACTTTTAGCACCACTGAAACACTATTGCCTTTGTTGTTTCCAAACTATTCTCTACCTAAAATTACTTCGGGAAAAAGATTGAATAGACATTAGTGAGCGCCGACTTTTATTGAGTTTGTATTCTTTTTCTATTAACGAACGCCATTCTTGTTGCGAGTTGGGATGATACCGTTTTCAATCGAGTAAATAGAAAAAACGCTAAGAGTGGAAACTAAGATAAGTTATTTCTATTTGAGCTGCTAAATGGAATTTATATTTCTTTTTTCAAGGTGACCTAACAACTTGGTAAAACAAAACCATTACGACCAGCACTAACTTTTGCCAGCGACTTCATCCGCGTAAAGTTAGGTATATTTTTAAAAATCCCGCGAGAACTCTCTGTTTTTCTGTTAAAAGGTAGCTTAAGTCACTTTCCGAATCTTTAACTTCTTCTTCTTTGTCAACCGACAGACGTCCACTGCTGAACAAAGGTCTCTTGCATGGACTTCCACAGGTCTCAGTCTTGCGCCGCCTGAATCCAGCGACTTCCACCGACTTGTTTGATGTCGTGGGTCCACCTAGTGGGGGGTCTGCCAACACTGCGCTTCCCGGTGCGGACCACTCCAGCACCTTAGGACCCTAACGTCCATCAGCTCTTCGAACTATTTGCCCCGCCCATTACCACTTCAGTTTCGCGTCCTCAACTATAACTACCTACCCATGCAAAAAATCACATGGATTCGTGTACCTTCCTCCGTTGAGTGCGTGATTGAAGAACAAAGCAACAAACACATTTTCGCATTTATAATATTAGTAAGGATTATTTATTTCGCATGACATGCATAGACCATAGTCTTCTATCTAAATATAACTAGTGGTTCGCCCCGAACTGAGACCTCGCGGTATCCCATAATTCCCATAAGGTAGTTTTAACTATATTATATTGTAATTAAAACGCGCCGAATCTGATGACGTCAATCGTCATCTGCTTTCGTGGATGGGATGCGTATGCCTACAGTATTTTACTAAAATTCAGCTGGTTCGCTGAACGGGTGTTACGTAGTATATGATTTCATAATAAAAAAAATATAAACTGCCATGACTGCGCGCTTGCGGCTTCTGCGGCGAGCATGTCTAGATGCGCGCTCATCTTTACATTCATAGACACAGTACCATCAGAGAGAGAGATCATACGGTAGTAAATAGGTGCTAACGTCTAATTATTGTAAATAGAAACGGATTTACTTTTGCAAAAAAAACGTGATACTTTTATTGATAATAATTTGCTAATTGAATAACATAATTAGTAATAGACAAAATAAGAATAGCTGACGCAAAACTGTATTTACATTATTAAAGACAGCGCCATCTATTAACAGTATAGTGAAGTTTTGTTAAAAACATTGATGCCCATTAAAACTCAAATAATTTCGTTTCTTTATAATATTTATCTAATCTTAGTATTTGTTGTTCAAGTACAGAATATAACTCAAATTATGTGTAAGTTTCAAGTTTTAAAACAAAGTGGTTTTAGAGATCTAGCCTCGAATACAATCTTCACTTTGAAAGGCCCACATTTCGTCAATTTTAGGAAAAAAAAATTAAAAAAAAATACTTTTGTACTCTGTTCCAAATTATCTTTAAAATGAGGTACTGCAACCCTATGAAATGCAAAAAAATATATTTTACTTCGCATTCGCTTCTATGAGAGCCCCCCTGAAATAAAGATTTTTATAACTTTTTAAGCCATTTTCGGCTGGAGGCCATCGGTTTACATATCATATCTAAAATTGAAGTAATTACGTTCAGTAATTCAAAAGTTATAAGGCTCTGACAGACGGACGGACGGACGGACGGACAAGTGCAAATTCACTCAAGTAAACTCGGAGACCTTCGCTTCGCTCGGTCGAAAAGGAATAGGTGGCTGACTGATCTATCAACGCACAGCTAACCACTGGACGAATCGGGCTGGGCATACACTACTATATTATGTATGAGTATCTAGTAGTATGTACCATAAGTATGTCACGCACTTTTTAAGCATTTCTGTGGTGGTGTCGTGTGATGCGGGTTGTTACGTTCCCTCAAATATGGTTGAGCGAAGCAATGGCTGGGTCATGCGTCATGCTCGTGAACGGGTTCCACCGGCGGGAATGGGGCTACATTATGTCTGCCCATCTTAAGATAGAAGTTAGTCGGTATGCATTTTTAGAACTTCCCTCATTGTGGAAACACTGCATATATAGCATAGTATTTACTGTATTGTAAATTTGTTTTGAAAAGAGCAACCGCCGAGTTTCTTGCTGGTTCTTCTCGGCAGGAAGGGCATTCCGAACCAGTGGTAGATTCATCGACTATTCAAAAGCACTTGTAAAAGTTTATTTGAATAATAGTTATTTGTTATACAAGAGTGCAAAGTTGCTTTTTAACCGCGTGCTCAGTTTTGATGACCGAGCAAGCGAAGGATTCTAAAATTAGAATCCTGAGCGTTAGCGAGGGAATCAAAAGAGCACGAGGTGAAAAATCTTTGCACTCGAGTGCAACACGTAATTTTTCATCTCCCCATTCAAACAATATGACGTGAAAAGAAAATGGCGCGCGCAAAGCAAATTAAAAAAAAGTACACCAAGAAGGTTCCAAGTCTGAGTTTTTAACAAATTAAAAAAGGTTGTATGATAAATTCGGCACCATGGAGGTAGAAGTAAATAGGTTTAATGATGTTTTGAATTCACAAACTTAGTGCACACGATGTTCTAAATTCAATTTACTTTATCCTCTAGAGGATAAAAACGGCTTTTACACTCCGATATCGAAGAGCAAAAATACTCTTTCCGAGATGGGGAGATGAAAAAAATATTTTTATTCTATTCTATTCTATGACAGGGCTGCAATTTGGCACATACTATTATGACGTAGGCATCCGTTAAGAAAGGGTTTTTGAAAATTCAACCCCTAAGGGGGTATAATAGGGGTTTGAAATATCTAACTTAACGTGAGCGAAGCCACTGGCAAAAGCTAGTTAGTTATATAAATACCTGTCGGTTGTGTTGTAAGGCGAACCAGAATACTGGCTAACCGATGCCAGTTCGACTCCTCCCCTATATATTGACACTAGTGCCAAATCCAGTGTTCTTATCTGAAACAAGAGACAAAACATTACGGGAGAGGTCACAACCCTCAGCAAAGAGGAACACGAAGGACAGAACATTTTCAAGTCAATGTAGGTAATTTTAAGTAAATAATTTAGTGATAGCCTAGTGGTTAGGACTGTGGTCTCCTATTCGGGGGGTCGCAGGTTCGATCCCGTGTACGCACCTCTGACTTTTCGGACCATGTGCCTTTAAGCAATCAAATATCACTTGCTTAAACGGTGAAGGAAAACATCGTGAGGAAACCTGCACATCTGGGAGTTGTCTATCATGTTCTCGAAGGTGTGTGAAGTCCGCCAATTCGCAATGGGCCAGCGTGGTGGACTATGGCCTATAACCCTTCTCTGAGAGGAGACCTGCGCTCAGTAGTGAGCCGTTGATGGGTTGTTAATGATCATGATGATGATGATGATGTAGGTAATTTTCAAACAAATTAATCTTGACGCATTGACTATGGGGCTTCAATTGCAACGCTTAAAGCAGTATTATTTCCAAAAAAAGAAGCATCTTTATTTTGTTCATTTAGTAAAAATATATATTTAAATGAAGAATATTGGTAATTTTATTATAATATACACACATCAAAAGTGTCTAGGGATCAACATATATTTTTGCAATAACTTTTCACCTGATTGATATTAATTAAAATTTTCTTTAAGGATTCATCAAATAAAGTGTTTTCGTTTGTCACACTAACGATAAACCAAGTCACCTTTGCATTAATAAAGAAATTTGCCATTTTCCTAATAAAGGGATTTTTGACATTTGAACCACTAACATTAAAGTTCGAAAAAAAGACTGAAATAACACTTTTCTTTAAAATTTTATTGGGTAACTTAAACAATTAATAATCCGTGTTTCTACCGCGAACACTAACAACACAAGAACATCGGTTTGGCATACTCAAAATGAGTTCATCCAAATCACGCTGTGGAATGGCCGCCCATGTTCGTTGCAACAACAAAAAAAGGTCTTCTTGCCACTGGATACCCTCCATATTCGGCAGAGCTCTTCTCTGTAGCATATCCCATGCATGCTCAATCGGGTTCAAGTCTGGCGACTGAGCAGGCCAGGGCAGGACATTGATGTTAGCTGCGGCGAGAGTCTGTCTTACAACTCTTGCGGTGTGCGGTCGTGCATTATCATGCATTAACTGAAATAAGGGACCGATTTGCACTTGTAGAGGAACGATGACGTCTGATACAATCGTCTCAGCATAAATTTGAGCGTTGAGGTTGCCTCTGATCCAAATCAACTCAGTTCTTCCGCCGATCCAAATACCCGCCCATACCATGATGGTTCCACCACTATAAGGATGGACTTCCTGGCAGGATTTTAATCGCTGTTGGCGTCCAGGGGTTCTCCAGTGTCGTATACGTCTTGTATCCGGTCTCATACCAAAACGAGACTCATCAGAAAAGCACACGAAACGCCATTGTTCTTCTGCCCAATTTCTGTGTTCAAGAGCCCATTGATATCGAATCCTACGATTGTGCATTGCTATAGGTGGTACCCGTAGCGGTCTTCGGGAATGAAGGTTCACTTCATGCAAGCGGTTTCTGACTGTTTGGTCGCTAATTAAGTTCCCTGAAGAGTGATGAAGCCTCACGGCTAACATCATGGCGGTTATTGTTGGAGCTCTTCGAGTTAAGATTTGAATGTATCGGTCTTGTCTCCGTGTGGTGCAGCGATACCGTCCTCCATGGCGCTCAGCCACGGTACCAGTGCTTCGGTAACGTGTCCAAAGTCGACTGATAACACTCTGACTTTTATTCAGAGCTAAAGCCACAGTACGTTGCCGGGAACCAGCTTCTATCATTCCCACGGCTCTGAGCATTTCTTCCCTGCTTAAATGACGTCGCCGCTCCATAATAACGTTGGTTTTAATCAGTAGTAGGGAAACAGTAGCACTAATAATGTCTTCAATGCGTTGTATGTTTTTATAGGGAAAATATTGACAGCTGATTTTCATCTTTTACTCGAATTTGATTGACAGTTCCTGATTCAAATTATGAAATGCACCAAAAAGGATCCATATAAATTTATAAAATCATAAATTTATTACAAAGCCACATCTCAATCTCAAGAAATCCGCATAAAAATGCTTGATCCCTAGACACTTTTGATGTGTGTAATTAATAATTTATTATTACTTATAATTGTATTTAGTATGCCTGAACTTGGCAGATTTAAACGCCAAAATACCTACCTACCACCATTACTGTAAGGACCTGTTTCACCACCTTCAAGTAAACTATAACCGACGAATAAAGTTGACTTTTTAACAGTTTTAGTATTGGCAATCTGTCGGAACGTAAAGCTAAAGAAATATTCATCGGTTTAAGTTGGGAAAGTTGGGGATGGCGAAATACGCCCAAAATCTAGCAAATCATACACAAATTGAATTTCTTTAGCGTGTGCGAAAAATGGATTTTTCAATCCCTTAGGAACGAAGTAACGAAGTTATGTAGGTATTAGGGAACAACTAAACTTACAACAAACATGACAGCCATTTCTGGTCACGTCCCTTAACACTATATTACGCCCACTACTTTTTTATAGTAACAACCGAAAAATAGTTTCCCCAGCCGCGTCCTAGTAATGGAGACATGCAGAGAAATATAAATGCTTCAAAACCCACACCGATTACGTTCATCCGAGCTCTACAAATATAAACCCTTACTCGGTTAGATAAAGTTGGAAATTGTCTGCTAAGAATTTTTTGGTTATTACGTTTGTTACAAGAAAGTTATAATGGTGATGTAGCAAGGACATACTTCGGACTGTCACACATGCTTAGCGTCTTTTGTGGCTTTGTCAGTTCTTATTTTGTTGGATTTATATGAAAAATTGCTTGCGTATTCTTTTATTTTTCTGAACATCGCCAGTATTTTCTTGCTCTTGCTTGCTATAACTTGCTCCTCCATCAATGATATAAATTAAATGAGTTAAAGGAGGTTGGCGAATTTTGATCCAGCATTTTTAAAAACCGTTCAGATTGAGAAATCGTTTAATTTTAATTAATATTTTTCAGAGTATTTTTATTTGTAAACCCGATATTTTTAGAAGAAGGCGATCAAAAATATAATTATTCACAAGTAGACATTATAAATAACCGTTACATGGCAATACAAGTGAATATCTTTTTTCTCCCAACTTTATTTGATAGACATTGATGAACTTTTTTGTTAGACTGGTTCACTAGGACAAGCATGAGAAGTTTGATTCGTGAACGTGGGCTTGAGGCCCATGGTTCAGTTCGTCTGGGTCAGAAACTCTATGGAATTCGCCAATCTCCTTTTTTTTATAAGTATAATATATCAATAGCTGCGGTATTGGCGACTATGGCTGTAGTGTTAACCGGTTAAAAAATTGTGGATTCGATCCACGCCAGCTCCGAAAGTTTTGGTTGGAAGCTATGTATACACTTCGGAAATTATATTATATAATTATTATTTATTCGGAATAGAAATATTTTTTTTTTCAAATAAAGGCTTTTACAAGTGCTTTTGAATCGTCGATGAGTCTACCACTGGTTCGGAATGCTCTTCCGGCCGAGAAGAATCAGTAAGAACTCGGCGGTTGCTCTTTTCAAAACAAGTTTAACATAGGTACTAGGTATGCTATGTATGCAGTATTTCCACAATGAGGGGAAGTTCCAAAAATGCATACCTACTTAAAATTCAATACATTTTAAGATGGGCAGACAGAAAGTAGCCCCATTCCCGCACCAGTGGGTGGTGGCACCCGTTCACGAGCATGACGCATGACTTGCTTCGCTCAACCATAATTACCTACGGCCTAGAGAATGTCACATCGCCACCGATGATGTCGCAGAGTACGGGTGTAGTGCATGAGTCACCATCTACGCCGGGAGATACACCGGTGGTGGTAACCGAGCCACCTATCCCTGTCGCACCTATGCATCATCCAAACGGAGTGCGTGTCGCGAGCGTCCGTGGCGAAAATGATATTATAATGCAAGGCCCTGTGAATAATGAAGCGCTCGCGCATCGATTAGCCGATGAGGTGACGTCACAGCGCAGTGCAGTACCTGCGGCGGCAGCGGATGATTTGAACGAAGGCGGAATGCAGAATGATAGTGAAGGGGAGTGGGTTCGTGTAGTTAGGCGTCGAGTAGCACGTACATCACGTTTCAAAGGTGAGAGAGGTACGGCGATGACAGACCCGACTTCGAGATTGAAAGCAGCGGACATACAAATTCCGTTGTATATATATAATGTCTCAAAGGAAAATACTGAACAAGATGTAGCGGAATATATACAACAAAAGACTCAGATAAGAATAGTACCAGAAAAGATAAACATGAAATCTTCCAGGGACTATAGTTCCTTTAAGTTTTTGATACCTAGGAGCAAATTGTCTTTATTTAGTAATAAAGAATTATGGCCGGAGGGCATATTTTTCAGGCGTTATATATTTTTTAGACATACAAGAAAGGCCAATGTAAATCGAGATAAGGATCGAACTATTAATGGACCAGCACAAAACTAATGATAAAAATAAATATCACACGTTGAAGCTAGTTAGCTTCAATTGTAAGTCCCTGAAGCGGTCGGTTGACAGTGTGAGAAGCTTATGCGAGGGAGCGTCAGTGGTCGCTATTCAAGAGACCTGGCTGATGGATTTTGACCTTCCATACCTTGGCACCGTACACGAAGACTTCGAAGCAACGGGTACAACGGCTGTAGACACGAGCGCCGGCATTCTGCGCGGCCGTCCCCACGGAGGCGTCGCGCTGTTATGGCGCAGAAATACGTTTTCATCCGTGTCAGTAGTGAAGTGCAATAGCGTGAGGTTGTGTGCGATCAAATGCCAGTTTCGTGAGCATAGTATGCTGATTTTCTCGGTTTATATGCCTACCGACTGTACCGATAATCTTTTTGAGTTCACAGAGTGCCTGAGTGAAATCAATGCGATTGTCGAGGACTGCGGAATTAGTATAGTTTTTATGCTGGGCGATTTTAACGCACATCCCGGAGAGCTATTTTTCAGTGAATTGTCTCAGTTTTGTAGCGAGCAAATGTGGATATGTGCGGACTATGAATTTTTATGTAATAATACCGATGTATATACCTATACTAGTGACAGTCACGGCTGCTCGCGTTGGTTAGACCATTGCCTTACAACAAGTATGGCTAGCAAATATATTGAAAACATACATGTCAAAACAAATGTGACATGGTCTGATCACTATCCTCTGGAAGTTTACTGTAAATTTAACTTAGTCCGCTCTCAAGTAAAGCCAGCTCAGTCCACGGCGGACAATAAAGTGATCTGGGGGCACAGAGATAGTGATCAGATGAAACTGTATGCTGAGATTTGTAATAGCAGGTTAAGGCTAATTGATTTTCTCGCGGAAATGGAGGATTGTTGTGATAGTATGTGTGACAAACCGGAACATAATTTAGTCATAGCGAAATTATATGAAGCTATTACGTCTATCTTGCAGGATGCTGCACGTTACAGTCATAAGTGTTTAAAACGTAATAAAAAAGGATATATCACAGGGTGGAATAGGCATGTGAGACCGGCGCATACAAAGGCTCGTCTCTGCTTTCAGTCCTGGGTTTGGGCTGGACGGCCGACATGTGGAGCTTTGTATGATGATATGCGAGACTCACGCAGGGCTTTCAAGGGTAAGCTTAAGTGGTGCCAGGACAATGTAGAGCAAATTAAAATGGATATATTAGCAACGTCATGCGAGGCGAAGCATTTCGGAGAGTTCTGGCAGCAAACAAAAGGACTGAATGCTCGGGTGCGTCTTCCAGCAGAAGTGGGTGGTATAAGTGGTAGTGAAAACATTGCAAATATATTCAAGGCTCATTTTAAAGTGGATCCTGGCAAGATAGATTGCAGATTGGACGACGTTGGGGACATCGTGAACTCCGGGATTAGCCCCTTGCGTTTCACTATCAAGGAGGTAGAGGAAGCAATTAAAAGCATGAAACGTGGGAAGTCACCAGGACACGATGGCCTCAGCGTTGAACACTTGAGATATGCGGGTGTGCACATTGCCAGAGTCCTTAAGCTGCTCTTCAATCTTTGTGTAAGCCACAGTTTCCTACCAGATGCTATGATGAAAACAGTGGTAGTGCCCATCATTAAAAATAGGACGGGTGATGCGGCGGACAGATCCAACTATAGGCCAATATCCTTAGCAACAATATCAGCTAAAGTCCTCGACAGTCTGCTTGACGCACAGTTAAGTAAATCTTTCCAAGTGCACGATGCGCAGTTTGGTTTTAGGCCGGAACTTTCAACAGAGAGCGCAATACTGTGCCTCAAGCAGACTGTGCGGTACTATACGGATAGAAAAACACCGGTGTATGCATGCTTTCTGGATCTGTCTAAAGCGTTTGATCGAGTGGCATACAAAATTATGTGGCAAAAGCTTAGGAAGGAAACTAGCTTAAAACCTGAGCTAATCGCATTGTTCGAATTCTGGTACGGTAACCAGCAAAATGTGGTGAGATGGGATGATGCGCTAAGCGAAGAGTATAGCCTGGGTTGTGGAGTACGGCAGGGAGGGCTGACGTCACCTAGGCTGTTTAATTTGTACGTAAATCAGCTGATTGGGAGGCTCAGTAGAGCTGGTGTCGGGTGTTCGATTGACGGTGTCAGTATGAACAACATTAGTTATGCGGACGACATGGTTCTGCTGAGCCCATCAATCAGTGGTCTTAGGCGGTTGTTACAAATTTGTGAGGAGTATGCTGGGGTACATGGACTCAGTTATAACTCCAACAAAAGTGAGTTCCTTGTTTTCAGGGGGAAAAATAAACTACCCATGTTTAAACCTACAGTTAAACTATGTGGATATCCCCTTAAACAGGTCACTGAGTTTAAGTACCTCGGTCATATAGTAACAGACAGCCTGGATGATGACAGCGATATTGAACGGGAGCGCCGGGCGTTGTCGGTTCGAGGCAACATGTTGGCCCGCAGATTTGCACGTTGCACAAAGCAGGTGAAGATTACTTTGTTTAGAGCCTACTGCCAATCGTTTTACACGTGCAGTCTGTGGACAAACTATACGCAACGGACCTACAGCGCCCTGCGAGTTCAGTACAACAGCGTGCTGAGGGCGGTGTTAAGGAAGCCTCGACACTGCAGTGCGTCGGCAATGTTTGCGGATGTTCGTGTGGATGACTTCTACGCGATTATGCGCAAGCGTGCCGCGTCTATGATGAGCAGGCTTGTGAGTAGCACTAACGCCCTCCTCAGCACGTTGGCCGCTAAGTTGGACAGCCCTCTCTGGAGGAGCTGGAATGGTGTGCACATCGGCACTAGGCCACAGCGCGTACGCTGGTGGCCCTGAATAGGTTAAGGTAGATTATAAGGACTAACGTAGAATAAGTGATTGTTACTAACACAAATTGTACTAACATAGGTGTATAAGTTAATTGTTGCTAACAAAATATGGACGTAAGTCTGAAATAAAATATATTATTATATTATTATTATTATATAATTGATAATTGAATAGGTACTACTATGCAAATACTCATTTAAAGACATGATCTATCTAATAATAAATACTAAGATATTAATCTATATGATTAATATCTTAATCGTTATAACCTTCATCGCTTTAATCAAACTAAACTGAGGACCAATTACATCATTACCTATCTCGTATCATTCTCAGTATTATAAATTCACGACTGTATCCACATTTCAAATTCACCGACATTGAGATAACATAGAACTTTCCTGAAAACAGTACTTACTGAGGCCGGCTTGAAATCCATTAACCCTTAACTGCCTTATGTTATTCAAAGCTTATCGCACATAAACCTTAAAGCTTATTGCACACCATTAGTGCCGCAAACGCCGCACGCGCCGAATCACATCAAATGCGACGAATAAATCATAAGCAATACACAAAGCACGACGGAAACGTATCTAAAGCGATGCCACAAGCCGTGGTGCAACGCCACAATATACCGATTTTGCAAGATTAGTGTTGCGGCGGGTGCCACGATTTTAATGTAACTTTGACATTAGGTAGTGCACCGTACTGCCCACCATTGAGTTTTCTATATGTAAAAGAAGTAACACAGTTATGCCATAATGTGTCATGGTTCCGCATTTCAGCGATGCCAGACTGAGCCGTCGACTGATCCTACAGAAGTCAAATCATTAAAGGAACTCAATGAAGGCGTATAGACTACGCCCGTTTATGCTACGCTACTGCTATTGTAATTTCTTGTACGTATTTTATATAATAATGCATTGATAGCCTAGTGGTTAGGATTGCGGTCTCTTACTCGGGGGGTCGCAGGTTCGAGCCCGGGCACGCAACTCTTGACTTTTCGGAGTTATGTGCGTTAAAGCAATTAATTAACACATGCTTCAACGGTGAAAGAAAACATCGTGAGGAAACTTGTACACCTGAGAGTTCTCCATAATGTTCTCAAAGGTGTGTGAATTCTACCAATGCGCATTGGGTCAGCATGGTGAACTATAGCCTAAAACCCTACTCTGAGAGGAGACCTGTGCTAAGTAGTGAGACGCATGATTATGATGATTTTATATAATGCAACTATAGACGTTATTTCCTAACGCTGCTTGAAATTTCAATTTGCAGTTGAAGCAAACTGCTGGTTCGGTGCTGACGATATCCAGTACAAAAATAATTTTCTGAGCGCGTGCGGCTTTGCGGCTCTATTCTAAAGACTGTTCAGCTTTATCCGGGATATACTTTAAGTTCGGCCAATCCCACAAATTAGAAACAACATCACTTTGGCAAAGACGAGCCATTTGCCAAAGCGGATGCTATAAACTTTGCGAAGGGGATTCCCGCGTAAATGAAAAACAATAATGAGGCAATTTGTCTGGCGCACCGTAGTATCATGTAGTATTATCTAAGTAAAAGAGTGCGGAGATTGTGTTGGCAAGGCTCGCCTGCTGAGATAGGCGCGATTTGTCATGTAAATTGTTGGGATGATCGAGCCGGGGTTCCGTACAAGGTTATTTCGTAAGAATGGAGTTGCTAACTTTATACGTTTGTCTTTTGGAATTTTCCCTGTTATTTGTCTTGACCCAAAATTTTCTTTTTTCTTAGGGAAGTTTCTTGTTTTATTTAAATTATATTTTTCTTCTTGATCTGGCTTTTGTTATAATTATTTCTAGTTTAGGTATGATTAGAAATTATTGTGCACATCATTAAATTGGCGGATAGAAGTAGCCTTTGAAAAGATTCCGCATTCGAATAAAGAGAGACTAAGGCCGATTTCATCTACGTAAAATAAGTCTTATCCGAGCATAAATTTCATATTTTGGCAGATGTTCAATATAAAAACTGTCAGAACGCCCAATTTATTCCAAGGTTAGGCGACACTCGTCGTTTGTGGAAGCGGCACTTAAGATTTTATTTCGAGCTTTATGAGATTATGACTTAATTATTTTATTACCATAAGTAAGGCTTCTTAATAAGGCTTCAATTAATCACGAAGCCCACGTAACGTTACGAGGCGTTAGAAACAAAAAAGATCCAAGTAAATCCCTTAAGAGGAAAACTGTAGTTAATTAGATACTTGATCGGGAAAGTTTCTTTGGAATAGGAAAAAAGTTTTCGTTAAGTAACCTGAGCTATCTAGATTGATCCTTTTACAGATAAAAGAATAACTCAGGGACCTTTGAATATAGCTTTTTATTATAGATTAGATCTTGAATACCCACTAGGTAGACCGACGACATCAAACGAGTCGCAGGGAGCCGCTGGATGCAAGCGGCGCAAGACCGAAGCCTGTGGAAGTCCATGCAGGAGGCCTTTGTCCAGCAGTGGACGTCTTTAGATTGATAAAGAA
Source organism: Oeneis ivallda (assembly GCA_029955525.1). Taxonomy (NCBI): domain Eukaryota; kingdom Metazoa; phylum Arthropoda; class Insecta; order Lepidoptera; family Nymphalidae; genus Oeneis; species Oeneis ivallda. The sequence continues at coordinate 4,934,574 of JARPMR010000015.1, forward strand.
GAAGAAGAAGAAGATCTTGGATCAGGATTTTCTATGCAGAATTCCATGTTAGGTACCTTACCATACTTTTTTCTTAGTAGTACAACTGCGTTTAAATTCTTTTAAGTTTTAACAGTTGTATTTTTGGAGAAAAAGCCCCACCAGTTCAAAGGTGGAACTTTTTTTAAAGAATATCAGCCAAGCTGAAGTTGACTAATATCCTCCTATGCCCTCCAAATAAGCGCAAAGCTTGTACTAGGAGCGGGTACGACAATAGTGCAACGGGTGGGTTTCGAACCAGCGACCTTTCAGTTTTCAGTCCGCACCTTTAACGGTTGGGCTATCGAGGCTTCAATTTAAATTAGTATTCTGTTTTCATAGAACTATTCAGTTGTATTATAAGCCTCAATTTCCCAACGTTTAAAGGTGCGGACTGAAAACTTAAAGGTCGCAGGTTCGAATCCCACCCGTTGTACTATTGTCGTACCCACTTCTAACACAAGGTTTCCGCTTATTTGGAGGGGAGAGGAGGATATTAGTCTTCAACATGACTGTGTCAATGGGAATGAGCCAACCGCACCCCTGTTATTTCATTTGCAGGAAAAGCAAGCATGAAGCATCCCTACATCTCTAAGGGTGCAAAATAAACATTGACTCATGCTGCGCGGTATAGATCTATGTTTTTGGTGTGCCTGATGGGCTGTACAGTCATTATTATCTCAGCTGGGGCAGCCAGTGGTTTTAGAGTTCAGAAGGAGTACCGTAGTTTATAAAATTTATTCTGGAGTACCGTAGGTAAGGGAGAGGACAGACTGGCTACTTTTAGCGGCAGCGATCGCGCGTTTTTATAGCCTTTTGCGTGCATCACGTTTCGCGCGATTCCCGCTTTTTCGCAGTTCTGCGATTGAAAGCCATACAAACGCGAACGCGTTTGAGTGGCAATTTTCGCGCGCCAGAAACGCGATGCACGCAAAAGGCCATTAAAACGCTAAAGGCAATAAAAGCGCGCGATCGCTGCCGCAAAAAGTAGCCAGTCTGTCCTCTCCCTTACCTACGGTACTCCTTCTGAACTCTAAAACCACTGGCTGCCCCAGCTGAGATAATAATGACTGTAAAGCCCATCAGGCACACCAAAAACATATATATACCGCGTAGTCTGCCCTCTCCCTAAGTCATAACTCAACCTACCGTGACTAGTCGGTGCGACTGTACATATTTTTATGTACCTACGGTACCTATGACCTGTAGTACCCTTTAAAGTTAAGTATATATAATATTTGCACCGCCTACCACGTATCTGTAGTTATCTATGTCGTTTTGCACCATTGGTTGCATAGTGGTGCAAAACGACCACCATGAATTACTATAATTCATGATACCTCATGAATTACCTCATATTAAGGTAGTAAGCAGTGATAGCCTAGTGGTTCGGACTGTGGTCTCTTATTCGGGGGGTCGCAGGTTCGATCCCGGTTACGCACCTCTGACATTTCAGAGTCAAGTGCGTTTAAGCAATTAAATATCACTTGCTTCAACGCTGAAGGAAACATCGTGAGGAAACCTGCACACCTGAGAGTTCTTCATAATGTTCTCGAAAGTGTGTGAAGTCCGCCAATTCGCATTGGGCCAGCGTGGTGTTCTATGGCCTAAGATGACTGACTGACTGATAACCCTTCTCTGAGACGAGACCTGCGCTCAGTAATGAACCGTTGATGGGTTGCTAATGATAATGATGAAGGTAATTCATGAGGTAATACTCATGAATTACCTTACTAGTATCATAGTAAGGTAATTCATACCTTACTATGAGCATCGGCTTAAGCGTGGGAGCTACTGATTTGCGACCATCGTGGCGACCACCACGATGATCAGCCTTGGTCAATGGTCATGACCGCTCTAACTCCCCCTCATTATCTTCTAACCCAATAAAAAATTAAAGCTTCCAATGCGATGCAAATGAAACAAAGGTGTAGACGTTCGCTATTAATTTTTAATCTCATTTAGTAAGTATATAAAATATTCGTGCTTTTTATTTCACACTAGCTGATGCCCGCGACTTCGTCTGCGTGGATTTAGTTCATAACATCCCGCGGGAAATCATTGTCACCCTCCAGGTTCTCAACTATACTTAATCCGTAGCTTTGTAGCAGGAAACATTTGATCGTCTTGCTCGCGGCATTGTTAATGATGATTCAAAGAGAAAACATATTACTGATGAGTGATGATATTATCAATTACGTTTAGCTATCATTTTTATAATTGTCAATTTTTTTACCATACTTAACCAAAGACAAAATTACGTTTAGCTGTCATTTACGTTTTGTTATTCCACTGTCATTTGCGTTTTGTTATTCCATGTCAGATGCGTTTTTGTTATACCACGTTTTATAGTGACTTGACTGAAACGCGGTCGAACGGGATAAAAAGTATCCTATGTCCGTCTCCTGGTTCTAAGCTACCTCTCCACCAATTTTCAGCTAAATCGGTTCATCCGTTCTTGAGTTATAAATAGTGTAACTAACACCACTTTCTTTTATATATATAGACTAGCTGATGCCCGCGACTTCGTCTGCGTGGATTTAGTTCATAACATCCCGCGGGAAATCATTGTCACCCTCCAGGCTCTCAACTATACTTAATCCGTAGCTTTGTAGCAGGAAACATTTGATCGTCTTGCTCGCGGCATTGTTAATGATGATTCAAAGAGAAAACATATTACTGATGAGTGATGATATTATCAATTACGTTTAGCTATCATTTTTATAATTGTCAATTTTTTTACCATACTTAACCAAAGACAAAATTACGTTTAGCTGTCATTTACGTTTTGTTATTCCACTGTCATTTGCGTTTTGTTATTCCATGTCAGATGCGTTTTTGTTATACCACGTTTTATAGTGACTTGACTGAAACGCGGTCGAACGGGATAAAAAGTATCCTATGTCCGTCTCCTGGTTCTAAGCTACCTCTCCACCAATTTTCAGCTAAATCGGTTCATCCGTTCTTGAGTTATAAATAGTGTAACTAACACCACTTTCTTTTATATATATAGATTCCGGACTGAATAAAAGAAGAGGCAAAAGATAGAGAAAAATTGTTTCAGTAAAATTAATGGAGGACTTGACGTCATTTCGATGATATGGCGGAATGGATGGCGGTCAGTGAACCCAAGCATAAAACGCTACGCTACTTGCGCAACATTTCATAAGCTTTTTCTTTTCGTATTACGCTGAAAGAAGCATTTTTAACCGACTTCAAAAAAGGAGGGGGTTCTCAACTCGTCGGAGTCTTTTTTTTTTATGTATGTTAACCGTTTACTCGAAGACGCCTGAACCGATTCGGAAAATTCTTTTTTTTTGTTTGAAAGGGTATACTTCCCAAGTGGTCTCATTTAAATTTTATCGATATCAGTCGAGTGGTTTTTAAAAAGTCAACAATAAACTATATACTTTGTATACTGGTGCGGGCGTCTGGAATCGGTTTTTCGACCGAGCGAAGCGAAGGTCTTTGAGTTAACTAGGGCGATTTGCACTTGTCCGTCCGTCCGTCCGTCCGTCCGTCCGTCTGTCAGAGCCTTATAACTTTTGAATTACTGAACGTAATTACTTCAAATTTAGATATAATATGTAAACCGATGGCCTCCAGCCGAAAATGGCTTAAAAAGTTATAAAAATCTTTATTTCAGGGGGGCTCTCATAGAAGCGAATGCGAAGTAAAAAAAAAAATATCGCGTTACATAAAATTGTTACGTATCATTTTAAAGATAATTTTGAACTGAGTACAAAAATAATTTTTTTTAAATTTTTCCCTTAAAATTGACGAAATGGGGGGCTTTCAAAGTGGCGATTTTATACGCTCGCTTGAAGACGCTCTCTAGAAAAATCCGCTATGGATTTTCAAACTGATTTTATGTTTTTAGGTCACTTATATCCTGTACTTGAACAACAAATACTAAAATTATATGAATATTATAAAGAAACGAGATTATTTAATTTTTAATGGGCGTCAGTAATTCATATAGCATCAACATAGCTTCACAATAATGCTAATAGATGGCGCAGTCAGTAACTATTCCCATGGAACTACGAGTTAAATTCAATGTTTGATAAATAATTCAATGTTTTCACTAACGTTCCCTAACCTTTACGGGCTACCTATAAGTTAGGTGATTGATGTTTTCTGTCAACTTATTTATCACGATCCTGTACGGGACACCTAAAAGGATATTGGGACGGATGTTAGGACTTAGGATTGTATTTAGGAGCTACCTACGTTAAGAGACTCCTACTTAGGGGATGATTTAGGTATGTTTGGTGAAAACGGGCATAATAATAATGTCAGTTTTGGTTATCATGTATCGATTGAATGAATAATCATGGGATACCGTTACCGCGAGGTCTCAGTTCGGGGCGAACCACTAGTAATAATTTAATATAAAAAATATTTTTATAAAACAGACTTCAAACTCCCGCACCACTATAAAGTATTTTATTGTTGATATTTTAAAAACCGCTCGACAAATTTCTATATAATTTAAATGGGACCACCTGGGAAGTACAACCTTTAAGTCAAAAAATAAATTTTCCAAATTGGTTCAGGCGTATTAGGATAATCGGTGAATATACATTAAAATAAAATAAAAAAGATTCCGACGAATTCAGAACCTCCTCCTTTTTTGAAGTCGGTTAAAACAAATTTTTTATATTAAATTATTGCTAAAGTTGGGAGAAAAAAGATATTCACTTGTATTGCCATGTAACGGTTATTTATAATGTGTACTTGTGAATAATAAAATTATTGATCCCCATCTTCTAAAAATATGGGGTTTACACCGAATAATACTCTGAACGAAAACTGCTGGGTCAAAATTCGCCAACCTCCTTTAAGCCCTAAAGGAGTAAAATGGGCGTTTGAAATATCGAACTTAACATTAGCGAAGCCAAAGGCAAATAAACTGTAAAAAATTATTTGACTACTTAAGGTGTGATTGTCTAAAGGTATTCCATTGATTGTATTCGTAATATAATCGATTAAATTAGCGTCAAATTAAAATAAACCTTATCAGCATTGAATTAGAGCTCAATTTCGTGTATGCATTCTTATACGTTTATGAATACTACTCCATTATCCATACTCCATATTAAAATCGGTATTAATCATAATAAATATTATCATAATACAATCAAGGATTATTTATTTTTACCATGACGCTAATGTCATCGTATACGAATACTATCAATGGAATAACTTTTAGACAATTGGTACTAGTGTGCAAGAACTCTCGCATAAAATATTCCAGTCCTCAACCTTTTTTATTTATTACAGCTAAGTTAGACTTTTCCCATTTGTCTTTTAAGCTAAGTGTCATTATTTAAATTAGCATTTTATGCTTAATTTACTTTAATCTCTTTGTACGAGTAGGTATATTAATTAGATCGCTCAATCATCATAAATTCTGAATCCCTAGTCCATACTAAAAATTTTATAAATGCGAAAACAACTCTAAAATGTCTGTTTTTAGGGTTCCGTACCCAAAGGGTACTAACGGGACCCTATTACTAAGCCTACGCTGTCCGTCCGTCCGTCCGTCCGTCCGTCTGTCAGCGGGCTGTATCTCGTAAACCGTAATAGATAGAGACGTGAAATTTTCACATATTATGTATTTCTATTGCCGCTATAACAACAAATAATAAAAATTAAATTAAATAAAAAAAATTAAATAAAAATTTTCCAAGGGTACATGGAAATATTTTTATTTAATTTTTTTTAACGGAACCCTAAAAGAGCGAGGACCGACTCGCACTTGGACGATTTTTTTACTATTCACGTCTCAACCACTCAGTTTGGCATTGAAATAGCTTGGCATCTTGAAGATTGATTTTTTCCCAGAAAATTAAATAGTTTCCACTTATATGTGGTTTAAGTATTTAGAATACCTTAAAACACGCGGATATAATATAATATAAAAATAAATAAATGAGGATAAACTTTGCTTTGGAAAAGAACAAAATACAGTACAACAGCAAGATAGATAGTAATTTAAAACATAACGATATCTTCCGTAGATAATTTCCCTATTAGTATTTTATACCCTTTTTAATCACTTTTTATTTTTGAATTTAGAAACAAGGGTACTTTTTAATATAATTATGTTATATCCGAATTACTTCCTTATTCATTCTCCGTTCTACCTGACGTAACTTTGAAAGTTCGTGAGACGCTTTAGTTCAAAAATTCTGAAACGAATCGTTAAAATGTAGATTCCCCTTCCGACATCTGTATTCCCTGCCACGTATAATTCGAGTACCTTCAAGGCAAGAGTGAATTGGCATTTTCTAGGCAAGCGCGCTCCAACTTAGACTGACCTCATCAGTGATTTCAGTAATAATCTCGTAATAAAAATAAACCTCAACTTAATAATATTATTTTGTTCTTAGACAATCTCTCGTGTTAAACGATAAAATTGGTTAACGATTTATCCAGTTCAAAAAGGTTAACAAACTCTACCTCACCAGTACCACGATAAAACTACGGGAAACTCAACGATAAATTATTATTATACGGAAACATCAGACCCGAGGAAATGGAAAGTTATTTCCAATCTGTTATCAGTTGAAAGTTTATTTAAATTATTTGATTTTGAGTATACCCTTTGGGGCATTACGTACTACGTAGCCCATAAATTGTATAGGTATATTTCTTGATAACTGAGTATGATTTCTTAAGTAGTTCGGAGGTTTCTTTATTGGTAGATATTATAATACACTTCACCTCATAATAATCCTAACCTAACCTAACCTTTTTAATATTACCTTTACTATAATTCTAGATGATGGCTGCGACTTCGTCCGCATGGATTTTGTTTTTATAATAACGCGGGAACTCTTTGATTTTCCGGGATAAAATGTAGCCTTATATGTCACTCTCCAGGTCTTCAACTATATACCCATACAAAAAATTTCATCCATCCGTCGCTGCTGTTGGAGCGTGATTGAAGGACAAGCCAACAAACAAACACTTTAGCATTTATAATATTAGTAAGATAGTATGATCATTGGGTTTGAAACATTTTCTAGCTTCCAAACCCCGCTTCCATTAGTAGGTGTGTGTTAAATGTTAATCGATACGTGCCTAAACGAGTTTAGTTTACAATTATTATGATCAACCAATCATTTAGCATTGCTTTCAGTTTAATTGAGCTATTAATGGGCTATTAATGGGCTAATTTGTGTTAAAACAAAGCTGAGTGGGTATAATTTGGTACTATTGGAATATCATCGAAGCCTCTATTGCGTAGAACTCTACTATGGTAGAGACGGATCAATTCTCATGTTCAAATTGTGCGTTTTAGAACAACTCATTAAGGTTCACAAATTAAGGTAATTAATCGGTCTATTGGTGTATCGTAATTATTATTCTATTCCCTCTTCTTCTTCTTCTTTATCAACCGGTAGACGTCCATTGCTGGACATAGGCTCTTGTACTAAGACTACCTGAATATGCACCTTCTAGGCAAGCGCGCTGCAACCTAGACCCCATCAATGCTTTCCGGCATTGATGGTGTAATAGCCTATCTATTAATAAAAATAATCATTTTTCTCTTAAGTTGTGTAACTGCTTTTAAAAATAATAATCGGTCTAGAATTCTAGATAATACCAACCAACAATTCTTTATTTTATTATACCATCCAAGAAAATCGTTCAAAATAAATGTATTCAAGTTATTTGCGCGACTGAATTTAGTATTCAATACAAAGCGATCATTAGAAAATGATTTAATGCTGAACTGAACGCTTGTGATTACATTTGCATTAATCATTCATGATTGAATTGCGTATTGATCACAATGTTGTTACGATCATGATTCGTGTTGCGAAGGGTTTTGATATTGAATGGCATTAATGTGGTGGATAACATTATACTTCCATTCATTGTGGAAACACTGCATACATAGCATAGTATCTATTGTATTGTAAACTTGTTTTGAAAAGAGCAACCGCCGAGTTTCTTGCTGGTCTTTCTCGGCAGGAAGGGCATTCTGAACCAGTGGTAGTCTCATCGACGATTCAAAAGCACTTGTAAAAAGTTTATTTGAATTATTGTGGTCGTTGTAATTCTAAGTATAGTTTAAAACGGAAGATTTGGAGGTCTAAATTTAATAAACCGGCCTAGTGCGTGTCGGGCCACGCGCAGTGTAGGGTTCCGTAGCTGAAAGTCTCAAATATTATTGCTGACCTAGGATAGTGCTTTTGTTTTATTTATGAATATTGAATAAATTTTGAGTTCCATGGTTTAAATTCCATAATATTCTACAAAATATGCAGCTTACACTACGTGTAATGCCTAAATTGGAAAAAACAGATATAACTCCTTAACTAATGAACCCTACTTAGCCGTGATAGTTTTCCTTTAAAATTCATTATATATACTACTGCTGTGAATTTTTCTTTGTATCCTATATACAACCATTTATCTGGCAGACGGGGGGGGGACACTTGACTCTAATAAAATTTAGCACTTTAAAATATCATATTCACAAACGGATCCCTAAATTGAAAAATGGTGTTCCCACACCCACAATATTTTTAAAAGACCTATTCAACGACACCCCACACTATGGGATAGACGAGAAAAAAAAATTCATCCCCACTTTACATGTAGGGGAGGTACCCTAAAAAAAAATATTTTTCACAATTTTATTTCACGACTTTGTCGGCGTGATTGATATTTATACCCTTGTCAAATTACAGATTTCTAGTACCAATAGTCTCTGAGCTAAACCGTGGACAGACAGACAGACAGACAGACGGACGAACATGGCGAAACTATAAGGGTTCCTTGTTTAATACGGAACCCTAAAAATGGGAAGATTTACAAAAAACTGTAAATCTACAGTTAAAACTGTAGGTAGCTACACTACTCTGACCTAGGCTCCGACAGGCACGCACAACGCAATGTGCATGTACACTAAGTAACCACAAGTGAAGTTAACACGCGCTCGTGGATTGCAAGAACTAAGTATACGAGAAGTTACGTGTATGCCTTGAAAGTTCTGTACGGCGTGACGTGAAGGTTTTGTTTGGCTTTCCCGCACGTGTTTTAATGTCGAAGGGCGGCTGCCTGGTTTGAAATGTAAGCCACGTGTTGCACATATTAGATTTTCTTGGTAAATTGATTTGTTCGCATTTCCACTAAATTTAAAAAACACTTTAGAGGTGTGGGGAAACGATAATATTGTTTTACACGTAGGTATTAGTAAAATTATTAGGTTGGATCCAAACTTTTCACACGACATTTAAAATGTAACACACAATTATTAATATCTTACATACATACACTTTCGTTTTACTTGTATAAAAATCTTGCATGAAGAAAGAAAACGATGGATGCATAATAAAATTTTGACGACCTCCCTGGCGCAGTGATGAGCGCTGTGGTCTTATAACTGGGAAGTCTCGGGTTCGATTCCTGGCGGGGGCGATTTGGGAATTTAAAATTTCTGCATTTTCTCTGGCCTGATCTAGCGGGAGGCTTTGGCCGTAGCTAGTTACCACCCTAACGTCAAAAGACATGCCGCCAAGCGATTTAGCGTTCCGGCACGATGGCGTGTAGAAACTGATTAGGGGTATGAGTTGAATGTAAACTGCCTTATTCCCTTATTATTATTAAAGTTAGCCTGCTATTATCTTAGACTGCATTGTCACTTACCATCTTATGAGATCACAGTCAAGGAATATCTTGTCATAGAATAATAATACATAATACATTGTTATAACAGTGGCTTGGCTTTGCTTAGAATTGGAAACTATAACGACACTGTATGTTCTAACCTTATAGTGCTATGTAATAAATATTAAGTATTTGTATAAGGTTCTAAGGCAGATCTCATTCAATATACATTTATCTCTTTCGAAATGATTTTGTAAGTCCAGTATTTTTATTCTTTTGTACCCGTTGATTCACTGTTACATAATTTACTTAACCTCGATTTTCAGTAAAAATAATAATGTATTCCCTCAGCAGTAATGGAAATAATTTAATGCTGAATCGAATTCTTGTGATTACATTTGCATTAATTGGAATCATGATTAAATTTCGTTCTGATTTTCCATATCGTAATAATCATGATACGATTGTCATTGTCAATACATATTATCGAGTGTCTATGTTTTGAATGTTCGATCGTGTGAAACTAATTTGACACTAATAGTGAAGTTATTTTGTACCGTTACGTAACAATTAACATAAATGAAATTGAACATCATCAGTTGAAATAATAACTTTAACTACTCGACTAATGGCCGATTTTACCATCATCAAGTGACGTTTTAGCGAAGAATAAATTAAGCGTTCTGACAGTTTTAGTATTGACGACATTCGCCGTAGATTTGGGGTTTAATGCAAATCGAGTTAGAATTATTTATTTTTGAGTGAATTTTTTTGGATACCAGTTTAGTAGTTTACAATCGTAAAACGAACATGCAGGAGCATTAAACAACAAGAAAAAAGCTATTATAAGACGCAGACGCGTTTCTGAGACCCAGAGAAAAAACTGCGCCGCGCGCTGCCCGCACTAGCTCTCTCTCACCCCCTCCCGCCCTTTTGTCGCCCGTGCATGCGCGCGCGTACTTCAGCCTGCTTACATTCTTATATATTAAAAAAAAATCTGTAGCACTCGGGGACAGCCGCGGTAAAGCTATTGCATAGCATTTTTTATCAACTTATGCAATTTTAATATTTATGCAATATTTTTTTTGCATAATTATGCAAAGAAATTATGAAAAAAAATAATTAAAAAAACAAACAAACAAGAAAAGCGCACTGTCACTACTTCGCGAGTGAGATTCGAACCTGCGACATCATACACCATACGGTAAAGAAAGCGGCCGCTCGCCCATTGCGCCAAACACAACTACTTGTAAACCTCTAAAATGTTGAACGCTTACTAGGTTGTTAGGTTTATTTTCGTTACGGAATTTCTTGATTCGTTCGCCGCGCTCAAACTGTTTGTCCTAGTTCAAAGCCCGCGATAAAAGCTATGCAATAGCTTAAAAACCCAATCATTTTTGGATTGAAAGTGAAATAATTAGTCTTTTTATGGGACATCACAATAATATTGAAATAGTGCCACGTCTGTTGCTGGGTGAATTTTTTGCATGGTCCTTTCCGTAAGCGATTTTGCACTAATTGTACGCTTAGCCTAAGTATAAGAAGAAAACACATACCTGATAATGTGTTTGTACAACCACCGCCCTAAAAACTATGGAAGCGTCTTGGACTCTCGTCTCCAAAGGCCTCTCCGCGAACTTAGGACACTGGCTGTCACAAACTATTGTCTGGCACAATAACAAGACTACCACAAACAAATCCCCATTGGAAAACTTGCCCGCTGGGCATGCCATTTTTGACTTTAAAACTGTCACTTTAAGTTACATATTCGTGTGTCATTTCACAGCAGTCTGCTTCCCTCGCCGTTTCTTTTGTCGTTTCCTGCTCTGCATTATCTGTAACAAGTAAAGATATTTAAACGTTATTTTATATACAGATTGGCAAAATACTTATGAAACAGAGGCCTTTTGGCAACTATGTATTTACTCTTTTTTCTTAAGTCAGCTCTGTTGTTATACACCCAATTTTAATATCACCTTCAGACAGAGTGGAAAGAAGAATATCAGTTAGATTACTACTACATTTTTGACTATTTTCTTTGTAACTGACTTAAAAAAAAGAAGCGGGAGGTTCTCTATTCGGTGCATGTTTTTTTTGTTATCCAACAGGATGTCACGTATAAATCTATTTTTAACTACCTTAAAATACTAAAAGCTAGCTTATTTGGCTGCGTTGCACCTTCTTGCCTAGGAGAGCCCATTTATTTATTTAATTAATCGATATGCCAGCGATAAATTGCAAATACACTTAAAATAATACAATGTGGTTAATAAATGCTAATGCTGTTACAAATTACCAATTATAGGCATATTCAACATTGCCAGGGTAACTCCGATCAAAATTTTAAATAATTAATAAGGCCGACTTGCACCAAACTTCTTAATCATGTTTAGTTAAATTTTGTAATGCTGTCACTTTCTGACAATACTATTTCAGAGTGGACATGAGAAGGACAGGTATAGAAAATTTAACTAAACATTATTAAGCAGTTTGGTGCAAGTCGGCCTAAATATTTACAATGTCATAAAGCTATTGATATATTGCGCCTGATCTACGTCCGGTCGTATCAAATTTTTATCCCTTTGAGATTGTACCTTAAATATCTCTGCTAACATATTATCTGCTCTGCAATCATCAGATATTTTTATCCATCAAGCATAAAAATATAAAAACTAATTGTTAAGATATTCCCAATAGCTTCTCTACCCTTCCGTTAAATCTCTTCAATAACAAGAGAACAAATTGGTTATTGCTTCAATGCGGATTTAAAAATATTATTTTCTCACCTCCGGGCGGAAAGCGTCAATTTTCCTCCCGCTGCGCTAAACGAAAGTGTCGCTTTCCGCCTCCGTCGAGGAGAAAAATAGTATACACACCACGGGCAGTAAATAAGAAAGCCTCAGATCACATGTTTATTGACCTCGGCTTCGCCTCGGACAACAATTACATGTGATCTGAGACATTTCTTATTTTACTGCCCTAGATGTGTAATATACTATTCCACTTGCTTTTTTCCTTGTTTCAGTTTGCTAGCGCATTGTTACTTTGTTTCCTTTAGGGATTAAGTGCGCTTTTACGAGTATTATATTTCTGATGGTTTCTTTTTCCATTACGTCATACTCGTTTTCAAGTTTTTAGAGATCCAAAGGAAAACAAGGAATCCGTAATTCGTTTGTCTGTCTCATTTGTGTTTTTGTGTTTTTTTTCCTGTCTGTTCTTTAGTATGTCACAATCATTTCATTCATAAATTATGAAAGGTGCATATTTAAAATTATAACGGCTAATATTATGCTCTAGGAAAAAAAATACGTAGGTGTCCCCTCGAATGAAACCTCATTGAAAATTACTACACGCAACTACTTACCGTTTACGAAATAATGAGTTTAAAAGTAGAGGTTTATATTAACAATTGTAAAAAGTTAGAAACAATAGTATCACATAATTTACCGATTGCTTTGAATGATTGAAATGCCTGATAACCTTCATTGCCTTCAATGCCTGAAATTTATCAAAAACTTCTTCTTATTCGTTCACTCTTGGCAGTGGTCGTGGTTATCTCCTTCTAGCGACTTCTGTTGGTGGCACCACGAGAACACTTAAATATATATATATATATATATATATATTATTAATTGATAATATATATTATATTATGATAAATTTGTGGTGGAACGGATTGAATCCGTCCACCTAGTAGGGGAGCGACCACCTGGACATATGCCCTCGACTTGAGCTTGTACAACGAGGTGTTCTGGTACCAGTCTTCCTTTTGATATGCCCAAAGAACTTAAGGATTCGTAGTTGTACAAGCGACGAAAGCTTTTGAGTTATTTTCAGCTCTTTGAGTCTTTGAGTCTCAAAAACTACAAACACTAGAATAGAAAATCAAACCAAAATCTCTAATACCTATCCAACGACGATGTTCGCAGTTCACAGTTCACACCGTAATCCAAGGCTTACGTTACAGAAGCTACAAACAGTTGAAACCATGTTTATGTGCAAACTATACGTAGGTATTTGTATCAGAAACGCTTAACTCGCGTAGCTTTTCTACGAATGCTGTAGACAGTCGTAGATTTATGTAGCGAATACATTATTATTTCATACAACATAGTGTAAGTAAATAATAAGTTTTCTTACTTCTTACGAATCTTACTATTTTTATTCTTACTTTCTTACTATTTTTACTATAGTATCTTACTAATAACACAGTATAATTATTGTCCCTACTCTGTGCTAATGATATAAATGCGAAAGTGTGTTTGATTGTCCTTCAATCACGCTGCAACATAGCTACGAATTGACATGATGTTTTGCAATGGTATAGTAACTAATTTTTATCCCAGAAAGGTTTATCTAGGGATTTTAAAATTCTAAATCTACGCGGACGAAGTCGTGCAATGACGTACGTATGTAGGTTTTGCGGCTGGGTAAAAAATTGGCTGACAAAATGTAGTTTCGCACGAAATCACGAACGACGTGCAATTTTGTATTTATTTAGCAAATTGACACAAATAAACAATTTGTGAAGAAACGGCGGCGTTAAAAAGTTTTCAATGAAAAACTTTTGGAAAATATATTCGTTAAATATAAAACGTTTAAAGTCAAACACGAGTTATTCACAGTTATTTTTAATTTAATTTGAACAGTTTATTTTACTGCTAAACTTCACCAAGGTATAATGAACGCTTTAGCGAAGCAATTTGGAAGATAAGCAAACTTTATGCGTAGGTATAACGGCGGGGTTGCCCACAATAAACAACAAAGCAACATCAACTATAATAAAATATTTAGTAAGGGGTTCAAAGTTATTGCCATAAATTAAAGCTTTTAATAATATTCTAGTGCCTAAACTGGATGGACTGAGATTATTTTAATGAAGTAGTAAAGATTCCCAAAAAAAAAATCTCAAAACTAAAAATGTAGTTTCTAATTTAATTTTAACTTTTGAGTAACTTTATTATTTCTTTCTTTCGTTCTATTGTGATGAGAAATAAAAGTATTTTTATTATTTTATTTACTAGATGATGCCCGTGACTTCGTCCGCGTGGATTAAGGTTTTTTAGTTCCCGCGGGAAGTCTGTAATTTTCGGGGATAAAAAGTAGCCTATTTGTTTATCCTGGGCATGAGCTGTCTCCATTCCAAATTTCAGCCAAATTAGTCCAATCGTTGCGGCGTGAAAGAGTAACAAACATCTATCCAAACATCCATCCATACATCCATCCATACATCCTCACAAACTTTCACATTTATAATATTACTAGACTAGATACTAGACTAGACTAGATGATGCCCGCGACTTCGTCCACGTGGATTAAGGTTTTTGATTCCTGCGGGAACTCTGTAATTTTCCGGGATAAAAAGTAGGTAACCTATGTGATATTTGTGGAAATGTCATATTCTATTCTAACAAAGATGCACGGGTTAAATCAGCTTGGCATCCAGCTGCCCACAAGATAGTATAAAAACTTATTACAATGTAATAGCTACTTATTAATATTTTAAAATGATTATTTTGAAAAGAGCAACTGCTGAGTTTCTTGCCGGCTCTTCTCAGCAGAATCCGCTTTCCGAACCGGTGGTAGAATCTTGACGTGTCATAAGAGCCACAGGTTGGCCTACATGAAATAAATAATTTTGAATTTGAATTTGATAATCCTGGGTATTAGCTATCTCTGTTCTAAATTTCAGCCAAATCGGTTCATTCGTTGTGGCGTGAAAGAGTAACAAACATCCATCCAAACATCCATCCATATATAATCACAAACTTTCAACATTAGTAAGAGTAGCATTAGTAAGTAGCATTAGTAAAAGTTCCCACAGGACTAAAAAAAAATATTAAATACGACGACGAAACCACGAAGTAAGACGTAATATTTTATTCTGTTTTCTGCCTAATTTCTTAAAATGATGTTTCTAGTTTTTTCTCTAGATTATTTTCTATCCATCCATATCAGTAGGTGTAATAAGGTATAATTCAATATCCATATCCCATTTTTTATTGTTGACAATGACCGTGACGTTTTCTAAATAAGTACAAGATCCAAGTACAGCGATTGCGCAAATAGAACAGTCGCTAACCACAGGTAATGCGTCCACCGCTGGTAATTGCTGGAAGATCGAGCTGTTTGTCATTTACCACAGTGTTTCTATTGTGGCTGATAGAGGATTTATAGCGTAGTATTAAAATCACGATTTGTATTGGTATTGCCAAGAGTTATCTTCCCAAGAAATCTACTACTATTATGTGGATAATGGTAAGGGGTAACCTCAGCAATGAGGAATACGATACAGAGAGGTTCAAAAATTACACATTTAACAAAAGTGTAAAGATATTAAAAAAAATTGGTTGTCTGTAAAGTCGGTTTACGGACGATAGTTTTACGTGACAACGTCAAAAAGAAAACATTGATGAAAAATTGCATACTTTTATTAATTGAACTGAATTATTATCACTGAATTATCATTATTTTGTATAATATAAAGAAGGAGTTAATTGAAAATTACAATTTTCTCTAGTCACAAGCCCACGCTTAGTCGATCGTACCTCTCTATCGCTTGTTCCGCGCTCTCGCTTGCACACACAGGCTCAGGCGGAACGTGACACTTTTTCGTGCGTGCAGCCGGTGTTCATCGATTTATAAGACGTTATCACGTCAAAATATTATTATATTTAAATTTCGAGTAATATTTTCTATATCGCATAAAAAATATTTAACATGAAAAAAAAAAATTATATTACATCAAAAATGTCGTCCAAACCACTGAAATCAAGAATTCCGTGCCCAGATTTTTGGCTAGGTAGTAAGAAGTTTTTCATTTAAAATTCATAATTTTGTTCATTTCATTCATAAAAATTAATAAAACTCCACAGTCGATTCTAGACTTAATTGGCCTTTACACAAGTTTCAAAAATCGATTAAAAGTATTCCCATAAAAAAGGATAATATTAAAAGCATAATGATAAAAAAGCGAGTTGGTATAAAACTAGCTCCAGTACTTCATGAGACGTTACTGATGTAAACTGCATAAAACATAATATTAATTTTAAAAAGAGTTTAATTTTAAATCGCCGAGTTTCTTGCTGGTTCTGCTCGATTAGAATGGCATTCCGAACCAGTGGTAGATTCAATTGACGAATATAAAAAAACAGTACTATTCTATTTTTTTTGAAATTTTTTTTGAAAAGTAGCATGGTGTGGTTAGTCCGAGTTTTAATTCGTTTGATCGTAATAGCTATGACGTTAGCATCAAAGTAAAATGAACTATAACAGTATCAATTTAAAGTCACAAATTCAATATAGACGATTTTAATATCAAGCGTTTTCGTTACGTAAACGTATGAGAATACATACACGAAATTGAGCTCTAACTTAATACTGTTATGGTTTATTTTTCTTTGATGGTTATGTCATAGTCTACTATTCATAGTTAACTATCAAATCTTGTACTGACTTATTCTGTACAGAATACGTACAATGACTTATTCTGTACAGAATACGAACCATCGTCAAAATAATCTCGAATGAGATTTACTATCAATTAAGATTTATAGGATCAACTCGACCGTAACTTGACGCAATCCATCAAGCATTAAGGCTTAATATATTACACTGAGCCGCTTTGAGACTCGCTCCGGCTAAGTAAGATTCTGTGTGAGCCATATTATAGCACATATAGGGATAAACATGTATAATGCGTTGTTAGTGAGTCTAGAGTGCTTCATAAATACCTTAAAAAGGTTGGGACGCAGAGGACAACCTTGTATAACTAAAAAATAGAAACACAAATTGTGGAACCAACCCTCTTCGGTGATGGTGGGTAGTTCATTTTTTTTTTCGAATGTTATCACACCAGATAGTGATGATGCAGTTTAAAATAAAACTTGGCTAACATGGAATAACTGTTTAATTAAACCTACACCCTGATAGATAGAACGTGCTAATATAGTGCAATAGTCTAAATATATAAAAGGAAAAGGTCTGACTGACTGATCTATCAACGCAAAGCTCAAACCACTGGACGGATCGGGCTGAAATTTGGCAAACAGATAGCTATTAAGACGTAGGCATCCGCTAAGAAAGGATTTTTGAAAATTCAACTCCTAAGGGGATAAAATAGGGGTTAATAAAATTGAACTTAACGTGAGCGAAGCCGCAGGCAAAAGCTAGTTTTCGAATAAAAATAAAAACCCGTAATTTTAAGTATCGCTAAGAAATAAAAACTTGGAAGTAAAAATCAAAACAGGAGGCATTTCCTTTCACAAGGGAGTGTTATTTATTAACAAAAACAATATTTACAAACAAACTTACATCATAGAGGGTGTGGTTGTATCCGAAAACAGGTCGCATGAATCCATAGTAAAACGTTGGTGATAACAGTTCTATTTCAATCGGTTTATAAGTAACAACTTATCGGAACAAAAAACCGCTATAATTGTAAAAATCTCAGATACTTTTGACAAAATGTGGCCAGTTATTATCTTCGACAGTTAAATTACGGATATTTTAGATACAGTTTTATCTAATATATAAAATTCTCGTGTCACAATGTTCGTTCCCGTACTCCTCCGAAACGGCTTGACCGATTCTCATGAAATTTTGTGAGCATATTGAGTAGGTCTGAGAATCGGCCAACATCTATTTTTCATACCCCTAAATGATAAGGGTGACCAACCACTAAATATTTTTGCTGGCGGTACGAAGTTCGCGGGGTCAGCTAGTTATGATATAGATTTGATAGAGAAAACGGCGAAAACTTATATCGCTCTTATTCC
This sequence comes from Oeneis ivallda, assembly GCA_029955525.1. Taxonomy (NCBI): domain Eukaryota; kingdom Metazoa; phylum Arthropoda; class Insecta; order Lepidoptera; family Nymphalidae; genus Oeneis; species Oeneis ivallda. Next base: position 4,952,999 of record JARPMR010000015.1, read on the forward strand.
TTATCAAAAACTAGGTATTTCATAATAAAAATATGTCTAAAATATCCGCAATATAATTGTTGAAGATAATAATTGACCACATTTTGCCAAATTATCTGAGATTTTTACAATCATTGAAAATATTAAAATTTGCGAGAGTGAGGGATGCGAAATGTTATAGTCCTCTTAGATAAGCATGGTTTGTTTTAGTAGGGTGGTAACTAGCCACGGCTGAAGCCTCCCACCAGATCAGACCAGATCGGAGACAGCTTTGGGCTTGTCAATTTCTTAAATGCCCCTGTAGGATGTTGAAGCTAAATCCTCCCTTTTAATTAATTTATTAATTACTACCACGCTGAGAAGGTCAGACGTTTCAAAAAAGTTCTGGTTCTGTCTGATTCCAATTTAAATTAAACAAAAGCAACAAGCCAAAAAGGATAATTAATATTACAAATTATTAACAAGATCATTAAATTACTGTGTACTCATTTTATCAGACAGTTCATTGAATAATTGTTATGTCAGCGAAATTTCCAGATTGATATTATGAAAACAGAAAATATATCTAATAGAAAGTAAATTGATAATACAATTCAGGAAAATTAAATTATAATCACAAAAACAATATGTACTCTAGAAACGCGGTGAAAAGGTGTTGCGACAATATTTTTAACTGACTGAAGGTTATCGATTTGAACAACGAACGAGTTCACTTAAATTATCTTGTAATTTAGATCGATACACTTAGAGTAGGTAGATAAAGTATACCCTCTGTATGACGCTATAAATATGAAGGTCCTAATATGGAAGATTTTAAGCTTAAGCTTAGTGCTTAGGACTCCGGTCTCATGTTCGGGAGTTCGCAGGTTCCCGGGCACGCACCTCTGACTTTTCGGAGCCATGTGCGTTTAAGAAATTAAATATCACATACTTCAACGCTTAATGAAAACGTCGTGAGGAAACCTAGACGCCTAAGTGTTCTCCATAATGTTCTCAAAGGTGTATTCAGTCTACCAATTCGCATTAGGCCAGCGTGGTGGACTATGGCGTATATCCCCTTCACTGAGAGTAGACCTGCGTTCAGTAGAAGAGACGTTAAAGGGTTGCTCATGATGATGATGTTCATTAAGGAAGAAATTCTTAAACTATCCTAGACTGCATCATCATATACCATCAAGTTAAATAGCAGTCGAGGGATATGGTCGTCGCAAATATTATACTTTTCCCTGAACAATGTCATCAGAATTAATACTTAAAGGTCAGAATCGCTAGTAGGCAAGAATACCTAATGAAAATACCATTAGGTAGGGTAAGGGTATTTAGCCCGATTACAATTGAGATGTTACTTTACAATAGACCGAACTAATATTTAAATTACATAATGAATACAGTAGCGTGGGCCTTTTGTTGCCATTACAATGAAATTATACTTTGCTATTTCATTTGTAGAAATTAATATTGTTACGTTTTGTATAATATTACTTATTCGAATATGATTGTAAGAAAATATGTTTTGTATAAAATGAAATGGAAAAATCAAATTATATAATCGACCGAGCGAAGCGAAGGTCTCTGAGTTTACTTGAGTGAATTTGCACTTGTCCGTCCGTCCGTCCGTCCGTCTGTCCGTCCGTCTGTCAGAGCCTTATAACTTCTGAATTACTGAACGTAATTACTTCCATTTTAGATATGATATGTAAACCGATGGCCTCCAGCCGAAAATGGCTTAAAAAGTTATAAAAATCTTTATTTCAGGGGGGCTCTCATAGAAGCGAATGCGAAGTAAAATATTTTTTTTTGCATTTCATAGGGTTGCAGTACCTCATTTTAAAGATAATTTGGAACAGAGTACAAAAGTATTTTTTTTTTAATTTTTTTTCCTAAAATTGACGAAATGGGGGGCTTTCAAAGTGGAGATTTTATTCGAGGCTAGATCTCTAAAACCGCTTTATTTTAAAAATTGAAACTTACACATAATTTGAGTTATATTCTGTACTTGAACAACAAATACTAAGATTAGATAAATATTATAAATAAACGAAATTATTTAAGTTTTAATGGGCATCAATGTTTTTAACAAAACTTCACTATACTGTTAATAGATGGCGCTGTCTTTAATATTGTAAATACGCATCCCATCCACGAAAGCAGATGACGATTGACGTCATCAGATTCGGCGCGTTTTAATTACAATATAATATAGTTAAAACTACCTTATGGGAATTATGGGATACCGTGAGGTCTCAGTTCGGGGCGAACCACTAGTGATAATTGAGTTTAAAAAATGATAAGGAATGGGAAAAACTTTACTTAACTAATGACGTGCCTATCTATATCTATACAAATAAATAAAATTGGAGTGTCTGTATGTAATGTGTTAATAACAGATTATTACTTAATACTTAACTTATATGAAAGTATATTCATCACCAAAAGGAGGTTGGCGAATTTTGACCCAGCATTTTTAAAAACCGGTCAGATTCAGAAATTATTTAATTTTAATCAATATTTTTCAGAGTACTTTTCTGTGTAAACCCGATATTTTTAGAAGATAGGGACCAAAAATATAATTATTCACAAGTACACATTATAAATAACCGTTACATGGCAATACAAGTGAGTATCTTTTTTCTTCCAACTTTATTTGATAGACTTTGATGAACTTTTTTGTTAGACTGGTTTACTAAAACCAGCATGAGAAGTTTGATTCGTGAAGGTGGGCTTGAGGCCCACGGTTCAGTTCGTCTGGGTCAGAAGCTCTATGGAATTTGCCAATCTCCTTATAAGTGATGTCATCATTTAAAATTCTGGTTATTAGGATTAGGGTATTAAAGAATTATCTGGTCATCAGTGTTTATAGCATACATTTATAGCAGTTTTCGTTGTTCTTTTATTTTCATAATTGGAGAAACAAAAAGGGACCTGAAGCCGTAATAATAGGATTAAAACGTTATGTTTCGTTTGGGACTAGCAAATTGAGAGAGATTTTACATTATGAATCAGGGCTATTTCAACTTTTGTAGCTAATTCGAGCTGACAGCGGTGAAGGCACGTGCTTTGTTTTAGTTTACTTTCCTTTTTTACACAAATTGAATTTAAATTTGACTCTTTTTTTTATTCGATGACAAGATAGTCCTTGACTGCGATTTCACCTGATGGTAAGTGACGATGCAGTCTAAGATGGTAGCGGACTAACTTGGAAGGGGTATGGCAGTGAAAATTTAACCCATCCCCCTAATCGGATTCTACACGTCATCGTGCCGGAACGCTAAATCGCTTGGCGGCACGTCTTTGACCGTAGGGTGGTAACTAGCCACGGCCAACGAAGGCCTTCCACCAGACTCTACACGTATTTTATTGACCGAGTGAAGTTCAAATTCGCTCAAGTAAACTTAGCGACCTGAGTCTACTCGTGTGAATTTGTCTTTGTCCGTCTGTCTACCTGAGTGTCTGCCAGATGCTACATAGATTAAATTTTGTGAAGATCTGATGAATATCTTCGGTGATAGAGACCTGAAACCATGACCGGATAAACTGATTTTTGTTAGTCCTTTACGCCACAACGAATCGATTTTGCTGAAATTTGGAATGGAGATAGCTCATACCCAGGATTAGCAAATAGTTTACATGTAACCCCGGAAATTAGAGTTCCCGCGGGAATTTATAAATCTTAATCCACCCAGACGAAGTCGCGGACATCATCTAGTCATGTTCTATTCTTTTAGTCTTCGAGTCTTCTAGTATTTATTATAAATGCGAAAATTTATGAGGGTGGATGGATGGATGGACGGATGGATGAATTGATGTTTGTTACTCCGTCACGCCACAACGAATGAACCGATTTGGCTTAAATTTGAAATGGAGATAGCTCATCCCCAGGATTAACACATAGGTTACCTAATAATCTCGGAAATTAAAGAGTTCCCGCGGGAATCGAAAAATCTTAATCCGCGCGGACGAAGTCGCGGACATCATCTAGTTCATTCATAACTTACAAAGTACCTGGGTGACCGGTGCACGGTTTTATTTGGTAAATCGTGTTTTTTGAATATTATATATTTAGAAAAAAATAATAATAAAATAATAAATAACAATAATAATAAAATTCATAAGGGAAAAAAATCGGCCAAGTGCGAGTCGGGCCTCGCTCTTTTAGGGTTCCGTTAAAAAAATTTAATAAAAATATTTCCATGTAAGTACCCATGGAAATATTTTAATTTATTTTTTTAATTAAATTTAATTTTTATTATTTGTTGATAAAGCGGCAATAGGAATACATAACATGTGAAAATTTCATCTGTCTATCTATTACGGTTTACGAGATACAGCCCGCTGACAGACGGACGGACGGACGGACGGACGGACGGAGCGTAGGCTTAGTAATAGGGTCCCGTTGGTATACCCTTTGGGTACGGAACCCTAAAAATAATCGTCTGGACTCGAACGAGTTGTCGGGTCTTCTGGTTTCGGGACCGCCGATTTCCTAACTGAGCTACTGGGACCTTAAAGTTAATGGCGAAATTTACTTTCGTATTCTAATGATATTGTAGGGGGTTTCCATTGCCTGAAAACATGCCTGCCTTACAACCTGAATAAAATGACGTTTAAAATGAAACCTTGCTAGATCGATTTATCGCCCCTGAAACCCCCTGCATACTAAATTTCATGAAAATCGTTGGAGCCGTTTCCGAGGTTCAGATTATATATGAAATCTTATATATATATAAATAAAAATGAATGTTGGTAAGCGCATAACTCAAGAATGGATGGACCAATTCGGTTAATTTTTTTTTTGTATGTTCCTTAAGGTCCACGAAAGGTTTTAATCTATATAAATAATCTTCTATATAAATAAAAATGAATGTTGGTAAGCGTATAACTCAAGAATGGATGGACCAATTCGGTTAATTTATTTTTTTGTATGTTCCTTAAGGTCCACGGAAGGTTTTAATACTTAATAAAAAAAAAAAAAGTTGGCGGTACGAAGTTCGCCGTGTCAGCTAGTATATAATATAAATATATGAAATATACAATCTGAAACGAAAATTGCTCGTTTAAAGGTATATTATATAGAGTCTAGAGCTGTAACAGAATGTCATATCGACTTCAGTTTCCAGGTCACGTCGAGTACTATTAAGATAATGTATGCATCTGAGTCTCGCTCATTCGCTAATGGCAGCGACTCGTGACAATCGATTAAAGTGCATACAACGTGTTCGTGCAGACGCATTTGATTGATGATCTCTCTGAAGTATTCTAGCTTCACTTTTCCGTCTACTATGTCCGAATATTTTTTCAAAAAAGGAAGACTTACCAATTCGTCGGAACGGATTTTTTTTATGTACGTTCACCGATTACTCGAAGACGCCGGAACGGATTTGGAAAATTATTTTTTTGTTTGATAGGGTATACTTTCCAGGTAGTTCCATTCAAATTTTATCGAAATCGATCGAGCGATTTTCAAAAAATCAACAATAAATTATATACTATGTAGTGGCGCGGGTGTTTGAAGTTGGCTTTTAAAAAAATATTTTTTTATATTAAATTATAGTCTGGGCCCTTTATTCCTAAAATATTTGCAATCTGTTTATAGAAGACATTTCTTTCAATTATTTGATATATACATATAATAATTCTATGATCAGGATACAGTTGTCACCACCCTTCCTCTTCCCGTGCGTGTCGTACGAGGCGACTAACGGAATATAACGGAGAACGGGCAGCAGCGTCCTCTGTGCTACTTCTACCATCTACTGCGATCACCAACCCGTCCGTCCAGCGCGGTGATTACGGGCAAACCCTCCCGTTGGGAAAGGCCTTTAGTCCAGCGGTGGACTGTTATAGGCTATTGATGATAACAATTCTGTCCCAATAGTCATTTTGTATAAATTGCGTAGATATTATATAGAACGGCTGAATAGTATAAAAAATAATATCCAGATTAATTACTGGCTGCCCAATTGTATAACACTGGGTTACTGCAGCCACCGGCACAGAATATATAATAGTACTACGTACCACCGGAGAGTTGCCTAGGTTATGACTTACCTAACCTAACCTACTTAAGTATTAACAGTACAAACATAAAAATATGTAGATAAATTTTTACCAGCGCTTTAACTTAGATAACTTTATTTTAATAAGAATAAATAAAATATTACTAGCTGACCCGGCGAACTTCCCACCGCAAACTTATCTATATAAATAAAACAGATACTACTGCTACTACTACAACTAATAAAAAATGTTGTCCAAAAAATAAAATAAAAAATTTTGGGATGGGCCACACTTATCACTTAGGGATATAAAAAATAAATTACGACCTATTCTCAGACCTACTGAATATACACAAAAAATTCCATAAAAATCAGTCAAGCTGTTTCGGAGGAGTTTGGTTACAAACACTGTGACACGAGAATTTTATATAGATAAACATGGTCTGAAATAAAAGAATTTATTTTTGCAGATCAAAGCTGTTTTACCCGGATAAGAATGTTGACTGTACATGTAATACAGTCTTTATTGTTTAACTAGCAACAAACTATACGTATTCTCAACACACCTCACTCAACACCACAATACATAGATATTATTATATACGAAAGTATAACTTATATTATGTGCCTGATATTGGAAGTTTCTGTTTCTATGTAAATTCAATAATATATAATATAAGGTAGGTATATTCCAAACTAATTTACATGAATACAAATTGTTTGTACTCTGAATTTAATATTAATCTCGTAACATAAGTTTTGGAAACGCGTAGGCTGTTGATGACAGTTAATCCATTACTTTACCCATCGCATTTTCTTACTTCTGGGTTCAATACCGTTGTAATAGATTATACGATATTTTATAATAATACTAGCTGTTGCCCTCGCGACTTCGTCCGCGTGGAATTAGGTTCTTTGAAAATCCCGTAGGAACTACTAGCTCTATCGGTATAAAAGTAACCAGTAGCACTGCAGGTCTACAACCATACCCATGAAAGAATCACGTAGATCCGTTACTCGATGTAACTAACTCGAAAAATTATGGACTTTCATATAAACATTCAACCGCCTATTTAACCCCTTTGGGGGTAGAATTTTCAAAAACTGTGAAAGACATCGTTCTTTGTTTTTAATCGAAAGCCCAAATAGAAAGTTTCATCGAAAAACTTAAAAAATGACGGACTTTCATACAAATTAACAACCCCTATTTTACCCCTTCAGGGGTAGAATTTTCAAAAAATTAAAAATACGTACTTCTTTATTTTTAATTAAGAGCCAAAATACCAAGTTTCGTGGATATAACTTGAAAAATAACTTGAATAATGAAAAACTATCATACAAAGTTTCAACCCCTATTTAACCCCTTTGGGGGTAGAATTTTCAAAAACTGTGAAACACGTAACTTTTTATTTTTAATGTAAAGCCTAAATATCGAGTTTCATGGGTATAACTTGAAAAATGACGGACTTTCATACAAATTTTAACCCCCCATTTAACCCTCTTGGGGGTGGAATTTCAAAAAATCCTTTCTTAGTGCTCGCCTACATCATAAAAGGAACCTACTGTCAAAATTTCAAGTTTCTAGCTTCAGTGGTTTAGGCTGTGCGTTGATAGATCAGTCAGTCAGTCAGTCAGGACAAGTCTTTTTATAAGTATAGAAGATTATATTGTACTTGGCAAAGAACCGAAGTGTCATAAGAGCCACAGGTTGGCCAGCATGAATTAATACATAATTTTGTGTTTTAATTTTTTTATTGAAAAACCTAAAAATCTACTCGAACAAGACTCGTATGAATTATCCTATAGATATAATTTATATAGATATATATCCTGTATCTATATAAATTATATTTATCATCTAATCCTAATAGGGTTATATTAATATAAGTATACTTATTTATATAATAGGATATCGGCATATTTATGCATCTTGTAAAGTGTGTGTGTGTGTTAACGATTATATCAACATGAAAAAATTGACCTGTGTGGGGAGGCTTTATATTAGTGCGGCTATGAATCTATAGGTATTCTGTTTAAACTCATCTCAAATGAACGCGTCTGTTGCTACCAGTCCCATTTACTAATGAAAATGAAATGTTGCAGCGATGACGGATTGTGCTTCCCTAGTCCCTACCCTTGTTTATTTCTTGCAATTCACGAGCGCGCGTGAGCTTTTCTTGTGTTTACGTCGTTTACCTACATGCACACCGCGTAAGTGTGCGTGCCTGTAAAATTGTAAGTGGGAGCAGTCAAGCGCGAGTATTGTACTCGCTCACACTTATACACATACGACACACACACAACCATGAGCCACACGCACTCGTGAATTGCAAGAACTAATTAGTAGTATCGACAATAATAACTGAGTATCAAAAATACGTAATAAGTTTGCTTTCATTAGCGGAGTAACAGTTCTTTGGTTCAATGGTTTGTCCTTCAATCATGCAGCAATAAAGCAACGGATCGAAATGATTTTCGCATGGTTTTGTTGAGGACTTGGAGGATTAAGGCTACCTTTTTTCCGCGTTTTTTATAAAAACGTAACTCCACGTGGATGAAATCACAGAGAAAAGTTAGTATTTTGCACATTTGGCTTTCCTATTAACAAAAAATATTTTATCTTATAGTACAGATTCCCTAAAAGAGGAACTGAAGGAAAATATCTTAGTCAACCGAAAACTGAAATTCAATTCAGATGAAGTTGCAACGAGCTCTACACATAACTTGCAGTTGAAATATATTTTTACGTCCGTTCACTGTAATACAGTAAATAGCACTCCGAGAAATGGAAGGAAATGGATTTCTTACAGTAATTTTTCTCCAGATTAAACTTGTCGCGAGCTGAAGTCAGCCGTCGGCTCTCGCGGGAGCGGGTCGGCTTATGTTCAATTTGTGGTCGACAAGAAAGTTCAGAGTACTCACTTTATACAAGAAATAATAAAGGTTTTTACGAGTATACCTAGTATGATTCCGAAAGAATTAAATTTGCCATCATACTTTAATCAATATGTAAAACCATCGAGATTATTACACAACGAGCTGATGCCCGCGACTTTGCCCGCACGGATTAAAGGGGTCTTTATTCCCGCGGGATAAAATATAGCCTGTGTGATATTTTCATGTCATTCAAGCAATTATATATTGCGAAATTTCATCGAAATCTATCCAGTTTTTGGTTGGAAGAGTAACAAACATTAATTCAACCATCTTCACAAACTTACACATTTTGTAATAATTAATAAGTAGGTAGGATTAATTTTTTTACAAAAAAATACATTGCTTACACAAAGTAAGGTATTTCTTCATTTAACGATTAAACCAATATCCAGTACTCAATAATTGATTAATTAAAACAACAAACACAAGTAGGTATAGAGAGATTTAAATAACGTGGCAACCAGAAGTAAAATAGCCAATGTTAACGATACTCGTTGGCTTTTATAGAATTGACGAGCAGTGAGGCACGGCCAGCCTAGAGTGGTAAGATTTGTAAAAAGAAAAATCCTAAACCAAAATCCACTCGTACGAAGTCGTGGGCTCTTCTCAAGTTACTTCTGTATAATCCGCGTCTTAGACTGACCTATTTTACAGTAGATAGTTATTCCTAACTTGGGGCTAAATAATATGCCTTAGAATCTACCAACTATAGCTACTTTAAGATTTCAAACTACTGAATCTCGTGGGACCTTCCCGGCCTACAATTTGTGGCCGACAGGATGATTCATGATAACAAATTACTAGTACCACTAGTACCTAACTATTAATAGGTATATATTATTAGACTTACTTGTACTATAGTATTCTTAAGCAACTTATAACCAGACATACTTTAAATAGCTAATAAATAAATAATTATACTTTATTTACACTTAATTTGATATTAATTCAAGCTTTTATTTAATTTGCTATGTAAGTATTTATGTGCAGGTCAAATCTTGCAAGAAAACCACTTCCCGGTTTCCGATTGAGCTGTGCATGTATATGTAAATCGGATGATAATACAATATTATTGTGACATGCAACAGATCTGATGATGGAGCCAAAAGATGGCTATAGGAACTCTGTAATAAAACGACGTAACCCCATCGAATTTGGGCTCATAGGAGTCATGATAAGTACTCTAGTCCGAGATGATATCCAGGATCTGATGATAAAGCCAGCTACTAAAAGCTTATGATTTAATTTTTTTTTTAATTTACACTTGTTTTCGATTTGCTCGGATGGCGACCACGCACTGGGAAACTTAACGTTGGGAGACCCTCACTAGGTTGACAGATGATCTCAATTGAGTTGCAGAACAATGTCGTGTTTCATGACAATCCATGCAAGAGACCTGCATAATATCGAGCAGTGTATTGAGTATATTTTTGGTTGAGACGACAACGATGACTGTTTAGGATTTATATTAGAACCATTTTTAAAAATTTTAAAACATTTTAAGATCATAAGATAAACTTAGTAAATCCAAGCCATAAATTATAATTTACGTACCAGTTAAGCCACGGAAAGCAAGGAATTCGCGATGCCATTCTTCTTTCGATTGAGTTCAATGTGGCTTGAAGTCAACTCTGGAATCCCGCGGGACCGTCCCGGCTTATGTTCAATTTGTGGTCGACAGAATAAGTCCCGATAAAGATTTATCTGGTTGGTGGCAGGAATTTTGACATTTTCCTTACCTTTACTTTTGTAAAAACTTCAAATGGAAAAGGTGTATTGATTGCACGTATATATTTCTTATTTGAAAGGGTGTACCGACAGTATGGTCTCTTTTGTGATTGACTTGTTGATGTCTGGGATTTAGTTCATGATGATATAAAGGGGCTGTTTCATCTTGGGCCAGGTACTTGTACACTATACCAAAAAATAGTATTAAATCATAGAAATTGAAATAAAATATGCTTTTTGCAGTTTTACAGTGAATAAGAGGTACAAATATAAAACTGATAATTGGGTACATTTGTAGAATGGCAACTCCCGGAGTGCATCCATCTGCTTTTGTTGTCTATGTTTGTATTGACGTTACGTCATCTTAATGCCATTTAAATTGTCAAACGTCAATTGCTGGTATGGCAAATGTCAAATGTGGTTATTTTTATGTGAAATGTCATCATGACTCGTGTAAGTACGTGTCATTGTCAAAAAGAACACCGCTATTATTTTGCAAAATAATTTCGCATTGTACCTCGTAAAAAGGACCTTAGAGAAATAAAGAAAAAATAATCACTATATTTTCATGACCACAAACATTTTGAAAGACTGTACAAAGACCTGGCCCAGGCTCCACATATATTTGAAACAACCCCTTTGGATGTCTCAATAAAATCACGATCTAAATACTAAAATCATCCTTGTTAATTTACTAAATCCTCACTAATATTGTAAGTACTTTTAATTCAATGTACAAGTTGATAAAATAAATTAAAACTAAAATTAAAAACGAAATAAAATCTAAAACCCCATCGAAATCACGTCAGTGTGGCATTTATATATTTATGTAGATTATTAAAAATAACCCCGTGGGAATTCTTTAATTTACCGAGATATTCCATATTTAGAAAGCATTTATTTTCCTATGCATCAAACTTTAAGATCAGTTCAGAGTTTGTAGGCAAATTTCAAATTTATAATTTTATTCGTTCCTTTCAATCCAAAGATTTTTAGAAGGGAGAACTACATACGATCTGGCGTAGAGGTGAACACTTTCTTTAAATCATTAGTTTTTAGCTTTAGTTTTAGTTTTTGCTAAGAAAATTAGGAGGCATAGGCCCTTACAAGGTTCGATTCCCGGTAAGGGCAATTTGAAAAATTGATTTCTGATCTGGCTGTCTATTGCGTTCTTACCGCTAAAAATGTGCCACCGAGCGATTAAGCGTTTCGATACAGTAAGTAAAATTAGAGGTATGGATTTCAGTTAAAACTGGTGATATTTATGATGATCAGAACGCAGGGCGATATTGCCATCGCATCGGATAAAAAGAAAGTATATTATATTATTATTGACTAGATGATGCCCACGACTTCTTCCGCGTAGATTTTAGTTTCTGTTCCGTCGGGAACTCTTTTACTTTCTGGAATAAATAATCCCGGGTGTTAATTCTATGCAAAAGCTATCTTCACTCTAAATTTCAACCAAATCGGTTCAGTCGTTGTGGCGTAAAGGATTAACAAATATCCAAACATCTAAACTTTTACATTTAAAAGATACGTCTTATTCTCTTACCTCAAAAAATTATTTATTTATTATGCTATAAATATAAATTCATTAAAAAAAATTCAAAACGAGCTCTGAATTGTAGACGTTAAAATTTAATTTATCATTAGCAAAAACGAGGCAAGTAATTTTAATCAACGTCCAAAGTAGCCTGACAATCCCTCTTTCATCTTAATTTAGATCCCTTCTTTAATGCCAACAACAGTGGATAAAGAAAATACATTAAAGGCCTTTAATTTTATTAACCCTGTAATTTGTACAGGGCAATGAAGTAACGTTTCGAAGCCCTTTACAAGCTTTCTTTTTTTTACTATCAAATTAGGACACATAGTATGAGTATCCAAAGATTTTTAGAAGGGAGAACGAACATATGATTCATACTATAACACTATAATAATCTAGTTTTTGTGAAATTAGCTTTTTTTTTAATCCCGTGTGAACCCTTTGGTTTTCTGGTATAAAGTACCCTAGGTCACTAAGAACAAACCAACGAATAAACATACTAGTAGTAATTCATCCCAAATTACAGAACTTCAACCAAAGTAAAGTATTAAAGTATAATTAATAAATACTTAATGTTTAGGCATAGAGAATTAAAAAAATATTTTCGACTTTTGGCCTTAATTTAACATAATATTATTAATTGTGATTTGAAGTAATCATGTTAATTAATTTAGAAGTTTACTAGCACAGACTAGCGCGATTTCACTGAAGTAAGACTCAATTCATGTTAGGTAATGGACCAAATATAAACTGAGTTTAAAATTTAAATTAGTAGCCAAATCTATCTGTTAAAATAAGAAGTTTATTCAAGCTTTTCGCCGATGCTTTAATATGAATCATTCGGAAAATGTTTCTTTAAACCTATGAAAACCCACGAAAAGCTGAGACAAGTCAAATATTATTCATAAAACCAATTTAAAAATAAGTTAAATAATCAGTCTAAACTAACTTATACAAAGTTTTCCGCTACCTATAGCTTAAAATTACCTTGTAGATACAAACCATCATTAAAAATCACAAGATCAAAAATACTCACAGAGCGTTAAAAGCAAATCCGATGTTCAAGCGTTCACAAAAAGTCACACAAAAAAGCACAGCTCTAGCCACCTCAGTTTTCAGCCGATTCAAGTTTTCATTTGAGTAAATAGGTGTGAAAATTCCACGCCGCGATACGTACGTTCGGCTCGACGGCTGGGAGAGGACTGAGGTACTGCCAACGTGCTGCCAGTTCAAAGCTACGCTATCAGTCCTTTGATTATCTTCGAACATTAGTGATAATAATTATAGAGCAGGAAATTATTAACTGTCAGAAATGTTTAGGATCCTTTGTTACGGAACTGTGCGTTGAAGGCAGAGGTTCCGAGCTCTGTCAAATACATATTAGGCTGTTACGTCGTAGCACGTCTACGTATTGTCCAAAGCTGGGCATAGGCTATTACTTCCAGATATCGTTGTCTTGCGCCACCTGAATTCAGCGGTTCTCTACGACTCTTTCGGTGTCGTAGTGGGTCTACGGTGGTACTCGATGGTACGGCTCCCCGGCAGATCACCGTGACCGACTCGTGGTCACACCGCGGGTTTTACTACAACTTTTATATGTATCTTTAAGTTAGTGTTCCGACTTATAAGTAAATTGTTAAAATATACAAAAACTGATTCAGACCCATCGTACCTCTGATGTTACGGTGGGTATTTTAAAGTTCGGCGATACCACCAGGTAATAGTGCTGTATCACAACAACAATAATTTTACATTTTTAATCTACATATATAAAAGAAAGTGGTGTTAGTTACACTATTTATAACTCAAGAACGGATGAACCGATTTGGCTCAAAATTGGTGGAGAGGTAGCTTAGAACCAGGAGACGGACATAGGATACTTTTTATCCCGTTCGACCGCGTTTCCGTCAAGTCAATATAAAACCTGTTATAACAAAAATGCATCCGACATGGAATAAAAAAACGAAAATGACAGTGGAAGAACAAAACGTAAATGACAGCTAAACGTAATTTTGTATTTGGTTAATTATTGTAAAAACAATTATAAAAATTATAGTTTAACGTAATTGATAATATCATCAGTAATATGTTTTCTCTTTGAATCATCACTACTGCACTGCAGCCATTTATGGGACGGCTCTGCCAAGTACCAGCTTGCTGCATTGGATTCGGTGGACAGACGCGCCAGAAGACTCATTGGCGACGAATCGCTAACTAACTCCAAACTTCAAAGTCTGGAACATCGGCGCAAGGTTGCCTGTCTGTCGGTATTCTACAGGATATATTTCGGAGAATGTGCTCAAGAACTATTCGAACTAGTTCCTCCATCACCCTTCTACCACCGAACCGCAAGGCATCGCTCGAATCTGCACCGCTACGTGGTCGAAATTCCACGATCTCGCACTAAGCGCTTTGCTTCCTCGTTCCTAATACGCACCGCTAGAATCTGGAATGCCCTTCCGGCTTCCGTTTTTCCAACTGACTATAACTTGGGTACCTTTAAATCAAGAGTGAATAGGCATCTTCTAGGCAAGCGCGCTCCATCTTAGGCTGCATCTTCACTTACCATCAGGTGAGATTGCAGTCAAGCGCTAGTCTATATATTTAAAAAAAAAAAAAAAAAAATTAACAATGCCGCGAGCAAGACGATCAAATGTTTCCTACTACAAAGCTACGGATTGACGTGATTTATTGGATAGGTATAGTTGAGAACCTGGAGGGTGACAAAGATTTCCCGCGGGATGTTATGAACTAAATCCACGCAGACGAAGTCGCGGGCATCAGCTAGTATATTATATTTTCATTAGTTTATATTTCATATTTTATATTTTCATATTTTATATTTTATATTTTCATATTTTATATTTTCATAGTAATGTTTTTCTATCTTAGGTTAGGTTGGGTTAGAACACAAATATTCATTCTTTTGGTTTGAAATGAAGACATAATATAATAGTATTTATTTTTGTAGTTTTGAAAATTTTTGAGGCAGTTGGCAAAATTTGGGAAAGTTGACATGTATGGATCGATCGTGTGACTCGACCGGCAGTATCGAGCTATATAAACAATGTTGCCACATTTGGGGTAGTTTTTATAAACTATTTACTTAAAGTCACCACACTAATGTTAGAATACATATAAAAGGTATAGTAAAACCCGCGGTGTGAAGACAAGGAAAAAAAATACTCGTAGTCACACTGGTGTTACAAACTGGTATGACCACGGGTAGGGAGTCCAGATCACTCCAGCCAGCCGAGCTCACTTAAGAATCCATGCAGATCATTCAGGTCGGAGAGTGAGTTGACTTCAGGGAGTATTGCTGGAGAGCTAATGTATACTTAACGTTACTTTTGTCGGTCAAATACACCTCTGAATTTAAGTACGTGTTCCGATATCTCGTCGCCGTCCATGCATGCTCTGCAATGACTGAGCATGTTCGCATAAGTACTGCAGTCAACTATGATCATGCCTACAATTGGCCTTAGCTTGCTATTGTTTAGCTGTAAGGCATTGAAACCTTATTGGGGCTAGGAATAGCTTCTTTTGTTTGTCTTTAGTCTGTTGCGTTTGCTCATATCATGTATACTTACTGTTTGTCTTTTTAACCTTTCCCTTGTATTCACAGAAGGGTGTGGGAGCGATTGGTTCCGGTTCCATCACATTTAGGGTTGAGGCTCGCCTTAGTAGTTCAGCGTTTGTAATGCATTCGATAATGACAGTCTAGAATGAGGTTTAAGGAATTCGAACTTTTGCTAATAATATATAATATAAAGCTCTCAAAACTGCTTAGATTTCTTTTTATTAGCATGCTGGGTCCTTTCATTCTTCTCGTGGTATAACTTTTGTATTTGGCTATGGACGCTCCCAAGCTGGAGTGGCGACCCCGCACTGGGAAGCGCAGTGTTGGCAGACCCCCACTAGGTGGACCGACAACATCAAACGAGTCATGGGAGCCGCTGGATTCAGGCGGCGCAAGACCGAGGCCTGTGGACGTATATCGGTTGACAAAAAAGAAGAAAATGGACGCTATGGTTCGCGTAGGTTAAATTTATTTGAAGATCTGCCAAATGTAAAATTCCTCCAGGTGTTCATTAGTCGAAAAGGCTTCTTTTTTTTAAGAATATTTGCCAAGCTAAACTTGATTAATTCCTTCCCTCCAAATAAGCGGAAAGCTTGTGTTAGGCGTGGCTACGACAATTGGGTATTTGACTGTATACTAGCGGCACGCTATGATGGCCGGTTTGACACATTACAATAGTGATGTGGAATGTCAATTTATTCTCGAACAAAAAACAATTAAGTTTTGTTTTTGTACCTGATTAAATAGGTTTAATAAAACAAAAATGTATATGTTTATTTAATTTATTTGAACGAACTGAATATTTGAATGAAAATGAATATACATACTTTATATGCACACAAGAAACATATGAATACAAAAGATACCAAAAAAGGTGCCACAAAAGGCCATAATTAATCAGATTCGTCCATACTACTATTTTCACTGTCGTCACTGCTATCATCACCTACATTAATAATTATATGTTCGTTTTCTATAATATTATCTATTTTCACATCTCTTTCATAATCTTCCCTTATTAATTTAACAGTTCTATTCACAACCTTTTCCCAGTCTCCTTTAGTCACATGTTCACAAGCTTCTTCTAATAATTTTAGCATTTTTTTTGTGGTAAATGGGGGTTCTGTATTGTGTCTTGCAGCATATCCCTTAATTTGAGCCCACACCAACTCAATCGCATTATACTCACAATGGTAAGGCGGTAACCGTATAACTCTGTGCCCATGTTCTAATGCTATTTCGTCAATGACGTATCGGATCTTGGTTGGTTTGTTTTCTTTTAAAAGACGTACTAATTCCGCTTTTAACATATTCATGTTTGCATCTACGCCATTTTTACGAAGCCATGCGACGATATCAGCTTTCTTTTGGGATTGGGCAGGTGGCTTGTCAATTTGCATCGAGTGGTATGGGGCGTTGTCCATAATTATAATAGATGGTTCAGGGAGGCTACACAACATTGAAGTAAACCATTCAGTAAACTTTTCTCCATTCATGTCTTCATGATAGTCTCCAGTGGTTTTTGACGCAAAAGCCATGAGAGAACCTTCGACAAACCCGTTGATGGTTCCGGCGTGACAAATTATAAGTCGCGATCCTTTTCCTACAGGAACTTTGGAAGTAGATGCTGCTGTGTCATCGTTCCAAGAACGGCCTACAGTATGGTTAGCATTAAGCCATGTTTCATCCAAGAACACAACATTTTGCCAATTTTTGATTTCTTTCACTTGCCGTAAAAAAGTATACCTTGCCATCGCTATATCAAATCTTTCCATCAATATTTTGCGTTTGTTACATTTTTTGTATCGAAATCCAATGGTCTTCAAAATCTTCGTTAAAGAACTTTCCCCACCGAAGAATAATCCAGCTTCCTTCAGTGAATGCACCAACTTTTTTCTTGTTGGATACTCCTTCTGTAAATAGTAGCCGTAAACATGTCTTCGGATAGCATCGGCATCAAAGCTATCGATGCCTACGACTGGTTTTGCTCGTTTTCTCTTTTTTGGTGTGTGAAGTTTATTTTCTTCTGTGCCAGTCTCGCCATATTTTTTTTTAGTTATCCGTCTAACAGTTCGTTGTCCAATATTAAGCGCATCAGCTACGCGTTCAACCACTGACGTTATAGGTAAAATTGGCCCTCCATTTTGAGCTTCACGATCGAAATAGTTACGAAGGCGTATTACGAACTCACGTGTCTGACTATTTAGAACAGTTCTCTGCGTACGTTCGGTCATATCGACGAAATCCACAACAAAGGGCTTGAACAGAGTCCAAATTAACGAGCAAGGGTCAACAGTAATGCAGTATCAATATTTGAAATCCAAAGCCAGGTCAAAACTATATCACAATCGCATTGCACTGACAGTTTATACTTTTCGAAGCAACGTCAATTCGAAACTGCTTTGTTTTGCATTGAGCATTGACGCGAGTTTGCCGGAGGTAGTAGTTGTGCTAGCCAGCGATCCTATGTGACGATCGTATTAGATTCCATTTTTAAAAATTTTCAATTTAGAAAACCAAATGCCGAGTTGTGGTATATATCATATAAAAATAAAAATTTTACCTTTTGTATGAAACAGCTGATATTTTTTTGCGATTTCAGAGGTTTGTCCACATAGTGAAAATTGTTCATATTCACAAGTACATTCACCCCTTAAATGGTGCAAACTGATTTTTCTACACTTGTATACATTTTAGAAATCAATTTAATAAATAAATTTTGAGTCCTAAACCTAAAACTACATTCGATAAAATTTATGAATCTCTGCACATCACTATCGTCAATAAAGTAATACAATTATTTCCTTCAAAGTCGTTATCAATTAATACGGAACTTCATGAGCGGACAAACGTCAAACCGGCCATCATAGCGTGCCGCTAGTGTAGTCAAAATGTTGATATTCATTATTTACGTTCGAAAATGTAACATGTAAGATTAACATATTTTGTAAACAGAAAATAAATCGGTCCAAAAACAAATAAGTTATAGAACTTTAAAGTTTACTGTAAAACAGAGAGAGCGCTGCTGAAGTGTGATGTCACAAGTCAGCAGCTCCATACACGCTCCATAGAAAATTTCGTTTTAGAATGAGCCAGATACTGTCACAGTTATCTAAATAGCATATGAAACTAGTAACCGAAACTAGTAGATATAAAAAAGGCATTGTGTTATAATATTTAAAAACTTTATTTTAAATAAATAAAAAAATATCAGTCAAATACCCAATTGTGCGATGGGTGGGAGGGGTGGGTGATGGTTCAGTTTTCAGTCTGCACCTTCAACCGTTGGGCTATTGAGGTAATCTTTGACCGACAGGCTTTTATTAAAACCACAACATATTTCTGCAGATTTTCCTCCAATCTTCACAAAATGTCCTCGACCTTACAACATAATTTCAAGGCTTGATCTGTTTCTTTATAAATCGGGAGTGGATGAGATGTTCAAACTTTTATTTACACAATATTCATCTACTATTCCAGTAGTTTACCCGTCTCCACCTTAATTACCTATACGTCGATTCAATATAAACTTGTCCAAAGTTACATGACATACGAACATTGATACATACAAAGATACACACGGATTCATATTCATATTTAATTAATCGAAACTTCTCTATACTAAAAGCTATACTATTAGAGGAATGTTTACGATCTCTATCGCACACTTCTGCAATTTATACAAGAGGCTTAAGAGCCGCAAAAGCCGCATTTTTAATTAACTACTGTAATAATGTATTGTTGCGTTGTACTACACATATTATAATGCTGTTTCAGCGGTGACTCGCAAAAAGCTAATATACCGCTATTTTTGTTTTATTTTTTAACACTTGACGCAAAAAATGGTGTAGTAAAATTTACACTCTGACTGTCTGTGTGTTAATATAAATAATAATAATTATGATACCTTTTCCTGATATTTTAAACAGGACAGTTTGTAAACTGTCCAACTCCGCAAAAGCTTACAATAGAGATGTGTCATTGATGTGTGTAGGTACATTGATTTCGTGATGTTGAGTAGTTGTATTATAGACAATCCCTAGGGAATTCTTTAATTTTCGGGGATAAAAGCTAGCCTATGTCAATCTCCATTCTCCAGGTCCTCAACTATACCCATGCAAAAAATCACGTCGATCCGTAGCTCTCTTGCAGCGTGATTGAAGGACAAATCAACAAACAAACATACTTTCACATTAATAATATTTAGATTTAGATAGACAATGATCAGGGTCTAATGATAGAGACGGGTGGGGATTTTTTAAAAATCCATACAATCTAAGGGTGAGATCTAAAGATGGCACTCTCACTCAGCTCAGACTCAAGACCGGGACATATTTGTGTCTCATTTTAACCCTATCTTGAATCTTGAGCAGAGCCAGAGTACAATCTATAGATATCAGCCTAAGTCGCGAGCAAAAGCTAGTTCATCTATGTAACATACATGTAATATCATTGGTAGAGATAAAAACTTAAAATACTGTTTCATTTTTAGGGTTCCGTAGTAAATAAGGAACCCTTATAGTTTCGCCATGTCCGTCCGTCTGTCTGTCTGTCTGTCCGCGGTTTAGCTCAGAGACTATTGGTACTAGAAATCTGTAATTTGACAAGGGTATAAATATCAATCACGCCGACAAAGTGGTGAAATAAAATTGTGAAAGATATTGTTTTTAGGGTACCTCCCCTACATGTAAATTGAATAGGTCTTTCAAAAATATTGTGGGTGTGGGAACATCATTTTTCAATTCAGGGATCCGTTTGGGAAATATGATATTTTAAAGTGCTAAATTTTATTAGAGTCAAGTTCCTCCCCCCCCCCCCTCTCTGCCAGCTAAATGGTTGTATAAAGGATACAAGAAAAAATTCACAGCAGTAGTATATATAATGAATTTTAAAGGAAAACTATCACGGCTAAGTAGGGTTCAGTTAAGGAGTTATATCTGTTTTTTCTAAATTAGGTATCACACGTAGTGTAAGTTGCATATTTTGTAGTATATTATAGTATTTAAACCATGAAACTCAAAATATATTCAATACTCATAAATAAAATAAAAGCAGTATCCTAGGTCAGCAATAATATTTGAGACTTTCAACTACGGTGTAGGGTACACTGCGCGTGGCCCGACACGCACTTGGCCGGTTTTTTGTGTATAAGTTTGACTTACTTAGGCAGATTTTTTTTTGTTTCAACTTGTTTCTTTTCCTCCTGAGTACGATAATATCGCCGTTCTTCGGTTCTCGTTTATTCTACTGAATTATCTGAAACACACTGCTCTACAAAAAACCTCTCTTTATTTTCTACAAGTAGCCCATTCGTATACTTTATAAATACTTTTCTACGACTATACTATATAAATGCAAATGTACCGCGCACCTGGTTTAGATTATCAACACCGGAATTTGCATCTCAAAAGGAGTTTTGTGCATTCGAACGTCGTTACTAACTTGAACTGTTCGCCTTTTGGTGCAAATATCTACGTGGGACTAGTATTTTACTTCTATTTCCACAAGCGTTTACTTGTGTTTCTTTGCACATGTAAAATTTTAGTCAAGATGTACTACCCGTCCGGTTTAAGTTGGCCGCCGACGATCGTTACAAAATGACGTCATACTGTACTGTTGGCAAAACAAATGATCGTATTTTTTACTGTTACCACGACTTTGATGATTGTTTTTTTTTCTGGTAATTCTTTTCATGACTTCTTGAATGTCGATGGGCGTGATTTTTAAACTTTTATTTTTCTCATATATCCGAAGAAAGTCATTAATTAAAAGTAATAAACAAAACTTTTCCTTTTTAAGCATCGTAAATAACTACACGCGAACAATAGTAACCAAACAACAATTAAATGACTAAAAATTAAAATTTAACGTTTTACAGATAAAAAAATTAAGTATTAAAATTTTCATGTGAAAAAAAATTTAAACATAAAATTTTAAAACGCAACAATAACAAAAGTTAGAAAAAACACGGTACTGACAATCGTGAGCGGTACGTTGCTATCTTTTTTTTATATTTTATCAGCCAAGCTAAAGTTAGTATTTTCTTATCCCCTCCGAATAAGCGGAAAGCTTGTTTCAGGAGTGGGTATGACAGTAATGTGTAGGAGTGGGTATGACAAGTGGGGTTCGAACCTGCGACCTTTCAGTTTTCAGTCCGTTAATCACCTTTAACCGTTGGGCTAAAGTAATAAGTAAAGTAAGCGTTCTACCTGTACTAGTGGGTATGACTTAAAGCGTGACGCGAGGTAGCACCCAACTTGAAACGGATCGGTAGTATATCCACCCTGGCGCAGTGGTGAGCGCTGTGGTCTTATAACTGGGACGTCTCGGGTTCACTTCCCGGCGGGATCAATTTGGGAATTTATAATTTCCGTATTGTCTCTGGTGTGGTCTGGTGGGAGGCTTTGGCCGTGGCTAGTTACCACCCTACCATCAAAAACGTGCCGCCAAGCGATTTAGCGCTCCGGCACGATGGCGTGTAGAAACCGATTGGGTTATGGGTTGAATGTTCACTGCCATACCCCTTACAAGTTAGCCCGCTACCATCTTAGACTGCATCGTCACTAACCATCAGGGGAGATCGCAGTCAAGGACTATCTTGTCATCGAATAAAAAAAAAATGTCGAGTTTTACTGAAAATAAGTTGATGAAAATGATCAGAAATGAGTATATCCGAGGGAGAACCAGACTTACTGATATAGCTCATCGAGTCGAGGAACTGAATTGCCAATGGGTGGAGCACATGGCTCGAGAGACCGACGGGCTTTGGGGTCTCAAGAAGCTGGAATCGCGACCCCGCACCTGGAGGCACAAAGTTGATAGACCCCTTGGCCTCGAATATGATGGGTCCCCTGGAGTCATTCATATAACCGACGCGCTTCTGGCCCCCACGGCCCCAACGTTTCGACACCAAACTGCGCAAATACATATTATTATGTATCATTCACCTGAAGATGCTTATTTATTGTTTTAAACAACAACTCCATGTGTCTGGTATTTGAACCCCGTACTCTTCTTACTTAGAAAAGCTAGAACCTACATACCTAGAAGCTACTGTAGCTGTTAGTGAAACATTTATTAAATAAATATACAGAGAAAAAGCAGATTTCTTAATATGAGATATATTTAGCTAAATCAAAGCGATCATCTTTTATCCAGGAAACATTTTCACCCTATAGACGTGAGAAAATATTTTCTTGACAATAGAAAAATAAATATTTTTAAGTATATTTTCTCAAAATAAGATATTAGTCAAACCAAGAAAAAATAAGCATTCACACATTAATCGGAGTAAAAATATTCTCAAATCAAATATAATACTTAATATATTTTTCTCTTGTCGCTAAACTAAACTTAGAAGTTTTCAACCACGATTTGGTACATTTGAATTTGAGTTTCAATTTCTCACGCTATACATAAAATACATATTTACTTGAATTTACGAAAAATCACAAGAAATTTCATTTTCTTGATTCAATTAATCCTTTTTTTCCGTGGAGTGGTGAGTATATTCTAAACAAAAAAACAACAGATTGCCCGCTAGCGTAAAAAAGAAGGAAAGCTTCCATACTTGTATTTGATTAAAACTCAAATTAAGTAGTTTCCTTGAAAGATCATTATACTCTAATAGCTAGTTGCATTCTTCGTCAAATGACTCCAATTAAGTGGAACGATGCACCGATTAAAATAGTTTCTTCGGGCAAGCTTTTGGTTATAATACGAGCCATTTGAAATTGAGTTATTAGCTTTAAAACTTTTGAATAAATGAGTTTGCATAAATTACGCTAGTTTCTGGTTTGTCTTGGTATTTTCTTGCTTTATTTTAACCAAGACAGGCTTGTTGAACGAAGGCATGTTCAGTATTTATTGCTTGTTTTGTTGTATTTATTACACAACTTAAAAACTATGAAGATATGTAATAATTATTAACTTTCACTCTTACAAATTATTATAAAAACAAAAGTGTTTTTGTTGATTTGTTAACATACCGCAATAGACCTACATAATATTATATTATAACATCAGCTGTAGAAATAAGTACGTAACTTTTTGCATAGGTAGGTATCATAGACGTAATATTTACTCTTACGGTAGTAAATATTACCTCTATGGTAGGTTACTTTTGTTGTTACGTTGAGTCACTTTTTATTCTGACGAAACAAACATCTCCGCGGGATTTTAAAACCTAACTTTATAGCAAAAATCTAAACCATAGGACAAAACAACAAACATACTTTCGCCACTATAACATTAGCTAAGTGTTAGTAGTAGTATTAGTTAATATTAACGTGTACCCCTAGTTCATCAGTGCACTTAGCTGCTTTATAGTCAAAAATTAATTCTCATCTAAGAGTAAGATGAGCAAAATATTGCCGTTCTCTTGTACAAAAATGAATTATATAACCAACAATAATTTATTTCAAAACACTATGTACACTCCACTTTTATTTAACAGTGTTCATTAGTATACGTTAGTACAAAGATAAGAGCAATCTTTTAAATATGTATCACACCTCCACAAGCACTTTTCCATTCTTACGTTACCCATTTACGTCACACAAAATCCCATTAACGTAAAATAATGCCCCCACTATCCTTTGGCGGCGATATGTTATTCAGTCGCGACAATGCATAGAAAACAGGAGAGGTTTTAACACGACGCTATAAATAACACCTTTTGACAACCCTAGTTCTATTACGGCATACGGCGGAAAACTGCGGAAAACAACGCTCTGTTTTAGGGTTTTTTCGTAAAACCAAAAATGCAAGTTCCCTTGTCTGCTCTAATTACGCGATTTTACGGAATGCTTTGGCTTCTAAACTATTATAAGTAGGTATTAAAAATCTTAACAAATCTAGAATACTACGTGGTTGTGCATGTAGTATGATTACTAATGCGTATGATTACTATTATTATAAATGCGAAAGAGTGTGTGTTTTTTGTTTGTCCTTCAATCATGATTTAAAATAAAAAAATCCATTGAATATTAATTTATAGGCTTATTTTTTTTACCACAGATTTAAATAGGTATGAGTCTTAATATTAGACTTTTAGGATTCCGTACCCAAAGGGTGCTAACGGGAACCTATTACTAAACCTCCGCTGTCCGTCCGTCCGTCTGTCTGTCAGCGGGCTATATCTCATAAACCGTTATAAGATACTTGATATTTTCATGTATATTTCTCTCTTTAAGAACAAACAATAAAAAAATTAAAGAGTTTCCCGGTACAATAAACTTTTCTTTTTGCTCGATCTTAATGTTGGTGTTAAATCTTGTACGATGGCACGGCACCCTTCGTGTCGATTCCTGCCGATTTCATTTTATAATGCCTTGAATTTTCTAGTACTAGGCACTTTCACCATTGCCGCGTAACGTTTAACCAAGAATAGCTAATGGGGTTGTCTCAAATATATATTGGAACCTGGGCCAGGTCTTTGTACAGTCTTTCAAAATGTTTGGGTTCATGAAATAGTGATTATTTTTTCTTTATTTCTCATTAAAAGGTCCTTTTTACGAGGTACACTGCGAAATTATTTTGCAATATAAAAGCACAACAACATGGCGTTCTTTTTGACAATGACACGTACTTACACGAGTCATGATGACATTTAACATCAAAATAACCACAATTGACAGCAATTGACATTTGACAATTGAAATGACATTAAAATGACGTAACGTCATTACAAACATAGACAACAAAACAGATGGATGCACTCCGGGAATTGCCATTCTGCAGATGTACCCAATTATCAATTTTATATTTGTACCTCTTATTCACTGTAATACTACAAAAAAGCATATTTTATCTCAATTTCTATGATTTAATACTATTTTTTGGTATAACGTACAAGTACCTGGCCCAAGATGAAACAACCCCTTTAACGTGTTGGTAGATTTGTTGAGTATGAAACTGTCAGAAAATGCAACTTATTTCTCGGTTTATTTACTCGATGTTGAAATACATAAAGCATACTCCTATAATTATTTACAGCATAAACCACCAAGTAACGTTCAAACTTTCGAAGAATGTACAGAGCGGTAGCTTTATTTGACTATACACTGGTGTGTTCTGATATACACTGCGAGCACTGCTCAGTGCTCTCAGTGGTGAAAAATTCATTCTGTTATAGACTGTCAGTACATTGTCGCAGTACCCTAGGGAAATATATGAGGTCATAACTCGCTGCCATTTTTGTACTGCGAGCACTGGCGCTTTTGAGGTAAGATGCTCTCAGTATTTTGATCACGTGATCAAAAACATAACAGCGCCTAGATATTTGAAAAATGGAGATGACAGTATACTGGACTGCGTCCCGTTTTAAATGGTAAACAGTATAGCAAACTAAAAAGGAACGGCTTCACAGTATACTGGATTGACGTCACACCTTACAGTGGTTCAGTGTATATCGGAACACATCCTTAGTTTGGCTTTTGTGAGTGGCAGCGGAGATAAACGATACCAGCAGTAATCTTAGTTGTAGCCACTTAATAATATAACGGGAACCTCACTGGTCGAGTTAACGACCAGAGAGATGCTATAATACTAGAGTAGGAGCAAACCTCAGCCATCAAACAAAAAAATAAAAAAACAAATACGTGTGGCACTCGGGGACTACCGCGGTAAAGCTATTGCATAGCATTTTCTAGTCGCACGCACACAAACACCGCGTGCCGAAGTCTGCCGAACTGAAACGACGTTAGACGATGCACGGCTTTCAATGCCGCACCGCTGTGCCGGTCAGAGTGGGGGGGGGGGGGGGGGGGTTGATTGAAAATGATTTTCTCACTCTAGTAATACTCGTATTCATGTTAGTTCTCTGGCTCAGATAATTCTACTCGTAGGTAGGCTCTATCGATTTTAATCAATGCTCACTGGGATTTGGCCACAAGATTGGCAGACAGATTTACGACGTAGCAGAGATTAATCAGATATCAGGGTCTATATTACCAACGCTTAAGGCAGTATTATTTCATTATTGTTTTGACTTGTCATACAATCATCATCATCATCATCGTGTGCCTTCCTCGTGTTGAAGTTTGGCGGTCATCATGCGAAAAGCTTCTCTATTTAAAGCCGCATCTTTTAATTTTGGATAAGTCAGCGCAGCCCACCCCCTTATATCGTCCAACCACTTGCGTCTTTGGTGACCTGGAGCTCTCTTGCCTGCAATCCTCCCTTCGAGCACTAGTTTTGGGAATCTTTGTAGGTGTCCAAAGAAAGCTACTTTCCTTCGTATGATGGTGGACATGAGTTCTCTCCTTTTGTGGACTAATTCCAGTACCCTGCTATTTGGTGTAAAGCTGTTCCATGGGATTCAGAGCATTTTCATATATATCCACATTTCAAAAGCTTGCAGTAGCTTGTCGTACAATGGAAATCTAAAAGTAATTAGTATAAGGTTATCAAAAACTTGCTGATGCCCACGATTTCGTCCACGTGGGCAATACCCCTGCAGCATCAGGATTGAGAAGTTCGGTCCTGGAATTTAACTATGTAGTCTTTGCTTTTTTTTTCAATACTATATAATATTATTATAAGACTAGCTGATGCCCGCAACTTCGTCCGTTGAATTAAGTTTTTTAAATCCCTCGGGAACTCTTTGATTTTCCGGGATAAAAAGTAGCCTCCGGGTACTCAACTATACCCATGCAAAAACACGTCGACCCGTAGCTTTGTTGCAGCGTGATTGAAGGAAAAACCAACAAACACACTTTCGCATTTATAATATTAGAATGATAATATAGATGCGATTTAAATAAGTTTTATTTTTTAGGAATTATGAAGAGTAAATGAAATTGTTTAAGGTACGGTATCCGGTACATCCAACACTTTTATCACAAATTTTAGTTCTATATCTACCAAAAATTATAAATGCAAAACTGTGGCTGTCTGTTGCCATAATATAACGGTTTTGATTAAATTTCGAGCCTAGTATTTTAACATTTTACCATAGAAAAATAAAGTTCCAACTGGATTTTATCAAAATCTCAATCCATGCAGACGAAAGCGTGGAAAAATATGCTAATAAAAATAAAAATAAAGTTTATTAAAAAAAATCTGCTGTAAGTAAATATAGTAAAACGTTTTAAAATAATATTGTTCGACCAGTTATTCATTGAGTGGCTTAGTTTCAAACGCGAACAAAATCTGTATAGCGTTTAGTTTTGAAAATACCAGAAAAGTTTATCCGAGCCCAAGCTTTTGAGCAAAATGTTGCTGTTACGAAATTTCAAATCGCTACCTACTCACAATGTGACACATTTTTCCTTTCTGTATGAAATTGGGGCAATACTAATGTATTATTTATAAGAGGAGAATTGAGAATTCTAATGCAGAGGTCGTGACTCGTGACAATCCTGTGTTATTTTGGGGTTCTGTCTTTGATTAATGGTTCTTTACACTGTTATCCTTAACTGCTTCCTCGTAGTACTGGCTAGGTTATTCGGCTGAGGTACTGGATCGGGTTGAATTCACGGGACAGGAACAGGGAATTTTTTTTTTAGCCTATAAGTTTCAAGTGAATAGTATGCTGCCGTGCTAAGCGCAAAAGCGGTATCTCAGTGAAAGCAAGTTTCGAGAAAATTGAAAGAATTACCTCTAATTCCCTTAGTAATTTCGAGCAAAATTGAGATTGGTAAAACTTTGAAAAGGGTTTTTTGATATGTTTTAAATTAGATACCGCTATTTGGCTTAGTTCATTAGATGCGTATTTTTCTAAGCTATCCGATGCCATAAAAATAAAAAATTAGATTTTTTTTGAGATACCGCTTTTGCGCTTAGCAAGGCAGTATGTATCATATTCTTTTTCAACTGATTTCAAAAAAACGTGAAGGTTATCATTTAGACGCGTATTTTTTTTGTCGATGTTAATCCATAACTCCGTCAAATCTGAACCGATTTCAAAAATTATTTCTTTATTTCAAAGGACATACCGTCAGGTTGGTCCCATTTAAATTTGGTGAAGATCTGATGAATATCTTTGGTGATGGAGGACGGAACTCCTCAATGAATAAGAGCAAATCGAATTCATTAGAGAATATGAATATCATACGATCATTATATGAGCTACACTAAAAAGCTTTAAATAATACTTATATATATAAAAAATCTTTTTAAAAAAACTGACTTCAAACGCCACTGCAAACTTTAATTAGTTAGTTTCTACAGGTTATGTTGAAGTCGGGCTAGCGTTGCGCATCGATTTCATCGTTTCTAGGAAGAAAAGGTTAGAATTATTTTTGCTATAATCCGCCAACAGAAAAAATCTGTATGGTCAAACATGCAATTAAAAGCTAAGCACCACTCAGGTGAGTGGATGAGATGTCGACTTTACCTTTTCTCCTGAGGATGCTCCGGTGTCGGGGCGAAACGTGCGTCGAGAGTAGTGTAAAAGTCTTGTGTGGTGGTGCATGTGAGTGGTGGTGGCATTGCTTGCTTGGGAACTTGGCTTTTTTGCTTGGCTGGGTAGGTGAGTGGTGCTTAGCTTTTAATTGCATGTTTGACCATACAGATTTTTTCTGTTGGCGGATTATAGCAAAAATAATTCTAACCTTTTCTTGCTAATCATGAACTTCCGCAAAGTAACGCCTGCTTCTATCCAATATTCATCGTTTCTCTTTAGGCCCGCTCGACTTCAACATACCCGTACAAACTAAAATTATTTTATACTTTGCAGTGGTGTTGGTAGTCGTTTGTTTTTATTTTACATACTTTTAAGAGACAACAAATATCTTAAACCAGCAATAGCTGTAGTATATATCTGTGGTGCAACACCATATTGTGTCAAATGGTGATAAAAGCTTCGCTGTTCACTACGCATTGTGTCGACTTTTGCCACTTGTTACAAAACGTGCTTTATGTGCTCTCGACCGTCGAGACGTACGTAAACAACTTCAAAAGATTTCACATCGACTTTTAGAACGGCCTTATGAAAGACTAGCTGATGCCCGCGACTTCGACCGCGTTGATTTACTTTTACAAAATCTCACGAAAGCTCTTTGATTTTCCAGAATAAAAGTAGCCTATTTCACTCTCCAGGTCCCCAAATATACAAAAAAATCACTTTGATCCGGTTGATTTATTACGGCGTGATTGACAGACAAACCAACAAACGAACACACTTTCGCATTTATATTATATTACCTGGCGTGAACTAATATCAAAAAATCAATTTTAACTACTAACATTCTAATCTTGAGTATGTGTTTATATTTAAATTTAGAATACTTAATGTAGATAATATGTTTTTAACCGACTTCAAAAAAGGAGGAGGTTTTCAATTCATCGGAATATTTTTTTATGTATGTTCACCGATTACTCGAAGACGCCAGAACCGATTTAGAAAATTCTTTTTTTTATTTGAAAGGGTATACTTCCCTAGTGGTTCCATTTAAATTTTATCGAAATCGCTTGAGCGGTTTTAAAAAAATCGACAATAACTTAAGTTTATACTTTGCAGTGGCTCGGGTGTTTGAAGTTGGTTTTTAAAAATAATTTTTTATATTAAAATTATCTATTAATTATTTAAATACAGCCGCGGTGCAAATAATAAAAAAGTAAAAAAAGCCGCGGTCTTCGACTATAGCCTAAACTAAACCTTTCTCATTCTGAGTACCCGTGCCCACTTATGGGCCAATGATGGATTAAGATGATGATGACGATTTTGATAAGAAAACTAGGTTTTGCCCTCCGGTTGTCTAAAAGTTATTCCATTGATCGTATTCTTATTCGATGACATTAGCGTCAACGTAAAATAATCCTTGATCTTATTGATTTAAAGTCAGAAATTCAGTACAACCGATTTTAATATGGAGCGTTATGGAGCGTATCGTTCATACCTAATGCATACACGAAATTGCGCTCTAATTCAATGCTGTTATGGTTTATTTTACTTTGACGCTAATGTCATCGAATACGATAACGATCAATGGAATAACTTTAGACAATCGCAGGGCAGTTCAGCTATGGGAAATCGTTTATCGATGATGATACGCGTAGAATAAACTATACATCAAAGCCATATGGGCCTAATTTCGGGAAGGACCATAAAAACGTCACCTTTGTTTTTGTACTTGATTGATTGTCTTCTTGGCGGAATTAAGATGAGACGGGAATTGGGCGATCCATCTCAAGAGTGGAATAGATAAAATTGATTGGATATCTCTTTTATGTATTCACCCACTTACATTTATTTGTTTCTACTAGAGATAGCAGTGATAGCCTAGTGGTTAGGACTGTGGTCTCCTATTCGGGGGGTCGCAGGTTCGATCCCGGGTACGCACCTCTGACTTTTCGGAGTCTAGTGCGTTTAAGCAATTAAATATCACTTGCTTCAACGGTGAAGGAAAACATCGTGAGGAAACCTGCACACCTGAGAGTTCTTCATAATGTTCTTGAAGGTGTGTGAAGTCTGCCAATTCACACTGGGCCAGCGTGGTGGACTATGGCCTATAACCCTTCTCTGAGAGGAGACCTGCGGTCAGTAGTGAGCCGTTGATGGGTTGCTAATGATGATGATGATGACTAGAGAGGGCTAGCAATTTCCGTTGGGGCTTTGTAGCCAACGGTAGCCACGGTTGGGAGATGGTAGTGGTGATGCCGACTAAGTCCCTTTCTAAGGCCAACCACATCCTGCTTTTCTACGGCTGGCCCCAAGAATTTTAGGGATAACAAGTCTTACTGTTGGCCAACCAAACTAGGGACAGAGGCCCAACTAACAGCCAACGCAAATCGCTACTAGGTACGTGATCAGTCATCACTTGTGGTTTTTGTCATTCATTAAAAAATGTTTGTTATAATACACTACTAACTAGATACTAGATAAATAATATTAATATTAAAATGATAGATTCTTACCTTGTCATACCTAAGAGCCATAAGTTGGTAAACATGAATTAAATAAATTTCAAGTTGAATATTAGAAATGGAGAGGTGTATTTAATGTTGGTTTATCCTTCATATCACGCAGCACTGAGTAATATGATCAAACTTATTTTTTGCATACAAAGTGACTTTTTACGTCTACCCGAAAGTGGTCCTGATTTTTAATGTTTTTATATAGGTTTTTATGTTTTCTGCGGGAAATAGGTATTAAAATTGAATAAATATCCTCAGCAAAAAAATTATCAATGAAGAAATTGAGTGAACCTTGACCTCTAGAAAGGTCTCTTTTTGTAAGCATTTTATCTCGCCCATAAAATATTTCGTTGGTATAAAAGTGGACGCTTTATCAGGTACTTAAAAAAGGGAGTACTTAAAGATAAAGCTGTCTGTACTTCTCGCATACAAGTTAGCCAGTTTTTCTTATTTGATAAGCCAGTCTTGGCTAATCAAAATTTAAAAAAAACTAGCCGAATAAAACCTTAATACCTCAACGTACATACAGGTTTTAGAGTTCGACTCCTTTCTCTCTGGTTCCTTTGCTTATACTTACCACAGACAATTAAAATACATTATGTCGTTGGCTTAGGTATTAGTCTTCTACAATCTTACACGTAGAAAATCGTAAACAGGTAATATGTTTTTAATGGTATTATTTTACACTGAGATTAATTTATCTTTGATTTTTTGTAACATCTTAAACTTCCATTTTACCATTTTACTTACCCATCTGTTTTTCGGAACGAAGTTCCCTATGGCGCGTTGCGGAGGGACCCTAGCCGGCAAAAAACGTCCGTAACGTTACGCAAAAAGCGAATATGGCCTAAGAATCTTAAATAATAATTTCAATAAGTTGTGCATTGCCTCCGTGGCGCAATCAGTTGAAAGGTTGGTGGTTCGAACTTCGAGCCCACCCGGGGGCGCGCAATTTTATTTTCATTTTTTATTTTATAAAATTATTTTAATTTTAATATTTTATAAAATCGATATTTAGGCTTCCCTGGGGTCATTTTGATTTTTATCGATACAAAAATCATGATGAAAAATGTATACCCGAATAATTATTTTCTTTATACCTCGAATATAACTTGAAATTAACATTTTTATAACAAGGAACTTCGTTCCTATCTGGTGTCCCACGACACCGCACGACTTTTTTGGTATTGCGAATCATATTATTACGGTATGTATAACTAATGCGACTAAACATTGTGTCCCTTACACCTTGTATACTTGAATCAAATCAAAATTTGAAAGATTCTTATTCCTTTTTAGTTGAAAATAATATTAAAGCACATTCCTGTGTAACGAGTACAAGAGATTTGCATTTTAAGAAATACTTCAATTTAGTTTTCCGTTTGTAAGAAAGGGCAATATTAAAATTTCGTGAACCAAGAAAGTGGAATACAATTTTTTATTGGACGTAAATTTTTTTCAAGTTTGATGAAAAGATCTTCAACCGAAAAAATAGTAGCGTTCCCGCAAATATGGTTAAGCGAAGCAACGGCTGGATCATGCGCCATGCTCTAGAACGGGTGCCACCACCGGGAATGGGGCTACTTTCTGTGTGCCCATCTTAACATGTATTGAATTATAAGTAAAATTCCGAACCAGTGGTAGATACATCTATATTATTCATAGGCACGAAAGCACTTGTAAAAATCTATTTAATTTAAAAAATATTTCTGTTCTATTCTAATCGGCTTTGCTTCAGCTGTCCACAAGATAGATAAGCTACATGTTGTAACATTTTTGTTTTGAAAACAGCAACTGCTGAGTTTTTTGCCAGCTCTTCTCAGCCGAATCAGCATTTGGAACCGGTGGTAGATTCCTGACTTGTCGTAAGAGCCACAAGTTGGCCTACATGAAATAAATGATTTTGAAATTGAATTTGAACTTGAACTTATCATGAAATAATAGGCTAGGTTTTATTCAATGGAGAGTTTACCTATTGTTTTCATGATTTTAAATAAGCACAATGAAAGTGAAAAAGTTTGAAAAAAAAACATGAATTATTTCTAGCAAAAGTGTATAAGTAGATTTTATTATATTCAATTTATTGCTAGTCGGGAGCCGCAGCTGAAATGGCTAAATTCTGTAAGCGGCGCAAGTATGCCTCTCTGATCGAGAGTTACATATTTGTTCCGTTTGCTGTGGAGACCCTAGGGCCATGGAGTCAAAGTGCAAAAAAATTTTTACGAGACATTTCACCGCGATTAATTGCCTCATCTGGTGACAGAAGGGCTGGCTCATTTTTTGCGCAAAGGATCAGCCTGGCTGTCCAGCGCGGAAATGCAGCCAGTATTCTTGGCACTATTCCACGCGGGCATGATTTTAATAGTAATTAGATTAGTTTAGCTATAAGTTTTTTTGTAACATTTTAATAAAAAGCAAAAAAAAAATTATTGCTCAACAATACAAAAGGCGGACTTAATCTTAAAGCATTTTCTACCAGTCTACCTTTGCATATCACCAGTAGGTATGCTCTTGCACGCCCACGCGTGATGTCGCAGATACACAGATTAGGAAACAAGGTTATCTGTGCGCAGATAATTATGAGCTGATGCTCGCGACTTCATTCGTGCGGATTTAGTTTTATACTTTTAAGCTATTGCATAGCTTTTATCGCGGGCTTTGAACTAGGACAAACAGTTTGAGCGCAGCGACCGAATCAAGAAATTCCGTATCGAAAATAAACCTAACACCGTCGTTCAGTAAGCGTTCAACATTTTAGAGGTTCACAAGTAGCTCTGTTTGGCGCAGTGGGCGAGCGGCCGCTTTCTTTATCGTATGGTGTATGATGTCGCAGGTTCGAATCTCACCCGCGAAGTAGTGACAGTGCGCTTTTCTTGTTTGTTTGTTTGCTTTTTAATTATTTCTTTGCATAATTTTTATTATGCAAAAAAATATTGCATAAATATTGTAATTGCATAAGTTGATAAAAATGCTATGCAATAGCTTTACCGCGGCAGTCCCCAAGTGCCACTTATTTTTTTTACTAGATAAAGAGTAACCTATGTCATTCGCCAGGTCCTCAACTATACCCATATTACCCATGCAAAGACTCACGCCGATCCGTAGCTCTGTTGCAGCGTGATTGAATAACAAACCAACAAAACAACAAACAAACACAATTGCGCGTTTATAATATTAGTAAGATAATAAGATGTAAGATCATCTCTAAATACAAAAACTTATATACCTACTGCAGTGCGACTCTGATGCGCTTAAAAAGTCGCCGTGTGCAAAGGCTCTACAGGAACAGGTAATTTAACGAAAATAAATTGATGGAATTAAAATTAAAAACACTAAACAAAAGTAAAAACACCCCTCTTTTTGCGTCGGAGGTTAAAAAGGAATGGCGAATCCTTGGTAAAAATGAAGCCAAAACGACATGTATCCGATACCTATATAAATCGGCGGGCATCGAAACCAATAAAGTAAGGGGATTCGGCTCGCTCTGTCCTTTGCTGATATCATTATCTTATTGTGGACGTGATTGCGTTTATTGCTCTTTGTCTCGGCAAGGACCGATATTATTAAAGCCCTGGGAGATCGTACTTACTACATGTAATGTATTGGGTTTGGGGGTAGAAAGTTTATACACCAAGTGTGGGTACATACAAGATACCTACGCATAAATACACGAAGCCACTGCACGCGTCACCACCTCCAGTCATGTACAGGCTACCGGGCCGGCCACCAGTAACATTTTTGTGTGTGTGTGTGTGTGTGTGTGTGTGTCTGCGTGAATGTGGGTGTGTGATATCTACATATAGTAGATATACGAGTATTTTACACTACATATATTTATTTGACCGAGCGAAGCGAGGTCTCTGAGTTTACTAGAGCGATTTTCACTTGTCCGTCCGTCCGTCTGTCCGTCCGTCCGTCTGTCAGAGCCTTATAACTTTTGAATTACTGAACGTAATTACTTCAAATTTAGATATAATATGTAAACCGATGGCCTCCAGCCGAAAATGGCTTAAAAAGTTATAAAAATCTTTATTTCAGGGGGGCTCTCATAAAAGCGAATGCGAAGTAAAATATTTTTTTTTGCGATTCATAGGGTTTCTGTGTATCATTTTAAAGACAATTTGGAACAGAGTACAAACGTATTTTTTTTTGTTTTTTTTCCTAAAATTGACGAAATGGGGGGCTTTCAAAGTGGCGATTTGATACGCTCGCTTGAAGACGCTCTCTGGGAAAATTGGCTATATATTTTCAAGCTGTACTTATTTTTTTACTTCACTTGTATCCTGTACTTGAACAACAAATACTAAAATTATATGAATATTATAAAGAAACGAGATTATTTAATTTTTAATGAGCATCAGTAATTTTCACATAGCTTCACAACTAGGAATTACGACTACGATCTATCCCAAAAACAGTTTTGCGGTGACCATTATTATTTAGGTACATAATATAATAACATATTATTCAATTAAAATTATTCTTTAGTTAAATATCAAACTTCAATAAAATATTAATTGCTGCATTTTGTATATTTTCTATTCGCGTCGATAGATGACGATTTGTACAGATGCCGCTAACCCGTTTTCACTCGTTAGTACCTACATAATAATTCAATGTTTTCACTGACGTTCCCTAACCTTTACGGGCTACCTATGATAAGTTAGGTGATGATTACTGTCAACTTCTTTATCACGACATTGGGAGGGATGTTAGGACTTAGGATTGTGTTTTGGAGCTACCTACGTAAAGAGACTCCTACATAGGGGATGATTTAGGTATGTTGGGTGAAAACGGGCATAATAATAATGTCAGTTTTGGTCGTCATGTATCGATTGAATGAATAATCATGGGATACCGTTACCGCGAGGTCTCAGTTCGGGGCGAACCACTAGTGTACTATAACTAGCTGTGTTCCATAATTTCGCCCTCGTGGAATTGCAGTTTCTTCAACCATGACCAATCAACAAAGCACGTCGATCCGTTGCCCTGCAGTTGCTAGGTGATTGAAAGACAAACCGCTAAACCAACAAACAAACACACTTTCGCATTCATAATATAAGGTTTTATTAACAAAGTCCAATCCAATCCATCATTTTTGAATGAATGACTATACTTTCATTGTACGCTACTTATGATTGATGACAACACAAAAATTTACATAACAATATATTTTTTTTATTTTAAACCTAGGGATGTAGCTATACACCGGAATTATTAGTTATACGTGCTAGTATTATAGCTATATTCCTAGTAAGATTGCTATGAACCGCTTCTGTATAACTCTATTCCGGTATATAGCTATATCCCTAGGTGTATAGCTATATCACGGCTTCAACCATCTTACTGCGACATATTTATTATATAAGTTTGCCTCATCTTATATTTCTTCACAAGTCCAAAGCTTGACTTTTTCACCAGCCTTCTCCACCTTTCTCATTTGAGTCCCGATACCTTCTTCGGGTCATTATTCCAAGGATATCCCAACGTGATGGTAAGTATAATTACTTATACTTACCACCGTTGTGCATGAACATTTGAAACATTTAAGGCACCACCTATGCGTTGCCGGCTATTCACGAATAATATGTTGATCCACCTCTTTAATTACCCCATATCTATCTATCTAATACCTTTAAACGAGCAATTCTTGTATATATAATCTTAATCTCGGAAACGGCTCTAACGATTTTCATGACATTTAGTATGCAGGGGGTTTCGGGGGTGATAAATCGATCTAGCTAGGTTTCATTTTTAGAAAAGGTCGTTTTATCCGTATTTTCAGGCAATGAAAAACCCCTTACAATATCATTAGAATACGTAGGTAAATTTCGCCATCATATATAAAATTCCACTAGCTCGGGAATTCGGGCGGTCCCGAAACCAAAAGATGACTCCGGTTCGAGTCCAGACGATTATATTTCTCCCTATGAATATTATTAATTTCCAAAAAACACGATTTACCAAAAAAAATAACCGAGCAAAGCTCGGTCACCCAGATATTTGAAATTAAGTGGGAACTCCGCCAAAACCATTATATAATTATATTCTGTGGCCGAAGGTAGTTGGTTTCACAAATAGGCATGATGGCAACCAAGAAACCAAGAACCAATGAAATTATGGATTTAACTAATGAAATAGTATTCATGGATTATAAAAAACCTAAAATAATTAACCTTTTGCCTTTTCTGTTTTGAGCGAGATTAATAGGTATTTATTTTGATAAATTATAGCTATAAAATACAGTAATCCGCCATATTGGATTGAACACCAATCAGAGCGAAACGTCACGTCTACGTTCAAACTTTGACAAACTACTATGAAAAAACAGAGATGACGTCACGAACGACGCCATGACACGGTTGAGCGCTTTTTCGTGAATTTTAAAACTTAAAATTGAAATGGCAATTTTATCTATCAAACCTTTTTTTAATAATTAATGATAATAATATTTATTTATAAATCCAAAAAACTTATTACTAAAATACAATTTTTTTTCCAATTTTATCACTGTTTTATTTATGCATTATCACATTTTAGATTAAGTATGTACAATTGTACATTAACCTTAATGCATAAAAATTTGTTAAAATAAGATATTTTTTCGAAGTAGTAGATACTTCCGAACACAATCCATCAGTTTTTCAAAATCGGTCATCATGCTAATTCAAGATAACGTGCAGAATGCACGGTAGTCAAAAACTGCACCTTAATAAAGTTAAAAATAATTACCCAGCACCGTCAAAGCGCTGAGGATTTTTGAGAGAAAATTTTTGCCAACAGTTTTATAATTGTCCGAAAAAACGTTGAAAAATCGCAGAGTTCGCGAGGTACGAGTAAGTGTTTGTTTAAAAATTCCATCAGCGCCGAATCGCACCGGATGAGCCTTTTAATTATAACTTGTACAAAAAACGAGGCAAAACGGCGAGCGCCCGACATCGAAATGTTGCGACATTATCAAAAACTCCTGTTCACTCCAATTTTTAAAGGCTTGCAAAAAATGAGCCGTGTTTGTTTTTAGGGTTCATTACAGTACCCAAAGGGTGCCATCGGTACCCTATAACTAAGTCTCTGATGTCCGTCTGTCTGTCTGTCAGCGGGCTGTATCTCATGAACCGTATCGTACCGTACCTATTGGTAGATACTTGAAATTTTCACAAAATGTGTATATTTATTGCCGCCATAGCAAAAAATTATAAAATAAAAGGTTTGTGTTAGCTTTTTCTAGAAATATAACATTATACTAGCAATAAGGAAAAGGTGAGGAGAGGAAAAATAAAATTCTTTCAAATCGGATCGAATATTTTTATTACACTAAAGATGTTATAAAAACACAAAGATTATGAAAAATATAAAAATAACCTAGTAAACAAGTGTTTTTATTGAGCTTTCTTAGAAATTCTTTTTTAATAAATAATTGAAATCGTTGAATAAATATTTCGTTCATTTACAAGTGTTTAGCCTGTCTGAAATGTTTTTATAAATAAAATAGTTAATAATTCCGTTCTTAGAATATTTTATTATATTTTTTATGATCTTCCAGTAGGTTTACTATGGATGACAACCACGGAATTGTAAGCAAATAGAAATGGTAGCATCTTTTTAAAATTGCATCTTTGATTGTCTTCGGCTTGGCATACAGCTGCCCACAAGATAGTTTAATAACTTATTTCGTTGTGATAGCTACATAATAATATTGTAACTATTGGATAGAAGCAGGCGTTACTTTGTGGAATTTCATGATTAGCAAGAATACGTTAGAATTATTTTGCTACAATCCAATAATAATATTAGACAGTAAGGCACTGTAAAGTCGACATCTCCTGAGGATGCTCCGGTGTCGGGGCGAAACGTGCATCGAGAGTAGTGTAAAAGTCTTGTGTGGTGGTGCTTGTGATTGGTGGTGGCATTGCTTGCTTGGGAACTTGGCTTTCTTGCTTAGTTGGGAAGGTGAGCGGTGCTTAGCTTGTAACTACATGTTTGACCATACAGATTTTTTCTGTTGGCGGATTATAGCAAAATAATTCTAACCTTTTCTTGCTAATATTTTAACATTTTGTTATGAAAGTTCTTTAACTAATTTTTTAAAAGGTGTTTCTCTTTTACTTGCCGG
The DNA here is from genome assembly GCA_029955525.1 of Oeneis ivallda. Lineage (NCBI taxonomy): Eukaryota > Metazoa > Arthropoda > Insecta > Lepidoptera > Nymphalidae > Oeneis > Oeneis ivallda. Next base: position 4,992,742 of record JARPMR010000015.1, read on the forward strand.
CTCCTCTAAGCAGAATGTGCATTCCAAATCGGTGGTAGAAATTTTTCTTGAGCCACAGGTTGGTTTCTTTGTTGGTTTACCTAAATTTGAATTTGATTTTAGCTACTTACACAGCAATACAGAAATTATATCAAAAGCACATAAATACCATGTACCTACCATCCTGACCAATGAAATAATATTATGTCCAATGAAAATACGTCAATTTTTACAATAAATCATGTTTCATAAAAGTTTACACGCATTTACCACTTCTTCTTATACCTTTTTAAAATTCTGTGTTAAAAACTTTATTCAAGGTTACTTTTTATAGGTAAATTGACTTAGATCTGATCTGATCTTTGATCAATAATAGTTAATTGTAATACCTATAACAGATAAGTTACGAAATCAGTCTACTAAATGCACTGATAAATGAGCTGTCGATATACCTAATTATTCACTGAGGATTGGGAGTGTTCACGCTACGATAAACTAAGAGAAGCTAGTATTAACTAATATCAGTCACATAGAAAGTAATGTTCGTTATATTCATCTGTTGTTTTATTATTCTAATTTTAAATGCGAAAGTGCAAGGTATACATCCGCTAAGAAAGAATTTTTGAAAATTCAACCCCTAAGGGGGTAAAATAGGGGTTTGAAAAATTGAACTTAATGTGAGCGAAGCCGTGGGCAAAAGCTAGTTATAAATATAATGAGCAAAGCACTCCTTAAGTCGAATACCTGTTATATTTATGTAGTGTAACAAGCTAGCCTAACTGTGGGTACTTTATGTTAAGCTTAAGCGCTCAACCCAGGTGCGAGCGGGTGCGAGCAGCGGAGCGGGTAGCGGGCGCGTCCTAGCATTCATGCAGGCTCGGCACTCTCCGGTCCTTCGATTAGGATACGTCCGCGCGATATTCGATATTATATTTATAAATATTATATTTATATACGATATTCCTTCCAATCTTAATATACACACATCAAAAGTGTCTAGGGATCAAGCATTTTTATGCGGATTTCTTGAGATTGAGATGTGGCTTTGTAATAAATTTATGATTTTATAAATTTATATGGATCCTTTTTGGTGCATTTCATAATTTGAATCAGGAACTGTCAGTCAAATTCGAGTAAAAGATGAAAATCAGCTGTCAATATTTTCCCTATAAAAACATACAACGCATTGAAGACATTATTAGTGCTACTGTTTCCCTACTACTGATTAAAACCAACGTTATTATGGAGCGGCGACGTCATTTAAGCAGGGAAGAAATGCTCAGAGCCGTGGGAATGATAGAAGCTGGTTCCCGGCAACGTACTGTGGCTTTAGCTCTGAATACAAGTCAGAGTGTTATCAGTCGACTTTGGACACGTTACCGAAGCACTGGTACCGTGGCTGAGCGCCATGGAGGACGGTATCGCTGCACCACACGGAGACAAGACCGATACATTCAAATCTTAACTCGAAGAGCTCCAACAATAACCGCCATGATGTTAGCCGTGAGGCTTCATCACTCTTCAGGGAACTTAATTAGCGACCAAACAGTCAGAAACCGCTTGCATGAAGTGAACCTTCATTCCCGAAGACCGCTACGGGTACCACCTATAGCAATGCACAATCGTAGGATTCGATATCAATGGGCTCTTGAACACAGAAATTGGGCAGAAGAACAATGGCGTTTCGTGTGCTTTTCTGATGAGTCTCGTTTTGGTATGAGACCGGATACAAGACGTATACGACACTGGAGAACCCCTGGACGCCAACAGCGATTAAAATCCTGCCAGGAAGTCCATCCTTATAGTGGTGGAACCATCATGGTATGGGCGGGTATTTGGATCTTTTTTTTTTTTTTTTTTTTTTTTTTTTTTTTTTTTTTTTTTATTCGATGACAAGCTAGTCCTTGACTGCGATCTCACCTGATGGTAAGTGACGATGCAGTCTAAGATGGTAGCGGACTTACTTGGAAGGGGTATGGCAGTGAACATTCAACCCATACTCCTTATTGGTTTCTACACGTCATCGTGCCGGAACGCTAAATCGCTTGGCGGCACGTCTTTGACGGTAGGGTGGTAACTAGCCACGGCCAAAGCCTCCCACCAGACCAGACCAGAGAAAATTCAGAAATTAAAAATTCCCAAATTGACCCTGCCGGGAATCGAACCCGGGACCTCCCAGTTATAAGACAACAGCGCTCACCACTGAGCCAGGGAGGTCGTTAAAGGATCGGCGGAAGAACTGAGTTGATTTGGATCAGAGGCAACCTCAACGCTCAAATTTATGCTGAGACGATTGTATCAGACGTCATCGTTCCTCTACAAGTGCAAATCGGTCCCTTATTTCAGTTAATGCATGATAATGCACGACCGCACACCGCAAGAGTTGTAAGACAGACTCTCGCCGCAGCTAACATCAATGTCCTGCCCTGGCCTGCTCAGTCGCCAGACTTGAACCCGATTGAGCATGCATGGGATATGCTACAGAGAAGAGCTCTGCCGAATATGGAGGGTATCCAGTGGTAAGAAGACCTTTTTTTGTTGTTGCAACGAACATGGGCGGCCATTCCACAGCGTGATTTGGATGAACTCATTTTGAGTATGCCAAACCGATGTTCTTGTGTTGTTAGTGTTCGCGGTAGAAACACGGATTATTAATTGTTTAAGTTACCCAATAAAATTTTAAAGAAAACTGTTATTTCAGTCTTTTTTTCGAACTTTAATGTTAGTGGTTCAAATGTCAAAAATCCCTTTATTAGGAAAATGGCAAATTTCTTTATTAATGCAAAGGTGACTTGGTTTATCGTTACTGTGACAAACGAAAACACTTTATTTGATGAATCCTTAAAGAAAATTTTAATTAATATCAATCAGGAGAAAAGTTATTGCAAAAATATATGTTGATCCCTAGACACTTTTAATGTGTGTATATAAATTACGTGTCACGTTGTTTGTCCGCGATGGACTCCTAAACTACTGAACCGATTTTTATCAAACTTCGTAACTTTGGTCCAACTTAAAAGATAGGATAGTTTTTTTGGATTGAGATAGTTTATTTATTTTATTTATATAGATAAGTTGGCGGTACGAAGTTCGCCGGGTCAGCTAGTTTCATATAAATCTTAAGCATTTGTTCTACTCGCCGACCGCTCCGTTGCCCGCACCCGCTCGCTCCTGGGCCAAGGCCTAACAATGGTTAAAAGTTTAATTTAATTTTGGAAATCAAATTATTCCGATTTCATGCGTAGATATCACAAGTTTAATAAATCAAAAGCAATTGCAATGGTGCCAAGAACTGGAAGACTTTTTCCTTGTAAATATTATTTTAATCCATTTTATGAACGTGCCCGAACAAAACACTCGATTCATCAAAGATATTCATTGACTCTATCATTTTGAATTCCTGCATGGCGGATTCCTTAGTAAGATGCATCAACCTGTGGCGCCCTCTACTTCATACTATTATCTCATTTCGTTTATTCAGGCACAATATTATGTTTATCTACTCCAGCATCGAAAAGTACCAATTTCGAGTTTGACAGCTGAATCGAAATGAACCCTCTTTCGGTTTTGCTTCTCATTTCGATGCAGCTCGTTCTAAGGGAGCTGAATCGAAATGGTTATCTTCTTAAAATAGGAGACCTAAAGCTAAGGCTCTGAGTTCTGGCACTTTTGTACCGTTCATATGACAGAGGCGCCACAGGCGGCTGGTGGCGGCTTAAGGAGTTACTTTTTGTTGACAGAGGCGCCACAGGCGGCTGGTGGCGGCTTACGGAGTTACTTTTTGTTACTTTATTGAGCCTACGGCGTATTTTGTTAATGATTTTACTTCCTTGTCGTAGATAAAATCTTGTATGCAACTGAACGTAATTAGTAATTTTAATTCTCGTACTATCCTATTTTGATACTCGGCAAGCCTCGTATCAAAAAACAGCACTCGAATTAAAATGACCCTCATTACGATGCAGTTGCATAAATAGCTATTATGCAACCGCGCTCTCGTATCTCGTATATTTATTTAACCAAAATTTGTATGTACTTTTTAAAACTAAATTACATTGTGAAGTTAACTTTATATAAAGGGTTAAGTTAGCTTTTTTTAGACGGGGAATTAGTTTGGTTTTCCATTATAAAAAGCCTATAATGTACCCATGCAAATAAAAAAAAATTAAGTGGCACTGGGGGCTGCCGCGGTAAAGCTATTGCATAGCATTTTTTATCAACTTATGCAATTATAGTATTTATGCATATTTTTTTTGCATGATAAAAATTATGGAAAAAAAAAAATTAAAAAAAAAAACAAACAAGCAAAGCGCACTGTCACTACTTCGCGAGTGAGATTCGAACCTGCGACATCATACACCATACGGTAAAGAAAACGGCCGCTCGCCCACTGCGCTAAAGAGATATACTTGTGAACCTCTAAAATGTTGAACGCTTACTGAACGACGGTGTTAGGTTTATTTTCGTAACGGAATTTCTTGATTCGGTCGCCGCGCTCAAACTGTTTGTCCTAGTTCAAAGCCCGCGATAAAAGCTATGCAATAGCTTAATAAGAAGAAACCAACAAACAAACACACTTTTGCATTTAATAGAAAAGGATTTGTAAGTAATTTACGCTATTTATAAAAGAGTAAGTTTTGAAATAAAATTAACAAAACTTATCACATTTCGTGTACATGCACTTTGCTCGTGCTCGTACGAACCGAGTTACTTTGTCTTGGCTAAAAGCTGAGAATATTACATTCCCATACATGACAGATTGCTATAGCTCACCTCATTCCTTATTCTGTTAGTTCTGGCACAGATGTTCATGCATCTGCGATCTCGTATCTTTACTATAGTCAAACTGTAGAACCGTTGTATCTGTATAGTGTATGTACAATGTACATAAATACATCCTATAACTACAACTATGGGCCTCATAAGAAGGCTCAGCGTCACTCAGCGAGCGATGGAGACAGCTATGCTCGGAATATCCCTGCGAGATCAAATCAGAAATGAAGAGATCCGTAGGAAAACAAAAGCCACCGACATATCTCAGCGAGTCGCGAAACTGAAGTGGAAATGGGCGGGTCACATATTTCGAAGAGTTGATTTTCATTGGGGTCCCAAGGCACCGGAGTGGCGACCCCGCACCGGAAAGCGCAGTGTTGGCAGACCCCCTACTAGGTGGACCCACGACATCAAACTAGTCGCAGGAAACCGCTGGATTCAGGCGGCGCAAGACCGAAGCTGTGGAAGTCCATGTAGGAGACCTTTGTCCAGGTCCAGGGCGTCTATAGGTTGATAAAGAAGAAGAAGAAGATGTAAATCCTCTGTAATAATATAAATGCGAATGCATGTTTGTTTGTCCTTCAATTACGTAGCAACGGAGCAATATTTCGACGCGATTTTTTGCATGGGTATAGTTGATCACTTGACCAATAACTTTTATACTGGAAAACAGATGCCGAAAATAGAAAAATCTACGTCCACGTGGACGAAATATCTCAAATTTCCCAAATTTATACTATAACTCAAGGGATAGGTATCCATGGTAGGTAAGCTATAAAATGTTACGGTGAAAAAAACTTTTTGTTTTGTCTTTATTGTCCCTCCTTTTACAGAAAATAGAATAAAACTAATCTATTTTTCTACGAGAGCTAAGATAAAAACAGTTGTCGGTAATTTACTATGGCTCTATCCAGAGCGGTAGTACTCGTACTCTCCTTTATTTATGGCGCACGCCATCCATTGTACGTGATTACGGAAGTAAATGTTAGCTCAATTAGGTGCGCTAAAGAATTTGTCCTGGACATACAATGTTCTTTGAGGTATTTAATTGATAAGGATTTCAATTTATTCCTTCAAATACTAGTAATATTATTAATCCCACGGAGAAAAGAATCCGTCTACCGATTCGAATTCCATGAGTCTCTATTTATGCTAAAAGCCGGCCTTAATTTTGAGTGAGTAGTGACTGATTTTTGTCATATTGTGTATCTACTGTTATATACGTTAATATCTGGGTGATTTTTTTTTGGTAAATTGTGTTTTTTGGAAATTATATATTTAGAAAAAATATATAAAAAAAAAAATAATAAAATTAATAGGGGAAAATATAATCGTCTGGACTCGAACTCGAGGGTCATCTGGTTTCGGGACCGCCCGATATCCCGAGCTATTGGGACTTTATAAAAGATGGCGAAATTTACCTTCGTATTCTAATGATATTGTATTGTGAGGATTTTCATTGCCTGAAAACATGGATAAAACGACCTTTTCTAAAAATGAAACCTAGCTAGATCGATTTATTATCCCCAAAACCCCCTGCATACTAAATTTCATGAAAATCGTTGGAGCCGTTTCCGAGCTAATATCTAAGGAAAATTGACGCTTTCCGCCCGGAGGTGAGAAAAAGGATTTTTCACACCTCCGGGCGGAAAGCGTCAATTTTCCTCCCGCTGCGCTAAACGAAAATGTCGCTTTCCGCCTCCGTCGAGGAGAAAAATAGTATACACACCACGGGCAGTAAATAAGAAAGCCTCAGATCACATGTTTATTGACCTCGGCTTCGCCTCGGACAACAATTACATGTGATCTGAGACATTTCTTATTTTACTGCCCTAGATGTGTAATATACTATTTTTTAATATTTAATTTGCAGGCTATAAGTATCTAATAAAAATTCTTTTCAAAAAACCGACTTCTAACGCCACTACAAAGTATAAAAATAATTTTAGTTTGTCCACGTTTGTTGAAGTCGGGCGGGCCTAAATACAAACTATGAAACCGATGCGCGACGCTACACAATAATGAGAAACTCGTTTGTAGAGGTCGAGCGAGCATCGCGAGTCGGTTTCATAGTTTGTATTTTAGGCCCGCCCGACTTCAACAAACGTGGACAAACTAAAATTATTTTCATACTTTGTAGTGGCGTTAGAAGTCGGTTTTTTGAAAAGAATTTTTATTTTAAGCTTTTAAGTGTAATATCCTATGATTGAGGAGCTAGGACCTGGAGCTCCATGATGCAGTCCATACTTGTTACCTACAATAATAATTCGTAATCGACATTTCCTAAATCTCTTTATTTTAGGTGAGCAATATCCCTGCAGCATCAGGCTTGAAGAGTTGAAGGTGAACATTTTTATGGGACCATTTCGCAAACATCCTCTGTCGATAAAAAAAAGTCACGCGAATCGGTCCAGTAATCCCGGAGAAATCGGTGGACATACATAGAAAAAAAAAAAAAAAAAAAAAGATACCGGCCGAATTGAGAACCTCCTCCTTTTTGGAAGTCGGTTAAAAATACAGGCGTCTAAGGGCTCCATAAAAAGGCTCAAGTATATTCAGCGAGCGATGGAAAGAGAGCTATGCTCGAAAGCTTGATACGTGATTAAATCCTCAATAGCCCAACTGTTAAAGGTGCGGACTGAAAACTGAAAGGTTGCAGGTTCGAATCCCACCCGTTGCACTATTGTCGTACCCACTCCTAACACAAGCTTTCCGCTTATTTGGAGGGGAGAGGAGTATATTAGTCAACTTCGACTTGACTGATATTCTTATAAGAAAAAAAAAATCAGGGATGAGAAGAGTACCAGGAGGAGAGCCAGAGTCCCCGACATAGCTCGTAGGAAAACATGAGCTACCTAGCGAAGTATCGTAGGAAAATAATAATGTCCTCCCGACCGAATCCGATCACGGCGGCCAACCTCCTTAGAGATCAGCCATCTGTGCGGGAGATATTATAGTGCACAAGTGTGTGCGCAAACACAGGTGCACTCTCTATTCCCTCACTCTCATAGTCCGATGGGGCGGAAATCCGACACGACAGAGAGATCAGGTGCAGGACTGACGGCTTTACGTGCTCTCCGAGGCACGGGGGTGACACACCGCCAACTTCCTAATTCCGGGCTTGTACTGAGAATTTCTTTGACAGAAAAACCCAATACATTTTTTTTAACGGCCCGAACCGGGAATCGAACCCTGTACCTCGTCATCTGTAGTCGAACAAGCTAACCACTAGACCAAACAAGGCAGTTAAACGTAGGAAAAACAGAGTTAACGACATATCTCCAGTCGTGAAGGAAAAGTGACAATGGGCTGTAAATGCGAACATCAGATAGACGTTAAGGTGCCTCCCTAAGTTGCGCGAGTGGCGACTACACTCCGGAAACGCAGTGTTGGAAGACCCCTTACTAACACGTATTTTTTTATACATTATAGGCAGACGCTTGAACACTATCACACCTGATGGAGAGTGATGATGTGACCTAAGGTGGAATTTTAATTTTCCATCTATGGATCAATTTGATTTTACACGAGTAGCTATAGCTGAGTGCCTGGAGAGTAACATATAAGCTACTTTTTAACCCGAAAAATTAAGAAGTTCCCACGGGGTTTTAAAAAAACGTCGCGTGCATCAGCTAGTAAGTAAATAAAATCTAAATATATAAAAGGAAAAGGTGACACAGCTCAAACCACTGGACAGATTGGGCTGAAATGTGGCATACAGATAGCTACTATGATATAGGCATCGCTAAGACAGAAGAAGAAGAAGAAAAGAAGAAGAAGAACATGAAGGTAAAATAGGGGTTTGAAAAATCCAACTTAACATGAGCGAAGGTGCGGGCAAAAGCTAGTAAAGTTATAAAAGTTAAAAAAGTAAGTAAAAGTCCACATTTTTCTCACGAAGAGCGAAGAAAGCAATAACATGGAGATCGAAGATTCAAATTCAAACGGAGTGTATGGCCTATCACCATCTTGGCTTTAGCAAACGCAACCAAATTCAGTATGTATTTATTCCGAACATCCAGCCTTGTTTTATTTGAGTACTGTAGAGGATTTGCCCTATGCATTCTTAGTTAGGATTGCTGTGATATTAACAAAACGATTTATGCCTTAGCAGTGTGAATTAGAACGACTGCACTAAATGATCGATCAGAGTTAAACCCCAGCATTTATATAACTTTAGTACTATTAAGTGCCGATTTCACCAACGTCGAGTGACGTTTTACTGAGGAATAAATTAGGCATTTGGCAGTTTTTGTATTGAAAATAATATCAAAAAAATATCAAATTTTATAGATAGTACTTATTTTACATTGGTGAAATCGGACCGTAAGACTTATTTTGTTACGTCAAAAATGCGAATGCGTCATTGTGATAAACGCGTTATGCCTATAATATGTCGAAGTGCCGATTTCATTAACCTCAAATGACGTTTAACCGAGGAATAAGCTGGGCGATCTGACAGTTTTTGTATTGAACATCTGCCAAAATATTAAGTTTACGCCGATTTCATCAACATAAAATAAGTCTTATCCGAGCGTAAATTCATATTTTGACAATTTTGGTATTGAAAATCTGCCAAAATACCTACACAAAATACAAAATCTTAATATATATAAATTACGTGTCACGTTGTTTGTCCGCGATGGACTCCTAAACTACTGAACCAATTTTGATCAAACTTCGTAACTAGGATAGGATACTTTATTTGTTTTATTTATATAGATAAGTTGTACGAAGTAGTACGAAGTTCGCCGGGTTAGCTAGTACAATATATAATAATATAATAATACAAAATACGTTCGGATAAGACTTATTTTACTCAGGTGAAATCGGACATTTGAGATTTTTTGCAATAGGATTAACACTAAGTATATCATTGAGATTGTGCATTCATGTTCAAATAAGTATATTGATAATCTCTTTGCTTTGGCGAACGCAAGCAAACTCAATTATGTATTTATTCAGTACCTACACCGAAGCTTATTTTATTTGAATAACTTTAGGAGGATTTGCTCTCGTCTGTTCTTTTGGTTATCTAAAAAGGTCATACCGAGACCAACTACAGTGGGTGTAATATGTAAGTCATAAAAAGTCCGTCTATTTTATTGTATTCCTAACGGATTTTTTCTAAATCCAACTGTAAAGTATATGCGATCACAAGCTTAGCTTACTTGGCGATGAAAGGGGAGTAGGTGTTTGAGAAAAAATGAGTATTAGGTATCCTATTATTTAATAATACTAGCTGACCCAGCGAACTTCGTACCGCCATCACTACTTATAAATGAAAAATTAGTTAAATAAACATTTTCCAGTGGACCAAATTGTGAATCTCCTCGAATCCCCTTGAACTCACACAAAAAAAAGTGCGTGCGTACAAAGTACACATGTCAGAAGTGAAACTTCTTTGGCGAATCTCTTTTTCGACACTTCCGTTTCCGTTGCATACTTGCGTGACGTTACATTTGTAAAAAATTTACCCTCATGCGCCTAAAGAAGTTTCACTTCAAAATTTCATCAAAATCGGTCCAGCCGTCTAGGAGGAGTTCAGTGACATACACACGCACACAAGAAATATATAGGTATATTAAGATTATAAATGCGAAAGTGGTGCGACCTCGTCGGCATTGATTGCTGCATTTCATTGCATGCTTAGGTACTATAGGTACACCTCTGAGATGATCTAGAGATATATTTTATCCTTTTAAATCACTACTGGATACGTTCATTTTCTGTCAGTTTTAAGAAAGAAAGAAAGAAAGAAAACTATTTTATTTGATCAACAAAATTAAACAAATGAAAAGAAAAAGAAATAAAAAGCATAACTAAATATACTAAAATAAAAATAAAAAATAACAATTTAGAATGATCAAATAGGTCTCCCACTCAGCATTGTGCTGCAGCAAGCTGCAGCGCTGGTTTTCAGTGGGAGCCTTATTTGAGTGCAATCACGGACACGTTATTCAATTATTTATAAAAACAAATTAAAATTAAGTGAACAGAAAAATTAATTAAAATAAACGAAATACAAATTTAAAAGAAACTATTAAAAGGTAAAAGAAAAACAATAGAATAAAACACAAAACAAAAACAAAAGCACAAAACACAATACAGGTGGCAAGCAATACCGTAAGCACATAAATGCTGGAATGATTCGTTTTAAGAACTCGATATTCATAATAATAAATTTAAGTTTATTATAATTTTTGTTCTGTTAAAAGATAAGTTTTTAATTTAGTTTTAAATGTTGAAAATGATTTTAGCGATCTTACTGGTGGTGGTAAATCATTCCAGCACTTAGTCGCCGCGAACTTAAAGCTACCCTTAAATGCCGCTGTTTTGTGCCTTGGCGTAGCCAATAAAAATAGATAAGAATCTCTCTTGATGCGTGCTGACTTATCAGTCAACCACATAAGTTTCTCACGTAAGTATTTTGGAATTCCACTTTTAAGCACCCCAAAGAGTAGAGTGGCAAGATGTAATCTTCTGCGTGATTCCATCTTTAGAAGGTTTGCTTCATTAATGTAAGGAGTGACATGTGAGCGAGGAGGGATGTTGAAGCAGAACCTAGCACAGGCATTTTGAACGCGCTGAATAATTCTTATGGTCCTGCTCAAGAGGCGAGGCCCATATACAGCGTCAGCATAATTCAGTCTTGATAACACAAGTGATTCGCATAGACGTATTCTTAGCTTTACACTAATATATGGTCTCAACTTATAAAGCAGCTTTAAACGATATAAGCTGCTGCGGACGGAATTAAGGGCGTGAGTTTCAAAGCGCAGTGCTGTGTCAAAAACTACTCCCAAATTTCGAGCCTCCTTGACCTGTTCAATTATATTAGTATCTATTTTTACTATAGGATTAAGCAAGTTTATTTTATTAACAACAGTTTTAGAGCCCAATACCATACACTGAGACTTAATGGGATTTAACACTAAGCAATTCCTTTTTGCCCATAAACTTATTTGCTCTAAGTCAGAATTAAGTTTAAGTGCAGCAGCCACTGTGTCTACAGGATCAAAAGAAATATAAAGTTGCGTATCATCAGCATAAAGATGATATAAGCAATGCTTGATGCACTTTGTAATATCTGCTGTATAAATCGCAAACAACAAGGGGCCAAGGATAGATCCCTGGGGAACGCCCCTAGTTACCGGAGATAGATCGGAGGTTGAGAGTGTGCCATCGTTGTTCCTGACTTCAACAAACTGCGCTCTATTACTCAGATAGCTGTCAAACCATTTTACAGTTGAGATATCGAACCCGTAATATGACATTTTAGAAAGAAGAAAAGTCGTGTTTATGCAATCAAATGCTCTTGAAAAGTCCAGAAGTACCAGCAAGGTACCCTTACCCTGATCCTGTGCAGTCAGGATATCATCTACTACGGTTGAAGTTGCAGTTGTTGTGCTATGTCCTTTCCTAAATCCTGATTGGAAAGTTGGTAAGATCTTATTTTCTTCAACGTATTTAGTTGTCTGAGTAGCCACAACCTTTTCAAGAATTTTTGATATGCAGGGCAGAAGACTGATTGGTCGAAGGTCTTTAAAACTAGTGGGGTTATTGCACTTAGGTAGAGGCTTAACTTTGGCCACCTTCCATGCATCAGGAAATGTAGATGTAGTTAAAGACTTATTGATTATAGAAGTAATTACATGCAAAGTTTGAGGCAATGTCAATAACAACATCTGAAGAGATATTTCATCCACACCTTGAGCATTAGACTTCAAATTCTGAATAATATTAGCAACTTTGATTTCGTCAACTGGTTGCAAAACAAACTGGGAATTTCCATGCCGGTGAAACTCAAAATAAGTAAGATCCGATAAAGATACTACGCTATTGCCGGGTATATCAAGAAAATGTTTATTAATTATATATGGATCACTTAACATAGCTGGAAGTTCTCTAACTTTTTTCTTATCTATTATAAGAGATGATTTCTTTAAATTACGCCACAATAAATTTGGAGAATTAAGAGAATTAATTTTACAGTAAGTCAGTTTTTTCGTACGTATATAATAAAAGTAGAGATTTACCAATAATTGTCATCATTATCATCATCAGCAACCCATCAACGGCTCACTACTGAACACAGGTCTCCTTTTAGAGAAGGGTTATAGTCCACCACGCTGGGCCAATGCAAATCGGCAGGCTTCACACACCTTTGAGAACATTATAGAGAACTAGTTATAACTAAAGAGAAACCAGTAAAAATCATATAAAATCATGAAAAATAGAAACACTATATTAAAAACGAAATCCAGTCAAAAACTCTGTATCTCTGACTTTTGTGGTTATCTAAAAAGGTTCTATATTCATCAACAACTACAGTCTCCCTGCAAATACCTCTGGGCTTAAACATTTCTTATGCAAATACGGGACATCTCTATGTTTTTAGAGATTAAGTTGTCCCCTCCGGCATGACGATCCACAGTCCCTGAAATTTATGACACTATAAAGTCTCCAGTCTATTCGTTTTACGAGACGAATTTCATCGCCGTTTCGTTGGAATCGCCTTCTAGTTATCTTTATAATACTTTGACGACACCTCTACCTATGAGATTTGAGTTAAATTGAAAGGAATTATTGCATTAATCCGTATATTGGAGGTCTTTTACAGTTTTATTCTAACTCTACGGTATCTTTTATAAGCTGTACTTAGCTATACTATCTTTTAGAAAACTGCATGGCAGGGAGTCCTACAAAATGTTCAATGAATATGACATCTGTGGTATTAATATTAGGTACCAGTCATCAGGTGACAGTAGATAATAATAGATCAAGTATCTCGACCCATAATAGAAAAGTTCGTACTAGTGGGAATAAGTCACATTATTATCATACCGACGATCCTGGAAGTTTTCAATATGTTAAAGTATGTGAGGATGTATGGATGGATGGATGGATGTTTGTTACTCTTTCACGCCACAACGAATGAATCGGTTTAGCTGAAATTTGGAATGGAGATAGCTCATACCCAGGATTAACACATGGGATACTTTTTATCCTGGAAAATTACAGAGTTCTCAAAAACCTTAATCCACGTGGACGAAGTCGCGATCATCATCTAGTTATTCATAAGAAAATCTGTGCTTATGTTCATTGGCAGTTTTGAAACGACGCGAAAGGAATAAATTACAATCCTTTACATGATATTTAGTAATTTTATTATCTATGCTAAATGCATTATAAATAATCGGTCATAATATAATACAAGTTGTGTACTAGTATACCGTAGAGATGCAAATGTTGGTCCAAAGGTAAGACATAATTCAATGTGGCCAGACAGGCAATAACGTCATCTGACCGCAAGCAAACCGCGACTGATGCACAACTATATTATAATAGCATTCCAAACATATACCAAAATCTTAATAATCCTACTTCGTACTAATATAATAAATGCGAAAGTTTGTGAGGATGGATGTATGGATGTATAAGGATGGATGGATGTTACTCTTTAACGCCACAACGAATGAACCGTTTTGGCTGAAATTTGGAATAGGCATAGCTCATACCCATGATAAAACAGGTTATTTTTTATCCAGAAAAATTACAGTAGTAGTAGTAATTACAGTACAGAGTTTCCGCAGGAATTTCAAAACCTTAATCCGCGCGGACGAAGTCGCGGGCATCATCTAGTAATATTATAATACCAGCTTTTGCTCATAATTTCGTCCGTGGGGAAACAGCTTTTAAAAAATCGTCTGTTTTGAAAAGAACAACCGCTGAGTTTTTTGTCGGCTCTTCTCAGCAGAATCTGCTTACCGGACAGATGCCTAGCTATTTAGTTTTATGAAATCGCGTGGGAACTCATTGATTTTCCGGGATAAAAGTAGCCCATGTCACTCTGCAGGTCTTCAATAATTATACCCATGCAAATATCACATCGATCAATGCGGTGTGATTGAAGGACAAATCAACTAAAAAACACATTTTCGCGTTTATAGAATAGGAAGGATTAAGCAAAAAATTATTATAAATTTTACTAAATGATTATTATTGATGTAGAAATCGTGGCTTTATATTATGATTATGATTATAGCTATACTTTCTTGAGCGACCTTCATTTTATGTGTTTGGGTCTAGCAGGTATGAGTTTCTAATACAATATACTTAGTAATGTATTTGAAGCATCAAACTCTAACAAAATTCCTTTGAAGATTTTCAAGCTTCCAGTAACAGGAAACTGGTAACAATTTCCTCTGCATTCAGAACAAAGGAAATCAATTCATATGTCACATACACAATCAACAGAATATTGGCATTATCAGTGGTTTTTTTTTTGCTGTCATACTCAGGCTTTTTTAGTGATTGTGTATTGTTTTTAGCCAATGATAACTCAGAGCAAGGGGAAAATAAAAACCCGAATATAAATTGAGTTACAATCAGTGCTTTAGTAGATAATAATTCAATGAGTCCAATTCTCATATTTTTGGATAAAGTAGGGTAAGTCCGGGGTAGTTGGCCATAGTTTTTTCTAGGCTCTGTCAAAAATCAATTACGTATGTTTTTATAATTATATTTATTTCTAATTAAACTTTGGACAATCGACTATGATATTATAAACATGAAACTAACAATTTGTAATGAGATCATCTTATTGATTTAAGTTTTTTTAAAATCACAATTGGTCATCTCTCCCGAGGTGTCCGGGCGTGATGGCCATGGCATTAGAGGTAAGATGGCCATAACTGAATTCTAGCCTCATAATTACTTTTTGGTCTTACTTTCTACTTTTTAAACAGCTTTAGAACCTTTTTGAGCAAGCACGTGTCCCGGACGGCTGTTTATCTGTAGGCCAGATTCATCCATGTTAAATATGCAATTTGCAGGTAGCATCTCATTGTCTTGAATAGGTAAGGGCGCCTTCAAGCAGTTGAAAATATGCGTTTACTTCTGATCTTTTCATAGCATTTACTCTACCCAAAGAAAGTCCTTCTGACTTCCTTAGTACACTAATAAGTAATATCAGTATTTCTGCTTAAGAACATCTGCAACTAGTCATATCCTGCTTTCTGATTTTCTTTGTTGAATCGATGATTTGATTTTAACTGTTCAGCAAATACGTAAGCTATTTTTCTTACGTTATCCATCGTTAAAGGGAAGCCTTTTGCTTGCATTGTTTTAATATGAGCAACCAATTTCTTCTCGTTTTCTTCTCCAAATAAAGTAGACGGTCCCATAAGTCCTTTCTTGTCATTATTTTTCTTCAATCTTCTTTCTGTTTTTCTAGGTATTCGGTATTGGAGACCTGGCGCGCGTATGGATAATCCATCATTTTTCACAGCATTAATAGCTGCTTTTAGTGATTCTTCTGACCAGTTTCCTCTCACAGCCACTGCCTTTTTCTTGTACCTATTTATTAGGCATCTAAAACAAATATGAAATTAAATCAATTATTTGAAAATAAATCAATTATTTGGATAAAACATCATTTCTGAACCATGACGCTATGGCCATCATATACCGACTGCAATTGGCCATCTCTCCTTTTTTTCTGGGAGAGATGGCCACAACGAAAACTAAAACAAATCAAAACACGAAACAAATAATTTTGAGGTTATAACCAAGTATTGTTCGTATACTTTACAATAAATACAAATATCACCATTATTTAAAGAAACTAACACCACAATCATGTAAAATAATAACCATCTAAAAAATATTCACAGTAGATGAAACAAAAAACAAGGGATTTACTTAATTTTCCTTTTTTTTCGCCAAATTTTTTGCCGTACCGCTGCCCTCACGCACGACGCGCAGCGAACTAAACGCTAAACAGCGACATCTAACCAACGATTCATTGAAATATTTCGATGGGCCATCTCTCCCATATGGCCATCTACCCCGGAATTACCCTAAATAATAAAAAAGTCTACTTATTTGAAATCCTTATTTTTAATATTATAAATGCGAAAGTATGTTTGTTTGTTTGTCCTTCAATCACGCTGCAACGTAGCTTCGGATCCATATCATTTTTTGCATGGGTATAGTAGAGGACCTGGAGAGTGACATAGGCTTCTTTTATCCAAATCAAAGAGTTCCCGAGGGATTTTTAAAACTAAATCCACGCGGACAAAGTCGCAAGCATCAGCTAGTAAATAATATTCATGTAAAACTATATTATATGTCAGTCCCAATGTGCAGTGCAGTACTAACAATCAAGTACTTGCAATACTTAAAAGTTCTTTCAATCAAAATATGAAAATAAAACTTAAACCGCCATTTAGAACCTTCTTTCTTTGTAAGTGCAGGAGACGAGTGAGCAAGACAGAAATTTAAAATGGCTGTATAACATTTTCTGTTCTCATTTTGATCATTATAGATCTACAATAAAACCGGCCGAGTGCGTGTCGGGCCACGCGCAGTGTAGGGTTCCGTAGCTGAAAGTCTCAAATATTATTGCTGACCTAGGATAGTGCTTTTGTTTTATTTATGAATATTGACTAAATTTTGAGTTCCATGGTTTAAATACAAAATATGCATCTTACACTACGTGTAATACCTAACTTAGAAAAAACAGATATAACTCCTTAACTAATGAACCCTACTTAGCCGTGATAGTTTTCCTTTAAAATTCATTATATATACTACTGCTGTGAATTTTTTCTTGTATCCTATATACAACCATTTAGCTGGCAGAGGGGGGGGGGACACTTGACTCTAATAAAATTTAGCACTTTAAAATATAATATTTCACAAACGGATCCCTGAATTGAAAAATGATGTTCCCACACCCACAATATTTTTGAAATACCTAGTCCTACCTACCTAGTCTCTGAGCTAAACTGCGGACGGACAGACGGACAGACGGACGGACATGGCGAAACTATAAGGGTTCCTTGTTTAGTACGGAACCCTAAAAATGTTTCCATTCGAATAACAATGTAGCATATAAACTAATTTTAATGCGATACACAATATTGTAATAAGTTTCATTGTAACATCTACAATAGTATACGTAAGTTTCGTATTTAGATTGCTATTATTATCTCCTACACAAGCCCGCGGGAAAGTTTCTAACACAATGACAATGTTTTGCGTTACAAATTGCTCAGCGGCAACAATAATACATAAATTATGTAAGGTAAGGTTGCGCGCACGGATGAATAAAATTTGCTTCAATTTTTAATCGCAGTCCACTGTCCATGGAGTTATATGGAAGTGGCGCACGATGCAATTTTTAATCACTGCAATTTTTTATCAGCTCGCGACTATTGCAATGACGTCACGCCCATAGGTTTCAATGAGAGCGCGCGCACGTTATGCGATTTAAAATCACTGCGATTAAAAATTGCAAAAATCTCCTCTTGATCCCACGTCCTTGCCAGAATTTTATTTGTTTCAAGTAGGTAAATAAAAATAATTCATACTTAGGTACTCAGTGTATATTTAGCTATCTACCTACTTTTATAGCGGACTCATTACCACATGAGTAAAGATTCGGATCTTTGTAAGTATGTACTTCAAAGTATATAAAGACTAAAAGGTACTTTTAAACCGACTTCCAAAATGGAGGAGGTTCTCAACTAAGGGCGATTTTTTTCTAATTGTGAAAAATAATTTAGTGAACATCACCCATCGCCCATGGACTTATTTTAAAAGAGTAGATTTGGTATAAAATCCTAAAATAAAAAAGACAAAGGATTGGCAACACTTAAGCCAATTAGAGTCCGCGATTTAAAATTGCATGCAATTTTAAATCGGCCATGCGCGCACCCGATGCGATGCAATTAAAAATTAAACGGTGAGAAAAATTGCATGCAATTTTATTCGCCCGTGCGCGCGGGCCTGGGCGCGCACGGGCCATAAATAACTTTCAATATTTAATTGAAAGTTATTTATGACTTATAATTTACAAAAAAAAAACCTAACAATCGAAAAATAGAAAAAATTACATAAATGCACTCAAAAATAAACAAGTGAGAAGCCTATAAATGAGTAAATCTGATCAAAGAAAAGGAATGCATTAGTGACGTCGCGTCGCGTCGTTACAACTACGTAGGGAGAGTATACTGCGTAGAGTGATGGCGTGCGAGTGATACAGATCCTGATAAGTTTCCCAATCATCCGCATACCTTCCTTACATCCGTATCCTTTCCTTTATCATCATCATCATCAACCTATCATCGGTTCACTACTGAGCGAGGTCTCCTCTCAGAGAAGGGGTATAGGCCACAGTCCACCACGCTGGCCCAATGCGAATTGGCGGACTTCACACACCTTCGAGAACATTATGGAGAACTCTCAGGTGTGCCGATTTCCTCACGATGTTTTTGTTCACCGTTAAAGCATCTGATATTTAATTTCTTGAACGCACTTAACTTCGAAAAGTCAGAGGTGCGTACCCGGGTTCGAACCTGCGACCCCCCGAATAGGAGACCACAGTCGTAACCACTAGACTATCACTGCTTAACATGCTTTCCTTACTAATTAATATTATCATAAATTAAAAGTGAATGTGTTTGTTGGTCTATCCTCCAATCACGCAGCAACGGAGCAAACGGATCAACTTAATATTTTGCAAGTGTACAAGTGTGTAAGACGTGCCGTGTGGTGACGGCAGATCAGAATACAGTTGTCACCACCCCTCATCTTCTCGCGGGTGTCGTACGAGGCGACTAAGGGAATATAACGGAGAACGGGCAGCAGCGTCCTCTGTGCTACTATTACCATCTACTGCGATCACTAACCCGTCTGCCCCGCGTGGTGATTATGGGCAAACCCTCCCCTTGGGAGAGGCCTTTAGTCCAGCAGTGGACTGTTATAGGCTATTGATGATGATGAAGTGTGTAAGACATGTTACTGTATATCCCGGAAAAAGTAAGGGTTTCCGCAGGAGCCCCCAACTCTACTTATTCAAAACTGCTTCATTTTACAACCAATTTCGAAATAAGTCGAGTCTAGTCTAAAAAACATATTGATGATTAATGATAAGGCTCAAGACCATCAGCAATGTGTAATAGAAAGTAGAGAAAGAGAATAGAGTTAATGCTTTAAATAAACTGTTCACAATCTCTTAGACTAGTAACAGCAGGCTGATTCTAAAATATTACCATAATCCGGACTTTTGTCGAAATTATTCATGCGAGTTGTTGTACATAAACATCTGTGAGGAAACGGAATGAGGTATGAGGTAGAGGGCGCCACAGGTTGAGATGTCTTATGAAGAAATCTGGCAAGTAGGAATTTAATATCCTCTTCCCTCGTGTTGCATGTTTGCCTGGTACGATAATTTCGAGATTTTCTCGGAATGAGGGGAAAACAAAATGTGTGTGTAAATTATAGGTATGCAAAGGATTTTTATACGGTATTTTTTACATTTTTGTTTGCTTGAGGTACTCGTTCTTATACCTTAATTTTAAGATTATTTAGAGTTTTGCCTTTTCTAAAACTTTACTAGCTTGCCCTCGGCTTAGTTTGATTTTCCTCTCCTTCTTTATCAACCGATAGGCGTCCATAGCTGGATAAAGGTCTCCTGCATAGACTTCCACAGGCTTCGGTCTTGCGCCGCCTGAATCCAGGTGCTCCCTGCTCCACCTAATAGGGGGTCCGCCAACACTGCGCTTCCCGGTGCGGGGTCGCCACTCCAGCACTTCGAGACCCAAACGACCATCAGCTCTTCAAACTATGTGCCCCGCCCATTTCCACTTCAGTTTCGCGACTCGCTGATTTATGTCGGTGACTTTGATTACTAAGTAAGGATACTCCGAGCATATATCTCTCCATCGCCCGCTGAGTGATCCTGAGCCTTCTTATTAGGCCCATATTTGGCGACTATGTTTGCATGATTTTTACGTTAATCTAAAACTTTTAATTGAGATATCTTTATATTATGTGAGAGAATTTTAATGAAATAACTATGCTTGTGGAAACTAAATGAAATTCGTCAGGTAGTTTTGGAGATTAGCTAAGTCAAAGAGATAGACAAACAGAAAGACAATTTTGAAAATGTTCTGATTGTGTTCTGTTACACTACTCACCTGCAATCAGTTTTTGGCAAATATTTTCAACTAGATGATGCCCGCGACTTCGTCCACGTGGATTAAGGTTTTTAATTCCCGCGGGAACTCTGTAATTTTCTGGGATAAAAAGTAGCCTACGTGTGATGTGTTAATCCTGGGTATGGGCTATCTCCCTTTCTTTCAGCCAAATCGGTTCATTCGTTGTGGCGTGAAAAAGTAACAAACAACCATCCATCCATTACATCCATCCTCACAAACTTTGGAATTTTATAATATTAGTAGGATTAGTAAGAAGTAAAACTTTCAAGTTTTATGATTGTAAAATAGATAGAAGATAGATGATTTGTATCGGGGTTAGAAGTGCTCTTTATTGTCATTGAAAGGACAAATTCATTATGCTTGTAGACATATTGATACAAGCCACAAGACAAAAGAAATAGAAGTGAGGCTTACCAGGAATCTTCAATCACGAGTTACGTACCAACTTTAGTGGAGTTAGCAGCTGTTGTACCTATTACGTATCGATTCTTAGGCTTTAATAATATTAGTCGCTTTATTTTCTAAGCACATCTAAAATTGTAAAACTTAGGTAGGTATACATATATTGATGAGCTATTTTATTAAACACACTTGTATTATGTATATAAAAATATAGCTGAAGGCTACTTTTCAACAAACTGATTAGTATGATCAAGTTATATTTTGTAAAGCTGTTAATTTTTGAAAAGATTCTAGGGTTCTCAGGATTCTAGAGATTTGGAACTTATTGGTTAAATCATCGGCCTCCATTTTGGAGGGCTCGGGATCGAATCTCAGGCCTCTAACTTGTCAAAGTTATGTAAATGAAGGAATCAAAAAAAATATCAATTTTGTACTCCATAATGTTCTCAAAGGTGTCTCAAGTCCAATCGGCACTTGGCTATTAACCCTTCACATTCTGAAAGAAGATCCGTGCCTAGGGATAGCTTGCGAAGGCGCTATGTTCATATCGAGATTGGCGAGAGGCGAAACTTAAATATCTGTTTCATATTTTTTTGCTATATTGAGGGCCAGTTTCACCACTATCCGTTAAAGTATCTGATATATATCTACCAGATAAAATAGTTGTTAGATAGAGTCTGATATTTTTTAGATTATCAGTTTATCTGCTACATTGTCTTAGCGGAAATTGTGAAACAGAAATTTGAATGCTATCTGTCAGACAAGTTGTGGATAGGCTATCAGGCACTTTATCAGAAAGTGGTGAAACAGGCCCTAAATATGTTAAATTCTAACAGTATTTTATTATAATGGCTTTAAAAAAAATATAAAACTCCCTCGTACCTATAAAGACAAGATTATGCTCTATATTTTAATTCAAAATTCACAACAGTGATGTGACGAAGGTGAATATCAATTACAATCAAAACACGAATTATTATCAGTCCCTATGACATGTAATAGGAGTTTTACAGATCGTAACCCTCCCTCCGCCCTCCGAGTATCTGATCGTGTCAGTAAATTACTCGCTAACAGTACACTAGGAATTGGTACAGCACTAATGTCGTATCGGAAAAATGTACAGATTAAAAAAGGGGCATTAGGTTGGAGAGATTGCGGCCGTAGTCGTACTACCTACCTTAATTGGTTTGCAAATAGATTCCTCTTAGAGTAGTGATAGCCCAGTGTTTAGGAGTGCGGTCTTCTATTCGGGGGGGTTGCGGGTCTGACTTTTCGGAGTTAAGTGCATTTAAGCAATTAAATATCACATGCTTCAACGTTGAAGGAAAAAATCGTGACGAAACCTGCACGTCTGATGTTTCTCCATAATGTTCTCAAAGGTGTGTGGAATCTGCCAATTTGCATTGAGCCAGGGTGGTATTCCACCACCCTGGCTCAATGCAAATTGGCCTATAACCTTTCTCTGAGAGACCTGCGCTCAGTAGTGAGCCATTGATGGGTTGTTAATGATGATGGTTTTAATGATTCTAACATAAAGTTCGAAGCCTTGATTAATAATTTTGAGGACCTCTCTGATGCAGTAGTGGAAGCTTTGGTTTTTTAAAAGAGAGAAGTCACGGCTTTGATTCTGGGAAGGGCTTTGGCCGCAGCTAGTTACAACACTGCCGTCATAGACGTGCCGCCAAGTGACTTGACGTTTCGGCACGATGGCACGTTAAGATACTCAAATAAGAATATAGGTTTAATTTAAACTGCTGTAAGAATACAGTTGTCACCACCCCAGCTCTTCCCGCGGGTGTCGTACGAGGCGACTAAGGGAATATTAACGGAGAACGGGCCGCAGCGTCCTCTGTGCTACTACTACCATCTGCTGCGATCGCCAACCCGTCTGCCCAGCGCGGTAATTATGGGCAAACCCTCCCGCTGGGAGAAGCCTTAAGTCCAGCTGTGGACTGTTATATGCTATTGACGATGATGATGAAATACTAAGTTAGTCTTCTCATCGACGAAAAAAATTAAAGGGAAAAAATGGTTTTTGACTGTTGCCGAAGTTTTTTAAAAACCGATTATAATTGGAAGTTTTACTTTTCAATGGAGTAAAACTTCCAATTATAATGGTAATAAAAAAGAGCGAGTAAAATTTCTTGCAAAGTTGTATTGACAATTATTGTTATATCAATATATCAAACTTCTCGCATTCCTCCTATGACATAAGTGTACTCCTAACATAAGTGCGTGTATCCTGATCTACTTTCATCCAGTATACAGTAGACCGTATGAGATTGCATTTGCCTTTGAGTTGATACTCGATACCTAATAAGACTGTTATAATATCTAATATCTCAAAGGACTTTATAACAACAGTACCTACTTATAATATTCTTCATATCATGCTTTTGTCTAATATCTATGCATCTGCATCAAAGACAATTTATAGTAACAAAACATGCTATAATTTAGAAAAAATTAAGTAAATATTCGGTATAATAAAGAATAAGTGAAAAGGGGAAAGTGTCCATATCTTGAAACTACTGAACCGATTTTGATGAAACCCTGTTCACATCACATCACAATCCGATTAATAGTTTCGGATAAATACGTGGACCAACATACTTAGATACAAACATAATATTTGTACATAAACCTATAAAATTTTGTATATTTGTTTGGAAGCCCTAACAGATAATCATAATAAATGAATATTTTGCGGTTCCAATAATATTACATGCATACGTGTCGAATTGATAACCTCCATAGATTGATTGTATAACATTGATAATATAACAAAGTTTTAGAGTGTAGAAGTAAAAATATAATATAAATATATATTCTTTAATAATATAGACTCTAATTTGTATTAGAATCCTAATTTTGCGTGCCATAATTGGCTGATTGTAAAGTGTTCGCACTATGTATTTACAATTATGCAAATAAATCCTTTCTTTCTTTCTTTCTTTCTTTCCATTTTTGAAGTCGGTTAATAATAATAAGTATAAGCCCATAAATTATTTAATTTGAGGGCATGGAACTATAGGAATTACGACTACGTCTAATGGAAGTAGGATTAAAATAAAAACATGTA
The DNA here is from genome assembly GCA_029955525.1 of Oeneis ivallda. Classification (NCBI taxonomy): domain Eukaryota; kingdom Metazoa; phylum Arthropoda; class Insecta; order Lepidoptera; family Nymphalidae; genus Oeneis; species Oeneis ivallda. The sequence goes on from JARPMR010000015.1 coordinate 5,016,988, forward strand.
CACCTATGTTTTATCCAATTTATGTGTATTACCATCACATAAGAGAGAGTGAAACTGTAGGGACTTACTAGCCTATAATATTATAAATTAATTTTACATGAATAAATATAAGGCATAGCCTGTAGGCACCTAACTTATGTATTCTGTAATTTCGATCATATCCTGTAAAGTATCTTGTAGTTCAACAACAAATACTATAATAACAGTCCACCATAAACAGGAACATAAAAATTAATACACATTTTTTAACCGACTTCCAAAAAGGAGGAGGTTCTCAATTCGGCCGGTATCTTTTTTTTTTTCTATGTATGTCCACCGATTTCTCCGGGATTACTGGACCGATTCGCGTGATTTTTTTTTAATCGACAGAGTATGTTTGCGAAATGGTCCCATAAAAATTTTAACCTTCAACTCCTCAAGCCTGATGCTGCAGGCTAAAACTATGGCGATTTAGGAAATTTCGATTACGAATTGATATTGTAGGTAACAAGTATGGACTACATCATGGAGCTCCAGGTCCTAGCTCCTCAATCATAGGATACTACACTTAAAAGCTTAAAATAAAAATTCTTTTCAAAAAACCGACTTCTAACGCCACTACAAAGTATAAAAATAATTTTAGTTTGTCCACGTTTGTTGAAGTCGGGCGGGCCTAAAATACAAACTATGAAACCGACTCGCGATGCTCGCTCGACTTCTACAAACGAGTCTATCATATTCTGTAGCGTCGCGCATCGGTTTCATAGTTTGTATATAGGCCCGCCCGACTTCAACAAACGTGGACAAACTAAAATTATTTTTATACTTTGTAGTGGCGTTAGAAGTCGGTTTTTTGAAAAGAATTTTATTACAAAATTTTCTCTAAGCCAAAACTTTAACTCATTCGTTTCTACATAAGTTACCTACGATCTTCAAGCATGCGATGTCTAAGTTAAATTAATTTTAATGTTCGTAACTGCGTAAACTTAACTCGTAGTTGATTCAAGTAATTCCAGACAAGAGTCGCAAGAAGTAAGGCCATTGCTATTTGCTTAGCGCTAAACAAGGAATAAATATTGTACCATCTATAATCACAAGTTGACTACACTAGCGGCACGCTATGATGGCCGGTTTGACGTTTGTCCGCTCATGAAGTTCCGTATTAATTGATAACGACTTTGAAGGAAATAATTGTATTACTTTATTGACGATAGTGATGTGCAGAGATTCATAAATTTTATCGAATGTAGTTTTAGGTTTAGGACTCAAAATTTATTTATTAAATTGATTTCTAAAATGTATACAAGTGTAGAAAAATCAGTTTGCACCATTTAAGGGGTGAATGTACTTGTGAATATGAACAATTTTCACTATGTGGACAAACCTCTGAAATCGCAAAAAAATATCAGCTGTTTCATACAAAAGGTAAAATTTTTATTTTTATATGATATATACCACAACTCGGCATTTGGTTTTCTAAATTGAAAATTTTTAAAAATGGAATCTAATACGATCGTCACATAGGATCGCTGGCTAGCACAACTACTACCTCCGGCAAACTCGCGTCAATGCTCAATGCAAAACAAAGCAGTTTCGAATTGACGTTGCTTCGAAAAGTATAAACTGTCAGTGCAATGCGATTGTGATATAGTTTTGACCTGGCTTTGGATTTCAAATATTGATACTGCATTACTGTTGACCCTTGCTCGTTAATTTGGACTCTGTTCAAGCCCTTTGTTGTGGATTTCGTCGATATGACCGAACGTACGCAGAGAACTGTTCTAAATAGTCAGACACGTGAGTTCGTAATACGCCTTCGTAACTATTTCGATCGTGAAGCTCAAAATGGAGGGCCAATTTTACCTATAACGTCAGTGGTTGAACGCGTAGCTGATGCGCTTAATATTGGACAACGAACTGTTAGACGGATAACTAAAAAAAATATGGCGAGACTGGCACAGAAGAAAATAAACTTCACACACCAAAAAAGAGAAAACGAGCAAAACCAGTCGTAGGCATCGATAGCTTTGATGCCGATGCTATCCGAAGACATGTTTACGGCTACTATTTACAGAAGGAGTATCCAACAAGAAAAAAGTTGGTGCATTCACTGAAGGAAGCTGGATTATTCTTCGGTGGGGAAAGTTCTTTAACGAAGATTTTGAAGACCATTGGATTTCGATACAAAAAATGTAACAAACGCAAAATATTGATGGAAAGATTTGATATAGCGATGGCAAGGTATACTTTTTTACGGCAAGTGAAAGAAATCAAAAATTGGCAAAATGTTGTGTTCTTGGATGAAACATGGCTTAATGCTAACCATACTGTAGGCCGTTCTTGGAACGATGACACAGCAGCATCTACTTCCAAAGTTCCTGTAGGAAAAGGATCGCGACTTATAATTTGTCACGCCGGAACCATCAACGGGTTTGTCGAAGGTTCTCTCATGGCTTTTGCGTCAAAAACCACTGGAGACTATCATGAAGACATGAATGGAGAAAAGTTTACTGAATGGTTTACCTCAATGTTGTGTAGCCTCCCTGAACCATCTATTATAATTATGGAGAACGCCCCATACCACTCGATGCAAATTGACAAGCCACCTGCCCAATCCCAAAAGAAAGCTGATATCGTCGCATGGCTTCGTAAAAATGGCGTAGATGCAAACATGAATATGTTAAAAGCGGAATTAGTACGTCTTTTAAAAGAAAACAAACCAACCAAGATCCGATACGTCATTGACGAAATAGCATTAGAACATGGGCACAGAGTTATACGGTTACCGCCTTACCATTGTGAGTATAATGCGATTGAGTTGGTGTGGGCTCAAATTAAGGGATATGCTGCAAGACACAATACAGAACCCCCATTTACCACAAAAAAAATGCTAAAATTATTAGAAGAAGCTTGTGAACATGTGACTAAAAGAGACTGGGAAAAGGTTGTGAATAGAACTGTTAAATTAATAAGGGAAGATTATGAAAGAGATGTGAAAATAGATAATATTATAGAAAACGAACATATAATTATTAATGTAGGTGATGATAGCAGTGACGACAGTGAAAATAGTAGTATGGACGAATCTGATTAATTATGGCCTTTTGTGGCACCTTTTTTGGTATCTTTTGTATTCATATGTTTCTTGTGTGCATATAAAGTATGTATATTCATTTTCATTCAAATATTCAGTTCGTTCAAATAAATTAAATAAACATATACATTTTTGTTTTATTAAACCTATTTAATCAGGTACAAAAACAAAACTTAATTGTTTTTTGTTCGAGAATAAATTGACATTCCACATCACTATTGTAATGTGTCAAACCGGCCATCATAGCGTGCCGCTAGTATAGTCTTAGCTGCATTTAGCCGTATTACGTACACCGACAGAAATTTCAAAAGAGAAAAGTTATTAACAAACTCACACTTCACACTAATATTATTAAGGCAAAAGTTTGCATGTGTGTGTGTGTGTGTGTGTGTGTGTGTGTGTGTGTGTGTGTGTGTTTGTTACTCTTTCACGCAAAAGCTACTGGATCGATTTGGCTGAAATTTGGAATGGAGATAGCTCATACCTTGGATTAACAAAAATGCTACTTTTATCCCGGAAAATTAAAGAGTCTCCGCGGGAATTTAAAGTCTTAATCCAAGCGGACGAGGTCGCGGGCATCATCTAGTTATTAATAAATAAAAGCTTTATTGTTTTCTCATAGCTAGATACTAGTCAGCTAGTTAATAATAAAAACACTTATCCTATGGCTAAATTACAACTAAGAATAAAGAATCCGAGGCAAACTCAGCATTTCTGAGCATTGCTTGATGACAATGCTCAGTGCTGGTTTTTAGTATGCTCCATTTCTATTTGGATCATGCAGAATTACGCTGTTTGCGCTGTTTGTTTGTATTTTAACTAAACTAAACTAAAATCTAAAACTAGCTTTCTTTCCATATTATGGCCATAAAAATACAAAACCCTTCGCTGGTCCACTGATTGGCATAGGTCTCTCAGAATAAGAAAGATCCATAGTTCCCCATGCTGGCCAAGTGCGGATTTCGCATACCTCTTTCTCTCGCATATTCTAATATTTTCAACGAAAGTAAAAATCTCAGATACTTTTGACGAAATGTGGTCAATTATGATCTTCGACAATTAAATTACGTATATTTTAGACATTTTTACTATCATATACCTAGTTTTTGATACGGATTAAGAGCGATAATACTGATAATACTGGTTACTTACTGCTTCCTTTAAAACTTTGCCATTGATTGTATTTACTGTTTTAACTGTGACGTCACCTGGGTCACAGCTGAAAATCAGCGCCTGGCATCTTATGCATTTTCGGCATAATATTATGACGCAGGGCGTAGTGATGAACGGTACACCCTTTCTGGGCGGTGTCACAGACGAAAGTGTTACTTTTGTATCTAGTTTTGTCGGTGACACCATTGATGAATAAATAGATTTTCTTTCTTTTCTTTCTGTAAAAGTTAATAGTTGTCAAAAGTATCTGAGATTTTTGCAATCATCCTTACTAATATTATAAATGCGAAAGTGTGTTTGTTGGTTTGTCCTTCAATCACTCTACAACAGGGCTACGGATCGACGTGAATTTTTGCATGGGTATAGTTGAGGACCTGGAGAGTGACTTCTTTCAATGTTACATAGCCCATTTATCGAGGAAGGCTATTCTTACTAATATTATAAATGCGAAAGTGTGTTTGTTTGTTGGTTTTTTGGTTTGTTGGTTTGTCCTTCAATCACGCCACAACAGGGCTACGGATCGACGTGAATTTTTGCATGGGTATAGTTGAGGACCTGGAGAGTGACATAGGCTACTTTTTTATCCCGGAAAATCAAAGAGTTCCCGATGGATTTTAAAAACTAAATCCACGCGGACGAAGTCGCGGGCATCAGCTAGTTGAAAATATTAGAATGTGCGAGAGAGACGGATGCGAAATTTAATAGTCCTCTTAATATTAGGGACTGCTAAGAAAAACTCAAGTTCCTATGACACGTAATACCGCTACTAACTTCCTCTAGTCTGATTGTGATAGTGAATTACTTAGTAACAGCTACATAATTGGTACAACAATTCCGAAACCAGAATTGCAACACATTTTCTATCTCAATAAAGTGAATAAAGGCAATTAAAGTGGCGCAGACGATGCACGCATGTTAATTATTACGAGTGGTTCTACTGGCAAACCTCCAAGTACAAACCAGCCTCTTGAATGGCCCAGGTTCACTGGCCTAACATATTGGCCCAACGTTTACTAGCGTCATTAATGTATAATAATAAACTAGCTGATGCCCACGACTTCGTCCGCATGGATTTAGTTTTTAAAAATCCCGCGGGATCTCTTTGATTATCCGAGATAAAAACTAGCTCTCCCAGTCTGAGGACCCACTACTAAACCCATTCCTATAACCATGCAAAAAATCGCATCATTCCGTTGCTCTGTTGCGACGTGATTGAAGGACAACCCAACAAACGAACACACTTTCGCATTTATAATATCAGTAATGCAAAATTATAAGGTTATAACACAATCTAGACAACCGCAATCTAACATCGTTCGAGATTTCGGTTGCTAGGTTGCCTAGCAACCTAAATCTCGAACTGTATATATAACTGTCGAGTAATTAACATATTTTAATTTGAAATAAACAAATATTGATGTCAATAATTAAGATAAGAACCATCCTATCTTTTAAGTTGGACCAAATTACAGGTAGTTACGAAGTTTGATCAAAATCAGTTCAGTAGTTTCGAGTTTATCCCGAACATACATCGTGACACGAGATTTTTATATATATAGATTAATAACTAGTTTTTGCCCGCTACTCTATCCGTGTTGAATTAAGTTTTTAGCAGACTTCAAAAACGGGAGGTTTTCTATTCGACACGTATGTAGAGGTATGTAATATTATTGGAACTGAAAAATATTCACGTATGATAATCTTTTAGGGCTTCCAAACAACTATACAAAATTTTATAGGTGTATGTTTGTCCACACATTTTTCCGAAACTATTAATCGGTTTGTGATCAATCTTTTTTATTTACATACATTTACTTCAACCTAGGGAAAAATAAACATTTCATCAAAATCGATTCAGTAATTTTCAAGATATGGACACTTTTTCAGTTATTCTTTATTTCAGTTTAAACCTATTGAAGTTGGTTTAATTTTTCCTAAATTATAGCTTGTTAAAATTTCCTCTGGACACCTCTGTTTTTCTGCTAGGTGGCAGTTGTGCAGTCAACCCTCAACTATACCCTTGCAAAATGTCACGTCGATCCATCGCTAAGTTGCTGCGTGATTAAGGGACAAACCAAACAAACACAAGTCTTTTTTGTATTGGCAATTACGAGCATTAATGCTAAATACTACACCTCCCCGTAAGCGGGTAAAGATAACACAAATAACCAATACTCTTTCCGAAAATCCCTGATCACATGTCCCTGGGATAAAGGAATAGCAGGGACAATAATATGTAGATCGCAGGTTCAAATTTAAATAGTTCGCGTGGCCTACTCGTATCTCCCGACGTGAGCAAACGTAAACAAATCCAATATGCATTTATTCGGAATACCTCATTTGAATAAACTTTAGAGGATTTTGCATCGTACGCTTTTGTTTCCAGATAAAACTGGAATCTGGGAACTGAGAGCAATACAACCTGATAGAGATGGAGGCAAATATCGCACTGATGCAAATTCATCATCATCATCATTAGCAGCCCATCAACGGCTCACTACTGAGCACAGGTCTCCTCTCAGAGAAGGGTTATAGGCCATAATCCACCACGCTGGCCCAATGCGAATTGGCGGACTTCACACACCTTCAAGAACATTATAAAGAACCCTCAGGTGTGCAGGTTTCCTCGCGATGTTTTCCTTCACCGTTAAAGCAAGTGATATTTAATTGCTTAAACGTACTTGACTCCGAAAAGTCAGAGGTGCGTCCCCGGGATCGAACCTGCGACCCCCTGAATAGGAGACCACAGTCCTACCCACTAGGCTATCACTGCTACAACTGATGCAAATTAGAAGCACTTAATAGCTTTGTGGTTAGGACTGCGGATTCCTGTTCGGGGGGTCGCTGGTTCGATGACGGGCACGCACCTCTGACTTTTCGGAGCTATGTGCGTTTAAGAAATTAAACATAACATTCATGAAGGTAAATATAGTGAGGACACCTGTACGCCTGAGTTAATCTCCATGATGTTCTCAAAGGTGTATGAAGTCTACTGTAACTGAACTAAGTATCCTACGAAAATCTCTACCCTATAATTCCTATGAATCTTTCTATTTTATTAAATTATGTCTTTAGAATGGCACGTGATTCGCTAGTGGTAGAACCCTTTATAATGTTGTGATCGTATTAACCCAAGAACTTTTAGAGCGTCAGAAGTAATGAGTTCAAAAGACCTAGGCGATATATGCAAGAGTTCGTGTATTAGATTTTAGCGGGTTCCCGTATTGGTTTATATTAAAGAATGTTTAAAATCCAGTATGAATGATACCAGTTTGCTCCATTATCACGAGACTCAACACTGATGTCGAGAGACACAATTATTTCTATGGGTAAACATCAAAAGAACCTACATCACAACTTATGCACCTCGACATTCAACATCACATTGAACGTCTACACTACACATCGTTGCTTCAAGTTCCTTTGAGTCCATAGGCAACGTTCAAACTTAAGATGGCATCATTTTATTGTAAAAAAATAAAATGATGATCGTTGGCTCCCTGCACGCCAAACGATGGTGAGCTCCTACCTTTTGTGGTACATCAAGGACCACTCAGTTGCGTCCATTAAAACAATAATGTATTATTATAATAATTGACGCAATGAGATTGCAGCTTAAATTTCTTAAACATACATATATTACTTTAGGTAGTTAATTGTCAATAATCAGGAATATTTACAAGTCCCTGAAATACCATCAAACCATGAGCCCCCCCCCCCACACTGTCATCATTCACTCACACACGAATGTGCGAGGCTTTTTTAACCGTGGTTTGCTCCACAAGACTTTTTTAAAGTGGTGTGATCCACTGAAGACACTTTTTTAACCGTGGTGTGTTTCCACAAGACTTTTTTATAGTGGTGTGATCCACTGAGACTTTTTATAGAGGTGAGCTCCTCTCATGTATAGTTGGTTGTAGGTTAATAGTTATACTGCGTGATGTTAATAGTTATACTGCGTGAAGTCACCACGGAGTGGTGAAGGACTCTAACAACGTTAGAGTCTAGTTCGAAAGTAGAATCAGACACCTGGACCACACAGCCCGGACTGGCAAGTTTAGTAGCCCATCCTAAGCTTATCCTATCCCGGCATCCAACCTACAGGTTGACACAACACTCAGCATAGAGCATCGCGATATAGATCAATCTTCATCTGAAATCGTCGGTCGCAAGCCCAAAGACAGGTTCATAAAGCACCAAGGCGCTAGAGCTCCCCATCTATTAAGCAGCTTCCAACGTCAGATTAGGTATCACTCATAATTGATTTCTTGTATCGCCCCTTGTACTTTATCAATAATAATTGATATAAAGTATGTCACTACATACCACTTCACATTTCTCATAATACAGTATATGCATGTTTAAGTCTCTGAACATATGCCCCAAACACGGACAATGTTCTTTCTTATAGACAATCCGCGCGTCACGACGCTGCGGTCGTCGCTGCCTTCCCTTACAGTATACCGTTCTACAGAATAGCGTCAACGTCAAATTGATATTATATGACATGAAAATTGAAGTTCCTAAAATTATTATTTTTATGATCTCATGTGAAAGTACATCTCGTAACTTAACTACTGTACCGATTTTGATAAAATTTAATCAACAATTTTTAGTACTATCAAACATGAAAAATTCCTTTGTACGAAGGACTAGGATCGTTACACTACCTATTCGCATTGGGCCAGCGTAGTGGACTATGGCCTTTTAACCCTTCTCTGAGGAAACCTGCGCAGTGAGACGTTAATGGGTTGCTCGTGATGATGATGACGAAAACTAGAGTAAGTAATTAAAACTTTGAAACTAACGTGGCGCGCACGTATGCTTCTTCCGAAGACAACAAGTGCAGAAAAGGTTTTAAGCAGGGAGTATTCATGCCACCCACGTCTTTGCGTATAACTAACGTACAGACGAGTCTACAGAAAAGATATCTTCTTCTTCATCAACCAATAGACGTCCGCTGCTGAACATAGGTCTTTTGTATGTACTTCCACATACCTCAATCTTGCGCCACCTGCATCCAGTGACTCCCTGTGACTCGTCTGATGACATCGGTCCACCTAGTGGAGAGTCTGCCAATACTGCAATTTCCGGTGCGAGAAAAGATCATTTATAGCAGAGAATACACGATTTTTCACTATAAATAGGTTTTGTCATAGCTTCGCACATTCTGTTTGCATTGCGGCCGGCTGTCAGGACATGTTACAAGCATGTCACGTAACACTGAAATGTGTCTGACCATTTATTCAATGTATCTATCCTGACACCAATACAAATTTAACTCGGCTTCAGGGCCACATAAATGAGTTTCACTTGCATAGGTATCTACATAATATTTTTTTTTTGGGAAATTCTTTTTTTTTTATTAAAATGTTACAAAAAAACTTATAGCTAAACTAATCTAATTACTATACAAATCATGCCCGCGTGGAATGGTGCCAAAAATACTGGCTGCATTTCCGCGCTGGACAGCCAGGCTGATCCTTTGCGCAAAAAATGAGCCAGCCCTTCTGAACACTTTTATGGAAATTCTTATATATATGCAAGTTACCTCGGTCTACCATAAAACGTCAGTTAATAATGAAGATCTTTACTGTGATTTTGCTCAGATAATAACGAAGAACGGCTGTCTTGTCATAAATAGTATTAAGTACTTACCGTGTCTCCCCCGGCTCTTAGTCTTGATGTTTGCACCATAGTGAAATTAAATGGCTATAAGCTTTAATTCTTCTTCTTCTTTATCAACCAATAGACGTTCACTGCTGAAAAGGTCTCTTGCATGGACTTCCACAGGCTTGGTCTTGCGCCCGCCTGCATCCAGCGGCTTTCTGCAACTCGTTCAATTTATAGTCTGTCCGTCTAGTGGGAGGTCTATCAACACTGCGCTTCCCGGTGCGGGGTCACCAGTCCAGCACCTTAACGACCTGTGTAAATAGTTTTAATGAAAAATGTTTTTGATAAAAAATAATTACTAAACAATATAAATTAAAAATATCTGGGTGACTAAGCTTTGCTCGGTTTTTTTTTTTGGTAAATCGGGTTTTTGGAAATTATATAATTAAAAAAAATATATATATTCATAGGGGAAAATATAAACGTCTGGACTCGAACCGTGGTCTTCTGGTTTCGGGACCGCCCAATTTCCCGAGCTATTGAACTTTATAGATGATGGCGAAAACCTTCGTATTCTAATGATATTGTAAGGGGTTTTTACACACGGATAACACAACCTTTTCTAAAAATGAAACCTAGCTAGATCGATTTATCGCCCCCAAACCCCCTGCATGCAAAATTTCATGAAAATCGTTGGAGCCGTATCTTGCTATTGCTCGTTTAAAGGTATTAATTAGATAGATAGATTAAAACACTAACGTATAGATTAAATATCACGTGCTTCAACGGTGAAGGAAAACATCGTGAGTAAACCTCCACGTCTGAGAGTTCTCCATAATGTTCTCGAATCGAAGGTGTGTGAAGCCTACTAATTCGCATTGGGCCAGCGCGAGCGTGGTGGACACTGGACTATAGTCTATAACCCTACTCTGAGAGGAGACCTGCGCTCAGTAGTGAGACGTTATTGTGTTGCTCACGATGATGATTATGTACCTATAGAAAATGCTAAAAACCCGAGAAGTTGCGCTATAATAGAGGGACACGTCGTAATAAAACGTTGAGTGGAGAACCATGTCGTGAAACCGCATTCAAAATTACGAATTGATGAATGTCAAACATACAAGTCGAAGCAATTTCAACATTAATATATATATAGCTGCTCGTGCTGATTCACTGATTGATTCATTGACTGATTCACTGACTGATTCACTCACTCATTGATCACCTCTCCTGTAAAATTTTGTATGAAAAATTTTTTTTCACCGATGGTTTCGTATAGAGGACAAAAATTCATTCGGATGAAAAATATGGAGAGAGCTGATGATTGAGGATTTCGGAGACGGGTGAGGAGCACGGCCAGGGTATTGAAGATAGGTGGGGTGTGCTCGAACAAAAGTCACTCGAAACCTCATCCAATTCGCAGTGAGCTGAAAAAAAATTCAAAATGGCGGAAAAAAGATGGCCGCCATACAAATTTCGTCGGTGTCTATCTCGGGGAGTATAAAAGATGGAAGAGTGGTTTCTTGGCAAAAGATAATCAGGACCCAAAGGTCTATTTGATGAATAGAAAAAAATCCAAGATGGCGGATTTTTTTTTTCTCCATACAAAATATATGGCGATTATTGAATAGACTAGAAGCTGAGAACTATGCAAGACTTTGATACGGTTCCTTTTCAAAATATGTTTTTATAAAAGAATTCTCATTCTGACAAATGATGAGATATGATGATCGAGGGTCTGGAAGGTGGGTGAGGAGCACGGCGAGGGTATTGAAGATAGGTCGGAGGTGCTCAAACAAGAAATACGCGAAACCTCATCCAATTTGCAGTGAGCTGAAAAAAAATTCAAAATGGCGAATTCAAGATGGCGGCCATACAAACTTCGTCGGCATCTATCTCGGGGAGTACAAAAGATGGAAGAGTGGTTATTTGATAGAAAATGATCAGGACCTGAAAGTCCACTTGACGAGTAGAAAAACCGCGGTCCGCTTGCGGGCCGCGCGCCCACGCGCCCTTCTAGTCTGTACTATGAAGTCATCAATAAATAATTTGATTGTTTGATTCACAATTGGCCGTGGAAAGCTCGACGATTGACTATAGAATCCGACTAAACCATAAAACCATTTTCTATGTAAATCTGATCAAACTCTAGGTTTGTGTTCTGTGCGCAATCAACCGGGAAGCTGGGATTTATAGTTTTCCAATCTGGTTTTGAATCATCCGGGTGTTAAATTTTTACGGGTTTATTTTAAATTAGTTTTCGTTTGCGAGTAATTTTTTTTAAATTTGCAAATATATAGCAACCGATTTGGATTTTATTTTTATTGTTTCGATTCTATACGTAAGGTTAAAAAAAATTTAATAATATTATAAATGCGATAGTGTGTGTTTTTTGTGGGTCTGTTGTTTGTCCTTCAATCACACTGCAACAGCGCTACGGATGGACGTGATTTTTTGCAAGGGTATTGAGAACCTGGAGAGTGACATAGTCTACTTCTTATCCAGGAAACCAAAAACCGGGCATCGAAACTTGTAAAAAATAATTATCTCAAATCCATTGGTACGAGTACGTCTAGCCCCAGGCAACTCCATTGAGTAGGTACTTACTTCACGTTGTTTTTAGTCAAATCTCACTCACCGACCAGATTTCTTTTAATAGAGTAAATATTAAAATAGGCAAGACTCCTGAACCTTATTAGGCTCGAATATTGAAAATTGTTTACGAAATATTTGCTTATCTGAGCTCCGACTTAAAATAAATACAGGCTTAGACAATATTACATCTAAAATTAATTTCGGTGTGGAAATTTCGCTAGTGAAAATTGACGCTCAAAACATTATTATTATTGCTTTAAACAGCTGTAGGAGAAATTGAGATGTACCTAGTAGAGGAGACTGATTTTACTCCTTTAAAATGTCTACGTAATTAATTACCTACTTCTTAGCACGTTTACTATTACGTAATATTTCGTCACAGTTAATGAACCAGGATCGACTGCAAAAAAAACTTAATTACCAAAAAGAATATTAATAGGTAAAATTTGTTTTGTCATCGGTCTTCACACAAGGAAAACCGTCGTGAAGACCTTATAACGGTTACCTAAGTAAAGTAACTCGCAATAAATCGTACACCTATTTCATCATTATGATCATCATCATCAGTCTATCGCATGCTCATTGCTGGGTACGGGTTACGTTCCCTCAAATATGGTTGAGCGAAGCAACCGCTGGGTCATCTGTCGTGCTCGTGAACGGGTCCCACCCGAACTTTCTGTCTTCCCGTCTTAAAATATTGTATTGAATAATTCAATACAATTATTGTAAGTAAGTATGCATTTTTGGAACTTCCCCTCATTGTGGAAACTGCATACATAGCATAGTACCTATTGTGAACTATTTTGAAAAGAGCAACCGCCGAGTTTCTTGCTGGTTCTTCTCGGCAGGAAGGGCATTCCGAACCAGTTGTAGATTCATGGACTATTCAAAAGCACTTGCAAAAGTTTATTTGAATAAAAAATATTTCTATTCTATTCTATTCTATTCTATCCTCTAAGAATGAGAAGGGATACATCATGCTAGCTGAGTGCGGATCATCAGATCATTTAGTTTAGACAAAGTTTCTTGCGGGTTCTTCTCGGCTGGAATTACTCTCTGAACCCGTGGTTGTTTCACTTGACAGTTCAAAAGCACTTTGTAAGAGTTTATTTGAAGAAAATACTTTTCTATTCTCGGTATTTGTTTTACTCAAAGTCACCAAGAATAAAAAAGTTGTGTCGTGGAACACTCGTTTGGAACGAAGTTCCTTCTAATAATATAAATTATTTAAAATAATTTATTTATTTATTTATTTAGGTTTACTAGCGATTTCACATTGGTAAATATTTTAAAGGTACGTGCAAGATATATAACATTCAGAGGATGTAAAATCATTTTAAACATAAAAATAAATAAAATAAAAAATAATAATCTGAAGTCCGGATTCGAACCCCCGAACCGATAGTTTCACTCCTAAATACATTAGTCGGCCTAAAGTGTGCGTAAACAAGTGTGAATTATTTTTATTTTTTTACCTAATAATATTATTAAATTATAGATTTTAAATAATAATAAATTAATTATAAAAATAATAATTTAATATTTATAGTTTCATCAGGTTTAAAAAAAAAAAAAAGAATTATAAAAATAAATTACTTAAATAAAAAATAATAATCTGTTGTCAGGATTCGAACCCCCGAACCCATAGAGTTACTTCTTCGTTTATCCACGCCACCAAAGTTATGATGTAACGTATATAATAAACGAGGGCAACAAGGGTCGTGACGGAAAATTCTTACACTTTTTTTCGGCTAGCCGCCAAACCGCCCGAAAAGAAACTTCGTTCCAATAATATTGTTAACTAGCTTTCTTTTCCCAAAACATTATTGAAAAATTGTATAGAGATACCATAAACAGTTAGAGAAAAATAAAATATGAAAAATACGAGGGAGAAACTTGTATTTTATGTTGCTAACTAGCCGTCCGGGCTCCGGATAGAATATTTTCAACAAAAACAAAAAGTTATGAAAAAGTTATGAAAAACCAACTTATAGAGGGCTATTTTTTAACCCCCGAAAAAAAATTGTTGGTGTGCTTTTGTTTATCATGTTTATCATGTGTTATCATATGTTTATCATGTGTTTGCCTTGTTATTAAGATTTCTATGCACTTATGCCTAATTCTTGAGAAAGGGTATACTGGTAGGCTATTCAACATCCCTGTACTATGACCCTTAGAAGCCGAACAAAAAGAACGTAAGGATAAACGTTAAGCGAAAACGAAGCAATAGTAGGGGCGGGTAATGCCATGCGGTGAGTCGGTGGCCGTGAGGGCCGATACAAGAACCAGACAAAAGCCAAACCGAAGGCTAGGAATTTTATTCCGAAAAATCAAAGAGTTTCCTCGGAATTATTTATAGGGTTCGGAGTAGGGTAAAAAGACAACACGTCCACTAAGGTTGAATTATACTTTTATAATGGAAACTTGATCTATTGAATACATGGCTTAAATAGTAATGCTTAAAGCTAAACATACACTTAGACTAACACCACACGCCCCAACAAAATGAAAAAAAAAAGAAGAAAATAATCTTTTTTTTTTACTCTATATACAATTTTGTTCTGTTCTTATGCACTATTTCTTCCTTACCATTACGCAAAATTTTGACATTTGGCTCCATATCTTCTAAAACTTTATATGGGCCAGAATATATATCACTGAACTTATTTCCTGCTTCAGTTTTAATTAATATTAAGTCATTTATTTTATACATTACTGGTTTTAAATATTCATCATATTTACATTTTCTTTTTTCCTTAGATAAAATTAAATTTTGTCTCGCATCACTATGTGCTTTTTGGAGTCTAAACTTTAATTCTAATGGATAGTTTTCAAAATTGTATAATGGTTCAACTACGTGATTTTCTAAATTAGAAGGTATATTACATGGTTTACCAAACACAAGCTCATATGGTGTAAACTTAGTTGCTGAATGTACTGAAGTATTGTATGAAAAACACCAAAATGGTAGCCAATTACTCCAATCCCTAGAGTTGTTGTCGGTTTGAATTCTCAAATATGCATTAAGATTTTTATGTGAGTTTTCGAGTGAACCAATAGATTCATGATGATATGCACAGGATACAGTTTGTTTTATATTAAGTAATTTACATACCTCAGTCATTGTCTTAGAGATGAACTCCGAGCCCCGATCCGTTGCTATCTCCCGTGGTATCCCGTATCGTAGTATGAAGTTATCAACAAATGCTCGAGCTACACTTACACTATCCTTACTTACTAATGGAAATGCTTCAACATACTTACTTAGCTCACACTGTAGAGTGAGTATATATGAGTAACTATAATAATCCTTATCTAAGGGCCCGACTATATCTAAGAAAACTTTATCGAAAGCAGACTGCGCAGTGGTAGTTATAACCATTGGTTGTTTGGTGTGTAACGAATGTTTTTGTTTTTGACATTTGCTACACTTTTTTACATACTTCGTGATATCTTCTACCATTTTAGGCCAGAAGTAATATTTTTTAATATTATTGAGCATACGCCGTATACCTGCGTGCCCACTCGTAGGAAGTAAATGAAAATCATTCAGAATAACTTTCCTATCGTCATCGTTGTCTATACTAATTACATTTTTTACAATGTATATTCGGGGATTTTCCCGTGTACAATTATTTTTATAATATTTGGTTAACCATTCTATATACTTCTTACTTTCATCACTTTTAATTATGAAAAGTTCATCGATCGAATTTTTTATACAAATAGATTCCAAATCTCTCACGAAGGCGTCTCGCGTCGAACATGATCGAGAATATGGGTCTATAAAAATCTTATCCTTGTTAGGTACGTATACGAAATCGTGAAAACGCACGTATTTCATATTTTTTCCTAGTTTAAATTGTGAAATAATTAATTCACAACAATTTTTTGGCTTCCCAAGAATTTCAACGACTTTCGGTTGATCAGGCCGATTGTCTTCGTCATTCTTGTTAACCAAAGGATTGTTGGTATTATTAGTTGATGTATCATTTAGTTTTTTCATCATTCGCCGAGTCATAACATTCAAAACTTCTCTATTCATATTTTTTAATTCATCAGACGTTAAAATAATGCGAGATAACGCGTCTGCAGCCACATTACTCACACCTTTAACGTATTCTATTACGTAATCATACTCGTCTAGGGTTAATCGAAATTTCAACAATCTACTGGAAGGGTTATTAATACTACATAAGTATACTAAGGGTTTGTGATCCGTTTTAATTGTGAATTTTTTGCCAAATAAATATGGTCGAAAATATTTAACTGACCACACAATAGCTAAAAGCTCTTTTTCTATTGTTGGATAGTTTATCTCAGATTTATTTAAAGTACGACTGGCATATGCTATTGGTAAGTCATTTTTATTACATAGCACCGAGCCTATAGCCAATCCAGAAGCATCTGTGTGCAATATAAATTCATTCTCTGCATCAAAATTGGGATACTGCAAAATAGGTGGATTTACCAGGGATTGTTTAAGCTTAGTAAACGAGTTTTCACATTCTGTGCTCCATACAAAACTAGCACCTTTTCTGCATAGTTTATTCAAAGGTATAGTTATATCAGCAAAATGTGGAATAAATTTACGATAGTAATTCGCGAAAGCTACAAAACGTTTAACTTCATCTGCATTTTTTGGAGTTGGATAACTTTGCATTACTCGGGTTTTTTCTGGATCCGGTAAGACTCCCTTAGAAGATACTACATGGCCTAAATACAATAATTGCTTAGTTAAAAATTTGCACTTTTCGGGATTTACTTTTAAATTTATTTTCCTAAACCTTTCGAAAATGTCAATTAAATTATTGTTATGAGAATCGAGATTTCTCCCAAAGCATATGACGTCATCGAGATAAACAAGACACTTTTCATATTGTAAACCAGACATTGCTACTGTCATCAATCTACTAAAAGCACCTGGGCTGATTTTGAGCCCCATCGGAAGTCGCTTCATTTGATACTGCCTATCGGTAGTAAATGCAGTATACTTTCTACTCTCTGGGCATAATTCTAATTGATAATAGCTTTGACTGAGATCTAAATGCGTAAAGTAAATAGCGCCCGACAAAGAGTCGAGTATCTCTGCTATGTTAGGCAATGGAAACTTGTCATCTTTGAGCCTGTCATTCACTTTTCTATAGTCGATTACAATTCTCCACTTTTTATTACCCTGACTATCACTTTTCTTCGGAACGAGAAGGACTGGACTAGACCACTCGCTCTGACTCTCCTCTATAATATCGTTATCTAACATTTGTTTAATTTGCCGATCGATTTCATTTTTTTGACTTTTTGGTAGTCTATACGGCTTTGTATACGTTGGAACGGCATCATCTCTCAAATGTATTGATTGTTTATACATGTTCGTAACACCTAATTTATCTCCTGGCTACAAAAATACATCAGAGAATTTAGCACATATATTTTCGATAGAAATTTGCTCTTCTTTGGTAAGATGGTTTAAACTCAAAATGGATAACAATTTTTTCACACGTTCCGCATTTACGTCACTTTTTTCAAACGAACACAAAGTATATTCGTTCAAACTTACTACATCAGGAACAAAATAACTTAGTTTAACTTCTTCCTCTCTAGTATTTAAAATTTTTATTGGAATTTTACCACAAACAGGATTAACCAAAACAGATGCCAAAAACACTCCATCGCTCAACTGCTTAGGCATAACTACATATTCATTCTTTAAGTTAGTCCGCATAATGTACGTAAATTCGCACCTAGGTGGGATTGTTATATAATTATTATGACCAAGTTGACCAAGTTGACCTTTGCAGATGCAAAGGTATCTCAATAGGTGATCCTTGCTGAAGAGTCAAAATGTTTTTTTCAAAATCTAATATACAATTAAATTTACTCAAAAAGTCCTGTCCTAGTATACCATCCGTTCTACAAGAAAAGTTTTTCAAAACATAAAATTTATGTTCAAAATAAAAGTCATTGTAATTCAATTTTAAACGAACAAACCCATCGCAAAATATATGTCCTCCAATACCGTTTATTCTAATGCGCTCCTTATGGAAAGGAACATTCCATAATAACTCGAGTCTAATTACAGATAATGACGCACCGGTGTCAATTAGCCAGCTACAAGCCTCATCAAAAACATTCATGTGTACCGAATTAATGTTTTCGCAATAGAAATGTTCATGCCCGAAAAAACCAATTGTTATCTTTTTCGCTACTGTTTTTGACCTCACCGCCACGGTTTGGATTTGAATCATCATTAAGATTCATCTCGGCTAAGTTTATTTGATTCCGTCGCGTTTGATTACGAACCCATGTCTGGCCACGAAAACCGCTGGAACCGCGATAATTATTCCGTCCGCGAGAAGCGAAATTATGAACATTACCACGATAACTACGACCATAACCATAGTTCGAGTTACTCACATTTCGAGTAGCGGGCATCCCCCTCGAATACCCTCCAGAAGAGTTTTGAAGAAAACGTCCTCTTGGGTTACGATTACCACAAGAGTTATAAAAATTGGAGTTACCTCTACTGTGGTGAAAATTCATCACTCGCTCCTCACTACCGCTGGAAAGGTTCTCGTCTAATGCACCTTGAATCGCGTCCTTCAGCGAGCTGTAGTTCCTTGCTGCAATGATAGTACTTAAGCGACTATTTCGCAGACCGTCGGAAAATCTCTTAATTGCAATCCGCTCGTTTATTGGCTTCAAAATTTCATACGAGGCAGAATTTCCGTTAGCCTGAGAAATTGTCAAATCAACAAATAATTTTTCAACTTGCTTACCAAACTCTTGGATACTCCTGTTATCTTGTCGGATACGTTGTAGTTGAGACTGAATTGCTGTGTCAGATTTTTTAGGTAACAATATACTTCGCATATCCTTGAGTAATTCTGTAATAGAAATATAATCAGGACACATGCGCAGTTTAGCGCTTTCGGACAACCTAGATTTTAAAACAAACTGTATCAGTTGCTTTTTGCTATTTTCGTCAATCATAGAGTCATACATTTCTATATTAGAAATTAATTGTTTGGTGACATTTTCATCACCCGTCATAACCGGTAGCAGAGAGAGTGCAGTTTTTAGCTCAAACTTCTCCATGTTGGTGGTTGTACTTTGACCACTACTTTCAGAACAAAGTTGAACTATTTTCGAATAAAGCGAATTAATGCTATCAAATAACTTACAATACAGTTGACACTCCGAACCTTTTAGTTCCTTACGTTCTATTTGGGTTTCAATTAAATTTCTTAAAAAAACAAACTTATTATATAAACATTTTGCTTCTGTTCCTTTTTTCTCCTTTATATTAGGTGACCTCCTACTAGGTCCCAACTTTGTAAGGTAATCTTTAATATGTTGTAACTCGTCTAATATTTGTTTGATTTCATTTGCCATAACACAAAGACACCCAAATAAAAATCAATAAATACGGTTTAAAAATCAATAAATACGGTTAAATACCTTAAAAGTAATACCATTGTTAATATGACAGGGAATAATTAAAGGATTACACATACTTATAATAATTATTAACTAACATTTTCCGCGCACTGACACTTTTACTCACATTTTTCGCACACTAGTACACATTCACACTGGCGAGTCCTTTGAAGCCGCAGCGCTGTCACGTTGCTGTCGCCGATAGATACTCATTGACCTTTGTAAGTGGTATGCATCGATCCCTCGCTGGATCCACTGAGTATGGCACTTTCGATAGTACCGAAACAGCACTATTGCTGCCCCAACAAACAGCAAACCACATATAGCAATTAAAATGTAGGACGTAGAGCTGACGTGCCACAATAACTGCTCCGTCTTAGCAGAGTTTCCTGCTCCGTTTTGTGCGATTATAATCTCTTGTTCTTTGGACTGTTGTTTGCCCATATTTATAATATCTTGAAATGCAGCAACACACGTCTCACAAGACGCCAGTTTGTCCGAATATAATTTAATGAAATCATGATTCTAAAACTTCTTAAACCCTGTATTTCACTCACATAGTTTATGTTAACGCGTCCTTTTACGGCAGGTCACCCGACTCGCGCACGCGCAGGCAGGGTCGCCATATAGGGTTCGGAGTAGGGTAAATGACAACACGTCCACTAAGGTTGAATTATACTTTTATAATGGAAACTTGATCTATTGAATACATGGCTTAAATAGTAATGCTTAAAGCTAAACATACACTTAGACTAACACCACAATTAAAAACTAAATCTATGCAAATGAAGTCGCAGGCATCAGCTACTTATTCCCGTTTTCACCAACCATACCTATATCATCACCTAAGTAGGAGCCTTTACGTAGGTAGCCCCTAAATACAAATGTCATTAACACAAATCTTTCCAACTTTAGGTGTTCCCTAAAGGTTCGTGAAAACGAAATTGATAGAAAGCATCACCTAACTTAGCTTAGGTAGCCCGTTAAAGTTTGGAAAGTTGGTGAAAACGGGCATAAGTATCCTATAAAATAGGTATCCCATATTTGCTGAAAGCGTAAGCCCCACGCTGTAGCAATCAATCCTATCTGCTCGCAACACCGACACGTTTTATCGCTATTTTACCGGATCCCTGGTAATCTGGCTCTTACGCGGAACTTAAGGCGAATACTTTTAAGACATTATCGCTTTAAACCATGCACTAAGATGTAATAAACAGTGATAACCTAGTGGAATAGAATAGAATAGAAATATTTTTTATTCAAATAAACTTTTACAAGTGGTTTTGAATAGTCGATGAATCTACCACTGCCTGGTTCGGAATGCCCTTCCTGCCGAGAAGAACCAGCAAGAAACTCGGCGGTTGCTCTTTCCAAAATAGTTTACAATAAGTACTATGTTACTAATAGTTTACAATAAGTTCCAAAAATGAATACCTACTTACAATTCAATACATGTTAAGAAGGGTAGACAAAAAGTAGCCCCATTCCCGCCGGTAGCACCAGTTCACGAGCATGACGCATGAGGCAGCCGTTGCTTCGCTCAACCATATTTGAGAGAACGCAACAACCCGCAACACACGACACCACCACAGAAATATTTAAAGAGAGCACGACATACTTAGGCTACCCATGTGGTTAGGACTGTGGTCTCCTATTCGGGGGGTCGCAGGTTCGGTCCCCGGCACGCACCTCTGACTTTGCGGAGTTATGTGCATTTAAGCAATTAAATACACATGCTTCAATGTTGAAGGAAAACATCGCGAGGAAACCTTCACACCTAAGAGTTTTCCATAATGTTCTCAAAGGTGTGTGAAGTCTGCCAATTCTAATTAGGCTAGTGTGGTTGACGTTGGCCTATTTAAACCTTTCTCTGAGAGGAGACCTGCGCTCAGTAGTGTACCGTTGACGGGTTGCTAATCCATCACCCAAGAAAAGGGATGATTAAATTGCATCCACGCGGGTGAAGTCGTAGGCATCACCTATTAAATTGATAGATCAAATATCTAAGTAATACTTAAGCCTTAGAAAAGCATTAGTTCTTCCAAGAATGTTGTTCTTTAAAACGAGACAATTATACCGAGTTAACCGTCGCACTAACAGCAATTACTAAAGCTGTCTCTGAAGACTTAACAGAAAATAGTCGTTGTTTTTGTAGCTTTCAATACTTTTAGCTCAGTCTAACTAAACGAATGTTTTTAACGAAAACAAAAGTTTCGTTCTTGAAAGAGATTAATTAGACTTTGATCTGTTTCTCTTTATTCTTTGCAGGCATTCTATGTTTTAAGATAAAAACCAAAGTTTCGACTTAAGTCAACATCGAAAATAATTTTCTTTATCTTATATTTTAGTGTTAGCATCATACGTCTTCGCTTTGGTATCCTCTATTACAAATTGGGTAATGTGTGTCCCAAGGCACAATGTAAATAAAAGGCTGGTTCTTTGTGGAAAATAATAATTATTATTTTAAGCAACTCATGTCTACATACATTATACTATTATTATGATGAAAGAAGATTATTTTATTTGATGATTGCTTTTAATTTTACGCTGCTGAAGATCTATCACAGTCAGGTTTTTGTTTACTTTTTTAGGGTTCCGTACCCAAAGGGTACCAACGGGACCCTATTACTAAGCCTACGCTGTCCGTCCGTCCGTCCGTCTGTCAGCGGGCTGTATCTCGTAAACTGTAATAGATAGACAGATGAAATTTTCACATATTATGTATTTCTATTGCCGCTATAACAACAAATAATAAAAATTAAATTAAATTAAAAAAATTAAATTAAAATATTTCCATGGGTACATGGAAATATTTTTATTAAATTCTTTTTTAACGGAACCCTAAAAGAGCGAGGCCCGACTCGCACTTGGCCGATTTTTTTAAAATAAAATCTGACTTTAAAGAAACTGTACACCTAATTTTATTCCGTTATAACTAGATAAAGTTTATCTAGGTGCTATATTAAAAACTTTCAATTTAATTTATCTCTGTCTCTAAAAGAAACTTGTGAACACTATTTAGTAAGAAATTAAAAGTTTAACTTCTTGTATAGCGTTCACAAAGTTTTCTTCATAAACTCTATGTAATTATCACTTTGAATACTAAATTTCACGGGCACACGGCTATATTTAGTTAATACTAGCTGACACGGCGAACTTAGTCCCGCCAACTTATCTATTATAAATTTTTTTTGCTTTTTTTTTTAAACCTTCCGTGGACCTTAAGGAACATACAAAAAAATAAATTAACCTAATTGGTCCATCCATTCTTGAGTTATGCGCTTACCAACATTCATTTTTATTTATATAATAATAAATATATATATAGATAGATAGATAGATAGATTAAATACTACCCGTGTGCAATAACTTGAGAGCTGCCGGTCGATTGCGAAAAAGCTGCATCAGTTATTGCTGCAACTTCAATTTTGATGATAAGCTGAATTTGCATTGCATATTTAGCCAATAGCAAGAGAGAATGAGAGTGGCGACCCCGTACCGCAGCGCAGTGTTGTCAGACTCCCCACTAGGTGCACCGACAACATCAAACGAGTCGCAAGGAGCCGCTGGATTTAGGCGGCACAAGACTGAAGCCTGTGGAAGTCCATGCAGGAGACCTTTGTCCAGCAGTGGACGTCTATCGGTTGATAAAGAAGGAGAAGGAGAGAGTATCGGTCAATCAGAGGTGATTGCGATCGCCACACTGTAGTAATTATTTTAGTCAATTCCTTTAGGTTGAGTGCCGCTCGGTGACGTCATAGCCGCGTACTATCGTCTTTATCAACCAATATACCTCCAGTGCTGGAAATGAGTCTCTTTAAGTCTGGGTTCAGACGAGGCGATTTTGTTGAATGTTCCTGTATTAACCATTGCTGTATTACAGGATAGAGACGGCTTTGGTGACATTCTACAAAATTCGCCTCGTCTGAACCCGGTCTTATGGACTTTCACATCTCTCAGTAGTCAGTCACCTGTATCCAAAGACTCTCTGCGACTTTTCTGACGTCATAAGTCCACTTAGTAAAGGGTCTGTGAACACTCCGCTTTTCGGTGCGAGGTAGCCATTCCAGCACCTAGGGACCCCAACGACCATCAGTTCTTCATATAACCCGCACATTACCACTTAGCATCGCGATTCAATCAGCCACGTCGATAACTCTGGCAATCCTACTGACTTCTAGCAACCTAAATGAAAAGTACCCAACTACATAAACAAGTGATTTGCCCAGAACTGAGGCTTTCGTCCTCTATGTTCGTAGATGTACCTACTTTCAGTCAGTTTTTCTAATCTATACAACATTGCTAAATAGCAAACATTGCTAAACAACAATTCAGTAACAAACAGCGCCATCTATTTCCTAATTTCAAACTAAATATTTTGAAAGCAATATTTGGCCGAAAGCCATCGGTTTATAAGTTACATTTAAATTTGAAGTAGGTAAATAAGTTCACTAAATCCGAAAAAAAAAGCCGAATCCAACTCGGCTGGGCAGCGTTCGGGAAGCTCCGAGATGTCTTCTCGTCCAAAATTCCTCAGTGCCTGAAGACTAAAGTCTTCGAACACTGCGTGTTGCCAGTGATGACTTACGGATCCGAGATAATATGGTCGCTAACTGTGGGCCTCATAAGAAGGTTCAGGGTCACTCAGCGAGCGATGGAGAGAGCTATGCTTGGGGTATCCCTGCGAGATCAAATCGGAAATGAAGAGATCCGCAGGAGAACCAAAGCCACCGACATAGCTCAGCGAGTCGCGAAACTGAAGAGGAAATGGGCGGGGCACATAGTTCGAAGAGCTGACAATCGTTGAGTCCCGAGGTGCTGGAGTGGCGACCCCGCACCGGTAAGCGCATGCAGTGTTGGCAGACCCCCCACTAGGTGGACCGACGACATCTAACGAGTCGCAGGGAGGCGCTGGATTCAGGCGGCGTAAGACCAAAGCCTGTGGAGGTCGATGCAGGAGACCTATGTCCAGCAGTGGACATCTAAAGGTTGATAATGATGAAGGTCACTAATTCAGAAGTTATGGCTCTGACAGACGGACAAGTGCAAAATTCACTCAAGCAGACTGACACCCATATTCTAAGTCGTAACCTCGAAAGCCCCTCGACTCATCCTCACTCGAGGGAGCCTCAAGGAAGGACTCGAACGTTCCTCGAAATTGGTATTCTTAGTTGTAAAGCTAAGGAAATAATGAGTTTCCTTGAATGAGTGTGAGTCGAGTGGAGTCGAGGTAAAAATCAACGATTGCGTCATCATTTTAAGGAATGTTTCATTTGTTATGTTGACTAAATTTACTTTTAAACGAAATTTGAACCTTATTGAACTATGGCTTTCAATTTCAAGTGTCACATATGTTTCGAGTGTTAAAAATATGAAATTGAACACATTTAAACAAGTCAATATTAATTTTAACTGATAATCATCTTCTTCTTTATCAACCGATAGACGTCCACTGCTGTACAAAGGCCTCTTGCATGGACTTCCACAGGCCTCGGTCTTGCGCCGCCTGAATCCAGCGGCTCCCTGCGACTCGCTTGATATCGTCGGTCCACCTGGTGGGGGTCTGCCAACACTGCGCTTCCCGGTGCGGGGTCGCCACTCCAGCAACTTGGGACCCCAACGACCATCAGCTCTTCGAACTATGTGCCCCGCCCATTTCCACTTCAGTAACGCGACTCGCTGAGCTATGTCGGTGACTCTGGTTCTCCTACGGATCTCCTCATGACTGATTCGATCCCGCAGGGACACTCCGAGCATAGCTCTCTCCATCGCCCGCTGAGCGGTCCTGAGCCTACTTATGAGGCCCTTGGCCTATGTCGGATCCGAGAGTAGTAATTCGCACTAGAGTTGTGCTGTCCTTTTGTGGATGACAATGCAATATTATTGTAACATTGAGCTGATCTGATAATGAAGCTGGAAGATGGCTATCGGAACTCTCTAATAATATGACGTTACCCCATCGAATTTTAACTCGTTTGATTCGTCTTGACAACTACTCTGGTCCTAGAGGATATTCAGGGTCTGATGATGAAGCCGGAAGGTGGTTTTGACAGCTTTGTGATTAAACATTATTAACACGCTTGTTTCGTCTCTCTCTTGAAACTGCTCATGTCCCCAAGTCGTGGAAAGTTGCAAACGTGCAGCCAGTACCGAAAAAGGGGAGTCGTGCTGACCCGGCCAATTATAGACCGATAGCAATCACGTCCATCCTTTGTAAAGCTATGGAACGTGTACTTAACAATGAGCTCCTGGCATACCTGGAAGAAAACGATCTTCTGTCTGACCACCAGTACGGCTTTCGGAAAAACCGGTCCACGGGTGATCTTCTAGTGTATGCCACACATACTTGGGGCGAAGCCATTGAGAAACAGGGTGAGGCACTCGCCGTGTCTCTTGATATTTCAAAGGCTTTTGACCGGGTTTGGCATGACAGTCTTCTCAGTAAGCTTCCGTCATACGGGTTACCCACTGGCTTATGTAGCTGGATATCTGATTTCCTGAGTGAGAGGTCATTTAGAGTTGTCGTTAACGGCTGCTCATCTGACCTAATGGCTGTCAACGCCGGTGTTCCTCAGGGATTTGTTCTGTCCGCAACACTTTTCCTGCTGCACATCAACGATCTTCTAAAGCCCGGTATCTTTGGGTACGCTGATGACAGCACTGTTACGGACAGATACATGTCCAGCTCTCGAGCCAGTGCTACTGAGATCCATGAGTATAGAGGGGCCATGGTGAATCGCATTAACTTAACTCTGAAGGAGGTGTCCGATTGGGGCGACGCCAATTTAGTTAAGTTTAATGCCACCAAAACTCAAGCGTGTTTATTCACTGCCAAAAGGAGTCCCTTTACCTTGACTCCAACTTTCCAAAGTGTGTCCATACCGATTAGTGACCATATTGAGCTCCTAGGCATAGGCAAAAACAGCAGCCAAAAAACTTGGTATCCTGAACAAGGTGAAGCGATGCTTCAAGCTTGAGCAGCGCCTGACTCTCTATCAGGCTCAGGTGCGCTCGGCCATGGAGTACTGCTGCCACCTATGGGATGGCTCTGCCAAGTACCAACTCGATGCATTAGACTCGGTAGATCGCCGTGCCCGCCGAATTATAGGTGATCAGTCACTAACGCAGGCAAAAATGCTCAGTCTGCAGCACCGTCGCAATGTTGCCTGTCTATCGGTCTTCTATCGGATATACTTTGGAGAGTGCGCTCAAGAACTTCACAACCTTGTACCCCCTTCACCGTTTTACCACAGAACTTCGAGAAATCGTGAGCGTTGGCATCCTTACGTGGTTGAAATCCAACCTGCTCGCACGAAACGCTTCTGTTCAACGTTTCTGAATCGAACCGCTAAGGTGTGGAACGCACTTCCAACTTCTGTGTTTCCGGCCACGTATAACCTCAGTACCTTCAAGGCAAGAGTGAATAGGCATTTTCTAGGCAAGCGCGCTCCAACCTAGACCTCATCAGTGCTGTCCAGCATTGATTGTCGTCAAGCGCAAGCCTATCCCGCAATAAAAAAAAAATAAAAAAAAAATAAAAAAAAACGACGTAACCCCATAGAGTTTGGGCTCGTTTGATTAGTCTTGACAAGTACTCTGGTCCGAGATGATACCCATGTTCTGGTGATGAAGCCGGAAGGTGGATTTGACAGCTTTGTTATAAAATGACGAAACGCCATAGAGTTTGGGCCCGTTTGATTAATCTTGACAAGTACTCTGGTCCTAGATGATATCCAGGTTCTGATGATGGAGCTGGAAAGTGGCTACAGGAACTCTGTAATTAAACGACGTAACCCAATCGAGTTTGGACTCGTTTGATTTGTCTTGACAAGCACTCAGATTCTAGATGATATCCAAAGTCGTATGATGAAGCCAGAAGGTGGTTTTGGCAACTTTGTAATAAAACGACGTTGCCCCATCAAGTTTGGGCTCGTTTGATTCGCTTTGATAAGTACTCGGGTCCTAGATGATATCCAGGCTCTGATGATGTACCTACTACTAAAAGCTTAAAAACATTTTAAAAATATTTTTTTAATTCGCACTTGTTTCGCTCACGTTAAAAATAGAGGTTAACGTGAGCGAAGCCGCGGGCAAAAGCTAATATTCAATAAACTCTTCAAAAACATTTTAAAAATCTAATAAAATACGCGTTATTTAGCTACAATTTACAAAAAACCATCCTCAAGGTAGATGCCGATCAACCTTACGTTTACTCCACTCATACTCACCTCGAGTGAGGAAACTCCTCGAGTGGAGGTGAAATATTACAACTAAGAATATGAAATCAACTCAGTGAGCTTGAGTCGAGTGAAGGAAATCGTGAGGTTACGACTTAGAATATGGGTGTCAGAGACCTCGCATCGCTCGGTCAAAATTAATCTGCAAGAACTGTTGTGGCTGTTGGATAAAAATACGATTTAAAATAACCCCGTGGAATGGTAAAACTTTATATTCAAGTTTAATATTTAAGTAAAACGTTATGTTATGCGGGAAGAGGGAATGTTAACATTCACAGTCCACGCAAGTGCTATTACAGTTCTAAGCGCATGTAGCTCGAGGGCTTTCCACGGTCTCATTCCTTTTTGTTTATATAAAAGTAATAATTTAGAGTTTCAACGGGTAAATAATATGTATTTTTGTTTGAATGTTCCCTTGCTAGTTAATCGTAATGATAAGTTCAAAATAGCTGAAGTGACAGGAATAAATTCATTCGAAATTCAAATTTATTTATTCCACTTCATCATTAGCACCCCATCAACGGCTCACTACTGAGCGCAGGTCTCCTTTCAGATAAGGGTTATAGGCCATAGTCCACCACGCTGGCCCAATGCGAATTGGCGGACTTTACACACCTTCGAGAACATTATGAAGAACTCTCAGATGTGCAGGTTTTTTTCCTTCACCGTTGAAGCAAGTGATATTTAATTGCTTAAACGCACTTGACTTAAGTCAGAGGTCCGACCCGGTATTAACCCTTCGACCTGGCGAATAGGAGACCATGTAGTCCTAACCACTAGGCTATCACAACTGCATTTATTCCACTTAATCCCACAACAGAGCAAAATAGAGGAAATCAGCGTTACACTTAGTTCGATGAGCAAACCAGTAAAATATCGTCTCAACAATCCGAAGAACTCGTTCTCAAGAATGGCAAGGTCGAAAAGTGCTATAGGACTGGTAATAGGAAAAGTTACAAACTGCCAAAGTGTAATGGGCCATGCTATTGTGACAGCTTCCAATGTCATTAAGAGCCATTCGTAGAGCTAATGTATTATTTTTAACCGACTTCAAAAAAGGAGGAGGTTATCAATTAGTCGAAATCTTTTTATTTATGTATGTTCACCGATTACTCGAGGACGCCTGAACCGATGTGGAATTTTTTTTTGTTTGAAAGGGTATACTTCCCAGGTGGTCTCATATAAATTTTATCGAAATCGGTCGAGCAGTTTTTAGAATATCAACAATAGATTATATACTTCGTATAGTGGCGCGGGAGTTTAAAGTCGGTTTTTCAAAAAGAATTTTTAATATTAAATTATTTATTGATAAATTAAAGTAACATTTCAAGTAAGTGTCAGCTCAGTATATCTAGCGCCCCATATTCCAGTTCAAAGAGAGCAGTAGAAGTTCAAGAGTATAGTTTCAACCTGGGACTCTAATGACAAGTTAAAACTCTACCGCTGGTTCTGAAAGCAGATTCTGCTGAGAAGAACCGGAAAAAACTCACCAGTTTCTCCTTTCAAACAAAATGTTACAATATAAAGCGAAGCTAGGTTCTAAGTTCAAAATTTACCAATCAAACTCAATAAAATTTTATAACTCTGCTTTAAAAATTAATAGCTGTCTGTGATTTTCAAGATTTCAAATCGGTCCCGACATCTGATAGTATCTGTTATGTAGTATCTGATAGTATCTTTAAAGTATGTCTCACGAACGGAGCCTTTATGTTAAAGCAAAAAATCTCGTGGAATATAATAGAAAAGTATATTATTCAAATAAAGCCTTACAAAGAGTTTTTAAATTGTCAAGTGAATCTACGGAAGTTTAGTTGCGTAAACATAAGTATGGCAAAGAGTACGCATAAACCACGCCTCGAATGTTCAGCTCTCGTTCGATGCGATCTTTGTCTGGTTTTCAACGCACACAAAGGGCCCATAAAGAGCATCATCATCATCATCATTATCAACCCATCATCGGCTCACTACTGAGCGAGGTCTCCTCTCAGAGAAGGGTTATAAGCCATAGTCCACCACGCTGGCCCAATGCGAATTGGCGGACTTCACACACCTTCGAGAACATTATGAAGAACTCTCAGATGTGCAGGTTTCCTCACGATGTTTTCCTTCACCGTTGAAGCAAGTGATATTTAATTGCTTAAACGCACTTGACTCTGAAAAGTCAGAGGTGCATACCCGGGATCGAACCTGCGACCCCCCGAATAGGAGACCACAGTCCTAACTACTTTATGCGCCCATGCATAACTTATGCGGCACCTGTATGGAGCAGTACCTGCGATACTAACTATAACAGTATTCAAGTTATCCAAAACAAAGCGTTAAAAATTTCGTATAATACACCATTCAAAACAAACTTCAAAAAGCTACATGTCCACATTAAATTTCCATTAATTAAAGATTTTGTTTTAAAACTAACACGTAAGTTTTACCTGTTCAAAAACCCCAGTAACACAAATAAACTCGTTTCATCATTAGGTTCAAGTCACCACTCCGTACGACTCGATAAATATGGTCGATATAAATTTCCGCATCACTACGTCCTAACCGGTTATCGGTGACGTAGGGCGTAGGCGACCCGACGCGCTGACCGCCTGCATCACTCGCGATTGACTTCATATTTTTTCGCAAACCCAATTATGTCTTTTTTGTTTTTACTCTTCACTGCATATTCTTTTTAACTATGTAATATGTAGTTCTTTTTAATATAAAATTAATTGTATGTTTTAGATCCTTGTTTTGTAATGTGTAGGCAATAAATATTACATCCTGCCTGCAATCATAGTTCCGACGGTATTTTTTTTTTATCAATTAGTGACCATTGTAATAATATTGTATTTTTGTTTTCATTTCAAATGTTTGTAAAGGCGAATTGTTTAGCCTGATTAACATTATAGCCCTATTCTTGTGTTTTCTTAGTTTATAAGAATGCCCATAATTGTAACATGCTGTAAAATAAAAATAAATAAATAAATAAAAAATAGTCCTAACTACTAGGCTATCACTATCACTCAAGAGCATCATAGAACTGGAAAACTTTGTTTCGCCTTCAAGTGTGGACGACCGGCTTTTCCCACCAGTGTATGCAAGGGGAATTTAAATTAATAAATCAAAATCATCTGATGTTAAATGTCCCAAAAACTATGAACTATTAGCTTATATGCCCTGGATTTCTCCAGTGTGACGTATTTTTTTTTGAAAATCCTGAAAAACATCCCACAGCCGTCATTCCAGCGGGATTTTTAAAACCTTAGGGTTTAGAAAACCCTAACTACATGAATACTACATAAGTAGGTACATAACATAAGTGTGATGAAATGTTAATTAGACACTAAAGGAGATACTCTAAAAGATTGCGGTGTAGGCAAGGTTTAAGCAAGCATTTGTACCCTCTAGTGTTGTCACAAGTGGCTAAACTATCAAGGGGTAAGGCGCTCGGCTTTATTTAAATGTGAAACAGCAGACATCTCGTTTAACAACTAAATAGTATTTATTCCGTTTAAATCCTTAACTATTTAAGATCCTCCAAGAAAACAGGCTGCCTTTAAAATTAACGTATATTTCCTGAATTATTACTATTTATTACTTTGTTTTTTAGTACTTACACTGAAATATAAACCTGATAGGCGAGGAGCCGGTGACACTAAAATTGCACTTACACGGAACTTCTTTTGTATTTTAAAAAAAGCCGGCCAAGTGCGAGTCGGACTCGCGCACCGAGGGTTCCGTACTCCAAAAGTAAAAGTAAAACGATAATATTATATTAATTTGCTTATTTATCGTTAACTTTGTTTGTAGAGGTTTATTGTTATTATAAAAAAAACTATGCTAGTTAGAGCGTTGGTTTTATTTTTCCTGTAAAATATACATAAACCTCTATTGACCATAATTATTTCAGATTTTTCGATTGGTAAACTTCGGAGATAAGGGGGGGGATCGGTATTTTTTTCGACATTTTGGCCGATTACTCAAAAACTATTATATATAGAAATAAATAAAAAACTGTTTTAGAATGCACAAGTAAAGGCCTTTCATATGATACCCCACTCAGTATAATTATCTTACTTTGAAATTTGAAACCCCCGATTTTCCCCCATTTTTAATCAAACTAAAATAATTTTCGCGTTGCTTTTATTTTTCCTGTAAAATATACATAAACCTCTATTGACCATAATTATTTCAGATTTTTCTAATGGTAAACTTCGGAGATAAGGGGGGGGGGGGGGGAACGGTATTTTTTTCAACATTTTGGCCGATTACTCAAAAACTATTATATATAGAAATAAATAAAAAACTGTTTTAGAATGCACAAGTAAAGACCTTTCATATGATACCCCACTCGGTATAATTATCTTACTTTGAAATTTCAAACCCCTGATTTTCCCCCTTTTTTTATTAAACTAAAAATAATTTTTGATTTTTCTTTATTCCAATGATGTTGGGCCACTATTATACACAACTATGCCAAATTTCATGTCGATAGCTTTAATAGTTACTGAAATAATCGACTGTGACAGACGGACGGACGGACGGACGGACGGACGGACGGAGAAAGTCTCACCATAAGGGTTCCATTTTTACCATTTTGGTACGGAACATAAAACATACAAAAAATAGGGGTAGCAGACTTTTTCACCAAGGTGACGTTAATATTTATAAGATTAATTAATAAATTATTAATACTTATTAAGACTTATTAAGATTAATAAAATTGGTTTACCGCCTATTAGGTGAACAGACCATGATTGAGGAGTCACTCGCAGCCATGGGTTACAGGCGGCACAAGATCGCGTTCTGTGGCGATCCTTTCAGACCTCCTACAAACTCCTCGGACTTTCCATCAGGTTCATCCTATGTCCAGCAGTGGACGTTTGTCGCTTAAGTTGATGATGAAAGAAAATCAAATTTTAAAGTTTGGAATGTACTTAAATTCTTTATAAAAAAATAATCTTGTAGCCTAAGAGGCCTTCATTTCATTGTATTAATTAAGATGTTGCTAAGAAGTCCCGGATTAAGTGATCTCAGAGAATCCCTTTTAAGAACCTTGTATTTTTAATAAAGTCCGTGTGTTTTGGAAGGGTTCCGTGCATAAAAGGAGAAAAGCACATTTTCCTGTTTCAACATTTTTGAAGTGAAACTTGTTTAGGCGCGTTGAGTGATTTTTGGTAGGGGACCGTTATGCTAATGTTAGCAGTTTATTTCACTTCTGTCGGCGATCCTCATGACTTTCCATGTTTTTATTAGTGACCCCCGATGCAAAAAGAAGGGTGTTAACGTGCGTATCTGTCTGTTTCCTCGTAGCAGCCTCCCCAATGGACTGATTTTGTATGCGGTTTTTTGTCTAAAAACTAATCTAGGTAGATCGTCGCTATAATATATAAAGGTCTGCTCAGGCGTTTGAAGATCGTCAGCTCATTTCCTACTTGATTCTCTCTGAAAGTCTTACAAGCTTTCACTGGTGCGATTGATTTGAATTTTGGTGTACTGTTACTTCGGATTATTTCCAAATGGTAACCTTGAGCTGATGCAGCAGCATCAAGTAGTCTGAGTGTGTTTGGGCTCATTAGAATATTCTCAATGAGTAGGTGTAAGATAGATGATGATCGAGGATCGAGGATCCAGTAGGAGGATCTGATAATGGAGCAAAAAATATGATGTCAGGTATGGCCATAGATTGACATATCGGGGTTATTTTAAGTTACAATAATTGTTTAGATTGCGTACTGCCATGCGATTGCAATTGTAGGTAAATCGTTAATCAAAATAGAAATGTTCGACTGCTTGCCACGTGTGGTTACCGTGCTATTACAAATTCGTGCCTAGAATGAATGAATGAATGAATCATTCTAATATTATAAATACGAATGTTTGTTTGATGACTTGTCTTTCAATCACGCAGGAGCAAATAGCAATGCATTAAAGTGATTTTTCAGATGGGTATATATAATATAGGGTATATACATAGTTGTGGACCTGGAGAGTGACATAGGCTACTTTTTTCCGTAATAACAAAAAGATTTTTGAAAGAACTTAACTAAGAAGTTTAAGAATTGTGCTTGATTATAAGAATCGATGAAACATTGAGTGGGTAATGGGTATACAACAACATTAAATAATAATTTAATATAAAAAAATATTTTTAAAAACCGACTTCAAATGCCCGCACTACTACAAAGAATATAATTTATTGTAGATTTTTCAAAATCCGCTCAACCAATAAAATTTAAAAGGACCAGGTGGTCACCTGGGAATACCCCGTAACCCGTTCAAACAAAAAAGAATTTTCAAAATCGGTTCAGGCGTCTTCGAGTAATCGGTGAACATACATAAAAAAGAAGATTCCGACGAATTGATAACCTCCTCCCTTTTTTAAGTCGGTTAAAAATAGATGCTCAAAATTTCTTGTGGTCCTCTACAAATCCACTTTTATGGTACAGAACCAGCCACTACGTTACTCTACCCTCACTTGAAAGGTTTATTTTGAAGTGAAAAGTTCAAGATGCACTTTAGCTGTTGCCGAGTTGAAAACTGCTTTGTTTTTAAAACATTGAAGATACTTTAAGACGTTTTTATCGCCGTGTACTTTAAGAAATAATATGTACAAAGATTCTAAAATTATTTAATAAAATTATACAACAAATAAATAGCTTATAATATTTGTATAATAATAGGTACCTACTATCTCCTAATGTTATAAATGAAAAAGTGTTTTTGTTTATTGGTTTGTTCTTCAATCACGCCGCAATGGAGTAAAGGGCATGGGCATATGTGAATATCATGGGACAATTAAAGGGTCTAAAACCTACACATAACCTACGGTAATCAGCACTAGGCCGGCGTGGTGGACTATTTCCAAAACCATTCTAAAGCATTCGAGGAAGACCTGTGGACAGTAATGAGCCGATGATGAGTTCATTTGATGGGTAGCGGTTCATAAACCTACTAACATTTAAAAAAGAAAACAATTTTCCTTCAATTTTCATTCTCTAAAAACATCAAAGACATCGTCGTTAAAATTGAAATCGCTAAATGTGCATTGAAAAAATTCCTAAAATAAGCCACTGAAACCGCCCCTCAGAGCTTTAAATTTTCCCCCGTAATGATTTCAATAGAATCGACGCGACGCGACGTTGAAAACTCGAAAGGCTTCTTTTTAATGCCCGGTTTTTACGAAGGTATTAATAATCTGGGGCACCAGAGCAAGCTACGTAATGAACTATTGAAGTCGACCGCGATTTTTATGCCGTGTAGGGTACCGTACCAAAAAATATCATACTAATAATATTAAATGAAAAATTCTTTTCAAAAAATTGACTTCAAACGCCACCACAAATTTTTCCCAAAAATGAATCAAAATCGGAAATCAAAGTTCCTGGATTATATTTAAAAACTAAATCCACGCAGACGGAGTCGCCAGCGTCACCTAGTAATGAAATAATACTACTGGTAGGGCTCCAGAACCACTTCAAAGTTCAACGGATTATATCATACTAATATTATATAATAGTTTATTTGTTGGTTTGTCCTTCAATCACGCCGCAAAAGAGCCACGGATCGACGTCACTATTGCATGGGTATAGTTGACGACCTCGAGAGTGACATAGGCTTTTTTACCCCGGAAAATCAAAGAGTTCCCGAGGGATTTTAAAAACTAAATCCACGCGGACGAAGTCGCGGGCATCGGCTAAGTAGTTCCAAATAAAGAACCATCATTACACGAAACTCTTGTCGCATTTTATTTGAAAGTATTACTGAAACTAGCTCAAACGGTACAATAGGGAGCTGACGAGCGTATTATCATATCAGTAGTTTCGTATAGCCGCGCTGGGGTGGAGAATTTACATGACCAGCAGATTATATCAGCGTTCTTTTAACTCCTGTGGTGAAATTGTTGGTGGTAAGGTTTCTATTTTAATTTTACTCTTTTTTTTACCTCGTCTAATAAACTTTTGAGCAGTGATAGCCTAGTGGTTAGGACTGTGGTCACCCATTTGGGATTCGATCCCGGGTACACACCTCTGACTTTTCAGAGTTATGTGCGTTTAAGCAATTAAATATCACTTGCTTCAACGGTGAAGGAAAACATCATATTGTTGTAACAGGTTGTTACGTTCCTTCAAATACGGTTGAGCGAAGCAATGGCTGGGTCATGCGTCATGCTCGTGAACGGGTTTCACCGACAGGAATGGGCATACTTTATGTTTGCCCATCTTAAGATATATTGTTTGTTAGTACATATGCATTTTTGGAACTTCCCTCATTGTGGAAAAACTACACA
Source organism: Oeneis ivallda (assembly GCA_029955525.1). Taxonomy (NCBI): domain Eukaryota; kingdom Metazoa; phylum Arthropoda; class Insecta; order Lepidoptera; family Nymphalidae; genus Oeneis; species Oeneis ivallda. The sequence goes on from JARPMR010000015.1 coordinate 5,053,391, forward strand.
CATAGCAGTATTAATTGTATTGTAAACTTGTTTTAAAAAGAGCAACCACCGAGTTTCTTGCTGGTTCTTCTCGGCAGGAAGGGCATTCCAGTGGTAGAGTCAGATGATTTAAAAGCAGTTGTAAAAAGTTTATTTGAATTAGAAATATTTCTATTCTATTCTATTCATCGTGAGGAAACCTGCACATCTGAGAGTTCTCTATAATGTTCTCAAAGGTGTGTGAAGTCCGCCAATTCGCAATGGGCCAGCGTGGTGAACTTATGGCCTACAACCCTTCTCTGAGAGGAGACCTACGCTAAGTAATGAGCCGTTGATGGGTTGCTAATGATGAAGATGAATAACCTTTTAATACGAGTAGTAATCCTTCCTAATAAATATTTTAATTGCGAAATTTTGTTTGTTTGACGATTGGTCTTTCAGTCACGTCCCAAGAGCTATGGATCGACGTAATTTTTGCATGGGTATAATATGAGGACCTAACAGTTTGTAATGTGCTTAATAAGTGATTTGGAAAGCAATAAATAAATAGAATATAATAGAATAGAATAGAAATGTTTTTTATTAAAATAAACTTTTTTACAAGTGCTTTTGAATCGTCGATGAGTCTACCACTGGTTCGGAATGCCCTTGAAAATGATAAATATGATGATAAATACATAATCCTGCGCAGCCGATTTCACGCAGTTGTTCATTTTACTAGAAACGTTGATAAAAAAGCCATTCACCAGCCACTTCATAAACACGACAGTAAAATCTTCTAAGGATTAACGTCGGTGTTACAACACATCCAAAACCGATACAATACCGTTTCATCGTGCGATTTTATCGTTCAATTCGATGTTAATGGCTGGCTGAATAATAAAATCAACAATAAACATCGGATAACAGCGTCCTTTGAATTATGTCAATTGGAACGATTATGACGTGGTCCAATTACTGGAGCCCTGTTTTATGGGCGCTATTCGTTTTACGTGACGGTTTGAATAGGTTTATAAGGCTCTGTATCCACCAAAGTGGAGACGAGAAGTAGGTAGAGATGTTTAGGATATCGGTGTTCCTACATATCAACAGCTTAACGGTTTAACCGTCACAAAAGATAATAAGGACAGTAAGAAAATTCTTTTTACTTGCATTTATCTGCCATTTTATAACCATTACAAAATCGCAAAGAAAAGCTATCACGAATGTGAAGTGCTTCAAGTGTCAAGCTTCAAGCTTCAGAACAAGAAAAACGTCAGCGAGACGAGCCGATCGCGTCAGCAGCAAGCAATCCACTTCATCATCTGAACTGAAAAAGGTAAGTTCTTACTTTAAGAACGTGTTAAGTTAAAAAAACTAAATAAATGTAAAGTTAAAAATAAATATTCGTTGATTCTATAAGATAACCAAGCTAAATATTATCAATAGTATTTTTCTTACCACTTTTATGTTATAGTAGAAGTGCACAAGCTCTGCGAAGAGCACTTCATTTTGCCCGCGCGGCTGAGTTGCTAACTTTTGCCCGTGACCTCGTCCGCGAGAAGTAAGTTTTTAAAAATCATGCGAAATTTGTCTTTCTGAAATAACAAATAGCCTATGACACTCTCCAAATCCTCGACTACGAGTATATACCCGTGCAAAAAATCACGTTTATCCGCAGCTATACAAATATGATAGTATAAATTCGTATTATACGAAATATACTACGAATAATTAGTATTCGTAATTACTACGAATACTAATTATTCGTAGTAAATACGAATCTAACGAATTAAATTATGTTCTTAATAATGTGTAGTGAATATAATATAATATCAGCTGTAGTAGCTAATGTGTAACTACTTACTATAATACAAATATTAGCATATATGTTTATCTAAGCTTATTTTAATATCGTGTACAGCTTACGAGTACTTTTTATATAAAACATAATTTTCGTGATAGCATGCACAATAGTGCTAAATAGCACTATAATTGTCCTCAGTTTTGTTATGTTTCGAAATGAAATGTTTTGTTGGAGTTTACTCCTTAAGAATCGATTTTAGGCGCCCGGTATGAGAAAAATCCGAGCAGTAAAATCAATTTATCAATGACCTCGGTACGTTTTTCACAACGTTGAAATTTCTACCCTAACGTTGAGTAAATAAGGTTGGTTTTCGTGCGAAAGAGCTTTCGCTTCGGGTAGCCGAGCGCGTAGCGATCGGGTCCCCGAAGCGAAAGTCGGTCGGGGCGCGCTCGGACCCGAGTCGCGCGCATAGAGAAGGATATAGCGTCCCGCGTAAACTCCAGTCGTGCGTCGGAGCTGACACACACTTTTTTTACTGTTTTGGTGTAACAAAGCTTTTTGCTACTCCTACTACTATTACTACTAACAGTACTACTTTCTTCTATACTTCTATCGGTGTAATTAAAAGGCAAACAAACAAACACAGGTTCTTCTCATTTTTATTATTAGTAAGGATAGGTAAAACTTCAGACGCCGAGTTTAATATGGAGCCTCATGAAGAATATAATTAGTTTCGCGACTTAATTTGGAAGGAGGCGAAGGGTAATTTGATTTGTTATTCAGAACACTGGCGCTGGAAATTTGGAGGCAATTTCCTTTTTGATCTCTGCTATGCAAACAACAAAACTCTGTCCCGGTAGCAGACGGGACTGTCTTTGCATAAAATATTACGGCAACCTCGAATACAGCAGTTGGGAAATATTTTAGAGACGTTGTCAAGGAACATAAAATGAAATTTTGATAAAAGTCAGTCAGTGTATCGAACTATGACGCTGAACAGAAGTTTCTTACAAAGTTCCGCTCCAAACATAGGCTCAAAACATACAATGAATATTATGTGAGTGCCATCAACCATGTAATTATTTTTAGTACTGGTACTGATAATTATGTTTTTGATGGTTATTGTGATGAATGATGACGCGATAGTCCATCATTTTTGACGTGATAACGTCTTATAAATCGATGAACATAGGCTGCACGCACGAAAAACTGCGTAGTCGGCCTTTAAGCCTTGAGAGTCGAGAGTTTTTCTATTTATTCACCTTTCTACATTAATGTGTGCATAGTTTTTTTTTAATAAAAATCAGATTTTTTGTATGTCAACCATCGAACTATTCGATTCATCAATGAACTTTTCACAATGTTGCTAGTTTCTACAACCTATTTTTCAATTTACCCATGTCCAGTGACTTATTGAACAGACTCTAATTAATTATTATTATACCTATTAACATAAAGCTGGTCACTATCTAGATACTTCATAGCCTGATATTACTTATAATCTATCTTATCCAAAATGAAGATTGAATGCCGTATTAATGAATAATGTCTTATATTATGAATTTTTTTTATACGTATGGCGAGCAAACGAGCAGGCGGGTCACCTGATGTTAAGTGATTACCGCCGCCTGCACAATAAAAACAACAATAAACATCGGCTAACAACCCAAGGTACTGAAAATTATGACGATCGGAACGATTATGACGTAGTCCAATTACGGCGGCCATCTTTATTGGTGTCATTTGTTTGGAGTTGCTTTTGGTCCGGGAGCCGGTAACAGTAAAAATGCACTAACACGGATTTTCAAATTTTTTATATAAATTGGTAATGTATAGTCATAGGTACAATATAAACTTGGTGTGCCAGGATTTACCCTGGCAACAGTTTTTTGTTTATTATTAATAAGCAATATTATTTTTGCACTTACACGGAAATTAATTGTAAGTTGACTGCAAATTAATTTATCTAGGTACCTTAAGAAAATCTTGGTTAGACAACTGCCATCTGTACCTTGGCAGAAAAGTCTGGCACACCTTGGCATCTGTTGAAAGTTTTTAAAACACCGATGCTACCGGCTCCCGGTTTATTTGTAGGGTTCATATAGGTACAAAAACTTCAAAAGCGATTGAGTTAAATTATTGGATGGAACGGTATAGAAACAGGTATTGACATCCTAACAGCCTTGCATCCTACTAATATTATAAATGCGAAAGTTTGTGAGGATGGATGGATGGATGGATTAATGAATGGATGGATGTTTGTTTCTTTGTAACGCCACAACGAATGAACCGATTTGGCTGAAATTTGGAGATAATGGAGATAGCTCATAGGATGGATTAACACATAGGCTACTTTTTATCCCGGAAAATTACAGAGTTTCCGCGGGAATTAGAAAACCTTAATCCACGCGGACGAAGTCGTGGGCATCATCTAGTTATGATAAAGTTTAAAGGATAAAATTATAAATACAAAATATTACTCATTAGTCATTATTGAATTGTAGTACGTTTTGTGGAAATGTCATATTCTATTCTATGAATGGTTTACGGCAAATAATCTACTTTTAAATGCTAAAAAAACAAAGTGTGTTGAGTTTTTATTGCCTAACACCAGAACTGTCAGTAAAAATTTAAAGATAAGTAATGAATCCTTGAAAACAGAGGACTCCACAGTGTTCTTGGGATTAACCCTGGACTCAAAGCTGCAATGGGGCACCCATATAGCAGTACTTGCTGGCAAGCTCAGCTCTGCTGCTTACGCTGTTAGGAAGATTCGACAGATGACTGACATAGAAACTGCAAAAATTGTTTATTTTGCATATTTCCATAGTATTATGTCATACGGAATCTTAGTATGGGATAAAGCGGCCGATATTGGAAAAATTTTTTTATTGCAGAAGAGGGCGATTCGCGCAATCTATAATTTAAAGCCGCGGGATTCGCTTCGAGAAAAATTTAAAGAAATAGGCATTCTTACAGTAGTTTCACAATATATTTATAACAATATAATATTTGTCAGACAAAACATTGTGAATTACAAAAAAAAGGGTGAATTACGAGATAGGCAGGTTAGAGATCCAAATAGGCTCGTGATTCCTCGACTGCGCCTCAAGAGGGTCCGAAAGACATTTGTGGGAATGGGCGTGACGTTCTATAATAAAATTCCACAATCGATCTTGGACTTGCCTTTACACAAGTTTAAGAAATCGATTAAAACTACGCTCATGAAAAAAGCATATTATACGATTGAAGACTATATAAATGACAAAAAAGCGTGGATGTAATTCGTTCCAGCGATTCATGAGACAGTAGGTAATGATTAACCTGTATAATTGTATATCAAAATAATTCTATTCTATTCAGAGTTTCCACTTTATTTGTGTACAAGTCATATTTTAAAATGAGTATTTGATTTGAATATTAGTTTCAATTCGATGCCTTAAGATGGGTAGCCTAAGTATGTCACACTCTCTTTAACATTTCTGTGGTGGTGTCGTGTGATGCGGGTTGTTGCGTTCCCTAAAATATGGTTGAGCGAAGCAATGGCTGGGTCATGCGTCATGCTCGTGAACGGGTGCCACCAGCGGCAATGGGGCTACTTTCTGTCTGCCCGTCTTGACATGTGTTGAATTATAATTAGAAATAATTACGTATGCTTTTGTGGACCTTTCCCTCATTGTGGAAACTCTGCATACATAGAATATCTGTTAAGTATATTGTAAAAGTATTTTGAAAAGAGCAACTGCCGAGTTTCTTGCTGGTTCTTCTCGGCAGGAACGGCATTCCGAACCAGTGGTAGACTCATTGACGATTCAAAAGTACTTGTAAAAGTTTATTTGAATAAAAAACATTTCTATTCTATTCTATTCTATAACAAAGATGCACGGGTTAAATCAGCTTGCCATCCAGCTGCCCACAAGATAGTATAAAAACTTATTACAATGTAATAGCTACTTATTAATATTGTAAAATGATTATTTTGAAAAGAGCAACTGCTGAGTTTCTTGTCGGCTCTTCTCAGCAGAATCCGCTTTCCGAACCGGTGGTAGAATCTTGACGTGTCATAAGAGCCACAGGTTGGCCTACATGAAATAAAAAATTTTGAATTTTGAATTTTGAATTATAAAACTACTGTAAGGAGGAGACCAAGAAATATTACAATCAACACTAATACTTTGCACTAAAAAAAATAATAATATGATTAGTTTCGATTATTATCCTCCTCCTCGGACCTCTTTATGAGAGGCATTCGACGGCGCTTGTCATTGTGTGACACAGAACAAGAAATAAATAAAACTTTTAATTTGAATTTACATGCTTTTTAGGGTTCCGTAGTAAACAAGGAATCCTTATAGTTTCGCCATGTCCGTCCGTCTGTCCGTCTGTCCGTCCGTCCGCGGTTTAGCTCAGAGACTATTGGTACTAGAAATCTGTAATTTGACAAGGGTATAAATATCAATCACGCCGACAAAGTCGTGAAATAAAATTGTGAAAAATAATTTTTTTAGGGTACCTCATAATAAGAATAATCACCTCCCGGAAAACTTTATACGGAAATATTGCTGTATTGAGAGTGGGCACCTGCTACGACATTCAGTGGCTGCCTGAGATGTGCGCGGAGCGCGGCATGGAGGTCATATCCACAATTAAGTCATATGGAGATAGTAATTTACATTTTCTTTCAAGTTGCTGGTAATGAGAAAAAAAAATGTTGAAAATGTATTAAATAAAATTTAATTATAATATGGAGTTATCGTTATTTATTTAATGTTCAAACGTTCTGCTTTTTAATATAGTTTCTTAGGATGGTTAAATTTTTGTCTTAAATATTGATGTTTTTGATTAAAATGCAAATAAAGTTAAGAAAGTGGTATTTGGACACCGGAAGGAATGAGATTATTACGTTTATTGCGTATAATTTATTCATTATATTATTCTTGACTATAAATGCTTAATTCATAGAAGCATAACATTATTACGCTTGGTTTCCTGTATGAAGAATGTAGATATCTAGTGAATAAATATATTTTTTTTGTACCGGACGCGTAATTTGTCTGAAAAATGCGAATCACCCTTTTACACCTATTGCAGTGACTTACTTGAAGCCAGACAATCGAGAAGCAATATATTGTAACTTGTGCCAACTTGTACCTATAACTAAGCGGTGTATCTGCAGTAAATCTATCCACATCGCCTTTATTTGACGTCAATAAATTTATTGGGCGCTAAACGTCGGGTTCCCTGCTGAATAAATTATCGTCGAGGCTTGGTATTAGGTCAAACTGATAATGTCGCTTAACTAATCGATGGGTCCGGGTTTTGTGATTTAACCATCAATGTTAATTTTAGTTAAGCAGAAACTAAAATTGACACAGTTTATATTGTTTTATTTACTAAGCCCCTACACGTCAACATTCAACGTCATTATATTATGTAATATAGAGCAGAGAAATATAACAATACTAGCTGACCCAGCGAACTTCGTACCGCCAACTTATCTATATAAATAAAACAAATAAACTATCCCAATCCAAAAAAACTATCCTATCTTTTAAGTTGGACCAAATTACAGATAGTTACGAAGTTTGATAAAAATCGGTTAAGTAGTTTAGGAGTCCATTGCGGACAAACAACGTGACACGTAGTTTATATATATTAAGATAAGATAGAACGGCAAAGTGGGCCGGGCACACGTGCTAACAATTTTTAGTATAGTGCAACAGTTTTCAAATAAAATAAAAACAAAGATCCTATTGGAACGAAAGTTCCTTATCGCGCGGTGCGGAAGGGGCTAGACGGAAAAAATTAAGGAACCGACACTCGACACTTTTTTGAAACCGACACTTTTTTGTTGAATGTGAATTTTGCATTGTGTTCGGTATTTTCGCGGTACAATATTGGGTCTCCGTAGCCTTGTGGCTTCGGCAGTCGCTTAAAAGTTATGATGGTTCGAATCCCAGCTCGACAGACTGAATTTTCTATTTTCAATTTTATTTTAAATAATTTCTACATGTGAAATTTTTCCCTAATTTTTTATTGTATAAATTGGATAAAATGTTCTTGTACTACTAACGCCATCTGTTAAAAAACCAGAGTAACTCTTTGGTTTTGTAACATTGCTGCAATAGAAATAAACTAAATATAATTCATCGTAGTTAATCAATTTAATACTAGATGACACCAATAGTTTATTACAATTCCGTCACTAATTAATCGAAAGGAACTTCGTTCCATCCGGTTGTCCCTTGACACCTCTCAAGTTTTTTTTATTCCCTAGAATAGAAATAAAAAATTCAATAATTTAAAATTTTTTAACAAATGAGTGTTTAACATAGACGGTTTGGTTTTGCCCAGAAATAGGAACGCTAGGAAAGGATTCAATCCTTCTTAAAACAGAAGTGATAATCTTTCTCGCGATCTCGATATATTTTTGTGATACAAATGTGCCAAAGGAGATTGGCGAATTCCATAGAGTTTCTGACCCAGACGAACTGAGCCGTGGGCTTCAAGCCCACGTTCACGAATCAAACTTCTCATGCTTGTTCTATTAAACCAGTCTAACAAAAAAGTTCATCAAAGTCTATCAAATAAAGTTGGGAAAAAAATATATTCACTTCTATTGCCATGTAACGGTAATTTATAATGTGTTCTTGTGAATAATTATATTTTTGATCTCCAACTTCTAAAAATATCGGAATTGCACAGAAAAATACTCCGAAAAATATTAATTAAAAATAAATGATTTCCGAATATGAACGATTTTTAAAAATGCTGGGTCAAAATTCGCCAACCTCCTTTTATTCACTACGCCGTGCCGAGCATACCGTGTCATATCTGAGGTACGTAATACGCACGAACGAGCCATAGATTGGTATCATCATGCCTGGCACAATTCCTGACAAAGGCTTCTGAACACTTTGCCCTGCACATGGCACGTAAGAAATCGCCTACGTCATTCGTCAAATGTATATTATAAGTTTTCCCATAGCTGATAATATTAATATAATAATTATTAATAATAATGTTATATTGAGATAAAATAAAAATAAAGACCCATAAAAATACTATATTCCTAATTAAAGGAATAAAAGCATTGGCACCATAAATCCTTACTACAACTATGGTGCCGTTCTATTTCGATATATTTTCGTGAGATTACCAATACATTTTTGCAAAAACTATTAAACTACAAACTCACCGACTTTGCCGTGTTATTATTGTATGTCTAAAAGATCATTAGCTACTGCGAGTTTTAGTAGCAGAAGTTTCACAGAAGCGGTTTGTCAAGCTGCAGCGACTTCAAACTTGCTTCAAGTTTGTTTGTGAGTTGGATACATACGAATACATGCAGTTGGAAAATTAAAGCCTGCTTCTGGCTGATATGGAAAAGCTCATAGCTTACTCTATGCGGACGAAGTCGCGAGCAAACGCTGGTAAATAATTAATATTATAGAATAGTAGATGGATAAACTTTGATTGAACTTACTGTAGAGGCAATGTGACTTAAACAATTATGGCAAGGTCACTACTTAAAATGGTAGGTAGTTATTTCATTATTGTTTAAGATTTTCATCTGAGGGATCTCCCCTTAGATGAAATCTTTGACGATTTTTACTAAAAGTAACTAAATAATTAAATACATTGAAGTTGCCGAAACCTTATAGTCTGAGATAGCTCATATTTATTATTTCTGTCAAGCATGAAAATTGATAACCGAAATAATTTATCTTTAAACATACTCGTTATAAGTAATTGCAGCTCATAAATGGGTATTTTGACTGTTATCAAAATTGTAATATTCATTAATTAAAATCGAAAATGTGACATGTAAGAATAACATCCCTAAAAACAAAAAATAAATTTTATTTTTAGCTTTAGTTGTTTTACTGCGACAATATCTGTCTCTTTTTCTTCTTCTTCTTTGTCAACCGATAGACATCCAATGCTGGACAAAGGTCTCTTGCAAGGACTTACACAGGCCTCGGTCTTGTGCCGCCTGGATCCAGCGGCTCCATGAGACTCGTTTGATGTCGTCGGTCCACCTGGTGGGGGTCTGCCAACACTGCGCTTCCAGGTGCGGGGCCGCCACTCCAGCACCTTGGGCCCCCAACGACCATCAGCTCTTCGAACTATGTGCCCCGCCCATTTCCACCTCAGTTTCGCGACTCGCTGAGCTATGTCGGTGACTTTGGTTCTCATACGGATCTCCTCATTTCTGATTCGATCCCATAGATACACTTCGAGCATAGCTCTCACCATCGCCCGCTGAGCGGTCCTTACTCCTTAGTTACTTTATGAGGCCCTTAGTTAGCGACCATCTGTCTCTATGTGAAACGAAATTTTGTATGAAGATTTCATGGGGCTACTGTCTTGTGACATCACAGTTCTGTAGCGCTCTCTTTGTTTTTGTTTAACAGGAAACTTTAAAGCTCTATATTTCCGAGATTAGTTAAGATATTTCAAAAAAGAAAAATGGAATTGTGTTAAAGCTTTATTTTAAATTTATCAAAAAAATAGCAGTCAATTACCCCATTATCTGCTTTTCTACACTAGCGGCACGCTATGATGGCCGGTTTGACACATTACAATAGTGATGTGGAATGTCAATTTATTCTCGAACAAAAAACAATTAAGTTTTGTTTTTGTACCTGATTAAATAGGTTTAATAAAACAAAAATGTATATGTTTATTTAATTTATTTGAACGAACTGAATATTTGAATGAAAATGAATATACATACTTTATATGCACACAAGAAACATATGAATACAAAAGATACCAAAAAAGGTGCCACAAAAGGCCATAATTAATCAGATTCGTCCATACTACTATTTTCACTGTCGTCACTGCTATTGAGCATTGACGCGAGTTTGCCGGAGGTAGTAGTTGTGCTAGCCAGCGATCCTATGTGACGATCGTATTAGATTCCATTTTTAAAAATTTTCAATTTAGAAAACCAAATGCCGAGTTGTGGTATATATCATATAAAAATAAAAATTTTACCTTTTGTATGAAACAGCTGATATTTTTTTGCGATTTCAGAGGTTTGTCCACATAGTGAAAATTGTTCATATTCACAAGTACATTCACCCCTTAAATGGTGCAAACTGATTTTTCTACACTTGTATACATTTTAGAAATCAATTTAATAAATAAATTTTGAGTCCTAAACCTAAAACTACATTCGATAAAATTTATGAATCTCTGCACATCACTATCGTCAATAAAGTAATACAATTATTTCCTTCAAAGTCGTTATCAATTAATACGGAACTTCATGAGCGGACAAACGTCAAACCGGCCATCATAGCGTGCCGCTAGTGTAGCTGCAAAATTGCTATTCTTCATTTAAAAAAGACGATGAAATCCATCATGTACTCAGCATTCAGACGTCATTCCGGAGCTTGCAATGTGCATTTTAAAAGACAGAAATTGGTTCCTTTCAACTTCACTAGAAAACTTATTAGGATTTAGAAACTCGGCTGATTGGATTGGCTATTACTACTTCAGTCTGCGGAAAATCTCGGTCATTCTTTAATATTAGATTTCTTTCCGCCGTTTCAAAATGTCAAAGACAAATTTTAAAGGACTTATAAAAAGTTCTTTAAAAAAGTTGGTTGGAGTCTTAGGGGACTTTCCACGCTAAGCTCCACCGTTCTCTCTCAGTTCTAAATTGACTTTATGACGAATTTTCAGAATATTTTAAAATGAAAATAAACCCTGAACTTAACAGTGGCAGAAATTTGGCACCTCCAACTTCTTGTACTTACGCTACTTGGCTATTACTTATGTATACCAACTTAATATTATGCATTTAACATGTTTCGTACCATGTTGTTTCTACTGTTGGATAAAATATAATAATAATTATTATAAAAAAGCCGTTCTGAAACGAAATGTTCAATTGTTCATGTTTTTCAACAGAGATCTCAACAAAGATGGTGAAATCTAATTTTCACCGTCATGTTACACACAAACTATAATAAATACTGTACAACACAACCACAGTTCACACAATATAACTAATTTCTCGCCTACGTCACGCAATCACGAGCGAGACGAGCATCGTTTTGACCTTAGCGGCAAGTGAGGTAACGAGGTAAACAGCTGATTCTACTTACATCATTTTGCACCTATTAAGTAAATGTAGTAGCAGTGATAGCCTAGTGGTTAGGACTGTGGTCTCCTATTCGGGGGGTCGCAGGTTCGATCCCGGGTACGCACCTCTGACTTTTCGGAGTCAAGTGCGTTTAAGCAATTAAATATCACTTGCTTCAACGGTGAAGGAAAACATCGTGAGGATACCTGCACACCTGAGAGTTCTTCATAATGTTCTTGAAGGTGTGAAGTCCGCCAATTCGCATTGGGCCAGCGTGGTGGACTATGGCCTATAACCCTTCTCTGAGAGGAGACCTGCGCTCAGTAGTGAGCCGTTGATGGGTTGATAATGATGATGATGAAGTAAATGTATGTTAAAAAACTACCCTCTTCAATTACTCAAAGAAAATTCCCGAGCGCAATAAATGAATTTCTCTGGAAATGCGATTTCGAAACTGAACCAGCGAGATATAGAGACTTTCAATTTGAAACCTTAAATTTTGTGCTGTATTTTATTTGGAAAACACTCATGCATATATCACTGTTTGTGTAATGATGATATTTTTTACTTTATTTCTCATATTGTGGCTACACTTACTTACTTTCTGGGTTTATATACTTCAATACTTATTCAGTTACATACATAAAATTGTTAAGACTTTATAATATTAATCATGTCGTGTTTAGTGATTAAAAACGTTACCAATTTCTTTAATCTTAATTACCTTTTTATTTCATTACAATTTTATATTATTACGTTGAAGTTTTTCAATAAGTAATGTAATAAAAAGTAATAAGCAACATTTTTTTCATGGAATATTGTGTAGAACTATGTTAAAAGAGACCCTCTTATTGAATTCCTGTCAAGAAATTCCCGCGCGCAATAAAGACATTCCTCGGTAAACGCGATTCCGTAGTGAGAGATACTGACTTTTTATTTGAAAAACTCCCCTTTGAAGTTCCTCTTGAATTAGAAAATTCCAATAAAATACTAGTACAATAAATAAATAAGACTTGGCCAGTCTGACCGAAACATACAATTTTAAAATTGACGTCATAGTATTTCAATCCAAATTACTTATTTTATATTTCGATTTTCGACATCTCATATAATAAGTGATAACTAACAATAATATTATATTTTATTAATTTAGCAAGCCATCGTTGTTTAAGCAACTAGTAAATAATTATTTGCTCTGAGTAGATACGTTTTTGGGTCATTCTACCGAAACGCTATTTTTGTGTTCGCATGAAATATATCGTAGCTCTGTACATTTTAAGTGGCTTTAATAGCTAATGTTTAAAATTTATGACCTTATCTAACACATCGAAAAACAATTTTCATAATTAATTATTAGATTTTACTTTGTTTTAGTGGTACAGTACGTGAGTGCTCACGTCCTGTAGAATGTTCGCGACATGGGGTGTTATAATGACGTGTCTGTAAAAAATATTTCAAAATATTCTGCATGTATGTCTAATTAAATAATATATAAAGTATATGATTAAGAAACACCCACTAAAATTATAAAAAATACCACTTAATATTTTAAAAGTTTTTGAACATTATACAATGTTCGTGTAAAATAATCACACCTGTAGAAAGAAATTACCAAAAACGGTGGAATTTTTTTACTTTAAATTGCAACATTATTTTCTATTTCTAGCAATCCTTAACCCTGTACAAACATATTAGTGGCAGCCATATTTTCGCAGGTGATTTCTATTCCGAGAAACAAAAAATTGATTATGCGTTCAACATCAGTGTCAAAGTTAAGTCCTCACTTCTGTCCTCAACAAAAAAACGTAAGTAATCAATTTAAAAATATTATAACTACATGGCGTCTTTTATTAGTTGGTTATTTATCGAAATCAAGTGAATTTTCTTTTCATAACCTAATATTTCGCAAAGAGGGCGTATTTTATGTTGAAATGTCACTTCTGCAGAACTCACTCCTGTCGAAGTATTTTTCTACAGAAGTGATGTATTTCTACAGAAATGATGATTTGCTTGGTAAGCTTATAATATTTTGTCTTTGTAAAAAAACTTTACTTGGATTATAATTTAATTTAAAATAAACTAACATACAATGCTGCCTTTTGTCGTTACTGAATGATTTCACAAACCGTACTGCTTTTTAAATGTCTTCATTTACAGGAGTGACTTATTTCTATAGAACTAAATTGCGTAGCTACTTTTGGTGCTTTTTGCAGGTATGGCGGATAAAAAGAGACCGGAAAAAGAAAAAAAAAGATCATTTATAAGAGCAAAAGAAGGTATGGGTACGAAAGAGAGAGAAAAGGTGTCTGAAGCTGAACTAGAAGAAAGACATAGAAAAGATAGAGAAAGATACATAAAAAATTTGATGGAAAAATAAAGTTGATTAGAGACTACACGCCCAGAGCTCTATTTGATTTGTTCTCATTATGAAATTGGGTTTATTTACTTGACGTCCAATAAACAACAAACTGATGATCAGATAATCAGATCAGAACTGATGATGATAGAACAGCCTGATTTAACAAAATCAATTAATTCACAACCAGTATCTGCACCACAACCAATTGATGATGATGGTCATTGCGGTCCCAAGGTGCTGGAATGGCAACCATGCACCGGTAAGCGCAGTGTTGGCAGACCCCCACTGGGTGGACCGACGACGTCAAACGAGTCGCAGGGAGGGAGAGCCGTTGGATTTAGGAGGGCGCAAGACCGAAGCCTATGGAGGTCCATGTAGGAGACCTTTGGTCAGCAGTGGACGTTTATCGGTTGATGCAGAAGTAGAAGATGAAATGTACAGGAACCCTAATAAGAAGGAAGAAATTGTTATAAAATATGCTACGCATCTGATAATACTTCTGATGAGGAAGAGATTTTTCCAATATAAAAACGAAAACTTTTTAAAGAAAATATGACACGCTCGATTTATGGAAAACGTTCAGACAATATTCTGAAATATGCTTCACCAAATAATTTGTTTTCGTCAGACGAAGAAAATGATATTTTTTAATATTCCTAATTTTCAGGTTTTGTTCTACAGGAATGTTACAGTTAGGTCGTCATTTCTGTAGAACATTTTTCTTATTTTTTTGTATAATTTTTTACTTTAGTTTATTTTTTGTAATTGACATATTTAGATTGTTGACAACAAATACAATTAGAACTGATAATTCTTTTTTGTTTGCTTACTTTAATTAGTAGTTTTAAGAAAATTCCTGTCACTTATGTCGAAATTCTTATCACTCCTGTCGATACGACAATACCAAAATGTGCAATTATTTCTTAAAATTAAAGTGATTGATCTCTTATTTTATTTTTAAGATAGTTATTAGGTTACATCTTATTATAATAACCTAATAAAAAGTTTAATTTGTAAAAAAAGAAAAATATTTTATTTTTTTACCATTCGGTAGAATGACCCTTTTACGAGAAAAAAAAACTTGTGAGGTGTCAAGGGACACCCGGATGGAACTTAGTTCCTTTCGATTACATTGTGTTCGGTATTTTCGCGGTACAACATTGAGTCTCCGTAGCCTAGTGGCTCCGGCAGTCGCCTAAAAGTTCAACGTCGATGGTTCGAATCCCAGCTCGACAGACCGAATTTTCCATTTTCAATTTTATTTTAAACAATTTCTACATGTGGAACCTGCCTAGGCGACTGCTGGAGCCACTAGGCTACAGAGACCTAATGTTGTATCGCGAAAATACCGAACACAATGCAAAATTCACATTCAACAAAAAAGTGTCGGTTTCAAAAATATGTCGAGTGTCGGTTCCTTAATTTTTTCCGTCTAGCCCCCTTCCGTACCGCGCGATAAGGAACTTACGTTCCAAAACTGAACCCTCGCTGTTATTAAGTTGGCCGCATAGATCACCTGTCAGAAATCTGTCAGAATAATGACGGATACACACTGCACCGGAAAGCTCTCTCTCCTCATACTAGATAAAGCATACTCCACAGTTCACCAGACAGTACGTTCTCTTTGAATGCTCGCTGAATTCATGAAAATATTTTTTTGACAGACAATTTTAGTTAATATGCTTGCCTTAAATAGTCCCGTCACAATAACAACACCAATATACGTGTAATTTGTCACTGTCCTCATGTTGACAATGACGGCTGATGTATGAGTATACTGTATAATTATGACTGAGAACTGTCGGCGAATAAATAATTATCAATTACTTAATCGTTTAATTAATTAATTATTCGTGGAAAGTGGTTCTTTAAAATTACTGTATAGATACTATTCACTCTTCTAGAAAAAAGGATTGGGGCTATAATCCACAAATAAATGTATGTTTAGTTTAAAATAATATCTAACTAACTAGTGGTTCGCCCCGAACTGAGACCTCGCGGTAACGGTATCCCATGATTATTCATTCAATCGATACATGATAACCAATACTGACATTATTATTATGCCCGTTTTCACCAAACATACCTAAATCATCCCCTAAGTAGGAGTCTCTTTACGTAGGTAGCTCCTAAATACAATCCTAAGTCCTAACATCCGTCCCAATGTCCTTTTAGGTGTCCCGTACAGGATCGTATTATATATATAATTAGTTTTTATTACTACTCTAACTATAATCGTGAAAACTGTTTCTTATTTTTATTCGATGACAAGCTGATATCATTTGACTTCAATCTTACCTGGTAAATGCAGCCTTAGATAGTAGCGGGTTGATTCGGAAAGATATTGTATGGCAGTATAAATTAACCCATACCCTTATCAGTTTATACACATCGTACTTTACGCCGAACCGTTTGACGGAACGTGTAGTGAGTTGGCAGTAGGGCTTCGGTAGGGTGCTAATAATCATAACAAGCCACGATCAAATCCTCCCACCGAACGAAAACTAACTTATAATTATTGAACCCTTCTTTAAACGAAATTAATACACAAGAACCCTATACTAAATTATATAATTAATAATTTAATTAATTAATTATTATTAATTAATTAAATTATATACTAAATTATAATTAATTATAGTCAAGTAGTCATTTCTTACATACCTAATATTATATCTTATATTTTACCAATTTCAGCCAACGTCAAATTATTTCGCCGAAATAATTTATTCCCGCCATCCTTGACATTTAACGTCCAATAAATATATCGACGTCAAATAGAGTCAATGCTCTATGGATTTATGGGCTACTGTTAACAGAAGCGAGTTACAATACATTGATACTCATTCTTTTGGAATCTATGCATAGTTAAAAATGTTTTTACAACAAAACTCAAATTCAACCGAGATAATCTCATAATTTTTTGTTTGTCCTTCAATCACGCCGCAATGGAGGTTTTTACATCGGTATAGATGGGGCCCTGGAGAGTGACCTAAGCTACTTTTTAAATCCCATCCTTACTAATATTACAAATATGAAAGTGTATTTGTTTGTTGGTTTGTCTTTCAATCACGCAGCATCGGATCAACTCATCGACGTGATATTTTTATGGGTATATTTGAGGACCTGGGTAGGAAAATAAAAGAGTTCCCACGGGATTTTAAAACCTAAATCCACGCGAACAACGAAGTCGCGGGTATCAGCTAGTGGACACATAAATTAAATAAATATGAGTAAGAACTTGCTTATCTAAGCTAAGTTGGAATAGAATAGTAATATTTTTTATTCAAATAAACTTTTTAGGGTTCCGTACCCAAAGGGTACCAACGGGACCCTATTACTAAGCCTACGCTGTCCGTCCGTCCGTCCGTCCGTCCGTCCGTCCGTCCGTCCGTCTGTCAGCGGGCTGTATCTCGTAAACCGTAATAGATAGACAGATGAAATTTTCACATATTATGTATTTCTATTGCCGCTATAACAACAAATAATAAAAATTAAATAAAATTAAAAAAATTAAATAAAATATTTCCATGGGTACATGGAAATATTTTTATTTAATTTTTTTTAACGGAACCCTAAAAGAGCGAGGCCCTACTCGCACTTGGCCGATTTTTTTACAAGTGCTTTTGAATTGTCGATGAGTCTACCACTGGTTCGGAATGCCCTTCCTGCCGAGAAGAACCAGCAAGAAACTCAGCGGTTGTTCTTTTTAAAACAAGTTAACAATACAATAGCTATACAATGCTATGTATGCAGTGTTTCCACAATGAGGGGAAGTTCCAAAAATGCATACTACTTACAATTCAATACATGTTAAGATGGGCAGACAGAAAGCAGCTCCGCCCCATTCCCGCCGGGGGCACCCGTTCATGAGTTCAGTTAAGATCTGGGTCTATTTGAAAGGGATTTCTCATCTAACGATGAAATTATCCTCTTTTGTGTTGGAACGGGTGAGGTAGTTAGGTATTATCAATGCACAATGAAAGACTCATAATGAAGTATTGAAGTCGAACGTGATTCCATGTTCTCTTAATGAAAGACTTTAAAATCTGGGGCAGCAGTACAATACCCACTGCCGAGGTCAAGTTACACTCGGCAGCAGCAGAGGTCGTTTTTTTAATTATTTTTTGTATGAAGATAATTATAATTATTTTTATTCATAGTATTCTCGTTGTTCATAACTAAGATAATAGGCACAGATATACCTTCATTATGACTGCGAAGGCAAATCATCATCATTAACCCATCAACGGTTTACTACTGAGCGCAGGTCTCCTCTCCGAGAAGGGGTAGAGGCCAAAGTCCACCACGCTGGCCCAATGCGAATTGGGAGACTTCACACCTTCGAGAACATTATGAAGAACTCTCAGGTTCGTTCGTTGTGGCGCGAAAGAGTAACCAAACATCCATCTATCCATCCATACATCCATCCTTACAAACTTTCACATTTATATAATATTAGTAGGAGTAGGATATTAGTAAGAATGT
The DNA here is from genome assembly GCA_029955525.1 of Oeneis ivallda. Taxonomy (NCBI): domain Eukaryota; kingdom Metazoa; phylum Arthropoda; class Insecta; order Lepidoptera; family Nymphalidae; genus Oeneis; species Oeneis ivallda. The sequence continues at coordinate 5,072,102 of JARPMR010000015.1, forward strand.
GTATGGAAAGGTACTTTGATACCTTATCGTAGCGAAGAGTTCAAACTGTACTCATTAAACATTGTAGTTAGCTACTTATCTACGACGTCGTTTTGTATTGTATCTTAGTAACTATAGAATTTTTAAGACTGTTCTTGCCATAGCGCAAGAGCAGTTATTAACTAAATTAGGGAGTTGCTGCTAATTAATTTACTTTGAAAACTTAGGAGTTAGTTTTCAAGGTAATTAATTATAATTGATATGAACAGCGCATATTATTCAAGTTACCTGTAACTAATTAGTTTTAGATTAAAGTTATAATTATTATTATTCATTAAGACTGTGTATAAAACAGTCTTAATGTATAATAATAAAGTGCGAAAGTGTTTTTATTTTTTCGTTTGTTGCTCATTCACTCAAACTGGAGAAACGAATCGACTCTATCTTTCTTCTTTTATAACGTAGAAAAAAATATACATTATTCATACATTAATCTTTATTGACAAACGACCCATAGACCTATGCACATAATAATGTCTACCTACCTAAGCTAAGGAATCCTTAGTCAAAATCCGATTCGATTACAGTCAAGTGGAACCTTTGTCTCGTAACAGTAACACTGTTGTTGTCAGTAGTCCTCACAACAGTGGACAAGAGCTCATATGTCCCGCTGAACTCCGGACCAACGTCCCTGAACCCAATACTGCAGCTCCTGAAAAGCTCAACAGCATCCAAGAAGAAGACATTGGTGTGGGGTAAGCGATTGAGAGGGAAGGCTTCATACATCACTCGGTTTGGGTAAATGATGTGGCAGTTGGTCATGGTGTCCCAGAACGGTGTTGGTATGCCGATAGAAGTGCCCAAGTGCGTATGTCTGATGTAAGTCAACTCCCTATCTGGAAGTCGGATCTCTGTGACGCCATGAACTGTGGAAATAATTATTTAAGTTGATATATCTAGATATAAAAGGTGTACATACCTAAATAATTTTTTTTACTAACTAGTTTTTCCGCGTGGTCTCGTGGAGTTAAGTTTTACAAAAAATTCTCAGGAACTCTTTGTTTTTCTGGGATAAGAGGTAGACTATGTCCCTCTCCAGGTCCTCAACTATACCCATGCAAAAACCAACAAACAAACACACTTTCACATTATAGTACATATTATTAGTAAGGATTTAAACATATTTTATAATATTTTGTAGTACAGAGATGTTTTAGCAATGTTATATTTTCTACCGACCTTCACAATTGATGAGAGCAAAAGCTAACAAATATAATATTTTTCCAACCATGGTTCCAATGAAATTGATTATCAATAAAGAAAACGATCCTATTTAAAAAGACCATTATCAAGATAGACAAATTCGTAATCTTGATAGAGATCATAATCAATTCAAAAAAGCAATGAAAATGTTAATGAACGATAAAAAAATGAAAAACCCTTTTCAAATAATAAAATTGAGTTACCGAGTATCACTCTATCCTTTCTCTGTGCTAGAATATACTTAATAAAGAAAAAATTCAATGTCCTTTAAAATTGTTTATAAATTAAATCTTTTAAGATTAATTGGATATGGTTTTTATCTTAATATTTTTATCTTTATATTTATTATATTTATCTTAATTTTTTACATGTTTTTGATAATATTAAGATCGTATCATCAATACGTGACTACTAGTTAAAAATGTAAATGAAAATATTGTATCAGTAATCAAGGATAATTTTATGCTATCAGATGTAGATATTACCAACGTTTTAATGTAAAATTAGCTGATACCTACCCACAGACATGATTCCCTAACCGTTGCAAAACCACCAAACCACTTCAAGGTAAGTGCTTCCATCCAAGACTAAATCATCACTGTAAGATACTTGAGTATAAAACTAGTTATACTCAGATTTCCTTCATACTTTATTTCCATAAGCTACAAGTATAACAATATTTCGCAAACTACTGAGCATTAACAGTTTGGCACTCGTATAGCCCGGCATATAATACGTGAATAGGAACGCAGGTGGACAGAATGCTTTTACTCTGTTGCCAAGTTCGAGAGTCAAGTATGCAGCTGTGATGCCAACTATTTGAAATAGTGAGGAACTAAGTAAACGTGAAGTGATCGACTCCAAAGAGGGGCACTTTAGGAAACTGTCCCCGGATAGGTCGGGCGGACCGGGTAACTTTGGAAACTAAATTCTAGGATTTGTAGGTTATTTCTTTTAAACCGCTTTGTTAATCGAATTTTGTTTGTGTGATGTTGAAAGCTAAATGCTAGTATTTTAATAACGGTTATAAAATTGCTCCATAAATTATATCAAGTCTAAAAACTAATGGGAGCCCAGGACGATCAGAGATCAGGTTATCATCAGTTTATAGAGGTAAGAACGATCCCTGACTGTGAAGTTCGGATCATGGTGGTTTTGGGAGATATCAGGTAGCAAAGGTGTATAAAATTGCACCTCAAATTCGTTAAAGTATAGCTCAGGTTTTGTATATTTTATTCGGAATAGTATAAGAAATCACGTCGTTCACTGTCAGACACTTAGTATGGTTACAACCCCCTGTCAGACACTCTTAAGCTATAGTAAATTGTGAGTATACTTTCGTCACAGTATAAAATAAAAGATTTTTATATATGTTACTTGGGGAGCTATTAAAAGATTTTTTCTCAGGAGTCAGACACTTTCGATGCATGCATGAAAAATATTAAATCGATCCGTTGCTTTGTTGCTGTTTATTTGAAGGACAACAAATGTACACACATTCGCATTTACAATACGTCATCATCATAGTCAAGTCAAGATAGCTTATACTGTGGGCCAAGTGTGGATTTGAAGACTTCACACAACTTCGAAAACATTTTGGGGAACTCTCAGACATCCAGGTTTCTACACGATGTTTACCTTTACCGTTGAAGCAAGAGATATATAACGAAAGTTTAAAGATACCTGAAATTCAAATACAGGCTCCCTGAAAAGTAGGTCGAAGCCTTAAGCACTGAGCTATCACTGCGATATGTTTATAGTTACAAGGTTTTATATATAAGAAAAAATACAAACAAGACCTTCAATTTACTTTCTTATTCTTCTTGGTCGCGTTCCTCATTTCTGAAGGTCGTGTCCGTAGTTCAAGTTTTTCGTAACGGTGGTCACTAAAGCCTTCCACTCCTATCGGCCCTCAGCCTTCCTTATTGCGGTCGTAAATGGGAGGCCAGTGAGTGTCATGATCTGGTCCGACCATCGGCTAGGTGATCGGCCGCGTGGTCTTTTGCCCTCCACCTTGCCTATGACTATCTTCTTCTACTTCTTCTTTATCAACCTATAGACGTCCACTGCTGGACAAAGGTCTCCTGCATGGACTTCCACAGGCTTCGGTCTTGCGCCGCTTGAATCCAGCGGCTCCCTGCGACTCGTTTGATGTCGTCGGTCCACCTGGTGGGGGGTCTGCCAACACTGCGTTTCCCGGTGCGGGGTCGCCACTCCAACACCTTGGGACCCCAACGACCATCAGTTCTTCGAACTATGTGCCCCGCCCATTTCCACTTCAGTTTCGCGACACGCTGAGCTATGTCGGTGACTTTGGTTCTCCTACGAATCTCCTCATTTCTGATTTGATCTCGCAGAGATATACCGAGCATTGCTCTCTCCATCGCTCGCTGGGTGACTCTGAGCCTTCTTATGAGGCCCATAGTTAGTTACCCTATGACTATCAGTTTGTCTAAATTACTGGGAAGACGTCGGGCAACGTGGACAGTTTACTTTAGTGCAGTGTAAAGTGTATGATACCACTGAACCACTATTATGGTGAACTATGCATATTTTTGGCAGTAGGTATTGCTTTTATTCTACATAAAAAAACAAACTTCTAGTAAATTGGAAGGGTCATCTTGTATAACGACGTAACCGCATCGTGGTCTCGGTGCAGAGCGATAAAAAGCTCGTAGCAATTAAATTTAATGCCATTTTACCAGTTACTGGGTACGTTAAAATGAGGTTTAACAGTTCTATTCAGGTTTTCGTAGTTTTCATTTCACTTGTGTACTTTTAAATGTAGACATTTTATGTTTAAGTAGGTAATTAATTTATACACAAAATGGTTTTAAAATACCTTAACATTATATTGAATAATATCATTCACGTTACAGAGTATTTAAGGTAGTTAACTCTAAGTGAATACACTATAGCTAGAGATTATTATAATCTATGTCTATATAACACTATAGTCATCATACTATTATTATAAATATGAAAGTGTGTTTGTTGGTTTGTCCTTCAATCACGCCGCAACAGAGCCACTCCACGGATCGTCGCGATTTTTTGCATGGGTATAGTTGAGGACCTGGAGAGTGACATAGGCTAGTTTTTATCCGGAAAATCAAAGAGTTCCCGAGGGATTTTAAAAATTAAATTCACGCAGACGAAGTCGCGGGCATCAGCTAGTAAAGGAAGACACAGCCCGAGGTCCCAAAAAAACTAAAACTTTTGACTTATTTATTAAATTGAACTTAAAACTAATTACAAACTAAGTTTTATCTAAAGCTACGCGATGTAGCTATTAGATTTGATGTTGGATTCAGAATGAATATAAAAATTACAAGCAATTATAATGAAAACTAGAATTTGGGTCGCGGTGTCGCAATTGCTGAATCTGCTACTCGTGGCTCGCGGTTGCGTGGTAGGTCAGCGTTCCACCTATAGCTTGGCGATGTAATTCCTCCACCCTGAGATCAGCAACTATTTGAGAACGGTGTGATAAAATGTTGCTGGAAACTGCTCTTGGGGTCTTCCGGGATTTTCATCTTCTTGGTGGTAATCTTCCTCGTTATTTTTCAGTTTTCTCTGTAGGTGTGCTCTTACATCGGCGAACTGTTACGATACCACCGATGAGTGCAAGTGTACTTGATAGGATGGCGTAGGGTGGTATCTTCGTGTGGTTGAGAGTTGAAGATTCCTGTTTCATTTGCAGTGTTGGCAGCAGCATGATCTTTGTCACATATAATGCAGGTTCTTTAGGTTAGTCGGCTTCGAGTGGGGTTGAAGCTCGTACGCTGTAATCTTTTTCATAGTTTAATCCGATGATCTTGAGGGGTTGATTTGAGCGGTGGAATCTTGTCTTCATTGTTGCTTGTTGAAAATCTTCCTTCGTGCAGGATGCAGTTCGATGAAGTTCGAAGATGGTCTTCTTAAACCTTGGCAGTTGTACTTCGGGCATTCAGCCTCCATGTACAAGAACATATGCCTGTAGGATAGGGTGTAGGAAAAAGGAGGGGAAAGAGAGCCTGCATGTTCCTACTTGGAAATACGGCTAGCTTGTACAAGTGAAAATACTCTATAGATACTATGATTTCTTGCCATATTTTGGTAACCTGGCTTTATAATATCTCTTATAGCTAATAGAGCGCTTATTGTCTAAGCTCTAATTCTAGAAATAATACCGGATGCTATTTGTTAAGGACCTTAATCTGTCTATGAGACCTCGCTTCGAACGATTTAGCTTAAAGCGTTTCAGTTGAATTATCATTGCTATGAGGATATGTAATTAATTAGCGAAGCAAGTGTGTCATTTTCCAGGGTCATTTTAAGTCAGTTATATTGTGGGTATGAGTGATAGTGTGTCTCTAGTTTCGTCGGTCCTAGTTTAAATGGTAATAATCCAGGTCTGTTCCCTAAACTCTCAAGTCGTACCTTCTGAGTCGCTGTCTGTCTCCCGACAGGGAGAATCAGTGGGATTACAGTTAAAAGAGGTGTCCTGTACTAGTTGAGGGGTTTTAGGGATTCGCTTGATTCTATGTTTCGCGATTGGGTCTTTCTTCTTAGATGTATAGATATGGATCGGAAGGTCAGCTAGGACCTTGTCCTGAATGTAACGTGGGGCTAATTTTTGTCGGCTTGCAGAAGGATTACTTATAAATACACGTTGATCGGGTTGGAATTCAACTTCCTGTTCCCTCGTTTTATTGCGGTTCTCTATGAGGGCTGTGCGGTCTCTCAGAGAAAAATTGTTAATTGTGTCGTATACATTTTTCATCTGCTCCCTATGTGTCCGAACATATTGTTGCATCAGGTGTTTCGTGAGGTCAATATCTAAGGGATCGTGGGGATCAAAGTGTCCGTTAATTACGTCATACGGTCGGCATTTCGTAAAACTATGCACTGAACTATTGTAGGCAATGATAGCGTAGGGCATAAGGGAGGTCACCGCGTCATTTTTATTTTGTAATCTTAAAATACGGAGATGTTCAAGTAAAGTCAGGTGGAGTCTTTCTACGTTCCCGTTACTGGTGGGACAATAAGGCAACGTCTTATGGTGATTTATTCGGTGCAACTCGGTAAACTCTGTGAAAAGTTGGTTACTAAATTCGCTACCACCATCACTTATAATTGTCAGGGGGAAATTATGATGAGTACAAAATTGTAATAGAGCCTGTAACACACTGATGGCTGTTGCATCTCGCAGGTGATAGGCCTGGGCGTATTTAGAAAAGACGTCAACTATGGTTAGATACTTTTCGGTTTCCACGGTGAATACGTCTATGTGAACGATTTCGAACGGTTTGGTTTCCGGGGGTACTACTCTGAATTGTTTTTTAATTGGTTTGCGATCATATTTTGCCTGACCGCATATCGTACATTGATTTATGAACTTAGTAATGTGCTCTCTCATTTTTGGCCAATAATACCGCTTAGAGAGCGAAAGGTAACACTCATTTATACCACGGTGGTTAGTTTTTCCTTCATGGTATTTCCGATGTCCTGTTGTTCGAGATAGTCGTTTATATTTTCCAGCTCTACTTTCGCTAAAACAAGGTTCATAGAAGAGCTCCTAAAGTTCTTCTGTAACATGGGGATGACATCGTACATACTAAGGGTTGGCTTGATTAATAAGGCTGTCTTTATTTTCGGGTTAACAAATTCCTTTATTGTATTTACTAAGTCTTCCTCCAGATAAGGCATGCGAACTTGGGCTGCTATGCGAGTGTGAGTTTCGAAGGGCTTTGACGCCTTCGGTTTGCGTTTAATATCGCCTACGACAGTCAAATGTAGTTGTCTGTGGAACTTGTTAAACGGTTCGTCAGTTATCGGTATTTCCAAAATTGGGTTTTCCCTACTGGTGCGAGCCGTCTCTGTGGATGAGCCTATCGAAATGTGATCCTCAGAGGGGTTCGCTATTATAGAGCTAATCTCTTCGTTATGCATCTCTATTCGCGATAGAGCATCGGCATTTGTGTTCGCCGAACCTTTCTTATACACAACGGTAAAGTTGTACTCGCTTAGTCTGAGCTTCCAACGAGTTATCCGCGCGTTGGGCTCTTTCATGCCCATGACCCACTGTAAGGGCTTATGATCAGTCAGGATTTTAAATTTTCGGCCAAATAAATAGGGGCGGAAATACTTAGTTGCCCAAACGATGGCCAATAGTTCTTTTTCGATGGTACTATAATTTAATTCCGAGTCATTTAAGGTTCTTGAAGCATAACAAATAGGCTTATCGGAGCCAATGGGGCCTTGGGAGAGTATTGCGCCGATAGCGACATTCGATGCGTCGGTAGTCAATTTCGGTACTAATCGACTTATCCATGGAGAAAATAACGTCATGCGGAGTTGGATTAAAAACTTCTAAAATTCCTCGATTATTTTTAACAGCTGTTAAGCAACTAGGTATTATGCAATTTGATATTACTTGCTCGGGGACAAAGGCATCGCCGTCTAGGCTATTTATCGGTAACCTGATCAGTTTTGATGACTTTGCAGGTATAACGGCCTCATAATAGTTCGTATTGCGCGAGTTGTACATTTGAATAGGGTTCACCGCCTTTTGGGTATATAACAATTTATCCTTGAGATCTATTTTAGCTGCCCATTGCTCGAGTAAGTCTAACCCTATCAGTCCGTCAAAATAACTATGAAATTTGTACACGAAAAATTTGATGTCTGTCGTGTCGTTAAACTCGGGAAAGGTCGGTATTGTAATGGAATAGTCGCTACGTGTCGTCGCATGCACGTTGGTCACCTCGAAGGGGTCATAGTTTAGTGAAATATGAGGGAAATATAGTTCAACAGCTTCCGGGCTAATGAACGATTGATTAGCGCCAGTATCAATAAGTAATCTAATAGGGGGGTCGTTAATCTGAATATATGGAAGCTGCCTCTGCGATTGCAGGTTGACCTCTATTTTGGTCTTTTTGATTTCACCACTTTCTGAAAATCCGGCTTAGGGTTATTCGTCGAAGGTTGTTCGTCAAAGTCTGCACTTGGAGTCTCATTAGTCACGTCATAGTAAGGTGTACTGTTACAGTTCGCGTCATCGTCGGTTTCGGAATAGTCAGTATATGTAGGGTAATAGTAGTACGGTTCTTGGTTGTAATAATATTCAGGTTGGTCGTCATAATCATTTTCATGGAAATTAAACTCATGAATGTTCATTTCACGGGGGCGATAACTTGATGTAGCTTGTGGCGTGAATCCACGAGCATTGAAATTGGAGGGTGGCAGTTGCTCAGGTGTGTAGTTAACAACTCCACTCATAGGCTTCGGAACTGGCTTTGGTTCCTAGGGGGAAGTCTGAATACGTTACTTTGGGGATTATAGTTAGGGGGTGGCGCACGGAACATCTGTTGTGTGCGGGTCAGTTGGTGTTGATTCGGATGGTTTTGTCTCCAAGGCAGCGGTTGCTGTTGTTGAGGCTGCTGAGGAGTCGGCTGTTGCGTTGGAGGAACAAATGAAGAAGAATGGAATGCTTTCATTGGTATCGATGGCTGGAATACCATAGGAGTCGCGAAAGTAGGTTTCGGATTCGCGTGCTTCTTATCGTTAAATGACTCATTCCTATTTTGCATATATGCAGCATTCAACTCTTCCTGCACATATTCTAGAGCTTTTTCGATGCTCTCCGGACGCATACACCAAATTCGAGAGCCGAGAGGCTCCTTTAGTCCACGTACGTACGCCTGCATAGTTAATTTTTTATATAGGGCGCGTTTTGCGTCTACCGTCGTGTCAAGTGTTTCGTGCAGCATCACGTATGTCATGATGGTACTAAAAAGTGTCTGGCAGCGCTCGTAGTACTCTTGGGGAGTACTATTGCCCTGAGTGGCTAAAGCAAGATCGTTATAAAGGGCGGTCTCATCTCGCTGGTCTGAAAAATTATTTATTAGAGCCGTCCTAATCCCTAACCAATTCTCTGCTATGCCATTCGAGTTAATGAAACGTGCGGCTGGGCCGGTAATCTTATTTAAGATGCAATTTATGAGAGTTAAGTTAGTTAATGCAGATTCGGGTTCGGTTCCTACGTAGTGCCCTACTAGTTGGTCACATATGTTAATAAATCTTGGTAATATGTGCGGGTTCCCGTCGAATTCGGGAACGGCACGTACAGCCTTAAGGATCGTATCGGGGTCATGACTCGCCATGACTGTTGATTCTAAAACGATATCTAACTTCCTATCTATATCTAACCTAGATCTACGAGAGGCCCTGCTAGATGCAGTCCCTCCGGGGCTTGATTTCCTAGGATGGAAAATCTTGGAATCCTTAAAAATCTATATCTAACCTAGATTTACGAGAGGCCCTGCTCGATGCAGTCCCTCCGGGCTTGATTTCCTAGGATGGAAAATTTTGGAATCCTTAAAAATCTATATCTAACCTAGATTTACGAGAAGCCCTGCGCGATGCAGGCCCTCCGGGGCTTGATTTTCAGGATGGAAAATCTTGGGATACTTAAAAATAGGGGGAGTAAGGACACAGGCTAGTTCTATGTACTTACATATGCATTTTAGTCTTCTTCGGGATCGATGTTTGGATTTCACCTCAGGCAGTGGCTTCTAGGTTCTTCAGTAGGTCTTCTTGAGAAGATGGTCGCTATGACTGCAGCTTCTTCCAGAAATGCCTACCCCTTTAAGACTGCGCCAGTAAAGGAAGACACGGCCCGAGGTCCCAAAAAAACTAAAACTTTTGACTTATTTATTAAATTGCTATGAGGATATGTAATTAATTAGCGAAGCAAGTGTGTCATTTTCCAGGGTCATTTTAAGTCAGTTATATTGTGGGTATGAGTGATAGTGTGTCTCTAGTTTCGTCGGTCCTAGTTTAAATGGTAATAATCCAGGTCTGTTCCCTAAACTCTCAAGTCGTACCTTCTGAGTCGCTGTCTGTCTCCCGACAGGGAGAATCAGTGGGATTACAGTTAAAAGAGGTGTCCTGTACTAGTTGAGGGGTTTTAGGGATTCGCTTGATTCTATGTTTCGCGATTGGGTCTTTCTTCTTAGATGTATAGATATGGATCGGAAGGTCAGCTAGGACCTTGTCCTGAATGTAACGTGGGGCTAATTTTTGTCGGCTTGCAGAAGGATTACTTATAAATACACGTTGATCGGGTTGGAATTCAACTTCCTGTTCCCTCGTTTTATTGCGGTTCTCTATGAGGGCTGTGCGGTCTCTCAGAGAAAAATTGTTAATTGTGTCGTATACATTTTTCATCTGCTCCCTATGTGTCCGAACATATTGTTGCATCAGGTGTTTCGTGAGGTCAATATCTAAGGGATCGTGGGGATCAAAGTGTCCGTTAATTACGTCATACGGTCGGCATTTCGTAAAACTATGCACTGAACTATTGTAGGCAATGATAGCGTAGGGCATAAGGGAGGTCACCGCGTCATTTTTATTTTGTAATCTTAAAATACGGAGATGTTCAAGTAAAGTCAGGTGGAGTCTTTCTACGTTCCCGTTACTGGTGGGACAATAAGGCAACGTCTTATGGTGATTTATTCGGTGCAACTCGGTAAACTCTGTGAAAAGTTGGTTACTAAATTCGCTACCACCATCACTTATAATTGTCAGGGGGAAATTATGATGAGTACAAAATTGTAATAGAGCCTGTAACACACTGATGGCTGTTGCATCTCGCAGGTGATAGGCCTGGGCGTATTTAGAAAAGACGTCAACTATGGTTAGATACTTTTCGGTTTCCACGGTGAATACGTCTATGTGAACGATTTCGAACGGTTTGGTTTCCGGGGGTACTACTCTGAATTGTTTTTTAATTGGTTTGCGATCATATTTTGCCTGACCGCATATCGTACATTGATTTATGAACTTAGTAATGTGCTCTCTCATTTTTGGCCAATAATACCGCTTAGAGAGCGAAAGGTAACACTCATTTATACCACGGTGGTTAGTTTTTCCTTCATGGTATTTCCGATGTCCTGTTGTTCGAGATAGTCGTTTATATTTTCCAGCTCTACTTTCGCTAAAACAAGGTTCATAGAAGAGCTCCTAAAGTTCTTCTGTAACATGGGGATGACATCGTACATACTAAGGGTTGGCTTGATTAATAAGGCTGTCTTTATTTTCGGGTTAACAAATTCCTTTATTGTATTTACTAAGTCTTCCTCCAGATAAGGCATGCGAACTTGGGCTGCTATGCGAGTGTGAGTTTCGAAGGGCTTTGACGCCTTCGGTTTGCGTTTAATATCGCCTACGACAGTCAAATGTAGTTGTCTGTGGAACTTGTTAAACGGTTCGTCAGTTATCGGTATTTCCAAAATTGGGTTTTCCCTACTGGTGCGAGCCGTCTCTGTGGATGAGCCTATCGAAATGTGATCCTCAGAGGGGTTCGCTATTATAGAGCTAATCTCTTCGTTATGCATCTCTATTCGCGATAGAGCATCGGCATTTGTGTTCGCCGAACCTTTCTTATACACAACGGTAAAGTTGTACTCGCTTAGTCTGAGCTTCCAACGAGTTATCCGCGCGTTGGGCTCTTTCATGCCCATGACCCACTGTAAGGGCTTATGATCAGTCAGGATTTTAAATTTTCGGCCAAATAAATAGGGGCGGAAATACTTAGTTGCCCAAACGATGGCCAATAGTTCTTTTTCGATGGTACTATAATTTAATTCCGAGTCATTTAAGGTTCTTGAAGCATAACAAATAGGCTTATCGGAGCCAATGGGGCCTTGGGAGAGTATTGCGCCGATAGCGACATTCGATGCGTCGGTAGTCAGAACGAAATCCTTGCTAAAGTCTGGGTATTGTAATATAGGGTCGTTGGTCAAAAGATTTTTACACTTTTCAAAACAATGTATATACTCCGAGTTCATGGTTATTTTGCTTCCTCTTTTTAAACATTGAGTGAGGGGCTTAGTCAGTCGAGCGAAGTCTGGAATAAATTTAATAATATAATGTAATTTTCTATGACTCGAATTTTATCGGGATTGGGCTTGATACCATCCCTCGAGATAATGTGGCCTAAATACGCAGTTTCTAATTTCAAAAATTCTGACTTATCCATTTGGATCTTAAAATTGGATTCTCTTAATTTCTTGAATACTTTTTCGAGGTTAACTAGGTGCTCTTGCAGGGATGTACTAAAGACGATTATGTCGTCGAGATAAACTAAGCACACAGTATTTTGCAATTCTTTTAGGACATTGTCCATTACGCGCTGGAATGTCGAGGGTGAGTTTTTTAATCCCATCGGCATTCGTAGGAACTCGTAATGTCCATGTTCAACATTGAACGCAGTTTTAGGGATGTCGTCTGGATGCATCTCTACTTGATAAAACCCACTTGCAAGGTCTAAGGTGGTAAAGTACTGGCAGTTGCCCAGCTTATCGAGAACATCCGCGATGTTCGGGATGGGGTATTTGTCATCTAAGGTCTTCTCGTTCAATTTCCTAAAATCTACAACGAGCCGCCATTTCGTCTTACCAGAGGCGTCTGCTTTTTTGGGAACCACCCAAATGGGAGAACTCCACGCGGATTCTGAGGGTTGTATTATTCCCTGCTCTAACATCTTATTTATTTGGTCTCTAACTTCTTCTCTATGAATGAATGGATATCTATAATTTTTGCCGTGTACCGGGAGTTCATCGCTAGTCCTAATTCTATGCTTAATTTTATTAGTGAACGTAAGCGCTTCCCCTTCAATATAAAATATATCGGCATACCTGGCACATAAGATCTCTAAATTAGTGCGTTCCTCGGGGTTTAAATGCTCGGTACGCAGTCGCGATAATACGTCTTTCGCGCGAGGTGATAGATTAACTTTTTGAAAACTTTCCATATTGTAAATTTCGGTACCAATCGACTTATCCATGGAGAAAATAACGTCATGCGGAGTTGGATTAAAAACTTCTAAAATTCCTCGATTATTTTTAACAGCTGTTAAGCAACTAGGTATTATGCAATTTGATATTACTTGCTCGGGGACAAAGGCATCGCCGTCTAGGCTATTTATCGGTAACCTGATCAGTTTTGATGACTTTGCAGGTATAACGGCCTCATAATAGTTCGTATTGCGCGAGTTGTACATTTGAATAGGGTTCACCGCCTTTTGGGTATATAACAATTTATCCTTGAGATCTATTTTAGCTGCCCATTGCTCGAGTAAGTCTAACCCTATCAGTCCGTCAAAATAACTATGAAATTTGTACACGAAAAATTTGATGTCTGTCGTGTCGTTAAACTCGGGAAAGGTCGGTATTGTAATGGAATAGTCGCTACGTGTCGTCGCATGCACGTTGGTCACCTCGAAGGGGTCATAGTTTAGTGAAATATGAGGGAAATATAGTTCAACAGCTTCCGGGCTAATGAACGATTGATTAGCGCCAGTATCAATAAGTAATCTAATAGGGGGGTCGTTAATCTGAATATATGGAAGCTGCCTCTGCGATTGCAGGTTGACCTCTATTTTGGTCTTTTTGATTTCACCACTTTCTGAAAATCCGGCTTAGGGTTATTCGTCGAAGGTTGTTCGTCAAAGTCTGCACTTGGAGTCTCATTAGTCACGTCATAGTAAGGTGTACTGTTACAGTTCGCGTCATCGTCGGTTTCGGAATAGTCAGTATATGTAGGGTAATAGTAGTACGGTTCTTGGTTGTAATAATATTCAGGTTGGTCGTCATAATCATTTTCATGGAAATTAAACTCATGAATGTTCATTTCACGGGGGCGATAACTTGATGTAGCTTGTGGCGTGAATCCACGAGCATTGAAATTGGAGGGTGGCAGTTGCTCAGGTGTGTAGTTAACAACTCCACTCATAGGCTTCGGAACTGGCTTTGGTTCCTAGGGGGAAGTCTGAATACGTTACTTTGGGGATTATAGTTAGGGGGTGGCGCACGGAACATCTGTTGTGTGCGGGTCAGTTGGTGTTGATTCGGATGGTTTTGTCTCCAAGGCAGCGGTTGCTGTTGTTGAGGCTGCTGAGGAGTCGGCTGTTGCGTTGGAGGAACAAATGAAGAAGAATGGAATGCTTTCATTGGTATCGATGGCTGGAATACCATAGGAGTCGCGAAAGTAGGTTTCGGATTCGCGTGCTTCTTATCGTTAAATGACTCATTCCTATTTTGCATATATGCAGCATTCAACTCTTCCTGCACATATTCTAGAGCTTTTTCGATGCTCTCCGGACGCATACACCAAATTCGAGAGCCGAGAGGCTCCTTTAGTCCACGTACGTACGCCTGCATAGTTAATTTTTTATATAGGGCGCGTTTTGCGTCTACCGTCGTGTCAAGTGTTTCGTGCAGCATCACGTATGTCATGATGGTACTAAAAAGTGTCTGGCAGCGCTCGTAGTACTCTTGGGGAGTACTATTGCCCTGAGTGGCTAAAGCAAGATCGTTATAAAGGGCGGTCTCATCTCGCTGGTCTGAAAAATTATTTATTAGAGCCGTCCTAATCCCTAACCAATTCTCTGCTATGCCATTCGAGTTAATGAAACGTGCGGCTGGGCCGGTAATCTTATTTAAGATGCAATTTATGAGAGTTAAGTTAGTTAATGCAGATTCGGGTTCGGTTCCTACGTAGTGCCCTACTAGTTGGTCACATATGTTAATAAATCTTGGTAATATGTGCGGGTTCCCGTCGAATTCGGGAACGGCACGTACAGCCTTAAGGATCGTATCGGGGTCATGACTCGCCATGACTGTTGATTCTAAAACGATATCTAACTTCCTATCTATATCTAACCTAGATCTACGAGAGGCCCTGCTAGATGCAGTCCCTCCGGGGCTTGATTTCCTAGGATGGAAAATCTTGGAATCCTTAAAAATCTATATCTAACCTAGATTTACGAGAGGCCCTGCTCGATGCAGTCCCTCCGGGCTTGATTTCCTAGGATGGAAAATTTTGGAATCCTTAAAAATCTATATCTAACCTAGATTTACGAGAAGCCCTGCGCGATGCAGGCCCTCCGGGGCTTGATTTTCAGGATGGAAAATCTTGGGATACTTAAAAATAGGGGGAGTAAGGACACAGGCTAGTTCTATGTACTTACATATGCATTTTAGTCTTCTTCGGGAGTGATGTTTGGATTTCACCTCAGGCAGTGGCTTCTAGGTTCTTCAGTAGGTCTTCTTGAGAAGATGGTCGCTATGACTGCAGCTTCTTCCAGAAATGCCTACCCCTTTAAGACTGCGCCAGTAAAGGAAGACACGGCCCGAGGTCCCAAAAAAACTAAAACTTTTGACTTATTTATTAAATTGAACTTAAAACTAATTACAAACTAAGTTTTATCTAAAGCTACGCGATGTAGCTATTAGATTTGATGTTGGATTCAGAATGAATATAAAAATTACAAGCAATTATAATGAAAACTAGAATTTGGGTCGCGGTGTCGCAATTGCTGAATCTGCTACTCGTGGCTCGCGGTTGCGTGGTAGGTCAGCGTTCCACCTATAGCTTGGCGATGTAATTAGCTAGTAAATAATAATAATCTATGACTCTACCTACTATTTGCAAAACATTTTTGGTTTTCTACTTTGATCTCGAAACACACGCAAAAAGTTTAAAAGGTTTTAGGGTTTAGGGTTTCCTCGAATCAAAAAAACGAAATGATTTCCATTTATAAAACCCTATTTCTTTTCCCGTTATTTTTTTTTGGATCGAACGCAGAAACACTAAATCGCGCGATTTGGCGTCGATAAAAGCCATAAAAACGCCGATCGCTAAAAGTAGCCGGTCTGCCCTCTCCCGTACTTATTTACTTTTATTATCTTTACAATGCAAAACAGTTGTCACTTAGCCCAGTATGAGTTGTCGAAATACTTGCAATCTATCAAAGTGTCGAGTTAACGTAACCGCATTGTCTCAAGGTTGCTTTGCTTAAACTTGGGGGTTTCAGCGGTCTTGATGTATCGCGGTTCATTTGCGAAATACACGGGCATTCAATTCGGGCGTAAACGTGCAAGCTGTTGCATGTTGCATAGAAAAGATAGTACGAAAACAACAAAAAGGTTATTTAATTTATAATTTAGTTTTCAATGATAGAAGTTGCACTTCACATTTGAAGTTTTTAAAACAATGCTTTTGATCAGACCACTATTTTTAATATTTACTCTTGGGCCAGCGCTGTTTTACTCAGGGGCATCGCACATTAGAGTGATTAGACTATAAGTTATGATGAGCGTAATGTAAAATAATTTCGATAAAACAATTTGAGCATTAAAAAATATGAAGCTCAGCTTATATTTTGAGAGTGTACAAAGTTTGGATTGGGAAACTAAATAATATTTGAGTAGTTCCAAGTTAAATTGATGCGAATAAAAAATGTATGCGACTTGTTTAGGCGCAAAATAATACTGTATATTTCACGTTCGACGTTTCAAGTTATGTGCTTAGAGCTTTGTTGTTGTTTCTGATGCTTATAGCGCCTAAGCCTCGTTAATCTTCATAAGACAAATTAGAATGTATACCGCGTTGTCCTAATTGATGCTCATACATATACATACAATAATGTATGTACATTTATATTAATAATAAATAATAATTAAACAGAGTATTAGTCTTGAGTGGCTTCCATTTTGAATTTCAAATTAAGAGAACAATACATTATGCTCTTAATACGTTTTTAAGATGCTACGATACAAGCTCTTTATTATGATGATCAGATTATGAATATATTATTATAACACTGACCTCTATAATATATCTATGCTTAACGCTGGACAAGCTGCTGTTATATATATTTTTTGACCTATTTGATTGACGCCATTTTGGCGCTGTAAACAGTTACGAGTGTCCAAGGAACTAAAATTAGTGAGGGCACTATTTGACAACTGATATATAGTTAATGGTCCTTGGCGCAGTGTTGGCAGACCCCCTCCAGGTTGACCGACGACATCAATCGAGTCGCAGGGAGCCGCTGGATTCAGGCGGCGCAAGACCGAGGCCTGCGGAAGTCCATGCAAGAGACCTTTGTCCAGCAGTGGACGTCTATCGGTTGATAAAGAAGAAGACATAGTTGATACTTTTTTGCACTTCCTGCGTCCCTATAATATTAGTTCCAGAGACACTCGCATGTCAAATGTGGCGCTTCAAATCGATCCATTATTTAATCTGTTATTTGTATAGAGACAGCCAGTCCCGTGTTAATCATAGATGAATTAGTCAGTGGTAAAAGAGAATTTTTTTTTATTCATTATAGGCACACGCTTGACCACTATCACACCTGATGGAAAGTGATAATGTGGCCTAAGGTGGAACGCGTTTGCCTAGAAGATGCCTATTCACTCTTGCTTTAAAGATACCCAAATTGTAGGTGTTAGGAAACACACAGAAGAGCGTTCCAGACCCTAGCCGTGCGAATCAGAAATGAAGACTTGAAGTGCGCGTGGAATAAAAGAAAAAGCAAGAATTTGTTTTACAAACTCAACTTGGAGTTCTACTTATCTTATTTCCGTTAGCGCCTTTAACAGATAGCAAAAACATCTTAAAGTTATCCTTTTGAATCTATTAGCAATAGCTTGAATTGCAGCGGCATTCGTAATAGTAACAGACTCGAGCAGTAAACTTTGCTGCAGTGTAATTAGCGCCAAGGAATGTCAGAGTGAAGTCAGCCCCAGCCAATAGACGAAACTGTAAACGCTAAACTGAAATCCATCAGCGTATATTCTGATTGTAGTACTTAAGTAACGAAGTAGCCGATTTTGTTGAGTTTTTTTGACGTGATAACGTCTTATAAATCGATGAACACCGGCTGCACGCACGAAAAAGTGTCACGTTCCGCCTGAGCCTGTGCAAGCGAGAGCGCGGAACAAGCGATAGAGAGGCAGGATCGGCCCAAGCCTTGGCTTGTGACACATTTATTCATCAATGTTTCTTTTAGACGTTATCACGTAAAACTATCGTCCGTAAACCGACTGTACAGACAACCAATTTTTTTTAGTATTAAAAAGCTGGTAAAATCGAGATTTTCAAAACTTCTTATGGTGAAATGTCTTTTTATCTGTATAAGAATTATCACTTTAGTTATTTTTAAGCTCGTTTTCACCAACGTTCCCTAATTTAAGGGACTAGGGAGGTTAAAAATTTTCATTTTCATCAGCCTTGAGAGAGAGCACCTAATAGTAAAAATTACTGTAAGAAAAGGTTTTTTGGGGACTAGGGGGCTACCTACGAAATCCCTAATCGACCGAGCGAAGCGAAGGTCTCTGAGTTTACTAAAGCGATTTGCACTTGTCCGTCCGTCCGTCTGTCCGTCCGTCCGTCTGTCAGAGCCTTATAACTTCTGAATTACTGAAAGTAATTACTTCAATTTTAGATATGATATGTAAACCGATGGCCTCCAGCCGAAAATGGCTTAAAAAGTTATAAAAATCTTTATTTCAGGAGGGCTCTCATAGAAGCGAATGCGAACTAAAATAAAATTGTTTGCATTTCATAGGGTTGCAGTACCTCATTTTAAAGATAATTTGGAACAGAGTACAAAAGTATTTTTTTTTTAATTTTTTTTCCTAAAATTGACGAAATGGGGGGCATTCAAAGTGAAGATTTTATTCGAGGCTAGATCTCTAAAACTACTTTATTTTAAAAATTGAAACTTACACATAATTTGAGTTATATTCTGTACTTGAACAACAAATACTAAGATTAGATAAATATTATAAAGAAACGAAGTTATTTAAGTTTTAATAATAATAATAATAACCTGGCAACCCTAAATGTCAGCATACGATATATTTTTTCTCCGTTACATTTTCGCCGAAATAATTATTATACAACCGATCTCAATAGAATTTTAGATTTAATTTAATAAATTTACCATACTAAAAACTAATTAGAAGAACCAAAACCTAATTAAAAGAAGCAGACACCATGAAAAAAATTAAAATAGCCCGAAATATAACTGACACAAGCTGTCAATAGATGCCATATGATGAATACAAAAGAAATTAATAATGTAGAATGCTGACACGATCCAGGGCACGGAACGCACGAACACCATCCCCGGACTCGTCACTCAACCCCGCCTCGCAGCCACCCGGGACCACGCCCAATGCTGCAGTTGCGTCGAGTTCGAGCGACGAGTTTTTCTCCCCGCCGACGTCGCCACCACCAGTACATCGTCGTGGGAGAGGCCGGCCGCCGACTTGCTTGGGATCCCGAGGCCCACCGGCTTCTGATAGGGTCCCCGCTTCCGGCGGTAGTGTGTCGCGCATGAGATGGACAACATCCATCAATGAAAATGTCATGCGCGCATACTTAGGGGCTACTGAGGGTGGAACCAACATGACCGCGTACCGTGCTAGGATGCATGCTTTGTTTCAGGTCCTTGAACCAGCTCTCAATGTGTCGGCTCAGCGACTGTCGGACCAGGTGCGGGTTATTCAGCGTAATCACATGCTGGACAACGCCGTGCTTGATCGGCTTCGCTCTGAACTGCAATGTAACCGCGCTACCCCCTCCTCACCGCAAGCTCCAGCACAATCGCAAACTGCTCATGCGATTTCGCTGCAGCCCACTCAGGCTGGTGAGGGACAGGATAGCGGGGCTGCACATGTAAGTGCCCAGTGTAGTGAACAATTGAGGAGTGCTTTGGAGAGTGCTATTCGGGAATATAGATCTTCACCACCCGAGTTTAGACCGCGGTTACCTCGGTTGCCCATGAAAAATAAGAACAAAGCGCTAATGGGTGCCCTGGATTCGCTGCTGCCGAGTTATTTTGACAGCAGCGAAGACCTTACCGACACACATTCGATTCTGTACTGCGCGGCTGTTGCGGCATGTCGTGTTGCTAATGTAAAGTTTATTAATAATGATACAGCAACACGACCGAAGCCTGCCGCCCCAGCCTGGCAGTGCAGGATCGAACGTCGTATTGATGGGGCTAGGGCACTCATTGGAAAACTACTCTGCTTCAGGGAGGGCAACACTCGCCCTAGAGTCATGCGCTATGTGAGGCGCGCTTTCTTGGGGACTGATATCAGCCCTCAAGATTATATGGCGCGCGTCACTGAGCGCATTGACTTCCTGAAACAGAATGTCTCGGCATGGGCTAGCCGTATTCGTAGATACAAGAGCCGGGTCGAGAGATATACCCTAAATCGCACTTTCCAAAGCGATCAGAGGCGGGTATATCGAGGTTGGGAACACCCTGACCAAGGTGTCACCGATGCGCGCCTACCGGATGATGAAGCCATGACCTCATTCTGGCGCAACATCTGGTCGGCGCCTGTCGCTCACACTGAGGGTGGTTGGACGTGGGATGTAGAAAGAGCCTGCGATCAAATTTCAGAAATGGACCTAGTTACTATCACCCCTGAAGACGTGACCACTGCAGCCCGTCCCCTACCCAATTGGAAATCCCCTGGGCCGGACGGGCTGCACAACTTTTGGATAAAGTGGCTACGCAGCTCGCACGCTAGTTTGGCATCCCAATTCCAATCATCTCTAGAGTCAGAGTCGCTACCCCAGTTTCTGACAACAGGTATTACCCTCCTGCTCCATAAGTCAGGTAGTACCACGGAGCCCAAAAATTATAGGCCGATTACGTGCCTACCAACATTGTATAAACTTCTTACATCCATTCTGAGAACAAAAATTAACGATCATATCGATACAAAATCCATCATGTCTATTTCTCAGAACGGATGTAGGAATGGCTCCCGTGGTACTAAGGAGCTTCTCCTCATTGATATGGCCATTTGTCAACAGGTTCGGCGCTCCCGAAGGGATCTGTCGACATGTTGGATAGACTATAAGAAGGCCTACGACTCTGTGCCCCATACATGGCTCATGAAGGTGCTGGAACTGTACAAAGTAAACTCAGTACTACGCGCCTTCCTACAGACGTGTATGGGGCAGTGGAGGACAGTCCTTCACTATCCAGGGTGTCGCCGGACCCTGGGGAGCGCGGAACCT
Organism: Oeneis ivallda; assembly: GCA_029955525.1. Taxonomy (NCBI): domain Eukaryota; kingdom Metazoa; phylum Arthropoda; class Insecta; order Lepidoptera; family Nymphalidae; genus Oeneis; species Oeneis ivallda. The sequence continues at coordinate 5,093,222 of JARPMR010000015.1, forward strand.
ATAAGGATTGAGCGAGGCATATTCCAGGGCGATAGTTTGAGTCCTTTGTGGTTTTGCCTGGCTCTGAATCCTCTGAGTACTCTCTTGGAGAATTCAGGGCTAGGTTACCGGTTGAGGAGAGGTGGTCAGGTTATATCACACCTCCTTTACATGGATGACCTAAAACTCATTGCCCCCAACAAATCACATCTACTAGAGTTACTAAAGGTAACTAAAGCCTTTAGTGATTCCATTAGGATGGAATTTGGTGTGGACAAATGTGCGGTCATGCATGTAAAGCGAGGGAGGATTGTGGAATCTGAGGGGGTTGAGCTCTCGGATTCCATATACCTCAGATCGCTCTCCCCAACTGAAACCTACAAATACTTGGGCATGGCGGAGGCGTTAGGTATCAGAGAGGCCGACATGAGGCAGTCGGTGAGGGAGCGTTTCCTTGGCCGTCTGAAGAAAGTGCTGAAAAGCCTTTTGTCGGGCGGCAATAAGGTGCGCGCCTTCAACGGTTGGGTCATGCCGGTCTTGATGTATTCCTTCGGCATAATCAGGTGGACTCAGAATGAGCTTGACGCCCTGGACAGACAAGTTCGTGCGCTGCTGACCGCATATCGGATGCATCACCCGCGCTCCTCGGTGATGAGGCTGTACATTCCGCGGAAGTGTGGGGGAAGAGGCCTTTTGAATGCCAAAACCCTCCACAACCGCGAGGTGTGCAGTCTCAGGGAGTACTTTCTCCACGCCAAGACGGAGATGCACCGCGATGTGGTCGCAGTGGACAGGGGTCTGACGCCGCTCTCCTTGGCTAACGAGAACTGGCGCATACCTGTGGTGCTCAGTACCAATGACCGCAGGGTTGTATGGCAAGGTAAGGAGCTTCACGGACGCTTTTATCGGGCCCTCCACGGGCCTGATGTTGACTTTGAAGCGTCCGTGGCCTGGCTGCGCTTTGGTGACCTCTTTGGGGAAACCGAAGGGTTTGTATGTGCAATTATGGACGAGGTCATGATGACAAACAATTACAGAAAATACATTGTGAAGGATGGAACGGTAGACGTATGTCGGGCATGTCGCCGTCCTGGAGAAACTATCCGTCACATTGTCTCTGGTTGTTCTCATCTGGCTAACGGCGAATACTTACACAGACATAACCAAGTGGCCAGGATTATCCACCAGCAACTTGCCTTGAAATACAATCTTGTGGAATCGGAGGTACCGTACTACAAGTATGTGCCCGACCCAGTTCTTGAAAATGGTCATATCACACTGTACTGGGATCGATCTATCATTACAGACAGGACTATTGTAGCCAATAAGCCTGACATAGTGGTGATAGATCGATCAGAGCGCCGTGCAATGATTGTTGATGTTGCTGTCCCGCATGACGAGAACCTCGTGAAAGCCGAGAAAGAGAAACTCACCAAGTATCTCGACTTGGCGCACGAGGTTGTCGCCATGTGGAATGTAGACTCAGCAATCATTGTACCGATAGTCGTCACCGCTAATGGTCTTATAGCCAAGAGCCTCGACCAACATCTTTCGAGGCTCTCGTTGGGTAGCTGGGTCAAGGGCCAGATCCAGAAGGCTGTTCTCCTGGACACGGCTCGCATAGTCAGGAGGTTCCTCTCTCTGGGGCCCTGACCGCCGGTTGCTTGGACCCTGTTCCCGAGGCCGGTGGACCGCTATTTTTTATATTTTTAAATGTTTTTTTTTTTTTTATAATCAAATATTTAAAAATGTAAATTATATGATATAAATGAAATAAATGTAAATAATAATAATAATGATTTATGTTCGCGCCATGTACCACCAGAATTCCTAGTTCCATGGTCGTGACGCTGGCAATCTCTTTGGCTCGCAATGAAGTTGACAGATGACACTTGAAAGGTATAACTTGCCGCGATTTTGGGCGTGGTTTTTGCAAGTCCCTTTCCTTTTGACAGCTAACACGTATTCACCAAATTCCCGGGCCGCGCGCATCGTTTTGTTTTTAAGTGTCTAGATTTGTTTTATTTTACGGTTTTGTTGCGCGGTCAAGCGGTCTATGTGTCGACCTAGCTATAAGCATCATTGGTAACGTGCTGTCCGTAACAAAAGAACATTTTTTGCAACCCGCCGATTGTGCTCGCCACGCGCTCGGCGAAGTGTGTGTGTGATTAAGATATTGGACCAAACTAGTGACAAGCCGAGTGTACAGTGCCACGCCAGCCCAGCGTCTTCAGCAGGCCATAGCTGGCTGCCTGCCTGCTGCGCCTAGCGGCCTGAGAAGTTCACCTTACACTCTCTCACAACACACCCCACATACACCATCTCAGGCCGTACAAGGATTGAATGCTGCAAGGAAGGTCAGTGCAACCCTACCATCATTAAGTCCACACTAAGACGAGAACAAATCTGACCGCGGTTAAAGGCCGCTTTGGGCAGCGACCCTGGACTCAGGTTATAGCTGATGGGCCCCTATACTTCGTGTTCCAGGCCTTGACTCGTTGGCCAAGCCGTTGGCCTCAACATTTGGTAGGCAGAGCGCGGTTAAATTGATTCCGCGGACAGATTTGGCATTACTGTGACTTAACTTGGCCGTTCTAGGGTTAACTCATTAATTGTAAACTTATTGACTTATAACTTATTAATACACAGGCTTATTGAGTTACTAGTACATAGCCTACCTTGTCACATGTAGGCCTGTATAAGGATTGCAATTATTGAGATTTTGTTTTGTTAATTTTTGTTGATTAATAATTAATAGTACCTAATTGTTGTTTGTGGCCCGTAACTGGCCAACAGTTAGATGTAGATTGTAATAAATAAACTTAATATTAATATAATTTGATAATTGTAGGGTTCTTACCAAGCCAATTTGTAATTTGCAGTGCCTAGTATGAGTCTAGTGGCTTAGTACGGGTAATTAAAAACTTAATTTTTCTTTTATCTTAATTTATGTTATTGATTGACTTAACATAGATTGTTGATAGCTTAATTTGTATCTTTTGGAACTTTTAACCAACAAATACTTTGTTTGTTTACTACAACCCCTCGTGGTTAGGTAACAGAGTAGTTTGTTTGATGTATTTAAAATAAATAATTCTTGTTTAAAGTAAATAATTCTAATTAATAAATAGTATTTAAGTAGTAATTTGTTTGTGTTTAAAGTGGGTAATTCTTGTTTGATTATCAATTTGTTTGGTTAAAGTTGAAACATAACTTGTAACAAATAACTTTGTTTTGATTTTGTTATCTGTTTGTTGTAACTACCTTTATTTAAGTTGTTTTGTACCTACCTAAGATGGCAGCCCACAAAAAATTGAGCGTGCAAATTCAATCAGAGCTGCGTTGGGCTGCTACAGCCAACGCCTTGGTAGGCCGGGTGGACCGGGCATCCGCACTGCTCCAGCGGTGCGAGCAGGTGCGGACCAGGCAGGCGGTCGTCGAAGAGGCCTTCCGAGACCTCATGGCATTGGAGCTACCTCCGGAATCGCTGGAGTCCTCAGTGCGGGACTACGAACAGTTTTTTGAGCTGACAGACGGTCTGGTGGAGGAGGCCGCGAGGCTCAAGAAGGAGGCGAGAATGAGCTCTATTCTTGAGTCTCCCACCAGACCCACCACGCAGCCTGCGTTACAGGGCAAGTTGCCAACAATAAACTTGCCCCACTTTTCTGGCAACCTGAGCGAGTGGCTAGGCTTTCTCAGCCTCTTTGATAGCCTGGTGGACGCGAGAAGAGACCTGTCTCCCTGCCAGAAACTGGCCTATCTACTCTCTTCCCTGCAGGGAGAGGCTCTGGGTTTAGTTAGCCACCTAGACCTCTCCGAGGAGAGTTATACCACCGCGCGGGAACTACTGACTCGGCGGTATGCCAACGTGCGCCGGTTAGCAGACACACACGTGGCACAAATTCTAGCGCTGCCACGTGTCTATGGGGTGTCTCATTTAAGAGAATCGCTCTTAAACCCACTGATTGTAGCCTGCAACGCTCTTAAGCGTTTAGAGCTTCCCGTGGACCAGTGGTCCTTCCTTTTATTACACATTGTGTTGTCCCGCCTACCTCCCGAGTTGAAACTGCGTTTTGAGCAAAGGTATGGTGGGGACGGGGCCAGCTACCTGCCCCCCTTTTCGGACCTTTTAAAGTTCCTTGAGGAAGAGTGCCGGCAGGCTGATAACTCCGGTATTGCTGGTCCTTCAAGGACCCCAGAGCGGCCTGCCCAGCTGAGGAAGGAAAAGGGTCACACTGGCGTCCCTGGTAAAAGGGCCTCCGACCGGAGACCAATGCCCGTTTACACTGGACTTGCTGCCACTGAACCCGCCCCCTGTAACTATTGCAGGCGTCCAGGCCACCGGGTGCTTTCTTGCCCCCAGTTTCTCTCTAAGCGGATCACGGATCGGAGGGGCATTGCAAGAGACCGCCACTGGTGCTATAGCTGTCTGGGAGCTCACATGCAACGGGACTGCCAACAGCAACGGCCATGCCCAATTTGTAGGGGTAACCACCTGGAGATTTTGTGCGCCAACAAGAATGGTGTTGGCCGCCGGGTGGAGAGCGAGGGCGCGCCCCGCACGGGCGGGGGCGCTCTTACCGATCGCTCCCCGGATTACTTGCGTCGGTCTCCTGATCAGGGCCATGAATCCCGACGCGTCCGGATTTCGACCCCGCCTATGGGGGCTTCACCCCCCCGTGAGGGGGGCGCCAACCCCCCTCGACGTTCTGATGGGAGATTTGTGGCGGCTCCGTCTACGGTTCGACCTGCCCGCTATTCACCTCCGCTTCATGAGTGGCCACGCCTCGAACGCCGCCCACCTCGAGCGGGTCGACAGCCTTACTACGTCCTACCGACCTCAGCCCGTATGACTAGGCCCGTGCTGCCGCCACGAGATGACGCATGGGTTTACCCAAATGGAGGTCCGTCCCCCTCACCTTTGGAGGTCCCCCCTGAGTCTCAATATGAGATTCCCCGGTTAGCGGACGGGTTTGATGAGGACGACCACCAATAGGTAGTTGCCGCCCTAGCCCCCACCACAGCAACTTCTCCTGAGACCTTGAATCTCCGGCAGTCTGTCTGTCAGACCATTCTTTTGCCGACTGTCTCAGTGAAGGTATTCAACCCGAAGGGTGAATTTTTAATCGTTCGCGCCCTTTTGGATTCGGGTTCACAGCGCTGTATTGCTTCTTCTCGTTTGGTGGGTGAGCTAGGGCTCCCTTGGAGTCCTCGAACAGGACGGGTGATAGGTATCGGGGGTATAGAGCCCTCGACTCCTAACGGGGAAGCGGAATTAATGTTTGGCCCCGTTACGGGCAATCTTAGGGTCTTGGTCAAGGTGTCAGTCCTTGACAATATCTTAGGTCCCCTACCGCAGGTCCGAATAACTGACGCTGCGGTGTCCTGTGCATCAGGCCTAAACCCAGCTGACCCCCACTGGACTGAACCCGGTCCTACGGACCTTTTGTTGGGTTCCGACGTGTTGGGCCTGGTCTTGTCAGGGGAAATTAGGGTTTTGCAGAAGGACGGCCTATGTGCCATGTCCACTATATTCGGTTCTAGCTTTTTTGGACCCGTGCTATGGTCTTCGGACCTACCGGTGCTGGACCAATTGCAAGCAGCCGGCTTGACGCTATCGGACGTGGTCCAGCGCTTTTGGGAAGTTGAGGAGCCGCCGCATGCCGCACGAGTTGACCCTCTTGACCTTGAATGTGAGTTGTTTTATCAAAACAACACAGGCCGCCGTGTTGATGGGCGATTTGTAACTCGCTTTCCCTTTCTCGCTTCTCGCCCCCCGCTTGGTCAATCGCGGGCCTTGGCGGAAAAGAGGCTCTTGTCTATGGAACGGCGCATGCGGCGCGACTCCACCTTCCACTCCAAGTACGTTGAATTTATGCGCGAGTACGAGGGCCTGGGGCATATGTCACCATCCAATTTTGATTGGCGCGCACACGAGCACTACTTCTTACCCCACCATGCCGTCTTGAAGACCCCTGGGGGGAAGATTCGAGTGGTTTTTGACGGCTCCGCGGCCACATCCAACGGGGTGACATTGAACCAATGCTTGCACTCCGGTCCTAAGCTGATCAAGGATATCTCCGATATCCTCACGCATTTCCGCCGGCATCAAATTGTTTTCGTAGCTGACATCAAGATGATGTTTAGACAGTCGATGGTACATCGCGATGATCGGAGATACCAAATGATTCTGTGGCGCGAAAATCCTAATGAGCCAATGCGTGTCTTTGAATTGAACACCACGACCTATGGACTCAAGTCAAGCCCCTATATTGCTATCAGGACCTTGTTAGAACTAGCTAACCGGGAGCGACTGAATTACCCTCGCGCATCAGCCACCTTGGAATCGTCAGTCTATATGGACGATATTTGCACGGGAGCCTCGAGCGTTGAGGAAGCTCTGACTCTTCGCGATGAATTGATTGCAATACTGAAGTCCGGAGGTTATGAGTTGGGCAAGTGGCTGTCCAACTCCCCTCACGTCTTGAAGGATCTTCCGGGAAAGGATCAGCAGGATCCTCATATTTTTGAAAATCCCGAAAATCCCAATTTGCTGACGGTCCTTGGAATACAGTACCAGCCCGTCCAAGACGTTTTCACCTACCGGGTCAAATTAGACCCACCTCCTAAGGTCTGGACTAAGCGTTCCGTATTGTCTACGGTTGCTCGCACCTTCGATCCCAATGGATGGATCACTCCCGTAATATTTTTGGCTAAATGTTTCCTCCAGAAGCTTTGGATTGCTGAACTCGGTTGGGACGAACCACTCCCTGGGAAGTTATTGAAGGAGTGGAACTCCCTTGTGTCTTCACTTCCTGAAGTTAACCGAATTTCCATGCCTCGACGCTTCCTACCAACAGGAAGGTGTCATGCCAGTCTCCACGGGTTTTGCGACGCCTCCGAACGAGGATACGCCGCCGTGGTATATTTGAGGACTGTCGATGTCGCCGGTGAGGTCGCGACGCATCTCGTCTTGGCAAAAAGCAAGGTGGCCTCTATTCGGTCACGGTTAACTATCCCGAAATTAGAATTGTCTGGCGCCGCCCTTCTGGTACGCCTCTTGAACCACGTCCGCTCCTCTTTGGCATCTGCGGTCGATCTGACCGACGTTTATGCTTGGACGGACAGTGAGATTGTCCTTTGCTGGCTACGAGCCACGCCTCACAACTTAGAGGTCTTTGTTGCGAATCGGGTCTCCCAAATTCAGAGCTCTGCAGTACCGGTGATTTGGAGACACGTACCCGGAGAACTGAACCCGGCCGATTGCGCCTCCCGCGGCTGTGAGGCCTCTTCACTGGTCCACCATCACCTTTGGTGGGATCCAAGTTGGCTATCCCAATCCGAGACGACTTGGCCTCAAAATAGGTTTTCCGCTCCCGAAGTATTGCCGGGCTTAAGAGTCGGAGTGGTTGAGGATAAACAGATCCCCGACTTGAACTTTCTTTTGAACCGTTACAGTTCCCTTGATAAACTAATTGGTGTTACCGGTTGGATTCGACGTTCCATCCATAATGGGCGGAATTCAGAAAATAAAAATTTGAGTCCTGTGCTTTCCCCTCTTGAACGCCAAGACGCCCGGAACTACTGGGTGCGTGTGGTTCAGGTGGAGCATTTTTCATCCGTGATTGACACTCTAAAGAGAGGTTTAGTTTTGAAGGGCCCCCTTGCTCGCCTAAGCCCTTTTTTGGACAATAACGGAATGCTACGCGTTGGAGGACGCCTCAAGAATTCCAATCTGCCCTATGGTGCTCGCCACCCCCTTTTGCTACCTAAGGACGGCACCTTTGTCAAATTGCTAGTGACACACTACCATCTTAAAAATGCCCACGCTGGTTGTAATGCACTCTCGGCTATTTTACGGCGCGAGTTTTGGATTCTGGCAGGGAGACGCACCATCCGGAACGTCACTTTCAAATGTATTCCGTGTTACCGCTTGAAGGCTAATACTTCACAGCCGATGATGGGTGATCTGCCCTCCGACCGCGTTCTAGCCACTCGACCCTTTGCTGGGGTTGGCACTGATTTTGCTGGCCCGTTTGCCATCAAGAGCTCTAACCTCCGCAACGCCAAATCGCTCAAGGCCTACCTCTGCGTTTTTGTATGTCTCGCTACCAAGGCGGTACATTTAGAACTTGTGAGTGCCTTAAGCACTGAAGCTTTTGTAGCCACGCTAGGTAGATTTGTCTCTCGTCGAGGATTGCCTGACCTGATTCGCACTGATTGCGGCACCAATTATAAGGGCACTGATAGATATTTAAAAGAAATTGTCGAATTCCTGTCTAGCAATAAGATTAGATTAAGTACAGCATTGGCCAAGATGGGGGTAACCTGGAAGTTTGACCCCCCAGCTTGCCCTCATTGGGGTGGAATATTCGAAGCTGTGGTTAAGGTGGCCAAGACTCATCTCCGGCGCGTTATAGGCGAAACTGTTTTAACCTTTGAAGAACTCGCCACCGTGTTTTGCAAAATTGAGGCTGTACTCAATTCTCGGCCACTCTGTCCCCTCTCATCTGACCCAAATGACCTGGAGGTCTTAACTCCCGGTCATTTTCTGATTGGTCAGCCCCTTAACGCTCTACCCGAATACCCCTTCAGGGGCGTGAAGGTCTCACGTTTGTCCCGGTTTGAGCTGCTGCAACAGATGACTCAGAGTTTTTGGCACCGTTGGTCACTAGAGTATTTGCATCTTTTGCAGCAGCGGGTTAAGTGGGCTGACAAATCTGATCCACCCAAAGTTGGTGACCTAGTGCTGATTAAGGAACCTAATTTGTTGCCTTTATACTGGCGCCGTGGGCGCATTCTTAAGCTGATCTACGGGTCTGATGGGGTTCCCAGGGTTGCCGAGGTAATGGTCGGAGACTCTGTCTTGCAGCGAGCCGTTTGTTCCTTATCACGTTTACCTATTTACTAGTAAGTGGACGTAAATCCTTACGTCCACAGGCGGGGGGGTTGTTCGCGCCATGTACCACCAGAATTCCTAGTTCCATGGTCGTGACGCTGGCAATCTCTTTGGCTCGCAATGAAGTTGACAGATGACACTTGAAAGGTATAACTTGCCGCGATTTTGGGCGTGGTTTTTGCAAGTCCCTTTCCTTTTGACAGCTAACACGTATTCACCAAATTCCCGGGCCGCGCGCATCGTTTTGTTTTTAAGTGTCTAGATTTGTTTTATTTTACGGTTTTGTTGCGCGGTCAAGCGGTCTATGTGTCGACCTAGCTATAAGCATCATTGTTAACGTGCTGTCCGTAACAAAAGAACATTTTTTGCAACCCGCCGATTGTGCTCGCCATGCGCTCGGCGAAGTGTGTGTGTGATTAAGATATTGGACCAAACTAGTGACAAGCCGAGTGTACAGTGCCACGCCAGCCCAGCGTCTTCAGCAGGCCATAGCTGGCTGCCTGCCTGCTGCGCCTAGCGGCCTGAGAAGTTCATCTTACACTCTCTCACAACACACCCCACATACACCATCTCAGGCCGTACAAGGATTGAATGCTGCAAGGAAGGTCAGTGCAACCCTACCATCATTAAGTCCACACTAAGACGAGAACAAATCTGACCGCGGTTAAAGGCCGCTTTGGGCAGCGACCCTGGACTCAGGTTATAGCTGATGGGCCCCTATACTTCGTGTTCCAGGCCTTGACTCGTTGGCCAAGCCGTTGGCCTCAACAATTTATTTGCCACAAAAAAGAATGTACATTATGAACAGTAAACGTAATGCGGCCCTGGCAGCTAAACTGAGTTTATATACTCGTATGATAGCTGCCAGTGCTTTCCCCGATATAGTGAAGCATACAAACATTCTTAGGTCTAATATAAAAAGCATTCATAATAATAATTAGTTTAAAACTTCTTAAAATAAAACATGCTTATTTTGTGTGTGTGTGTGTGTGTGTGTGTGTGTGTGTGTGTGTGTGTGTGTGTGTGTGTGTTGTGTGTGTGTGTGTGTGTGTGTGTGTGTGTGTGTGTGTGTGTGTGTGTGTGTGTGTGTGTGTGTGTGTGTGTGTGTGTGTGTGTGTGTGTGTGTGTGTGGATGGATGGTGGATATATATGACACGCGTATACATACTGAAATAAAGTACCTAATATTAATATTACATATACAAAGAATTTGTAATGATATTGGCTATTTATGAACCATCAGCAACTCTTCCGTGCTATCATAATTATGCGAAAGAAGCCAGTTATTGATGAGTTTTTTACAGTGATAGGACGATTGTGAGTCAATGGTGAGAGCTTTGTTGGCTTTATTATATAAAAAACTACCTAGAAAAGAGGAAAATCTTTTAGAGAAAACTGTGCTATGATTAGGAATATTACATACTGAATGTTTCCGTCGTTTATCTTTTAATTTCTGTATGTTTGCCGGGTCTACGATTTTATGTTGTTTCAAAATTATTTTTTGAATAAATAATTGTCTCACTGTGAGTAGTTTACTTTCCTTATAGAGGGATGAAGTAGGATATCTGTAGGGTAGGAAAGGGCTGACCTTAAGAACCGCCCTTTGTGCCCGCTCCAATTTGAGGAGACGCGTCTTCGCCGCACCTCCCCAACTATCAATGCAATATGTCAATAAAGATTCACATAAGGTGTGGTACAACATTCTCAATATTTTTTCATCGGCAACATGGCGGATATTTTTAAAAATAGCTATGAGTTTACGAATTCTATTTGCTAGAATATTTATGTGATTATCAAATGAGAGTTGATAGTCAATGATGACGCCTAGATATTTTATACAGTCAGGTCTTTCTAAATTAGGACAATTGAATGTACTTACTGAACTAAGAACGGGACATAAAATAGAATGTGCTTTAATGTTAAAGCTGTCTAGACAAGGTTGTGTGTGCCGGGAAATGGAGAAAGTTAAGTATTTAGTTTTCCCAGTATTAATGCTTAAGAGATTACTATGCAACCAGGACATGACTAGATTAAAACCTTTTTGGGCATTGTGGAAAGCAGTTTTCCAATTAGGACCCCAGAATAAAAGTGTAGTGTCATCCGCAAATGTTATAATTTTTCCATTTATCAATTCCAAATTGCAAAGTTGATTAATGTAAATCAGAAAGAGGGTCGGACCTAAAATGCTTCCTTGTGGAACTCCGTGAACAACTGGTAGTGATGAACTTACATGCTCACCAATTCTAACACACTGCGTTCGATAGCTTAAATAGTCCTGGAACAGTTTTAGCTGTATACCACGTATTCCTATCTGTTCCAGCTTTTTTAGAAGCAGAGGGATGGACACAGTGTCAAAGGCCTTGGCGAGGTCTAGAAATATTGATATGCACTTCATTCCACGATCTAAGTTTTGAGCGATAGTATTTGTTAAGTTAGATACCGCATCAGAAGTGGATTTAGATTTGCGAAAACCGTACTGATTTGATGAAAGTATATTATTTGATTCCAAATATTTTACCAATCTGTCATTCATTATACGCTCTAAAATTTTGGAAAAAGTGGGTAAGATTGAAATTGGCCTGTAGTTACTTATTACTTTTCTGTCACCATTCTTAAAAACTGGAGTTATTACTGATTTTTTGAATGAATTAGGGAATTCACCATGAGAGAAAGCCAAATTACAAATATGACACAACAAACCCGCAAAAATCTCCTTATTCTGCTTAATTATTTTCGCAGATATATTGTCCAGACCTGAAGAGTTAGTATTTTTAAGAGAGTTTATTAGTCTTACTATTTCATCTAGATCAGTTCCGAGCAAAACAAAGGATGAGGAAGGTGGAGAGGGAAACTGTTGTGAATGGGGTATTAATCTCGAAGTTGTTAACTCAATATTGTCTGCTAAATTCTTACCCATATTGACAAAGAATTCATTTATTATGGCAACCGTTTGTTTTGGAGACTGAAAAAGTGTCAATAATTCCTGAGCATCAGAGTTAGCAGACTTCAGATTTGTAATGTTATTTATTGCTTTCCAAGTCTTCTTGGTCTGGCTAGCTTCTTCTAACTGTGTTTTATCATGTAAGCGCTTTAATTTTCTTAACAGGTTTGTACAAAAGTTTCTATATCTCCGATAAATAATTTTAAGAAACTCATCGTTAGGGGTCTTCCTTAATTTCATATGCAATTTATCTCTATGGTTTAAGCATCTTAATAAGCCCGGTGTTACCCATGGCTTCCTTGGGGTTTTGCGTTGTTTAGTTTTGTATTGGTTAGTGTTATTTCTTATGATTTTACATACAGTGTCTAAAAGCATATCAGTTGCAATATTACAATTTGTAACATCAAGTATATGTTGAAAATCAGTGCCAAGAAGATCATTTTTTATACCAGAATAATCAATTTTCCTAATTATATCATCATTACGTCTTAGATTTGTTGGATTCTGCATTTTTAATGACAGAAATAGCGCATCATGGTCAGTTACACTATTCCTAATTATGAGTGTAGTAGAAGATAGCTTAGACTTACATAAAACATGATCAAGGCAACTATTACATCGAGTTGGAAATGAATGCGTAGAGAGCAGGCCATGGCATGAAGTAATATTATGGTAACTAGAGGCATTTACATCTGTACTTTCGAGTTTAATATCAATATTGAAGTCACCAATTAAAATAACGCTCTTATATTTATGCAATGTATTTAGTGTAACATCTAATGACTCCAAAAAGCCATTTAAATTTCGAAAAGAAGGTGGCCTATAAATCGATACTATTGCTATGCTATTTATTATCGTTATGAGACAATTAGCATCAGTAAATTTGGGTTCATATGTATTGGACGAAATTGTCTTTTTAATATAAATTACTATACCGTCATTTTGATTATAGCAGACTTTAGACGTGATGGTAATGTAATCATCTAATTGTGGTACGTAATGACAGCTCCTTAACCAACATTCGGTTAAAATCATGATATCAGGCTTAAACGACAATCTCTCCACAAATACTAAGAAATCAATAAAATTATGTTGAATACTTCGAATATTTTGCGATAAAATATTTAGGTTTTGGTTGGTACTAGTTAAATAATTAGAACAATTTTCTGGTTGGCACTGAAATGATAGATGCAGATCGACATTGTCTAAATTGTTTATAATATGATTTATGCTTTCCATTATTTAATAAAGAAAAATAAAAATAAAACTAGCAAGTGATATGACCTTGTAGCTACGAGTAAACTAAAAGTGTTCACTAAATATTCACTGTATATATTAATTACTAAACTGGGATCTGCATATGTGAGAAGCTTTTTTATAAAATAGTATGCGAGTGTCTTGTAATTATAATAATAATAGTATGTGTGTAATAAGTGTGTGTTGAAAAAATGTATATATCCGAAATATATATTTTGTGTGGAGTGCGAAAGTGTGAATGTGACATGCCAATCAAGTATAAGCTGACAATTATTATATTAGCGGCACGCTATGATGGCCGGTTTGACGTTTGTCCGCTCATGAAGTTCCGTATTAATTGATAACGACTTTGAAGGAAATAATTGTATTACTTTATTGACGATAGTGATGTGCAGAGATTCATAAATTTTATCGAATGTAGTTTTAGGTTTAGGACTCAAAATTTATTTATTAAATTGATTTCTAAAATGTATACAAGTGTAGAAAAATCAGTTTGCACCATTTAAGGGGTGAATGTACTTGTGAATATGAACAATTTTCACTATGTGGACAAACCTCTGAAATCGCAAAAAAATATCAGCTGTTTCATACAAAAGGTAAAATTTTTATTTTTATATGATATATACCACAACTCGGCATTTGGTTTTCTAAATTGAAAATTTTTAAAAATGGAATCTAATACGATCGTCACATAGGATCGCTGGCTAGCACAACTACTACCTCCGGCAAACTCGCGTCAATGCTCAATGCAAAACAAAGCAGTTTCGAATTGACGTTGCTTCGAAAAGTATAAACTGTCAGTGCAATGCGATTGTGATATAGTTTTGACCTGGCTTTGGATTTCAAATATTGATACTGCATTACTGTTGACCCTTGCTCGTTAATTTGGACTCTGTTCAAGCCCTTTGTTGTGGATTTCGTCGATATGACCGAACGTACGCAGAGAACTGTTCTAAATAGTCAGACACGTGAGTTCGTAATACGCCTTCGTAACTATTTCGATCGTGAAGCTCAAAATGGAGGGCCAATTTTACCTATAACGTCAGTGGTTGAACGCGTAGCTGATGCGCTTAAAATTGGACAACGAACTGTTAGACGGATAACTAAAAAAAAATATGGCGAGACTGGCACAGAAGAAAATAAACTTCACACACCAAAAAAGAGAAAACGAGCAAAACCAGTCGTAGGCATCGATAGCTTTGATGCCGATGCTATCCGAAGACATGTTTACGGCTACTATTTACAGAAGGAGTATCCAACAAGAAAAAAGTTGGTGCATTCACTGAAGGAAGCTGGATTATTCTTCGGTGGGGAAAGTTCTTTAACGAAGATTTTGAAGACCATTGGATTTCGATACAAAAAATGTAACAAACGCAAAATATTGATGGAAAGATTTGATATAGCGATGGCAAGGTATACTTTTTTACGGCAAGTGAAAGAAATCAAAAATTGGCAAAATGTTGTGTTCTTGGTTGAAACATGGCTTAATGCTAACCATACTGTAGGCCGTTCTTGGAACGATGACACAGCAGCATCTACTTCCAAAGTTCCTGTACGAAAAGGATCGCGACTTATAATTTGTCACGCCGGAACCATCAACGGGTTTGTCGAAGGTTCTCTCATGGCTTTTGCGTCAAAAACCACTGGAGACTATCATGAAGACATGAATGGAGAAAAGTTTACTGAATGGTTTACCTAAATGTTGTGTAGCCTCCCTGAACCATCTATTATAATTATGGACAACGCCCCATACCACTCGATGCAAATTGACAAGCCACCTGCCCAATCCCAAAAGAAAGCTGATATCGTCGCATGGCTTCGTAAAAATGGCGTAGATGCAAACATGAATATGTTAAAAGCGGAATTAGTACGTCTTTTAAAAGAAAACAAACCAACCAAGATCCGATACGTCATTGACGAAATAGCATTAGAACATGGGCACAGAGTTATACGGTTACCGCCTTACCATTGTGAGTATAATGCGATTGAGTTGGTGTGGGCTCAAATTAAGGGATATGCTGCAAGACACAATACAGAACCCCCATTTACCACAAAAAAAATGCTAAAATTATTAGAAGAAGCTTGTGAACATGTGACTAAAGGAGACTGGGAAAAGGTTGTGAATAGAACTGTTAAATTAATAAGGGAAGATTATGAAAGAGATGTGAAAATAGATAATATTATAGAAAACGAACATATAATTATTAATGTAGGTGATGATAGCAGTGACGACAGTGAAAATAGTAGTATGGACGAATCTGATTAATTATGGCCTTTTGTGGCACCTTTTTTGGTATCTTTTGTATTCATATGTTTCTTGTGTGCATATAAAGTATGTATATTCATTTTCATTCAAATATTCAGTTCGTTCAAATAAATTAAATAAACATATACATTTTTGTTTTATTAAACCTATTTAATCAGGTACAAAAACAAAACTTAATTGTTTTTTGTTCGAGAATAAATTGACATTCCACATCACTATTGTAATGTGTCAAACCGGCCATCATAACGTGCCGCTAGTTTAGTAATATCAAACATTAAACAAATCAAAACAGTAATAAATGACAGTATTCGTTGCTTATGCTTACAACCTATTGATAAACAACTAGCGTGAGTGAGTTTCTGACAGCAGCAGCAGTTTATGTAAATGTAAGTAGAATTTTTATTTTTGTTTGTAGCTAGTATAAAAAGGTACTTTATGAATTTATACCTTATGGACTTTGACGGAAGATTGACATACGAATAATAGGGCATTTGTACATAGGTGTGATTAGAAGTGGATGATTTCTTCTTGATTAAATATTTTGTGTAGGTAGGTGTGAAACAATGTACGAGTGAGTTGAAATAACTGCGATGGATACTTGTCTTATGAAACATGGTCGGAACATCGCAAAGTGAACTCAGTATGCACGCAGTGGAAGTTGAAATTATATAGCAAAAAAATATATTAGTTAAAAATATTTTTAAAACTATTGTGCGACGGGCCGTGGTATTATAGCGAACCCTATATCTTGGTTTTAAGTTCTTCAAGATGTTTATCATTTTTAACCAAAATGAAACGGTCACCTTCTCTCTTCCGAAGGAAGATTTTACCATGTGAGCACCAGCAAAAACTGTAGTCCTGCTGTCTAGAGAACTCTCTGCATTGAAAAAACAGCCTACTGGTCTTCGCAGTCAAGTGCTCCCTAATATAAATCGGAGCAGGCGGACAGTCAAGCCTGAGGTGCCGAGTGTTCAGTTTATCATTTTTATTATCTTTATTAAATCTTTTGACTGACACCAGGAGTTCCTCCTTACGAATAATTGAAGAGAATTTGACCACAATGGAGGGGATAACTTCTTTTTTAGCGGGAAGTCTGAACACGTCATTGATTTCTGAAGCCTGGATGTTTAGCTTAAGGGCGGACCCAATGCTGGAAGTAATTTTTATAAGATCGGCCTTGGTTTCGCCCTGTTTTTTAGGGATATTTTTAATTTCAATTGAAGACGCTCGCAAGTTCTTCTCCAAGCTTTCAATTTTTTCCTCCAAGCTTGTTATATATAACTTACTGTCATTTTTTTCTTTAAGGACTTGGTCAAATTTTTCCTTTATATCATCGTATTTAGACGACATAAATTCCACTTGGCCATTTCTGCATTTGCTTTGCTTATGTCCAGATTCTGCTTTTTCAATTGTTGAAGCTCAGCATACAATTTGGAGAACTTAGTGTCAAATAATTCGGACAATTCCTCTTTGAACGCCGTAAATAAATCATTCATTCCAAGTCCACGATCCATCCTCCGTTTCTGCCTCCTACCTGAGCTCGCCTCATCGACAGATTCACCCGCCATAGGCGCGTCCGACTCCGAAGAAGCGGGTTGTGAAATATCAAAGGTAGGTAGTAACTGAGATCGCTGCATTTTAGTACCAGGGGAACATAAATCTTGGCAAGTGTACTGACCGCGTATTTAGCGACTCCGTCCAAGATGGCTTCGATGCAGGGCGGCGCTTGCGCAGCTGTGGATGGCACTTCAAGCAAGATGGCTGCTGAATAGGGCGGGGCTTGAGCGTATGCGACGCCTCTTGGGAAAATGACTGGTTAGCTTCGACTTATAACTCCTCACTGTTATGCACTCCTATTTTTTTGAATCGAATTTATGCGATAAATTGATTTAAATAATTTAAATAATAAAAATAGACAAATTACGAAATACGCGTCTACTCGTCAACGAGGTCCGAGGGGGAAGGATAATGGGCATCAATGTTTTTAACAAAACTTCACTATACTGTTAATAGATGGCGCTGTCTTTAATATTGTAAATACGCATCCCATCCACGAAAGCAGATGACGATTGACGTCATCAGATTCGGCGCGTTTAAATTACAATATAATATAGTTAAAACTACCTTATGGGAATTATGGGATACCGCGAGGTCTCAGTTCGGGGCGAACCACTAGTTAGAGGAAAATAGACGTATATTTGGTAAAAACGGGAATAAAACTATATTTTTACTGTGTTGGTTTAATACTCAAAGGTCTGATCCAATTGATATTTGAAAAAAAAAGATAAGAAAAAGGATACCTACCAGCCGAATTGAGAACCTTCTCCTTTTTGGAAGACGGTTAAAAAATTGTCTGCAACGCAAATCCAATAAAAATGTACATCGCATCCTTGCAAGTTCCGCATAAAATTGTTAAAATACTTAAAACGGTCATAAATTTCACCTTAAAAAGCAACATAAGTACATAATTTAATTGTGTTTTTATTGAAAGGAAGTACCTAAAAATGCTAACACAATGCCATAAATACACGACAGCGTGTAGTTAATGGCAGAAACTTAGGCAATTTGTTGAAAAAAACGGGGCCAAACAATTTTGGTATATCGAGTTGCCGCCGTGCCATAATAAGTCGCATAAATAAAAATTAATTGCACGAATCCGAAACGAGATTGGAAAAACGCTGTACAATAACTTTGTAAGTGTTTTCTGGGTTTGCTCTCTGTTGACATCAGTTTTTTTAGCTTCTTCCCCACTGTTCAACTAAATTGTGAGAGTGTGCTCAAGAACTATTCGAATTAGTTCCTCCATCACCCTTCTACCATCGCAAGGCATCGCTCGAATCTGCACCGCTACGTGGTCGAAATTCCACGATCCCGCACTAAGCGCCTTGCTTCCTCGTTCCTAATACGCACCGCTAAAATTTGGAATGCCATTCCGGCTTCCGTTTTTCCAACTGTCTATAACTTGGGTACCTTTAAATCAAGAGTGAATAGGCATCTTCTAGGCAAGCGCGCTCCATCTTAGGCTGCATCTTGACTTACCATTAGGTGAGATTGCAGTCAAGCGCTAGTCTATATATTAAAAAAAAATTGCTCAACTACATCAAGTTGAGCAGTGGGTATAAGTGCTTGTAAAATTATGCCCTTTGCCATTTTATCAGTCAGAAACCATGTTTTTAGGGTTCCGTACCAAAATGGTAAAAATGGAACCCTTATGGTGAGACTTTCTCCGTCCGTCCGTCCGTCCGTCCGTCTGTCACAGTCGATTATTTCAGTAACTATTAAAGCTATCGACATGAAATTTGGCATAGTTGTGTATAATAGTGGCCCAACATCGTTGGAATAAAGAAATATCGAAAATTATTTTTAGTTTTATTAAAAAAGCGGGAAAATCGGTGGTTTGAAATTTCAAAGTAAAATAACTATACCTAGTGGGGTATCATATGAAAGGCCTTAACTTGTGCATTCTAAAACAGTTTTTTATTTATTTCTATATATAATAATTTTTGATTATGTCGAAAAAAATACCGTCCCCCCCCCCTCGCCCCCCCTTATCTCCAAAGTTTACCAATCGAAAAATCTGAAATAATGATGGTCAATAGAGGTTTATGTATATTTTACAGGAAAAATAAAATCAACGCGAAAATTATTTTAGTTTGATTAAAAAAGGGGGAAATTTTTTAATTAAAAAAGGGGGAAATAATTGAAATTTCAAAGTAAGATAATTATAACGAGTGGGGTATCATATGAAAGGCCTTTACTTGTAAATTCCAAAACAGTTTTTTATTTATTTCTAAACATAATAGTTTTTGAGTAATCGGCCAAAATGTCGAAAAAAATACCGCCCCCCCCCCCCCCCCCCCCTTATCCCCGAAGTTTACCAATCGTAATATCTGAAATAATTATGGTCAATAGAGGTTTATGTATATTTTACAGGAAAAATAAAACCAACGCTCTAACTAGCATAGTTTTTTTTATATTAACAATAAACCTCTACAAACAAAGTTAACGATAAATAAGCAAATTAATATAATACGTTTTACTTTTACTTTTGGAGTACGGAACCCTCGGTGCGCGAGTCCGACTCGCACTTGGCCGGCTTTTTTTCTTTTACTTTTCTTTCAGAGCAGTGGTAAGGAGAGTCAATGATGGGAACGATTTGGTTTACATCGTGGCATAGAGTAATGACTAGTAGAGACTTCTGAGTTCCGACCAGTTTTGTAAAGTAAAAACTTTATATTTATCAATTTTATTTTTAATTGATTTGTCATTTGCAGAACAGGCAGTTCATTAAGTTAACTTTAAGGTTAAACCACCAAAAAACCAAGCAAACTTGGTTGCCCAAATCAGTGTTTTGCACCTCCAAGGTCAGGATACAATTTTGGTAAAAAGTTAGAAGTAAAAGTAGTAGAAGTATTCTATTTAATCGACTGATATGCATCCAATTCTCATCCTAAATAGGCGGGCGACACAGAACTAAAAGAAAATGTTAACATGAAAACTTACACTAGACCCTTGGTACCGCTGTGTGAAAGAACACGTCAGAGTAACTTGTTCTAACGTAGACTGTCAACGCTCCTCTATAGCATTATGGTGCCCTCCCTCCCTTACCAGGAGTATTCGCTTGTAAATCAGTGAGTGAGTAGAATAATTGAGCATTGCAATCATAAACCATGATTGCAGTGCGCAACTTGTTATGATACAATTTGTAAGCCCGTGATACAATGTGTAACATCAATGCCTCATAATAAATTTATAAACACATATCAAAAACTCCGAGGCCAGCGGGATTCGAACCCACATCTCTTGGGATTCGCGCCTGAGTGTGTTGGCTATTACAACTGAAAAAAGTAGATACATATCAAAAGTAGATACTAATTTCGATGCTGACGTGTAGTTCGACCGCGGCTATGGTGTAAAGCTAGCATACTCGGGCGCGATTCCCAAGAGATGTGGGTTCAAATCCCACTGGCCTCGGCATTTTTGATATGTGTTTATAAATTTATTCTGATATTTCCTTAAGTGTAGGTTAACACTTTAATAAAAAATAGAAATCAATGCCTCATGCCATCAAAAGATAACTGATTCGACTGCAGGTAAATGAATCGTTACATTTCAATACTACCTCACTGACTGACAAGCATTCGGCTCGTCAGTCAGTGAGACAGTATTGTAATATAATGCTCAAAATTGAATCAGTTTGTTACATTACGGGTGAGTACCCTTGGTACTCACCCGTACCCTTGGGGGCCGCCTTTTGGTGAGGTTCAGCTCTCAGAAAATTTGAACTCTATGATGCAGCTACTCTGTGCGATGTAGTGAATGTTATTGTATTCTCGTCGCAGGTTCGGATAAGGGGCTTGGAAATTGTTTTACGTGACGCGTTATAACGAACGGAGAGCACTCCGCGCGCGACGTGAATCGCCAAGATTTCTCCACTTTTGAGGACTGCGCCGTTCAATTTAATATGTCACAACGACGAACCACGTCTTGAATAGGTAATTGTTTACGTTTCTATTCCGTCGATGTTCATATTTGCTGCCGTTTCGGAAGATCGAAATAGGTTTTAGTCAAAAAGCTGCACGAAAATTCTATTCATATTTCGAATGCGTGAGGAACCTGCCTGCGATTCGCCTGAAGTCGTCAGCCGTAGTGAGGGGTCTGCCAACATTGCGCTTTCCAGTGCGGGGTCGGCACTCCAGGACCCCAAAGACCGACAGCTAATATGTGCTTCATTTCCACTTCAGACGAGTCGCAGGAAGACGCTCGATACACGCGGCGCAAGACCGAGACCTGTGGAAGAACCTTTGTTCAGCAGTGGACGACGAAAGAAGAAGATGAGAAAGTCTGCGTGCAGGAGAGTTCTCCATAATGGTGTGTGAAGCTGCTAAGCACTTGGCCAATGTGATAGACTATACGCTCTCTTTAAGCATTTCTGTGGTGGTGTCGTGTGGTACGGGTTGTTACGTTCCCTCAAATATGGTTGAGCGAAGCAATGGTTGAATCATGCGTCATGCTTGTGAACGGGTGCTACCAGCGGGAATGGGGTTACTTTCTGTCTGCCCGTCTTAACATGACTGTGTTGAATTATAATTAGGTAAGCTTTTGTGGAACTCATTGTGGAAACACTGCATACATAGCATAGTATCTATTGAATTGTAAACTTGTTTTGAAAAGAGCAACCGCCAAATTTCTTGCTGGTTCTTCTCGGCAGGAAGGGCATTCCGAACCAGTGGTAGACTCATCGACGATTCAAAAGCACTTGTAAAAAAGTTTATTTGAATAAAAAACATTTCTATTCTATTCTTTTCTATTCTATACCTAAATTGATCTAATTCTGAGAAGAGACCCGTGCCCAGTAGCAGGTCAGAGATTGGGTGCTGTTGAAAAGCGTGAAGTGGCACAGGAGTATACACGAGTAGTACTATATTGTCAGAGTCCAAGATCCTTTTTGGGTCATTGAGCCAGTGAGGTAGGTTTTTAAAATTGTCGTAAAATAAAATTAAATATACTTGAACACTCAACATCACCTTATACTGTGCGGTGAACAAATAGTTTGTAGGCATTTAATTTAATTATTTCAATATCTGCGGGCGAGCTATCGGGAACCGCGAGCACAGTCACGGGGAACGGCGTGTTAAATTATGTTAATATGTTTACCAAAACGTTATTGGATATTATGGTAATGAGATGAAAATTTACGCCCGCATAAACTTTTCGGTAGACCTATACTATCTTTATTATAAATCAGCTTTTGTCTACGATTTCGCCCGGTTTTTAATAATACTGCAGGAACCCTCTGTTTTTAGCACCCGACAAAAAAGAGGGGTGTTATATATAAGTTTGACATGTGTATCTGTGTCTGTCTGTTCCTTCGTAGCACTAGCAGCCTACCCAATGAATCTATCTTGCACATCAGCAACTTAGAGCAGATATAATAAGTGTTCAACAACAATTTGTTGAACACTTATTTTTAACTAGCGGTCGCCCGCGACTTCGTCCGCGTAGAATTTCTGATTTTCTATGTGAGTTTATAAAAAAATAAATTTTCCCGCTGCAAGAATGATCATTATTTTGCTGCAATGTTATTTTAAAACTGCGATAACTCCTATTCATTGAAATCGAATGATGTAAAGGGCATTTTTGGTTTTAATTAAATACTTTTTTTTTTAGAAAAAAGAATATCAACCAAGTTGCAGTTGACTAATATTCTCCTCTCCCCTCCAAATAAGCGGAAAGCTTGTGCCAGGTGTGGGTACGACAATAGTGCAACGGGTGGGATTCGAACCTGCGACCTTTCAGTTTTCAGTCCGCACCTTTAACCGTTGGGCTATTGAGGCTATACTTGTGAGGAATAACGTATTTATTTTGATAAGGATTAATATCATGTTTATAAAAACACCTTCGCAAAAACTGTGAAATGCGTATATCTTTGTTTTTAATCAAGAGCCAAAATACCAAGTTTCGTGGATATAACTTGAAAAACTATCTTACAAATATTCAACCCCCATTTAACCCCTTAGTGAGTAAAATTTTCAAAAAGTGTGAAACACGTAATTCCTTATTTTTAATTTAAAGCCCAAATACCAAGTTTCATTGGTATAACTTGAAAAATGACGGACTTTTAAAAAAACTATCAACCCCTAATTTACCCCTTTGGGGATAGAATTTCCAATAACTGTATTCTTTATTTTTAATTAAAAGCCAAAATACCAAGTTTCATAAACATTTGAAAAATGAAGGACTATCATACATACATTCAACCCCTATTTAACCCCTTTGAAGGTAGAATTTCTTCTTACTTCTTTGTTGTCAATCGAAAGCTCAAGTACAAAGTTTCATAGATATAACTTAAAAAAAGGACTTTCAAACAAACTATCAACACCTATTTTATCCTTTCGAGGGTAGAATTTTCAAAAATGTAAAATACGTACTTCTTTATTTTTAATCAAGAGCCAAAATACCAAATTCCTTGGATATAACTTGAAAAATGAAAGACTATCATACAAACATTCAACCCCTATTTAACCCCTTTGGGGTAGAATTTTCAAAAAGTGTGAAACACATAAGTCTTTATTTTTAATTGAAATTCCAAATACTGAATTTCATGGGTATAACTTGAAAAATGACGGACTTTCATGAACCCCTATTTTACCCCTTCGGGGTTAGAATTTTCAAAAAGTATAAAATACGTACTTCTTTATTTTTAATTAAGAGCCAAAATAATAAGTTTCATTAACATAACTTTAAAAATAACTTGAAAATGAAGGACGATCATACAAATATTCAACCCCTATTTAACCCCTTTGCGGGTAGATTTTTCAAAAAGTGTGAAACACGTAATCCTTTATTTTTAATTGAAAGCTCAAATACCGAATTTCATGGGTATAACTTTAAAAATGACGGACTTTCATACAAACTTTAAACCCTCATTTCACCCCTTTGGGGGTGGAATTTCAAAAAATCCTTTCTTAGTGCTCACCTAAGTAATAAAACAAACCTACTGTCAAAATTTCAAGTTTCTAGCTTCAGTAGTTTAGGCTGTGCGTTGACTTTCATACAAATTATGAACCCCTATTTTACCCCTTCGGGGGTAGAATTTTCAAAAAATATAAAATACGTACTTCTTTATTTTTAATTAAGAGCCAAAATACTAAGTTTCATTAACATAACTTGAAAAATAACTTGAAAAATGAAGGACAATCATACAAACATTCAACCCCTATTTAACCCCTTTGGGGATATAATTTTCAAAAAATATGAAACACGTAATTCTTTATTTTCAATTTAAAGCCCAAATACCGAGTTTCATGGGTATAACTTTAAAAATGACGGACTTTCATACAAACTTTAAACCCTCATTTCACCCCTTTGGGGGTGGAATTTCAAAAAATCCTTTCTTAGTGCTCACCTAAGTAATAAAACGAACCTACTGTCAAAATTTCAAGTTTCTAGCTTCAGTAGTTTAGGCTGTGCGTTGATAGATCAGTCAGTCAGTCAGTCAGTCAGTCAGTCAGGACAAGTCTTTTTATAAGTATAGATAATAACTATTATTAAAAAGGATAAGAATGCTAAAGTGGGTCAGTTAGCCCTTCAATCATGCAGCAACGGAGCAACGGATCGACGTAATTTTTACATGGGATAGTTTAGGAGAGGGAACTTCGAGTAGGTGAAGCTGACAGATGAAACGCGATGGACGGCGGTCTTCTGGTGTAGCCCATTAGATTTGTAAGTTGTAACTAATTCAATGAAACATGAGCGACCTACTGGCAAATCAGAGGAAGGCGCGCAAATTATCTGTATTGCCATATATGGTCAAAAAATGGTAAAACTGTTTGGTCTACCATGTTGGTACACAATTTTACGATTAGACACGCTAATAGTCTAAGATCCGAACATAACATCGACCTTCACCCATCTGTTTACCGAATGAAACATTTTTTTTATAAAATTCCATACATAGACAAATACGTCTTGTATGTATTGCCTATCAAAATATGTTCATGACTATCATTTATTAAAAAAATATTAATTAAATATTTTTTTAGCGAGTTTCAACGAAGGCGTCGCTTCGCAGCCACTATGCTCTATCCTTCTTTATTACACTAAATAAGCTCGGATTTCTCTCTTGCGCAACTTTACTTGCTTAGATTTTTAAACTTTAAATCCTGGCAATAGTGTTTCATGAACGGTTTATTGCAGGCAATACTATACCATCGCGTTTGTTATTAAATAATCTGTTTTTTGATATATATTTTGATTGGTAAACAAATGGGTGAAACTCGCTAAAAAAATTTAATTAATATTTTTTTTTAATTAATGATAGTCATGAACATATTTTGATAGGCAATACATACAAGACGTATTTGTCTATGTATGGAATTTTATAAAAAAAATGTTTCATTCGGTAAACAGATGGGTGAAGGTCGATGTTATGTTCGGATCTCGTACTATAAAGGGTAAACTACCAAAATTATATAAATTTCTAAATTTTTAGAGACCGTTCAAAACTTTTGGACATTTTTATGTTTTCCTATATTTTTAATTGTATAGATTTTTACAATTTACTTGCTGACATGTAAGAATTAAATATATTGTAGTTTTGTTCTAGCAACTAACTTTACCATATTACCTATTCAGTTATCTTAACAACGGAGTTCGTAACAATATCTCGTAAATACTATATTCATAGTCAAGTTCGGAGCGCAGCAATTATCATTAGGCACTGTATTACACACGGCTGAATGGCAGGAAATTACGTAGCCAGTGGACCGTGCCCTGTATCGAAATCAGATAAGCTCTTTGAATCATTACGGGACGTCTATGGTATATAGTGAACGTTAAATTCAAATAATACGAGTGGAATTATTTGAATTATTAATTCAAATGAACAGGCTAAAAGGCGCAAATATGAAAAACTTGACAGTGGTTTCATATTTGCGCCGTTTGGTGTAGAGACCCTGGGGCCGTGGGGCCCGGAGGCTCGAGCGCTTTTTTCAGAGATATCGAAAAGAGTGATCGAGTCTACCGGGGATCCAAGAGCTGGCAGCTACCTTGGCCAAAGGATTAGTTTGGCCATCCAAAGGGGTAATGCTGCCAGCATCTTGGGTAATATGCCACACTGCAGTGGCTTGGATGGGGTTTTAGATTTTAATTAGTTTTTATTTTAGTTTTAATTTTAGAGTAAATTTAGGCTTAATATAGTATTGTATTATGTAATATATACGAGTGCTTATCGGATACATATTTATAACTGTACAATAAAATACCACTGGTCTGCCATGAATAAATGTGGTGTCGTGTGGTGAGGGTTGTTACGTTCCCTCAAATATGGTCCCTCAAAGCAATGGCTGGGTCATGCGTCATGCTCGTGAATGGTTGCCACCGTCGGGAATGGGGCTGCTTTCTGTCTGACCATTTTAACATGTGTTGAATTATAATTAGGTATGCTTTTGTGGAACTCATTGTTGAAACACTGCATACATAGCATAGTATCCATTGAATTGTAAATTTGTTTTGAAAAGAGCAACCGCCGAGTTTCTTGCTGGTTCTTCTCGGCAGGAAGGGCATTCTGAACCAGTAGTAGACTCATCGACGATTCAAAAGCACTTGTAAAAAAAAAGTGTGTGTCAGCTCCGACGCACGACTGGAGTTTACGCGCGACGCTATATCCTTCTCTATGCGCGCGACTCGGGTCCGAGCGCGCCCCGACCGACTTCGGGGACCCGATCGCTACGCGCTCGGCTACCCGAAGCGAAAGCTCTTTCGCACGAAAACCAACCTTATTTACTCAACGTTAGGGTAGAAATTTCAACGTTGTGAAAAACGTAACGAGGTCATTGATAAATTGATTTTACTGCTCGGATTTTTCTCATACCGGGCGCCTAAAATCGATTCTTAAGGAGTAAACTCCAAAAAGTTTATTTGAATGTAAAACATTTATATTCTATTCTACTACCCACACAATAGACCAAATTAAGACGTGTTCTGTAGGCAATCCATTGCACGCACTATTGCACGAGCTTAACAGGCTGTTAGCCAGCAGGGAGCTCGTGAGGCGAACCACATCTGCCGGTAAAGACACTTCGTGGTGGCCACGAACGCTCTGCCAAAAGTGGTCGGTTAAAAAGCAACACGCATGCAAATTCTCTAGACCTTCTTCTTTTCTCTTATCTTCTTCCTGGGAATTGGGTATTGGACTGATATTTTTTTATTTATATACAAAAACGTTTTTAAATAATATAACACAATACCATTTCTATTTTTTAAATATCTTTACTAGTCTCGGAATTATAATTTGTTTTACTGTGACTGTATCTGTCTCTTTCTAAAATGAAATTTTCTATGGAGCGTGTATGGAGCTGCTGAATTGTGACATCACACTTCAGTAGCTCTCTCTGTGTCTAACAGGAAACTTTAGAGCTCTACAGCTTATTTCTTTTTGTAAGTACGGATTTATTTTTTGTTCTTAAAAATGCTATTATTACATCAGAATAAATTTATAAACACATGTCAAAAATTCCGAGGCCAGCAGGATTCGATTCGAAGCCACATATCTTGGGAATCGCGCCCGAGTGTGTTAGCCTTTTACACTATAGCCGCGGTCGAACTACACGTCAGCATCGAAATTAGTGATATGTACCTACTTTTTTCAGTTTATAAATTTATTCTGATACTAGCTGATGCCCGCGACTTCGTCTGCGTGAACTTAGCATTTAAAATGCCTTGGGAACTCTGAAAATGTAGCCTGTCACTCTCCAGGTCCTCAAGTATAGGTACCCCTGCAAAAAATCACGTCGATCTGTAGCTCTGTTAGGCCGTGATTGAAGGACAAACCAACGCACTTTCGCAGTTATAATATTTCACCATATAAAGTGTAAGTGCATATAGTCAACGTGGTTTTTAGGGTTCCGTATCCAAAGGGTGCCAACGGGACCCTATTACTAAGCCTCCGCTATCCGTCCGTCCGTCTGTCAGCGGCCTGTATCTCGTAAACCGTAATAGATTGACAGTTGAAATTTTCACATATTTTGTATTTCTATTGCTGCTATAACAACAAATAATAAAAATTAATTTAATTTTTTTGTAACGAAACCCTAAAAGAGTGAGGACCGACTCGCACTTGGCCGATTTTTTTACTCAGGTAAAGTTAAGGACCTGGAAAATAACACAGGCTACTTTTTGTCCCGGGAGCATACATTTAAACGCCCGCACAACTACAAAGTATATAATTTATTGTAGATTTTTTTAAAAACGCTCGACTGATTTCTTTAAAATTTAAATGGGGCCACCTGGGAAGTATACCCTTTGAAACAAAAAAAGAATTCTCCAAATTGGTTCAGGCGTCTTCGAGTAATCGGTGAACATTCATAAAAAAAGATTCGTTGAATTGAGATCCTCCTCCTTTTTTGAAGTCGGTTAAAGTAATAATAAAAAGTAGTTCAAATTTAACGAAGTTATGGAGTATAACAGTCAAAATAGTTCAACCCCTATCTCAGAGAACATACATCCATCCATCCGTATACGACATCTATACAAACATACATCCGTATACATCCATCCTCACAAACTTTCACATTAATAATATTAGTGGGATAATATGAGTATAAGTAGGATACGATATAGTTAATGTATTTGTTGTTAGTAGGAGGAGATACATATATACATACAGACATGCATGCATGCATGCATGCAAGCATACTTACATACATACATATATACATACATACATACATACATACATACATACATACATACACGTATACATACATGCATACATACATACACACATACATACATACATACATACATACATAGATACATACATACATACATACATACATACATACATACATACATACATACATACATACATACATGCATGCATGCATGCATATTGGCGCATGATTGAAGGATAAATATGTGAAAAGAAGCATACTATTATCCCGCAGGAACCGTTTGTTTTCCAGGGATAAAAAGTAGCCTTTTCACTTTTCAGGTCCTCAACTATGCCTATTAAAAAAACCACTTCAATCTGTAACTTCGTTGGCGCATAATTGAAGGATTAATATGTGAAAAGTAGCATATGAATATCCCGCGGGAACTGTTTGTTTTCCTGGGCTTTTTAAGTCCTCAACTATGCCTATCCAATAAACCACGTCAATCTGTAACTCCGTTGGCGCCTTATTTAAGGATAAATATGTGAAAAGTAAAACACTAATATCCCGCGGGAACTGTTTGCTTTCCCAGGATAAAAAGTAGCCTTTGTCACTTTTCAAGTCATCAACTATGCCTCTCCAAAAAACCACGTCAATCTGTAACTCCGTTGGCGCATAATTGAAAGATAAATGTGTGAAAAGTAGTATACTAATATCCCGCAGGAACCGTTTGTTTTCCCGAGATAAAAAGTAGCCTTTGTAATTTTTCAGGCTCTTAACTTTACCTGTGCAAAAAAATTACGTTAATCTAAATCTCCATTGCGCGTATTTTGAAGGACAAATGCGTAAAAAATAGCGATGCTATCCCGCAGGAACTGTTTGCTTTTCCGGGATAAAAAGTAGCCTATGTGCTATTCCAGACTATAATCTATGTCTGTGCCAAATTTCAGCAAAATCGGTTCATTCGTTGTCGCGTTAAAGAGTAACAAACATCCATCCATCCATCCATCCATCCAAACATCCTCACAAACTTTCGCATTTATAATATTATACTAGCGGCACGCTATGATGGCCGGTTTGACACATTACAATAGTGATGTGGAATGTCAATTTATTCTCGAACAAAAAACAATTAAGTTTTGTTTTTGTACCTGATTAAATAGGTTTAATAAAACAAAAATGTATATGTTTATTTAATTTATTTGAACGAACTGAATATTTGAATGAAAATGAATATACATACTTTATATGCACACAAGAAACATATGAATACAAAAGATACCAAAAAAGGTGCCACAAAAGGCCATAATTAATCAGATTCGTCCATACTACTATTTTCACTGTCGTCACTGCTATCATCACCTACATTAATAATTATATGTTCGTTTTCTATAATATTATCTATTTTCACATCTCTTTCATAATCTTCCCTTATTAATTTAACAGTTCTATTCACAACCTTTTCCCAGTCTCCTTTAGTCACATGTTCACAAGCTTCTTCTAATAATTTTAGCATTTTTTTTGTGGTAAATGGGGGTTCTGTATTGTGTCTTGCAGCATATCCCTTAATTTGAGCCCACACCAACTCAATCGCATTATACTCACAATGGTAAGGCGATAACCGTATAACTCTGTGCCCATGTTCTAATGCTATTTCGTCAATGACGTATCGGATCTTGGTTGGTTTGTTTTCTTTTAAAAGACGTACTAATTCCGCTTTTAACATATTCATGTTTGCATCTACGCCATTTTTACGAAGCCATGCGACGATATCAGCTTTCTTTTGGGATTGGGCAGGTGGCTTGTCAATTTGCATCGAGTGGTATGGGGCGTTGTCCATAATTATAATAGATGGTTCAGGGAGGCTACACAACATTGAGGTAAACCATTCAGTAAACTTTTCTCCATTCATGTCTTCATGATAGTCTCCAGTGGTTTTTGACGCAAAAGCCATGAGAGAACCTTCGACAAACCCGTTGATGGTTCCGGCGTGACAAATTATAAGTCGCGATCCTTTTCCTACAGGAACTTTGGAAGTAGATGCTGCTGTGTCATCGTTCCAAGAACGGCCTACAGTATGGTTAGCATTAAGCCATGTTTCATCCAAGAACACAACATTTTGCCAATTTTTGATTTCTTTCACTTGCCGTAAAAAAGTATACCTTGCCATCGCTATATCAAATCTTTCCATCAATATTTTGCGTTTGTTACATTTTTTGTATCGAAATCCAATGGTCTTCAAAATCTTCGTTAAAGAACTTTCCCCACCGAAGAATAATCCAGCTTCCTTCAGTGAATGCACCAACTTTTTTCTTGTTGGATACTCCTTCTGTAAATAGTAGCCGTAAACATGTCTTCGGATAGCATCGGCATCAAAGCTATCGATGCCTACGACTGGTTTTGCTCGTTTTCTCTTTTTTGGTGTGTGAAGTTTATTTTCTTCTGTGCCAGTCTCGCCATATTTTTTTTTAGTTATCCGTCTAACAGTTCGTTGTCCAATATTAAGCGCATCAGCTACGCGTTCAACCACTGACGTTATAGGTAAAATTGGCCCTCCATTTTGAGCTTCACGATCGAAATAGTTACGAAGGCGTATTACGAACTCACGTGTCTGACTATTTAGAACAGTTCTCTGCGTACGTTCGGTCATATCGACGAAATCCACAACAAAGGGCTTGAACAGAGTCCAAATTAACGAGCAAGGGTCAACAGTAATGCAGTATCAATATTTGAAATCCAAAGCCAGGTCAAAACTATATCACAATCGCATTGCACTGACAGTTTATACTTTTCGAAGCAACGTCAATTCGAAACTGCTTTGTTTTGCATTGAGCATTGACGCGAGTTTGCCGGAGGTAGTAGTTGTGCTAGCCAGCGATCCTATGTGACGATCGTATTAGATTCCATTTTTAAAAATTTTCAATTTAGAAAACCAAATGCCGAGTTGTGGTATATATCATATAAAAATAAAAATTTTACTTTTTGTATGAAACAGCTGATATTTTTTTGCGATTTCAGAGGTTTGTCCACATAGTGAAAATTGTTCATATTCACAAGTACATTCACCCCTTAAATGGTGCAAACTGATTTTTCTACACTTGTATACATTTTAGAAATCAATTTAATAAATAAATTTTGAGTCCTAAACCTAAAACTACATTCGATAAAATTGATGAATCTCTGCACATCACTATCGTCAATAAAGTAATACAATTATTTCCTTCAAAGTCGTTATCAATTAATACGGAACTTCATGAGCGGACAAACGTCAAACCGGCCATCATAGCGTGCCGCTAGTTGTAATAGGATTTCATTAAGTGTAGGTTAACACTTTAATAAAAATAAAATTGTATTACTACATGTTACATTTTCGATTATAAATAATGAATATTAACATTTTGACTACAGTCAAATACCCAATAATTGTTTCCGCAATGAGGCAATGTCCGCCAGTTTTGCGGTTCCACTGATACGGCTCCCCGCCGGATCACTCGAGCCAGCCGAGCTCACTCCAGAATCCGAGCAGGTCGCCCAGGTCGGCGAGGACCTCCGGAAGTGTTGCTGGAGAGCCAATGTATTTCTGTCGTTGGTCGGATACACTCCTGCATGTAAGCAGTACGTGTTCCGGTGTTTCGTCGCCCTCCATGCACGCTCTGCATAGAGGGCTGTCGGTGATACCTAAAATAAAAAGTTCTTGTTGAGTGAACAGTAGGTACGCTTAGGTAGGGTTTTAATTCGTTTGATCGTAATAGTAAACGATGACATTAGCATCAAAGTAAAATGAACCATAACAGTGTCGAATAAGAGCTCAATTTCGTTTATTTATTCTCATACGTTTACGTGTAAGAAAACGCTCCAAATTAAAATCGTTTATATTGAATTTGTGACCATTATGGTTCAATGTGCGTGCAGAGTGCCGTGTGGTGACGGCAGATCAGAATACAGTTGTCACCAGCCCTCCTCTTCCCGCGGGTGTCGTACGAGGCGACTAAGGGAATATAACGGAGAACGGGCAGCAGCGTCCTCTGTGCTACTACTACCATCTACTGCGATCACCAACCCGTCTGCCCCGCGTGGTGATTATGGGCAAACCCTCCCCTTGGGAGAGGCCTTTGGTCCAGCAGTGGACTGTTATAGGCTATTGATGATTGTTCAATGGTAAAATGAACCATAATGGTATTGATACCATTATTATAGTTCATTACCAATATTATGGCTATTATGGTACATTTTACTTTGATGCTAATGTCATCGTTTACTATTACGATCATCAAACGAATTAAAACTCGGACCAAGCGTACAGTGCCCTGTAATCGTAACTACAACTGTCCATAGCTCTCTCTAAACCTCATATTTATCTTTCTACATATCAATCACTTGTAATTAATCTAAAACGTACATACATACATGCATTTAACGTTTACACCCGTACGGGGGAAATTTAGAAAGCTATTACCTAAGCTGCATACAGTAATTTACAGCAGTAAATCTCGCTAATTGAGGAGTGCGGTTAGCTACAAGCTACAACTATTGTTGGCAACGAAGACGGATTCGGAATGTGGGTACTAACTCGTAGTCTGTTCAGTTGTGAGCTCCAGTTATATGTTGGCCTTACATTTTTAACTGATTGTAAACCCAAGGCGATTGAGAAAAGGCATACCTATTTGTTGAACCTCCAAGGACAGTCCAATTCAAATCGTAACTAATATTCTTATTAGTATCTCAGAAAAAGGACATTATCATCATCATCATCATCATCATCATCATCATCATTAGCAACCCGTCATCGGCTCACTACTGAGCGAGGTCTCCTCTCAGAGAAGGGTTATAGGCCATAGTCCACCACGCTGGCCCAATGCGAATTGGCGGACTTCACACACCTTCGAGAACATTATGGAGAACTCTCAGGTGTGCAGGTTTCCTCACGATGTTTTCCTTCTCCGTCAAAGCAAGTGATATTTAATTTCTTAAACGCACTTAACTTCGAAAAGTCAGAGGCGTACCCGGGATTGAACCTGCGACCCCCCGAAAAGGAGACCACAGTCGTAACCACTAGGCTATCACTGCTTACACCCATACGCGAGACATTATACTGTGCTAATATTATAAAGTGTCTTTGTTTGTTGGTTTGTCCTTCAAACACGCAGTACTGGAGAAACGGATTGACATAATTTTATGCGAATAGGTATAGTTGAGGACTTCGATAGTATTAATAACATAGGCTACCTCTTATCCTGGAAAAATAGAGGGTTTCCATGGGATTTTTGAAACCTACCTCCACCCGTCGAAGTCACTGCATAAGCTAGTATTTACATTTTTGAGACTTTAAAATTACTAAATACAAAAAAAATACTAAATATTGGAAGAATACAAACACAAAGAGCCTGTCTACAAAATTTCGTTTAGTTCGATTGGTATTCAAATTGATATCCAAACGTTTTAAGACGCAGTGATTAAACATGCTTCAACGGTGAAGGAAAATATCGTGAGGCAACCTACACGGCTGAGAGTTCTGCATAATGTTCTCAATGGCATAGTACAAACAGAATAGTAGGCTAACTTCATACAAAGTGGCCGCTGCCGGTTTGAATGTATGCGTGAGCAGCGGGCGCCGTGTACGCACGGAAGTTTCACGCACACATTCGCAAAATCTCAACCGGCCGGCCGATTGAGCCGGTTGAGATTTTGCGAATGTGTGCGTGAAACTTCCGTGCGTACACGGCGCCCGCTGCTCACGCATACATTC
This sequence comes from Oeneis ivallda, assembly GCA_029955525.1. NCBI lineage: Eukaryota > Metazoa > Arthropoda > Insecta > Lepidoptera > Nymphalidae > Oeneis > Oeneis ivallda. Next base: position 5,127,464 of record JARPMR010000015.1, read on the forward strand.
AAACCGGCAGCGGCCACTTTGTATGAAGTTAGCCTACTATTCTGTTTGTACTATGTCAATGGTCTGTTAATTCTACCAATTCGCATTGGTGGCATTGGGCCAGCGTGGTGGACTATGGCTTATAAGTTATAACCCTTCTCTGAGAATGGAAATGCGCTCAGTAGTGAGACGTTAAAAGAGTAGGTAATTAACTCGCCGATCGGCCTTAGTTAGCCTACTATTCTGTTTGTACTATGTTAATGGGTTGCTCGTGATGATGAAATCATGAAGTTAATTTTTTCACAGTTGAATAAAAGTGTTTCGTATGTAAGTAGGTAATATGAACTCGAAAAGCTTTACACTCTTTGATGCGTTAAAAAATTTAAAAATTCCACGGCGATTTTTAAATGGCTGCGGATTTAAATTGAGTGTAAAATGAAAATGAACACTCAAAGTTTCATGGTTCACTCAGTTCATTGCCGCATTATGGCCGGCTTCGTTTAGGTTTTCATATTTCAACCTATTTGAGTGTAAGTACCCTTTATGCGTAGGAAAACCAGAGTTACTGACATAGCTAAGCGAGTCGCGATACTGAAGTGGAAATGGGCGGGGCACATAGTTCGAAGAGCTGTAATGGTCGTTGGGGTCACAAAGTGCTGGAAGCGCATTGTTGGCAGACCCCCCCACCAGGTGGACCGACGACATCAAACGAGTCGCAGGGAGCCGCTGGATTCAGGCGGCGCAAGACCGAGGCCTGTGGAAGTCAATGCAAGAGACCGTTGTCCAGCAGTGGACGTCTATCGGTTGATAAAGAAGAAGAAGAAGACCCTTTGTACTAGCTAAGCCGCCCCGGCTACGCTCAGCTAGGCGCTTTGGTGTAGTTTTTATCTATACCTTTTCTAAACAAAAGCCCATAAACTGTAGATTTTCATCTGGCACTCAATAGAAACCTTCTTTTTACGCAAGGCAATAGGAGGGATTATGATTTAACAGACTATAGGTATATGTATGCAATATGCATGTATGTATATATTATGAAAGTGTCTATTTATGTATGTTCCCCCGTTGCGCCTAAACTAATGAGTCGGCTGTGATAAAGAGATGTAAATCGATTCGCTGTCACCCAGTCACCATCTGTCAGTTATAGTCACCTGTGTGTTTATGCCGAGTTTTAATTCGTTTGACCGTAATAGTTAACTATGATATTAGCATCAAATTAAAATGAAACATAATAGTATCGATTTAAAGTCACAAATTCAATACAGACGATTTTAATTTGGAGCGTTTTTACGTAAATGTATTTTATTTTTTATTTTATTTTATTAGGTTTACTAACAATCACTCACACCAATACACTAACAAAAATACTTAAGCTTAATTTAATACTAGCTAAGTGTAGTAATTACTTAAAGTAAACACAACTTGGACAGATAGCAAAAATCATTCACAAAGAAGACAAAAAGAAATTAAATTAAAAAAGCAAAAGTGATATCTTAGAAACAAAACTATAATTATAATACAATATTATATAGTAAAAACAGTAATATATCTTACGATTTAGTGGAGAGACAAAAAGGAATTCTTAAGTCCCACCTACTTCCACCTGAAGGTTAAGCAAATAAGACTTAAGACTTCCAAGATTTAGATAACTTTTCTTGAATTTTATATAATGAATCAGAAAAAATATCGACATCAGTACTATACTGGTTTAAAGTCTTTCGTGTACTTATGTATAAGAATACATACACGAAATTGAGCTCTAGCTCAATACAGTTATGGTTTATTTTACTTTGATGGTAATGTCATAGTTTACTATTCATAGTTAACTATCCGATCTTGTACTAACCCTACTGAAGTCACAGACCCGTGACCGTAAGTCACTGGCTGTCACTTATGTCTTCTAAAAGGGGTCACCAACTGTCACCAAAAAGGTCACCTGTCTGGGTAGAGTCCCAAAAACACATACCTAAAACTGTTACTGAGTCTTTCGCTACTTGAATTCAACTTGAAGTAGCAATATATTTCTGTGCACTTTTTCCTGACACTTGAAACGGGAAAGTAATATAATTTTCACGACAAGCTCCAGTTTCATAACGACACACTTGGACGCTGGGAGGTCATTACTTCGCAGCAAACTGTGACAAAGGGTGAAGCTATGAAATCGCGATAGCTTGTCCTTTTTTTGTCCGCAAGCCTGAGAGTTCTCTGTAATGTTTTCAGAGGTGCATGAATTCTAATATACTATACTATTCTGACATAGTGCCAGCGTACAGTCCAGAGTTCGATGCCTGGCGCTCGTTTCTGGAGATTTTAAAAAAATAGGGGATTCCAACAACGCCTTATTGAACCGATAGGTGGCGGTTCTATCCTTTCCACCAACAAAAGCATCCCCAAAGAGGGTTGCCGTCAGGCATTTGGCCGGTCGTAAAATGTCATGCCGAACCACTTACAACATGGCTTACAAGACATGTTGTTCCGACCCCACATAGCGTGGGACAAGGACAAGGGGATGACTATAGCCACCATTAAGCTATTTCTTTCTTAGTTAGCTAGTACTCGGCTGGGCGATGGATTAAGATGATGGTGTCCTTTTTAGGTTTCCACACCCAAAGACAGTATCTGGAAAAAAAACTTTTCAAAAAAATCTATTTTATCGTTTAAGCTATGAACATAATATATAACGCTAACTATTGCGACGAGATGAAAACTCCATACATTCTAAACACACTACGGGTGTAATTCTATTTGAAACAATATATTCACACGTCAGCCCGGCTTCCTCGGCTTTCCTCACAAGTGCGAGAACCATGAATTAATAAACACAACCCATTCAAACTCTGCACCTCAAAAACTGATTTTCATTGAAATATAGGCTCTATTCACTAAACATTACGATGTAATAAATAATTTGGTGGAGGTTTTAAGAAATTCTTAAGTGTTGTTAGAATTAACGGCGGGATCTTCGACATCGACCTATTTTTGATTGAATCGTAAACAATGAAATATTCTTTGTTTTGATCGGTTAAAAATATATGTTGTAGTTTAATGTATGTTCTTAATTCTTTTGTGATTCAAAACTCTATATTTACAACTTCACCCGATCAAAAATAATTTCGAAAACAGTGTAATTTTTATCGTTTTTCAGGTCGTGTTCATAGAATATTAAAGTTAGACTAAAAAAACAAATTTCATAAAATAGGCAAACACTTTTAGAAGATTCTTTTGTGATTACTTTTTCTCTAAAAAATTTGTATTTTTTTAATCACGACGTTTTTACTTTTTATATAACAAAGTGGCTCGTGCGCTTCACTTCAGTAGCCCGCAAAGTATCATCGAGGTAGGACGTATCGCTTTCGCTGGCTCGCTGCGATCCCCCCCCCCGCTGATCAAGCGATCTATTGCATAGATACCTATTATTTTCATTCCGTATTCATTTATCATAGATTAAATCAAATCAGAGGGTTAATATTGTTGTAATTTTTAGTATTTATTAATAAATCTGTAAATATTAGTATTATAGGTTTTAGGTTTAGAGTCTTATTGTATAGATAGTGTTAAACTATAATATAAGAATAATATAATAAAGTAAATATGGGGAATAAAAATGGAAGAAAGAACAAAATATCTTGATTTAAATTACGAAAACTTTCGAAATTGATATCTGGGGTTCCAGTGCTAATAAAAGAGGTAACCATCGTCTAAATAAGAGAAAAATGCGGCCATTTTCTTTTTTTTTGTTATTGGACCGATTTCTTTCAAAATTGATATCTGGGGTTCCCAGTGCTAATAAAAGAGGAAACCATCATCAAAATAAGAAAAAAAGGCGGCCATTTTCTTTTTCTTTGTTATTGGATCGATTTCTTTCAAAATTGATATCTGGGATTCCCAGCGCTAATAAAAGAGGTATCCATCGTCAAATTAAGAAAAAGTGGCGGCCATTTTTATTTTTGTTATTGGACCAATTTCATTCAGAATTGATATCTGGGGTTCCCAGTGCTAATAAAAGAGGTATCCATCGTCAAAATAAGAAAAAGTGGCGGCCATTTTTATTTTTGTTATTGGACCAATTTCATTCAGAATTAATATCTGGGGTTCCCAGTGCTAATAAAAGAGGTATCCATCGTCAAAATAAGAAAAAGTGGCGGCCATTTTTATTTTTGTTATTGGACCGATTTCTTTCAAAATTGATATCTGGGGTTCCCAGTGCTAATAAAAGAGGAAACCATCATCAAAATAAGAAAAAAAGGCGGCCATTTTCTTTTTCTTTATTATTGGATCGATTTCTTTCAAAATTGATATCTGGGATTCCCAGCGCTAATAAAAGAGGTATCCATCGTCAAATTAAGAAAAAGTGGCGGCCATTTTTATTTTTGTTATTGGACCGATTTCTTTCAAAATTGATATCTGGGGTTCCCAGTGCTAATAAAAGAGGAAACCATCATCAAAATAAGAAAAAAAGGCGGCCATTTTCTTTTTCTTTATTATTGGATCGATTTCTTTCAAAATTGATATCTGGGATTCCCAGCGCTAATAAAAGAGGTATCCATCGTCAAATTAAGAAAAAGTGGCGGCCATTTTTATTTTTGTTATTGGACCGATTTCTTTCAAAATTGATATCTGGGGTTCCCAGTGCTAATAAAAGAGGTATCCATCGTCAAAATAAGAAAAAGTGGCGGCCATTTTTATTTTTGTTATTGGACCAATTTCATTCAGAATTGATATCTGGGGTTCCCAGTACTAATAAAAGAGGTAACCATCATCAAAATAAGAACAAAAAAGCGGCCATTTTCTTTTTCTTTGTTATTAAAACGATTTCTTTCAAAATTGATATCTGGGGTTCCCAGTGCTAATAAAAGAGGTATCCATCGTCAAAATAAGAAAAAGTGGCGGTTAATTTTTTTTTTGTTATTGGAACAATTTCTTTCAAAATTGATATCTGGGGTTCCCAGTGCTAATAAAAGAGATATTCATCGTCAAAATAAGAAAAAGTGGCGGCCATTTTTATTTTTGTTATTGGACCAATTTCATTCAGAATTGATATCTGGGGTTCCCAGTACTAATAAAAGAGGTAACCATCATCAAAATAAGAACAAAAAAGCGGCCATTTTCTTTTTCTTTGTTATTAAAACGATTTCTTTCAAAATTGATATCTGGGGTTCCCAGTGCTAATAAAAGAGGTATCCATCGTCAAAATAAGAAAAAGTGGCGGCCATTTTTATTTTTGTTATTGGACCAATTTCATTCAGAATTGATATCTGGGGTTCCCAGTACTAATAAAAGAGGTAACCATCATCAAAATAAGAACAAAAAAGCGGCCATTTTCTTTTTCTTTGTTATTAAAACGATTTCTTTCAAAATTGATATCTGGGGTTCCCAGTGCTAATAAAAGAGGTATCCATCGTCAAAATAAGAAAAAGTGGCGGTTAATTTTTTTTTTGTTATTGGAACAATTTCTTTCAAAATTGATATCTGGGGTTCCCAGTGCTAATAAAAGAGATATTCATCGTCAAAATAAGAAAAAGTGGCGGTCATTTTTATGTTTGTTATTGGACCAATTTCTTTCAGAATTAATATCTGGGGTTCCCAGTACTAATAAAAGAGGTAACCATCATCAAAATAAAAAAAAGGCGGACATTTTCTTTTTCTTTGTTATTGGACCAATTTCTTTCAAAATTGATATCTGGGGTTCCCAGTGCTATTAAAAGAGGTAACCATCGTCAAAATAAGAAAAAAGGCGGCCATTTTCTTCTTCTTTGTTATAGTACCGATTTCTTTCAAAATTGATATTCGGGGTTCGTTCCCAGTGCTAATAAAATAGGTATCCATCGTCAAAATAAGAAAAAGTGGCGGCCATTTTATTTATTTTTGTTATTGGACCGATTTCTTTCAAAATTAATATCAGAGATTCATCATACTCATGAAAGAGGTCGCCGTCGTCAAAATTAGAAAAAGTGTCGGCAATTTTTTTTATACTATAAACATTTGTCAAATATTAAATAGGTGTTTTTATTATTCTTTGCTATTCCGATAAGGAATTTCATCCCAAATAGGTTGGGGGAAAAACTTTTCCATTTTTTTGTTCGGGCAACGGTTACCACTGTGTCATAACAGGTAAATGTTGCCAAAACTTGCCCAGGGATCTTCAGATATTGATTTTGAAAGAAATCAGTCCCATAACAAGAAAAAATAAAATGGCCGCCACTTTTTCTAGTTTTGACAATGGTTACCACTGTTATGAGCACAGAGATCCTCAGATATCGATTTAGAAAGAAATCGGCCCCATATTAAGAACAAAAATGGCCGCCACTTTTTCTTGGACAATTGTTACCGCTTTTATGAGAACAAGGATCCCCAGATACGGATTTTGAAAGAAATCGGTCCTATAACAAAAAAAAAGAAAATGGCTGACATTTTGGCAACGGTTACTATTTTATAAGCACAGGGAACCCCAGATATGGAGTTTGAAAAAAATCGGTCCAATAACAAAAAAAAATGGCCAAGGAACTTCGTCCCAAACAGATTAAGGAAAAACTATTCTATTTCTCTAATTTTGACATCGGTTACCACTGCTATGAGCACGGGGATCCTCAGATATCAATTTTGAAAGAAATCGGTCCCATAACAAGAAAAAAAATGGCCACCACTTTTTATTATTTTGACGATGGTTAACTATTTAATAAGCACAGGGAACCCCAGATATAGAGGTAGAAATAAATCGGTCCAATAACAAAAAAATGGCTAAGGAACTTCGTTCCAAATAGGTTGGGGAAAAACTTTTCCATTTTTCCAATTTTGACATCGGTTACCACTGCTATGAGCACAGGGATCCTCAGATATCGATTTTGAATGAAATCGGTCCCATAACAAGAAAAAGAATATGGCCACCACTTTTTCAAATTTTGACGATGGTTACCGCTTTTATGAGTACAAGGATCCCCAGATATGGATTTTGAAAGAAATCGGTCCGATAACAAAAAAAGAGAAAATGGCCGACATTTTGGCAACGGTTAACTATTTTATGAGTACAGGGAACCCCAGATATCGAGTTTGAAAGAAATCGGTCCAATAACAAAAAAAATGGCTAAGGAACTTTGTCCAAAATAGGCTGGGGAAAAAATTTTCATTTTTCTTATTTTGACATCGGTTACCATTACTATGAGCACGGAGATCCTCAGATATCAATTTTGAAAGAAATCGGTCCCATAACAAGAAAAAAAATGGCCACCACTTTTTCTTATTTTGACGATGGTTACCTTTTTTATTAGCACTGGAAATCCCAGATATCAATTTTGAAAGAAATCGGTCCAATAACAAAAAAATGTCTAAGGAACTTCGTCCCAAATAGGTTAGAGAAAAACTTTTCCATTTTTCTAATTTTGACATTGGTTACCACTGCTATGAGCACGGGGATCCTCAGATATCGATTTTGAAAGAAATCGGTTCTATAACAAGAAAAAAGAATATGGCCACCACTTTTTCTAATTTTGACGATGGTTACCGCTTTTATTAGTACAAGGATCTCCAGATATGGATTTTGTAAGAAATCGGCCCAATAACAAAAAAAGAGAAAATGGCCGACATTTTGGCAACGGTTACGTATTTTATAAGTACAGGGAACCCCAGATATCGAGTTCGAAAGAAATAACAAAAAAAAAACAAAAAAAAATAAGTCGGTAAATGTACCTATGTACGTAATATGCAAAATAACAATCACACTTATATAATATAAATGTATGAATAAAAAATAAAATAAATGTTTCTAAAACTTACAAGTGTCCCTGTACTCTTAGGTACAATAAAGTTATTTAATCTATGATGTAAAATTTGGGGTGAGTGAGTTCATTTGAAAAGCGCCTACGCGCACCTCACCGCGCGGGGACTGAGGTTGCTCTAAATGCCTACTGCGCCCGGAGATCCTGCCCTTAATGCTGTCTCCCAAGCTTATTTTCCAACATGCTCCTTATGAACAAATTGAAGCGAATTCTTGCAAAGTTACATTTTCATATTTTAATGAAATCCCTCTCATCGTCGCTCGACTGTAATTTGAAATGTAACAGAGGAAATTTATTAATGAGGAAAACGGCAAAAACCTCAAAAGACCTTGGTATGTTATGATACATCCAGAATTGTGAATTATGTTGTGCATACAACCTGAATTAATTAACAGGATAATGGGGTTCATTGTTATCAGATTCTGTACCTACTTAAATAGCATTCCACAATACAACTGCGTGCTCATGCTTAGAAAATAAGTTTCTCACAAAGTTCCGCTCCAAGTCTTCTTCTCTTCTTTTTTGTCAACCGACAGACGTCCACTGCTGGACAAAAGGTCTCTTGCATGGATTTCCACAGGTCTCAGTTTTGCGCCGCCTGAATCCAGCGGCTCCCTGCGACTCGTTTGATGTCGTCGGTCCACCTAGTGGAGGGTTTGCTAACACTGCGCTTCCCGGTGCGGGGTCGCCATTCCAGCACCTTGGGATCCCAAGTACCATCAGCTCTTCGAGCTATGTGCCCCGCCCATTTCCACTTCAATTTCGCGACTCGCTAGGCATCAACTCGCGTCGACATGATAAATTGCCTTAATAAGTGAAGATAAATATAGAGAGGAAACCTGCATGCCTCAGTGTTCTTCTTCAGGGTGGTGTAGATACTATTGCTTGAACCTGAGAGACTCATGCCTAATGGGCCGGTGATGGGTTACGATATATGAATGAATGTGCATTAGGTTTAGTTAAATATTGTAATTATCAACTTGCTTTTAATGTTTTTAGAAAGTTTATGTAGGTACTTTAATGGTGCTTATTCCAAGTTGATAAAAATAAAAAGAACAATTTCTCATTAAAGAGCCTTTTATTTCAATTGTCACAAAACTCACAAATAATATACTCCCACATGAATTCGGCCACGGCGAAGGTTTCTACCTTTCACGGACTTGTGCCGCACTTATTTTAGCGGGCAACATTTCTCTGTGTCACATCAGGGTATATTCAAAGTTTCCCTAATAAATCGTCGTACAAAGATCAGAGGTGTAACATAACAAACGTCGTAAACTATTAATCAACTCCGCCATTTTCCACTAACCGCTGTAATGGTTTCACGGAGTTATACAAACTTTCCTAAGAACTCGTGACTAGAAATTAATTAAGAAAATTTCTAAACTATTGTAGGTGTTTTGGTTTCCGCTTTTATAAGTTTCATGCGAGTACTTACATATTAATTAGGTACTTAATAAACAAATAAACTTTACAAATTAAATATACCATTGTATTTATTGTTATACTAAATACATAACATTATGTATAAATACTGATAAAACATTTAAGGCTCGATTTATTATTCATGCAATTTCGGTCATCGTCGACGTCATTTCAACCGGTAGTTGTCCATAGTATAAGCACAGAGAGACCGAAAACTAAGATAACTTATAGTTAAGCTTAGCTCGCATAGCTGACGCAGTTTTTCGGATAGGTCTGTCTGTAGTATATATTATAGCCTCTGGTAGTGTTTTTCACGAAAACACGGATTCCGCTTGTTTTCAAAGGCTGTCTGCGACTTCTTTTTATTAATTACCCAATTGATATATGTGTTGTTCTGAAGTGAGCTCTTCGTTCGACGATCTTATACGGTAAGCAATAAATTCGTGTTACACTTCGCTCGTTTAGCGTAGACGCAGCGCAAGATTAGATGGGATGTGGGCTTAGATCATTTGGTTTAAAACTAAAGGTGTGTGGGAACACGTGGGAATAATAATGGCAAAAAAAACTTGAGAGGTGTCAAGGGACACCCGGATGGAACGTAGTTCCTTTCGATTACATTGTGTTCGGTATTTTCGCGGTACAACATTGAGTCTCCGTAGCCTAGTGGCTCCGGCAGTCGCCTAAAAGTTCAACGTCGATGGTTCGAATCCCAGCTCGACAGACTGAATTTTCTATTTTCAATTTTATTTTAAATAATTTCTACATGTGGAATTTTTCCCTAAATTTTTGTAACTTATAAGTTATAAAAAACTCCGGCGACTGCCGGAGCCACTAGGCTACGGAGACCTAATGTTGTATCGCGAAAATACCAAACACAATGCAAAATTCACATTCAATAAAAAAGTGTCGGTTTCAAAAATATGTCGAGTGTCGGTTCCTTAATTTTTCCGTCTAGCCCCCTTCCGTACTGCGCGATAAGGTACTTACGTTCCAAAAACTATATCATTCTGTTAGCTGGTGATTTACGGGGTTTTTCCCAACCATGTACGCGACACAAATACGCTTTGTCTGAATTTACAATTATTATAAGTACAATCTATTATTCTGAATTTATTTATTTACTTTACTGATAGATACTTAATATGAATTTAGTATCTGTGTAATAACTAATAAGTCACAAATCGATACAATTTTTTGGTGCAAAATTATGGAGGCCTCAACGCCTTACCAGCTTGAAGAGTTTTACCAACTTTTTATGAAGGCTGCTAATATCACTTCGCGCTGGCTAATGAATTTCGGAAGCGTTACGCCAATCAAACTTTTCCCATCTACGCGCGACGCGTTCCGTAACGCAGAGTTATGGTGCGAGTTTCAGTTAATACTTAGATTGATTGGCTTAAGGATTCCCAAAGTTACTTAACGACTTTAAGTGCTGTACCGGGTGAAATCTGCCAATACCTTTCAAACGTGAGAGAGATCAGGCGTAGGATCGACGGCTTTACGTGCTCTCCGAGGCACGGGTGATGCACCGCCCGCTTTCCTAACTCCGGGCTAGCATTGATAATTTCTTGAGAAAAAAACAAATAATTTTTGACCAGACCCGGGAGTCGAACCCGGGACCTCGTTATCTACAGTCGAACATGCTATTTTATTTTTAACCCACATCAAAAAAGGAGGAGTTTATCAATTCGTTCGTTCGTTTCTTTTTGGGTTCCGTAGTCAATAAGGAACCCTTGTAGTTTCGCCATGTCCGTCCGTCTGTCTGTCTGTCTGTCCGCCCGCGGTTTAGCTCAGACTATTGGTACTGACAGACAGACAGACAGACGGACATGACGAAACTATAAGGGTTCCTTGGTTACTACGGAACCCTAATAAAAGGAAAAGGTGACTGACTCACTGATCTATCAACGCACAGCTCAAAACACTGGACGGATGGGGCTGAAATGTTGCATACAGATAGTTATTACGGTGTGGGCATCCGCTAAGAAAGGATTTTTGAAAATTCAACCCCTGAGTTGGTAATATAGGAGTTTGAAAAATCGAACAACGTGAGCGAAGCCGCGAGTAAGCGCTAGTTTCTTACAAGTACTATAAGTTTCGTATAAGTTTGTTTATTCTTTCTCTCTTAGTAGTTTTAACCATGTTGTGGCAACCTGTAAGTGGGTCTACATTGCTGCACATTTCCGCTTCTCTTGTATTTTTCATTTTCAATGTTATTAAATATCAATAGCCTGTTGGTTGTCCTTAAATAAATAAATAAATTTTCATGACATACCCCTTCTTAATTAAGCAGCTACCATCTTAGACTGCATCGTCACTTACTATCAGATGAGATCGCAGTCAAGGACATGAGAGGAGGAGGGGCAGTTATTTTTTTTTCTTTTTTTAAAAGAATATCGGCCAAGTTGAAGTTGACTAATATTCTCCTCTCCCCTCCAATTAAGCGGAAAGCTTGTGTCAGGAGTGGGTACGAAAATAGTGCAACGGGTGGGATTCGAACCTGCGACCTTTCAGTTTTCAGTCCGCACCTTTAACCGTTGGGCTATTGAGGCTTATAAGTTATAGTTATAGTTGGTCATCAACTAGAAATATAAGTGCTTCTCTGCCAAGTGCCAATATAAAGCAACCATTACCTCTTAGCTAAAGTAGCCGTCATAAAAATCGGGCACTACAGTCCACATTCGATTTTTACGCCTACTCAATGACAAGTGAGAACGTAAAAGGCAACCCTTTTCGGAAGTCACAAAAAGTAAAGGGATCTTATGTATAACGGAATTGTATTGAATTTTTTACACCAACTTTTATGACGAGCCAAATGCTTGTACCTAATGGCTGGGTGGAAGGTTTCTTTGTAAGGGACCCATTTTAATAAATTGTATCAGAGTGGAGGAAATATTTTTTAAGTGTTTTTGATTTGATACATATTTTAGTGCACTGAATACAGGTGGTGCATGACCTAGGCCTGTGGAAGCTATTGCAAGAGACCTTTGTCTACCCGTAGACGTCAATCGATAAAGAAGAAGAATTTACTTCATTTTATCACGTCATGTCACGGAATAAAAAAAATATTGATTAAACTTGTTGATTTCTCCAATTGTCGTCTATATTGTGATATGTAATCGATACAAATGTTTATCAAGTATATCAATTAATCAAGATTTAGATTTTTGACGATCACTCAAACAAAAGTCACTAGGTATACACCGCGGCGTATGGAATCGCTCTTACAGGTTTTCTAAAACGACAAAGCAGACAACATTGTGATTCTACCCACCACGGTAGGAAAATAAAATGATTTATAAACAAATCATAACGGCAGACTTTTTGCCAGACCCAAATCAGATCCAATTTACAAAATATCGTCCCCTAATTGACGTCCAAGTCTAACAATATAAATAAGGTTAGAACAAAATCTGACTGAAATAAAATCAAGCGATTTCCATTTTCAGGTCAAACTAATTAGTTTGACCTGAATGAAATGGAAATCGCTACCCTAAAACAATGTTTGCCTTAATTAAGCTGATTTAGTCATTTCTATGGGAGGGGAGGGACTTTCTTTCCAATGTATGAAAGCAAGTCTCTCGTAAAATTACAGGTACGCACCGGTTCGTGATGAAATAAAACTTTTACGATTCCACGCTTTAAAGATTTTCGTCTCATTTCACTGAAAAGCTGGGTGCAGGCTCATCGTTGATGACGCTTTGTTAAGTACTGTCAAAAATATTCTTATGATAGTACAAAAGACGGACTTAATACAACCTTCAGCAATATGCTGTTTTAGATGGAATAAAATGTCTGAAATTGTAATTTTGTTATAGAAAGATATTAATGTTTTTTTCTTTGTAAAAGACAGACGTGTCCGCATTAGTAATTTAACCACTACTACACTATTGGCACTACAGATACATTACTGGTACTGACTATTTAACTGTTAAAAAGTCAGCACCTATGTATCTGTAATGCCAATAGTGTCTTATGTAAATGTATAATCACACCGTGTGTGTGGGTATGCAATGGCGAGAAATGGGCACTTTAATAATTGAGTATTATAATTATTTATTATTAATATTGACGTATTATTAAAATACTAGCTGATGGCCGCGACTTTGTCCGCGTGGATTTAGTTTTTAAAGTCCCTCGGGAACTCCTTGATTTTCCGGGATAAAAAGTAGCCTAGATGTTGACCCGAGTAATAAGCTACCACGGTATAAAATTTTGTAGAAATCTGTGCGGTAGTTTTTACGTGAAAGAAGGACAAACAAACAGACAAAAATTAAATAAAAATCTGTTTTGGGCTCAGTGTCGATAGTAAAGCATCCCCCAATTAAAATTTTTAAAATATATTGAATGTACAGAAATCTTCCAGTTACAGTTTTATTATATGTATGGATTGTTATGAACGATATTACAGTGAGGAGCTATGGAGATTTTAATATTCATTACAAAAAATTATCAAATTTTTGTTTACAGTTAAAGCATGTTATTATCGGAATAAATTATAAAAAAAAGTATTTTAAATCTTTTTAATATATTATTTCTTTTACCTAATGTATGTTTGATATGTTATAATGTATATCACCTATTTTATTTTATTTCATTTCAAATCATGAACTTCCCTCGTTCGAGCCCTAGAATGACTTCGTTATTGATACTAACTAACTAATCAAAAGTCATCAAAAATGATTACTAACCATCTGATTTTTTCACTGTTGCTTAGTTAATATCTATATAATTTAACAGCCACATTGTCCTACAAATTGCGTGGTACGTTTTTGGGAATCATCAAATCAAAATATTCTATCCCTGCTGTTACTGTTAGCTACCGCAATCGAGAATTTTTGTAAGAGCAGAAGTTGGGCGTCTCATCATAATGAAGTTACTCACCGAAAATTAGCTTGATAGTAATCAGTGGTAAATAATGTACTAGGGAACCTGGACCATAGTCGGAAAACGCTTGAAAAAGTTGCATTCCAAACGTTGAGTGTGTATCTGTCTTTAAGCAAGCCTGTTCGCATTGTTCCCGCGTCGGACATTTCAAACGTTTATTTAGGTCGCGACGTTAGCTGAAACGCGGATTAAGTGGAGTTGATTTTTAATGAGGAATATAAGGGCTTGGACAGACAATAAGCGCGACTGCAATGATGCTAACGTAGCAGCAATGTATGATGTCACAATTAAAACGCACCGTTCCAGAAGTAGGAATGATCACTCTCTAACTAACCAAGCATTACGAAAACGCTAAAATTCCTACCTAATATCGCCTCCGCCAATTTCCCATAAAGCGATCCCTATCCAGCAGTGCTGAAGCAAAAGCGAAGCAGTAATAGCCTAGTGGTTAGGACTGAGGTCTCCTATTCGGGGGGTCGCAGGTTCGATCCCGGGACACACCTCTGACTTTTCGGAGTCAAGTGCGTTTAAGCAATTAAATATCACTAGCTTCAACGGTGAAGGAAAACATCGTGAGGAAACCTGCACACCTGAGAGTTCTTCATAATGTTCTTGAAGGTGTGTAAAGTCCGCCAATTCGCATTGGGCTAGCGTGGTGGACTGTGGCCTATAACCCTTCTCTGAGAGGAGACCTGCGCTCAGTAGTGAGCCATTGATGGGTTGCTAATGATGATGATGATGATTCCTATCCAATCGATCGATATCGATATCCAATCGTTGCTAGTGAACTCCTGGTAGACTATGGCCTAAACCCTTCTCATTCGAGAGGCCTGTGCCAAGTAGAGGGCCGGCATTGGGTTGAGATGAATGAATAAATGAATGAAGCTGTATGCAGCTATCAACAGGCTGGAAACTACTTTCTGTCTGCCGTCTAAACATGTATTGAATTGTAAGTAGGTATGCATTTTTGGAACTTCCCCCCACTGTGGAAACACTGCCTATATAGTATATTAGGTACCTATTGTAATCTATAGTTTGAAAAGAGCAACCGCTGAGTTTTTTTTTTGCTGGTTCTTCTCGGCAGGAACGGCATTCCGAACCAGTGGTAGATTCATCGGCTATTCAAAAGCACTTGTAAAAGTTTATTTGAATAAAAAATATTTCTATTCTATTCCATTCCATTCCATTCCATTCCATTCCTTGTTGCCTGGAAGAGATCTCTTTTCAGCGATAAGGTCGCCTTTGTACTCTGTGTTTTTCTTTTATGTATGTATTAGTCATGTAAGCTGTTATCCTGTGGTGTACAAAAAAGAATATTTTCATTTCATTTTCATTTTCATTTTCATTTTCATTTTCATTTTTCCATTCCATTCCATTCCATTCCATTCAATTCCATTCCATTCTATTCTGTGTACTAAAAACTTTCTTATCTATATCTCTCTGTTGCTACAAATTTTTAAAAAATTTACTGTTATCTTCATTTATCCTGTTCATCGTATTCCCCATTGGTCGTGACCCCTTCTCATTATTTTTATAATGGTAGGAGTTTTCTTGCGATAATAATATTGCGGCGGGTTGCCAGATCCTTGTTCATACGACTCGATTAAGGCTGAAAGCACATCTGTGCGCACCAATTTGCATTTTGTGCATACAAAACTGTCATTCTTCATAGAGTCGTGTACGGATCAAATCGGCTTTTCGATGCGTACACGACTCTATGAAAAATGTCAATTTTTTGTATCGACAAAATGCGAATCGATGCGCACAGATGTGGTTCCAGCCTAATAGAGAAAAAGGCTCATGCCCGTTTTCACCAAGGTTTTCTAACTTTTACCTAAGCTAAGTTAGGTGACGCTTCATTTCTTAAGGGGGTAATAACATTTGATAGGGGATCGAATTTAGGGGCTACCCTACGTAAAGAGACTTACTTACTTTACGGTCTCGCCGAGGTGCGGAGGGAGTGGACACCCAACGTGGTCACCCATCCAATTGCCAACCGGGGTCAACGTTGCTTAACCACCGTGATCGTTTGATATACGCTATCACAACTAGGTAACCCGTCCCTCAAACTGTCTCGCCTCTCCTACAATAATCATCATCATCATTAGCAACCCATCAACGGCTCACTACTGAGCGCAGGTCTCCTCTCAGAGAAGGGTTAAATAGGCCATAGTCCACCACGCTGGCCCAATGCGAATTTGCAGACTTCACACACCTTCAAGAACATTATGAAGAACTCTCAGATGTGCAGGTTTCCTCACGATGTTTTCCTTCATCGTTGAAGCAAGTGATATTTAATTGCTTAAACGCACTTGACTCCGAAAAGTCAGAGGTGCGTACCCGGGATCGAACCTGCGACCCCCCGAATAGCCTACAATAATATCATTCACGAAAGCAGTAGGTAGGTACTCTCCAATGAATCGTGTGGTTTATTTGAAACACGTACCACCACAGCAACTTTTTGTCGCTGATTGGTGCAAACATTTGCTTTTCGCTTCGTACCTACCTGCTACATTAACATTTGGTAACAACTTTTTACCCCTTTACGAATTACCTTTATTTTGACCTCTTATTTACCCCCGACGCAAAAAGAGAGGTGTTATAAGTTTAGCGTGTGGGTATGTCTGTTCCCTCTTATCAGCCTCCCCATAGACCGATTTTGATGCGGTTTTTTTTTCTGTTTGAGAGCTAAATAATTTATGAAGATCTGCTTAGGCGTTTGAAGATCATCAGCTAATTTCCTACTTGATTATAGGGTCTTCCAGGCTTTTACTGGTGCGATTGATTTAAATTATTTCCAATTACTTCGCCGCATCAAGTATTCTGCGGGATACCCTAACTCCTCAACAACAACAACTTACGGCAGATATAGTGTGAATGGTCTCAATGACTAAGTGTTAGATAGATGATGATCGAGGATAAGCGAGGAGGATCTGATGATGGAGCTGAAAACTGGGTAACAGGATGTCAGGTACATTGTACACAGTCCGGCCATAGATTCACATATCTGGGGTGTTTTTTTTTTATTTACACTTTAATACCTATTGCTCTCGACTTCGCATGGTTGTTTTTGCAAAACCGCGGGAATTCTATACAACGATCTTTTTTAGTTTAGTTTAGTAATATAAATGAAAATATTAAATTTTAATAAGCTTCACCTCATCAGCAACTCATCACCGGCTCACTACAGAGCGCAGGTCTCGTCTCAGAGAATGGTTACGCCGTGTAGTCCAATGCAAGACTTCACAAACTTTTGAGAATATTACGGAGAACTCTTGGGTATGCAGGTCTTCATGACATTTTCCTTCACCATTGCAGCATGGGGTATTTAATTGCTTAAATGCACTCCGAAAAGTGCGTGCCCGGGATTGAAACTGCGATCAACCAAATAGGAGACCGCTCTTTCTCCTATTTTCTTAAATCCTAAAACGAAACCCAGGACCTTTTTGAAATAATCTTATTGGAAATAATCACACCTCCAGTATATAGTAGACTCTCCAATAGTCAGTAAATTGTAATCAAGCGCAAATCTATTATCGATAAAAAACCAATCCGTTCGCTCTATACTCTAACATATTTCTCAGTACCAACAAATTTATGCTTCGGAATATATAACATCAAAAAATCATATCCTCGATGTGATAAATTACAGCTAAACGAAATTTATATCCAACTACAGGTAGGCGGCGGTTTTTCATCATAGTTCACCGGGGTTTACGATAAACTGGTCGCCAAGAATTTTAAACTTTACCGGCATAGAAATAACACTCAAACTATGGCGATGCAAATCGGAACCAGTGTAAGATACGTTTCGCTAGTGATTTATCGCTTTTGTCAGCCTTCAGACCCTTCTAGACCTTTTCTTTGATAACATTAAGCTACTAAAGTTAGCCTGTAACATCGTCAGTGTTAGGTAAAACGGTTGTAGGTGCGATTTTTTCAGGTAAAATATGTTTCCGACAATTTACCCTTGTGTTTATTAAGGTTCTGCCTCAACAAAGGCCATAACTTGGACCTCAAAATGTCCATCCATTACGTTGATCTTAATGACATTAAAATCTGAAAGATAAATACAACAAGCGGATATAATTTCGTAGTTATATCTGTAAATTAATGTACTAAACGAAATAAAACAATAGATATAACAGAATGAAAATAAAAAGAATTATGTTAACTAGCTTTTACCCGCAGCTTCGGTCACGTCAAGTTCGAATTATTCAAAAAAAGTCGTGTGGTGTCGTGGGACACCAGATAGGAACGAAGTTCCTTATTATAAAAATATTAATTTCTATTCGAGGTATAAAGAAAATAATTATTCGGGTATACCTTTTTATCATGATTTTTTTATCGATAAAAATCAAAAAACTATTTTACAAGAAATTATCTTAACACCTTTATTTTGTTCACAATGATTTATAAAAATATATAATAAAAACACTAAGCACTTGCACTAACCACTTGCTCTAAACACCAAACACTTGCACTAAACACTAAACATTTGCACTAAACACTAAACACTTGCACTAAACACTAAACAATTGGTACAAAAAGTAGTGTTACTTTCATTTATAAAAAATCTTACGCTTTTTTTTAACGTTGCGGACGTTTTTTGCCGGCTAGGGTACCCCTCCGCAACGCCCTATAAGGAACTTCGTTCCAAAAAACCCTATTTTATCCTATTAGGGGTTGAACTTTCAAAAATCCTTTCTTAGCGGATGCCTACGTCATAATAATCTTACTTCCTACTAATACTACTTACTAATATTATAAATGCGAAAGTTCGTGAGGATGTATGTTTTTTACTCTTTCACGTCACAACGAATAAACAGATTTGGCTGCACCCAGGATTAACACATAGGCTACTTTTATCCCGGAAAATTACAGAGTTCTCGCGGGAATTAAAAACCTTAATTCATGCAGACGAAGTCTCGGGCATCATCTAGTGTATCTATTTATTCTATTTTGTTTTGAAATGTCATAATATAATGACAACCCTTAACCAATTACTTTAAGATTGACATTGTATGAAATGTCAAAACAAAATTTAAATAATACCTATTGCTAGCGTTATATTATTTAGTAAAGGATTTTATTTAGGAGCTACCTACGTAATGACTAGAGACTTGGGCTTGACTTAGGGGGTGATTTAGGTATGGTTGGCAAAAACGGGCATTAAGTATCTGTTTCAAAATACTGAATTTTGCTCAGCTCCTTTAACATAATATTCAGTCAATATTCACAGCGTAAGCCGAAACCAGAAGAAATACAAACCAGACTTGAGTACAAGAGAGATCAATTGACTTATTATCATACTGTAGGGGGAAATCGATCTTACACTCGATTTGAATAAAACACGAAAAGCTTTTCAACGTGTAGGTGATTATTGAAAAGGTAAATAAATATATCAGTAGCAATCGGTATAAATTATAATGCCTTTTATATTGACCTCGCTCGTTTTGATTATAAAAACACGTCATGATACATTTTGAAATAAGTATACGTAAAAAAAATTTGGATTGAAATACAAAATTTTAACGTACACGTTATAGCCTTTTTATGTTAATTTGAAAGTAATATTATAATAAGGGAACAAACTGCTGAAAAAAGCTAAAAGAACAATAAACGATAAGTCTTTAAAAAATAAGTAGTAAACCATTATATTTTTAACCCATCGCTGGCAAATATTTTGTACGAATCCCTTGGCAGCAATCACACACCTTTGATAACATTATGTCGAACTTTCAGGCATGCAGGTGATCTCGCGATGTCTTCCTTCAAAGCTATATTTAATTGCTACAACAATGCCTGTGATTTTCATCACAGATCCCTCCTATTAGAGGGGTCGAAGTCTTAAAGTTTAAGCTGTGTGGACATAGCTTAAACTTGATTGCCGATTTCACCAACTTCGAGTGACGTTTTAATTGAGCGTACTTACAGTTTTGGTATTGAAAATACTGTCAAAATGTTAAATTATTTTGTTCGGAAAAGACTTATTTTACGTTGGTGAAATCGGCCCATAGTTGGCTAACGCTCAGTCAAAGAAGAAGACTACTGTGTCACAAATATTCCAAAATGAACACACCTCTATCCATCCATCATCAACTGTGAATCCCAAAGTTTCAACATATCTATTGTTAAATTTTGTTGAAGAAGAAGTAGGTACATGACTATTTCGGTCACAGAAACTATTTGTACGTTGGCGTAATTAAAATATGACTAAGCCGTACAATTTCAAAACGCGAGTCCTCAACAATAATCCCTAACAAACAAAATTTACATTGTCTCGGCATTAATTACCCATGTGTAAACAATGCCTTAATGTCCTTTGTTCGACGCTCTACGCCTCTACGATGCTACGACGCTACGACATCCTATTACTGTTTAAATGTTATAATAATAACTTTGCGAGAGCATTATTACTAAAATAGCTTGGAGTTCAAGCCTTGAACGCTTCTTGAATGTTAAGAAATTGTTATTTAATTACATTTGCAGAATGTTATTTAAAGATAAAAATGTATTTTTTATTTTTAAGCAGTGATAGCTCAGCCTCGTTTTCGTTTCGATGTGCGTTTTAAACAATAAAAAACAAGTGTAAATTAAAAATTTTATTTTTAAATGCAAGCTTTTAGTATCTACATCATTAGACTCTGGATATCATCTAGGATCAGAGCACTTGTTGTGACGAATCAAACGAACCCAAACTCGATGGGGTTACGTCGTTTTATTACAGAGTTCCGATACCCATCTTCCACCTCCATCATCAGATCAGCTCCATGTCACAATAATATTGCATTGTCATCCGGTTTACACATAAATGCAAAATTTCAGCTCGATCAGAAACCGGGAAGTGGGTCTAATTCATCTTGCAAGATTTGACCCAAACAAACAAACTGGTCAAGCTAAATAAAAGCTTGTAAATATCACTTTCTTTACAGTGAAGGAAAACGTAGTGAGGAATGCATAAGAAGGAATTCATAAGAAGTGCATGCCTGAGCGTACTCCACAATGTTATCGGAGGTGTGTGAAGTAAGTAAGCAGTGAACCGGTGATAGTTTGAGATGATGAACGCAAACAAAGTCGCGGACGCTTGCTAGTATGATACAACGTTAACCCAATCAATATACACCAGCTAACAAGCGAAAGGCAAATATTTACGCTAATCAGACGCAAAAATTTACCGTGGGTACGTGTTTCAAATAAACCCTATCGCTCTGTCGTGGGCCTATCGGAAAGCACATTAATTATTCATCTAAGCATAAATTTATTTTCAATACTAGCTGATGCCCGCGATTTCATTCGAGTTTTTGTGTGGATTTTTTAATTTTTCGGGATAAAATACAGCTTTCACGCTGCAACAGAGCTTTGAATCGACATGATTTTTTGCATGCATATAATTGAGGACATGAAGATTGACATAGGCTACTTTTTATCCCGGAAAAACAAAGGTTTTCCGAGGGATTTTAATAACCAATCTCCACGCGGAAGAAATGCGGGCAAAAGCTAGTATAATATTTGTACTCGTAGGATCAGTAGAAATGCGAAGCGACTCCTACCCACCAGTGGCGTGCACAGGGTTTGAGCTTAGAATAGAAATATTTTTTATTCAAATAAACTTTTACAAGTGCTTTTGAATAGTCGATGAATCTACCACTGGTTCGGAATTCCATTCCTGCCGAGAAGAACCAGCAAGAAACTCGGCGGTTGCTCTTTTCAAAACAAATTTACAATACAGTAAATACTATGCTATATTTGCAGTGTTTCCACAATGAGGGAAGTTTCAAAAATGCATACCGACTAACTTCTATCCCAAGATGGGCAGACATAAAGTAGCCCCATTCCCGCCGGTGGAACCCGTTCACGAGCATGACGCATGACCCAGCCATTGCTTCGCTCAACCATATTTGAGGGAACGTAACAACCCGCATCACACGACACCACCACAGAAATGTTTAAAGAGTGCGTAGGGTAGGACCTACCCTAAGCTCAAACCCTGACGTCAAAACCAAATGACGTATACTTATGTGCATGCCCTAATGCCTACCCGTTAGGCATTAGGGCATGCACGTAAGTATACGTCATTTGGTTTAATACTCAAAGGTCATACATTAAGTACCCACGCCGAAATTTTTATTTTCAGGAAGGCGATGCCAATCCTATCAATAAAGCAGCTCAATTTTTTATAAGCCCCGGAGTTTTGCCGCGACACTTCCCAGAACACATTTTATATTCACGCTGTAAGTTAGAGACTCCGCGGGAAATATAAACCAGATCACAGTACAAGAGAGATCAATTGGCTTATTATCATAATGTACCGTCTTTCTTCACGCTCGATTTGAATAGAACACAGAAACCTTTTCAGTATAATCGTCTCGTCTTGAAGTGGCAAAAATAATATTTTTTTATCTCGATAAAAGTGTTTTGAGTGATTGATAAATATATTATGTACTAGCTGCCCGGACAGACTTCGTTCTGTCAAAAGTTAAAAGTGAAAATTAAATTTTTTTTGTTTGTTTTTTTTTTATTAAAACCTTCCGTGGACCTTAAGGAACATACAAAAAAATAAATTAACCGAATTGGTCCATCCATTCTTGAGTTATGCGCTTACCAACATTCATTTTTATTTATATCTAATATATAATATAGAAGATTACAAATTTGTAAACAGAGACTGAAATACTCAATAATTCAGTATCGCGAGGTAATCAATGTATCTACAAAAAATATAGGTAGATTGCCACAGCATTCTTTTATGACGAGGTTGGCTTGTTTTTGACGACAATCAATGCCTACAATCGGACTACCAGACTTCACACATCTTTGAGGAGATAAGGACATTAATAATAATTGTTGTACCATGAGTAAAATATCATTCATTCCAGTTGATGTTTTATAAATTCGTGTTACTCGTAAATAAAAACATGCAAGATTTAAAACCATAAGAAAACAATAATGCCTCTGTCGAGAGTCGTATATTTGGAAGTTGTGAATTCCGAAAATGTTGGCCAAAAACTTTTACTCTCCATGGCGTCAAACTTTTTTAAGTTATTATCAACTTCTTTTAATAAGTTAAGTTAAATAATGTGCTTGCTATACACAAAATAAAAAGAATGAAAGATTGAAAAATAAGTTTACTAATCAAATAAGGTATAATTTTATTATTGGAGTTTACTCCTTAAGAATCGATTTTAGGCGCCCGGTATGAGAAAAATCCGAGCAGTAAAATCAATTTATCAATGACCTCGTTACGTTTTTCACAACGTTGAAATTTCTACCCTAACGTTGAGTAAATAAGGTTGGTTTTCGTGCGAAAGAGCTTTCCGAGGGAAGCCGTGACTTTGTTACGTTTTTCACAACGATGCAAATTTCTACCCTAACGTTGAGTAAATAAGGTTGGTTTTCGTGCGAAAGAGCTTTCGCTTCGGGTAGCCGAGCGCGTAGCGATCGGGTCCCCGAAGCGAAAGTCGGTCGGGCGCGCTAGGACCCGAGTCGCGCGCATAGAGAAGGATATAGCGTCGCGCGTAAACTCCAGTCGTGCGTCGGAGCTGACACACACTTTTTTTATTTATCACGGTTGAAAGAAATTGTTATCAAAAGACATTTTATGCTAACTTTCACGTTCAATATATTGAAAGTAAAGAAAGGAATTTTTATCAGAATTTCCCCCGTGTTACAACTGAGGCAGATGGTAGTAACACGGGCAAAAAAAATTACGCGTGTTACTACTATCTTCTAGTAGTGTGACTGGCAATAACACGGGTAATAAACGGTTGTATCCATCGAGACTTCGTCCGGGTTTTAAAAAACCATCTGTTTTTCGACGAAGAAGCCAACAGAAAAATACGGCTGGGCTGGGCGGCAATTGGAAAATTAAGTCAGGTCTTCTCATCGTCAATACCTCAATGCCTGAAGACGAAAGTTTTCAATGTGTCCTTCCCGTCCTGACATGTGCTGAAACGTGGACACTAACAAAAGGCTTGATCCACAAATTTAAAGTCATTCAGAGAGATATGGAGAGGGCTATGTTAGGAGTTTCTCTTAAGGACAGGATTTCAAATGAAGAAATCCGTAAGAGAACCAAGGTCGCCGACATAGCCCAAACCATTAGCAAGCTGAAATGGCAGTGGGCAGGCCATGCTTGCCGCAGAAGCGATGGCCGTTGAGGCCGAAAAGTTCTAGAGTGGAGACCGCGAACAAGTAAGAGTAGTGTGGGGCGCCCTCCAGCACGTTGGACCGACGATATAAAGCGGGTGGCGGGATTCGGGAAGTGGCTGGATGAGGAAGGCTGAAGACCGGGTGTGGTGGCGTTCTCTGGGAAAGGCCTATGTTCAGCAGTAGACGTCCGCAGGCTGATGATGATGATGATGATAATCTGTTTTTCGGGATAGCCTATGTCACTTTCCAAGTCCTCAACTATACTTATGCAAAAACTCATCAATCATCGTCGATTCGTTGCTCAGTTGCTGCGTAATTGCAGGACAAATCAACAAACTTTCGCATTTATAATAATAAAGAATGTAAAGATTCTAGCTGTCTCGACATGTAATTGTAGCTAGATTATTTCATTCATTAAAGCGATATTATACTTGTAAGAAGTTTTAAGTTGTAACATTTCATACTCTTTTGATGCTCTGCTAAGTGCCGATTTCACCAACGTCAAATGACCTTTAACCGAGGAATAAATTGGACGATCTGAGTTCTAACAGTTTTTGTATTGAAAATCTGCCAAAATATCAAATTTACACTCGGATAAGAAATCGGCCCTAAAAGTGACACTTTCCTCGACAAAACTGATTTTCGCCTGTAACAGCACCGATTCATTTTTCGCTGCTGTCTACGGTAAAAGTTTAAAAACTTAACGCCAAAGAAAATTTGTCTCCTCGTTGTTCCCCTAATTGCTAAAGTTTGTCGCCGTTCAACTAACTATCATAATATTATTAATATTAAAAACGAAATTTTCATTATAAACGATACTTCTAAAAGCATTTAATAAAATTTACACTAAGTA
The DNA here is from genome assembly GCA_029955525.1 of Oeneis ivallda. NCBI lineage: Eukaryota > Metazoa > Arthropoda > Insecta > Lepidoptera > Nymphalidae > Oeneis > Oeneis ivallda. Next base: position 5,152,532 of record JARPMR010000015.1, read on the forward strand.
TAATTTTGAAAACGGAAAACCTTACAGAATAGAGAATATTTAAAAAAAAATACTCTAAAATAATACGACACTAAAAGAAATTCTCCTTTCAAGAAAAAAAATCGGCCAAGTGCGAGTCGGGCCTCGCTCTTTTAGGGTTCCGTTACAAAAAAATTAAATTAAAATATTTTCATGTACCCATGGAAATATTTTAATTTAATTTTTTAATTTAATTTAATTTTTATTATTTGTTGTTATAGCGGTAATAGAAATACATAATATGTGAAAATTTCATCTGTCTATCTATTACGGTTTACGAGATACAGCCCGCTGACAGACGGAGGGACGGACGGACGGACGGACGGACGGACGGACAGCGTAGGCTTAGTAATAGGGTCCCGTTGGTACCCTTTGGGTACGGAACCCTAAAAAACAATCAAAATTAGCGATTTCAGGGAATTAATTCAAAAAAAATCATCATCAGGCAAATTCGACGGGCCATATTTCTTTATCCATAATAGCTTAGTTTGAAAACTGGAAAGTGACTTAAGCTATTTTTTATATGCTGGAAAATCAAAGAGCTATCTGGTCACTTTTGAAAACTGAATCCCTACGGACGAAATCGCGGGCATGAGCCAGTATAATATAGAAGAGTATTAGAAAGATAATGAATATCATAAACACTGATAATGCTGAGCTAAATTACAACTTGTGAAATTGATGAAGATAATAAAAGCAGAAGTGCTCTAACGTGATAAATATTATTAACACATGCTACCTTTTATCTATACTAATATTATAAAGGGGACAGATTTTTTTGATTGTTTGTTTGTACCGAATAATATAGGTAACTACTGGACCAATTATAACCATTTTTCACCAATAGAAAGCTAAGTTATCAGAAATTAACATAGGCTTTATTTTATTTTCAAACAAATTAAAGATCCTCAAGAAAATTGCAATAATGTAACCCAAAGTAGCAAAATTTTGCCTATAAAATGCATAATTTGGCGAGTGCTGAAAAAACTATTGATGACATAAAAATTATGTGCTCCATGATTAAAGTACTCATTATTCTCTACAAAAAAAGTCCACGAGAGAATATATCTATCATATTTAAGTCACAATAGTAGTATTTGTGTTGTAAAATTTAACTAGATCGCCTTTATTATCATAGTATTAATTCTTCCTTACTAACACATAATTATAAATGCGAAAGTGTGTTTTTTTGTTGGTTTTCCCGTCAATCACACTGCAACAAAGCTACGGAATGACGTGATTTTTTGGATAGGTATAGTTCAGAACCTAGAGGGTGACATAGGCATTCCGGAAAATCAAAGGGTTCCCGCGGGATTTTAAAAACTAAATCCACGCGGACGAAGTCGCAGGCATCAGCTAGTAATGTATAATGCAATAATGCTATGGATGTATGTCTGAAAATAAAAATAAATTAGTAATTAAATTAGTTCGTTTTAATGAAATTGAAATGACATCTTGGCAAGTCAATACCGCGAGTATTAGATCGTTGCTTGATGTTATTGCTCGCCTGGAAATTAAAGAGTCTATGTAGAGAGGTCTACAGACTACTTACGGTAGTTAATATAATACGTCTATGATAGACTAATAAGTAACACGTCCCGTTGGAACTTAAAATAACATGGAAGTATGAATTACAACTACGTCTTTAAACCTACTTACATATTGTCATATCCTCAAAATGCATTTATAAAGATGTAAATTTTTATCCGAGTTCCTCCAATGAAAAATCTCAATGATTACGTTTTAGTAATGGAAAATCTACGCATTTAACAATTTTTCTTGTGTAGACTCTTCAAATCAATTTCAGGTAAACTGATATAATATGGAACCTTGCCATTGTTCTTTTGACATCTCCATCTAAATAACAGATTTAAGCATGGTTTACGTTAAACTGGAGGAGTATGATCAAAGGCGCTGCGCAAACGTGGACACTTTTGAGTCCTGGGTCGGATACAAGCCACCGTTGAATATTTTATGTTCATACAATCAATATGAAATCAACCAGCAACTGCGCAAACATACCTAGACACTCTTTGTGTTCAGTTGCTTCCACTCCATATCAATTTATTGTATGAATATAAGTGGGTTGTATCCGACACAGGACACAAAAGTGTCCACGTTTGCGCAGCGCACTCAATCCTCACGAGTAAATTGTAAATGAGAAAGTGTGTTTGTTTGTTGGTTTTTCTTCGCACATCAACATATCAAATGGCTTAATTTTTTGGAATCCAAAAGCACTTCGTAAAAGTTATTCAAATAAAAAAAAAATCTGTATTCTATTCATGAGTATAGTTATGGACCAGGGACATAGGCTACACATTGACCAGAAAATAAAAAGTCTAATTCCACGCGGACGAAAAATCTAGTTTAAAATAAAACAATAAAGTACCTACCTGCAAGTAAGCAGTGATAGCCTAGTGTTTAGGACTGTGGTCTCCTATTCAGGGGGTCGGGGGTTCGATCCCGGGTACGCACCTCTGACTTTTGGGAGTCAAGTGCGTTTAAGCAATTAAATATGACTTGTTTCAACGGTGAAGGAAAACATCGTGAGGAAACCTGCACACCTGAAAGTTCTTCATAATGTTCTTGAAGGTGTGTGAAGTCCGCCAATTCGCATTGAGCCAGCGTGGTGGACTATGGCCTATAACCTTTCTCTGAGAGGAGAACTGCGCTCAGTAGTGAGCCGTTGATGGGTTTCTAATGATGACCTACCTGCAATGCCCCCCCCCGAGTCCCCCTGGCAAGAGTCGTGGCCCCCCCGCTCGTGGCCCGCACACAGGAATATCTCCGGAATGAACTCGTGCCGGCCCGCTCGCAGGAACATCGATTTGCAGCGCTCGTTCGACAATATCGGAACTTGGACCTGGAAATTAGCGCAGAAGAGTTTATAAACTACGGTGTCATCTCAAAACAAGATATCTACTCTCCATCGCCCACTGCGCCTACACGTCAGAGACGTGTAGCCAAGCCAAGCGATTTATCGTTCCAGCACCACGGCGCGGCGTGTAGAAGCCGATGAGGGTTTTAAGAGAATATGTAATTTGGTATTTTGTCATTGTTAATTATCTCAGGATTTGTTAAAGTTACCACCTTAATATTTGGGGAAATTATACTTCGAAATTTTTTCTCGGATCTTCGGATTACGTGTTTTAAAACACGATTAGTGAAAATTCTCTCGATAGTATATTTTTTTTTGAAAAAATACATATTTTGCACACATTTTGCTATTTATTTCGGGAGGAGCAAACTAAATATTTTTTTTGGGTTTTTGTTTTGGCAAGAAATCTTATGAAGAGTGTATGGAAACAGGTAACTTTAAAGCTCTATATTTCCGAGACTAGTTGAGATATAAAAATGGCATTTTGTTATAATAGTTAAAAGCGTAAAATAAATATCAGTCAAATACCCAATAATTGTGGAGGCGAAACAATGTGTGCCCAGTTGGTAAGCCGTGTACCACGAGGCCAGGTAAAAGGCACTACTTAGGAATTGATTGAATTAAAGTGTGGAGAAAGTAACTCCTTGAAAATACAAGCGTAGTCTGCGTTGACCCTAAAACACCCATACTGTAATCACCATACTTTAAGGAAGTGAAGCAAATCAAGATTGATTATCACTGGAACGAAATTAACTAAATTAACTTTATTAACGTTTTTGCAGCCAACTGATAAAAACAATGCCGCTAAGACAAATCAAATTATACTAATTATGTTAATTCATTTCTGGAGAATGGACGAAAATGAATGGGGAAAAAACCAATAGAATTGACCTTGCATAGAGGAGAGAAGGGGTAGAGACTCAAGAGAGAGGAGAGCAAGGTGAAGACTGAAGGTTAATCTCAAAAAATTCTATAGACAACTAATATAATAACTCAAGTCTGAAGCTCTTCGTCTACAATAGCCCAAGAGTTTAATGTGCGGACTGAAATAATCTTAATATATATAAATTACGTGTCACGTTGTTTGTCCGCGATGGACTCCTAAACTACTTAACCGATTTTGATCAAACTTCGTAACTATCTGTAATTTGGTCCAACTTGAAAGGTAATAGTTTTTTTTAATTATGATAATTTATTCGTTTTATTTATATAGGTAAGTTGGCGGTACGAAGTTCGCCGGGTCAGCTAGTTTAATATAAAAAAATATTTTTAAAAAGCCAACTTCAAACGCCCGCACCACTATAAAGTATATTATTATTTACTGTAGATTTTTTTAAAACCGCTTAAAAGATTTCGATAAAATTTAAATGGGAACACCTGGGAAGTATACCCTTTGAAACGAAAACAGAATTTTCCATATCGGTTCAGGCGTCTTCGAGTAATCGGTGAACATACATAAAAAAAATGATTCCGTCGAATTGATAACCTCCTCCTTTTTTGAAGTCGGTTAAAACTGAAAGGTAGACGGTTTGATCCCCACCCGTTGCACTATCGTCACACAAGCTTTCCGATTATTTGGAGAGGAGATCATTAGCCAAATTCAAATTGCTTGGCTAAATTTTTTTGAATTGAAAACTTCTTTGGGCACGTAGAGCACTTTTTTGGGTGAGCAAATTGGCCGGCATTCACCGAATGCTTTGAGTGAATCTACACTGAAGCCATTTAAAGTCCTCGCGACCGAATCCGTCAACGGAGGGCATTATCCACAAAGGTTAGCCATCTGCACGGGAGATAGCATCTTGCACAAGTATTTGTGCAAACACAGATGCACTCTCTATTCCTTCACTGTCATAGTCTGATGGGACGGAATCCGATACGATCAAGCGCAGGACCAACGGCTTTACGTACATTCCGAGGCACGGGGGTGCCAAAACGCCAACTTACACCTACCCTGCCACCTAGTACGTACTTAGAATTTCTTTACAGAAAAAGCCAATACGTTTTTTTAACCCGACCCGGGAATCGAACCCGCCACCTCGTCATTCGCAGTCGAACAAGTAAACCACTAGACATACGAGACAGTTATACTTATAGGCCATTTATAACAGAACACGAAAAACTTGCGGCCTCGTCCCTGAAATTTCAAGGTTCTGTATAAATATTCTCTGACATGAATAAGGGCAAAACTTACTTAAAACACGCAATACCACCCGCTGCCACCTGATGCATAATTAGATTATAACTAGATGAAGCCTGCGACTTCAACTTTAATCCCGCAGGAACTCTTTAATTTTTCGGGATAAAATGTAGCCTATGTGCTAATCATGGATATGTGATATCTTCAATCCAAATTTCAGCCAAATCGATTCATTCGTTGTGGTGTTAAAGAGTAACAAACATCCATCCATCCATACATCCATCCTCACAAAATTTCGTATTTATAATATTAATAGTATTTGTAGGTACGATTAGTACGATAATATTAGTACGATATTAGGAAGTAGGATAGCATTTACTTCAATAAGTATTGACCGGCACTCGTCGAATTCGGCTAATCTGTACTGGAGCCATTAAAAATCCATCCGACAAACCGACACCCATTTGACTTTAGCGTGGTGTCAAGTTCTTAAAGTATTCGTCTGGCTTAGCTCGGATGACCAGCATATTACCTGACATGACGCGTATAACAGTGACATTGAAGAGTGTACCGTCCCTCCCAGGGTTGTGACTCATTGAAACTGTAGCAAGGCCGTCTCTATGACGTCCAGACGTAACGCGATCGATATGGGGCTAGATTTCCATTGCTTTAAAAAGGGATTTTTGGCGTCTCGGTTGGACAAATTCTGAAAATGAATCAATTAAAAATTTGTCAATCATACATTTAGAGATTGTGGTAAGCCTAGTTCATTGTATTGTTCTTGATTTTGGATTAGTACAAATGTATCTGCTAATGTAAAATCATAAATTAATACAAATCTGTGTTTGCGTTTTAATTACAATAATAAGAACAATTCGATATCGAATCAAAAATTATTATTTTTTCCTGACTGCACTACAAAGAGTGTAATGTTTTTATTTAAAAAACTAACCCTAACTTCGAGTTATTGAACAGACCACTTCTAATAATCGAACAGCATAAGAAATATTTTTTTAATTAAAAAAAAAAATTTTTCAGTTTTCATACAAAGTAATTCAAATATTTCCGACTATCCATGTTACACACACCTTTGTGTAAAAACCGACAAAGTCGCATTTTAAAACATGAATTTAATACTAATCAATGAACGCTGTCCTCTTCTAACGTTCATTGATAAAATCTATACTTAGCAGTGTTTGTACGGTCAGCAAAAACATTAAGTTTGGCAGCGTCGCAAAAACAAGGATGCGGATTAAGGCATATTAATTACAAAAGAAAAATTATTTTCTCCGAAAATATCCATTTTAGAACACGTCATGTTCCTTAGCCATTTTTGATTACTTTCGTTAAGCAATCTAACCTTAGAGATATGGGAATTCGTCATGAACACGTTGTAGAGTTCCCACCAGAATCATTAAACCTAAATCCACGCGGTAAACAAAGTTTGGAAATTGTTGTGAAACATTTCAAAACAGGATAACGTCAGCCATGAAACGGTTTAACCAAAACAAAACCGTCAGCCAATGGAAACGGTCAATAAAAAATCGCGATCAATACGATTCTTTAGTGGGAAACTCACTCTTACCTCCATGACTTTAAAGTCGAATAAATAAAGACGGCGTCATCATAACATAATATATTTATATTTAGTTTCCAGTCGACTCGAGCGCAGTATCCACGCATGCTAGTGTTTGAGAGCACGTGTTAAATATCAGTCTAATCATTCAACTTGAAGTGTAATTATTTAGTCAGTGATAATGAAAATAATTACGGAACCAGTGAATGTAATGAAACTTAATGAGAATGAAGTTAAGGATTTTTTGAGTTCCTTCGACCATGTGTTCTCCGATTGTGACGGTGAGTGATGTCATAATTATGTTTTTCCTGGGTTTTAGCGGATTATTACTCGTGTGGTTTTAGCAGCTGGTTATGAGAATTTCAGCAAGGTTATGACCGCACTGGTGGCGATTGCCATACGAAGGTGACGTATAGGTAGCAGTCGCGATAGTGTGAACTTTTATGTTATAAGAACTTATTACTGGGTTGATGATAGATTTAAAAGTGTAAAGTGGTAAGTTTACTCTACAGTAAACTATGTGAAAATCTATTAGCGCTGATCTGCTGTGTACAAATATCTACGAATAATTTGGACGGCGTTTTATTCTGCCCTCGTAATTGAAAACCATAATGTAGGTACATAGACCTGGTAGACTCATCGTCGATTCGAAAGCACATAATAATGTATAAATGAAGAGTAGGTACTATAAATTATATATTTAAGTTCATAATAGTAAACTTAATTATATAGTAAATAAATAATATATTGTGTTTTTTTTTTCAATGAATGCTCGTTGTTTTTACGCTCCATAAGCAGTACGCTCCTTATTGCTCCATGCTCCATGTTTAAATCGATTGTACTGAATTTGTGACTTTAAATCAATACCTACAATCAATGATTATTTTAATATGGGAAAATTTTAATTACACCTCTATTTACAATTACTTAAAGCAAACGAAGTGTCTCCACTAATTAACCTACTGAATAACTGCACACTAATTTACCTGTAGAAGATAAAAGAACCAGGCTATGCAAAATCTAAAGTTAGGTTAGGTTAGGTTAGAACATAAATATAATATGTGGTGCCAAGCCGCAGGCCGGACACTTAGGTTCTATTGGTTTGAAATGAAAATGAAATAGGATTATTAAATAATAGATAATCTCTCAGTAAAAGAGTTTTGCTTAATCAATTAAACAGTATATTAAATTTGATTTAGTTAGTGTGCACATTTAGTGTGCAATCCAGTATTTTTGGTGCTATTTTCGAATATTTTGTTACAAGAAAGGGGATTTACAGGTATAGGATTAAATACTACCCTTTTAATTTGACGCTAATGTCATCGAATACGAATACGATCAATGGAATAACTTTTAGACAATTGGTACCCTGATTCGAAATCTCGTATCTCTAAACGAATATAAGCGCATCACGTGCCATCAAACGCGACAGGCAGCGGTTAAGCAATAAGCCATAAATTTACTTGAGAAAATATGACTGTTGCGTATTCATCATGATACAGCAAATTCTTAATTATAGATGGAAATTCTTAATAATACGAGGAAAACGGTCCTTACCTTTTCTCTTAGTCATCGTGTTACAAAAATGCAAATTCACCTTTTCTATTTTACTTTTGCTTTAATGGTGGCGTTCTAAAATAAAACATGAATTCTTATTATTACAATACTTATGATTTAACTAACTCCTAACACGGAATGGGAAAGTATAAGCTGGGTCGATTTTGTATAGACTGAACCTATAAAGCTACATAACAATTACGAAAATTAACAGCATTGCTACTATAAAATAGAAGGTATTTTATAGTACAATTTCGTGACTCCAATACTTATTGAACTATTAGAGAGATTATAGAAGATATCTTTATCAAACGATAGACCTCTACTGGTGGGCATAATATAGGTATTTTGTAAGGACATCTACGTACATTGTTCTTGCGCCGCCTGTAGCCAGCGGCTCCCTGCGATTTTCTGCTCCACTCCAGCACTTCTATGTGCTCAACCCGTTTTAAATTCAGCTTCGCGACTCGATGAGCTATGTCGGTAACTTTGTTTCCCCTACGGATTTCCTCATCTCTGATTTGATCTCGCAAGGAGCCTGTGTATAGCTCTCTACCTCACCCGCTGAGTGTCCCTGATGAGCCTTCTTATAAGGCCTATAGTTAACGACCATGTTTGGATCCTTAAGCTGTTCTAGTTCACCCGTATACACTCGTAATATTTGCCGCTCTGCTATTAAGGGAGCTCAGTATGCGCGAACGAAGTTGTCGGCGCACGTGGGTAACCTGCTTGCTATTTCACCTAACGTTGTGTGAGAAAGAGATAGACTCAGTGTAGCGAGTGCATGCGCGCATACCCGTGCTACCGTCCCGCTCTCGCTCCGTGTCGGGTGAGAGGCGCGATAATTTACACCGAAATCAAGCGCGCGAATAGGGTTGAACAGTCGTTTGGGAAAAGTGTTTTTGAGAAAAAACTACTAAATGTATGTTTACAAAGTAAAATTATTTGAACTGATGAATAAATAAACTATGTCTAATAATATTTTTTTTTGGAATTTTCATACTCCTAATGTTATTTATTTGCGCCAAAAGTTGTCATAAATTTAGTGTGAAAATGACGATCTTTCGAGGCTCGTAACTTTTTAGCGAATATTTTTTTCACTATTTTATATATCAATAAACCTAAATAATGACGAGGCAAATCGACATAATACTTAGTTTTGAGCGTACAATATCAAATAATGTAGTAATCACTCATCTACGTTTGTATGAAGAAGGTACTGGCTTGCGTCCCTTTAAGTCGTGGACTTTATGTAAATGAATTTGCATGTGAATAATTAATTCATTCAAACGTAAAACATTAATTTCTTTGTTCTAGGTGTAATTTGGGAAACAAAGAAACCTTTTCCAGGAGTGGGGAGGTTTTTCGAGCTAATGAAGAAGCTGGGGAAGACTGTGCACTTCGTCTCCAATAATAGCTTAAGGAGCAGAGAAGATTATGAGGAGCATTTCAAATCCGCTGGAATTGAAGATGGGTTTGTAAGTAGCCATTCAAAATCAAAAGTAGCCTTAAGTGGAAGTTCAGATAGAAACTTATACTTTTGCTTCGCAAGGCTTCTAGAAAAAGTTTGTCACTACATGCAGGACAGAAGCCAGGAACCAAAATGCAGAGAAATTCGCTTAGCACTGCAAGCGTCAGCGTCGTGACTCGAGCGACAAAAACCAAATAATTTGGTTTTGGTTGTAAATATAAGGATTTCCCCACGAGAGAAAAAAAGGCTTGATCTACCCAAGGGATCTCCTGTGTGTTCGGAATGAATCCTGTGTGTTCATTGAATGAATAAATGTATGTTTTTATTTAATCTAGAAGAACACGTAATAGTTACACCTTGTCATACGTATATTAGGGTAAACCTATAATAGAGGTACCGTTTCCTTTGCTTCTGTATCTACCTAGAAATAAGCGAACTTGTAGCGAAGAAACACCCAACTTTAAAGCGCGGGTAATATTTTCAATCGAACGCCCAGCCCGAGTACTCTAGTATAAGCTCTCACTAGGTGGACCAACGACAACAAACGAGTTGCATGGAGCCGCTGGCAGGCAGCGCAAGACCGAGACCTGTGGAAGTCCATGCAAGAGACCTTTGTCCAGCAGTGGACGTCTATCGGTTGACAAAGAAGAACAAGATAAGCTCTGAGCCCTATTGACTAGCAGGGTCCCTGGGCTTGTACTTTGTACGCATGTGAACTACAGCGAGGCAGATCAACTCCAACCGAGCTTTGAGGCTGTGTACTTTGAACTCCCCTAGAGCTCACGAGGCCTCGCAAGATTCGCTTAGTTTATGGCCAATGAAAGTCACTGAATATCTCTTTACACGTCACTTTACGTGTTACACGTTTTTTCGATACTATTTATCAAGAGAGTTGAAGAATGAGAAATGTAAAATATGAGAATAGTATTAAAACACCTATAATGCCAGCGGACAAATTACATAAAGCTTCTGACGAGATGAAAGGAATTGGAACATTGATTGCTCATGATATTTTACTCCTAAGGAATGCTCTGTGTTAAAGAAAAACTAATTTGGCATCGTTTTGAGCATTTGGTATTATTATTTGTATATTCTGTGTTTACTCTGATTACCAAATTATCTATGCCATCACAAACCCTTTGTACCAGCAAACATACAATACACAAAATATGATTCTATTTTCTTACAAAGAGATGAATGAATCTCTCCTGATTGTTATATAAATTGGGGCCTTAATAAAGGCCCTTAATATAACAATTCGCGTATATTTATTTCGTCTAAAAAACCCGTGGAAACTATTTAACTGTCCAAGGAATATGCTTTGTATGTCCAAATTATCTCTGTCTCAAACCTCAAGATCAGCCCTGCGGTTTTCTAAAAATATCTGTTACAGTGTGAATGCTATAATATTATGTTAAACGCTTTCATTTTTGATGTAACAGAAAAACCTGACAATACCATCTAAAGCAATCGCCGAGTACCTCAAGTCAGTGAATTTCGAAAAAACTGTGTATTGCGTGACTTGCCCTGAAACCATCAATACTCTGACGTCATACGGATTCAAGTGCAAAGAAGGGGTAAGACAATAATATTTTGTCACTTTCGTTCGTGTTGACTCACACTAAGTATGTGTTCACCGTGTGTTTAAAAACTAAAATGCAGCTGTTTCGGGGATAGATTAGCCAACGCCTGTGACTCAAATCGATTTGTAATCCTAAGACCAACGAACGCTGTTAGTTAAATGCCTGTTTGCGCTTGGTCTTACATTGGTGTGTTGTGTATTTAGTATTTACATTGTACACTTTATAGATGTTGTATATTATTATCATTGACAACCAATTATTAAAACAGAAAGCAGTTCTGATTAGAAGTGCTGGCCAGAGATTCGGTGGTAGCTCTTTTCAAAACAAAAAATGAACTCATCGGTTGTACTAGTGGGAATAAGCCTTAGTACCTACAACAATATTTAGTGAAACATAATACCACTAGGCCAAGCAAGACCGAGACCTGTGGAAGTCTATACAAGAAACCTTTTTCCAGCAGTGGACTTTTTGTTGATACATTGCTCTAATACAGACAATTTTTCTAGCCCGACGTTGGAAAATACCACTACAGCGACTACATCGACTATCTAACCGACGACGAAGATATAGGTGCGGTGGTTTTTGACAGTGACTTCAAAGTTAACCTGCCCAAGCTGTACAAAGCCCTCACTTACCTCAAGAGGCCCGAAGTCCTCTTTATCAACGGTGCTACTGACAAATATGTGCCTTTAAAGGCTGGAGTCTGTTCTTTAGGTAAGTATCTTACCATTGTCTGTCTCGGTCTAGCTTATTCGATTGGAGACGAGGTTCCTGATAAAGTAGCTGGATTTTTCTGACAATAAATTCTGCGAGGCAGCCTAGAGCTAGGAAGCGAGTCTTAGGGAGCCCCTATGCAGGTGGGCAACGAGGGGTTTTAGGAGGTAAAAATCCTACATAATCCTCTGCTAGGATATCGGGTATCTAAATATAACAAAAAAAGAACAACCCGAGTGAACAAATAAAAGGTAAACGATTAAGTTCTGAGGTTAATGGCGATCCTTGAAAGAGACCGTTGTCCAGCATTGGATGGCTATTTATTAACGACGACGACGATTCTCAGGGTTGAGAAGTTGGATCCCCAAGTACAACTCGTAATATAGCGGTGAATCTGTGGCCGAGGGTGGTCACCCGACATGAATCGAACCAAAGACGATCCGAAGATTCCGAAGGCTTCTTTTTATCCCAGAAAATCAAAGATTTACCACGGGATTATAAAAAACTAAATCCACGCGGATAAAGTCGTTGGCATTAGCAGCTAGATCATAATCTTTTAGTGCCTTGAAAACAGAATTCTGATGCGAAGTTTCACAACTGATTTAATAAAATTCGTATAAATTTTGAAGAATAGGTGCACGAAGGAAAGGTAATTTTTTTGCAGGTACGGGACTATTCAGTGATATAGCTAGCCAGGAATCAAAACGCGAGCCAATACAGCTTGGCAAGCCGGGGAAGGCCTACGGTGAATTTGCCATGAAACGAGCCGGTGTGTCAGATCCTAGTCGAGTGCTATTTATGGGGGATATGTAAGTTACAATTTTCTTTATCTTACGGAATTACCTACTGAGTACTGAAAACTGCAAGGTACCAGGTCCCTAGCACTAACTTTCAGCTTATTTGGAGGGGAAAGAATAATTTTGGACAAGTTCAACTTGGCTAAAGATATTTTTTTAAGTAAAAGATAAAATTAAAAACATATTTATTATATTATACCGGGAGCCGGTAACATTGAAAGTCCCCTCATAGCGGATTCGAAAATTTTGCATTGAAATTGATAGTTAAACATTATACGTTTATAATAAAGCTCGGTATGTGTTAAGTCGACTAGCCGAAACAATGTTAAAAAAAATATTTTTTTCGATTCGAAAATGTTTTGCCGTCATCGCGGATGTTGATTTTTTGCACTGCATTCGATAGAAAATGTCTTAGGTACTCTTTCAGGTAAAAACTACGCAAACCACTTTTTTGGCCGGAGGAGTCTTCTCTCTATCACATACTTCAACTAGATATGCGAGACTCTTCCGGCCAAAAAAAGTGGTATGCGTATTTTTTTTCCTAAAAGAGTAAAATATTTTCTATCGAATACGATAAAAATCAACATCCACGATGACGGTAAAACATTTTTGAATTTTTGAAAATATTTTTTTTATCATTGTTTCGGCTTTTCAAATTACTTACCGCACACCAAGCTTATTTTAAACTTATAATGTTTAACTATCAATTCTAATACAAAATTTTCGAATCCGCTATAAGGAGAATTTCAATGTTACCGGTTCCCTGACCATTACCTACATCTAAAAATATGTAGCTGATGTAAACTTTCGTACAAGCAATAATATCTTCGAGCCCTATCTGGTTTATACGCTGTTGTGAGCGTGATAGCCTGAGTCATCTGTTGTTATTATTTAGAAACAAAAATTAAAATTAACAACATAATTATTTATTAGTTACAACTAAAAATATGTAGCAAATGCAATTTTTTCGTACGCGCAATAATATTTTCAAGGCCCATTTGTTGTTTATACGCTGTTGTGAGTGCGATATCCTGAGTAATCTGTTGTTTTTCTTTATAAATGTAAATAAAAATTAAAAACATATTTACTAGTTTTGTCTAAAAATATGTAGCGGATGTAATTAGGGTTCCGTACCCAAAGGGTACCAACGGAACCCTATTACTAAGCCTACGCTGTCCGTTCGTCCGTCCGTCCGTCCGTCCGTCCGTCCGTCCGTCTGTCAGCGGGCTGTATCTCGTAAACCGTAATAGATAGACAGATGAAATTTTCACAAAAATACAATGAAAATATTTTAATTTAATTTTTTTTAACGGAACCCTAAAAGAGCGAGGCCCGACTCGCACTTGGTCGATTTTTTTTTCGTACGCATAATAATATTTTCAAGCGCTATCTGTTGTTTAGACGCTGTCGTGAGCGTGATAAAGGCGTGATAGCATGAGTCATCTGTTGTTGTAATTCAACTCTAAATTAACTTCTTCTTTAACAACCAAATAGACATCCACAGTTTGATACAGGTTTCTCGTAAAGACTCCCACATGCCAAGGTCTTACACCGCCTGTATCCAGCGGTTCACTAGACTGATATGATATCGTCGATCCATGTAGTAGGGGGTCTGCCAACACTGTACTTTTCGATGCGAGGTCGCCGCTCCAGCATCTTGGGACCCCAACATCCATCAGTTCTTCGAGCCATGTGCCCCGCCCGTCGGTAACTCTGGGTTTTCTAGAAATCTATACAGTATACATATAAAAGAAAAGCCGCCCAAGTGCAAGTCGGACTTTTACCGACACCGAGGGTTAAAAGTAAAAGTAAAACGATAATATTATAGCAAGAAAAGGTTAGAATTATTTTGCTACCGTTCCCCCCCCCCCCCCCCCTTATCTCCGAAGTTTACCAATCGAAAAATCTGAAATAATTATGGTCAATAGAGGTTTATGTATATTTTACAGGAAAAATAAAAGCAACGCGAAAATTATTTTGTCGATAGCTTTAATAGTTACTGAAATAATCGACTGTGATGTGACAGACGGACGGACGGACGGAGAAAGTCTCACCATAAGGGTTCCATTTTTACAATTTTGGTACGGAACCCTAAAAAGTGACTGAATGACTGACTGATCTATCAACGCACACCTCAAACCACTGAACGGATCGGGCTGTTTGGCATACAGATAGCTATTATGATGTAGGCATCCGCTAAGAAAAGATTGTTGATAATTGAACCCCTAAGGGGGTAAAATAGGGGTTTGAAAAATCCATCTTAACGTGATTAAAGCCGCGACAAAAGCTCGTAAGATATATAAATACTAAATAATAATATGGTGAAATTTTGTGTTATTTTCACAGGATAGAACAAGACATAGCACTAGGAAAAGCGACCGGCTTCAAGACTCTGCTGTTGTTGACTTACAAAACCAAAGAAGAAATGATGTCTCACGAAATGCTGAAACCGGATTACTATGCCGATTCCCTTGGCAGCATGCTGCCCATTTTACAATCTATTAACTAGTCTATTAATTATAAAAACTCTTTAGTTCCTTTTCTACTTATTTAGTAACTGTAGGTAGTTATGTGATTGTTGTATTACCCACGTCTATTTGCCTCAATAAGCGCCTGATACTATGAAAATTTGTATAATATTCAATTTTTTTTTTATTATCATATATTTATATACTAGAAAAAAAGCTAGTTCGAATAATAATTTATGAATGCACACAAATTATTACACACATCAAAAGTGTCTAGGGATCAACATATATTTTTGCAATAACTTTTCTCCTGATTGATATTAATTAAAATTTTCTTTAAGGATTCATCAAATAAAGTGTTTTCGTTTGTCACAGTAACGATAAACCAAGTCACCTTTGCATTAATAAAGAAATTTGCCATTTTCCTAATAAAGGGATTTTTGACATTTGAACCACTAACATTAAAGTTCGAAAAAAAGACTGAAATAACAGTTTTCTTTAAAATTTTATTGGGTAACTTAAACAATTAATAATCCGTGTTTCTACCGCGAACACTAACAACACAAGAACATCGGTTTGGCATACTCAAAATGAGTTCATCCAAATCACGCTGTGGAATGGCCGCCCATGTTCGTTGCAACAACAAAAAAAGGTCTTCTTGCCACTGGATACCCTCCATATTCGGCAGAGCTTTTCTCTGTAGCATATCCCATGCATGCTCAATCGGGTTCAAGTCTGGCGACTGAGCAGGCCAGGGCAGGACATTGATGTTAGCTGCGGCGAGAGTCTGTCTTACAACTCTTGCGGTGTGCGGTCGTGCATTATCATGCATTAACTGAAATAAGGGACCGATTTGCACTTGTAGAGGAACGATGACGTCTGATACAATCGTCTCAGCATAAATTTGAGCGTTGAGGTTGCCTCTGATCCAAATCAACTCAGTTCTTCCGCCGATCCAAATACCCGCCCATACCATGATGGTTCCACCACTATAAGGATGGACTTCCTGGCAGGATTTTAATCGCTGATTATGAAATTATGAAATGCACCAAAAAGGATCCATATAAATTTATAAAATCATAAATTTATTACAAAGCCACATCTCAATCTCAAGAAATCCGCATAAAAATGCTTGATCCCTAGACACTTTTGATGTGTGTATTTGAACTAGCTTTTTGCCCATGACTTCATTCGCGTGGTTTTACGTTTTTTCACTTTTTTCTGCGGGAATTTTTTATCGTACCTACACTAGAACAATTAAAGTTTTCAGATATTTTGAATTTGATCTTAGATTAGAAATATGGGAACCAGAGGTGCGATTGTTAAAGTTATTCCATTGATCGTAATCGTATTCGATGACATTAGCGTCAAAGTAAAATAAACCATAATAGCATGGAATTAGACCTCAATTTCGTGTATGCATTCTTATACGTTAACGTATGTACGATACGCTCCATATTAAAATCGGTTGTATTGATTTTGTGACTTTAAAGCAATATATTCAAGGATTATTTTACTTTAACGCTAATGTCATCATACGAATGGGTACGATCAATGGAATAACTTTTAGACAATTGGTACCCAGAACAATAAATATAGGTAATATTATTTCGTCGATGTAACCCAACTAGGTTAATTGTTAGCGTATTTGATTTAAATACAAAGTCGTAGGTATATAAGCAAACTAAAATAAACTGGACCGCAAAGAAAAAGGGTCGGTTAGAAAATCTTCAAAATGAAAAACTACGCATTTTCATTTATTTTACATTTATTAAAAATAAAAAGCTTGAATTCATTTTTTTAGGGTTCCGTACCCAAAGGGCACCAACGGGACCCTATTACTAAGCCTACGCTGTCCGTCCGTCCGTCTGTCAGCGGGCTGTATCTCGTAAACCGTAATAGATAGACAGATGAAATTTTCACATATTATGTATTTCTATTGCCGCTATAACAACAAATAATAAAAATTAAATTAAATTAAAAAAATTAAATTAAAATATTTCCATGGGTACATGGAAATATTTTTATTTAATTTTTTTTAACGGAACCCTAAAAGAGCGAGGCCCGACTCGCACTTGGCCGATTTTTTTATTTTCATTTAAGCACATTAAAATATTCTTTAATATAGTCTTTATTTCATTAAGCTAGATCAGGTACTTTTGAAGATATTGAAGATTTTCTAACCGACCCTTTTTCTTTGCGGTCCAGTTTATAATCTCTGGCCGGCAGACAGATGCGCTTAGTTTAAGTGGGTGCCTTAATGTTTAAATTGGTAGATAGGCACAATTTTTTAAGATGTACAATTGATGTGAGCTTAAAGTGCGGTTCAGAATATGCTATACTATTTATTATTCTTCTATAATCAGTAGTGGTAGTATACATCAAGTCTTTATGTCACAGCAGTGAACTTGTCCATAGTAAAGACGAGCGGTATTATCGAGCTATGCATTATGCTCTGGAATAATATAGCAAAATCTGAACTACGCTACGTATTGCTATTTATATTATTAAATTAATTTGCTGTTAAGTTGATCTGTACTTACTAGAAGCCGAAAGTCCATTGGTGCGACGCTTAATGTAGCTTTTTATCTCTTGATTTATACGAATCCATTATGATGTAAATTGTAATATAATGTTCTTTTTATTTAATCTAATGTAATATAGTGCATACCAATTCGAATTAAAAAATATTTAATTGAAATGTCCTTCTTTTTATTTATTGAACAATTATTTACAAACTAGCTGATGCCCGCGACTTCGTCCACATGGATTTAGTTTTTAAAAATCCAGCGGGAACTCTTTCATTATCCGAGATAAAAAGTAGCTCTCCCGGTCTGAGGAACCACTACTACATCCATTACTATACCACCACCAAAAAAATCGCACCAATCCGCTGTTCTGTTGCGACGTGATTGAAGGACAAACCAACATACAAACACACTTTCGCATTTATAATATCGGTAATGCTTTATTATAACACTTTTTATAATTGTCAAATTTTTTACCATACTTAACCAAAGACAAAATTACGTTAAGCTGTCATTTACGTTTTGTTATTCCACTGTCATTTGCGTTTTGTTATTCCATGTCAGATGCGTTTTTCTTCTACCACGTTTTATAGTGACATGACGGAAACGCGGTCGAACGGGATAAAAAGTATCCTATGTCCGTCTCCTGGTTCTAAGCTACCTCTCCACCAATTTTCAGCCAAATCGGTTTATCCGTTCTCTACGCAAGCATAAAAGGCCTTTGTCGGAACCCTAAACAGGAAATCATTAAAAACACATAACATTCATGCGTATGCGCTATGTTCCAACAACAATAACTCTGAAAGTATTAGACATACAGTTATAAATTAAATGTTGTATTATAGCTTAGCTCAAAATCTCTTGATCTAGTAAAAAAATAAAAAGGGTTATCGGGGGTGTTTTTGCAGATATTTACAATAATTTGTTGATTTGCATGATTTTACGATAATTTTTTTTGGGTTTCATATTTTTTTCAAAGGTTATAGAAATGTGAACACTTTGTTTTGTAATGTAGACGGTAGGACAGTATTGTTGCGCTTCGAATAAGCCCATTTTTATCTCAGTAAGACCAAAACTTTGAGAGATATGATTTTTTTTGTACATGCTTAGAGAATATTTCAGCAAAAAAACAAAATGGCTGCCACATAGAGGGGAAGTGGATTGGGCCCAAGTTTAGAGTGTATTTCTACTTAAAATTAGTTGTTATACAAGTGTTTAAAATATCGCTAGTTCGTGTCCGGACACACTGTATATATATATATATATATATATATATATATATATATATATATATATATATATATATATATATATATATATATATATATATATATATATATATATATATATATAAAAGAAAGTGGTGTTAGATATAGATATATGAAAAAGATGCAGGAGGATTTTTTGCAGTGCCATGCGTTGCGACACATTCTGCCCTAATTTGCGCGACGCAGAGCTTCAATATTGTTTAAAAAGCGTTCGTACATATTTAGCAGGTATAATAAATAATTAATTACATTTAAAGAACTCTAATTTTTATTTGTTATTTTATTCATCCCATTAAGGTACAAAAATTTAAATACATTTTATTTCGAGTTTAATATCACATAGTCAGACATGGATTACACTAAACCTGCACCAATTTCAGTTGGATTTTGTAAGATTTAATTTCCTGTTAGGAAAATGATAAAAGCTCTAAACTTTACAAGCTCGAAGAGCAGAGACCGAGGCTCGAAATCGGATATTGTGTTTACCATTCCACCTCTACCTAGCGAAAATGTAGTCCAAGAGATCATAGGAAATAAACTAATAGGATCATAGGAAATAAACTAATAGGATTATAGGAAATAAACTAATAGATAAAATAATAGGAGCTGCTTGGTAAACTGAAATTTTTGCTATTGCGTCACAGTCCTACGAGCTAAGTACGTACATGTAGGTAATTTATAGTTTTCGATATTTAGGTGGTAATGCCACGTAAGTTTTCCCAGTCGCTATAATGAGCTGCAATTATGAATGTTCACTAATTTTGAATGTTAGCTTTCTGTATTCTCCGTAGAAAATAAAACATACTCGAGAAAGAATTATTTCGATACGTTAATTACTTTCCAAGATATAAATTTTAAAGTGAGCGCGCGACGACCCGCGTTCAATGCGTGTGACGTCATAGTACAACACTCGCTCAGGCCGTTCCCGCACTTCCGTACAGCGTTATTAGGTACTAGCTGATGCCCGCGACTTCGTCCGCGTGGAAAAAGTTTTTAAAAATTGCTTTTTCGTTGCACTACGCCAGTATCTAGTCCGTACTACGGGGTATAGAGCTACAATAGCAACCCACAATCGACATTTTCTTCAGCCGGTACCCAGCAGCATAAAGAATGAGGAATTGGTACTTGGAGTTCAATGATGTAGCCCAGTGGTGTAACAATGGGGGGAGGGTGATTCCTAAACCAAATCGAACGATTGTGAAATTAGGTGAATAGATTGATGTCATCTAAGAATACAAAGCTACTGTACGAAGTTTTTGTAAAAGCAAAACGGAAGCTCGAATTTTTTTTACGGCAGCTTGCCACTGCGTAGTTCATACTTGGTACCCATTACCCATTTAGGTGAGCAGGACCCAGCACCAGCAGAATTCGTCCAGTTACAGTTTTATTATTAAGTATAGTTAGATGGATGAGTTAGGATTTTGTTTGTTTGTTGTTTTTACATTGTTTTTTTTTTTGAATATATTATTAAACGTTTTTTTTTTTACTTTATTTTTTATTTAAAATATGTAGTTAATAATTAATTAATTAAGACTAATTAATTAAGACTAATTAAGATTAATTAATTAAGACTAATGTATATTATTTTATTCTTATTTGTTAATCATAATTATTTTTTATTGTTAGTTAATTTATTGTTATTTATATATTATCTTTTTTAATATCGTTTTAAACGTTTTATATTTAAATTTATTTTTTTATACAATATTCTTTATTAAAGCATATTATATAGCGGATATTTTATATTGTCTTTAAATATATTTTTGAACGTTTTATTTTTACTATATTTTTTGTGTATAATATGTAGTTAATAATTATTTTTATTTATGTACTTATTAGTTTTAATTAATTTAATTTATAATTAATTAAGGCTTATTAATGTTTATTATTTTATTCTTTTTCGTTCGGATGGATGGATGGATGAATGTATGGTTGTTACTACGACTTGTACTTGGTTGTGACTCCCAACTTGGTTGTGTTCCCAATTCGTAGGAATCTTTTTTTATGTATGTTCACCGATTACTCCTCCTCCGAAGACGCCTGAACCGATTTGGAAAATTCTTTTTGTTTCAAAGGGAATACTGCCCGGGTCTCATTTAAATTTTATCGAAATCAGTCGAGCGGTTTTTTAAAAAATAACAATAAATTAGATACTTTGCATTAGCGTGGGCGATTGAAGTCGGTTTTAAAAATAGAATTTATTATTATAGATTTCTTTTCAAATGTTTGTTCCCGAGACAAAAGTAGCCTCTGTCACTTTCCAGGTCCTCAACATTACCTGTGTGAAAAACCACGTCAATCTAAACTCAACAAATGCGTAAAAAATAGCGACGCATACATACATACATACATACATACAAACATACATACATACATACATACATACATAAATGTTTGTTTGTTTTCCCAGGATTAAAGGTAGCTTTTTCACTTTTCAAGTCCTCATCTTTGCCTATGCAAAAAACCACGTCAATCTGTAACTGTATATGTGAAAAGTAGAGTACCAATATCCCACAGGAACTGTTTGTTTTCCCGGGATAAAAAGTAGCCTTTGTCACTTTCCAGGTCCTCAACTTTAGCTATGTAAAAAACCACGTCAATCTAAACTCAACAAATGCGTAAATATTAGCGACATACATACATACATACATACATGCATACATACATACATACATACATACATACATGTATACATACATACATAATAGCCGCGTAATTAAAAGATAAATACGTGTAAAGTAGCATGCGGAAATCCCGCAGGAACTGTTTGGTTTACCGGGATATAAAACAGCCTTTGTCACTTTTCAGGTCCTCTACTATGACTATCAAAAAAACCATGTTAATCTGTAACTTCGTTGGTGCATAATTGAAGGATTAATATGTGAAAAGTAGCATACGAATATCCCGCGGGAACTGTTTGTTTTTCCGGGATTATAAGTAGACTTTGTCACCTTTCAAATCCTCAACTATGCCTATCCAATAAACCACGTCAATCTGTAACTCCGTTTTGAAGGATGAATATGTGAAAAGTAGCATACTAATATCTCGCAGGAACCGTTTGTTTTCCCGGGATAAAAAGTAGCCTTTGTCATTTTTCAGGCCCTTTACTTCACCTGTGCAAAATAATCACGTCAATCTAAAACTCCATTGCGCGTATTTTGAAGGACAAATGCGTAAAAAGTAGCGATGCTATCCCGCAGGAAGTGTTTGTTTTTCCGGGATAAAAAGTAGAAAAAGTAGCCTATGTGCTATTCCAGACTATAATCTATATATTTGTGCCAAATTTCAGCAAAATCGGTTCATTCTTTGTCGCGTTAAAGAGTAACAAACATCCATCCATCCATACATCCATCCTCACAAACTTTCGCATTTATAATATTAGTAGGATAAACGAAAGATTTTCAAAACTTTTTCTCGCAAATAAACACAACCTTTGATGCTTAATACTTCACTAAATAATTGAAAATTGTTCATCGTCAATGGATATTATTCAAAGGACACCCACAAAATGGAATAGATGATTGAGAAATTCATATCCCCGCTTTACGCGTAGGAGACGTACTCAAAAAATTTAATTCATGATTTTACTGCACATCTTCGTTGGTGTGCTTAATAAGTTTAACCATGCCAAATAACAGCTCTTTAGAACTAATTAGTCTAAGTTAAACTGCGGTTAGACGGGTAGATGGACGGGTTGTCCCACACAAGCTTTTCTTTACTACAGAACCTTAACAAGTAATATAGAGCCCAAAAAATGTCACACAACCACCAATGATAAAACACTACCGACCGCCAATTGTAAATTCCATTCTTCAAATTGCCAATGCATCTGAAAGCCAGTATTTTCGTCGAAAGTGAAAAATTCGCAAGTATTCGGACTTTTTCAATTGTGTCTGTCACTGAAAAGCGTTGTGAAACATATGTGTGGACCAGTTTTATTTTGCTGCATTTTTTGGATCCCTATTTACATGCGTGTTAGTTATATATTTAGTTCTTTTTGTTCATCACTATTTGGTCTGTCAACGTTGACTTTATGATCCCTCAGTTATTAATTAATTATTATTATCCCTCACTCTTCAACTTTATTTATTTGTAGGTACAGATTATATTAGTTATGTGTAAACGACTAATAGTGACTAATACTTTGAATTTTCTTGAAAGTTGAAACTAAGCAGTTGCCGTAACATCATGGAAGTGGAATTAGTGAAATCCTAAATGATTGATGCCCGCAACTTCGTCCGAGAGAACTCTGTAATTTTCCGGGATAAAAAGTAGCCTATGTGTTTATACTGGGTATGAGCTATCTCCATTCCAAATTTCAGCCAAATCGGTCCAATTGTTGTGGCGTGAAAGAGTAACAAACATCCCTCCAACCATGGATGGATATCCATCCTCACAAACTTTCGCATTTTTATTATTAGTAGGATTAGTAGGATAGTAGGATATGAGTTGGATTTCCGTTACTAGAAGACGAGCTATCTGGGCAAGATCGGGATTCTTTCTTCTTTTTTATAACCGATAGACGGCGTCCATTGTTGACTAGAGGTCTTCTGCACACAGGTCTTGGTCTTGCGCCGCCTGCATCCAGTTCTCCGACGCGTTTGATGCCGTCGGTCCACCTGATGGGGGCCTGCCAACGCTGCGCTTCCCGGTGCGGGGTCGTTACTCCAGCACCTTGGGATCCCAACGACCGCTCTTCGAACTATGCGAAGATTGGCTTGTCATGCGGTTGAAAATTTAACCGACTGACAGACTTTTGCATTGTTACCAACCCGAACCCGACTGAAGTTCCAAGTCCGTACTTGACCAGCGTGGTAGACTATGACCTAAACCCTTCTCATAGCTATACCCCGCACTTGGGCAGCGTCGTGGACTATGGCCTAAACCTTCTCATACTGAGATGATGCCCGTACCCACAAGCAGTGGACGCCGATGTTGCGTTGGATGATTTTGTTTGTTGATGTTGTAGAATGTAGTCGGGTTGAGATAATTTAAATCTATACCGAAGTTATTTTTCTGAAACTATCCTTAATCTGTGGTATTATTATGATACCCGAGTACCTATCTAAAATATTATTTGGTTAAAATTTAAAAGGATATGTACGTAAAATTCAAAAGCACAATATTATTCAGCGTCACCCTGCCACCAAAATCCTCGTATATTTCACGAAACTTGACCGCACTTTAGTGTATTACCTTATATTTAAAAGCAACCCTCAGGGCAGCTAGCGCCACTAACATTTCAACCGAGATCACGGGAAGCAAACAAAATTCCTAAAGTGTGACGTGGATTTATTGGGCGTAGGTGAAATAGCGAAAATTGGGTTATATTTTATCGAATCAGGGGTAAGGTGCGGACATGCTCCTCACAAACTGCGGAAGCCACTGGCGTACCTATCATGTTTTACATCATATGGGTACATTTGCGGTAAAATTGAACGATTGGAATTTGATTAGTTCATTCTTGCAAGGGTTCCGAAAAAAAAACCGGACCCTTATAGGATCGCTCTGTTGTCCGTCTGTCTGTCCATGTGTCAAGGCCCTTATTTACAGAAACGGCTTGAGGTACCAAGTTGAAAATACTAATAATGATGATGATACTAATAATAATGATGATGATGAAAATGATGTAGGTGAATACCTACATCATTTTCATCATCATTATCAACCCATCATCGGTTCACTACTGAGCGAGGTCTCCTCTCAGAGAAGGGTCATAGGTCATAGTCCACCACGCTGGCCCAATGCGAATTGGCGGACTTCACACACCTTCAAGAACATTATGGAGAACTCTCAGGTGTGCAGGTTTCCTCACGATGTTTTCCTTCACCGTTAAAGCATGTGATATTTAATTTCTTAAACGCACTTAACTTCGAAAAGTCAGAGGTGCGTACCCGGGATCGAACCAGCAACCCCCCGAATAGGAGACCACAGTCATAACCACTAGGCTATCACTGCCTCACACCTACAATACCTACAAAGATAACATAATCAAACCTGGAATCTTTAGCTTCACAACTGCACAAAGTCAGAGACATTCTTAAGGGTTCTTTATTCTATTACAAAGTTTTTAATTCTGTCCCTTGCTATAACAGAAACATTAAGTAATTACCTCAAGTTAAGGTTTACCGAGGGCCGGCGCTAATCTTGATGTAATTAGGGGTCATCCTCTTACCCAAATAATTCACATAAAACTCCCCTTCAATGTTCTTGCGGAAACATTCCTGACCTTAATTTAAACTTATGACAGTGTAACTTATTAGTAGGTACTTACAGATGTCTACTTTTACGAAATTTTGATGAAAACAGCTACATAATGATAATAGTTATGTTACACAGTAATATTAGCTATAGTCTAGTAATATAGGTATTACGTATTAAGTATATAAACAGCATCTTTGTGCAGAAATTCATAATATTATATTGTTTTTATCTAGACGCATAACAAAATTGAACAAAATATTTCTTATAGTACACACTTTCTAATAAAGAAAGAATTATTAAAATCGGTTTAGATTTGACTGAGTTATGGAGTAAAATCAACAAAAATTTTCATCCCCTATCCTGGAGAAACCTTACGTTTTATCGGGATGAAAACTATCCTATATGTTGACCCGGAGTATCAGCTACCAGTGTACTAAATTTCATTTAAATCCGTTCAGTAGTTTTTGCGTGATGCGCGGACAGACAGACAGACAGACAAAAATTAAATAAAAATCTGTTTTGGGCTCAGTATCGATAGTAAGGCATCCCCCAATTAAAATTTTCAAAATATATTAAATGTACAGAAATCTTCCAGTTACAGTTTTATTATAAGTAGATATAGATAGATTTCACAAACTGATCCCAGACGGAACTATAAGGGTTCCTTGTTTACTACGGAACCCTAAAAAGTTTCAGTTTTTTAATATTATGTTTACATCAATATAATTTTTATCGATTAACCTATTACTTCGATAGTTAGATATTATGAGTCTGAAATTCTGAAGCATTTAAATTATTTTATTAATTCAGAAGTAAAAATTGGCCAAGTGCGAGTCGGGCCTCGCTCTTTTAGGGTTCCGTACATATGACCAAATCATTTTTTAGGGTTCCGTACCCAAAGGGTACCAACGGGACCCTATTACTAAGCCTACGCTGTCCGTCCGTCCGTCTGTCAGCGGGCTGTATCTCGTTAACCGTAATAGATAGACAGATGAAATTTTCACATATTATGTATTTCTATTGCCGCTATAACAACAAATAATAAAAATTAAATTAAATTAAAAAAATTAAATTAAAATATTTCCATGGGTACATGGAAATATTTTTATTTAATTTTTTTTAACGGAACCCTAAAAGAGCGAGGCCCGACTCGCACTTGGCCGATTTTTTTAAAACTAGATACATATTTAGATATCTTAGTTCTTAAAAAGTACTAAATTAGCATATGGGGAAAAATGCTCGTTTGTTTTGGTCACAACTTATCAACCGCATTTTAAATCGGTGTTTTCAGTATTTGTTGTTTAAATGCACTATAGAGTACATAATATACCAAAATTTCAAATTCCTAACTAGTTTAGTTTTTGAGATAGACCCCCTAACAAAATTGGTCTAAAACCGACAACTTTGACGGCCATGGGGGCCGTCAAAGTTCTTCATTTTAGTAGCTAAAAAATAAAAAAATATATATTTGAACTCCACTTAATCAGCTCTAGACAATGACACCCCACATGCCACATGGTAAAAAAATAAAATTTTATTTAGACTCCTTTTCCATGTATGGGAGCCCCCTTTATTGACCGAGCGAAGCGAGGTCTCTGAGTTTACTAGCGATTTGCACTTGTCCGTCCGTCCGTCCGTCCGTCCGTCTGTCAGAGCCTTATAACTTTTGAATTACTGAACGTAATTACTTCAAATTTAGATATAATATGTAAACCGATGGCCTCCAGCCGAAAATGGCTTAAAAAGTTATAAAAATCTTTATTTCAGGGGGGCTCTCATAGAAGCGAATGCGAAGAAATTTTTTTTTATTTGCGATTCATAGGTTTTCTGTGTATCATTTTAAAGACAATTTGGAACAGAGTACAACCGTATTTATTTTTTAATTTTTTTCCTAAAATTGACGAAATGGGGGGCTTCCAAAGTGGCGATTTAATACGCTCGCTTGAAGACGCTCTCTGGGAAAATTTTCTATATATTTTCAAGTTGTACTTATTTTCTTACTTCACTTGTATCCTGTACTTGAACAATAAATACTAAAATTATATGAATATTATAAAGAAACGAGATTATTTAATTTTTAATGAGCATCAGTAAATTTCACATAGCTTCACAATAATGCTAATAGATGGCGCAGTCATTAAACTAACTAGGAGTTACGACTACGATTTATCCCAAAAACAGTTTTGCGTCGACCATTATTATTTAGGTACATAATATAATAACATATTATTCAATTAAAATTATTCTTTAGTTAAATATCATTTTGTATATTTTCTATTCGCGTCGATAGATGACGATTTGTACAGATGCCCCTAACCCGTTTTCACTCGTTAGTACCTACATAATAATTCAATGTTTTCACTGACGTTCCCTAACCTTTACGGGCTACCTATGATAAGTTATGTGATGATTACTGTCAACTTCTTTATCACGATCCTGTACGGGACACCTAAAAGGACATTGGGACGGATGTTAGGACTTAGGATTGTGTTTTGGAGCTACCTACGTAAAGAGACTCCTACATAGGGGATGATTTAGGTATGTTTGGTGAAAACGGGCATAATAATAATAATGTCAGTTTTGGTCGTCATGTATCGATTGAATGAATAATCATGGGATACCGTTATCGCGAGGTCTCAGTTCGGGGCGAACCACTAGTTTTAATTTTATTTTATTTTTATTATTTGTTGTTATAGCGGCAACAGAAATACACAATATGTGAAAATTTTAACTTTCTATCTATTACGGTTTACGAGATACAGCCCGCTGACAGACGGACGGACGGACGGACGGACGGACGGACGGACAGCGGAGGCTTAGTAATAGGGTCCCGTTGGCACCCTTTGGGTACGGAACCCTAAAAAGTATTAAACAAATAATAAGCATGGAAAAATAAATTAAAAAACTACCACTAATTACATTTAAAAAATCAGAATGGTGGACGGATAACATAACTGACTAGTCGAGCCATGTGGAATTCTATACACCCAAACATACTCAAGCAGTGTACGTCTATGAAGAAGAATGCTTTGATAGACACTCAGATAGACAGACGGAAAAGTGAAAATTTACCTAAGTCAGAGATTTACTGATCTCTACCCAAGTGGACTGCGAGACCTCGCTTCAATTAGTCGATTAAACAAAAACTTTTTTGAAATAATAATTTTAATCCAAGCTGTAATATTTGACTTCAGTAGTTACCTATCTCACTTAAGGTGGAAGACACAGTTCTGCCCGCGAAATTCAAATTTAATTTGGTTTTTCGCAATTTGTAAACTAATACGACAAAGTAGGCTTATGGCATTCTAATTGCGACAATGGCAGTATCATCTTCACAGGTTTATATACAAATCTTTACTTGAAAGTGTCCAGTTTAAGAAATTAATCTTAAATATCGACTAATTTGTGAGTAACTCACGTCCAACTCAGTATTTTGATTAATTTCTTAAACTGGTCACTTTCAAGTAAAGATTTTTATGTAAACCTGTGAAGATGATAATTCTACTGGCGCAATTAGAATGCCATTAGCCTAGTTTGTCGTATTAGTTTACAAATTGCGAAAAACCAAATTAAATTTGAATTTCGCGGGCAGACTCGTATAATCATCCTTAAGTTATTATAACCTCATAACACTCAATTATTAACTCAATTATAACACATAATAACCTCAATTAATGTTCTAGTCAGGATAGGCAGAGCTGTCTGTAATTATCTCACCAAGAACTAATCAAAGTCAATCCACCGCCACTAATCGAGCTGAGTATAATTAAAATATCATCCCCACTTATCTAGCTAATTCTTGTAGACACCCAGTTAACCAAAACTTGACCTTATACATCGATGATTAACCTTTATTGAAGTTTCTGTAAGACCATTATAAATCTATTAATTTTGCTAAATTTTAAAATTAAAAATAGCAATTTCTTAATCTGTCAGACTTTCAGAATTTAAATTGAGTTGATATTAATAGCGATCGATATATGTCAGTGTCCTCAATGATAATATTAAAAGGGATTTCTAAGGTTTTCAATCTATAAATACTCTCTTTGTAGAGCTTACCAACATTGAGAAACTTGAATGAATAGTCAAAAGAAATAAAAATATAAAAACTTGTGCATGGGTAGTTTGCTGATTCGAGTTTTATTCGTCCATTTATCCCAGCCTATCGATTGAGAAGAGGATTGAACTCTCAGGTAAGTGGATTTCCTAAAGATGTCGTTATTAGTTTATTCGTCGTTAAAGCAAATTATATTTAATTGCTTTTACATAGCTCTGGGATCCGAAACCTCCCGAAAACGATGTAGTCTTAACCACCGCTGAAAACTGAAAAATAATCTTAAAAGACTGAAATAGTAGTACTTATATGCAGAAATAAAAACAGCCCAAGCGCGAGTTGGACTCGCTAACCGAGAGTTTCGTACTCCAACAGTAAAAGTAAAACGATATTATATACTATGTTTTTTTTAATAAATTGTTAACTTTGTTTGTAGAGGTTTATTGTTGATATCAAAAAAACTGTGCTAGTCAGAGCGTTGGTTTTATTTTTCCTGTAAAATATACATAAACTTCAATTGACCATAATAATTTCTGATTTTTCGATTGGTAAACTTCGGAGACAAGGGGAGAACGGTATTTTTTTCGACATTTTGCTCGATTAATCAAAACCTATAAAAATAAATAAAAATCTGTTTTAGAATGTACAGGTAAAGGCCTTTCATATGATACTCCATTCGGTATAATAATCTTACTTTGAAATTTCAAACACCCGATCTTCCCCCTTTTTTACTTAAACTAAAAATAATTTTCTATTTTTTTTTTATACCAATGATATTGGGCCACTATTATATAATGAACTATTCCAAATTTCATGTCGATAGCTTTAATAGGTACTAAAATAATCGACTGCGACGGACGGACGGACGGACGGAGAAAGTCTCACCAAAAGGGTTTCATTTTTACAAAATATTTTTTTAATACAAACTTGTCAAGATGAAGGACCAGAGTACTTGTCAAGACGAATTAAACGAGTCCAAACTCAATGGGGTTACGTCGTTTTATTACAGAGTTTCCATAGCCACGTTTTGGCTTCATCATCAAACCCTGAATATCATCTAGACCCAGTGTACCTACTTGTCAAGACAATACAGAGTTCCGATAGCCATCTTCCGGCTCCATCATCAGATCAGCTCCATGTTACAATAATATTGCATTGTTATCCGATTAACATATGTACATGCAAAATTTCAGCTCAATCGGAAACCGGGAAGTGGTTCTAATAATTCATCTTGCAAAGTTTGACCTAAACATACATACATACATTGCAAGTTAAATAAAAGCTTGTAAAAATAAAATGTACCTCCTCGTAGGTACATTTTTGATCGAAGGTGTAAAACGCACGTTGACAAAATCAGTTCGCACAAAAGAGTCTCCTATAGTATATCACGGACGATAGCACATGCAAGTTACGCTCTTGTCGATATAAATTCCAAAAGAACTAACGTTTTACGTATGCCCAAGGAAATAAGAAGGGTTGCCAAAAGATTCACATACTTTTTAGGAGCGGACGGTGTAAACAAGGTACAAAAACTCTGTAAAGCGTATGGGCCTCATAGAAAATAGATTGTAAACATACCTTTTAAATCTGTTTAGACACAACGTGTTACAGCTTTATTGGACATTTTGAAAGCAAATTGAACTGGAAGAGCAAAATATACTACAACCGATTTTTTCTGGGAATTTTCATGCTCTTGGACTTTCGCTACTTAGGTATACAGTATAAAGCAGCTCCCTGTGACACAAAAATCGTGTCATTTATTCATTGCAACCCATCGCCGGGCATTGAACAGTTGTTTCTGCTTTTTTCTAAATCAGATTCTCTAACTACAGCGATTTTTAATAATTTCATTCATGTTTTAATAACGGGGGGGAATTCTTATAAAAGTCTTTGAAACGTTTAATGTTGGAACAGTATAAACTTTGTGATTACATTGCCAATTAGGAATTCTTCTCGATAAGTTCTTGAAACGCAATCAAGTTTCTTTTGTTCAATAATGACTCAGTAATTTTAAATTTGCTTGGTAAGCAAGGTGGGCAAAACTTTTTGAAGATTTTCAATTAGAGGCAAGGCAATGCCGTCTTGACTTTAAACTAATTTCTTTGTTGTTAAGCGGCTTAAGTTTACCAAATTGGTAGACGATTTTTTGATAAAATAGTAACTTACGCTTTCCCGCGAATTCATTAGTTCGCAGATTTAGATTTACTCCACCGAAAACCCTTTATTTATCCGGGGATTAAGTAGTATAAAAGTAGCCTTTGTCAATGTCCTCGACTATACTAATGCAAAAATCACGTATAGCGCTCCGTTGCTGCGTATAGCGAAGTAGGCATAAAATAGAGCCACTTAGAGCCACTGCAATGATTGTTTATTTTTTATTTTTATGTGCGTTAAAGTAATATGCACGTAACTACGAAAAGTCAGAGGTGCGTGCCTGGGATCGAAGTTGCGAACTCCCCCATAAGAGAACGCAGTTCTAACCACTAGGCCATAACTGCTCGATACCACTATACGTACGTATACATCTCTATTTTTCATTCTGTGTCCAAGAAACTTTGCCAATTTCAAGTCCTAAATCTTACGTTTTCATTCGTTCGAACACAATGTTATTTACGTACCGACAGAGTTTCAATCGCTAAGGTCGTAACACGTTTGCGCAATGGTTCGTGTAATTTCTGAAGAAAGTTTTATTGAGACTTGGGTGAACCGAGCTAGAACAAATACCGAAAGTTTGACAGCCATGTATGTTGGTACCAAGTTGGTAAACGTTCCTTCTGATGTTTTTGACAAAGCTTTCGAGATTTTGTCAAAATCTCTAGCTGTATTTGCTGATGCCTGGTGCCCACTGGATGTTCACTAAAGAATAATGGCCAGTTTTATGCCTGAATTTATGCCTGAATGTTTCAGGAGGCGTCTACGAATATGATTTATGCAAAACAAAGTATTTAAATTAGTTCGTTTTTTATATGAAATTACTTTTACATCTTTTGCCTTGGTTAAATAATTATTAATTAATGACCCATCATCTGATTAATTCATATATATATATATATATATATATATATATATATTTTTTTTTATTTATTTTTAATTTGTCTGTAATTGAGCTATTGATAATTTAATTAATGTTATTGGACAAGTCCGTTTTAATTAAATAAAATAAAAATACAAATATCCGGTGTATTGACGATTGGTCACATGGACGATTTAGAACTGGATTTAGCGTAAAGCAGATAACTTATTAAGTTCTGCCACTTTCCGCAGAACATAGTAAACACGTACAGCACACATCACGCACACTTGCAAAAAACTAAAATGTCTCCATGAGCGCACACTATCTCAAAAGCTATCACACTTACAGAATTTTCTGTACGTATGATAGTGTGGCTTGTGTGCTCATTTGAGCACACAAGTTCAATAATTTTTAAAGTAAGAATATGTAAAAGCGAGAGCAGTGAGCTCTCGAATTTTTAATATTTTACGGCTCAACGGCTCAGGGTCACTCAGCGAGCGATGGAGAGAGCTATGCTCGGAATATCCCTGCGAGATCAAATCAGAAATGAGGGGATCCGTAGGAGAACCAAAGTCACCGATATAGCTCAGCGAGTTGCGAAACTGAAGTGGAAATGGGCGGGGCACATAGTTCGAAGAGCTGATGGTCGTTGGGGTCCCAAGGTGCTGGAGTGGCGACCCTACACCGGGAAACGCAGTGTTGGCAGACCCCCTACTAGGTGGACCGACGACATCAAACGAGCCGCAGGGAGCCGCTGGATCCAAGCGGCGCAAGACCGAAGTCTGTGGAAGTCCATGCAGGAGACCTTTGTCCAGCAGTGGACGTCTTTAGGTTGATAAAGAAGGAGAAGAAGAAGAAGTAGGATTGGTAGTAACATGGGCATCTAGGCGCGCCATCTTGCACCACTGTCGCTACCACAGATAAAGAAGTGGTTTCTACGATTACGGTACCTAATTGGAGTTCTTACATGAGCGTGGTGAGACTTCCCGGGTTTGCAAACCCAGATCTACTGTGGAAAAGTAGGTACGGTAATTCACGTTGTAGTAGATATTTATGAAAAATTCTTCTTTAACAATGTGTGATCACGCGTTCAATGCGCGTCGATTTTGGTAGTTGCTGCCCGTTATGTTAACAGGGTTACTACCCTTGTGCTAGGCGCTACACTGCGTGTTCTCTATTGTACCCACGCGGAAACATATCAAACAACTATTCGAAACTTTAAAACAGTGGAATAGGGCTCTATTTACAATGGCTCGGAATAAAGCCAGCTTTTAATGCAGCTGAATTTGAAAATGCAGGTAGAATTGAATTGTACCTATTAACCGTGGAAATAGACGTGGCATTCTGTACGTACATAGAGATAAAAGTGTATTTGTCTTTGGTGTGAAAATTCTTACGAACTTTTGTGAAAGTGGATCCTTTTTCTTTTTGAAAAAGTGAACATAATATTCCACATACCAGTTTTTTAAGAAATTGTAGGACTCGTATTTTCTTAAAACTATACTGGAATGTGCCTCCTAATAATATTATAATATTGTGTTTGTTCGTTGAACGAATGTTTTGTTCTTCATCCAATTCAATTCAGTTTTTAAGCTATTGCATAGCTTTTATCGCGGGCTTTGAACTAGGACAAACAGTTTGAGCGCGGCGACCGAATCAAGAAATTCCGTAACGAAAAAACCTAACATCGTCGTTCAGTAAGCGTTCAACATTTTAGAGGTTCTCAAGTAGCTCTATTTGGCGCAGTGGCGAGCGGCCGCTTTCTTTGTATGATGTCGCAGGTTCGAATCTCACTCGCGAAGTAGTGACAGTTCGCTTTTCTTGTTAGTTTGTTTTTAATTTTTTTTTAAATAAAATAATTATTATCATGCAAAAAAAAATATTGCATAAATATTATAATTGCATAAGTTGATAAAAAATGCTATGCAATAGCTTTACCGTGGCAGTCCCCGAGTGCCACTTAATTTTTTTGTTTTGTTTTTATCTACATACTTTCCTTTTTCCGACAAGAAATATTATATTTTTCACTTTTGAGGGAAGCTGGAAGAAATCTCTTCTTAGAGATAAGCTTTACCTTTGTCCACGTCCTCTATTATTACTTTTAAGGATTGCTTTTATGTACATAAATAATAAAAATAAAAAAAAATAAAAATATATTTTTGTCATATTATGTTTCTTAATTTTTTATGTCTCGCTATTTTGTAAGTTAACAATTATTTCTATAAAGCCCTACCCACATAATTTACTTTTGGTACCTACCAGAGATATATTCGGCGAGCAAGTAACACGTATGAGCAATAGTCCGTGAAATTTCAAAGGAACATAAGTATTTTTATTACGATTCCGCGAAACCCAGCGATTCTAAACGTGAAAAGACATCGCATGGGAGTTCCGCTAGAGCCGCTAGAGCCGCTAGAGGCGAGAGAGGCATATTTTAAGTTATGAAAGGCGATTGACATCTGTGGCTCTGGGATTGTCTAAAAATGATTGCTACAGTGTGACCATCGCAATCACTTCTGATTATAGAATAGAATAGAATAGAATAGAAATGTTTTTATTCAAATAAACTTTTACAAGTACTTTTGAATCGTCAATGAGTCTACTACTGGTTCGGAATGCCGTTCCTGCCGAGAAGAACCAGCAAGAAACTCGGCAGTTGCTCTTTTCAAAATACTTTTACAATATACTTAATAGATATTATTCTATGTATGCAGAGTTTCCACAATGAGGGGAAGTTCCACAAAAGCATACGTAATTATTTCTAATTATAATTCAACACATGTCAAGACGGGCAGACAGAAAGTAGCCCCATTGCCGCTGGTGGCACCCGTTCACGAGCATGACGCATGACCCAGCCATTGTTTCGCTCAACCATATTTGAGGGAACGTAACAACCCGCATCACACGACACCACCGCAGAAATGTTAAAGAGAGTGTGACATATTTAGGCTACCCATCTTAAGGCATCGAATTGAAACTAATATTCAAATGATTGACTGAATTTGTGACGTTCTTGTTATGGTTCTTTTAACCAATAGCGAGAGAGTGAGATAGTATCAGCCCATTAGAGGTGATTGCAATCGTCACACTGTAGCAATCATTTTTAGACAATCCACAGCAGATGCGGCTTGGCGCCGTACGAGAATGAAAGACTCTGATTTAGTAATTACTTACTTTTCTTTCAAGTTTACGTTAAGTGAGCTTAAATCATGCGTCTAATGTGTCATTTATAATGGACAGAAAAAGAACGAAGAATTTTTCTATCCCTTTTCCGTCCATACAATAAATTTAATTGCACTAGGAAGGCCACTGACTTCTCCTTCCATGATGCTAATGCTAACGCAACGATACTAACTCGCTATCACCAAACCTACGAAATTAACTCACTGCGTGCACGATGCAAACTATGATTATCTCCCGACGTATCTTTAATTTTAATAAATAGGTTAGGTACTTCCGAAAAAGTTTAAACATTATTTTCAGTACGGCCGCACGCACATATACGATCACCTTTATACTGGCTACGTTACGTGATTCAACATTATTTTTTTAAGGTCCTAGAAAAATAATGTACGGTAGGCATTGTATTTTCTTTTTATTTTCGAGGTTTTTCTTCAGTAATAACATTCTGTGGATACCTACATGGCGCGGATTTAGTTGGAGTTCAGGACCTTTTTACAATTACATAATTTAATAACTGATTTTGTCTATGACTAGGCAGTTATATTATCCAAACGAGAGACAGTTACTTTTTACATATTTGTAAGATTTTTATGTAACATAATTGTAGTGTTTTTAAATTATTAGTATGTATTAGTGCACATTTTAGTTGTAATTTTTCTAAGAGCCAGAACTCGCTAACAAACTGCATGTGCAGTTTGGTGGGATGAACTTTATTGTTTATATTGTTCATTAATTAATTGATTAAATAAATAAAAAAGGTATAGGTATCATCATCTCAATCTATGGCCGGCCCATTAATGGGCTCGGGTTTCCTCTAGAACAATTAAGGCTCTAAATTAATTTGCGCTAAACGCTTAGTGCGGATTGGCACCTTTGAAAACATGCAAGTCAAGTCAAGCAAGTCATGCAGGTTTCCTCACGATGTTTTCCTAGCAAGTGATATTTTTGTTATGTCATGAGATTCCCATCAATTCCTCTGCAAATTAGGCGTAAGACTGGAGCAATTTAGGAAAGCTTTTATCGTTTTGTCAGAGGCCTAGCATAATAAACGGTTGGGTTCTAAACCGTCGAATTTTCGGATCTCAGTCCGGTCACTTGACCGTTGAGCTATTGAGGGTATGGATAAGCGAAGCAACGGCTGGATTATGCGTCACGCTCGTGAATGGGTACCACCGGCAGAATCAGCAGAATCCGCTTTCCAAACCGGCGGTAGAGTCATGACGTATCATAAGAGCCACAGGTTGGCCTACGTGAAATAAATAAATTTGAATTTGATTATGGCCAAAGTATAGCTATTTAACTTTGGTATAGATGTAATAAATATAGATAATAGCGGTATTTAGTAGACAAAGCATGCAGGTTAACGGCTAAACAGATACGTAGCGCTGCATTTCCTGAACTAATGAGCTGTGAACCGATGGATTAGCCCTCCACCCGCGCCTAATATATTAAATCAGCCCCGCTATTTGTCAGGGCCTTATTATATGTAGGAAGTTGCGGTATTCACTATGTGAATGAGAAATGAAACATAGAATAGAAAAGAATAGAAATATTTTTATTCAAATAGACTTTTTACAAGTGCTTTTGAATCTTCGACCACTGGTTCGGAATGCCCTTCCTGTCGAGAAGAACCAGCAAGAAACTCACCTGCTTCCACAATGAGGGCAGTTTCAAAAATCATACTACTTACAATTATTCAATACATATTAAGATGGGCAGACAGAAAGTAGCTCCATTCCCGCCGGCGGCACCCGTTCACGAGCATGACGCATGACCCCGCCGTTGCTTCGCTCGACCATATTTGAGGGAACACAACAACCCGCATCACACGACACCACAGAAATGTTTAAAGAGTGCGTGACATACTTAGGCTACCCATGTCCATGCCCCATGCAGTCATTATTATTTCAACAGATGGAACATGGACAGACGGATTTCACGGTTGGGCATACATAGGTCTCTTAAAAATATCGCCACAGATCACGGTCTTGTGCCGCCTGACTTTAATCAGCCTTTAAAAATAACCAGCTTGTTTGGAGTGGAGAGGTGAATTCAAGAAGTCAAGTTCACTGTGACTTAATTATTTTAGAAAGAAAAACTCGTTTGAGATCGCCCTTCAATCTAGTGGTATTCCAATACCGCGAATTCAAATTCAAAATTATTTATTTCAGGGCTCTTGTGCACTTCCTCGTATTCGATTCGTTTTCGTGATTCGTGAAAAATACGATTCGAAGTGGTCTACATACAAAATGTACGTGCGCTTGTGCACTCATTCGATTCGTATTTTGACGGATCCGTATTAATTTTGTATGACGGCCACTTCGAATCGTATTTTTAACAATACCATTACGAATCAAATATTTATAAGTGCACAAGCGCCCTAAGCTCTTAAGACAAGTCATGGCTCTACCACCCACTGGTTCGGAAAGCAAAAGAGTCGGCAAGTAGCCTCTCAGCAGTTGCTCAAAACGACGATCAGTCGACGTCGCCGTTCCTACACCTTCGGATTTTTGACTTCCACTAGATTAATAAGAACTTATCTTAATGATGATTGAATATGAAATTGATGATGTCCAATAATCTATCTTCCCGCATTGCACCAATATTCTCGGCGGTTTGCATGCGATTTGCAATAAAATACATGAAACCGCAGATTTCACAATACTCAAACCGAAGACCGCAACGATTTAATAAGGGCCTGATTTAAATTCCTTTGTAGGTATTATCCATGGTATACTGGCTGATGCTCACGACTCTCTCTCTCTCTCTCTCTCTCTCTCTCTCTCTCTCTCTCTCTCTCTCCTGCGATACTTTGGCCGTGGCTAGTGACCACGCCACCGTCAAAGCCGTGTCGCCAAGTATGGCACAATATTGGGCACTAGCCTATATCAGCCGGATCACAATAAGGAATTAATTCACATGTCATTCAATAGTTCAACATACGTAAATACAAACATACTGCTAAAATAAAATCATAGTAACCCTTCCGGCTTTGCCGCAGTAGTATAAAAAGTGGCATACCCTTAGAATAAATACTCCTAGAAACGCAATAGTCGACGCGGTGATGTCATTTTTAATAATTCTTTAAAGGCCTACGCAGTATCATCGCGTTAGTATGACGAGCTCGCAGAAAATTATTTTAGAATAGAATAGAATAAAATAGAAATGTTTTTATTCAAATAAACCTTTTTACAAGTGCTTTTGAATCGTCGATGAGTCTGGTTCGGAATGCCGTCCCTGCCGAGAAGAACCAGCAAGAAACTCGGCAGTTGCTCTTTTCAAAACAAGTTAACAATATAATAGATATTATGCTATGTATGCGGTGTTCCCAAAATGAGGGGAAGTTCCACAAAACCATACCTAATTATAATTCAAAACATGGACGGGCAGACAGAAAGTAGCCCTATTCCTCATATTAAAAAATAACGTACTGTGCTGGGAAAGGGTGTCACAATTCATCACAATAACCATCAAAAACGGAATTAACAGTACCAGTACAGATAATAATTACATGGCACTCACACATTCATTGTTGTTTTGCACCTACGTTTGGAGCGAAACTTTGTTAGAAACTTCCGCTCTATCAGTATTTAATCTAAGAGCATACCTGCCTACTCTAATTTTTCATATTTACGCACGTCCCTCCCATGACCCGCCAAATATTTATATTGTTTGTGAACGAGACAAACCTTACTTTGCATTTTTTATCCCGCCTTTCTATTTGGGTTAACCATCCGTCGTAAATATAAACGAGGGTTTTATTATTTCACTTACGATCTCCGTAGCTGCTGTCCGACGTACAGAGCACGAAATTAAAATAATGGCAATGCTAAATCGTGTGGTGGTACGGCTTTGGTACGGCCTTGCTGAATAATATGTGATATTGTTATGGGTTAGAAACAGACCGTGATATTATCGACAAAATAGTTCCCATACGTAGTTACGGTATCTTTTAAATACTGATAGGTACTAGGTATCACTAGATTTGTGGTATTCGTACCTTAAAGACTTAACTACTACTAGTGGTTCGCCCCGAACTGAGACCTCGAGGTAACGGTTTCCCATAATTACTTATTCATTCAATAGATACATGACGATCAAAATTGACATTATTATTATGCCCGTTTTCACCAACCATACCTAAATCATCCCCTTTGTAGAAGTCTCTTTACGTAGGTAGCCCCTAAATACAATCCTAACATCCCAATGTCATTTTCACCTTTAGTTGTCCCGTAGAGGTTCGTAATAACAAAGTTGACAGAAAGTGTCAACTAACTTAACATAGGTAGCCCGTAAAGGTTAGGGAACAGTTATAGTGAAATCCTCAAGGCCTCAATCAAACTTAGGTATAGTTTTTTGGAACATTCCAATTAAATTATTTGTACACAGCGTCATCTATCGACACGATCAGAAAACATGTAAAAACAAACTGCAACGTGAAGTTTTATTGACGTTTGATATATGACTAAATAATAATTTTAATTGAATAATATGTTACATATAGCTGCATTTGCTATATGAGATGAGAGCGCCATCTATTCACATCATTGTGAAGTTCTGTTAAAAATACTGCTGCTCATTAAAATTTAAATAATTTAGTTTCCTTATTACATTTATCTAATTTTAGTATTTGTTGTTCAAGTACATGATATTACGCTAAAATTGTACAACTTTCAAGCCCCAGCTTTCAATGGTTATTCCGTTGTGAGGTCAAATATAATCTCCACTTTGAAAGCCCCCCATTTCGTCAATTTTAGGAAAAAAATTAAAAAAAAAATTGTTTTGTACTCTGTTCCAAATTATCTTTAAAATGAGGTACTGCAACCCTATGAAACGCAAAAATTTTTTTTTTCTTCGCATTCGCTTCTATGAGAGCCCCCCTGAAATAAAGATTTTTATAACTTTTTAAGCCATTTTCGGCTGGAGGCCATCGGTTTACATACTATATCTAAAATTGAAGTAATTACGTTCACTAATTCAGAAGTTATAAGGCTCTGACAGACGGACGGACGGACGGACAGACGGACGGACGGACAAGTGCAAATTCACTCAAGTAGACTCAAAGACCTTCGCTTCGCTCGGTCGATAAAAGCACTACGTGGTAAAAAGTATTTCGTTATTTCATTCGAACAATCTTCTATTGTCTTTTGATTTCCCGGGATAAAAATATGTATTGATCCTTGGTAAGAGGTATTTCCATTCCAAATCGGTCCAATCAATCCATCCATCCTCACAAACTTTCCCATTTATAAAAAGTCGTGCGGTGTCGTGGGACACCAGATAGGAAAAAAGTTCCTTATTATAAAAATATTAATTTCAAGTTCTATTCGAGGTAAGTAGGTATAAAGAAAATAATTATTCGGTTATACATTTTTTATCATGATTTTTTTATCGATAAAAATCAAAATGAACCCAGGGAAGCCTAAATATCGATTTTATAAAATATTAATTAGGCCATAAAGTGTCGTTACAACTTTTGGCCTAATTTTTTCCGTCTAGCCCTCTTTTGCAACGCGCGATAAGGAACTTCGTTCCCATATTAGTAGGATTAGTCAAGGTGTTACAAGGCGCGTCGTTAACAGGATACAGTTTAGTTCATAAAAGTTTTTAAACAATCCCTAAAAGTCTACAATAAATATTCCTTTAGACTTTAGAGGAACACAGAAAACATAAGAAATTATAAAATCTGGCGGCTCGCTACCAAGCGATCTCTTCCAGACCACCAATGGTGCATGAACATGTGCATAATATATGTATATCGATATAATATAATAGAAATATTTTTTATTCAAATAAACTTTTTACAAGTGCTTTTGAATCGTCTGGCTCTACAACTGGTTTGGAATGCTCTTCCTGCCGAGAAGAACCAGCAAGAAACTCGGCGGTTGCTCTTTTCTAATACTATGCTATATATGCAGTGTTTCACAATGAGAGAAGTTCCAAAAATGCATACCGACTAACTTCTATGTTAAGATGGGCAGACATAAAGTAGCCCCATTCCCGCCGGTGGAACCCGTTCACTAGCATGACGCATGACCCAGCCATTGCTTCGCTCAATCATATTTGAGGGAACGTAACAACCCGCATCACACACATACCTAAACAAAGTGGTTACAATAACCATCATCATCATTCATCATCAGCAACCCATCAACGGCTCACTACTGAGCGCAGGTCTCCTCTCAGAGAAAGGTTACAACAATAATCATACTAATACTAATATTATAAATGCGAAAGTGTGTTTGTTTGTTGGTTTGTCCTTCAATCACGCCGCAACAGAGCCACGGATCGACATGTTTTTTGCGTGGGTATAGGTGAGGACCTGGAGAGTGACATAGGCTACTTTTAATCCCGGAAAATCAAAGAGTTCCTGAGGGATTATAAAAACTAAATCCACGCGGACGAGGTCGCGGGCATCAGCTAATAAAAGTTCTTAACTAAATTACTTTGCCACTCAACCGACTCGTCGTAGTTACATCCCATTTCAACTTAATTAACAATTCCACGCAAGTCCGGAAGAAATACACCTTTTATAAGCACCAGTTAGTAAGTTAACTCCCCGGGGACCAATCAAACTTTACAGTCTTCCAACTTCAACGTTGGAGCACCTATCGAAAGTTATTTCTTGAAATTTTCCACGTATAAGGTAGTAGAAATGCTGCTTAAAGGAGATAACAAATTTTTTCTACCCGAATACGGTAAAGCCTGGGATGGGAAGGTATTAACAGTCTATGTATGTATATTTGTTTATTTTTACATATTATGTTCTACCGTAGTATCTGAAATACTAATCCGATTTTGATGAAAGAGGTGTCAACCGATTCGACATTCACGATATTATTATTGTCAGGGTGCGTGTCATAAGCTACATTATAAACAAGCAGGAACTCTTTCCACTTTAATTAAAAAATCTTAATCCACGCGGATAAAGTCGCGGGCATCAGCTTGTTTATCCCACAGGAACTTTTTGATTTTCCCGGATAAAAAGTAGCCTATGTTGCTGTTCCGGTTCCTAACTATAACTAAGCAAAAAATCAAGTCGATCCGTTGCTCTTTTGCGGTTACGGCTTTATTGAAGGACAAACCAACAAACAAATAGGTATACTTTCCCATCGTTTCCCATCTATCTAACAAATAACTAAGTATACAAATATGTAGGTATACCAATCTTTGTGATATCAGTATGCATGTACGCAAGTATCAAAATATTTCTACCCAAACTTAACAAGAGGTTTCCGAAAATCCGTAACGGCCACAAGTCAGGAACTTTAAAATGAAACCTTTCATCAATCCGGGTTACACTTCATAAAGAGTTTTGCACTGAAATCAAAATGAACGTTCGTCTAATTCCCGGAGCAAACTGATTACGATCCGTAAAGTCAGCGTAACGACTCATTATGACTCCCGAAACTTTATTTCACCTGCTTAGGGTTGTCATCTTCTTCTTCTTCTTTATCAACCTATAGACGTCCACAGCTGGACAAAGGTCTCCTGCATGGACTTCCACAGGCTTCGGTCTTGTCATCGTGTCATTGAAAATAAAAATTGTGATAATGATAAAATTAGGTAAAGATATAATTGTCTGAGAGTTCCCCACAGTGCACAGTGTTCTCAAACGTGCGTGAAGTTCCCAATCCGCACTGGTCCAGCGTGGTGGACTATGGCCTAAAGTTTAGGCCATAGTCTACCATGATGGCCCAATGAAAATTTGCATAAACCAGGCTCTAAAGTCTAAACCATGCCTAAAACCAGTGCCTAAAACCCTCTCGTTGGAGAGACCAGTGCCCAGTATTGAGTGTGCGATGGGTTGAGATGAATGAATGAATCATCATCATCATCAATAGCCTATAACAGTCCACTGCTGGACTAAAGGCCTCTCCCAAGGGGAGGGTTTGCCCATAATCACCACGCTGGGCAGACGGGTTGGTGATCGCAGTAGATGGTAGTAGTAGCACAGAGGACGCTGCCCGTTCTCCGTTGTATTCCCGTAGAATGAATGAGGCAAAGAAATGAAAGTTTATTAATTGTAGAAGATAAACGTAAGAATGTCAGTGAAGGCTTATAAATAGTAATTAGAATAATATTAGTGATAGTTACCTTATTATTTGATTCAGTATAGCTGAGATTAATCCAAGGTGGTTTTATTGGCTTAATTCGTTGATGCGTGAAGGCCAAGGACAACAATTATTGGCTCGAATAAATATTAATTAATGATTAAACGAACTTACCTGTAAGTGAAGTTCTATCATAATTATACGAAGGCTTCGTACGAAGAGGTTATAGACTTGGTAGTATACGCATACGTAGTGGTTACCGTTCACTTTATTGAGATTTAAATATATTTTTTTTAAAATAGGGTAGGTTGATATAATATCGTCCCTGCGCCGTACAGCTATTAGGTACCTCATTTAGTTTAGAGTTCAGCTAATACACCACCTCATATTTTACGATTAAGGGTAAACGCATAACGTGAGGGTGGGAGGGTTATAACCTCTTCGTACGAAGCCTTCGTATAATTATGATAGAACTTCACTTACAGGTAAGTTCGTTTAATCATTAATTATACTTCATGGCTTCGTACTCAAGGTTATAGACTTGATAGACTTTTAGAGCTAAGATTCGTAAAATATGAGAAGATGTATTGGTTAAGTTGTTTTTTTTTTTTTATATATATGTAAATATTTTGTTAATAATATAACAAAAAACCATACAATGACTATGGGTTATCAAACAACAGTTTGTTTTTATTGAATCATTCATAATAGCTAAATAAATCATTTCGGGCATTGATAGGCCGATTATAAAAGCTAGCAAAAGTATGGGAACTTAAGCTTCAGCCTGCAGTAGTTTTCATATTATGATCCACTGAATCATTTAACCTTTGCGCAGCAGATGTGGTAGCATGCCCAATGATGGAGGAGATATGGAAGTATAAATTCCAGTTTGGTTCAAGGTATTTTATATAGGTACAACGTGATAAAATTTGTAAACCGTCC
The DNA here is from genome assembly GCA_029955525.1 of Oeneis ivallda. NCBI lineage: Eukaryota > Metazoa > Arthropoda > Insecta > Lepidoptera > Nymphalidae > Oeneis > Oeneis ivallda. The sequence goes on from JARPMR010000015.1 coordinate 5,196,977, forward strand.
AATTTATGAGTATGTTTTTTTTTTTTTTTTAAGTAAGAAATATTATGGAGTCTCCAATGTTTTTCCAGGCGAAATCTCTGGTTTTTATTTAAAAAATGGAATGACCAACAGTTTTAATCTAGGAGTTTTAATATATCAGATGGAAACACACTGATATTACACACTTTTATTTTTGATAATGTTTGCACTCTTTGTGCAGTAAGCGTAACAATTTTTTTTTTTTTTTGTTTTTTTTTTTTTTTTAGAAATTGTTTAAAGATTTAGGATTTGATTAGGATATGTTTATACTATGATTGATCAACTGTATAGTTGACCAATATAAATTTAATGTAACATATTGAGCACCCTGATTGTTGATCGTTTGATAAGGTCAATCATCCAGCCCCTTTAAACATCAACATTTCTGACATTAAAAGATTTTTAAACAGTGGATACCATGGCTAGATAGCCCAGTGTGGAACAATAAATAATTATACCCTTGGTATTTATTATAAGAAATAATTTTACGTAACGATTTTAAAATCTAAGTTACTTATAGAGAAAATGCAAATGCATTTAATAGTAAAGGTTAGATCATGATATCGTAAAAGTATATTCCTACTGCGTTCGCATCTGGGTCTCTGTGCTATGAGACGTATCTTTGACAGATATTTATTATCCACATAAATCAATGTTTGAAGAACCAAACTTGAGTATAATTTGTCTTTAAGCGTATAAAGCAGATTAATGCAAGTTGCTATTCAATATCTTGATGCGTACGCCTAGATTCTTGATCTTTTTCAAAGTTCTCCGAAGAGCACATTTTATATGAAGCGAAGACATAAAACTTTCTGTTGACCTGTGTCTACTATATTAAAATCTAAAGTTTTAGATAGATTAAAATTATTACTTTTATCATTTTTTTTAAAAAGAAACCCAGATTCGTAAGAAACTTTGTGGTTTCTTGTAAGTTTTGATAACATGTTTCATATTAGTAGTTTCCAACACTACAAATATGGTATATGTATAATAAATTACAGTGAGTATTTGTCCACATGTTCTCAATAATTTTACTACTGGTTTCATACTTTAGTGAACACAAAAGTAGTATTTTAAGTATATTTACAAAAAGAGCAGTATTTAAGCCGAAAGGTAAGATCTTAAATTTAATGATAAATTCATCAAACTGGAACCTGGATTGATAGTGGATAATTTTATCCTCATTTGTGTTTAATAAAAAGTATGTGTGTTATAAATATATTGTGCACATAATGTTATTAATTATATAATTTTATTACTAAAACTTAATCTTGATTGTAAGCGTCGCGCGACAGTTTTATGCCTACTACTGTAACCATTATCGTTTTATAATAAATGTATGTTTCACATGTATTTAGTGTATTCTAAAATAAAATAAATAATTTTTAGCAAAGTTATTGAGTCTTTCATCTAGAAATGGCTCTTTATTGTGTGTTCATTGATGTTTTATTTTTAACGATTTTAAGTTTTAAATAAAGCTCATTGTTTCATTTGGCTTAAGTATTGCAAAAAACATTCGATAAATATTGGTCAGATCGAGCTTCAGATTTTGAAATAGCGCCAGCTAGTAAAATTACTGATAGAATCCATAAAATTACATAAAAGTACCCTTTGTTATAAAGGTTACATTTTTATACACGGTTGCTAGGAGGTACTGTTAGGGATGGTGTTCGTGAAAAAAGGAATTTTGAAACATTTGATGTATGAAAGAACCGTAGGGTCATTAGCGATCATATACCATTCCTTATAGAATAAGGACAGCCTGTCAGCAAGTTTTAACGACGTTAATAACGATATTAACTATAATTAACGACGTTTTTAGCTCGTTCGTTGCTGTTGATTCCAGGACTATCGAGGAGTAGTCTCGCCGAATATGTGTTGAGGTCATCGCAGGGTCTTTTGTCCTTGTGGGTCCCATTGGCCTGCTAGCCAACCCTGACCCTTTAAATTTCTTGTAGAATTTGGTGTTGTATCTTGTGTTGTGTTTCGCGAGATCTTCTTCTTTGGAAATATCTTCCTAATAATTCCTAATTTATTTATGGCTTTTGTCAATAGTTTGAACAATGAAGTCTTTTTTGTCTTGTATGTAATATTTGGATAAAAATGATTTTATCTGACTATTGATAACATCAGATAGAACCAACTATGGTTCTATATCAAGAATATCTTTTAACTATCACTGTCAAGTCCAAAGTTTTCTGCTGTAGGTATTCCAATAAGCTCCGGAGAAAGTTTCGGCGCAGCTCTCTGATTAGATAGAACTGCATTCGGTGTACCGCATACCGGGGTTTGAATTTGGGTTCAGTTCCGGCTCCTGTTGTTCTGAATCTCCGTCTGAGATAGCCATGACGTCATCATTGGTCAAATGTGGAAACTGAATAACCTCCTATTCGATTAACGTACAAAATTATCATTACGAAGGAGGATCTGGGTGTCACACAGTTCTCTGACAAATATTTTTATACCAGTAAAAAGAGCTATTTTCAAATAATTATTATGTCATTTATTTTCATCGTCACTCCATTAGCTCTCTGATTTCCACAGGCAATATCCCTACCCAGTCGTTGAGACATCAAAGAGAATTTCCAGGCCATAGTTATCAATTATTATCATAATTTTATATACTGGCTGGTCAATAGTACGAACCCACCATTCAAACTAAAGTTTCAATGGATTTCGTATGAAATTTTCGTAATTATTAAAATTTTTAAACTAAGGTTATTAGTACAAGACACCTTTCAGAAAGTTTTGTATAAAAACAACTGTACTCAACAGCAGGCCAGGCAGATACCAATAAAACTACAAATCTGGCTAACATTCTAATTTAGCGTCGTTTTATTTTCGACATTCATAATTTAACTGTCCGAAATCAACATGTAAAATACATGTGAAAAATAGAATTCAGAAAAAAGGGTAAGTAAACAATAAACGATGAGCTGATTTTAATATTTCTCATACTTCTCATACTCCGGATACTGTGTCTCATAGTCAAAACAGACTTTCCTTAAGTTAATCATATATCTGTGGTAAGAAGCAGTCCCAATAAAATAGCAATTACTGCCTACAAACTGACTAATGAACAGTAAGAAACAGCCCCAATACAAAAAGTAAGAACTGTCCACAGTCTGTGTGTTTCGCAAGAAAACACTTTCAATAAAGTTTATTCGCTATCACGAGTTTAATAAACAGTAAGAAACAGCCCCAATGCAAAAGCACGAACTGTCCACAATACTGTGTGTTTTATAAGAAAACACTTTCACACAGGTTTATTCGTTATCACGAGTTTAATAAACAGTAAGAAACAGCCCCAATGCAGAAGCACGAACTGTCCACAATACTGTGTGTTTTATAATAAAACACTTTCACTCAGGTTTATTCTCTATCACGAGTTTAATAAACAGTAAGAAACAGCCCCAATGCAAAAGCACGAACTGTCCACAATACTGTGTGTTTTATAAGAAAACACTTTCACTCAGGTATATTCGCTATAACGAGTTTAATAAACAGTAAGAAACAGCCCCAATGCAAAAGCACGAACTGTCCACAATACTGTGTGTTTTATAAGAAAACACTTTCACTCAGGTATATTCGCTATAACGAGTTTAATAAACAGTAAGAAACAGCCCCAATGCCAAAGCACGAACTGTCCACAATACTGTGTGTTTTATAAGAAAACACTTTCACTGAGGTTTATTAGCTATCACGAGTATAATAAACAGTAAGAAACAGCCCCAATGCAAAAGCACGAACTGTCCACATTAGGGTTAATAATATCGTGTAATAGCCAACTCGTATAGTGAAGAAACAATCCCAATGTACAATACACAAGACACTAATTTCTCGAGCACCAATAAACCATAGCACAATTATTATTACTTAATAATAATCAATCTTACCTTGATAACCCAACGGTGCATTTTGGGATTTATGTGCAATCGACGTTGTGTCAGAATCATCCGACTGATTGTAATTTCATTTCAAATTTCTTAATTTTTGCTTTAAATACATTCACATTTATCACCCTTAGGTTTGGGCATTATAAAAATATTATTTGTTTACTTTTTTACGTTTTAAATATCACTTTAAATAACACTTTAAAATTAAATTAGGCGAGGGCGTGGTGGAACGGCAGCGCACTAAAAAGCGAATGAGGTACCTAATAGCTGTACGGCGCAGGGACGATATTATATCAACCTACCCTATTTAAAAAAAAATATATTTAAATCTCAATAAAGTGAACGGTAACCACTACGTATGCGTATACTACCAAGTCTATAACCTTCAGTACGAAGCCATGAAGTATAATAAATAATTATATAATTATGCATAGTTAATAAGTACATATTTTACATTAAACATAAAAATAATTATACCTAGGATAAAACGTTATGAACTCTACATAATGCAGGAGTTGTCAAATAACGAAAGCAAAAAAAATAGAAAGCAACCTTATAATTCACAGTTAACTGCTTTATGTATCGAACTAAAACAGTTTCCCTTGCCCATATCGCTGGAAAAATGGGAGGAACATAAAAACCTAACTAAAAAAAAGTTCTTTTCCTATATCCGTCTGTTATCTTTTCACGGTTTAAATGTTGGACCGAGTTTTAAAAACCGTAAAAAATCCAGAAGGGCGTAGGACAATTTTTATGATAGAAAATCAAAGTTTCTACGAGATCTTAAAATAAACCTATTTACCTCAACAAAATATTAGCTTAGTTCCAACCCTATATTCAAGGACTTATGACCGAAGCCTGTTGTCCCGACAAAGTTTGATAATGTTGGAACTCTTTGCTTTGTTCCCCTTACCACAAACTGTGTGATACTCGTACTAGATTAACTTTCAGATAAAATAAACGCAAAATTCAGTTAAATAACACCTCTAGATAAATAGGTATGTTCAAAAAATTGGTTGTCTGTAGAGTCGGTTTACGGATGATAATTTTACATGTTAACGTCATAAAGAAACATTGATGAATAAATGTGTCACAAGCCAACGCTTGGGCCGATCGTGCCTCTCTATCGCTTGTTCCGCGCTCTCGCTTGCACGCACAGGCTCAGGCGGAACGTGACACTTTTTCGTGCGTGCAGCCGGTGTTCATCGATTTATAAGACGTTATCACGTCAAAAAATACTTAGGGCAATATTTTGTTTATCATCATCATCACCATCATCAGCTATCCATCAACGGCTCACTACTCAGCGCAGGTCCCCTCTCAGAGAAGGGTTATAGTCCACCACGCTGGCCCAATGCTTGGCGTACTTCACACACTTTGAGAACATTATGAAGAATTCTCAGGTATGCAGGTTTCTTCACGATGTTTTCCTTCACCATTGAAGCATATTTAATTGCTTTAACGCACATAACACTGAAAAGTCAGAGTCGCGTGCCCCGTATCGAACCCACGAAAAAAAACGTTCCCTCAAATATGCTTGAGCGAAGCAATGGCTGGGTCATGCGTCATGCTCGTGAACGGCTTCCACCGGCGGGAATGGGGCTACTTTATATCTGCTCATCTTAAGATAGAAGTTAGTCGGTATGCATTTTAGGAACTTCCCTCATTGTGGAAACACTGCATAATTATATAGCATAGTATTTACGGTATTGTAAATTTGTTTTGAAAAGAGCAACCGCCGAGTTTCTTGCTGATTCTTCTCGGCAGGAAGGGCATTCCGAACCTAGAGCCAGACGATTCAAAAGCACTTGTAAAAAGTTTATTTGAATAAAAAATATTTCTGTTCTATTCTATTCTATTCTATACGACCCCCGACCGACAGCAGACCGTAGTCCTTACCACTTGGCTATCACTGCTAATTATAAAGTGTTAAACGCCTCCAAATACTTTAATGACTGGAATAAAAGCGAATACATTCGGATATAGGTCAATGTGTTAGTTATCCACCACTATCCAGTTTTCAAAGAGAATAATTAAGTAAGGATTCCATTCAATTGCTTTGTTCGCTGCAGTTTTATACGTACAGCAAACGAATCTAGGATAGTGCAAACATTTTAGAAAATAAATATTTCCAGTCTGAGCTTACCAAGAGTTGAATCTGCTATCTACAATTAACGCCTTGTTCTTTACTGTTGCAGATGTATAAAGTTAATTGGAATTTTTCGAAATGATTTAGAGAGATCTAAGGCAGTTATGAAATGAATAAAAAAACCGGCTAAGTGCGAGTCAGACTCGCATAAGGGTTCCCTAGCCGTAACTTCGTTTAATATTTAGCGCTAGGTAGGTATGTCCTTTTTTTATTATTATTATTGTGGTTACAGCAGCAATAGAGATTTCGACTGTCTTCCTATCACGGTTCATTGGAATGGCATGGGAATTGGGATGGGAAAGAACTGGTCAAGTGCGAGTCGAACTCGTGTGCCGAGGGTTCCGTACCTACCCATTATACCGTAATTATGTTATTATTATTATTATATATAATTTTCAACTTTTTATTTTTTACAATTTTTCCTTCATTTGTGCTGTAAGACCTTGCTTTTTGCCAAATTTCGTGATTCTAGGTCAGCGGGAACTATCATATAGATTTTCGACCCAAAACCTATAGGGTACTGCTTGACCTAGAATTGTCAATCTTGGTTAAAAGGAAGACCGTACAGCACAAGTAAAGGGAAAATTACGAAAAATAAAAAGTTGAATATTAAGGTAAATTTTGGTACTTACAAGTTTTCGCGAAAATCTAAATTTGCCTATATCTTTTTATCGTGTTGACTCAGGACCTTGATTTTTATACACCTAATAGGGACTACATCTCAGTATTTGGTATAAATTTCAAATTGCTAGTTCCACCCGTTCCTGAGAAAATCGGTGGTGACACACGGACAGACAGACGGATAGACAGACAGACGGACAAGAGAGTGATCTTAGAAGGGTTCCTTTTTTACCTTTTGAGATACGGAACCCTAAAAATCGTCGACAATATTATATGCTTGCATCTTTGGTGGAAAAGCTGCTTTATAATTTAAACAATAAGGTAAACCCATAAACATAGTATTACTTACTAGGTAAACCACGTTATCTAAACCAAATGGTATTAAACATTAAGGTTAAAAGACCTGGCAGCGAGTAAGTATTATTTTAATCACCAAATGCAATTCCCAGCGTTTTATACCTAGTGTTAAATGAGAAGCGAATGTACGGGTATATTGCATTTCCCGGTACTATAGAGATTTGTGGCAGTAGCGACACATCGATATGCTTTGATTAATATATGCAGTGAAATACGCTGGAAATCTATTTCAGCAGGTATTTTACGTAATAAACTTACTTAAGGTACCATACTCCATACAGTTGGCGGTTCTATCCTTTCCAACAACAAAAGCATTCACAAAGAGGGTTGACGTCAGGCAGGCGGCCGGTCGCAAAATGTCATGCCGAACCACTTACAACATGGCTGTGCAAGACGTGTTATGCCGACCGGCGACCCCACATAGCGGGGGACAAGGACAATGAGATGATTATGAGGTACCATATACCTGGGACCAGCTAGGTAGGTCCAAGGCTAGATAGGTAGGACTTCGGGAACTTCCGAGATGTCTATTCACCCGAAATTCCTCAGTGCCTGAAGACCCAAAGTCTTCGAACAGCGCGTGTTGCCAGTGCAGATAACTTACGGATCCAAAACGTAGTTGCTAATTAATAGGCCTCACTTAAGGCTCAGGGGCACTCAGCGGGCGATGTAGAGAGAGAGATGTAGTTAGAGAGCTCGGAATATGCCGAGAATACTCCTTTCAGATCTCAAAGTTTACTGCTGCCACTGTTTTATTAGGTAATGGATAATGTAGCGGGTCGTAAAAAAAGATGGCACACGTATATCCCCGAACTAGTAATCATTAAAATTTGTTATTTGGTTTACTTACATAGTAATTTTAAGTCCATAAAATAAGTACCTAAGCTAAGCTGGCCGTTTACGAAATTGATAAAGCCTCAATTAAGTATTTGACTGTTGTCAAAATGTTGATATTCATTATTTATAATCGAAAGTGTAACATGCAAGAATAACTTTTGTAAAAACAGAAAATAAATCGGTCCAAAAACAAATAAGTTAAGTATAAGCTTATTTTTACTGTGACTGTAGGTATGTGTTTCTTTCTAAAACGAAATTTTCTATGAAGAGTGTATGGAGCTTGTGAGTTTTGACGTCACACCTCAGTAGCGCTCTCTTTGTCTAACAAGAGACTAGTTAATATTTAAAAAAGAAAAATGGCATTGTGTTATAATATTTAAAAACGTTATTTTAAATAAATAAAAAAATATCAGTCAAATACCCAAATGTTGTGATTGGCTAAATTTATGACGTTCTTGCTGCAACAATAATAATTTATATAGAGAGAGAGTGTCGGCCAATCACACTGCGGCAGAAATTTTTGACGCGCGGGTGCAAAGTCGGGGTGTTTCAGCATTTTGTCAAGTTAATCAAGCACCAAATAGGAAGAGAGATAACATTTTGTACCGGCACAGTCGTACATACTCGTAAATGACAGTGCAGTCCTCGTAATAACTCACAGACTCCTCGGAAAGTTCGGCAACAGATGTACAGTCCTGTACGAACTTCTTAATTGAATTGCCAAGTTGGGACGTGTGTTTCCTTTGAGCAATATTGCCGTCGCCGATATAATTGGTCAAATTGGATGAGTTATTGGTGAATTGAATTCGTCATTTTGTAACAGTTTTAATGATGAGTTAATATGCACCACAACCCCTTTCCTCGGATCCTATATCCTCAGTGATGTGGTTGTCTGGCAGAGACCGCTTCTAAGCAAGGGCCGTCTATGGTACCTTTCTTTTATGTTTAGTTTTAAGATTTATTGTTTAATTGGTGTAGGTAAAATGAAATGAATACCCTTAAGGTATTATACCCTCTATTGAGCTGCTTTATACAGCTGTTTCTAAATTGCGTTTTTTAAAACCACAATCTACTCAACTCAATAAATTTAGAAATTTAACGTCTTCGTCTGGTGAGCGGCTTCTGCCGCTGCTAGTTCCCTATTGGCAAAGCCGATAAATGTTGAAAAAAAACTACGATATCCCTTCCAGATTAAAAAAGATAAACGAAACATAGCTCAATATTTTACCATTTAAATCTTAAGATTCGTTTATCAGAAAAAGAACGCACTCATTCAAAAAGAAACGTCAGTAAAAAACATCGAACTAATCAAGCGTGACATCTTAGTACTGCTAAAATTAACTGACCTTAGCGTAATCTCGTTTGTTTCCTGAATTTTCTTAGTTAACTAACCTAGTTACTAATTAGTACATTCCCAAGAAAAATACCTGAAGAGAGCCTAGACGAGATCGCTAGATAACAACTAGCAAAAAGCTGAGCCTTGTGAGGGCTCGCGTAATTTTTCTAACGGGTAATAATAATTTTTAAGTTAATGGTTATAAAGTTATTATTTTTTTGACAGATAACACATCTGGATATGAAGTTAAATTACTATGTTAAATAAAAAATCTATAGGCGTGATAGTTTTTCAGTAAAGTGTACCATCAAATGCTCAGGTTGTGGGATGCTCAGGTCTCGCTCCGCTCGCCTTATTTTTATTATGTACCTTACAATTTTAGTAATTAATTCTTTGTATTAATTTCACTCAATAAATCATAATATTATTATGAGCTCAATAAGACACAGTGTTATTTCGATCACAGACAGACGATTCAACCTTGTTTATTTGTTTAGACAAACTCAAAGTTAAATCTGGGCGGTTACCTAAAGACTGACTTCAAACTTAGGTAAAGGTCCCACCACGTATGCAACTTCTAAGGAAGTTCGCCTGCAGATGCACAGTTCTAAACGAACTTTATAATTGAATTAATAACTTGGAATATGCGTTGTCTGACTGCTTCCACGTCGCGTTGCAGATATAAATAATAGTAATATAATTTGACTTTCTGATTCAGTTTTAGATTAATGTTGCATGATTATGATGTCATATTGTTTTACAAACACTTTATGGTGCGGCTACATTATCGTGCGAACATTCGATACGGCACGAACAATTGTAACAAGTGTAGACGGGTAGTTCGTGAGTTCGGGTGAACTAGCACGATTATGTAGCCACTGTGATCGAATGAGACACAGCTATTTATCGCGGCAACTCGACACGAATGTTCGCACGATAATGTAGCCGCACCATTATGATAATACATTTATTAATTTTATCATCATCACCTGGAGTTTTCAGTAAGCGTTCAACATTTTAGAGCCAGCCAGCAGCCTTCCTTACCGTTTAATGTATGATGTCGCAGGCTCGAATCTTACTCACGAAACGTGACGATGCGCTTTTTTTTAATTATTTTTGTATTTATTTGCATTTATTTTATTTTATTATTTTTATTTTGGAACGAAGTTCCTTATGGGGCGTTGCGGAGGGGTACCCTAGCCGGCAAAAAACGTCCGTAACGTTAAATAAAAGTAAACAAAATAAAGGTGTTAAGATAATTTTGTAAAGTAGTTTTTTTATTTTTATCGATAAAAATATCATGATAAAAATATATACCCGAATAATTATTTTCTTTATGTTTATACCTACCCTGAATAGAACTTGAAATTAATATTTTTATAATAAGAAACTTTGTTCCTATCTGGTGTCCCACGACACCACACAACTTTTTTATTTATTTTTTTATTTTATATTTGTTTTTAATTATTAGCAAATCTAGTTTTCACTTCTATCGGCAGTCCCTATGACTGCCAATTTTATTGACCGAGCGAAGCGAGGTCTCTGAGTCTACTAGGTGAATTTGCTCTTGTCCGTCCGTCCGTCCGTCCGTCCGTCCGTCCGTCTGTCAGAGCCTTATAACTTTTGAATTACTGAACGTAATTACTTCAAATTTAGATATAATATGTGAACTGATGGCCTTCAGCCGAATATTGCATAAAAAATTATAAAAACCTTTATTTCAGGGGGGCTCTCATAGAAGTGAATGCGAAGTAAAAAAAAAAATATCGCGTTATATAAAATTGTAACATATCATATTAAATATAATTTCGAACCGAGTACAAAAATATTTTTTTTTATTTTTTCCTTTAAAATTGACGAAATGGGGGGCTTTCAAAGTGGCGATTTTATACGCTCGCTTGAAGACGCTCTCTAGCAAAATCCGCTACGTATTTTCAACCTGTTTTATTTTTATTATTTCACTTATATCCTGTACTTGAACAACAAATACTAAAATTATATGAATATTATAAAGAAACGAGATTATTTAATTTTTAATGGGCATCAGTAATTCTGCTGCGAGGGTCGTCTTCGCTGGCCGTGGCCAGCGGAGGGTACGGGTTTCGAGGCAGGGCCTCATTACCCGGGCGGGGCGCGGGGAAGAGCGCTTCCCCGGTGTTGTGTTTTCAGCCGTCTTGGCAATCCATGGCGGCTGAGGTTCCTGGTCCGTTGGGAGCAGGGGCCTTGCGGAGGGACTTCTTGGGAGAGGGCTCCGCTCGCTGGCGGGCAGGATTGCCGCCGCGAGCGGAGCGGTGTCCAGTATGTGGGCCCACGCTACGGGCGATGGTGTCGCCACCGTGCGATGGGCCGACATCAGTTCAGGGGGTTCCGCTCGCTGGCGGGCAGGATTGCCGCCGCGAGCGGAGCGGTGTCGGGTCCAGTGGGTGGTCCCGCGCTACGGGCGATAGAGTCGCTGCCGTGCGCGGGACCGGTGTCGGTTCGGGGGCCCCGCGTCGCAGGCGACCAAGTCGCCGCCGCGAGCGGAGCGGTGTCAGGTCCAGAGGGTGGGCCCGCGCTACGGGCGATAGAGTCGCTGCCGTGCGCGGGACCGGTGTCGGTCCGGGGGCCCCGCGTCGCAGGCGGGCAAGTCCCCGCCGCGAGCGGAGCGGTGTCGTGTTCGGTGTGGGGCCCCGCGCTACTGACGAAAGGGTCGTCATCGAGCGCGGGGCCAGTGTATCGCCAGGGGCCCCGCGTCGCTGGCGGGCAGATAGCCGCCGCGAGCGGGGCGGTGTCAAGTCCGGTGGAGTGCTCCGCGCTACGGGCGATGGTGTCGCCACCGTACTCGGAGCTGAGGTCAAGTCCGGTGGATCTCGCGTCGTCGTCGCTGTGGTCGCCTGCGTGCCTCCTCGGTGGTGGCGATCGCAGGAGCTCACGAGGTAGAGGACGCCCGGTCGGTGGTCGGCTGGCTAGCGGTGCGATGCCGTGGAGGTGCTCGTACGGTCCGTTGTCGGCGCTGGCGAACATGCGCCGCGCCAGTGTACGGACGTACTCCTCCACGGTGGGCGTCTTGAGGTCGCGATGGATCACATCGTTCCTCACGTACCTCGGAGCTCCAACGATCAGACGGAGGCACTTGTTTTGTTGGACCTGTAGGCGGCGCTTCTGGTATGCTGAGCAGAACGCATACCAGGCTGGGGCCGCGTACGTCAGTCTAGAGCGGACATAGGCTCCATAGATGAGGAGCTTGGTCTTCGGCGATAAGCTTGAGGTGAAGACTTGGTGAAGCATCGACAGTGCCGCCTTAGCCTGACTCACCACGTGGTTAACCATGGGAATCAGGTTCAGGCTGAGGTCGATGCGGCACCCCAAGTAGCACACCGAAGTTTGCCACTCTATGTCCTGCCCTCGGAGTCGGAGCTGACGTATAGGCTTCCGGGTGCCGAACAGGATCGCGGCCGTCTTCCCCACGTTGACGGCCATCCTCCACTTGTCCAGCCACTCCGGAAGCAGGTCCAACAAGCGCTGCATCTTGTTGCAGGCGACGATCTGGTGGTGTGACGACGCGAGATACGCGCTGTCGTCGGCGTAGAGCGACAACAGCACGTCTTCCTCCCCCTCGCGCAGGTGTCCGGCGAGGGTAGGGATGTCGTCGGTGTACAACGCGTACAGGCACGGAGAGAGGCAGCTGCCTTGGGGCACTCCGGCACGGATGGGGCGCGGCTGGGAGTCCGCGCCCTCCACGGAGACGTGGAAGGACCGCCCGTCCAGGTAGGAAGCCACCAGCCGCACGATCGCGGGTGGTAGGTCGGTCGAGAGGAGTTTCGCCAGGAGTCCGGTGTGCCATACACGGTCAAAGGCCTTCTCGATATCGAGAAAGACCCCGACGGTGCAGTGGCCCTTGTTCTTCTCACTGGCGATGTGGTGGAGTCCTCTCGCCAGCTGGAGCGTCGTGGAGTGGTTACTGCGAAAGCCGAACTGCTCGTCCCGTAAACGAACGTACGGGGTGAGCCTTCGCAGCAACAGACGCTCAAACAGCTTGGCGATGTGCGGCAGCAGGGTGATCGGGCGGTAGCTCCCTGGGAGGCGGCGGTCCTTGCCTGGTTTGGGGATGGTAATCACCTTCCCCCGCTTCCAGGTCTCCGGGAAGTGTGTGGTGTGGAGTATGCCATTGAAGAGCCTCGCTAGCGCTACGAGGGCTCTTCTTGGCAGCTGCTGAAGTGCGGCAACCGGAATTCCGTCGTAGCCTGCCGCCTTCCGTTTGGGGAGACGGATGACGGCTTTCCTCAGCTCAGACGGGGAGATGAACTCGTCCCCCCGGAGCGGAGGAGTCTGGGCCGACAGGAATTCCCGCACTTGATGGTCGAGCTCTGTGTGGTGCCTGTGCGCGTTGTCGTTGGCCGGTGGGTTGGGGGTGAATTGTACTTCCATATATTCCGCCATGATCTCGGCACGGTCACTGGCGGAATATCTTCGCCTACCCTGGTTGTCTAGTAGCGGGTAGACGGGTGAGTCGGATCCGGTGAGTGTCTTGCACAGGTACAGCGTTGTTTCGGACTCGGCTGCCGCGTCGATGGTCTTCTCCCAGTCATCATCTTCGCGGGCGCCGAGTACTAGCCTCACTTCCTGTGCAAGGCGGTTGAGGTCACGCTTGACCATCGGACAGCGAGTGCGCGCCCATAGCTTGCGCAGGGCGCGCTTCCTTCTCTGCATGTCGCGGAGCGAGCTCGAAAGCAGGTCACGTCGACCAGTGGGGGGCATGATGGTGGTGGCCTCCTGTTTGGCCGTCTGGATGGCCGCCATGATGGTGTTGGCGGCCCGGTCAACATCCACTGGGGTCGAGATGGGACCTGCGAGCTCAAGCTCCGACAGCGCGGCGGCGAACTTCTCCCAGTTGGTCTTGGCTCTGGGAGGACGCGGTATGGTGAAGTCGCGCTGGAGGTTAAGCGTGACAAGTATTGGCAGGTGTTCAGTGTCGAGGTCATAGAGTGGCTCGACACTGATGGGGTGGTCAATCCGGTAGTGCAGCACGATGTCCAGGACGTCCGGGTGGTAGTGGGGGTTAGACGGTATATTGGTCGGTGCTCCTGGACCCAATATACCGTACTGGTGGCGCTCGCTGTCCTCGAGTAGAGCCCTTCCGGCCGGGGTGATGACGCGCGAGCCCCAGGCTTGGTGCTTCGCGTTAAGATCACCCACGACTAGTGTGAGGGCATGCGACTCGAGGAGTGTGTGGACGTCGGTGCTGCAGAAAGTCGTGGCAGGTGGTCGGTAGGCGGCATACAGGAGGAGCTCCTCCTCACCGGCATGAACACGCACTCCCTGCGTGCGCAGGGATGTGTATGGTGCGTGTTCAACTTCCTCGTGTACGATGTCCCTCCGCACCAGGGCCGCCGTTCCTCTGAAGGCGTGACCCCGGGGAGAGACTTCGTCGCGCCGGTACACGAAGAAGTTCGGGATACGGAGCTCGACGTGTTCCGCAAGCTTGGTCTCGCCCAGGAGGATGACGTGGACATCCTGCGACTGGGCGAGTGTTGTGAGCTCGCGGATGTGGCCTCTGATGCCGCCCGGGTTCCAGTACAGGACCCTCAGCAGGACGGGAGTCGCGCTAAGACCGCCATCCCTGCTGCGATCGCCTGTACTGCGCCCTGTCCCTGTAGGTATGTTGTCAGCCCGGTCGTTATTGCCTCTAACACAACCCGGACTATGGCCATGATGTCCGGGCTGTGTCTCGCTTCCCCCTGTTGAGGTGCGGGGGGAGGCGGTTGGGAGGCGGTGTGTAGCTCGGCAGGTGGGGCTGCGCGCCGGGCAGTGCGCGGCGCGGCGCGCGGTGCAGCGCGTGATGGTGCAAATTGTTGCTCGCGCGCTTGCTGCTGCACGCGAGCTTGCGCCTGCGCCCTCTCAGGAGCAATCCGCTGCGAGCGGCGAGTTTGCTCCCGAGAAGCGGCAGGCGTCGGCGAATGTGGCCGGGCTGTAGCGGCGGGGGCGGTCGGGGCCGATTGGGTCGGCGCCGGTTGGGTCGGCGCCGACTGAGTCGGCGCAGGTCGTGTCGGCGCAGGCGCCTGGGATTGCACCTGCGCGGCCGGTTGTGTGGGCGCTTGCCTCGCTTGCCTCGGCTGAGGCGTGGAGGCGGCGGCTGGCTCGTTGCGAGCGGGACGGCGGCCGCGGTTGCGCTTCCTGCGCCTACCGCGCAGCGCCTGTCCCCGCTCGGTGGGTGGGTTGGCTGCCGCCGGGAGGGTGGTGGTGGAGCCCCCGGCGGCGTTAGGCGGGACGGCTCTCGCGGGTGACGAGGGGCGCGAGGCGCGCGGCGCGGCGGTCGCCTGCGCGCCTTCTGCGGGGGCCGACGCAGCGGTCGCTGCGGGCCTGCGTTGCGGTTGCGGGCGGGGACGGCTGGGTGCCCGTGGCGGGGGCGGAGGCAAGGCGATGCCTCTCCTCCGCGCCTCTCGCTTGTAATGCGGGCACCGGCTGTCGTTGGCGGCATGACTTTGCCCGCAGTTCGCGCAGGTGGGCGTGCCGTCGCGCGGGTGCGGGCAGACTTGCACCGAGTGGGCGCCTGCGCACCGGATGCACTTAAAAGGTCGGTGGCAGTTTAATGAAGAGTGTCCATATGCCTGGCACCGGTGGCACTGGGGTGGTTTGGTACCTCCGCGCCAGGCCTCGACGGTAACCATCGGCATGCACAATAGTTCCGTCACTGCGTACAGCTGGCGGAGCTCTTCGGATGACATATGCGCCAGCTGCACGAAGTAGGTGCAGCCGTGCTTGCCGACTTTCGGCGGGATGGCTCGGGCGCTCTCAGCGGGAAAGCCGATACGCTTGAGGGCCTCGACCACCTCCTCCGGCGGTGTGTCCATAGGCAGGCCTCTCACCGCCACCTTGGCGGGGCGTTCGGTGGCCGGGCTGTAACAGTACCATGAGATGGTACTGTCCTGGAGCGCCGCCTGGATTAGGTAGCGCTGCACAGCCCGGAACTCGTCGGCGGATTGCGGTAGGAAACGGACTCCCCTGCCCAGCGGCCTGGCGTTCGGCGCGAATCCCAGGTCACGCCGGATGACCTGGAAGTGCCTCGTCCAGTTGGGAAGGCACTCCACTACTAGCGGCGGGTACTGTGAGTACTATCAGTAATTCATATAGCATCAACATAGCTTCACAATAATGCTAATAGATGGCGCAGTCATTACATTAGGCACTATTCCATGGAACTAGGAGATTACGACTACGACCTATCCCAAAAACAGTTTTGCGTCGACCATTATTATTTAGTTACATAATAATATAATACCATATTATTCAATTAAAATTATTTTTTAGTTAAATATCAAACTGATTGAAGTTTGATATTTAGTTAAATATCAAACTTATTGAAGTTTGATATTTAACTAAACAATAATTTGATGATTTAGGTATGTTTGGTGAAAACGGGCATAATAATAATGTCAGGTTTGGTCGTCATGTATCGATTGAATGAATAATCATGGGATATCGTTACCGCGAGGTCTCAGTTCGGGGCGAACCACTAGTTTATTTATTTTACAGTGTGCTCACGGGCCACGGCCCCCTCGGGTCAGGGGCCTCTTCCGGCTGGGGCCCGTGGCGTTTTGCCTAAGTTCCACCCTGTAGTTACGCCACTGGTAGGGTTTGTACATAGCCGTCTCTATCTCGGCTAGAAGATAGAGACGGCTATGGTGTGTACCATAGTCCACCACGCTGCCCAAGTACGGATTCGCAGACACGTACCTTAGAGAAGTTTAGAACGGTATGGTGAATTATTGGATGGGTGCAGGTTTCCAAACGATGTTGTCCTTCACCGTTAAAGCATATCATACGTCTTATCATACTAATATTATAAATGCGAAAGTGTGTTTGTTGGTTTTGTAGTTTGTTGGTTCGTCGTCGGATTGCTTTTTTTCATGGGTATAGTTGAGGACCTGGAGAGTGATATAGGCTACTTTATATCCCGGAAAATCAAAGAGTTCCCGTGTGATTTTAAAAATGAAATCCAGTCGGACGTAGTTTCGGGCATCAGCTACTTTAATGATATTTAACGCACATTTAACTCCGAAAAGTCAGAGATGCGGTGACTGGCATCGAACCTCGGACCCCCCCCGAGAAGGAGGCCAAATCCAATGGTAGATCGCCGCTTACAATAATACAGTCCAGCTACGAGAAATATCTATCAAAATATCTTTCATCTAAACGAACTGGAATTAAAGAATGATATTATTATTAGACCCATATATAACGGAAGTGGAGGCCAAGGTAACACCCATCCCTTCGGTCACGAAGTAGGATCCCAGGGTCTACACCAAAATTATTATTAAACATGAAATTATTAGTTCTATTCTCGAATAAACCGAATCGAATAGGAGGTAATGTTACAATCTGAGTATGGAATAAAACTTTTTTCGGATAGAATAGGTAGATAATAGATACAAGTAAAAGGACAACACAATTTCCAAAGAGCGTCAATAATTCGACACTAGGAATATCAGTACAATCATAAAACTTTTTATATTGTCATATCAAATGGGTCTTTTATGACTCCTTTGGAAGTCTCCGTTTTTACGTCTGATAGTGTTCTAAAAGACATCACAAAGTCGCTGGAGACTCATATAAACAAATACAATATTATTTAGATGAGGTATAAAAAGGGTGAAATCTTTATGTGCCAGTAAAATTGAATGGTTGTGCTCATGGGCGTCGCCAAGGGGGGGTAGATAGGGGCAGCTGCCCCCCCCCCCCCTAGACATTTCAAAATATAGTACTAGTAGATACTTCATCACTGAAATCCAGATCCAGATTTGGCAGCAGCCAAATCTTCAACTGTGAAAAAAACTTATACTTAACTAGCTTTTGCCCTCGACTTCGTCCGCATGGGGTAAGGTTTTTAAAAATGCAGTAGGAACCCTATTTTCCCGGGATCAAACGTAGCCTATGTGACTCAAGTCCACAACTATTGGTACCGCCTGCAAAAAATCACATCGATCCGTTGCTTCGTGATTGAAGGACAAACAAATACACTTTCACACACGCATAAGTTTTATTCATACTTTTCCCGTCCTCCATAATAATATCAACATGCCCCCCTCCCCCCACACGCTCTTACTTGTGCCTAGTGAAAACCCACTAGTGACACATTTCTCCTTCGACTCAATTCATCTTAGTAGAAACATCTAAATTTTTGATTTCCTATCAATTAAATTTCATCCAAAGTGAGGTTTTCACTTTGGTTTAAAGTGGACTAAAGACAAACGTTGGAATGCATTGCCCTCTTACTTTTGAAAACAATTGCAAATTCGCACAAGAAGACGAGACTTCACTTCGCTCGTTTAGTTACTCATAATTATTCATATCAAGGCAAGCAGCTCTAAACTTTCTCATTTCTATAAATTCTCTTGGTTACAAGTTTTAATAAAACAGCAAGATAACCCTATACCGACTTTACTGTTGTCGCTTTCACAAGTTTCTAAGTATTATGTTTTTAGATTAGACTACCCAGAAGAGTGTTCAAGTTCGCTGTACTGAGTGCAATAAAAGTGTGAATAATACATGTTTTACTCCATAAAATATTCTGAGAATTACTGAGTAAAAGTTAAAACTAATAAAATTCCAACTGGTTTTATGTTGGTACAAAGCAATAAGAATCTGCAATAACATCAAAGAATTTCATTTATCGGGTAAATACTAAATGAAAATACATTTTCATTAAATGAACTTTATTTTATTAATTATTCAATTCAATAGAACTTATAACATAAATAGAAATTAGTTAATAAATATCAGCTAAGTTGGACGCTTATTTTAATCAACAATGTTGACTTTGACTTGCTCCAACAATTTCGATTTCGTTCTGTTTATTTTCTTATACTTAGGATTAGCTTTAACGGATCGTCTAATGCTGCTTCTGGTCATGACTCTGTCAAATATTTCTTCACTGGTGTCTTCGCTTCCATCGTCAGAGAAATGGTTGTTCATACTATCGTTCATTTTCTTAGTAGGTCTTAGTAAAACAGGTTCGGTTGTGTCATCCGAAAATATACTATCTTCAAATACCCTGTCATCGTCGCTCGTAATTTTTTCGCTACTAAATTGGCGTACTAAAACCCTCGCTTCTGAACACGGTACCTCTAAGTTCTTTTTCTTCTCTTCTTTCTTTTTAGCGGCTTCTCGGTTACTCGGTTTATATTTCATAGGTGAAAAATCGACTCTACGTAGAAAACTAATGGGGTCGGCGAATCGCCTGCTATATTTTCTTGTTGCTTTTGTTTCAGTCTTTACGGGTTCTGGTTTATCTATGCTATCGTCATTTTCCATGGCAACACCGGAGTCAGAATTCGATTCGACGTTTATTGTGATCTCGGGTATAGTGCAGTCTGCCTTCAACTGCAGCTTTTGGTTAAGTTCATCAATTATTTCCTGCTGTTTTTGAATTATTTCATCCTTTTGTGCTAATTGCTTTTTAACTGCTTCTGATCTTAGAGCTAGGTTAAGTTCATACTTTTGCAGTTCACTCGATAAGTATTCAAGTTCTTTTGACCTATTCATTTCCAATTTCTTTATAACTTCCGTTTGTTTTATGTATGTTTCTTTCATTTTTGCAATTTCTTTTTTATGGGAAAGTTTAAGGAATGTTATTATATTCAAAGCTTCCTGCAATGTTGTCGGATGCGTCTCTTCCTTGCTGCTGTTTGACATTTTCTTTTCTGTTAGATCTGTAACAAGAAAACAGACTTGTTTAAATATATAATTATTTATTCAGCTTAACACAATTATAAAGTGTACAAGATTACTATAGAATAGAATAGAATAGAAATGTTTTTATTCAAATAAACTTTTTTTACAAGTGATTTTGAATCGGAGATGAGTACCACTGGTTCGGAATGCCCTTCTTGCCGAGAAGAACCAGCAAGAAACTCGATAAGATTAAAACATCTCGTTCTAGCTACTATACAAAATGAAAAAAATATTTTATATTACAAAAAGAACTGTGTTATGATGCTGCCTCAGCATAACACTTTGATAATAATAGATTCGACATATACAAAATAATGCATTTTTCAAAATTTGCAAACTTAATTGGATTTTTGAAACAATGAGCGATGGTGACCTGTGAGCTGAGAAAAAGCGAGTTAGTACGTAAGTATAGTCTGTTCAATAAATCATGAGTTTTGAGAGTCAACAGTTTATCCATTTATTCAACCTTTCCACATAGATGTGTGCATAGTATTTTTTTAATTAAAATCAAATTTATTTTTATGTAAATTATCAAACTATTTGATTCATCGACTACTCTTTCACAATATTACTTCTAACTATTTTTTAATTTACCCATGTCAACTGACTTAATAAACAGACTGGGTGAGATCTACAGATGTGCACCCCCAGTCATCTCAGACTCAGACTAAAGACGTCTCATTTTAACTATATCTTGAGTCTTGAGCAAAACCAGAGTACGATCTATTGATCTCGGCCTAACATATCTCGCGAATAGAAGTGAAAGTCACCCTTACGTTAAAGTTTTAAACAGGTGATCATTTCGCTACCGGATGTGTCGGTGTGTTAAAGACTTTAATAGTAACTACCAGAATATAATGGCTCTAAGTATTACTTGTATGTAGGTATCGGAGGAGGAATCAAGTTTTTGTTAATGAGCAAAATGTACCGACAATTGATGCAGAATTAAATTTATTTTAATGGCTCGGTGTCATTTAAAATCTGTTACCAACATCGATTAACAAATTAAGTTCTCAGAAGCTTTACCGCATGTATTGCTGGCTTTAACACACTTTTGTGTCCGGTGTCGGATACAGGCCAATTATTTTCATACAATAAATATGGAGTGGAAGCAACTGGACACAAAGAGTGTCTAGCTGTACGTTTGCGCAGTTGCATGATTTCATATTTATTGTTTGAAAATAAAATATTATGCAACGTTGGCTTGTATCCGACAGGCTTAAAAGTGTCCACGTTTGCGCAGCGCCTTAGGCGGCTTAGGCCCGCTTGCAGAGACGCCGAGTTAGTTAACCCAGGAATAAAGTAATTTTGATAGAAGCTTTATACGAAATCTGTCAAATCTGGCCTTTTAACACAAAGTTACCTGCTAACTCTGGGTTAAAAGGATAACCCCGCGTTTTTGCAAGCGTGCCTTAGTGTTTTAATGTTTTTTGCTGAACAACTTTTTACCGTGACTCTGCTCTGGGATTGTCTAAAAGTGATTGCTACAGTGTGACGATCACAATCATTTCTGATTGGCTAATTTGCGTTGCATCAATGGGTTTAACTGAATTTTAAAAAGGAGAAGGTTCTGAATTCGTTGGAATCTTTTTTTATGTATGTTTGCCGATTACTCGAAGACGTCTGCACCGATTTGGAAAATTCTTTTTCTGTTTCAAAGGGTTTTCTTCCCTATATGAGGGACTATATTATAAGGGATTTTATACAAAAAAATAGCGGTTTTTAAAATTCAACAATAAATTATAGATACTTTGTGGTGGCGCGGGCGCTCGACGTCGCTTTTTTAAAAAGATTTTTTTATTTTAGACTAGCTGATGCCCGCGACTTCGTCCGCGTGAATTTAGTTTTTGTTTTTTTTTTGTATTAAAACCTTCCGTGGAACTTAAGAAACATACAAAAAAATAAATTAACCGAATTGGTCCATCCATTCTTGAGTTATGCCGTATGCGCTTACCAACATTCATTTTTATTTATATAGATTTTAACCAACAGTTTGCTGATAGCGATCGTCGCTATGTAGCAATTAATTAGAGACAAATCCACAGCAGTTTTTTGTTTTCCTATAGCATATTTAATTCATTATTATTATTTTCTGTTAAATGATTTATTTCTTATTATTGTTTGTTGGTGAAATCAAAGGTTCAAAGTACATAATATGAATAATTTTGAATGTTGAATAAAACTGTAAAGATAATATTATTTGGTAACACCTAATAGGCGCTTAAATTGTTAGTAACAGCATCATTTGATTACGTAAATCCAATTAAAATTTCAACATTGGCTTTCGAACCTATTTTTATTTTCAGGCTTTATTTAATTATGCCATGCACGTGTTTTATATTGTGAATATGTGAACCGTAACGGAACATGATATACGTATTTGAAATCGGTTCGATTTGTTTTTTTTGAAAACCTATAAAAAAATAAAGTGAAAAACTATTTGTTGTTTATTCGATTTTCGTTGGCGTACATATTATTTCTGTTTTGCTTTTGAATACATTCTGGTAAAGCCTACATGCCTGGCTACTCCATAATTTTAGTTACTTTGATATTTGGAAAGCTAACCTAGATTACATACAACAACAGTCCCTTTCTTTCAGTCCCTTTGCCCGTTAAGATAAACCTACGAAATCATGTTATTTTTAGTTATTTTATCTTTGATCTATAAAAAATCTTCTAGTTTCATATGTAAGTACTCGTATACAACTCCAATCATCGCGCTTTTGTAGCTTATCTCGGATTTTATTTAAATTTTTAGTTATTAAATATGTATTTATTTATTTAGTATCAGTATTATAAAAAAAATGTAAGAAAGATATTAAGGACGTGCACAAGGACAGCTTATTTCTAAGGAAGAGATTTCTTCCAGCAGCCCTAGAATGTGAGAATAGTGAGAACATGCAAAGGTAGGTACTAAAGACTAATCTTTAAAAATTAATAAATGGCTACAGATATACAATACATATTATATTAAGGTACTAATATATATTATATACATGATATTATAATAATTAAGTATACAATTTATACCCATGTATGTGTATAGGTAAGGTTCCCAAAGGCGTATGAAGTCTGCCAATGCCCAATATGCCCTAGCCAGCGTGGTAGACTACAAGTAGACTACAGCCTAAATCTTTCTCATTCGAGAGGAGGGGTTGGGTATAGATATACTGGTACTCGCGTACGAGGTTGGGGGTGGAGGGGGGAGAGGGGAAGCCCTCCCCACCTTTCCCCTTTGGCGGAAATGTATAGTTTTTGAGTAATGATTTTTTTTATAAATCATAACCTCACTTCTTTTACACAGGAATATTGACCTATATATTAATTATCCTGTGTTAAATATACTGTTAAAACATAATATCCCTTAGCACGAGGGGGGATGGAGGTAGAGGGAGGGGAGGGGGTGATACTCAATGCTCAAGTTTTTCTAAGCGGTAGAAAATAATAAACACGAAGGCTGTGGCCTGAGTTGCGTTTTGTTCAAGCTACAAATCAAATGGGCTACGCCAGAAGACTCGCTCCGTCGCCCCTTCATTCAGCTTCGTTAGGTTGGGTTAGAACATAAGGAGGGGAAAAGGAGTAGAGTAGATGGGAGCTCATGTTTATAAAATATAAAGAATGACAGACATGGACTGATATAGGTCGAACAGTGTGACAGAACCGAATTGGCCAACCCCAACTCCACGTAGTCTTGTCTGTCCTACCCCTAGAGTGTTTTTATGAAGCGCGAAGCCAGAAGCTCGTGAAGGAGGTCCTGAATGAAGCGAGCCTACGAGGCCGAGTGGAGCGAAGGGGGGAGGTGGCGAGCGAAGCGAGCCGGCGACCTCCGTAGTGAAACGAAGGTCGAGTAGGTGAAGCTGAATGAAGGGGCGACGAAGCGAGTCTTCTGGCGTAGCCGATTTGATTTGTAGCTTGAACAAAATGCAACTCACGCCACAGCCTTCGTGTTTGTTATAAAATATAAAGAATGACAGACATGGACTGATATAGGTCGAACAGTGTGACAGAACCGAATTGGCCAACCCCGACTCCACGTAGTCTTGTCTGTCCTACCCCTAGAGTGTTTTTATGAAGTGCGAAGCCAGAAGCTCGCGAAGGAGGTCCTGAATGAAGCGAGCGAGGTGAAGCTGAATGAAGGGGCGACGGAGCGAGTCTTCTGGCGTAGCCCATTTGATTTGTAGCTTGAACAAAACGCAACTCACGCCACAGCCTTCGTGTTTATTATTTTCTACCGCTTAGAAAAACTTGAGCATTGAGTTCTATCACCCCCTCCCCTCCCTCCACCTCCATCCCCCCTCGTCCCCCTCGTGCTAAGGGATATTATGTTTTAACAGTATATTTAACACAGGATAAGTAATATATAGGTCAATATTCCTGTGTAAAAGAAGTGAGGTTATGATTTATAAAAAAAATCATTACTCAAAAACTATACATTTCCGCCAAAGGGGAAAGGTGGGGGGGACTTCCCCTCTCCCCCCCCCACCCCCCCTCCCCCACCCCCAACCTCGTACGCGAGTACCAGTATATCTATACTTTACCCGAGAGGAGAACTGTGCCAACTTATGCCAGCCTTGTATTTAGAATTGTGATCAATGACAATGAATGTATAAGATTGAATGAATGACTAATTACAAAAATCTAACTTTTAACGTCTTTTATGTACGTACGTATAAAAACTATGATTAGAAACTTAATAAAGACCTTCATTATTCAACAACTTCATCAATGAAGGTTTATAACAGTTACATACATCAGCCATTCATATTTCACATTCCCAACAGGTAGGTAGCCTACAACTACTCTAGGTAGGTACCTACTACCTACTACAAGTACATCCAACAAATTCCGCGAATACCAACAATGTTTATATCGGTCTAACCGTGCACCCGTCGCTTCGATATAATAATAGGGTATTGTTCTCACAAAATGACCTTTTCCAAACAAAACAGCTGATATTTTTGTTTCATATCCTCGGCTCGATCCATTGTATTTGTATTGTATTACTTTGCAAGGCCGTTTTGCGTGACAAAACTAGTATTTAAAAAGCTAGAAGAAACTATTACCCCTTCTTTCTTCTTTTTCAACCGATAGACGTCCATTGCTGGCCAAAGGTCTCATGGACTTCCACAGCCTCGGTCTTGTGCCGCTTGAATCCAGCGGCTTCCTGCGAGTCCTTTGACTCGTTTGATATCGTCAGTTTACCTAGTGGGGGTCGCCACTCCAGCACCTTGGGACCCCTTACTATTTACAATCTTTTTAACCAACTTAAAAATATGAGGATGTATGAATTATTATATTATATAACTTTACAAGGCCATTTTGCGCGACAAAACTAGTGTTTTAAAGGCTAGAAGAACTAGGTATTACCCTTATCTACTATTTACATTATTTTAAACCATCTTAAAAATATGAGGATGTGCGATATAGACATCTATAAATCCTCATATTTTTTCATGCCTAAACTAATTTGTTTATTATTTGAAACGGAATGATTTGAAGTTTGGTCTATGTGGTAAAATCTGGAGGATTCTCGGGATAGAATGTCTACCAAGAGTAAATTAGCAGTTAGGTATTCCAAGAATTTTCACTAATACATTAATGCGAAAGTGTGTTTGTCTTTGTATGCAGCAACGGATCGATTTCGATGAGATTATTTGCATGGGTAGGTATAATTGAGGACATAGGCTAATTTTATCCCGAAAAAACAGAGAGTTGCTGCGGGACAAAGTCACGGGCAAAAGCTAGTACCTACGACTATAACTTATTAATATATATGCAGTTAATTATTAATTAAATTAAATATACCGTGGTCTGTAGTTATAAATTATAATGTACCAGTAAATAATGTAAGTATAAAAAATGAAATGGCTAGGCTTCAAACAAATAATATATCCACGACTCCTAATTTAATTTATTAATGTTTATATTATTAATTTTATTTTTAAAAACAAAAACTCCATTACCGAATGGTTTTTAGTTACGAAAAAATAATGTATTTTATTATGGAAATAAGGTTTAAACATAAACAATAATAATAATATTTAATAATTACCTAAATTCGAAGACCTCGAAAACTCCACAAGCACCGATAAATTATAATTTATCATAAACAAAACACAACACACAACTTGTCTGGTCGATTGTCGAACACTGACTGAAAGAAAACAATAAATTAGCAAGAGGACTAATTGATTCCCTTCATGCACCTCTACAAGTCATCTTGAACTCTATACAGTCATCTGCCAAGCTAAAATAAACCTTAAGCAATTAGCTATTAAGTTGTGGGTGGCTTTTAGGGTCGATAATCCCCTATTGTGTGAGTCAGCCAACCTGGGCAAGACTACCTGCGTTCCTAAGACCCACCAAACGGGTTCTGGACCAGTTTATAAATAGATTGTGGGAGAAAATGCACCGTTGTCTAATAACCAGTAGGTAGGTATATGCAAGTATGTTGTGTACTAAAGGTACTGACACACATGCTGATAACTGGCACGAAAGCAATGCATTGCTCTTAATAATTTCTCAATAATAACATGCCAAGATAATTGCATGCTACTAATCAGCATGCAACTGTGTCAATCTACTTAATTAGTAAGTAGGTAAGTATGCATACTATAAGCCAATGAATAGCATGCGAGTTATTAAAAGCAAGCCCTCATGACTGCTTTTCTTGCATGTATGTATGCAAATTGTAAGTAGAGTAGCTATAAGTTATCGCTAATGGCATGTGTGTGAAAAAATTGCAAATAAAATAAATATTATGTTCATACAGAAGTCATTAATAATAATAATTATGTAATTAAGTCAATAATAATTAAGTATTTGATTTTGTAGCATGCTACAAAGATGCTACATGAGGCGCGGGTAAGCATGCTTGAGTTGTGACTTGTGGTTGTGAGTTCTTAGCATGCTAACAAGGATGTTTTATGAGCATATGTGTCAGTACCTTAACTTGAAATAATGTAGATAGGTACTGAGCTTCTTGTAAATTAATTATCGTGTATATTGATGGACAAAACAGATGCTGCAACTACATTCTCGACAAACCAACCTTGAGATGTTTGAGAGAATTCTGATACCAAAAGTCGTTATCAGCCTACTACCCCTATCCCATCCCTGGGCAAAAGTTTCCTTACTCTTTGGGATACGGAGCTTGAACCCAGCACCCTACACAAATCAGATTCTTCCATCATGCCATCCCGGCAAAGGAAAATACGATTTTCACCACCACTAAGCTCGTGAAAATTGAAAACGCCTAATTTTTATAATTATACTAGCTGATGCCCGCGACTTCGTCCGCATGGATTTAGTTTTTAAAAATCTCGCGGGAACTCTTTCATTATCCGAGATAAAAAGTAGCTCTCCCGGTCTGAGGAACCACTACTACATCCATTACTATACCCATGCAAAAAATCGCATCAATCCGCTGTTCTGTTGCGACGTGATTGAAGGACAAACCAACAAACAAACACACTTTCACATTTATAATATCAGTAATGCTTTATTATAACACTTTTTATAACGGTCAAATTTTTTACCATACTTAATCAAAGACAAAATTACGTTTAGCTGTCATTTACGTTTTGTTATTCCACTGTCATTTACGTTTTGTTATTCCATGTCAGATGCGTTTTTCTTATACCACGTTTTATAGTGACATGACGGAAACGCGGTCGAACGGGATAAAAAGTATCCTATGTCCGTCTCCTGGTTCTAAGCTACCCCTCCACCAATTTTCAACCAAATCGGTTCATTCGTCCTTGATTTATAAATAGTGTAACTAACACCACTTTCTTTTATATAAATATACTAGCTGACCCCGCGAACTTCGTACCGCCAGCAAAAATATTTAGTGGTTGGTCACCCTTATCATTTAGGGGTATGAAAAATAGATGTTGGCCGATTCTCATATATCTACCCGATATGCACACAAAATTTCATAATAATCGGTCCAGCCGTTTCGGAGGAGTACGGGAACGAACATTGTGACACGAGAATTTTATATATTAGATTAGAAGATTTAATAATTATATTATAAATTTAAAAAAATATGGGTTCCAATTCACAAATTTGTAGAAAATTCCAGAATTTGATTGAAGCTCTCAAATTACTCTAGGGTTTTAGAATTTATTTCACAATATCTGGCGTAAGAACAGCGCTTGTAATGTAGAATTAATGACGGCAAATTGCTGTCGTACTTGGAAGGTGTTAATGGGGAAATAATTACTTGCCGAAATTATACAATACCACAATACGAGTAGGTTAGAATGTGACGTCGAGAGTCGAGACGTGGGAAGCACAATATCCATACATAATTATGTATTATTTTGAATAAATGTAAATGACAGCGGGTTGCAGATCGAAAACTAAGCTAACATAGTTTAGCTTATCTCTCTAGCTGAGGCATTTTATACTGGATAACTCACATAGCTTATTTGTAGTCTCTACACAAGTATGAAAAACTGCGTCAGCTATGCGAGTTAAGCTAACTAAGTTAGCTTTAAGTTTTCGGTCTGCAACCCGTTTTATCGTGATTCCTGGGTTGGGCAATCAATGCAGATACTCATACCTATTTGATTTTCCTGTCAAGAATTTTCTTGAGAATATTTATTCTCAGTAGTTATTCTTAGTAGAATTTTCTTGAGAATATTTATTCTCAGTAGTTACTTAATTAGTTACTAGCCCGGAGTTAGGAAGTTGGCGGTGTGTCACCCCCGTGCCTAGGAGATAGAACATGTAAAGCCATGTTCCGCGCCCGATGTCTCACCCATCGTGCCAAATTCCCGTTCCATCGTATCGGACTATGAGAGTGAGGAAATAAAGAGTACACCTGTATTTTCTCAAAGGATTAGTAAGGATTTACGCAAAAGCCCATCATGATTTTTGGTTTTAACGTGTAACGTTTAACTACCTGGAATGCAGGTGTTATTTTAATGACCATTCACAAAATTCACTATAAATAGCTTTTGTTTACAAAAGTTAATAGTGCTCATAATATTTATTATTTGTATCTATTGTTATAAGTCTAACTCAAGAACTCTAGTACAGTTCAGTATATTATTTACTATTTTTCTGACGAAGAATAATTAATCTTAAAGTAGGTATTGTACTATACATATTATTACTTCTTAGAAAGTTATTATAATCTTTATTAACACGCCACCCGGTAGGCTGTACCTTATCTTAAGTTCCTTTTGTTTTGGATTCTTATCTTTTTTGCGACAATTTATCGTCTTTTGTACAACAACGCGACCGACACGCTTTTCTTAATGAGCTTATGCATAGCCGTCTCTATCTCCTTTAGAGAGCCATGAAGTAGAAGTCTGGCAACGTCGCAGGTAGGCCGTAGGTCTATCTATGGCTCTGTCAGTCGACATTGACAATTTTGTGTTTGGTGTTTGGTTTTGCTTCGCGTCGTGTTATTTTGTATTTAAATCATAATTAATTAACAAAAGATACAATAATTTTGGTGTTTAATGTACGGTTTCACTCAAGGTGGATAGAAACCTTTTAGAAATACATCAGTTATGACGAGATAAATCCGTTTTCGTGGTTAACTTTATATCGACTGCAAAGTATAAACAAAGCTGCTAAGGTAAGAAAGTTAAGTTTATTACTGACTGACTACTGTCAATATGTTTTAATGTAACTAATGAAGATATTTTCGATTAAAGATGTGTAGTAACTTACAATTAAGTGCCAGACTCATAATTTAAATAAGTATCTAGGTTTGAAAACATAACCTACAAAAGAAATACTCATATTATTTCATTTTGTTTGTTTATAAAAGTTATTTTAACCGTTTTAGATGCCAAGGAAATGCTGTGTGCCAGAATGCAAATCAAATTACGCCAGTGTTATCCGCATTGAAGGAGCTAAAAGTACATTTTCTTTCCCGAAAGATGCTCATCTCTCTCAAGCGTGGTTACGTGCGATTCCTCGAAAAGACTGGGTACCTACAAAACACTCAGTTGTATGCAGCAACCATTTTACAACCCATGAAATCCAGACTGAGGAAATTGTCATTGGAAGTGACGGACAAGTGTTTAAACAGCAATTGAAATACCCACGTTTAGTCGAGGGTGCAATACCCCATATATTCAATAATCTCCCATCATACATGTCGAAGAGCACTCCACCTCCAAGAAGCAACCCCGAAAAAAGGAGACAACGAGCTGAACTATTTCATGAGGAGCAGGTGTCTAAATTTTTAGAGAGTGACATAATTACATCATTCGAAGACTTAGTGCATAAATTCCAAGAAAAGTTAGGAGACTCTAAATGGTTATATCGAGTGATACCTAATAAGAGGATTTATTTCTATTTGTTAAATCTTGATATTGAAAGTAATAATGGTGACAGTGACAGCAGTGTGAAAGTAGTTAATAGTGTGTTGGTGGATGAAAATCTAAGCATTCAGGTATATGTAAAAGGACATTTAATGCGTCATGAAGATTTAAGCTGGATATTACCTAGTGAACTTAAGCTAAGCAGATGGTCACAGCTTGAAAATATACTATCTCGTTATTATAACAATAGTTGTGAACCAACAAAGTCATTTGACTATTGTCTTGATAGGTCTATTAATTATTTGAACGAAGCAGTTAATATTGAAAATGATAATTTTGCTGCAGAGCTTGTTCTAGACCAAATGAAATTGTTAAAAAATAAGCAACGTAGATATAGTGTTGCTACACTTATATTTTCATTTGTGATATTTAGTATTTCCTCCTGTGCCTATAATACTTTGAGGCAATACCTAATCTTGCCAACTGCAAGACATTTGCAGCAAATAACTTCGATGACTGGCCTGTGTCCGAATTCACCAGAAAATAACTATTGTTATTTAAAATCAATATGCTCTACGTGGGTAGAAAGGGAGAAAGTTGTAAATTTATTGATTGATGAAATTTATATAAAATGTGGCCTAGAGTATAAGTCCAAAACTATTCTAGGTTACGCAGAAAATAATCCAAAAAATCTTGCCAAAACCGTACAGACTTTTATGATTAGCTCTGCATTTGGTAACAAAAAAGAGGTTGTTAAGTTGTTACCAGTACATAATATATCTGGGAAATTCTTGTATGAAAATTTATTGCTCATTGTAAATTACATACAATCATTTGGACTGAAAGTACTTTCAATAATTTCTGATAACAATCGTGTAAACCAAAATTGTTTTAAGTTATTAACAGATGAATCAAATTGTAGCTTCAGTAATCCTAAATATACAGATGAAAAAATATTTGTCTTGTATGATCCAGTTCATATCTTTAAAAACATTCGTAATAATTGGATAAATTTAAATAATTGTACTTTTACATATCTTGACTTACATGAAGATAATATTATAAAAAAAGCATCCTTTCATCATTTGCGAGAATTATATAGGACTGAAAAAAATAAGTTGTGTAAAAAAGCTTTTAAATTAAACAATAAATCTATCAATCCTAATACATTTGAACGGCAAAATGTCATGTTAGTAAACAATATTTTTCATGATACCACTATCGCTGCTGTAAAATCTGAGGGTTATGTGGAAACATCAGATTTTCTACAAATTA
This sequence comes from Oeneis ivallda, assembly GCA_029955525.1. NCBI lineage: Eukaryota > Metazoa > Arthropoda > Insecta > Lepidoptera > Nymphalidae > Oeneis > Oeneis ivallda. The sequence goes on from JARPMR010000015.1 coordinate 5,228,465, forward strand.
TTAGGGACTGGTGGGATATATTGAATGTGAAAAACACAGTCAAAGGTCAAGTATTAAGAAAACATAACTCTACGCCAATATTTCATAGGGATGATGATAAATTGAAGTTTTTGAAGTCAGTCTGTATTTGGCTAAGAAAATGGAAATCTTTAGAAACTTGTGTAGGTTTGACAAGAGATACTTATGAAGCTATGTTGCATACCACATCTGTCATAATTGATATTTCAAGGTATTGTTTTGAAAATTTTAATTTTGTGGTGTACATACTTCTTGGGAAGTTTCAAACTGACAATATAGAAAAAAGATTTAGTAGGTACAGGTCACTTTCTGGATGTAATTATAATGTAGCTTACAGACAAATTGTTGAGTCTGAAAAAAAAATAAGACTTCAACACTTACTAAAGCAGCGAGATCTGGTCTTTCTCAAATCTTGTACATCAGCTGAATGTTTTCAAGATGAAGTTAATATTGAGAAAATTATGTTTATAATAAACTGCAGTAATTATTTGGAAGCATGTGAAATCGATATTTCGTCTCAAATTTATGTATGTGGTTATGTTTCACATAGTTTACTAAATCGGTTTTCCTGTGAACATTGTAGAAATGTTTATATTGATGAAAATACGGCGGTAAATGATGAATATTTTAATTTGTTGCAAAGAGGGGGTTTATGTGCACCGACTGACCAAATCATGTTTATTTATTATCACATGACAGCAATTTTGGAATATATTATTAATGATGTTGATTTAGAAGTATCCTTCCTGGAATTTGTGCAACACAAAAGTTTACTTCATAATTTAACACTGTACAGCCTTCAAGCTGATACTTTTTATGTAGACTTTACAGCAGTGTGTAGTGTATGTGGAAAACAGAATAAAGAATATTATAGCATTGCTGCAAATATCTTGGCAAACATTATGCTAAATAATTATACTAAGCATAAGAATGATGTTGACAAGACAATTAATTATAAACGACGTAAATTAAACACTTTGGTTTAGTATTAAGATAGAATAGTTACTGCACATACCTATTATTATTTTTATTTAACCAATTTAAAAAAAGGAGGTTATCAATTCGACCTGTATGTATATAATATTGTTTGAAATGTACAATATTCATATAAGTTTATCTCTGTAGGTTTCAAAACAGATGTCAAATTTCATAAGTGTTTTATGTATGTCTACGTATTTCTCAGAAATTTGAAATCAAATTGCAACAAGTAATTCTCTTTTAATTGGGTTAAGAATCTTTTAACTTAGCGATCAGTGCAAGTTTCATCAAAATCAGTTCAGTAGTTTAGTAAGATATGGACTATAACTTTTGTACTTGCTTGTAAATGTGCTTGCTTTGATTATTTTTATAAGAAACTAGCTTATGATTAATTTAGTTTTAAAGTCCCTCGGGAACTCTTAGATTTTCCGGAATAAAAAGTAGCCTGTGTCACTCTCCAGGTCCTCAACTATGCCCATGCAAAAAATCACGTCGATCCGTAGCTCTGTTGTGGCGTGATTGAAGGACAAACAAACATACGAACAAACCAACAAACACACTTTCGCATTTATGAAGTATAATGTATGTGTTTTACCTACAAGTTATTGCGTTGACTATAGGTTGACTACTTTTGTACTTGCTTGTAAATGTAATTTCTTTGACTATTTTTATAAAAAAAATTATATTGTGTATTACCTAAAAGATCAATTAGATAGAGATTTTATTAAGTCATTTGTTGACTAAATAGGTTGACTATTTTTATACTTGCTTTTAAAGTTGTCTACTTTTTTATAAACATATGTTTTACTCTATAAAGACTCTATGACATTGTTTTAACAAAATTTTTGCTATTATCGGCTATTTCATAGTGATTGTATGATGTAGTCCAAATTATGTTGAAGTTGATAATACTCTTAAATATTGTTTTTTCTTTTAAGTAATAATGCATAGACGCTGCCGAGTTTCTTGCTGGTTTTTCTCGCTAGGGTTAGAGCAGCATTCCGAACCAGTGGTAGATTCTTCTTAAAAAGGCAATGAAATAAAAACAAGCTAAATAATAAGAAACCATTAAATAAAGAGAATATTCGCTTTGTGAAGAAGTTTTATTTTATTTTTTGATATACCTACCTACCTACTTTATCATTACCTATCTAAATATCTTCCTTAATTGTTTTAAGAATCTTTTAACTTAGGGAACAGTGCAAATTTCATCAAGATCGGGTCAGTAGTTTCAAAGATATGTACCATAATGTCGTTTACATTGTAACTTTGTTACATCATTACCTTTTCAATTCACTTTTCGATGTTTCTAAAAACACAAAATTATGTAATTATTTAATATGTTAGTTCTCATTCATGTGGACGCCTTAAAAATAAAGCAGCTAATTAGTATAAGTAAATAATTATCAACACCGAAGACCGAAGTCTATACTGATCTATACATTCGTACTGATTTTTCATTTTACCCATGGGCCTACCAGTGGCAGTAAATTGCGACGTTGCCACATTCACTTCATGGCTCCCTACAGGAGATAGAGACGGCTATGGCTTATGGACTTTATTTTAAAAAAAGTTGGAAGTGTCTTGGAACAGATTAGTTCTATTATTCAACGTCTTTAATCTTATTGCGACGTTATTGTCTTTTGACGACGCAGCGATGAATGCGTTTTCTTTTTCTTTAAACTCATTTTAATTTATTATAGATAATCGTATTAGTACTTTTAGGTAGGTATAATTCAGAATATCTTATCTTATTCATGCATCAGTGTATTTATTCAGTAAAAGATGTAATTACCTGCTGTTTTGTAAAAAAAATTGCGACCTAAATCAAATAGTGGAGTTATTCCCGTAAATTTTTCTAATGCTCTTCAATTTCTGAAATGTTAAACGATTTTATTCTTTTTCATTATCAATTATATTATTAATTCTATTTAAAAGGAAGCTTTTTATTCACAATGTCTTCTATTTCGGAAAATAAGAAAATCTTTCACAATTTTTTATGTCTTTATTCGCAAGTTGATGGTGAAATAGGCCCAAAATAAAAATATAGGTATCAGTAAGTCGTAGTTGTCAAAAAGATTAATAATAATTCATCATCATCATCATTTTCATCACCTTCTCATCAACGGCTCAATACCAAGCGCAGGTTTCCTCTTAGAGAAGGAGAAGCTATTACAGCTACACACATGCAAATTGACAGACTTCACACACCTTTGCTTTGAGTTGTGCATATTAAAAAATCGGTCAAGTGCGAGTCGGGCCTCGCTCTTTTAGGGTTCCGTTAAAAAAAATTAAATTAAAAGATTTCCATCTACCCACCTACCCATTTTAATTTAAATTTTTTAATTTAATTTAATTTTTATTATTTGTTGTTATAGCGGCAATAGAAATACATAATATGTGAAAATTTCATGTCTATCTATTACGGTTTACGAGATACAGCCCGCTGACAGACGGACGGACGGACGGACAGCGTAGGCTTAGTAATAGGGTCCCGTTGGTACCCTTTGGGTACGGAACCCTAAAAATGCTTGGTACTTATTATTAAAAATTAGGGAATTTTTATAATAAGTATTTACCTAGCATTTTAAACATCACATTCATAAAACAAAGTTCCCCGCCGCGTCTGTCTGTCTGTCTGTCTGTTCGCGATGAACTCAAAAACTACTGAACGGATTTTTATGCGGTTTTCACCAATAGATAGTGCGATTCATGAGGAAGGTTTTAATGTATAATTTGTTAAGATTTTGTGTAAATTGGTTGAAATATGTCGATAATTGTTGACGATGTCGGAAAAATTCAAGCCGCCCGGGAGCTTTCATCGAAAACGCTGCCTACACCCTTTGAGATAATATAACAAAACAATGTATTGGTGGTGGTTTGGTGGGATAACTCTCTACAGAAAAGTCCGCGATGGCATATCTATCTTATAAGGATAGCTTAATATATAATACCCATTTTAACTTCTAAAAAAATGGTCATGTACCATGAGGTAATTGGAAATCTATTTAGGCAGATACAGTATTAATCCATATCAACTTATTTAGGCCTAGCGCTAACATACAACTTTTAGTTGAACAACTATTTAGTTGTGTTTCATAAGTTTATAGGAATGTACTGCGATCATAGAATGTGCGCAAACTATCAACAAGATAGTTGCTCGACAAAAAATCAAAATGCCGTATCGATTTGCTTTTGATTATAGTTTAAATGTGTGGAATTCACGAAAAGTACCTACACAACTCGACTAAACAGTTTAGTCGATGTAAAAGTTATATGTATGCGCCTTACCTTACCCTAAGCATTTCATGCACACTATGATAATCCTTTACACCATATAATTTAAATGAATATCTTAGTAGTTATCGCAAAATAAAAACTATCGCGCGCCAAAATAAATTCAAGCGCGCGCCGCGAGTTATGTAAGCCGAGTGCTTCCGAGCGATAGGTACTTCTTTTATAAGCCTACGTACTGTTCAATATGTTGTTCAAGGTATAACTTACGGAGCATTCCAAAGAGTTTGCAAAGCATAAGCGTAATATACTCTACTACCCGTGCCCAGCCGGAGTGGGTCGCTAGTAGTTAGAATAGAATACAAAAGAAATGTTTTTTTATTCAAATAAACTTTTTTACATGTGCTTTTGAATCGTCGATGAGTCTACCACTGGTTCGGAATGCCCTTCCTGACGAGAAGAACCAGCAAGAAACTCGGCAGTTGCACTTTTCAAAACAAGTTTACAATATAATAGATAATATTATGCTATGTATGCAGTGTTTCCACAATGAGGGGAAGTTCCACAGAAGCATACCTAATTATAATTCAATAACTCTTACCAATTAAATTGGAGACCTACATACAAAGTCTACATCAGCTATTGCAACGTTAATTAACGCCATATATTATTATTTTATATGTACAACGAATTGGAATAAAATTGGAAAACGTATGTGGGTTGTGAAATTAATACGCACGCACGAGAATATTATGTTTAATAGTAATACCAATTTAAACTGTGCGGTTTAGCTCTACGAAATAGGTGTAATTTTCACCTGTACCAATTAATTTAGTTTTCGCAGCAAAATTAACGTTTGCTTGGATTTGGGAATTATTCTCATCGAAGGGTAAATAACTTTAAGGTGAATAGAGTGAGCTCAAGAACAATTACCTACTACTCCTGTATCTACTGCGCAAAAGATTAATTACAAATTATACAATTATATTTTTTATAGTTTTTAGCCTACGGTCTTCAGTTTACGGTTTTTAGTAACGATTATGTCACGCATTCTCCGGTAAACATAACAAAGCAAAGTGTTTCGACAGTTTTCACAACCCAGACAGGAATTTCAGAGTTCAGTGCTGTAAAAATTAAATTATTTGCACAAAATAAATTGCCCAACGTTGAATGATAAAACCGTAGCAGTAGCAGCAAAACCGCAGAATATGACATGCACGTTTTATGACATACGGAACAGACGCGAAACTGTCTGTTTTAACATGGAGATACATTTATCTCACTAAACGCACGCTAACTCACGCAACTAAACTCATTTAGTCAAATCTCTGCATGCGGTTTCGCTAAAGGTAAGTAAGTAGACTAGTAGGTACAAGTACAACGTAAAATTTTTGTGATTGGCAGAACGATTTTCCCAAAGTAATAATTCTTCTTCTTAACGTGCCGTCTCCTTGCGAAGGTTGGCAATCATTAGGGCGATTTCAACTTTTGAGACCGCTGCTCTAAATAGTGATTTTGTGCTCTTTCCGAACCACTGGCGCAAGTTTTTAAGCCAAGATATCCTTCTGCGGCCAGGCCTCCTTCTGCCTGCCACTTTCCCCTGCATGATAAGTTGAAGGAGTTCGTTAGAAAAGCTAGAAAGCTACAAAAGCTACAAAAGCTACAAAAGCCACAAAAGCTTGAAAAGCTAGAAAAGCTAGAAAAGCTAGAAAAGCTAGAAAGCTACAAAAGCTACAAAAGCTACAAAAGCTACAAAAGCTACAAAAGCTACAAAAAGCTACAAAAGCTAAAATATTCATTGACGTGATAACGTCTTTTAAATCGATGAACACCGGCGGCACGCACGAAAAAATGTCACGTTCCGCCTGAGCCTGAGGGTGCAAGCGAGAGAGAGCGCAGAACAAGCGATAGAGAGGCACGATCGGCCCAAGCGTTGGCTTGTGCCGCCCGCCAGTCATCGTCAATTTGATGACGTTGTTACGTAAAACTATCATCCGTAAACCGACTTTACAGACAACCAATTCTTTTTAAAAGTTTATGTTGACTTAAGTACTTAACGGATGATTAAAATTACCTTTCAACTTGTCAAAATAATAACACCTTGAAATAATGTGTTTGTGTCCCCTGCCCCCGCCTCTTCCATCGCCTTTCGTTCGTTCAATTTCGGCGCATGCTAGGAACCTTCGGCTTTGGCCAAAACTTCGATTAATTTTGGCTGAAGCCGAAGGTTCGGCCGAAGGTGAGTTTTGGGCCGAAGGTGGCTCAAGCCGATTGTTCGGTCGGACACTACTTCTAGGGATTTCTGCCGCTCGTATCCAGTGTCTCTGCGACTCGTTATGAGTTGGACTGGAGTGAATATGTAATATTAATGTAATATAAATAAGGACCTCCTTACACTGTAAGATAAAAGGAGGTCCTTACACTGTAAGGTATCTACCTAGTTACCTTACACTGGAATATTCACTCCACTGTTCGATGCACTAATTAAGGTTAAATGTATTCCGAATTCGTTCCCTAAAACTGTACGCGAGTACGTTCGATTCCCAATGCCCAGCGAATTTCAGGCGACGTGAAATGTTAAGGGAATTAGCGCTCATGTCAGGTGGAAACTTGTCCCGTATTGTTACGAAAACCTTATTTCGCTAGCCCTTATTTCAATGCAATAAGGTTTATTTTGAGATAAGTTAAATTACTAATTAAGGAAGTGGCTTAAATTGCATTCAGGTGAGAACTATGGAGAACGCGGGTGCGTCAACTTAATTGCTATTTGATCTTCTTAAATATAGTGAAACTAAATATAACATCTATACCATAATTATATGTACATAATATGTATTTAATGTCGTCTTATTAGTCTCAGTAATAATTTTGCACTTAGGTACTTTGGGAAGCAGAGCTTGCTTGCTTTCTTAATGCAGTGCTACGGATTACTAGTTAGTCCTTTCCTCTTCCATATAATATGTAAATACGATGTTAACAGCAAACCTCTAGCAATAGATTGTATTTTGTGGCGGTCTTTACAAAAAAATCTATATCCAGCAGTGGGCATCGTTGTTTGGGAATTCGGGATTAAAACAACAACACGATTAAGCCTTACTCCGAAATACTGAAACTTAGTTTTTGCACTCTTGAAAACGAAAGTTGAAAATTGAAATCCTCTTTGTGCTTAAGTTGTCCAAAGAGTGAGATAAAAATGCGTGAGTGTCGTGGAACTCTCGGTTGGAACGAAGTGCCTTGTAAATTTAAAAAAAAAATCTCTTCTATAAAACTTCTTTCCAAAAATTAAAAAAAGAACAAACACATGACCTGAAGCCAGGGTTCGAAACCCCGAACCGATAGTTTAGCCGCTACGCCACAAAAGATATGATGGAACGTGTGTAATAAACGAAGGCAAGGTCGTGACGGAAAGTTCTTACACTTTTTTCGCCTAGCCTCCCTCCATCCACCAAACCGTCATCATAACTACCAAATACAAAACAATTTTAAAACTTCACGATAACGGTAATCGGAGTTTTTGAGAAGAGATAAATTGACAATACCTAGTCATTACCAGGAATCGAACCTTATACACGCCATTATAGTGCGCGCGCTATCAACTGAGTCGTCGGGCCGTAAATATCAATAACAATAGGGATGTGCCACCAGTGCACCACTCGTCTGAGTCCGCGTTATCGCGGCGGACAAAGCTACCCTTACTGAAGTTGTCGTTATGTACTTGCTTATGTTTAGTAAGGTAACAAGGTAAGGACCTCTGTACATGAATTTTATTTCTATTTCTCACTTCTATCTCGACCGTTGTGCATAATGAAAAATTTACTGGGTTAAATGTGTGAAACATACAGAAGACCTCCAGGAAACGAATTTGAAAAAAGCTTTTTTAAGAAATCAAATTGAACATATGATTATAAATCTACAGGAAGACGATAGGGATACATTATTCGGATAAAGAAGATAATTCGTTATTTATTAAAATATTTATAAATGTAGACTATTTTATTGTGTTTTTTTATAATTTCATAATTATAAACCTTGAAAATCCATTCATTAAATCATCTATATCGATTATAGTTCCTGCAATTCACGATGGCGACTGACTTATGGTTGTGTGTGTGTCGTATCTGTATAAGTGTGAGCGAGCGCAATGCTCGCGCCTGCCCGCTCCCACCTAGGCTTTGACAGGCACGCACATTTATGCAATGTGCATGTACACGAAGTAACCACAAGTAAAGCTCACTCGCCTTCGTGAATTGCAAAAACTGTACCTGCTGTTACGCACATCATTATCACGCTCCATAATCCCAATGAGTGCGAGCGAGATAGACTCATTACAATGATTTATTGCGCGACGACTCAGTTGTTAACGCGGGCACTATAGTAACCTTGCTAGGTATAGCTACTAACTATTGGCTAGTTAGCTACCCAGAAATAAAACCCTGGCTTTTGAAAAAATTCCTATTGTGAGTATACAGCGTCGGGTAGCCCTCGTTCCCAAAGTGCCAATTCAATTAACAAGTTTGTACATCTGTTAGCGGAAGTTTTAGAGAGGTCCGCGCGAGATACAAGGGCCTTTAAGTGCAAAGTCGGTCCGCCAGGTGAGTGTAACTGGACACTGGTAATTAGATGATTTATTAGAAACAAGGGAAAGAATGGACAATGTTTTTATTGACGTGATAACGTCTTATAAATCGATGAACAACGGCTGCACGCACGAAAAAGTGTCACGTTCCGCCTGAGCCTGGACGTGCAAGCGAGAGCGCGGAACAAGCGATAGAGAGGCACGATCGGCATTGGCTTGACGTTGGCTTGTGACTATGTTGCGATGTTTCTTTGTAATTACTATATTATTAATAAAATAACGTTATCACTTTAAACTATCAACCGTAAACCGACTTTTATTTTACCCGACTTCAAAAAAGGAAGAGGTTCTCAATTCGTCGGAATCTCGTTAAGCTATTGCATAGCTTTTATCGCGGGCTTTGAACTAGGACAAACAGTTTGAGCGCGGCGACCGAATCAAGAAATTCCGTAACGAAAAAAACCTAACACTGTCGTTCAGTAAGCGTTCAACATTTTAGAGGTTCTCAAGTAGCTCTATTTGGCGCAGTGGGCGAGCGGCCGCTTTCTTTACCGTATGGTGTATGATGTCGCAGGTTCGAATCTCACTCGCGAAGCAGTGACAGTTCGCTTTTCTTGTTTGTTTGTTTTTTTTTTTTGCATAATTTTTATTATGCAAAAAAAAAATTGCATAAATATTATAATTGCATAAGTTGATAAAAATTGCTATGCAATAGCTTTACCGCAGCAGTCCCCGAGTGCCACTTAATTTTTTTTATGTATGTTCACCTATATTTATGTATATGTTCAGATAATATAGTTTTTTAATTTATAGTTTTAATATAATATATAGTTTTAATTCCACGAGTCAATCTCAAAAATCAGTGAGACCCATTTTAGGGAGAGGGCAGACTGGCTACTTTTAGCAACAGTGATCGGCGTTTTTAACCGACTTCAAAGAATTAAGAGAACAAAGTAGAAGGTTCTCAATTCATCGGAATAATTTTTTTTTTGTATGTTCACCGATTACTCGATGACGCCTGAACCGATTTGGAAAATTCTTTTTTGTTTCAAAGGGTATACTTCCCAGGTGGCCCCATTTAAATTGTATCGAAATCGGTCGAGTGGTTTTTAAAAAAATCGACAATAAATTATATACTTACTATCGACAATAAATTATCTATAATATAATAAAACTGTAACAGGTCCAATTCTGTACATTGAAGATATTTTGAAAATTTTTGTTTGAGGGCACTCTATAATCGATACTGAAGCCAAAACAATTTTTTTTTTATTTTTTGTCTGTCTGTCTGTCTGTCTGTCTGTCTGTCTGTATGTATCTTGGCCGCGCATCACGCCGAAACTACTGGACGGATTTAAATGAAACTTGGCACAATTTAAGTTAATACTACGAGGTATAATATAAGATACTTTTTATCCCGAAATTCAGCACGGTTCCCTTGGGAGAGGGGATGAAAGTCAAAATGTGTATTTCGCTGTAATTCATTAAGGCGTATTCCGATTTAATCCATTCTTTTTTTGTTAGAAAGCAGGTTCTTTAGAGATCGTCCTGTAATTATTTCAAGGTCGTCAATTTCGTAGTTCAGAAATTATAGACATCACGATCTTCAGTATAAGGTCCAAATAACTTGAACCCCGGAATCTACAAGATACTTTGAATGAACGGCTCATCTTAAGCTGGCAAGCGTACTTTATTATCGTATATATAGCCATCGTGGATAGGCCCTATTTTGTCAAAGTCAAACTACTCCAAAGGCGTCAGATTTTGCCAAACGATCATTATACCTACATACTACATAGTAGGTATGGATGTAACACATCGTATGGACTTAATGCTACAGTGTTTTCCTATGCAATTTAATATTCTAATTATACTAATATTATAAATGCGAAAGTGTGTTTGTTTGTTGGTTTGTCCTTCAATCACGCCACAACAGAGCCACGGATCGACGTGATTTTTTGCATGGGTACTATAGTTGAGGACATAGGCTACTTTTTATCCCGGAAAATCAAAGTGTTCACGAGGGATTTTAAAAACTAAAACCACGCGGACGAAGTCGCGGGCATCAGCTAGTAATATAATAAAACTGTAACAGGTCCAATTCTGTACATTGAAGATATTTTGAAAATTTTTGTTTGAGGGCACTCTATAATCGATACTGAAGCCAAAACAAATTTTTTTGTACTTTTTGTCTGTCTGTCTGTCTGTCTGTCTGTCTGTATCTTGGCCGCGCATCACGCCGAAACTACTGGACGGATTTAAATGAAACTTGGCATGATTTAAGTCCATACTACGAGGTATAATATAGGATACTTTTTATCCCGAAATTCAGCACGGTTCCCTTGGGAGAGGGGATGAAATCAAAATGTCTATTTAGCTGTAATTCATTAAGGCGTATTCCGATTTAATCCATTCTTTTTTTGTTAGAAAGCAGGTTCTTTAGAGATTGTCCTGTAATTATTTCAAGGTCGTCAATTTAGTAGTTCAGAAATTATAGACATCACAATCTTCAGTATAAGGTCCAAATAACTTGAACCCCGGAATCTACAGGATACTTTGAATGTACGGCTCATCTTAGGCTGGCATGCGTACTTTATCGTATATAGCCATCGTGGATAGCCCTATTTTGTAAAAGTCAAACTACTCCAAAGGCCTTAGATTTTGCCAAACGATCATTATGTACTACATAGTAGGTATTGATGTAATACGTCGTATGGACGTAATGCTACAGTGTTTTCCTATGAAATTTAATACATATTCTAATCATACTAATATTATAAATGTGAAAGTGTGTTTGTTTGTTGGTTTGTCCTTCAATCACGCCACAACAGAGCCACGGATTGATGTGATTTTTTGCATGGGTACTATAGTTGAGGACCTGTAGAGTGACATGGGCTACTTTTTATCCCGGAAAATCAAAGTGTTCACGAGGAATTTTAAAAACTAAATCCACGCGGACGAAGTCGCGGGCATCAGCTAGTATAATAATAATAGTTGTAGTGGCGTTTGAAGTCTTCTTCTCTTCTTCTTTATCAACCGATAGACGTCCACTGCTGGAAAAAGGTCTCTTGCATGGACTTCCACAGGCCTCGGTCTTGCGCCGCCTGGATCCAGCGGCTCCCTGCGAGTCCACGTTTGATGTCGTCGTTCCACCTGGTGGGGGGTCTGTCTGCCAACACTGCGCTTCAAGGTGCGGGGCCTCCACTCCAGCACGTTGGGACCCCAACTACCATCAGCTGATGGTCGTTTAAAGTCGGTTTTTAAAAATATTTTTTTATATTTAATCATTAAGAATAATATGTACTTACAAAACCTGGCGTATGGCACCTTGACTAATATTCTCCTCTCCCCTCCAAATAAGCGGAAAGGTTGTGTTTGGACTGGGTGGCGACATTAGTGCAATACATAAAATACCAATACAGACTCAGCGCAAGGGTTATTAAATGCCCTAAAAGATAGGTACTACTCTGTAAGTTACAGAGTTACAAATACAAAGAAAAAATGTTATTGGTTACAAATAGTGCAATACATAAAATACCAATACAGACTCAACTTAAGGTTGATTAAGGTTGAAGACAAGGGTCTGCCCGCGAAATTCAAATTTAATTTGGTTTTTCGCAATTTGCAAACGAATACGACAAAGTAGGCTTATGCCTTATGGCATTCTAATTGCGACAATGGCAGTATCAACTTCACAGGCTTATATAAAAATGTTTACTTGAAAGTGTCCAGTTTAAGAAATTAATCAAAATATCGACTAATTTGTGAGTAACTCACGTCCAACTCAGTATTATACCAGTTCATATTATACCAGCGAAAAACCAAATTAAATTTGAATTTCGCGGGCAGACCCTTGTCTTCAACCTTAAATGCCCAACCTATAGTAGGTTCTATAGAGCATTTAATCAACCTTAAATTGAGTCTGTGTTGGTATTTTATGTTCTTAAGGGCATTTAATCTATTTGTAACCAATAACAACCTTTCTCTAAATACCTACTTTTTAGGGTTCCGTACCAAAATGGTAAAAATGGAACCCTTATGGTGAGACTTTTTCCGTCCGTCCGTCCGTCCGTCTGTCACAGTCGATTATTTCAGTAACTATTAAAGCTATCGACATGAAATTTGGCATAGTTGTGTATAATAGTGGCCCAACATCATTGGAATAAAGAAAAATCGAAAATTATTTTTAGTTTTATTAAAAAAGGGTGAAAATCGGGGGTTTGAAATTTCAGAGTAAAATAACTATACTGAGTGGGATATCATATGAAAGGCCTTTACTTGTGCATTCTAAAACAGTTTTTTATTTATTTCTATATATAATAGTTTTTGAGTAATCGGCCATAATGTCAAAAAAAAGCCGGCCAAGTGCGAGTCGGACTCGCGCACCGAGGGTTCCATACTCCAAAAGTAAAAGTAAAACGATAATATTACATTAATTTGCTTATTTATCGTTAACTTTGTTTGTAGAGGTTTATTGTTAATATAAAAAAAAACTATGCTAGTAAGAACGTTGGTTTTATTTTTCCTGTAAAATATACATAAACCTCTATTGAACATAATTATTTCAGATTTTTCGATTGTTAAACTTCGGAGATAAGGGGGGGAACGGTATATTTTTCAACATTTTGGCTGATTATTCAAAAACTATTATATCTAGAAATAAATAAAAAACTGTTTTAGAATGCACAAGTAAAGACCTTTCATATGATACCCCACTCGGTAAAGTTATCTTACTTTGAAATTTCAAACCCCCGATTTCCCCCCTTTTTTAATCAAACTAAAATAATTTTCGCTTTGCTTTTATTTTTCCTGTAAAATATACATAAACTTCTATTGACCATAATTATTTCAGATTTTTCGATTGGTAAACTTCGGAGATAAGGGGGGGAACGGTATTTTTTTCGACATTTTGGCCGATTAATCAAAAACTATTATATATAGAAATAAATAAAAAACTATTTTAGAATGCACAAGTAAAGGCCTTTCATATGATACCCCACTCGATATAGTTATTTTACTTTGAAATTTCAAACCCCCGATTTTCCCCCTTTTTTTAATAAAACTAAAACTAATTTTCGATTTTTCTTTATTCCAATGATTTTGGGCCACTATTATACACAACTATGCCAAATTTCATGTCGATAGCTTTAATAGTTACTGAAATAATCGACTGTGACAGACGGACGGACAGACGGATGGAGAAAGTCTCACCATGAGGGTTCCATTTTTACCATTTTGGGATGGAACCCTAAAAATACCGTTCCCCCCCCCCCCCTTATCTCCGAAGTTTACCAATCGAAAAATCTGAAATAATTATGGTCAGTAGAAGTTTATGTATATTTTACAGGGAAAATAAAAGCAACGCGAAAATTATTTTAGTTTGATTAAAAAAGGGGGGAAATCGGGGGTTTGAAATTTCAAAGTAAGATAACTATACCGAATGGGGTACCATATGAAAGGCCTTTACTTGTGCATTCTAAAACAGTTTTTTATTTATTTCTATATATAATAGTTTTTGATTAATCGGCCAAAATGTCGAAAAAAATACCGTTCCCCTCCCTTATCTCCGAAGTTTACCAATCGGAAAATCTGAAATAATTATGGTCAGTAGAAGTTTATGTATATTTTACAGGAAAAATAAAAGCAACGCGAAAATTATTTTAGTTTCATTAAAAAAGGGGGGAAATCGGGGGTTTGAAATTTCAAAGTAAGATAACTATACCGAGTGGGGTACCATATGAAAGGCCTTTACTTGTGCATTCTAAAACAGTTTTTTATTTATTTCTATATGTAATAGTTTTTGAATAATCGGCCAAAATGTCGAAAAAAATACCGTCCCCCCCCCCCCTTATCTCCGAAGTTTACCAATCGAAAAATCTGAAATAATTATGGTCATACAGTAAAAATAAAACCAACGCTCTAACTAGCATAGTTTTTTTATATTAACAATTAACCTCTACAAACAAAGTTAACGATAAATAAGCAAATTAATATAATATTATCGTTTTACTTTTACTTTTGGAGTACGGAACCCTCGTTGCGCGAGTCCGACTCGCACTTGGCCGGCTTTTTTTGTTTTTAGGCTTGGTGTAAAATGTCAAACCCACGCTGCATAATTAGGTAGGTATGTGACAACTGACAACATTCCTATCTCATCAAAGTCAGTTGAGCTGATTCTTGTGTAGTCTAACGAGATTATACCGTTGTGTAACGGATATTATGCCTTCTTGCTCATTGAACAAAGATAAGTAATAATGGGAAATGAATAAAACTTTTACAGCATAGTATTTGTAGGATGATCGATTTCATTTACCTGCCAAATCCTCTT
This sequence comes from Oeneis ivallda, assembly GCA_029955525.1. Lineage (NCBI taxonomy): Eukaryota > Metazoa > Arthropoda > Insecta > Lepidoptera > Nymphalidae > Oeneis > Oeneis ivallda. The sequence continues at coordinate 5,243,599 of JARPMR010000015.1, forward strand.
CCGAAGATCTTCCAAGGGTCTTAGTCATACCGTATACTACTTACCAACCAAGTTAAAGCTAGCTTTAGCCCGCGGCTTCGTTCACGGTAAGTTAGATTTTTCAAACCCCTATTTTACCCCTTAGGTTTGAATTTTTAAAAAATACTTACTTAGCCGGTAGTAAATATCATTCGTCTATGTACTTAGCGGATGTCTACGTCATATGTATGCCAAATTTCAGCCCGATCCGAACGGATCCACTCCATAGACGAATGATATTTCTCTTACACTCAAACAACTGGACAGTGGTTTGAGCTGTGCGTTGATAGACCTTTTCCTTATAAATAATATTTAGATGAACTTACATTAGATCTCCTAATTACGATCAAAGTTATCATAGAAAAATAATTAATTAATTGAAATACTTAACCTACATTTCTCTATCTTCTAAAAACGTAATAAATATAAAATAGCCGTAAATTAGATAGGTGCCTTCATGTAGCAAAAGCATCCACGCTCTCTAGAACTCTAAAAACAATCAAAAGCGTCAGCCAACTAGGTTTTATGGATCGTAACAAAGAACAGACGGTCTGTTCAGCAGTTGTGAAAGAAGCTCGTTTCCTTTATACACCCATGTCAGCCAATGGCCCGCGAAATGCAGCGCGCCGAATTTACGAACACAACACTATAAAAGTTTTCAATTGTCAAGCTAAGACTAAATGAAAAGTATAGACCGTAAACTATGTGGCAGGCAACATGAAACAGGCACGGAGACAATGATTTCAACAAAAGAAGCTGATTGTTGGGGTTTTGCTTTAGGTTCATTACGATTGTAATATTGTACCTACCTACCTTAATCGCGATCGCGATCGTGACATATTGCATAGAAAACGTGTGTTGTCCTTTTGGTTGTTCTGAATAATTATGATGGACCTCAGAATACGAAATTTTGGCGTCTCACGAGGCATTCGAAAATTTAAGCGGCAGCGAAATAGAAATATTTCTATCAAAAAAATAAGTAATTGACCGAGCGAAGCGAGGTCTCTGAGTTAACTAGAGCGATTTGCACTTGTCCGTCCGTCCGTCCGTCCGTCTGTCAGAGCCTTATAACTTTTGAATTACTGAACGTAATTACTTCAAATTTAGATATAATATGTAAACCGATGGCCTCCAGCCGAAAATGGCTTAAAAAGTTATAAAAATCTTTATTTCAGGGGGGCTCTCATAGAAGCGAATGCGAAGTAAAAAAAAAATATCGCGTTACATAAAATTGTTACGTATCATTTTAAAGATAATTTTGAACTGAGTACAAAAATATTTTTTTTTTAATTTTTCCCTTAAAATTGACGAAATGGGGGGCTTTCAAAGTGGCGATTTTATACGCTCGCTTGAAGACGCTCTCTAGGAAAATCCGCTATGGATTTTCAAACTGATTTTATGTTTTTAGGTCACTTATATTCTGTACTTGAACAACAAATACTAAAATTATATGAATATTATAAAGAAACGAGATTATTTAATTTTTAATGTACATCAGTAATTCATATCGCATCAACATAGCTTCACAATAATGCTAATAGATGGCGCAGTCAGTAACTATTCCCATGGAACTACGAGTTACGACTAACGACCTATCCCAAAAACAGTTTTGCGTCGACCATTATTATTTAGTTACTTATTATAATACAATAATAATTGTATTGTAATTTTTTTTGTACCATATTATTCAATTAAAATTATTTTTTAGTTAAATTTTAGTTAAATATTGTATATTTTCTATTCGCGTCGATAGATGACGATTTGTACAGATGCCCGTAACCCGGTTTCACTCGTTAGTACCTACATAATAATTCAATGTTTTCACTAACGTTCCCTAACCTTTAAGGGCTACCTATAAGTTAGGTGATTGATGTTTTCTGTCAACTTATTTATCACTATCCTGTACGGGACACCTAAAAGGATATTGGGACGGATGTTAGGACTTAGGATTGTATTTAGGAGCTACCTACGTTAAGAGACTCCTACTTAGGGGATGATTTAGGTATGTTTGGTGAAAACGGGCATAATAATAATGTCAGTTTTGGTTATCATGTATCGATTGAATGAATAATCATGGGATACCGTTACCGCGAGGTCTCAGTTCGGGGCGAACCACTAGTAATTGACTGGTTTACTATACTACTATCTGGGGACACGGGAGTGTCTCCGCCACGGTGAGCCAAGCAAAGCGCAACGGCACTACCTACCTTTTCTCGAAGCGCTTCGTCGTTTTTTTGAACCCTCATAACTTGGGTTTGCATTATGCCAGATAAATAAAATTCTCGGGATATGATGTCTATAGTGGATTTATTAAATATAAAGTTTCAATTGCATAGCTCTGATACTTTAGATTTTATTTATATCTAAATAACCCCGATTTCGACACTCACTCACTGATCAAAAATTCTTAGGGTACTTCCAGAAGTCCTAGTATTAGCACACAAAATGTTTTTGGTGGGATATATTTACATGATAAAATTATTAACAAACGGTTCCTTCGTAGTTCGTACCGACACAAAATGTCTGGTTCCACTTTAGTGGCCATGATTGTTTGCAAAAGCTTCGTCTATGCTTTCCCTCTAGTCTAAGTTGTCAGAACAAATTGCACTCGAACACATTTAACAATACGTACAACTTTAGTGCATACGTAGCAAAGAATACAGCTGCATCTGCAATGTACAGTTTATTTGCAAAGTTTGTTTTAGTTTTTGAATACTGTTTCGAAGTATAAAGTGAAGTTTAGACAAATATGTTACTCGCTGCAATGGGCTGCAACCTACTGTGTTCTATTGCGCATTTTATTACTATTGATTTCAATGTTTCACTTTACAGTGTCATACAGTGCCACTAACTTATATGTGCAAGTGATGAACTAACGAATTGTACACATCGCCTAACCTTGCCCGTTGGTTAGTTCACATAACCGATATGATGCTAAAAGTAGCGAAGGTCAGCTAAAAACGCAACTCGTTCGCTGCGACTGGCGTTTGTTGTGTGCTCAAGTAAGCGTTCGGAAGCGGCATCGAGCCTCCGAACAGCAACTAAAAAAAGCCATAAAAACGCCGATAGCTGCCGCTAAAAGTGTTCAGTCTGCTCTCTCCCTAAAATGGGTCTCACCATTGATGGGTCTCACTGACTTTTGAGTTTGATTAGTGGAATTAAAACGGCCAATATAATATTAAACTAATTTAATATTGTAAAGATTCTCCAATTTATTTTTAAAGTTGATTTTAAAGTATTTATAAAGCGATAGTAAAATGCCTGTTTATTGTGTCTATAGAATATATTGCCAGAGCATAGGCTTACTGATCTTTGAGGAACTTTTATCAACGTATCCAAATCTTAGGATTTGTCCTGTCCTAACTCCTATGTAAGTAGGTACCTACTCGGATAACGGGCTTTCGTGTTTCAAGGGCAGAGTGAATTAACTTTATCCCCTGATATATTACTCTCTTTGAACGCGTATGATGGTTTACTTAATATTAATAGTGGGTGATGGATATTTTTTATAAAAATGATAGCGGCTGTACCTACCGGTTTTTCTATTTATCGTTTTAAAATTTTAGCTGGTAATACCTACTTTAAATTAGGTTTTTACTTTTAGGGAAAAAACTTGAAATAATTGCCCGGAACATTTTCTAATTCGGGAAAAACTTAATGTCCTTTTCTCTATGGGATTTTTTATGAACTCCACTAACCCTTCTCTGAGAAGAAACCTGCGCTTCCTCTAGGTTGCTGATGATGATGATGGTGATATCTAATCTTAATATATATATTTCTTGTGTGCGTGTGTATATCACTGAACTCCTCCTAGACGGCTGGACCGATTTTGATGAAATTTTTTGTGTGAGTTCAAGGGGATTCGAGTATTGTTTAGATTCACATTTTGGTCCACTGGAAAATGTTTATTTAACTAATTTTTCATTTATAAGTAGTGGCGGTACGAAGTTCGCTGGGTCAGCTAGTAAGATTAGATTATAAATACGAAAGTGTTTGATTATATTTTTGTTCTAATTTTTTTTTAAATAAATAAATCAAACCTTTTTGCAACCGCTGTGCAGTATGTACCTACCTAAAATAATCTAAAATTTAAAAAAAAAAGCTATTTTAACAGAGTAGGTATTACCGAGTTTAAAAGATGGTCGGCAGTCTTCGTTTTTTGTCTGCAAACTAACGCGAGGGACAAAGAACGTACGAACAATTGGACTTGAACTGTGGCTTGGAGTAAGACATAAGACACAACTTCATAATATCCGTTGCGAACACCACAAACACAACAAAAAGGCACACATATGCACATATACACGCACGCACAAAGACACACACACACGCACACATGCACACACGCGCTCATACGACACGTAACCTATAATTATGTCAAACTTTTCCTGAATGTGCGTTTGAGCGCGTATAGTGTGTGCGTTGAGTGCGTTGTGTTAATATGTTTTTAATTTATAAAATGACTAGCTGATGCCCGCGACTTCGTCCGCGTGGATTTAGTTTTTAAAACTCCTCGGGAACTCTTTGATTTTCCGGGATACAAAGTAGCCTATGTCACTCTCCAGGTCCTCACTATACCCATGCAAAAAAATCACGTCGATCCGTAGCCCTGTTGCGGCGTGATTGAAGGACAAACCAACAAACCAACAAACAAACACACTTTCGTATTTATAATATTAGTAAGTCTAGTAACCTCTTTTTAACCGACTTCAAAAAGGAGGAGGTTATCAATTCGTCGGAATCTTTTTTTTATGTATGTTCACCGATTACTCGAAGACACCTGAACCGATTTGGGATATCTTTTTTTGTTTAAAAGGGTATACTTTCCAAGTGGTCCCATTTAAATTTTATCGAAATCGGTCGAGCGGTTTTAAAAAAATCATCAATAAATTATATACTTTGTAGTGACGCGGGCGTTTGTAGTCGATTTTTTAAAAATATTTTTTTATATTTTAAATTCTATAGGCAATCTTTATTGTAACGGAATAAAATGTAGATATCCTATGTTCTATCAATGAAGTATTGATGAAGATGAAGTTCAAAGATTTTTGATTATTAAGGTTTTTTTCAAGTTTCCATGCTAAGCCTTGTAGTTAAAAATAACTTTACAAGCATTTCCATTCCATATTAATGAGATTTTTCAAATCTTAGGCGCTTGGAATAAGATATAAACTTTATTCTTTTGCAACTATTAGAATCTTTGAAAACAGAAAAAAACTTTAATTCCTTCAACAAAAAGTACCTAGAATTAATTATAATGAAGAATTAAAATCTATTAAGTACGAGTTACCCTACGCAGGAGTATATTGAAATGCTAACTATACTAATGGATAATAAGGTATTTAAGTAACTGATAGCTTTACTGCATAGATATTTTTTCTTTTCTCGTGGTTTTTTGCTGTCTCAACTTTGCTTTAGTTCTATAAAATCTCACAACATAAGGCTAGTTCAAGGAAAATACTAGAACTACAATCTAAATAAAAAAATTAAGTGGCACTCGGGGACTGCTGCGGTAAAGCTATTGCATAGCATTTTTTATCAACTTATGCAATTATAATATTTATGTAATATATATGTTTTTTTGCATAATAAAAATTATGCAAAAACCTATATTATGAGCTCTCGAGCGCCTAACCAACCTCACCTTTTTGCTGACAAAGCAATATCTTTCTTAAGTTTGCTATAAACCAATTTTTTGATTTGCATTTGCATTTCAAAAGGTCACGGTCTTGCGCCGCCTGCATCCAGTGGTTCCCTGCGGCTCGTTTGATGTCGTCGGTTCACCTAGTTGGGGTCTGTCAACACTGCGCTTCCCGATGCGGGGATGTTCTATTACGATAAAGAATCCTTATACTTCCTTACTTAATATTATAAATGCGAAAGTGTGTTTGTTTGTTAGTTTTCCTTCAATCACGCCGCAACAGAGCAACGGATTGACATGAGTTTTGCATAGGCATAGTTGAGGACCTGGAGAGTGACATAGGCATTTTATCCCGGAAAATTAAAGAATTCCCACGGGATTTTTAAAACTAAATCCACGCGGACGAAGTCGCCGGCATCATCTAGTTTTTCGGAACGAAGTTCCTTATCCCACGGTAGGGACTTTGCGGAAAAAAAGTGTAAAAAACGAAGGAGTCAAGCTATTTATTCTATTAGACCAGTTTATTATTTTTTATTTTAATTATATATTATTATTAAAAGGAACTTCTTTCCAACCGAGTGTTTCGAGACCCTCAAGCACTTTTATACTATACGTGCACGCTAGCGCTTATGCCTTACGCCCCTGTACATTAAAACCGCGGTGAGCGGTCGCGCGCTCGACTCGGTCAAAAGGGAGTTTAATATGAGCGCTCCAGATATTTTTCCACAAAATAAGGATTATTTCAACTTAATCCGAAGTGATATTTAAAGAGCGTGTAGGAATTCTGCAGTCTGCTGCACATGTACATGTTAACTTTTTAAAATAAACATGTTAACCCTAGTAAGATATCCTCAGTTTAGCTTATGTTAAACCTTAGCATTTAAGGTACCCCGGTATACTTACTACTATAAATAGGTATATTTAATACATAGTTGCCTATACTTAGGTACTTAACAGCCTACAGTTCAGTAATGATGACTGAATATTCACTTGAGAATGTTAATTATTACCATACCGTACAATATTTATAGATTAATAAATACAATCAAAAGTGTCTAGGGATCAAGCATTTTTATGCGGATTTCTTGAGATTGAGATGTGGCTTTGTAATAAATTTATGATTTTATAAATTTATATGGATCCTTTTTGGTGCATTTCATAATTTCATAATCAGCGATTAAAATCCTGCCAGGAAGTCCATCCTTATAGTGGTGGAACCATCATGGTATTTTTACTGTAAAATATACATAAACCTCTATTGACCATAATTATTTCAGATTTTTCGATTGGTAAACTTCGGAGATAAGGGGGGGGGGGGGGGGGGGGGGGGGAACGGTAATTTTTTCAACATTTTGGCTGATTATTCAAAAACTATTATATCTAGAAATAAATAAAAAACTGTTTTAGAATGCACAAGTAAAGACCTTTCATATGATACCCCACTCGGTAAAGTTATCTTACTTTGAAATTTCAAACCCCCGATTTCCCCCCTTTTTTAATCAAACTAAAATAATTTTCGCTTTGCTTTTATTTTTCCTGTAAAATATACATAAACTTCTATTGGCCATAATTATTTCAGATTTTTCGATTGGTAAACTTCGGAGATAGGGGGGGGAACGGTATTTTTTTCGACATTTTGGCCGATTAATCAAAAACTATTATATATAGAAATAAATAAAAAACTATTTTAGAATGCACAAGTAAAGGCCTTTCATATGATACCCCACTCGATATAGTTATTTTACTTTGAAATTTCAAACCCCCGATTTTCCCCCTTTTTTTAATAAAACTAAAACTAATTTTCGATTTTTCTTTATTCCAATGATTTTGGGCCACTATTATACACAACTATGCCAAATTTCATGTCGATAGCTTTAATAGTTACTGAAATAATCGACTGTGACAGACGGACGGACAGACGGACGGAGAAAGTCTCACCATAAGGGTTCCATTTTTACAATTTTGGTATGGAACCCTAAAAATACCGTCCCCCCCCCCTTATCTCCGAAGTTTACCAATCGAAAAATCTGAAATAATTATGGTCAGTAGAAGTTTATGTATATTTTACAGGAAAAATAAAAGCAACGCGAAAATTATTTTAGTTTGATTAAAAAAGGGGGGAAATCGGGGGTTTGAAATTTCAAAGTAAGATAACTATACCGAGTGGGGTACCATATGAAAGGCCTTTACTTGTGCATTCTAAAACAGTTTTTTATTTATTTCTATATGTAATAGTTTTTGATTAATCGGCCAAAATGTCGAAAAAAATACCGTTCCCCCCCCCCTTATCTCCGAAGTTTACCAATCGAAAAATCTGAAATAATTATGGTCAAGGAAAAATAAAATCAATGCGAAAATTATTTTAGTTTAATTAAAAAAGGGGAAAAGTCAGGGGTTTGAAATTTCAAAGTAAGATAACTATACCGAGTGGGGTATCATATGAAAGGCCTTTACTTGTGCATTCTAAAACAGTTTTTATTTATTTCTATATGTAATAGTTTTTGAATAATCGGCCAAAATGTCGAAAAAAATACCGTTCCCCCCCCCCCCCCCCTTATCTCCGAAGTTTACCAATCGAAAAATCTGAAATAATTATGGTCAATAGAGGTTTATGTATATTTTACAGTAAAAATAAAACCAACGCTCTAACTAGCATAGTTTTTTTTATATTAACAATAAACCTCTACAAACAAAGTTAACGATAAATAAGCAAATTAATATTATATTATCGTTTTACTTTTACTTTTGGAGTACGGAACCCTCGGTGCGCGAGTCCGACTCGCACTTGGCCGGCTTTTTTTGTTTTTAGGCTTGGTGTAAAATGTCAAACCCACGCTGCATAATTAGGTAGGTATGTGACAACATTCCTATCTCATCAAAGTCAGTTGAGCTGATTCTTGTGTAGTCTAACGAGATTATACCGTTGTGTAACGGATATTATGCCTTCTTGCTCATTGAACAAAGATAAGTAATAATGGGAAATGAATAAAACTTTTACAGCATAGTATTTGTAGGATGATCGATTTCATTTACCTGCCAAATCCTCTTCCGAAGATCTTCCAAAGATCTTAGTCATACCGTATCCATCATCATCTCAGCCTGCGGACGTCCACTGCTGAACATAGGCCTTTCCCAGAGAACGCCACCACACCCGGTCCTCAGCCTTCCTCATCCAGCCACTTCCCGCCACCCGCTTTATATCGTCGGTCCAACATGCTGGAGGGCGCCCCACACTACGCTTACTAGTTCGCGGTCTCCACTCTAGAACTTTTCGGCCCCATCGGCCATCGCTTCTACGACAAGCATGGCCTGCCCACTGCCATTTCAGCTTGCTAATGGTTTGGGCTATGTCGGCGACCTTGGTTCTCTTGCGGATCTCTTCATTCCGTATCCTGTCCTTAAGAGAAACTCCTAACATAGCCCTCTCCATAGCTCTCTGAGTAGTCATACCGTATACTACTTACCAACCAAGTTTAAGCTAGCTTTAGCCCGCGGCTTCGTTCACGGTAAGTTAGATTTTTCAAACCCCTATTTTACCCCTTAGGTTTGAATTTTTAAAAAATACTTACTTAGCCGGTAGTAAATATCATTCGTCTATGTACTTAGCGGATGTCTACGTCATATGTATGCCAAATTTCAGCCCGATCCGAACGGATCCACTCCATAGACGAATGATATTTACTACCGATCCACTCAAACAACTGGACAGTGGTTTGAGCTGTGCGTTGATAGACCTTTTCCTTATAAATAATATTTAGATGAACTTACATTAGATCTCCTAATTACGATCAAAGTTATCATAGAAAAATAATTAATTAATTGAAATACTTAACCTACATTTCTCTATCTTCTAAAAACGTAATAAATATAAAATAGCCGTAAATTAGATAGGTGCCTTCATGTAGCAAAAGCATCCACGCTCTCTAGAACTCTAAAAACCATCAAAAGCATCTGCCAACTAGGTTTTATGGACCGTAACAAAGAACAGACGGTCTTTTCAGCAGTTGTGAAAGAAGCTCGTTTCCTTTATACACCCATGTCAGCCAATGGCCCGCGAAATGCAGCGCGCCGAATTTACGAACACAACACTATAAAAGTTTTCAATTGTCAAGCTAAGACTAAATGAAAAATATAGACCGTAAACTATGTGGCAGGCAACATGAAACAGGCACGGAGACAATGATTTCAACAAAAGAAGCTGATTGTTGGGGTTTTGCTTTAGGTTCATTACGATTGTAATATTGTACATACCTTAATCGCGATCGCGATCGTGACATTGCATAGAATACGTGTGTTGTCTTTTTGGTTGTACTGAATAATTATGATGGACCTCAGAATACAAAATTTTGGCGTCTCACGAGACATTCGAAAATTTAAACGGCAGCGAAATAGAAATATTTCCATCAAAAAAATAAGTAATAATTGACTGGTTAGTAATTATACTACTATCTGAGGACACGGGAGTGTCTCCGCCACGGTTAGCAAATGAAGCGCAACGACACTACCTACCTTTTCTCGAAGCGCTTCTTCTTTTTTTTTTGAACCCTCATAAGTTGGGTTTGCATTATACCAGATAAATAAAATTCTTAGAATATGATGTCTATAGTGGATTTATTAAACATATAAAGTTTCAATTGCATAGCTCACTTTAGATTTTATTGATATCTAAAAAACCCCGATTTCGACACTCACTCACTGATCAAAAATTATTAGGGTACTTCCAGAAGTCCTAGTATTAGCACACAAAATGTTTTTGGTGGGATATATTTACATGATAAAATTATTAACAAACGGTTCCTTCGTACTTCGTACCGATTCAGAATGTCTGGTTAAACTTTAGTGGCCATGATTGTTTGCAAAAGCTTCGTCTATGCTTTCCCTCTAGTCTAAGTTGTCAGAACAAATTGCACTCGAACACATTTTACAATACGTACAACTTTAGTGCATACGTAGCAAAGAATACAGCTGCATCTGCAATGTACAGTTTATTTGCAAAGTTTGTTTTAGTTTTTGAATACTGTTTCGAAGTATAAAGTGAAGTTTAGACAAATATGTTACTCGCTGCAATGGGCTGCAACCTACTGTGTTCTATTGCGCATTTTATTACTATTGATTTCAATGTTTCACTTTACAGTGTCATACAGTGCCACTAACTTATATGTGCAAGTGATGAACTAACGAATTGTACACATCGCCTAACCTTGCCCGTTGGTTAGTTCACATAACCGATATGATGCTAAAAGTAACGAAGGTCAGCTAAAAACGCAACTCGATCGCTGCGACTGGCGTTTGTTGTGTGCTCAAGTAAGCGTTCGGAAGCGGAATCGAGCCTCCGAACAGCAACTAAAAAAAGCCATAAAAACGCCGATAGCTGCCGCTAAAAGTGTTCAGTCTGCTCTCTCCCTAAAATGGGTCTCACCATTGATAAACTAGTTTAACAATGGGTCTTACTGACTTTTGAGTTTGATTAGTGGAATTAAAACGGCCAATATAATATTAAACTAATTTAATATTGTAAAGATTCTCCAATTTATTTTTAAAGTTGATTTTAAAGTATTTATAAAGCGATAGTAAAATGCCTGTTTATTGTGTCTATAGAGTATATTGCCAGAGCATAGGCTTACTGATCTTTGAGGAACTTTTATCAACGTATCCAAATCTTAGGATATGTCCTGTCCTAACTCCTATGTAAGTAGGTACCTACTCGGATAACGGGCTTTCGTGTTTCAAGGGCAGAGTGAATTAACTTTATCCCCTGAAATATTACTCTCTTTGAACGCGTATGATGGTTTACTTAATATTAATAGTGGGTGAAGGATATCTATATATATAAAAGAAAGTGGTGTTACACTATTTATAACTCAAGAACGGATTACCCGTTTTGGCTGAAAATTGGTGGAGAGGTAGCTTAGAACCGGGAGACGGACATAGGATACTTTTTATCCCGTTCGACCGCGTTTCCGTCAAGTCACTATAAAACGTGGTATCTATAGCAAAAACGCATCTGACATGGAATAACAAAACGCAAATGACAGTGGAATAACAAAACGTAAATGACAGCTAAACGTAATTTTGTCCTTGGTTAAGTATGGTAAAAAAATTTGACAAATTTAAAAAGTGTTATATTAAAGCATTACTGATATTATAAATGCGAAAGTGCGTTTGTTTGTTGGTTAGTCCTTCAATCACGTCGCAACAGAACAGCGGATTGATTCGATTTTTTGCATGGGTATAGTAATGGATGTAGTAGTGTTTCCTCAGACCGCGAGAGCTACTTTTTATCTCGGATAATGAAAGAGTTCGCGCGGGATTTTTAAAAACTAAATCCATGCGGACGAAGTCGCGGGCATCAGCTAGTTTTTTATAAAAATGATAACGGCTGTACCTACCGGTTTTTCTATTTATCGTTTTAAAATTTTAGCTGGTAATACTTTGAATTAGGTTTTTACTTTTAGGGAAAAAACTTGAAATAATTGCCCGGAAAATTTTCTGATTCGGGAAAAACCTAATGTCCGAAATTACGAAAAATAAATACGAAAGTGTATATATTATATTTTTGTTCTAATTTTTTTAAATAAATAAATCAAACCTTTTTGCAACCGCTATTCAGTAGGTACCTACCTAAAATAATCTAACAATTTAAAAAAAGCTATTTTAACAGAGTAGGTATTACCGAGTTTAAAAGATGGTCGGGAGTCTTCGTTTTTTGTCTGCAAACTAACGCGAGGGACAAAGAACGTACGAACAATTGGACTTGAACTGTGGCTTGGAGTAAGACATAAGACACAACCTCATAATATCCGTTCCGCACACACAAAAAGGCACACATATGCACATATCCACGCACGCACAAAGACACACACACACACGCACACATGCACACACGCGCTCATACGACACGTAACCTATAATTATGTCAAACTTTTCCTGAATGTGCGTTTGAGCGCGTATAGTGTGTGCGTTGTGTCAATATGTTTTTAATTTATAAAATAACTAGCTGATGCCCGTGACTTCGTCCGCGTGGATTTAGTTTTTAAAACTCCTCGGGAACTCTTTGATTTTCCGGGATACAAAGTAGCCTATGTCACTCTCCAGGTCCTCACTATACCCATGCAAAAAAATCACGTCGATCCGTAGCCCCGTTGTGGCGTGATTGAAGGACAAACCAACAAACAAACACACTTTCGCATTTATAATATTAGTAAGTCCAGTAACCTCTTTTTAACCGACTTCAAAAAGGAGGAGATTATCAATTCGTCGGAATCTTTTTTTTATGTATGTTCACCGATTACTCGAAGACACCTGAACCGATTTGGGATATCTTTTTTGTTTAAAAGGGTATACTTTCCAAGTGGTCCCATTTAAATTTTATCGAAATCGGTCGAGCGGTTTTAAAAAAATCATCAATAAATTATATACTTTGTAGTGACGCGGGCGTTTGTAGTCGATTTTTTAAAAATATTTTTTTATATTTTAAATTCTATAGGCAATCTTTATTGTAACGGAATAAAATGTAGATATCCTATGTTCTATCAATGAAGTATTGATGAAGATGAAGTTCAAAGATTTTTGATTATTAAGGTTTTTTTCAAGTTTCCATGCTAAGCCTTGTAGTTAAAAATAACTTTACAAGCATTTCCATTCCATATTAATGAGATTTTTCAAATCTTAGGCGCTTGGAATAAGATATAAACTTTATTCTTTTGCAACTATTAGAATCTTTGAAAACAGAAAAAAACTTTAATTCCTTCAACAAAAAGTACCTAGAATTAATTATAATGAAGAATTAAAATCTATTAAGTACGAGTTACCCTACGCAGGAGTATATTGAAATGCTAACTATACTAATGGATAATAAGGTATTTAAGTAACTGATAGCTTTACTGCATAGATATTTTTTCTTTTCTCGTGGTTTTTTGCTGTCTCAACTTTGCTTTAGTTCTATAAAATCTCACAACATAAGGCTAGTTCAAGGAAAATACTAGAACTACAATCTAAATAAAAAAATTAAGTGGCACTCGGGGACTGCTGCGGTAAAGCTATTGCATAGCATTTTTTATCAACTTATGCAATTATAATATTTATGTAATATATATGTTTTTTTGCATAATAAAAATTATGCAAAAACCTATATTATGAGCTCTCGAGCGCCTAACCAACCTCACCTTTTTGCTGACAAAGCAATATCTTTCTTAAGTTTGCTTTAAACCAATTTTTTGATTTGCATTTGCATTTCAAAAGGTCACGGTCTTGCGCCGCCTGCATCCAGTGGTTCCCTGCGGCTCGTTTGATGTCGTCGGTTCACCTAGTTGGGGTCTGTCAACACTGCGCTTCCCGATGCGGGGATGTTCTATTACGATAAAGAATCCTTATACTTCCTTACTTAATATTATAAATGCGAAAGTGTGTTTGTTTGTTAGTTTTCCTTCAATCACGCCGCAACAGAGCAACGGATTGACATGAGTTTTGCATAGGCATAGTTGAGGACCTGGAGAGTGACATAGGCATTTTATCCCGGAAAATCAAAGAATTCCCACGGGATTTTTAAAACTAAATCCACGCGGACGAAGTCGCCGGCATCATCTAGTTTTTCGGAACGAAGTTCCTTATCCCACGGTAGGGACTTTGCGGAAAAAAAGTGTAAAAAACGAAGGAGTCAAGCTATTTATTCTATTAGACCAGTTTATTATTTTTTATTTTAATTATATATTATTATTAAAAGGAACTTCTTTCCAACCGAGTGTTTCGAGACCCTCAAGCACTTTTATACTATACGTGCACGCTAGCGCTTATGCCTTACGCCCCTGTACATTAAAACCGCGGTGAGCGGTCGCGCGCTCGACTCGGTCAAAAGGGAGTTTAATATGAGCGCTCCAGATATTTTTCCACAAAATAAGGATTATTTCAACTTAATCCGAAGTGATATTTAAAGAGCGTGTAGGAATTCTGCAGTCTGCTGCACATGTACATGTTAACTTTTTAAAATAAACATGTTAACCCTAGTAAGATATCCTCAGTTTAGCTTATGTTAAACCTTAGCATTTAAGGTACCCCGGTATACTTACTACTATAAATAGGTATATTTAATACATAGTTGCCTATACTTAGGTACTGAACAGCCTACAGTTCAGTAATGATGACTGAATATTCACTTGAGAATGTTAATTATTACCATACCGTACAATATTTATAGATTAACTAGCTGATGCCCGCGACTTCGTCCGCGTGGATTTAGTTTTTAAAATCCCTCGGGAACACTTTGATTTTCCGGGATAAAAGTAGCCTATGTCACTCTCCAGGTCCTCAATTATACCCATGCAAAAAATCACGTAGATCCGTGGCTCTGTTGCGGTGTGATTGAAGGACAAACCAACAAACAAACACACTTTCGCATTTATAATATTAGTAAGTATGATTAGAATATTAAATTACATAGGAAAACACTGTAATATTACGTCCATACGATGTATGTCCATACCTACTATGTAGTATGTAGGTATAATGATCGTTTGGCAAAATCTGACGCCTTTGGAGTAGTTTGACTTTGACAAAATTGTATTCACGATGGCTATATACGATAAATTACGCATGCCAGCTTAAGATGAGCCGTTCATTCAAAGTATCCTGTAGATTCCGGGGTTCAAGTTATTTGGACCTATACTGAAGATTGTGATGTCTATAATTTCTGAACTACGAAATTGACGACCTTGAAATAATTACAGGACAATCTCTAAAGAACCTGCTTTCTAACAAAAAAAGAATGGATTAAATCGGAATACGCCTTAATGAATTACAGCGAAATACTCATTTTTCGTAGTATTAACTTAAATCGTGCCAAGTTTCATTTAAATCCGTCCAGTAGTTTCGGCGTGATGCGCGGCCAAGATACAGACAGACAGACAGACAGACAGACAGACAGACAGACAGACAGACAGACAGACAAAAAATTAAAAAAAAATTGTTTTGGCTTCAGTATCGATTATAGAGTGCCCTTAAACAAAAATTTTCAAAATATCTTCAATGTACAGAATTGGACCTGTTACAGTTTTATTATATTATAGATATAGATAAATACAATCAAAAGTGTCTAGGGATCAAGCATTTTTATGCGGATTTCTTGAGATTGAGATGTGGCTTTGTAATAAATTTATGATTTTATAAATTTATATGGATCCTTTTTGGTGCATTTCATAATTTCATAATCAGCGATTAAAATCCTGCCAGGAAGTCCATCCTTATAGTGGTGGAACCATCATGGTATGGGCGGGTATTTGGATCGGCGGAAGAACTGAGTTGATTTGGATCAGAGGCAACCTCAACGCTCAAATTTATGCTGAGACGATTGTATCAGACGTCATCGTTCCTCTACAAGTGCAAATCGGTCCCTTATTTCAGTTAATGCATGATAATGCACGACCGCACACCGCAAGAGTTGTAAGACAGACTCTCGCCGCAGCTAACATCAATGTCCTGCCCTGGCCTGCTCAGTCGCCAGACTTGAACCCGATTGAGCATGCATGGGATATGCTACAGAGAAGAGCTCTGCCGAATATGGAGGGTATCCAGTGGCAAGAAGACCTTTTTTTGTTGTTGCAACGAACATGGGCGGCCATTCCACAGCGTGATTTGGATGAACTCATTTTGAGTATGCCAAACCGATGTTCTTGTGTTGTTAGTGTTCGCGGTAGAAACACGGATTATTAATTGTTTAAGTTACCCAATAAAATTTTAAAGAAAACTGTTATTTCAGTCTTTTTTTCGAACTTTAATGTTAGTGGTTCAAATGTCAAAAATCCCTTTATTAGGAAAATGGCAAATTTCTTTATTAATGCAAAGGTGACTTGGTTTATCGTTACTGTGACAAACGAAAACACTTTATTTGATGAATCCTTAAAGAAAATTTTAATTAATATCAATCAGGAGAAAAGTTATTGCAAAAATATATGTTGATCCCTAGACACTTTTGATGTGTGTATTTTTGCTCATCTATAATATAATAACTGTAACAGGTCTAATTCTGTACATTGAAGATATTTTGAAAATTTTTGTTTGAGGGCACTCTATAATCGATACTGAAGCCAAAACAATTTTTTTTTAATTTTTTGTCTGTCTGTCTGTCTGTCTGTCTGTCTGTATCTTGGCCGCGCATCACGCCGAAACTACTGGACGGATTTAAATGAAACTTAGCATAATTTAAGTTCATACTACGAAGTATAATATAGGATACTTTTTATCCCGAAATTCAGCACGGTTCCCTTGGAAGAGGGGATAAAAGTCAAAATGTGTATTTAGCTGTAATTCATTAAGGCGCATTCCGATTTCGTTCACTTTTTTTGTTAGAAAGCAGGTACTTTAGAGATTGTCCTGTAATTATTTCAAGGTCATCAATTTAGTAGTTCAGAAATTATAGGCATCACAATCTTCAGTATAGGTCCAAATAACTTGAGCCCCGGAATCTACAGGATACTTTGAATGTATGGCTCATCTTAGGCTGGCATGCGTACTTTATCGTATATACATATAGCCATGGGTATAGTTGAGGACCTTGAGAGTAACTTGATAGGCTACTTTTTCCCGAGGTTTCCGAGGGAATTTAAAAAGTAAATCCACGCAGACGAAGTCGTGGGCATCAGCTATATAGTATAAAACTGTCGCGCAACCAACAACGCATACAATCAAGAATAAGTTTTAGTAATAAAATTATATAATTAATAACATTATGTGCACAATAGATTTATAACACACATACTTTTTATTAAACACAAATGAGTAGGTAGGTACATTCAGAGAATCTACTGTCCCTAAACTAGGTAAAAAACAAGGCAAACCATGGAAGAAGTTAAAAAACATTCTTACAAGTATTGTATGGTACCTACCTAAGTACAAAAACACTATTATTAGTACACCCGATAAAGTGTTTTTTCGTATTCCACGAGATGCGAAAGTACGAAAAAAAGTGTAAGAAAATTGTTCATGTAAATCGGAATATCGTATTTATCTAATACTTATTTACAAAAAGTATATAAACATATCAAACTTGAGTGAGCTTCAATAACATAATAATATTACGTATAATAGGGTATTTGACTATATTAAAAATATCGTTTCATTTGGTGTCATCCTAAAAGATTATTATCTAAAAACATTATTCCATACGAGAAAAGTAAAAAATAAAGTTTTATTTAATTAGAAAACATTAAATAAAATTGCTATAATTCCGGCCATAGTCACGTGATCGAAAACGTTCCGTGATCTCAAATGACGTCACAGTCCACACCACCTATGGGCTGTGGAATTGTCATTGTTTGAAATGTGAACTGTGACGTCATGAGAGCAAATGGAACGTTTCGGCGGCAATATATTTTTTTGAATTTATTTCTCGATTTTTATGAAAAATACTAAAAATTATGCCGAAATATACGTTTTGTTAGCTTCAGCATAGCATTATTAACAATTTAAGATGATTTTTTGACCGAGCGAAGCGAGGTCTCTGCGTCTACTAGAGTGAATTTTCACTTGTCCGTCCGTCCGTCCGTCCGTCCGTCCGTCCGCCCGTCCGTCTGTCAGAGCCTTATAACTTTTGAATTACTGAACGTAATTACTTCTTTAGATATAATATGTAAACTGATGGCCTTCAGCCGAATATTGGTTAAAAAATTATAAAAACCTTTATTTCAGGGGGGCTCTCATAGAAGTGAATGCGAAGTAAAAAAATTTTTATCACATTACATAAAATTGTTACATATCATTTTAAAGATAATTTTAAACCGAGTACAAAAATATATTTTTTTTAATTTTTCCCTTAAAATTGACGAAATGGGGGGCTTTCAAAGTGGCGATTTTATACGCTCGCTTGAAGACGCTCTCTATGAAAATCGGCTATGTATTTTCAAGCTGATTTTATTTTTTTAGGTCACTTATATCCTGTACTTGAACAACAAATACTAAAATTATATGAATATTATAAAGAAACGACATTATTTAATTTTTAATGGGCATCAGTAATTCATATAGCATCAACTGAGCTTCACAATAATGCTAATAGATGGCGCAGTCAGAAACTATTCCATGGAACTACGAGTTACAGCTACGACCTATCCTAAAAACAGTTTTGCGTCGACCATTATTATTTAGTTACATAATATAATACAATAATTGTATTGTAATTTTTTTGTACCCAATTAAATTACCAATCAAAATTATTTTTTAGTTAAATTTTAGTTAAATGTTGTATATTTTCTATTCGCGTCGGTAGATGACGATTTGTACAGATGCCCATAACCCGGTTTCACTCGTTAGTACCTACATAATAATTCAATGTTTTCACTAACGTTCCCTAACCTTTACGTGCTACCTATGATAAGTTAGGTGATGTTTTCTGTCAACTTATTACGATCCTGTACGGGACACCTAAAAGGACATTGAGACGGATGTTAGGACTTAGGATTGTATTTAGAAGCTACCTACGTTAAGAGACTCCTACTTAGGGGATGATTTAGATATATTTGGTGAAAACAGGCATTATAATAATGTCAGTTTTGGTTATCATGTATCGATTGAATGAATAATCATGGGATACCGTTACCGCGAGGTCAGTTCGGGGCGAACCACTAGTCTAAAAGTAGTCAAATACCCTATTATAAATTATCATGATATAGACGTAAATTAGGAGTTTAGGAACACAGATGGTTATTTAAAGGTTATGTTTTGTTTTAAGTATTATTTAAACATATAAGAATAAAAATATATGTTAAGGACTAAAATATACCATGTTACATAATAATTACCTTGCAGCTATGAATACATATATATCTAGAAGGAGTATCGCGCTACTAAAGAACGAAAAAAAACAGGCCAATGAGAATATGCTAGTGTGCGTGACGTGAGTGCCGCGCATGCGCGGCGTGGATTACTGAGCGTGCGTAATGATACCAGGTACGCAGGTGATTCCAATAAAATGGGGAGAATTATGTCATTAAAATTTTTAAACTTTAAAAATAAAATTAATATCTACTTTTTTTTTAATTTTTATCATAAAACAATAATTTTATTAATACCTTTAACTATAGTGAGTTATTGTATTTAGTATTTTGTATTAGATAAATGGTTTCCAAAATTTTAAAAAGTCAGCTCCATACTGAAATTCTTTGTTATTGCACCGATGTCGTTCAAAATCGATATTTAGGGTCCCCTAGCGTCAAATGAGAGGAAATGGTTGCCAGTATTTTTTTAAAAGTCAGCGCCATATTGAAATTCTTTGTTATTGCACCGATGTCGTTCAAAATCGATATTTAGGGTTCCCTGGGGTCAAGAAAGACGAATTAGTGGCCAAAATTTTAAAAAGTCAGCGCCATATTGAAATCCTTTGTTATTGCACCGATGTCGTTCAAAATCGATATTTAGGGTTCTCTGGGGTCAAAAAAGACGAATTGGTTGCCAAAATTTTAAAAAGTCAGCGCAATACTGATAATCTATATTTAGGGTCCCCAAGCGTCAATAACAAAAAATTTCAACATGGCGCTGACTTTTCAACATTTTGGCAACTATTCCCTCTCTTTTGACGCTAGGGGACCCTAAATATCGATTTTGAACGACATCGGTGCAATAACAAAGAATTTCAATATGGCGCTGACTTTTTAAAATTTTGGCCACCAATTAGTCTTTCTTGACCCCAGGGAACCCTAAATATCGATTTTGAACGACATCGGTGAAATAACAAAGAATTTCAATATGGCGCTGACTTTTAAAAATTTTGGCAACCATTTCCTATTTTTGATCCAAGGTTACCCTAAACCCTATTTCCAACTCGATCGGTGAATCGCTAAATCGCTAAAGTCATAAAAACTCTCTCCCGGTAATATTCGTTTAAAAAAATAAAAAAAATTTAAGGTGAATATAAATAAAAGAAAATCAGAAACGAAAAAGTTAAAAAAAAATAAGAGGGGAATTCTTGAGTTCGATTATCGATGGAGACAATTTCGAAATTTATAATTTCTGAAATATCTCAGATCTGGTCTGGTGGGAGGCTTCGGCCGTGGCTAGTTACCATTCTACCATCAAAGACGTATCGCTAAGCTATTTAGCGTTCCGGCTCGATAGCGTGTAAAAATTTAATAAATCCTAGCTTATGCCCTTCCAAGTTAGCCCGTTACCATCTAAACTGCATCGTCACTTACCATCAGGTGAGATCGTAGAACAAGGACTGTCTTGGAAAAAAAATTAAAAAATGACATTATCTGCCATCGCTTTTCGAATATTATCGGTATCTATATTCTAAGGTTTCATTATTTATTAGGGAAATTTTGGGTTCGTAAACTGGCAACACACATTAAATGGCGAACTCTAATTTAATTATTTTCTACAAATTTCAATTTCTTATTTTGCAGGAACTGATGTACTTGAATGTTATTTACTGATGGTAGGTGATGTTATTGGTTATTTTAGATCGTCCTGTTAAGTTTTTTTCACATTTTATTCACCAAAAACCGCCATTTAAAAAAACAAAATATTGGCTCGCGAGCTCCATATCTGGTGATGACCTAATTCAAACTGAGCACGGGAAAAGGGCGTGAACCACATGTGGCAGCACAAATTTTCGACGCATTCACAGCCTTTAGGCTCCATCTTGTAAATCTTTGCCTTGCAGCTTTCACTCCTTTGATCTTTGCGCTCGTAAAATCGAGATTTGATAAAAAATATGCTGACATCATAAATGCATCTATTTTCGGTAGATTATCCGATTGTGCTTTGATAAAACCAGTTTCTGTCATCGACCTAGATTGACTACAAATATAAATTCACAAGTAATCACACAGGAATACAGTTTTAAACAATTTTTCTCACAAACACTGTATGAATATCGACGCCGTAAATCAACCGTAAATCAAATGACGTCACATTTCGTTTCGACCAATGGCGACGCGTTTTGTAAGTTTGAATTTCCCTCCTTTATTTTTCACTTTCTATCTATTATTTTCTGGGTTTAAATAATAACTAAATAAAAAAAATACCTTTAAAGTATAATGTTAAGGCAATAAAGAATCTAGAAAAAAATATTTGAGACAAATTTAAATTTTATGCATAAATTTATTCCCTATTCAGACATTCGCTATATGCCTAATGTGCAGGCTAATGGAGACAAAACACACATCCACTTGTCTCGGGGACTTTATATTGCCCGAAGCAAGTGGCTGCGTTCCTGATCATGCCACGTCGACCCTAGATATATCAGGCGAGCGTGAGAACTTCGTCAGCGCGATGTAGGTTTTTGCCTCATATTTCGGCAATCAATTGAAATTTTCAGCTTTTGATGATGCATTTAATCACAAATACACATATATTTCAGGCTAAAATAAGTTTTCGGACAACAAATCACTTTTCTTAAATACTATATCTTAATATATACCTATAAATTACGTGTCACGTTGTTTGTCCGCGATGGAATCCTAAACTACTTAACCGATTTAGATTAAACTTCGTAACTATCTGTAATTTGGTCCAACTTGAA
Source organism: Oeneis ivallda (assembly GCA_029955525.1). Classification (NCBI taxonomy): domain Eukaryota; kingdom Metazoa; phylum Arthropoda; class Insecta; order Lepidoptera; family Nymphalidae; genus Oeneis; species Oeneis ivallda. The sequence goes on from JARPMR010000015.1 coordinate 5,265,765, forward strand.
AGATAGGATAGTTTTTTTTGATTAGGATAAATGTTTTATTTATGTAGATAAGTTGGCGGTACGAAGTTCGCCGGGTCAGCTAGTATATACTATGTATATTCGTATGTAAACTTAATTCAACGAATAAATTAATATATGTATACGGGCAAGACAATGGACGCTTGTACCTGTGGACACAATCGATTCCGTCGAAACTAGAAACCCTAAAATTCTAATTTGAACGCAACCGTAAAACTTTGTCTATGGTTGACAGTTCGCGTTCAAATTAGAATTTTAGGGTTGCTAGTTGCTAGGCGTAATTTGAAGTTTCAATTAGAGCAAGAATGTTTAGATACCCCGGTATACTTACTACTATAAATAGGTATACTTAATACATAGTTAACTATACTTAGGTACTTAATAGCCTACAGTTTAGTAATGATGACTGAATATTCACTTGAGAATGTTAATTATTACCATACCGTACAATAATTTATAGATTAACTAGCAAAAAGCTGAGCTTTGTGAAGTTTTTCCAACGCGACGGGTAATAAGTTCTGTTGCAGCGATGTTAACTCTTTGGTTTTCTAACAGATGGCGTTAGTAGTACAATAACATTCTATCCAATGAATACAAAATTGTTAATGTTAATTTTTTTAATGGTTATAAATTTTTTTTGGCAGATAACTCATCTGGTTATGAAGTTAAATTACTATGATATAGCACAAATCTATAGGCGTGATAGTTTTTCAGTAAAGTGTACCACAAAAATGCACAGGTTGTGGGATAGTGTTAGGGCTCGCTTCGCTCGTCCTAATAATACACATTTTTGCTCATATATTACTATTTATATTCGTATGTAAACTTAATTCAACGAATAAATAAATATAATATGTAGGTATACGGGCAAGTGCTGTACCTATGGACGTTTGTACCTGTGGACTCAATCGATTCCGTCGAAACTAGAAACCCTAAAATTCTAATTTGAACGTGACCGTAAAGCTTTGTCTATGGTTGACAGTTCGCGTTCAAATTAGAATTTGCTAGTTTCGACGGAATCGATTGTGCCCACAGGTACAAGCGTCCATAGGTAGCACTTGTCCATAGGCGTAATTTGAAATTTCAATTAGAGCATTTTTTTTTACTATCAATAATCAACATACAACAATAATAATTGTTCTTATTGCACACGAGAAACCACTTAGATTTGTTTAAATGTGTGTGTGTGTGTGTGTGTGTGTGTGTGTGTGTGTGTGTGTGTCTGTGTAATGTTCTTAAATAACTTACAGGACCTACTCAGTTCACGCAAGCAAATAATAATATAAAGCTGAACGAACCAAAGCAATCTTTGTTTTATCTTATGGGAAATCTGAAAAATAAATGAAAAATTCAAGCAAATCTAGGGTCTTTCCCAATGGACCGCGGTGTAAACAGGAAAAGGTGGATTTGCAAGTTTGCTATTTACCTTTAGATGTTTATTGTGTAGAGGGAGTAGGTACCGATTACCGATTGGAATGCCGTATACCTGCCTACCACAGAAATTAGAATGTGTATGTACTGCGTATTTATGGAAATGCTGAAAATACATTGTAGTTTGTTCAGTAACCTAATTAATCGCAATAATTCTTAAACCATGTTACGATCGAACGCTTAGGGTACGTTTATGCACCACGCGACGCGCAACGCGCCGCGTGACCTCGGTGCCCGCCGCGTGCTACGTCGCGTTCAACGCAAACGCTTCTGCATGAACGCTCTCATACTTGGCCGTATTTATGTTTGAGTTTACCGTGCGACACGACGCACCACGCACCGCGCAACGCCCCCCGTGTGCATAAACGTGCCCTCACAAACTTCTGTTCTAAGCTTTATAGTTCGATGCATGTTATCCCAAAAATGTAATAAAAACATGAAGCGGCGCACGGTGCCTATTATTATAGCGCGCGCGCACGTTAACGCTCGGCGAGTATGATTTTGTGCGGACAATACTATCAGTTTTTATATAATACTAGCTTTTGGCCGTGACTTCACTCACATTAAGTTCTACTTTTCAAACCCTGTTTTACCCCCCTTCTTCTTCTTTATCAACCTATAGACGTCCACTGCTGGACAAAGGTCTCCTGCATGGACTTCCACAGACTTCGGTCTTGCGCCGCTTGCATCCAGCGGCTCCCTGCGACTCGTTTGATGTCGTCAGTCCACCTGATAGGGGGTCTGCCAACACTGCGCTTCCCGGTGCGGGGTCGCCACTCCAGCACCTTGGACTATGTCGGTGACTTTGGTTCTCCTACAGATCTCCTCATTTCTGATTTGATCTCGCAGGGATTTACCCCCTTAGGGGTTGAATTTTCAAAAAAAAATTCTCAGGTGATGCTTACGTAAATATTTGTTATTATTTATATTATCTGTTCGCGAAACAGCCCGATTCTTCCAGTGATTTGAGCTGTCCGCTGATTGATCAGCCAGTCAGTCAGTCAAGATCTAACTCCGGGACCTTCTAAAAGGAGGCCGAACTCTTAAACTTAAACTATGTTTTATACCCCCAAGTGATAAAAGGGTGGCTCACCCTAAAATTTTATTTTTTATTTTTTGGACATTTTTTTTAGTAGTAGTAGTAGTAGATGCAGTGGTAGCAGCGGTGGCAGCGGTAGTAGTGATAGCAGTGGTAGTAGTGGTAGCAGCGGTAGTAGACCGCTGCTGCCGCTACTACCGAGTAACAGCAGCACCAGCAGTTGCAGCAGCAGCAGCAGCGGCAGCAGCAGCAGCAGTAGCAGTAGCAGCAGCAGAAGCAGCAGTAGCAGTAGTATTTTTTTGTATAGATAAGTTGGCGGTACATGTTCGCCGCATCAGCCAGTAGGTATATAAAATTGCAATAGACAATAATAATTGCAATAGAAATTCATTCCCCCTATCTCAATGCCTCATAATTGAAATAGTCAAAGGAACAAGGGAATGTAAGAGCACCGTAGCGTATACTCTTCTTGTTAGGTTCATCTACACACTGAATGAAAACTTGAAAAGTTCACAATGAAATCGTTACAACCAGTCGACGGGAAGCAATTTGCAGCGCGGAAAATTCTTTTATAGAATACACACTATCTAAGAGATAACAATTGAATATTTATTTATTTGAATTCAAGCCTTTTCACTGTGGGATAAGAGTCATTATGGAATCATTTGTTTTCACAATGAGGGTAGTTGTGCAAATACAAGAGGGGCCGGGCGCACTTGTTTTGAATTCTGTTTAATACTAACTTGTCTAATAAAATTATAGTTACATTAAAGTTTTGAGTACCCTCTTTGAACCTTTAAAATGTGCTGTTCTAAGGGAGTCTCTTCATTGAAGCGGAGTGGAGTAGAGGCGTATCAGCAGTCAAATCAGATGATTGATAGATGACGTGATATTGTTATCACGGTATGGCAAAAGTTTCGTTCTATTGGGTATTTGAATGTTGTCAAAATGTTGATATTCATGATTTTATAATCGAAAATATAAAATCTAAAAATAGCATTTGTAAAAACAGAAAATAAATCAGTCTAAAAACAAATAAGTTATAGAGCTTTAAAGTGCTGTTAGACAGAGAGAGCGCTACTCAAGTGTGATGTCACAAATCACAATTCAACAGCTCCATACACGCTCCATAGAAAATTTCGTTTTAGAAAGAGACAGATACAGTCACAGTAAAACAGCTTATAATTACGAGACTAGTAAAGATATTTAAAAAAGAGAAATGGCATTTTGATAAGATATTTAATAACCTTACTTTATAAACAAAAAATATCAGTCAAATACCCAATTATAGATATCTAGCGTTTGCCTCCGCAAATTCGGCCGCGTGGAATTAGGTTTTGGGGATGAATGGAATGATGAAAACTGTGAAACAGGCAGGCACGTATTTCTTTATTTTTAATCAAAGCCAAAATACCAAGTTTCATAGATAAAACTTGAAAAATTACGGACTTTCGTACTAACATTCATCCCCTATTTATCATCTTTGGGGGTGGAATTTTTAAAAACTGTGAAACGTGTATGTCTTCATTTTTAATTGAAAGCCAAAAACTACGTTTCATTGATATAAGTTGAAAGATGACGGACTTCCATACAAACTTTCTTCCCCTATTTAACCCTCTTGGGGGTAAAATGTCAAAAAATCCTTATAGTGGGTGCCTACGTCATAAAAGGAACCTACTGTCAAAATTTCAAGTTTCTATCTCCTATGATTTAGGCTATGCGTTTTACTGACTCATGGAACTAGGAATTACGACTATTCCTATTTCTATGTACTGACTGACCTATGTCAGTCAGTCAGTCAGTCAATCAGTCAGTCAGGACAAGTCTTTTTATAACTATAGATAAAATATAGATAGAAACTAAAAAAAATTGAACAATCAAAGTCAATCAAATCAGAACAGACATGATGTGATGACTGATGATATTGTGACGACACGGGTCCATTTTCCCGTCCGCTTAGCGGCCGGTTAAGACCTTTTAGATAGGTAATTTATTTCTGTCACTGTCGTAGGTATACATGATTGATTAGCTTATAGTAATTTCATTATATAAATTAAGTTGTTTTTAAAACCTTATGGATGTTAATTATTATTCTTAAGTTTTAGAGATAGGTACATACCTACCTAATAATAATTTATTATCTCTTACTGTTGTGATTTTATATTGCTTATTTTGCAAAAAAAAATGTAGTGAATTTCTCTGTTTAACCACTGAACACCTTCGTTTCAGTGGACAGAAACCCTTATCGTTTCTTCGTATGAGTATCTTACATTTAACTGGATGCTAACTGTTGGAAACAAAATAATATAAGTTACTAGTTATTATATTAGAGCTAATTACCTATTCTATGTGACAACATAGAATAGTCACGGTCACGTGATTGTAAAACGTAAACTCGTCTGAACTTATCATTATAAGAATTCCCAACAGTAAATTTACGTAATTTAACGTAAATTTCCCATCTTGGCATGAAATAAATGAATGGTAGACTTTATTCAATTAATTAGAACTACCGATTGATTTTTCACATAGTAACATTATTTAAGTAAGTGTCAAATATTTATGTTCATACCCACAATATGCCGAACACAAACATCGTTTTAATTTTCATGTTAATTAATAATGTACCTACATTCGGCTGAAATTATTAAAATGTCCGACCATAGTAGTTAATTTACTTGAATTAATGAAAAACAAACAAAAAACAAGTGTCGAAAATGTAGTTAGTGCAAACCAGTTTTCTTCACGTAAGTAAGTTCGATTTGTCTTGTGTTATGTTTTGGAAAAAGTTTACTACAAATTCTCAATTTTGATACTTAACTGTTTTATTTTTATTCTAGGCACGTTTATTATGGCTTTGAGTTATATTTTCATCGCAAAATCGCATCGTTACGATTTCAACCCAAAATATACGAAAACAGAAATAAAAATAATGATAATACAGAAACGATTAAAAAAAATTGTAAAACAGTTTGGGTAAACAAATATACAGAATAACAATCGGAAACAGATAAACATATAGAGAAATACTTATAGCACCAACAATGGATGGAATGACAGCATACTATAATCATTATCCAATTCAGCCAATGTACGATTACCCATTTATGTTTACGGAGTGTTGTCCAATAGTTCCCAATGTCTACACTACACCTATAGTGCCATGTAGCGTAATAACCCCACAAATAATAACACCTGTATTTTGTCCATATACAGGTGTTATAGTATCAGAACCAATAGTCCCAGTTGTCCCCACAGTTGCTTTTGATGTCATATGTAACAATCTATACAGTCAAGCGTATGCGCAAGATTTTAACTGTGCAAAAAAATCAGTATCTACAGAGACTTTAAGCGATGAAGTTCAATACACAGAAGAAGAGGTCGCAGAATATATAGAAGTAGAAGAAGAAAAAGAATCAAAGCTTGAAGAAGAATGGGTGAATGCTATTGAGCTGTATCTAGGATTACCAAAGGAAATATTTCCAACACCAAAAATGATAGCAATAGACCCAAATCCAATTATAGATGAGTTTTGTAGATTAGCAAGTATAAGCGAGAACGTTTCATGGATACTAGATTTGGAATTCGGTGTACCAAGGCTACCCGTCACAAGAGCAATTGCCACGTATGATCTAAAATATAACAGTATCCATTGCAAGAATACTCCAGGTGCAATCCATCCCGGCTTTGAGAAGTGTGACGGCGATTTCAAACGCGTGATTCTGTTCTATTACGACTGTATTGTATCCAACTGGTACAATGGCTATATTACTTTGAATAACGATAAATCAGTCGAGAATTTCCAGGCGTGGTTGCAGACACCGATGCAGATTCTCGGAATGTGTTGGCCTTAGCATGTAGAATGATTTAAATTGAGCATGTAAAATAAGCTAGATAGTATTACTTAAGTTTTTAAAATTTTGTAAATAGAACTTGTACATTATTTTATCTGTGTATTGCTTGAAACATTTTTAATAAACGCTAAAGAAATAATTATTGTCCCCTTTATTTCTGAGTAGCTGGTGCCCACGACTTCGTCTGCGTGAATTTAGTTTTATATTCCCTCGGGAACTCTTTTGTTGCCTATGTCACTCTCCAGGTCCTCAACTATACCCATGCAAAAAATCACGTCGATCAGTAGCCCTGTTATGGCGTGATTGAAGGACAAACAAATAAACACACTTTCGCATTTATAATATTAGTAAGGATTTTTGTCTCTTTTTATGACTAACTTTGTTAATGAAATCAGCTCAAGAAATTAGGTACCTACCTGATTTCTTGAGCTGATTTCATCATGATCAAGCTAAATTTATGTTTATTACATAAATTTATATTATAACTAGCTGACCCAGCGAACTTCGTACCGCCAACTTATCTATATAAATAAAACAAATAAACTATCCCAATCCAAAAAACTATCCTATCTTTTAAGTTCATTTAAGTTGGACCAAATTACAGATAGTTACGAAGTTTGATAAAAATCGGTTAAGTAGTTTAGGAGTCCATCGCGGACAAACAACGTGACACGTAATTTATATATATTAAGATTAAAATTCTAATACCTAACTTAGATTATTTAGGCCTCAACAGCGCAATGGTTAAAGTCGCGGACTGAAAACCTTAAGTTCGTCGGTTCAATCCCCACCCTTTGCAATATTATCATCCCACTCTTAAACACAAGATACCTACGCTCATTAGAACGGGAACGGGCAATATTAGTCAAAAGCATGGCATGATGAAAATTGGCTATGTAATTTTTGTTTAAACGATACCATTACTTACTTACATTTTAATGAAGCTTAAAAAGCCCCAAGATAATAAAAATAAGATCTAGGGTCAGTTTGTGCAAGTATCCATTACAAGATTTTGCCCATAATGACCCCCACCAGGTGGACCGACGACTGGCCGCGACGAGCCGCTGGATTCAGGCGGCGCAAGACCGAGGCCTGTGGAAGTCCATGCAAGAGACCTTTGTCCAGCAGTGGACGTCTATCGGTTGATAAAGAAGAAGAAGAAGGGTCAGTTTAACTAAGGGAACAAATCAAATAATACTTATCCTTAGGTATACCATAGAACGCCTAATGATGATTCTCATTAGCTACATCATTCCCGCGAAAATATCGCCTTGATGCGTATGTAATTTCATTTCGGATTCCCTCTTATCGCCCGTCCTATATTTCGTTGACACGTTTACATTTTATCGTGCCGATCAATGTAATCATTCAGTAGTGTTGTAGAAAATTATTTATTAATCGATACAGTACCGAAAATATTGATAAAAAAATATCGATAGAAAAAAATAACCTAAGATTCAGCGAATAGTCATAAGTATTATAGTTTTTGTTTATTTGCAAAGGAACCTTTATTATTTCCGGAATAAAATCATTTATTATATAACCTTTAAGACTCCTTGTATTGTAATATATCTACCAGCCTGTGAAAATTCCGTCAATCGGTTCGGCCATTCCCAAGACTAGCCCATACAAACGTAACTAAAGACAAAAACTTTGAAAACATGCTGTGAAACTAATCTGCATGCTGTAGCCGCCTATAAGTGGAATTATATGTTGACCTAGCACCTAAGACCTAAATTATGTAAAGAAAATATGTATAATTCTTTTGAAATCAAACTAGATACTTAATTTTTTCTTTATTTATATCGTTTATCAATGAAATTGTTTTAATTGAGTTAGTTTATGATAAAGGTAATTTTCGACATGATTGGAAAAGCTTATTATGGAACAAAAATACCTACTACCTATGGAAATTACTAAGCACAATGCGTTGATATTTTCGATAATATCGACAGTGCTCTTACTATATTACTTTATGGATGTTCTGAAGGTCCCTAACGCTTTCCATTGTAGTTTATCAAGTATCGATAAACAATCGGCAACACTACCATCCAGTTTATTGCCACTCCGCAAAATTTGATATCAGAAAGGGATTTGTTGACGCATGTTACGTTCGAATATATCGGAATACTGTGATGTATTTCATGCAGAAACATTCGTTGCCTACCTCTCTGTTTTGTTAAACTCATTATCTACAGGCAGATTGAATCGACTTTCGTGAATGCCATTGTATTTTTCACTGAGTTTTTAGGCAAAAAAATCTAAAATATTTCAAAATGTGTGTACGGCCACCTACCTATTCTAGTTTAAAATAATAAAATCAGAGACATTCATTACATTATATACGAGTATATATTTAATGTAGCAGTGATAGCCTAGTGGTTAGGACTGTGTTCTCCTATTCGGGGGGTCGCAGGTTCGATCCCGGGTACGCACCTCTGACTTTTCGGAGTCAAAAAGAACAAAATATCACATGCTTCAACGGTGAAGGAAAACATCGTGAGGAAACCTGCATATTTGAGAGTTCTTCATAATGTTCTCGAAGGTGTATGAAGTCTGCCAATTCGCATTAGGCCAGCGTGGTGGACTATGGCCTATAACCCTTCTCTGAGAGGAGACCTGCGCTCAGTAGTGAGCCGATGATGGGTTGATAACGAACGAACAAACGATATATTTAATGAGCCGTCGTTTACTATATTACAGAGTTCCCATAGCCACCTTCCGGCTGCATCATCAGATCAGCTCCATGTCATAATAATATTGCATTGTCACCCGATTTACAGATACATGAAAAATTTAAGCTCAACCGGAACCCTGAAAGTGGATCAAATTGCAAAATGTGTCCCTAAACAAACATAATAATATGTATTATTTTGGCGCACAAGATACGCCTTTTTCTATATTTATTAAAAATACTAATTTTATGTATCATAATATATCTGTATCATGTTACGTAATGTATCATGTAATATATTTAGGTATATGTATTTAATTATCATATTCAATATATTTATTAATACATATTCTCTTTTTAAACCCTACTCTTTTGCACACCTACAAGTGTTGTCTCACATCTCAAGGTTGACTGGTAGAAAATGCTTTAGCATTAAGTCCGCAGTTTGACCTGTTTTTGTGCAATAAAATGAATTAAAAATATAGGTATTCAAACAATACAACACAATAAGATACAAACTTACACACATGCAAGTTAAATAAAAGCTTATAGTCGATTCAAATCGTTACCACTGCTCAGGGAATTCAAAACAGAATTTAATTTATTGACCACAGCCACGCTTCAAGTAATTAATTCCACTCTGTAATTAGCGGATTCGGTATTGGTTTTGATACCGATATGAAACTCGATTGGGTTAGTCTCGTTAGATGGACGCATGGAGGTTAACCGAAGAGTAAAAGTAATCAGTTTGAGCAAGACTGAAGAGGTCAATTTGATTCTTAATCAGGTAGATTTAGCTATGGGTAATCGTCATCATCATCAGCAACCCATCAATGGCTCACTACTGAGCGCAGGTCTCCTCTCAGAGAAGGGTTATAGGCCTTAGTCCACCACGCTGACCCAATGCGAATTGGTGGATTTCACACACCTTCGAGTACATTATGGAGAACTCTCAGGCGTGCAGGTTTCCTCAAGATGTTTTCCTTCACCGTTGAAGCGTGTGAATGTGATATTTAATTATTACCTATTAGAAATTACCTATTACTCCATTGATTAATAGTACATACAAATTTAGTCGAAATAAAGGCAAGACGAAATAATACCTAGTATGCCAAATTAAAATATTTTATTTAAAAATATATATTACTTAATTTAATTCTTCGAAATATGCAGATTCTTTAGAAGATTGTTTTCATTTAAAATTAAGTATCTAGCAGGTTACTACCTAGCTATTTGAGTCACTGGACACTGGGAAATGCATGCTGGATGCAATAGGCATAATATGAACGTGAGCTGACGATGGCAATCTTTACAAAAGACAGCAGTAGGTATAGGTTGGTACTTCTAATATCTGTTGAAACGACGCCAAAACCTAATCGACGTAAAGGTACGTAAGTAAATAAATACATATACAAACTTTTCAATTCATCATCATCAATAGCCTATAACAGTCCACTGCTGAACTAAAGGCCTCTCCCAAGGGGAGGGTTTGCCCATAATCACCACGCGGGGCAGATGGGTTGGTGATCGCAGTAGATGGTAGTAGTAGCACAGAGGACGCTGCTGCCCGTTCTCCGCTATATTCCCTTAGTCGCCTCGTACGACACCCGCGGGAAGAGCAGGGGTGGTGACAACTGTATTCTGATCTGCCGTCACCACACGGCACATTACTTTTCAATTAAAGAGGTACAACTAAAAGAGGTCATATAAATAATAACAAAATTTGAGTCAATATTTTAATTATTAACAAAGTCACTGTGCAAACGAACAATACATCAACATCATCATAAACTATTCATTCAAACAAAATTATAATAGAATATACATTAATATAAACATCACTGATGTACATTATACTTGCTAAATGCACATACATTTCTTACATTAATATTTATTAGAGTTTATTATAACAAACTGTGATTTGGTAAATGTCACATTTTTTTGTTTTATATCTGAAATAAAAGCTGAAATATACTTAAAATAAAATATTTTGATCTTATCACCTTAAATTATTATTAAGACTAAAGTAGAAACTGTTAGAATATTAACTAACGATGCTAGAGATTGTATTTATAAAGAAAGCTCAGTGCAAAAACGGAAGAACTAAAAATCCTAGTTAATACTGTATACAAAATATAAGCATGTAGGGCAAGAAAACTATTTATTTACACTTAAAAACAAACCTAAAGTATCCTAAGAGGTAAAATTAATATATGAATACAAAAGTAAAACGAAAACATCAGTTATCCGGATTTCACCAAAGTCTCTTATTCTCGAGAATAATTTTATACTTAAGTATTTGCTCACAAGTAGCGATTTTAATCCACGATTAAACTATGGTAAAACGTAAAATAAAAACAATTTATACTAGAATAACTCTCGAGCTATTTCGGTGAAATTGGGCCTTAATAGCATAAACATGTTATTCATAGCTCAAATACTGCAAAAAGCTTATATCAAGTTGAATGCCATTAATACTATTGAAACTGGGAATAAATTCTACAAAATGTAGTTGTAGGTACCTATTTACAATAAGCTCTTTGATATTGCTGTGATGCGTGAATCAGATAGTGAAACTGCGTCGAAAACAAGCTGTGATTGCATTGTGTAAGGGCGTTTATTAAAGTCCAATCCTGAACGGTTATTGCAGATTACTGCTCGTAATTATTGGATATTGTGAGGATATAAAATGGATGATATAAATGAATATATTAATATTTAAAACGTGCTTTGTGAAAGTTTATTTGAATAAAAAATTATTCTATTATTCTAATGTGTCGATAGAACAGCATATTACAATAATTATTGAAAGATCATGGACTAGGAGTTGGTAGGTAGAATGTAGGTATTTTTGTAAAGTTTTGATACATGAAATTTTTGGAAGTAAAGTTTATTTGTCTAAATAAAAGACAGATATTAGTAAGTTTTTGTTGTTTAACTTAAGACTATGGTTGGAATTATACATACATAATATTATTAAGTTACAGTTTTCAATGTTAAGTGGAGCTTAGCTTAACTTTTTGAGCTAGATTGCAAGACAAAAGTGGTCTAAAAACAGGATTTTGGTAGCCTGGGGGAAGGGCTATTATGTGTGCTGTTTTAAAAACCTGCTTAACATTATGTCAGAGTGAAATGACATAATTCCATTCACTGTAAACAATCAATAGTTTACAAATTGTTTCGATAGATGGCGCTGACACCGAAAACTTGCAATTATTGGACATTTTGGACATTTAACAAGGTTACTAAAGGAGGACTTAGGATGGCTCTAGCTTGAGGTGAATTTGTAGTGAATTAAAATTTGTCTGGTGGGAGGCTTTGGCCGTGGCTAGTTACCACCCTACCGTCAAAGACGTGCCGCTAAGCGATTTAGCGTTCCGGCACGATGGCGTGTAGAAACCAATTAGGGGTATGGGTTGAATGTTCACTGCCATACCCCTTCCAAGTTAGCCCGCTACCATCTTAGACTGCATCGTCACTTACCATCAGGTGAGATCGCAGTCAAGGACTAGCTTGTCATCGAATAAAAAAAAAAAAAAAATTACAAGGATATACTAAAGGAGGACTTAGGATGGCCCTAGTTTGTGGTGAATTTGTAGTGAATTACAAGGATATACTAAAGTAGTTATTATTCTGTGACTAAAGGAGGACTTAAGATGGCCCTAGTTTGTGGTGAATTTGTAGTGAATTACAAGGAAACAATAATCCGCAATAACCATAGTTATTATTTACATCACCGTTATACAAACGTGACACAGAACTTAGCGTCGCACCAGTTCTGTACAGCTTTAGGGTGGACTGCTCAATTAATAAATCGCCTCAGAAAACGTTGCATCCAATCAACATTTTTGAAGGTATACAAAATCGTCAGTTCGTTATCGACAAGGTCGGTTGTATGATAATTAATAATTATAAGGGTCTGCTTCAACACTTGCTGATAAAGTGCCTGATAGCCTCCATATCCTCAACTTGTCTGACAGATAGCGTTCTGTCTGTTTCACTAGGGTCTGTTAAGACAATCTAGCAGATATACTCTAAAAATGTCCGATTTACCTGACAGCTATTTTATCTGTTAGATATATCTCAGACACTTTAACGGGTAGTGGTGAAACAGGCCGTAAGTCTAATATTATTATAAATGCGAACGTGTTGTTGGTTTGTCCTTCAATCACGCAGCAACGAAGAAACGTGATTTTTGCATAGGTATATTAAGGACCGGAAGAGTAATATAGGCTATTTTGTTTCCCGGTAAAACCTTAATTTTTTTTAAATTAACAAATTGTTCCCACAAGATAAAAAAAATTGGTTGTCTGTAAAGTCGGTTTACGGACGATAGTTTTACGTGATAACGTCATAAAGATGAACAGCGTGCTGCTAGAACTAGCCCGCGACACATCAGCTAGGGCGCCGGGCGGCGGCGGTCACAAGCCAACGCTTGGGCCGATCGTGCCTCCCTATCGCTTGTACCGCGCTCTCGCTTGCACGCTCAGGCTTAGGTGGAACGTGACACTTTTTCGTGCGTGCAGAAGGTGTTCATCGATTTATAAGACGTTATCACGTCAAAATCTAACCAACGCAGACGAAGTCGCGGACAAAAAATTAATACAATAGGGTATTTGACGCTATGTAATAGTATGTAATGTTATTTTTTAACTGCCACTATTTTTATAGAAATCTAGGTAAACTTTATAATCTGTGGGACGATATATAACAACATATTACAATATGGACAGGAGTTGCAAGTTTTGATTTGATATAACATTTTATATTATTAAAATCGGGATAATAATATGACTTCTTTAAAACAAGAGCCAAATTCCCTATCATATTGCGACAAATTAAAACATTCAATCATCGCTTAACGTTACATCTTTTAATACAAATCGTAAGATTTAAATCACTGTCACATACTTTTCTCACCTCCGGGCGGAAAGCGTCAATTTTCCTCCCGCTGCGCTAAACGAAAATGTCGCTTTCCGCCTCCGTCGAGGAGAAAAATAGTATACACACCACGGGCAGTAAATAAGAAAGCCTCAGATCACATGTTTATTGACCTCGGCTTCGCCTCGGACAACAATTACATGTGATCTGAGACATTTCTTATTTTACTGCCCTAGATGTGTAATGTACTATTTCTTCCTTCTATATTCACCACATAATAATTTGTAGTCCTCACTTTCACTTGGTAAATTTATAGTAACATCAACTGGATAGTTGATTTAAGAGTTCACAGTTTGCAATATCCAGGGTACAAACTTGGATATTCTCGTGCAAACTCCAGGCAAGTTAGCTTCTCCGCACCCGATGCCCCAACTTATTATACCTGCCAGGAAATATCGTTGATCTTTCCCTTTGACCTGAAATACAGAAAAACTATATAAGAAGCAGTAATAGCCTAGTGGTTAGGACTGCGGTCTCCTATTCGGGGGGTCGCAGGTTCGAGCCCGGACACGCACCTCTGACTCGGGAGCTATGTGCGTTTTAGCAATTAAATATCACGTCATGCTTCAACGGTGAAGGAAAACATCGTGAGGAAACCTGCATGCCTTAGAGTTCTTCATAATGTTTTCAAAGGTGTGAAGTCTACCAATTCGCATTGGGCCAGCGTAGTGGAGTATTTCTTATAACCCTTCTCTGAGGAGACCTGCGCTCGTTAGTGAAACGTTAATGGGTTGCTTGTGATGACGATGATGATAGAAAAACTTATAAAACAACTGTTTGTTGGGCTAAGGTAATCGAGACAAGAATAATTTTATATTAAAAAAATCTTTTTAAAAACCGACAAACACTCGCGCCACTACAAAGTATATAACTTATTGTAGATTTTTAAAGAGCCGTTCGACCGATTTCGATAAAAATTAGATGGGACCACCTGGGAAGTATACCCTTTCAAACAAAAAAAGATTTTTCCAAATCGGTTCAGACGTCTTTGAGTAATCGGCGAACTTGCATAAAAAAAAATAAAGATCCGACGAATTGAGAACCTCCTCCTTTTTTGAAGTCGGTTAAAAAGAGTTTTAAGCAACATCCGTCATATTGATATTCGGGTTAACATTATTATTGTAAATACGAAAGTGTATTTTTATTTGCTGGTTTGTGGTTCAAAATCGCAGCAACGGAGCAAAGCGGATAGACGTGATTTTTTGCATGCTTATGTAGTTGAGGACTTGGAAAATGACCTTTATCCCGAAAGAGGGTTTCCCAAGGGATTATAAAAGCCTAGCTCTACGCAGACGGAGATGCAGGCAAAAGATAGTCCTATTAATAGGTATTATAAATGCGTGTATGTGGACATTTGTTACTCTTTCACCCAAAAACTACTGGACGGATTTTGATAAAACTTACCTATATATCAGAATAGTAAATAAGCTACACGTTATACCGGAAAAATAAAAGAGTTCCCGCGGGTACTAAAAAAACCTTACCGCGCGGACGAAGTCACGAGCATCATCTAGTATAATATAATCCTACTAATCCTACTCCTACTAATAATCCTATCCTCCTATTAATACGAAAGTTTGTGAGGATGGATGGATGGATGGATGTTTGTTATTCCTTCATGCCACAACGAACGAACCGATTTGGCTGAAACTTGGAATAGAGATGTCTAACATGCTGCTGTAGCATTAACACATAGGCTACATTTTATCCCGGAAAATTAAAAGATTTCTCGCGGGTACTAAAGAACCTTATTCCACGCGGACGAAGTCGTGGGCATCATCTAGTAGAGAATATCGTCGCCTTGGAGGCCAAAAGAGCTAAGCCTCAATTTTTGCGAAATGGAGTTAAGTGCATTAATCTATTCTATACTAATATTATAAAGAGGAAAGATTTTTTGTTTGTTTGTTTGTACCGAATATAGGCTCTGTAACTACTGGACCGATTTGAACCATTTTTTCACCAATAGAAAGCTAAGTTATCAGGAAGTAACATAGGCTATAATTTATTTTCAAAAAAAATAAGATCATTAAGAAAATTGCAATAATGTAACCCAAAGTATGTAGCAAAATTTTGCCTATAAAATGCATTATTTGGCGTATGCTGAGTTAACTATTGATGATACATAAAAATTATGTACTACATTATTAAAGTAATCATTATTCCATATAAAAAAGTCCCCAAGGGAATATATCTAACTATCATACATAAGTCACAGTAGTAGCTGTTGTATTCTAAAATTTAATTAGATCGCGTTTATTATCGCAGTAATAATTCTTCCTTATTAATACACATTATAAATGCGAAAGTGTGTTTGTTTGTTGGTTTGTCCGTCAATCACGTTGCAACAAAGTTACGGATTGACGTGATTTTTTGGATAGGTATAGTTGAGAACCTGGAGGGTGGCATAGGCATCCCGAAAAATCATAGTTCCCGCGGGATTAATCCACTCAGACGAAGTCCCGGGCATCAGCTAGTATACTGATAAAGACGTTTATACATAATATTATAAACATAAGAAAATTGCCCTAAACCGCTCAAAATCCCCAAATTATACGCTACATTACAACTGAGTACAATACAATTCCTCCCTCGTAATCATACAAACTTATTACCATAGTTGTACACAGTACAACAATCTTGGCGTCTAATACAGGAACAGGACAAGCTTTACAGCCTGTCTTGAGCAAACATTAGCACAAATTGCAAGCCGGGAATAATGTGTTGCTTGACAATGTAATGTCGGAACCGTCTCCGGAGAGTTATTAAGCCAGATCTGCGAGTCGGGACTAACCCAACTTTAAATGCGGTTACTGTCTTACCCATTAAACTTATCTGTCTTGAGTTCCCTTTTAGTTTATCCGCGAAATGTCTGTGAATGCATTTCGTGGTGTAGCCACGGACAAAGGAGTGAAGTAGCGCTATTAAAGAATTCCTTTTTCTTTTAATTTTTATATCTTCTGAAGCCATATTTTTAAAGAGAAGTGTTTTGAACGAGTCTTGAGTCGGATACAAGCCACCGTTGAATATTTTATGTTCATACAATCAATATGAAATCAACCAACAACTGCGCAAACGTACCTAGACACTATTTGTGTCCAGTTGCTTCCACTCCATATCAATTTATTGTATGAAAATAAGTGGCTTGTATCCGACACCGGACACAAAAGTGTCCACGTTTGCGCAGCGCCTAACTCAATGCTTACGAGTAATACTGTAAATGAGAAAGTGTGTTTGTTTGTTGGTTTTTTCTTCGCACATCAACATATCAAATGGCTTAATTTTTTGCATTCAAAAGCACTTCGTAAAAGTTATTCGAATAAAAAAAAATTCTGTATTCTATTCATGGGTATAGTTATGGACCAGGACCATATAGGCTACGTCATATTGACCAAATAATAAAAAGTATAATTCCACGCGGAAGAAAAATCTAGTCATACTAATATTATAAATGCGAAAATGTGTATGCTGGTTTGTTGGTCTGTCCTTCAATCACGCCGCAAGAGCTACGGATCTACGTAATTTTTTGCATGGGTATAGTTGAGGACCTGGAGAGTGACATAGGCTCCTTTTTTGTCCCGGAAAATCAAAGAGGGATTCTAAAACTACATCCACGCGGACGAATTCGCGGGCATCAGCCAGTTTAAAATAAAATAATAAAGTACCTACCTGCAATGGCCCCCCCGAGTCCCCCTGGCAAGAGTCGTGGCCCCCCCGCTCGTGGCCCGCACACAGGAATATCTCCGGAATGAACTCGTGCCGGCCCGCTCGCAGGAACATCGACTTGCAGCGCTCGTTCGACAATATCGGAACTTGGACCTGGAAATTAGCGGAGAAAAGTTTATAAACTACGGTGTCATCTCAAAACAAGATACCTACTCTACTCTCCATCGCCCGCTGCGACCATATTTCGTATCCATAGGCATTTTCCGGCCAATTGCGTGTCATACTCGCGCGCTGAGGGTTCCGAACCGTGTAAGGATTATAATTAGGGCAAGCGAAGCGAGCCCTAACACTATCCCACAACCTGAGCATTTTTGTGGTACACTTTACTGAAAAACTATCGCGCCTATAGATTTATGCTTTAACATACTAATTTAACTTCATATCCAGATGTGTTATCCGTCAAAAAATATATATTTTTTTATCCATTAAAAAAATTAACATTAACAATTTTGTATTCATTGGATAGAATGTTATTGGACTACTAACGCCATCTGTTAGAAAACCAAAGGGTTAACATTGCTGCAACAGAACTTATTACCCGTTAGAAAACTACGCGAGCCCTCACAAAGCTAAGCTTTTTGCTAGTTATTATTATCGAACTTACGAGGTCACAAACTTATTCTCAGGAATGGCGCTAGATGGCGCTACACTACAGGTACCGCATAAGGATAGGAAGGATAAGCTGTTTGTAGGAAAAAATGCCTTGGCACAGGGACAGACAGATGAACAGCGGAGCGAGCCTTTAAGGATTTCTTACCTCTTTTAACATAGATGGTAGCACTGCTGAATCAAGTTTAACCAATGCCAGATCAGACTCATAAGTATAAGTTATAATAACGCTTATAACAATACCTCTTGTAACACAGATGGCAGCACTCCGCCCTCATACAATCTTCCCCAACCAGTAACAGTAGCATTTTCGCCGACCAATAAATCATCAGACGCTGGCAAACATATCAGCGCTATGTGAGGCGCGAACTGCACCGCTGTGTCCAATTTGACCAATGCCAGATCATACTCATATCATTTACAACAGTTGTAACGCTTAGTTAGCTTTGCGCAATTTATACAATGACAGTGACCGCAATCATACGTTGTTATTAAGAATCATTAGAAAATAAAAAAATAATACCTCTTGTAACACAGATGGCAGCACTCCACCCTCAGACAATCTTCCCCAACCAGTAACAGTAGCATTTTCGCCGACCAATAAATCATCAGACGCTGGCAAACAAATCGGCGCTATGTGAGGCGCCAACTGCACCGCTGTGTCCAGTTTGACCAATGCCAGATCGTACTCATACGTGTAGAAGTTGTATTTCGGATGAACAGCCTTCCTGGCGACGCCTCGCTCGACGTAGGGGTATTGCTCTGATACTGATGAAAAGTCGTATTCTCCCACGCGTATCCTTATTTGCGACGTTAGGAGACTGAAAATAAATAAAATAATTTTATTAAGTATTTAAACAAGCTATAATTTCGGAAAAATTAAACCGACTTCAATGTACCGAAATAAAGAATAACTGAAAAGAGAAACGCACTTTCGCATTTTATCATAAATGGATATTGTTCTTATCCTAGTACCTACGTTTAGAAAATAGGAGTGGGTACCCACGCATACCTACAATCGATGATCTCTTTTTTTTGTGTTTTGTACCTAATCTATAATATGATATCACATAAACATAATATTACATTGTAGTGTGGCCACGAGAGGGAAAGAGATGGAAGACTACATAAATGATAAACACGTCTTTACTTAATCGAAACCCGTTTATTACTATTTTATTATAATTAATATTCTTTACTTATATCTATACTTTCTACTACACACCTCACAACCCGGGCAGGAGAATAAAAAAAAATGTAAAATAATATACACTCTTTTTTTTTTTTACTTACTACCACACGCAGATGGTTATATACCTTAAAAACTAGGAACAAAGAGCTTAGTTCTATTCTTATGTACTACTTCACTTTTGTTATTTTTAAGTATTATTACGTTTGGTCCGACGTCACTTATCACTGTATAAGGGCCCTCAAATAAACAGTCAAGTTTTCTACCGCACTCATTTTTCACTAGCACTTGATCGTCTTTTTTATATGTCACTGTATTCACTTTTTTATCGTACTTATATTTCCTATCTAGTTTTGACTGTATTAAATTTTCACGAGCGTCCTTATGCGCTACTTGCATTCTGTATCTTAACTCTAAACTATAGTTATCTACATTATATAATGGCTCTACATCACTACTTAATCTACTTGGTATCCGACAACTTTTACCGAATACTAATTCATATGGGGCATATTTGGTCGCTGTATGAACGGTATTGTTATATGAAAAGCACCAAAAGGGTAGCCAAAAACTCCAAGTTTCAGGTTGTTTATCGCACATTGTCCTCAGAAATGCACCTAGGTGTTTATGTGTATTTTCTAATGACCCTATAGTTTGGTGGTGATGAGCAGTTGAATTAAGTTTTTCAATTTCTAATAATTTACAGACTTCCGTCATCGTTGAAGATAAAAATTCAGAACCTCGATCGCTTACCAAGCAATTTGGAATTCCAAATCTGAGTATGAAATTATTCACAAATGCTCTAGCTACAGTTTTCGTTTCCTTATTTCTAATAGGATAAGCTTCTACAAATTTACTTAGTTCACACTGGAGTGTGAGAATGTAGACATTGCCTTCCTCGTCTTTATCTATGGGACCTACTAAATCTAGAAAGATTTTTTCAAAAGCTGATGTAGCAGTTGTTGTAATAACCAAGGGTTCTACAGTATGTCTTGAGTGTTTCATTTTCTGACATTTTTCGCATTTACGAATATAGTCTCTAACATCATTTTCCATTCCTGGCCAGTAAAATTGTTTTCTTAAATTATTAATCATTCTGCGCACCCCTGCGTGTCCGCTAGTAGGTAGCAAATGATAATCATTCAAAATGAAATCCTTTTCTTTACTATCCTCTATTCTTTTTATTCCTCTTAAAACACAAATCTTAGGGCCCTGATATGTGTTTTTACTTTTTACTTCATCAATTAAATCTTTTATAAACAATGCATTGTTTTCTGTCTTTATTATACAGATTTCATTGATATTTAATTCTTTACAAAAATCACTTAATTTAACCACAAATTCGTCTCGCGTAAAATGTGATTTAAAATCAAGATTAATGTATAATATTTTCTTTCTTTTCGTAAAAACAAAACATTCCCGTTCCGCATTTATTTTCTCCTTTTGCTTTATCCTTTTTAATTTATTCTCTTCTACTAACATCATCTCTACTGATTCATTTGGTATCCGTAATATTTCCACAACTCGCGGTTGATCAGGCCGCTCGTCCTTGTCAATATTAGGGATAACATCACCTTTCAATCCTTTCATTCCTTCTAGCCTTCTCTTTTGCCCTCTTGTCATAACATTAATCATACTTTCATTCATCGTCTTTAATTCTTCGGATGTAATTGTAATTCTAGATAGAGCATCTGCTACCGCGTTATTTTTCCCTTTAACATAAACTATTTGAAAATCGTATTCTTCGAGTGTCAATCTAAACTTTAATAACCTACTACTTGGGTCCTTCATGCCAAATAAATATATCAACGGCTTGTGGTCGGTCATAATGGTGAATTTCCTACCAAATAAATATGGTCGGAAATACTTGATTCCCCATACAATGGCTACTAACTCTTTTTGTATGGTTGGATAATTTTTTTCTGCTTTATTCAGTGGTCTACTAGCGTAGGCTACTGGTCTTAGGTCTTTATTACATAATACAGCTCCAATTGCTAAGCTAGACGCATCTGTTTGTAGTATAAATTGATTGCTTTCCGAAAAGTCGGGATATTGTAGTATAGGTGGAGAAATTAGTTTATTTTTTAACAACTGAAATGACTGATCACATTCCGCTGACCACACAAAAGGTACCCCTTTACGACAGAGTTGGTTTAAAGGAACTGTTATTTCTGCAAATTTATTAATGAATTTCCGATAGTAATTACAAAAAGCTACAAATCGTCGTACTTCATCCGAATTTTTAGGTGTTGGATACTTTTGAATAGCTGTAATCTTATTTGGGTCTGGTAAAATGCCATCTTTCGACACAACGTGTCCTAAATATAATAACTCCATTTTCAAAAATTGACATTTACTCGGATTAAGTTTTAAGTTAATTTTTCGTAATCTTTCAAATACATCGATAAGATTTTATTATGACTGTCCATGTTTCTGCCAAATATTACGAGGTCATCTAGGTAAACGAAACATTTTTCATACGTAAGTCCGGACATGGCAACGGTCATTACGCGTG
This sequence comes from Oeneis ivallda, assembly GCA_029955525.1. Lineage (NCBI taxonomy): Eukaryota > Metazoa > Arthropoda > Insecta > Lepidoptera > Nymphalidae > Oeneis > Oeneis ivallda. The sequence continues at coordinate 5,287,758 of JARPMR010000015.1, forward strand.
AAAATGCGCTTGGACTTATTTTTAGTCCCATAGGTAAACGTTTCATCTGGTATTGGCCTGTGTTAGTTGTAAAAGCTGTCATATTGCGGCTATCGGGTGTCAAGCGTACTTGATAATAAGATTGGCTAAGGTCTAAATGGGTAAAGTAATTAGCACCGGACAATAAATCTAAAATCTCATTAATATTGGGAAGTGGAAACTTATCGTCCTGAATTGTTTCATTTAATTTTCGGTAATCAATGACTAATCTCCAACTTTTTTTTGAATCATCACTTCTCTTTGGAACTAATAAAATAGGACTTGACCATTCGCTCCGACACTCCTCAATAATATCATCTCTAATCAAACCCTGTATTTGTTTCTCTACTTCAGATTTGAAACTATTAGGTATTCGGTACGGTTTAGTATACACTGGTTTCGTATTAGGTTTCAGTGTAATAGATTGCTCATATACCTTGGTGGTTGTAAGCTTATCGCCGGGCAATTGGAATATGTCAGCGTATTTTGTACAAATAGATTCTATTGTTTTCCGTTCATTGGAATGCAAGTGATCCAATTTCAACAATGGCAACAACTTATTTGCTCGAATGGAATTAGAATCACATTTTTCAAAAGAACATATTTCATAATTACTTAATAATTCAAAATCGGGTTGAAAAGTAGGAATAATGACAGTTTCGTTACTTGTATTAAGTATTTTAATGGGTATAATATTGTTTTTTGGTTTCACTATGATACTCGCGAGAAATATGTTTTCTTGTAATTCTTTAGAAAGTATGACGCAATCTTGGGTAACGCTATTTATTTGTATGTAATGTATTGATTCACTACGAGCCGGAATAGTTAAAAACTCTGAGCATAACGTAGGATCACTATAAAGTTTAAGGCTATATTTATTTTCAGAACCATGCAAAGTTAATATTGAATTTTTTAAGTCATAATTTATTGCATTGAATTTATTAAAGAAATCCTGACCCAAAATTCCGTCAGACTTGCAAGGCAATTTTTCAAAAATGTAAAATTTATGACGAAACGGTATGCCATCGGATGTTTTAATAGTGAGAAAAACGTAACCATTTGAATAAATTTTCCCTCCGATGCCATGTATTACAATTTTGTCTTCATAAATAGGTATTTTTTCTGGTAGGCACGATGTACGAACTACTGATATTGACGCGCCGGTGTCAAGTAACCATGAGCATCTTGTTTCATTCACATTTAAAAAAATGTATTTAGCGTTTCTTACATGACATGTTAGAATGTAATCTTTAAGCCCGAAAAAACTGATTTGTATAATTTTGACCTTCCGAATTTTCTCCTTCTTGAGTTACTTGCTGTGCCAAATGTACGTTACCACGATAATATCCCATACCATGAGTTACTCGACCTCGACCGCGACTCGATCGCGTGGCAGCTCCACGTGGCTGTCTCCCGCGGAAATTATTATTTTGGTAAAATCTGGCATTGGGGTGGTTATAATTCCAATTTTGGTTAAGTTTTTCTCTATAACCTCTGTAGTTGTTACTACCGCGACCATGAATAAAGGGTCTACCTCTAGTACGTACCATGTGTAGCATCGAGTTGGAAGTAGATGGTCGGGCCAGCTCCTCGTCCAGGGCAGCGCGCGCCGCGTCCTTGAGCTCGTCGTAATTCCGTGCTGTAATTATCGTGCTTAACCGTCTATTCCGTAGACCATCCGCAAATCTTTTTATGGCCATTTTCTCGTTTATCGGTCCTAATATTTCGTAAGCTTTTTGGTTTGTACCTGCTTGCGAAATAGTAAGATCTACCATAAGTTCTTCTATTTTTGACGCATACTCTGTGATAGACAACTCATTTTGAGATAAAGCATTTAGTTGAGCCAACAAGGAATTCGGCGATTTTTTAGTTAGTAAGAATAATTTTATGTCTTTTATTAAGTCTTCACAGTTATCATACTCATTTTTTAGTTTTAGTTTAGCCGACTTTGTTAACCTTGTTTTCACAACAAAAGATGCCAATAATTTCTTGCTAGCTGCATCTTTTAGAACACTGTTGTATAGTTCTACATTAGAGATAATTTTTTCAACCGTTTCTTCCTTTCCGTCCATAACAGGGACCAAATTTGCCGCGGTTTTTAAATTAAATGTTTCCATATTTAATGTTTGCTGGGACGCACTTAAAAAAATACAATAAATTCTTATCTTATTATACGATTGTTCTACCTTATCCACTAAACTATCTAAAATATAATCTGCAAAATCAACTTTTAAGCTTTTCTTTTGCAATTCCAACTCAAAAATTAATTTAAAATATTCTTGGAGCTCATGAGCTTTTTCAAATAATATATTCACCCTATCGGGATATTTTTTCCTATTGCGGGGGCCTAACTTTCTTAATATAATTCTAATATCTTCTAACTTATGAAATATAATGCATAATTCTTCTGTCATTTATTTATTATTATAACTAAAGAACATTTTACCTACTTGACATATTAACTAAGGTAGTACGCATATCGCAAACCGTCTTGATTCTTCTCTTGAGCTGTTCCGCTAGAATGGTCATCAGGCTGGGGATGGGTCCTGATTTTCACGGGCGCCACGCGCGCGACCGGATAACCTCATCTGAATCCTCCTGAAGGCGTCGTCTCGAAGCTGACGTTGCACCATGTTTATTTGTCATTTTTGGTATTGTTTCAAAATTATAAAGACAATTGCCGCACCGCACACTGCTATCAATGTTGATAAGAGTACGTTATTTGTCCATATATGAGTTGACGTGTCAACCCCTGCGCCGTTTGCCCCTCCGTATTGAGAGAGCACCGTCTCCTTGTTTTCACAGATGCACTTAGAACACTCTTTTCCCATTTTTTCCTTTAAAAGTTGTCCCAACGTACTTGCTTTGAAGCTCGGCCACCAGTAATAATTGGGAAATGGTTGCATCATGCCCCAGTTGCGACATTATACACGTTTTTTGATCGCCTGTAATTTTCCGTGAAAAATGCCGATGAATCAAAATCGCGACGAAACTTGAGCTCGCGCTGGCAGGGTCGCCATGTAGTGTGGCCACGAGAGGGAAAGAGATGGAAGACTACATAAATGATAAACACGTCTTTACTTAATCGAAACCCGTTTATTACTATTTTATTATAATTAATATTCTTTACTTATATCTATACTTTCTACTACACACCTCAACATTATATTCATGTTATCATATTATTATCACACACTTAATTGAGGTCAATTGAGGTCTGATTATTATTATTAAGGTATTTTATAATAATTAATAGTAATAAGGTCTTCACGACACAGGTTTGTTACCAACGGCAAAACAAATTGTATCATTTCTCTTGGGATTCTTGGGAATTAGGGCTGCTTTCTGTCTGCCCGTCATTGAATTGTAGTACGCATTTTTGGAACTTTGTGGAAAATGTGGAAATATTCTATTTTAACAAAGTTGAATGGGTTAAATCGGCTTGGCATCCAGCTGCCCACAAGATAGTCGACCGAGCGAAGCGAAGGTCTCTGAGTTTACTAGAGCGATTTGCACTTGTCCGTCCGTCCGTCTGTCAGAGCCTTATAACTTCTGAATTACTGAACGTAATTACTTCAATTTTAGATTTGATATGTAAACCGATGGCCTCCAGCCGAAAATGGCTTAAAAAGTTATACAAATCTTTATTTCAGGGGGGCTCTCATAGAAGCGAATGCGAAGTAAAATAAATTTTTTTGCATTTCATAGGGTTGCAGTACCTCATTTTAAAGGTAATTTGGAACAGAGTACAAAAGTATGTTTTTTTTATTTTTTTTCCTAAAATTGACGAAATGGAGGGCTTTCAAAGTGGAGATTTTATTCGAGGCTAGATCTCTAAAACCACTTTATTTTAAAAATTGAAACTTACATATAATTTGAGTTATATTCTGTACTTGAACAACAAATACTAAGATAAGATAAATATGATAAAGAAACGAAATTATTTAAGTTTTAATGGGCATCAATGTTTTTAACAAAACTTCACTATACTGTTAATAGATGGCGCTGTCTTTAATATTGTAAATACGCATCCCATCCACGAAACCAGATGACGATTGACGTCATCAGATTCGGCGCGTTTTAATTACAATATAATATAGTTAAAACTACCTTATGGGAATTATGGGATACCGCGAGGTCTCAGTTCGGGGCGAACCACTAGTATAAAAAGCTTATTACAATCTAATAGCTACATAATAATATTGTAAAATGATTATTTTGAAAAGAGCAACTGCTGAGTTTCTTGCCGGCTCTTCTCAGCAGAATCCGCTTTCCGAACCGGTGGTAGAGTCATGACTCATGACGTGTCCATAAGAGGGACAGGTTGGCCAGTGGCCTTCGTGAAATAAATAATTTTGAATTTGAATTCTTTGGCAATATAATTTTGTTGATTTTTCTATGTAAATAAAATTGTTTTATTTGTTTGCGGAACTTTACCTACTGACCTAAATTTTGTGCCTAACTATTTATCTACTTTCCTGCAAATTATAACGTCCGCTAATTATACCTACGGGTTATCTGAGCGAGCGTGGAATTTTAATAAGAACGCTGCTAGCTGCAGCATTTCTGCGTTGCATCGTTAAGCTAACAATTCTCTAATTATATTTAAGTTAGAGATAAAAGTATGTTGCAAGATGATTTATTGCATTATTTTCGTTAGTGAGAAAGCTGAAAATGTTTTGTTCAGAATCGGTAAACTAATCGATTGCAATATTTTTTTTTAAACAATGTTATTTCCTGTTCCAAGAATATGATAAAAACGAATGAAATTCAGTTTAATGAATTGTAGACGTGTAGATAATAAATACAAAAAAATATACAATATATTATTATTTTGTATTACATTTGATGAAAATATTAGTTTAATCTCAATTTTCATCAACCTCTCTCTGGACAGTGATTAGGTACATTTTTGTAGTCTATTTGTTAAAACTTCAACTTTATTCATCGGTTTCTCTGATAAATAAAGTTGGAATTTTAACATCAAACAAATGTATCTGTAATCTGGAATTCTATAAAATTAATTAAGTAAGCATTGGACGGTACAGACTTGGCGAAAGAATTTTCCGTCACGACCTTTGTGTGTTGCCTTCGTTTATTACACACGTTCCGCCATAGCTTTGGTGGCGTAGCGGCTAAACGAAGGAGTGAAACTATCGGTTCGGGGTTGCGAATCCTGACTTCAGATTATTATTTTTAATTTCTTTTAATTTTATTATTAAAAGGAACTCGTTCCAAGCGAGTGTTCCACGACACTCACGCATTTTTATTATTATGCCTGGCCTGCAAATGGATTTCAAGTAGTTTTACTGCAGATCACATCACTGAATTTGAATTTGAATTTGAATCTGATGACTGCAACTGCACGTATTACGAACCTGCGTCATGGATCCCGTCTTGCGTCCACACAGTCACAATACAGTTACATAGTATCTCAACTGCAATAGAATTGTATCTAAACTCCAATTCGTGCAGTCGGCTTGCACGTTTAATAGATTTTTTTATTCGATGACAAGCTAGTCCTTGACTGCGATCTCACCTGATGGTAAGTGACGATGCAGTCCAAGACGGTAGCGGGCTAACTTGGAAGGGGTATAGCAGTGAACATTCAACATATACCCCTAATTGGTACACGCCATCGTGCCGGAACGCTAAATCGCTTGGCGGCACGTCTTTGACGGTAGGGTGGTAATAAGCCACGGCCAATGCCTTCCATCACACCAGACTAGAGACAATACAGAAATTATAAATTCCCAAATTGACCCCGCCGGGAATCGAACCCGAGACTTCCCAGTTATAAGACAACAGAGCTTACCACTGAGCCAGGGAGGTCGTCGAAAACTTGCTGTCGTTGGCCTTCTTGCGTCCACACAGTCACTATTCAGTTACATAGTATCTCAGCGCAATAGAATTGTGTCTAAAGTACAATTCATGCAGTCGGCTTGCACGTTCTATCATCATCATCATTAGCAACCCATCAACGGCTCACTACTGAGCGCAGGTCTCCTCTCAGAGAAGGGTTATAGGCCTTAGTTCCACCACGCTGGCCAAATGCGAATCGGCGAATGTTCTCAGGTGTGCAGGTTTCCTCACGATGTTTTCCTTCACCGTTGAAGCAAGTGATATTTAATTGCTTAAACGCACTTGACTCCGAAAAGCGTGCGTACCCGGGATCGAACCTGCGAACCCCCAAATAGGAGACCACAGTACTAACCACTAAGCTATCACTGCTTATTCGTTCTATAGATCTCAGTAATAAGTAAGTTTTAAAACAAAATGATACTAACTCATCAACACAATGGCCAGCGGTGGCGATCCAGCCCTCGTTGATAATGGCACCGCCACACCTGTGCGTTGACGAGAAACCGAAGAACGAGTTGCGGCGCACGGAGACCTGCCACGGCCAGCGCCCGAAGCTGGAATCCCTCCCGCCCATGATGCGTGTCTCGGGCCGTGGCCACATCGATGTTACGCCGCACCCTGGAATTTGTTTTTGGAGTTTACTCCTTAAGAATCGATTTTAGGCGCCCGGTATGAGAAAAATTCGAGGAGTAAAATCTACTTATGAATGACCTCGTTACGTTTTTCACAACGATGCAAATTTCTACCCTAACGTTGAGGAAATAAGGTTGGTTTTCGCTTGAGTTGTCGAATGCCCGCGTTACGTTTTTCACAACGATGCAAATTTCTACCCTAACGTTGAGTAAATAAGGTTAGTTTTAGCTTGAGTTGTCGAATGCGAAAGAGCTTTCGCTTCGGGAAGCCGAGCGCGTACCGATCGGGTCGGAGCGGCGCCGCGAATGAATTACGACGTTTTAAGTAGTAAACTCCAGGCGTGCGACGGAGCTGACACACACACTTTTTTTATGTCACTACAAAGGCGAATCCAAAAAGCTACGTAAGGATCATAATTTTAGCAGTCTGTGTACCTATGTTTGAGGTCCAATTTTGAGAAAGAGATTAACCACCGAATCCAACTCGGCTGAGCAACGTTCGGGAAGCTCCGAGATGTCTTCTCGTCTAAAATCCTTCAGTGTCTTCGAACAGTGCGTGTTGCCAGTGACGACTTACTGATCCGAGACATGGTCGCTAATTAAGGGCCTTATAAGAAGGCTCACGGTCACTCAGCAGGCGATGGAGAGAGCTATCCTCGGAGTATCCCTGCGAGATCAAATCAGAAATGAGGAGATCTGTAGGAGCACCAAAGTCACCGACATAGCTCAGCGAGTCCCGAAACTGAAGTGGAAATGGGCGGATCACATAGTTCAAAGAGCTGATGGACGTTGGGGTCCCAAGTTGCTGGAGTGGCGACCCCGCACCGGGAAGCGCAGTGTTGGCAGACCTCCCACTAAGTGGACCGACGACATCCAACGAGTCGCAGGGAGCCGCTGGATTCAGGCGGCGCAAAATGGAGGTCTGTAGAAGTCCATGCAAGAGACCTTTGTTCAGCAGTGGACGTCTATCGGTTGACAAAGAAGAAGAAAGAGTATGTATGTATATGCAAACATAACAGCGCCAAAACAGGTGCACTCTCTATTCCCTCACTCTCACAGTTTGGACGGAAATCCGACACGACCCCAAGAGAGAGCAGGTGCAGGACCGACGGCTTTACGTGGTCTCCGAGCACCGGAGTCGGTAAATAAAATAGTAGACCATTAACAGGATGTTATTAATTAATATTCTTTCTTCTTCTTTCTTTATCAACCTATAGACGTACACTGCTGGACAAAGGTCTCCTGCATGGACTTCCACAGGCTTCGGTCTTACGTCGCTTGAAACCAGCGGCTGCCTGCGACTCGTTTGATGTCGTCGGTCCACCTAGTGGAGGGTCTGCCAACACTGCGCTTCCCGGTGCGGGGTCGCTCTCCAGCACCCAGCACCTTGGGACCTCAACGACCATCAGCTTTTCGTACTAAATATTACATAGACACAATTACACAGACTTGCCATTGATCGCACATTTCGGAAGTGATGTAGATTTTTAATTTACACTTGTTCTAAGGCGAACTAAAGGTCTGCCCGCAAAACTCAAATAAAATTTTTGGTTTTTCGCAATCTGTAATCTAATGCGACAAAGTAGGCTTAAGGCATTCAAATTGCGCCAATGGCAGTAGGTATCATCTTCACAGGTTTATATACGAGTAAAAATCTTTACTTGAAAGTGTCCAGTTTAATAAATTAGTCCGAGTATCGAATTTGACGTGAGCTACTCACAAATTACTCGATACTCGGACTAATTTCTTAAACTGGACACTTTCAAGTAAAGATTTTTATATAAACCTGTGAAGATGATACTGCCATTCGCGCAATTAGAATGCCTTAAGCCTACTTTGTCGTATTAGTTAAATTGCGAAAAACCAAATTAAATTTGAATTTCGCGGGCAGACCCGTATAATCAATCTTAATTCGTACCAGCGTTATGAGTAGCAGCCGTGGTCTGGCTCGACGCAGGCGTGGAGTCGTCAGTCTTGTTGATCATGTTCACAGCTGGATCCTTTGGCTTCAAGTAGTTCTTGTGAGGCTTGCTCGTGGTGGTGGTGAACTTCTTCGTGGGCTTGGGTTTGCCCGCCGGCTTCTCCCAGTTCGGCCGCGGCTTCGTTATGAAGGAAGGCTCGGTCGTCGCCTGCCAGTGGATTGTGTTCAGGTTGCTTGGTCGTGACATCATGTGCGCTGAAAATGCGTCAATTCCACTATTATGTATAGTTTTTGCAATTCACGAAGGCGAGTGAGCTTTACTTCGTGTACATGCACATTGTATAAGTGTGCGTGCCTGTCAAAGCCTCGGTGGGAGCGGGCAGGCGCGAGCATTGCGCTCGCTCACACTTATACAGATACGACACACACACAACCATAAGTCAGTCGCCCTCGTGAATTGCAAGAACTATAACTTATTAAGAAATATATTAGTTGCTAGTGTTTTGTATGTATATTTGTTACTCGTCAGCTCGTAAGGGATCTAATTTTCGGTTTTACGGTAGCAGACTATTCAGTGTTGACAAGAGCTGGCAGGAAAAGCAACAATTGCAGTTCTTTCAAGACTATAAATCATCCTTACTAATATTATATAAATGCGAGAGTGTGTTTGTTTGTTGATTTATTGGTTTGTCCTTCAATCACGCCGCAACAGAGCTATGGGTCGACGTGATTTTTTGCATGGATATAGTATAGTTGAGGGCCTGGAGAGTGTCAAAGGCTACTTTTTATCCCGGAAAATCAATTGAGTTCCCGAGGGATTCAAAAACTAAATCCACGCGGACGAAGTCGCGGGCATTAGCTAGTAAATAATCTTTTCAAAGAATTATTACGAAGTATAAAAATAATGTAAGCAGTGATAGCCTAGTGGTTAGGACTGTGGTCACCTATTCGGGGGGTCGCAGGTTCGATCCCGGGTACGCACCTCTGACTTTTCGGAGTCAAGTGCGTTTAAGCATTTAAATATCACTTGCTTCAACGGTGAAGGAAAACATCGTGAGGAAACCTGCACACCTGAGAGTTCTCCATAATGTTCTTGAAGGTGTGTGAAGTCCGCCAATTCGCATTGGGCCAGCGTGGTGAACTGTTTAGTTTGAAATAATAATTTTAGTTTCTACATGTACATACTAATCTTGAAGTCGTGCGTTTCTTAGAAGTTGGTTAAAAAATGTTACAAATAAACGCTATCGCTGAAGATAACGATTTCAAATGTTTTTAACTTAAAAAAATTATACCGACCGAATTGAGAACGTTCTCCTTTTTGGTAGTCGGTTAATAAAAAATCTTAAACTTAGATGACAGCGCCATCTATTTCTAGTAGCGGAAATTACGTGGTTCTTACCTGAAGGAATACTATTCTCCGCGTGTTGCTCCGACACGGCCATCGGTCGCGCCCCCTGCATTAAGCTAAGACTAGACGAGATTTTGTTGTGGGGACTAGTTTCCACTTCACTGCTCGGCCTATGTACATTTTGGTACTTATTTACACTGCTATATGTTATTTTATTAACTATATTATCACTATTTTGTTCGCTATTGTCTTCTAAGGTTCCTACAGAGGGTAGGTTGATTTCAGGCGGACGATAGCTGTATGTGGGAGCGCCATCTATCGGCTTGGTCATGAACGACGGCCGTACGGTTTGGACGGTAGGTCTCGAGGTTGTTGTCGAAGACTCGATTGGTTGGGTTGTGCTTGGTGTGGTCTGTAGTGTGGTGCTGGGTTGTGTGTAGGGTCGTTCTGTGACGGTAACCGGGGCCGGTGTTTCTGAAATTGAGAAGGATGCTGCTTTATAGTTTATGTCACTTTAATTTTTCAAATTCAAAGAAGATTTTATTTTTAATCTAATTTATTTAATAATAGAGTCCCTTTTTTGATTTTCATTGATTAATTAACAGTACCCATTTAACATAGTTCAAGTGAGGTAATGACTAACGATGTTAGTAAATTTAGACGAACATAAGTTATAACTTCAGGGTTCCAAATGCGTCCTCGTCCGAGAAGAACTCAGCCGATGCTTATCCGGGGGTTCATTTTCATCGCGATCGTCAGTTACGTCCCTATAAACCCTATCTTGAAATGGTTTTATATTTTACAAAGGAAGCCCTGTCATTCCTTGGATTGAATCTTCTACATAATATGAAGGAACATACCGATTTCGACAGAATTTTCACAGGCCGTTAGAAACCCAAATAAACACAGACAAAACTTTTTAAAACATGTGGCATATTCTGCCCTCGTAATTGAAAACACAGTAACTTCAGTGAGGGCAGTATTATATCTTCTTCTTCTTTATCAACCTATAGACGTCCACTGCTGTACAAAGGTCTCCTGCATGGACTTCCACAGGCTTCGGTCTCGCGCCGCTTGCATCCAGCGGCTCCCTGCGACTCGTTTGATGTCATCGGTCCACCTGGTGGGGGGGTCTGCCAACACTGCGCTTCCCGGTGTGAGGTCGCCACTCCAGCACCTTGGGACCCCAACGACCATCAGCTCTTCGAACTATGTGCACATAGTTCGAAGCAGTATTATATAGGTACTTACAATCAAATAATCATACGAGGCTATGAGGCAGTTATTTTGAAAACAAAGATAAACACGGTAACTTTATTTATTTGTATAAATACAAGAAATAATAATAAAAACAGACCTTCGACAATGGGCCGGTCCGGCAGCCGACAGCACGAGCCGAACATAAAGCCGTCCACACACACGCCGGCGTGAACTCCGCCGACCCGGTTGCACTCCTGCACCCACATGCATGCGCCCCGCGCACCGCCCACTGAGCAGGATTTGCGCGACATTTGATAACCTGAAACGCAGAAAAGAAGAACTTCATTTAATTTCTCTGAAGGAAAAAAGCTAGAGCATTCATGATTACCGAGTCGGAAAGTTTTTGTCTGAACCACAATTTTATTAACATATTTTTAGAGCGCCATCTATTAGTACCTTTTCAAACTACGACGCATTACCTATGTCGCACACGCGTGCGTGAGCGTGGGTGGTTTTTTAAAACAGAATTCCAGGAACCATCCAGCTATTTTCCAGCTTTTCTGTAAGATGGCGTTACTAGTATAAAAATTAAGCTTATTTCAGTTTGTTTTACCCAAAGTACGTAGTACTAATATAAATTCTGTGCCCAAAGTGAAATCATCAAATAGAATTCTTTGTCATTAAAATAAACGTGACATACCTACAATAAAATTCCTATTTTCGACCGAGCGAAGCGAAGGTCTTTGAGTCTACTTGAGTGAATTTGCACTTGTCCGTCCGTCCGTCCGTCCGTCCGTCTGTCAGAGCCTTATAACTTCTGAATTACTGAACGTAATTACTTCAATTTTAGATATAATATGTAAACCGATGGCCTCCAGCCGAAAATGGCTTAAAAAGTTCAAAAAATCTTTATTTCAGGGGGGCTCTCATAGAAGCGAAAGCAAAGAAAAAAAATTTTTTTGCTTTTCATAGGGTTACAGTACGTCATTTTAAAGATAATTTGGAACAGAGTACAAAAGTATTTTTCTTTTAATTTTTTTCCTAAAATTGACGAAATGGGGGGCTTTCAAAGTGGAGATCATATTTGACCTCACAACGGAATAACCATTGAGAGCTGGGGCTTGAAAGTTTTATAATTTTAGCGTAATATCATGTACTTGAACAACAAATACTAAAATTAGATAAATGTAATAAGGAAACTAAATTATTTAACTTTTAATGAGCAGCAACAACAGAACTTCACAATGATGTCAATAGATGGCGCTCTCATCTCATATAGCAAATGCAGTTTATATGTAACATAATATATTCAATTAAAATTATTATTTAGTCATTTAGCAAACATCAATAAAACTTCACGTTGCAGTTTGTTTTTACATGTTTTCTGATCGTGTCGATAGTTGACGCTATGTACAAGTAATTTAATTTGAATGTTCCAAAAAACTATACCTAAGTTTGATTGAGGCCTTGAGGATTTCACTATAACAGTTCCCTAACCTTTACGGGCTACATATGTTAAGTTAGTTGACACTTTCTGTCAACTTTGTTATTACAAACCTCTACGGGACAACTAAAGGTGAAAATGACATATGGGATGTTAGGATTGTATTTAGGGGCTACCTACGTAAAGAGACTTCTACAAAGGGGATGATTTAGGTATGGTTGGTGAAAACGGGCATAATAATAATGTCAATTTTGATCGTCATGTATCTATTGAATGAATAAGTAATTATGGGAAACCGTTACCGCGAGGTCTCAGTTCGGGGCGAACCACTAGTTATAGTATTTTTCAAACAATAGTGTTAACAATTAGTAATAATAACTACGACGAAATACATTCCTAAATACTTTTAAACATAACATTAATAACATAATTAATAAAAACTTATAATTAATGAACCGTTTTGCCGTTTTTAATGGTAAAACTGGTTCCTAGGTAAATCCTTACAAATAACTATTATAAAATGCGGAAATCTGTTTGTCTGTCGATTAGTCCTTCTATCACGCAGCAACGAAACAATGGATCAACGTGAGTTTTTGAATGGGTATAATAGTTGAGGACCTGGAGAGTAACATAGACATAGGCTACTTTTATCCCGGAAAAACAAAGAGTTCCCGAGGGATTTTAATAAACTTAAATCCAAACGGACTAAGTTAAAAGTGAAAATAATTAATTAGATAATAGTGCACGTACGTAGTTACCTATTCGAAGATTATATTGTTGTAAGTGTATGTATAAGTACGCGCCTTACTAAATCATATTTATCCAAGATTGGCCCATGGGAGTTTCCGGGCCTGATGCTTCCACGGGAACCGTCCATTTCATTTTCCATTACCCCTCAACGGAAGAGCCTGAGAAATTCGCCATAAATACCAATTTACTATTGAATCCGCCTTACGTCTTAGAAATGTAATATTTCGATCAATTTAATTTATACTTTAGAAACCTAGTATTAAGGCTTAAAATTATAAATTTTGTCATGTGAGTTAAGACGTTTTATATTGGTAAGTTACGCTATTTAGGAGGATGAAAAATGTGTTTTCCCACTAACCTAGCGACATAAGGGCCAAGCTTTCAAATGTCGTTGTCCAGAAGAGGTTGCTTAGTTAAAAGAAAAAGCAATAGAGTGATAAATTCGTAGTGGCTCTTGGATTCCTAGATAAATTCCTTTTTTTTTTAATCGATGACAAGCTAGTCCTTGACTGCGATCTCACCTGATGGTAAGTGACGATGCAGTCTAAGATGGTAGCGGGCTAATTTGGTAGGGGTATGACAGTGAACATTCAACCCATACCCCTAATTGGTTTCTACACGCCATCGTGCCGGAACGCTAAATCGCTTGGCGTGCGTCTTTGACGGTAAGGTGGTAGCTAGCCACGGCCAAAGCCTCCCACCAAACCAGACCAGAGACAATTCAGAAATTATAAATTCCCAAATTGACACCGCCGGGAATCGAACCCGAGACCTCCTTGTTATAAGACAACAGCGATCACCACTGAGCCAGGGAGGTCGTCAAATCGTCGTCGTTCCTACACAAATTTGAAATTACCCACACTTGAAGGCGGCAATGGCTCATCATCATCACCATCTCGATAAATATACATCCACCTGGACATAGGTCTCTTAAAATGACGGCCACATTACACGACCCTGTGCCACTTGCATCCAGCGGTTGCCATTGTATGTAAAGTGGGTAACAGTGGCAAATCAAGTTTCATCACTTTCGGAATAGGCACGATGACAGTAACCAAGATTCAATGAATTAATTATGAATTTATCTAATGGCATCCTTACTAATACATATTATCATAAATGCGAAAGTGTGTTTGTTTGTTTGTTTGTTTGTTTGTCCTTCAATCACGCCGCAACAGAGCTACGGATTACCGTGATTTTTTGCATAGGTAGTTTTAGGACCTGGAGTGACATAAAATATGTTTTATCCCGGAAAATCAAAGAGTTCCCGAGGGATTTTAAAACCAAATCATCATTAGCAACCCATCAACGGCGCACTACTGAGCGAGGTCTCCTCTCAGAGAAGGGTTATAGACCATAGTCCACCACGCTGGCCCAATGCGAATTGGCGGACTTCACACACCTTCAAGAATTATGAAGAACTCTCAGGTGTGCAGGTTTCCTCACGATGTTTTCCTTCACCGTTGAAGCAAGTGATATTTAATTGCTTAAACGCAATTGACTCCGAAAAGTCAGAGATGCGTACCCGGGATCGAACCTGCGACCTCCCGAATAGGAGACCACAGTCCTAACCACTAGGCTATCACTGCTACAGCAATCTTCCATATTGGATTGAACACCAATCGGAGCGATATGTCACATCTTATCTACAAACTTTGACCAATAAGTCGAAGGGAGCCGTTGGATTAAGGCAGCGCAAGACCGAAGCCTGTGGAAGTCCATGCAGGAGACCTTTGTTCAGCAGTGGACGTCTATCGGTTGATAAAGAAGAAGAAGATAGGTATAAGTTCCTAGTTTCTAAATCCTTACTAATATTATAAATGCGAAAGTGTGTTTGTTTGTTGGTTTGTCCTTCAATCACGCCGCAACAGGGCTACGGATCGACGTGATTTTTTTGGTATAGTTGAAGACCTGGAGAGTGACATAGGCTAATTTTTATACCGGAAAATCAAAGAGTTCCCGCGGGATTTTAAAAACTAGATCCACGCGGACGAAGTCGCGGGCATCAGCTAGTAAACAAAGTAGTTTGATACAGTAAAAGACCGTCCCTTCCTCCCAGTTCGCTCTCCCCTAGCCATTAAGGGACAATCTATTCGGAAAGTCATTGGCACGTCTGTAAGTTCACTGTAAATCTGAGTTTAGGCTGGGGAGGGTGAGCTGAGCACAATAAATTTCAAAATGTCTGCAGGTCACGCTTCGGGCTCTCAGTGTTTGTTAAAGTCTGTTCTGATTGAGGCTGAAAAAATTACTACCCTATGGCCTGTTTCACCACTTGCTGATAATGTGCCTGATATATATCTAACTGATAAAAAATCAGCTGGATAAATCGGTGTGATATCGTTTTGAGTTTAGCTGCCAGATTGACTTATCAGATACTTATGAAACAAAAATATAAACGCTATCCGTCAGTTAAGTTGTGGATAAGCTATCATACCTTTATCAGCGAGATGGATGGATGGATGGATGTTACTCTTTTACGCCAAAACGAATGAACTGATTCGGCTGAAATTTGGAATGGAGATAGTTCACTTCATACCAAGGATTAACACATCATTTTTTCCCGGAAAATTAAAGAGCGCGGGAATTGAAAAACCTTATAATCCACGCGGACGAAGTCGAGGGCAATAACTAGTTAGAAATAAATCAAATTACGCTAAAAATGATCCTAGATGGCGTTACTAGGATTGTTAGTTAAATATTTTATTGTTGAAATAAACGCCACGATACAGGGAGGGGAAATTACGGCTCTCACTCTCAGATACTTTGTAACATTTTGTAGCACAATATTTTTATTTTCTTACTCATTTGTTTGTCAAATTTATTTATTTCCAGAATCAAAATAATACTTGCATCCGATTTTAAGAGTATTTTTTGATGATCATCAACGGCTCACTACTGAGCGCAGGTCTCCTCTCAGAGAAGTGTTACACCAGTAGTCCACAATACTAACCCAATGACACTTTGGCAGACTTCACACACCATTGAGAATAATATGGAGAACTCTCAGGCGTGCAGATTTCTTCACGATGTTTTCTGTCACCGTTGAAGCATGCGATATTCAATACGTCTGGATATACTATAATATTTATTTTAGTCGCAATATAAATAAGTGCAGTATGAAAGCGCCTTATTGATAGGAATTTAGCTCCGAAGCCCAATAACCGCTTATACGTGAGATTGATGAATTCTAACACGGCCACGTGGGAAATGGGATTTTCTGTGGGAAATACGATATTTCATTTTTATGTACTCTTATAGGTATGCTAGGTATAGTCTATATTGTAAGGTCAGTAATAGAGAATAGCGGGAAATATTTTTACAGTATATTTTTTATATTATGTTTTAGATATCTAGGTAAGGTTTGGTAAGGTTTAGATTTTAGGTATATTGTCAGTACGGCAATAGAGAATAGCAGGAAATACTTTTATAGTTTTTTGTAGGTATGGAAAACATAAATAAAAAAAATTGGTTGTCTGTAAAGTCGGTTTACGGACGATAGTTTTACGTGACGTCATAAAGAAACATTGACAATGATAGCGGGCGGCACAAGCCAAGGCTTGGGCCGATCGTGCCTTTTTATCGCTTGTTCCGCGCTCTCGCTATCAGGCGCAGGCTCAGGCGGAACGTGACACTTTTGCGTGCGTGCAGCCGGTTTTCATGGATTGATAAGACGTTATCACGTCAAAAACTTATTAGTATGATCATCCTATTATACTTACTTACTAATATCTTTATTTCCTTACTAATCCTTCCTAATATTATAAACAAAGAATTATAAATGTGAAAGTGTGTTTGTTTGTTGGTTTGCTGGTTTGTTCTTCAATCAAGCTGCAACAGAGCGAGATTGACGTGATTTTTTGCATGGGTATAGTTGAGGACCTGGAGAGTGACATAGGCTACTTTTATCTCGGAAAAATCAAAGAGTTCCCGCGAGATTTTAGCAACGAAATCCACGCGGACGAAGTCGTGAGCATCAGCTTAGTATAATGCCGTGGTATAATGATATAAAAAAATATAGTTATGAATATGTATTTGAGTTCTCGATATAACAATTATAATTTTCTCCAAAACTTTACAATTAATTTTTTGAAGAAAATGTTAATTTTGTTTATAACTTGTAACTACTTGTAACCAAACGCCATAATTCCTTGACGTCAACAGATTATAGGGGAGCAGAAACAATCTCCCCGAGAAACGAGTTTCCGCTTTAGAAAATGGAAATTTCAGGAAGCAACGCATCCTTCAGTGCTTTGTAGTTGTACCTACTCAGCGATGTCATCAGGATATTGCCTCGGGAAATGAAAATATGTAAGCCTGCACATTTTCCATGTAATAAACGGTATGAATAATTTTCAAGGAGATGTAGCCAACTCGTCAATATGTATTTTATATTCTGAAATAATAGTTTTTGGAAGTCTTTGGTAATTCTGGTCAAATTTGGAAACAACCTTTACATACTTTTAATAACACTTAGCTTACTGTTTTGTTTTTTAATAAAAGGTATAACCTATCTGATCTAGATATCGCTCTCACTTTTGAAATTAGAATAGAACAGAATAGAATAGTTTTTTAATCAAATAATCTTTTACAAAGTGCTATTGAATTATCAAGGGAAATCTAACAGTTCGGAATGCTGTTCAAATCGGGAAAACCCAGCAAGCATATCTCCGGTTGCTCTTTTTAAAAACTTAATAAATCACTTTGAGGGTTTTTATTATTATTTTAAATTCTGATTTAGAAAAAAAATGTGCTACTTATTTGACTGCTAAGATGAACAAGTTTATTAGAGGCGTTATATTGTAATATTCAAGTTGCTTAGAAGATAGTTTGTTCTTGTACAAATAAAATAAGTCTTGAATCTTGTTCTATTATTCTCCTAAATAAAATCCCCAGACACAATCATTTCATATTAACACAGTTGTGGGCAATGGGCTTATTCCTCGGAATGAGCTAGTTATCTTAATTAACTAATGCATGCCTAAGTACAGAAGGAGGCGTAGATTACAAGGGTGTGTAGTGGGAATTACAGATTTTGACGATAATTATGAAGCGTAAAGCCGTGTATTCACTAGGATTACTACAAATATTATAATAATTGACCGAGCAAAACGGTGATGGCAATAATAAGTCCAGGTCTTTGGGGTCCCAACCCAAAGTGCTGGAGTGGCGACCTCGCACCGGAAAGTGCAGTAGCAGCAGACCCCCCACGAGGTAGACCGATGACATCAGACGAGCCGCTGGATACAGGCGGCGCAAGATCGAGGCAAGTCATGGATTATAAAAAAAGTTCTATAAAAAAAATTCTATTTTGATCGAGATTTATTTTGATAAAATAAAGCTATTTGTATTTTAAAGCTATTTATTTTGCTATATTTTTTTTTTAATATTACCGATTTATTTTGATAAAATAAAGCTATAAAATACAGCAATTAGATTGAACACCAATGACAAAATTAAAATTATACCAGCGAGAGTTTTTGCGTGAATTTTAAAACTGAAAATTGAAATGGCAATTTTATCTACAAAACTTTTTTTTTGAAATGAGATATTTTTTCGAAATAGTAGATAATTTCCAAACATCATCCAACAATTTTTCAAAATCGGTCAGTATCCCTATTGCAAAGATTCTTACGTTAAGCTATGTCACAAACCCGAAAATTATGAAAATTTATAACCCTTCTACTTCCATGATATTATATAATATGTATACTAAACTTTACAAAATGACGTCATACAGTACCGTTCACATAGAAAATGATTGTATTTTTATTATTGTTACCACGACACTGATAAAATGACGGAAGTTTTCGTTTCTGGCAATGCTTTTCATGGAAATGACTTCTTGAATGTCGAAGTGCGTGATTTTTTATTTCTTAATTTTCTCCTTTTCGAAGAAAGTCATTAGAAGAAGAAAGTAATAAATAGTCTGCGCTATGCAAAACTTTAACTACACGCGAATAATAGTAGCCAAACAACAATAACTACCTAATCGACCGAGCGAAGCGAAGGTCTTTGAGTCTACTTGAGTGAATTTGCACTTGTCCGTCCGTCCGTCCGTCCGTCTGTCAGAGCCTTATAACTTCTGAATTACTGAACGTAATTACTTCAATTTTAGATATAATATGTAAACCGATGGCCTCCAGCCGAAAATGGCTTAAAAAGTTATAAAAATCTTTATTTCAGGGGGGCTCTCATAGAAGCGAATGCGAAGAAAAAAAAAATTTTTGCTTTTCATAGGGTTACAGTACGTCATTTTAAAGATAATTTGGAACAGAGTACAAAAGTATTTTTTTTTTAATTTTTTTCCTAAAATTGACGAAATGGGGGGGCTTTCAAAGTGGAGATTATATTTGACCTCACAACGGAATAACCATTGAAAGCTGGGGCTTGAAAGTTTTATAATTTTAGCGTAATATCATGTACTTGAACAACAAATACTAAAATTAGATAAATGTAATAAGGAAACTAAATTATTTAACTTTTAATGAGCAGCAACAACAGAACTTCACAATGATGTCAATAGATGGCGCTCTCATATAGCAAATGCAGCTATATGTAACATATTATATTCAATTAAAATTATTATTTAGTCAATTAGCAAACATCAATAAAACTTCACGTTGCAGTTTGTTTTTACATGTTTTCTGATCGTGTCGATAGTTGACGCTGTGTACAAGTAATTTAATTTGAATGTTCCAAAAAACTATACTATACTATAGTATAGTATATACTATACTATATATATATATAAGTTTGATTGAGGCCTTGAGGATTTCACTATAACAGTTCCCTAACCTTTACGGGCTACCTACATATGTTAAGTTAGTTGACACTTTCTGTCAACTTTGTTATTACAAACCTCTACGGGACAACTAAAGGTGAAAATGACATTGGGATGTTAGGATTGTATTTAGGGGCTACCTACTTAATGATTTAGGTATGGTTGGTGAAAACGGGCATAATAATAATGTCAATTTTGATCGTCATGTATCTATTGAATGAATAAGTACCTAATTATGGGAAACCGTTACCGCGAGGTCTCAGTTCGGGGCGAACCACTAGTTTAAATTTAACAAAACAATTTAAAACGTAACAAAACAAAAGTTTGAAAAAACACGGTACTGACAATCCCGAGCGGTACGTTGCTATCTGTACTAAGTGGGTCTGACTTGAGGTGCAGTGCGGGGAAGCGCGAGGGAGATAGCGGCCAACTTGAATTGAACGTGTAGTACCTCTGTATTTGATGACATGTCTAAGGACCTTTTCCCAGTGAATACTCAGCTTTATACTTAGTAGGTTAAAGATAACGAAAGATCGACCTTGATCCCTTTGTTAAGCAAATAAATAGTATTTTTTATCAATCCATAACATACCTACTTACATGAACAAATATGACACAGGTTGCATTGTGAAATCCGGTCAAGGTATAAAACTATAATATCTAAGCGCTCAACCTAGGTGCGAGCGGTGACTTGGTCCACGTGGAAAAAGGTTTTTAAATATTTCGCAGGAACTTTTAATTTTTCCGAGACGAAAAGAAGCTACCTACCGTCAAAGACCTACGGTAAGCTCAAAGCCGCCAAGCAATTTAACGTTCCCATACCAATTAGGAGCAAGTATGGGGTCTTCTTATACTGACATGCCTTCCAAGTTAGCCCGTACCCATCTTAGACTGCATCGTTGACTACGATCTCATCTGTGATCTCAAGGGCTGTCATCAAATTTAAAAAAATTATGTCACCCTTCAACTCTTTAGCAAAAAATCATGTCTACGGGACCCTACAACACAAGTAACAATCCCCATAATATTATCCAAAGATGAATGTAGACATTAGACCAGACTGTGTTATGTAAATAAAGCTATTGTGATTCAGTACATGAACAATTGTAGATTGGTAAAAGGGAAAGTGCGATAATATGATGCGTACTACACTGGCGGACGTACGTATTTTGTTGCATAATGTATGAAAGCTATTCATTCATAAAAGCTACCAAGAAGCTACGACATAAAAAGTTCTTTTTTTCTAATGTCTACAATCTTAAGTTTATGTTATGTTATGTTTATGTTATGTTTTAATCTTCTTGTTAAGCTATTGCATAGCTTTTATCTAGGGCTTTGAACTAGGACAAACAGTTTGAGCGCGGCGACCGAATCAAGAAATTCCGTAACGAAAAAAACCTAACACAGTAAGCGTTCAACATTTTAGAGGTTCACATTTAGCTCTGTTTGGCGCAGTGGGCGAGCGGCCGCATTCTTTAAATGTGTATAATTATTATTATGCAAAAAAAAATATTGCATAAATATTATAATTGCATAAGTTGATAAAAAATGCTATGCAATAGCTTTACCGCGGCAGTCCCCGAGTGCCGCTTAATTTTTTTTTTTTAAGTTTATTTATTTTTAATGTGGTATGCAATAAAGTGAATTCATTTCATTTCATTTCATTTCATCTTAGGAGGAGGGCAAACTGGCTACTTTTAGCGCAGCGATCGGCGTTTTTATGGTTTTTAGTCGCTGCTCGGAAGCTTGACCGCGTCCGAGCGCTAACATGGGCACCCAACAAACGCCAGTCTCAGCGACAAGTTCGTGTTGCATTGGCGTTCTGTGATTTTAAGCGCTGGTCTTCGCGACTTTTAACATCGTATTGAACGCTTCCGAGTCGAGATAATTTAGTATAAAAAAATATTTTTAAACAACCGACTTCAAACTCCCGCTTTACTACAATTCACACACACACACACTATACAAAGTATTTAATTTATCGTTGATATTTTAAAAACCGCTCGACTGATTTAGATAAAATTTGTATGGAACCACCTGGGGAGTATACGCTTTCAAACAAAATAAGAATTTTCAAATCGGTTCAGGCGTCTTCTTGTCATCGGTGGACAAACATATAAAAAAAAGATTTCGACGAATTGATAACCTCCTCCTTTTTTTAAGTCGGTTAATAACGCGCAAAACACCGACGTTGCCGCAAGAAGTAGCCCTTAGCAAAAAGAATCCAATTAAATAACAGTAAGTTATACCTTCTACGTTAATATTTGACGACCAATACATAAAACATTTGACGACCTCCCTGGCGCAGTGGTGAGCGCTGTGGTCTTATAACTGGGAGGTCTCGGGTTCGATTCTCGGCGGGGTCAATTTGGGAATTTATCATTTCTGAATTGTCTGTGGTCTGGTCTGGTGGGAGGCTTTGGCCGTGGCTAGTTACCACCCTACCGTCAAAAACGTGCCGCCAAACGATTTAGCGTTCCGGCACGATGGCGTGTAGAAACCGATTAGGGTTATGGGTTGAATGTTCACTGCCATACCCTTACAAGTTAGCCCGCTACCATCTTAGACTGCATCGTCACTTACCATCAGGCGAGATCGGAGTCAAGGACTATCTTGTCATCGAATAAAAAAAACATAATATTATTGAGGTCAGTGAATTTCCTAAAAATTCCTCCATAAAAGGTAACGCAATGGAGTACTTACAAATTTTCTCAAACACACAATAAAACTACTTCAAACAAAGAAGTTAACAAATAAAGTCCGCCATTGTTATTATGAAATATCAAACAACCGCCAAAAATTACGATCCGAATCATCCGAGTGTATCGCAAACAAAGGGTCGTCAAAAATACGTAATAGGGTCGTTATGCCCTAAATAAGCCTAAATATGACAGACTTCTATTTATTTGTGAATGTTGTAATCTGACTTCTTTCACGTATATACAGGCGCTTTCTGCAACCACACCTGCTGTTATGTGAAAATGCAAACTAACATAGAAAGAAGATGCCTAGAAGAAGATCTCGGAGCTTTCCAAAATGCTAAGGGTGGGGTTTTAGTAGGTAATAATCCCATATAATCCAAACTCTCCCCCAGGGTTTCGGGTATCTTTTAAGAAGATTTCCCCGTCGTTAAACAAAAAATAAAAAGGAGATAGAAAGAAGATACCTATTCACTCTTGATTCGAAGATACTCAAGTTATAGTTCATTGGAAAAACGGAAGTTGAAATAAAAGGACATTACAAATTTTGGCAGTGCGTATAAGGAACGAATGATGACTCACGGGTCCGAAATATAGTCGCAAACTATGGGCCTCATGAAGGCTCAGGGTCACTCAGCGGGCGATAAAGAGAGGTATGCTCGGATTATCCCCGCGGAATCAAAGAAATGAGGAGATCCACAAGTCACTAATATAGCTCAGCGAGTCGCGAAACTGAGGTGGAAATGGACGGGCACATAGTTCGAAGAGCTGATGGTCGTTGAGTTCCCAAGATGCGGGAAGCGCAGTGTTGGCAGACCCCCCAATAGGTGGACCGACGACATCAGGCAAGTTGCAGAGAGCCGCTTGATACAGGCTGAGAACTGTGGAAATGCATGCATGATACCTTTGTCCGGCAGTGGACGTCTATCAGATGATTAAGAACATCGATGATTAAGAAGAAGAATTAATAATGTCAGCTAATCGTTGAAGTTGGGTAAAAAAAAACAAAGAAATACGTGAAGATAATAATGATAAACGGCAAACTCTAATCTGACGACGCGACGTGTATTACACAGAGGCTTAGGGCGGAAATGGTTATACAACGTACATAATGTAGCTTATTGTTACGTAGAATGGTTATTAGGTACTTTCCTACTTATTTCCTTCTCAGACAATACGGGGAAGTTTCATGCCCTGTTACGGATCTTTATTGTTTTGCCTTTGAGCGGATAAAAGATCTTATTGGAACATTTATCATCAAAAGAAGCATCAGTGATCTTATTATTAACAAATAAAATAAATAGAGAAGGATTTTACAGTTCGAACTTCTCCTCATAGGAAAATCCCAACGACCCATCATATTCAATATTATGTTTTCGAATGGACGTATTCTCTTCGATACAATATTTCAAAATAATTAATTTTAATTCTTTAACTTTGTTTCAGAATTAATTTGTCAGACGTGCCACAGCATAATGATTCTCATCCTATTCCACGGTGCGAATTGGGAAGAGGTACGGAAGTCTGCCGAACAGGGAATCCGTGAAGTGGCTACTTGGGTAGTGAGTTGAAATCAAACCTACTGACAGTGAATGCGTCAAAAACAAAAGTTGTTTGCTTCAATATTACACGAGCATCACAGCCACCGCAGGATTTTGTGGATGACCGGTGGATTCGGAATAAGAACTGTGTCACAGTTTTGATTGCGCGGGCTGAGGTAGAGAGGGTAGCCGGCATGGTAAATAAGGTTGCAATTCGTGCGCGACCGCGGTCGCAAAGGCGTGCCGCACCCCGCTCCCCGCTCGTTCGTTCGTAATAAAAAAATTTTGAATAAGATTTGAATAGATCAAGAAATAATTTTTATTTCGTTGTTACGAATTACTATGTTGTTATGTAATAATTTTGGACGCCTCACAGTAGTAGAATACACGAGAATACGAGATATACTTGTAATTTTAACTTCAAGGTAATTTACTGTGTTCTAATAGTTATAAATTATTATTAATAGATACTTTTATTAATAATAATGTAAGCAGGCATGTAACTGATGGTAGAAATTCTTAGTTAATTAGTTCAGGGATATCCTAGTCCCCATCAATATTTAGGTACTGCAGGAAATACTTAAGCTCTAAACTGGTGTCCAAGCGATTCCCAACAGGCTAGCAATAATTCGAAGCGTCAAAACCAGTAGCTATTAAAATCCTGGTTACCGTTAAATACCAAGGACGGTGGCTGGCTCCTAAGGCTCTTACTATGGGTCCTCGTACTATGATTAACTCGATTGCAAATACTTAATACGACTCCACTAATCATATTTCTTCAGTACAATAAACAACAGGTCGATTCTGGAAAAAAGTGTGTCATCAGTCAAATCATTAAAATTTAGTTATATATATGTGTGTGTGTATGTTTGTTACTCGGATGTATGTTTTAAACGGATTTGGCTGTTTGAAATGCAAATAGATTATAATATCTACTTTTTATCCCTTAAAAATTCATCTTTCTCGCAGAATTTTGAAAAACCGAAAGCACATGGCCAAAAATTGTATGGAAGTCTGCCCCAGAATGTTCAGAGATGAAATCTATGTTAATGAATAGTACAGATCTTCTATTTATAGAATAAGAAAGTTACATGTAGCTATGTTGGTTCATTTTCAACAACATGACATGTTCGTCGTTACAAACTAGCAAAGGCATTCATACATACGCTCGAAAAAAATAGGTAACCTTTGTTCAAAAGTCGGGTAAAAATTAACATTAATAAATAATAATGAACAGATACAGACTCGTGGTAGTAACAACGCGCGGAATCTAAGCCGCAAGCGGCGACAGACAGAATGTAGCGTCCATAGCTAAGATAACTCCTCTGCGGCTTTGAGGCTGTGTCTAGTAATTAAACTAACTTCGGGTTAGCACATTTGTTAATGTAACTAACAATTTACATATTTACATATACATATAAAATTTGGAAGATTCTCGTCTCTTCATCCTCACCTCAACCAACAACGCCGGTCTCTTGCATGGACGCTAAGAAACTAACAAAAAAAAAAATGGTTGTCTGTAAAGTCGGTTTACGGACGATAGTTTTACGTGATAACGTCATAAAGAAACATTGATGAAAAATTGCATACTTTTATGAATTGAATTGAATTATTATCACTGAATTATCATTATTTTGTATAATACAAAGGAGTTAATTGAAAATTACAATTTTCTCGTCACAAGCCAACGCTTGGGCCGATCGTGCCTCTCTGTGTTTCTTTTGTATCTAGTTTTGTCGGTATCACCATCATACTAATATTATAAATGCGAAAGGGTGTTTGTTGGTTTGTCCTTTAATCACGCCGCAACAGAGCTACTGATCGACGTGATTTTTTGCATGGGTATAGTTGAGGAGCTGGAGAGTGGTATAGGCATTAGACTTTTTACCCCGGCAAATCAGAGTTCCCGCGGGATTTTAAAAAGTAAATCCACGCGAACGGAGTCGCGGGCATCAGTTAGTTGATGAATTAATCAAGAATAAATAGATTTCTTTCATTATTTGTAATATTATGATCGCCACTTCACTTTCTTTGGTGGCCGTTGCCCATTATAAAGAACAAACATTTTAAATTCGCACATAAATATGTACGCAATCAAATTCTTATAAATGTGTAAAAGAAAAAAGAAACGACATCAACATTTTGATAATAATGATGCGGTCAGTGCAAATCAGGAGTACAATATAAATAACGGAATGATTTCATTTATATTTGGGCAACATCAATTAATTCCTGCACACAGTGGGTAGCAGCGAATCATTGTTACGATTCAAAGAAATGATTTCAAGTGCGAGAGCGTTGCGTTTAATAGGTTCCTTACTTTTTGACGTGATAACGTCTTATAAATCGATGAACACCGGCTGCACGCACGAAAAAGTGTCACGTTCCGCCTGAGCCTGCGCGTGCAAGCGAGAGCGCGGAACAAGCGATAGAGAGGCACGATCGGCCCAAGCGTTGGCTTGTGACTAGAGAAAATTGTAATTTTCAAATAACTTAACTCCTTCTTTGTATTATACAAAATAATGATAATTCAGTGATAATAATTAAATTCAATTCATAAAAGTATGCAATTTTTCATCAATGTTTCTTTATGACGTTATCACGTAAAACTATCCTCCGTAAACCGACTTTACAGACAACCAATTTTTTTAGTGCTGTCTGCTACCCAACTGGGTCGAAAGGTGCTGGAGTGTCGACATCGCACCAGAAAACGCAGTGCTGGCAAACACTGACGACATCAGATGAATCGCAGGGAGCCGCTGGTTACAGACGGCGCAGGACCGAGGAATGTGGAAATCAGGTGGAAATATATATGTAAGTAATGTCATATCCAGCAGTGAACGTCTATCGGTCGATAATTTTTTGGTGACCTGGATTTGACACCGTTGACCAATTGAAAAATAAAGACCTAAAAATAAAAAAATTGGGGACATATTTATCGATAAATATGAAAACCAAAAGCTTTCATATTTATTTTCACCCAAATTAAAATAAAATTAGATGCAAAAATTTCGATAAATTTTGGGAGATTATAAAAATTAACTAAAATTAATAAATTAACCTTCCTGATTGGTAGGTTCCGGTTACGTTAGTAAAATTAGTTCGGCCCGCTTGTGGAGACGCCGGGTTAGGTTTAACCCAGGAATAAATTTGTAATTTTGACAGAAGCTTTATACGAAATCTGTCAAAGCAGCAGCTAACTCTGGGTTAAAAGGATAACCCGGCGTTTTTGCAAGCGGGCCTTAATAAGTTAATTAAGGCTTCTCGAAGAAATGATTAAAACTGAATTCGTATACCGTAACATTAATTAGACTTTTAACCGTTTATTAAAATGCCAAACTGAACCCTAATAAATAAAAGTCCACGCGCATACCAACAAAAAACAACACGAGTATCAATTAAGACGAGATTGATACATACTACAGATGATAATATTCTCACGAAATCCCTAAGGAAAAAACACCTTTACGAATAAGATACATAGAAACGACTTTCATGTGTACATTATAGATAATAGCTTTTTGTGGAGGATTGTACATGTACAGTGAAGGATGTATTTACTTGTAAGCGTGTGGTATTTAATGAATACACTCAAACCGCAAGATATATTTTGTTCTCGAACGTTTTTTTTTTGAATGAAGTTATTTATTGGTTTGCTTGTTTAATTTTTGTCTGGTGGGAGGCTTTGGTCGTGGCTAGTTATCTCCCTACCGTCAAAGACTTAAAGTGATTTAGAGTTCCAGTTCGATGGCGTGTAGAAACCGATGGGTGTGGGTTTATTTACACTACCATACGCCTTCCAAGTTAGCCCGCTACTCGAGTCAGTCAGAGCTCTGAGTCAGATCGCAGTTAAGGTGGAAGACACGGGTCTGCCCGCGAAATTCAAATTTAATTTGGTTTTTTGCAATTTGTAAACTAGTACGCCAAAGTAGGTTTATGGCCTTCTAATTGCGCCAGTAGAATTATCATCTTCACAGGTTTACATAAAAATCTTTACTTGAAAGTGACCAGTTTAAGAAATTAATCAAAATACTGAGTTGGACGTGAGTTACTCACAAATTAGTCGATATTTTGATTAATTTCTTAGACTGGTCTCTTTCAAGTAAAGACTTTTATGTAAACCTGTGAAGATTATAATTCCACTGGCGCAATTAGAAGGCCATAAGCCTACTTTGTCGTATTAGTTTACAAATTGCGAAAAACCAAATTAAAAGGGCTTGTCACTGTATAAAACAACAAAGACTCTATTACATTTATGTGCTTCTAGTATTTCATTTATATGCAAATTCACTTATGAATACTAGAAGATTACAATTTCAATTACTAGGTCTGAATTTTATTTGGAAAAGCTTTTATGTGTTCTAAATAGATGTTATTTTACGTTCAGTACAAAAAGAAAGACACATTTTTGTATTAGATTAATTATTAGTTATACCTACAATATTCATGATTTAAAAATTTAACCACATCAATTTTTTAGAAAACTTACACTCGCCTCGCGGAAGAAATCGCGGGCAAAACCTATATGTAGTTAATAATAATTTGAATTTAGCGTAGCAATACCAAAATTATTTTATACTCAGTCATCCATTACTTGCACATTATTCTTTGAGGCAAAGATATTAATTTCGCATTACGTCTTTACAATAGGAATGAAAGAAAAACTGCATAACGTCTATTCGAAATTACACATTATGTATTAAATTTATTTCATTACGGATTTGTAGTTAGGTATGTAATTTTTTTAAATCACTCGCGATGACTTGCGCATAATATTTACACGGAAAACAGAACATGATTATTGATTAAGTCTAATAGTTTGTACTGTGAATAGCGCAACGTTGCAAAATGGTTAGGGTTGCCACCAACGATTATTATTATTATCCATGTGCCTATCAATTAATGGACACTGATCTTGCTTGCTTACTATATGTCAGAGCCACGAGTTTCAACGTTCAATACTTTGGTTCAATACAAAATTGCTTTACGCAAAAACAAATTTTATTTGAAAATGCTGAAGCGTTAAGTCCGGCGTTTGCACTAAATAATGATGTGCAATAAAGTAAAAAAAAAGTTTATTCTAGTTGGCCAGCAAATTGTAGAGAGAACGTTCATTCCATTTATTTCGGTGCTCGACGTTAACTCTAGGAAGTATATTCGCTTTAGCTTTTCGTCTTGTGGCCTTCAGGATAAATGCTACTCTGTCAACGTCACCAGGTGAAACAATCTGTGCCCAGACGAGAATTGAATCTAATATTTGCCTTTTACTTATTTTATCTTTGATTAGTCTTCTCAGTTAAAAATGCTGTTAAATTACTATAAAAATTGCTTATTCGCTACCCATGTATTGTTTATTTTATTTGTTACCTGCTCGAAAAAAATGGCAATCAAAGTACTTAAGTGTATTACGTTTTTTCTACAATAAAGCATTGTTTTAATATTTCAATGTGTCAGCCCTATGGAGCATTTAAGTTAAATTATATGATTGTAACAGCAGGGATCTTCCTTATAACTTGGAAGTTATAAACATTGAAAATTTATGGTAAGTTTTATCTGAATGCTGATAAAATATTTTCATTGTATAGTAGCAAAAGAAAGTGTTTTTCTATTTCACATGAAAATTAACAATGCGTGAAGTCAGTAATTATCTAAATAAGAAAATATTAAGGTAAATATATTTTAGCGGTAGTTAATATATAAGTGTGCAATGTTGTTCATTATTATTACAGCAGATCATGAATTATTCCAGGGGAAGTGTTTACCTGGCAAGAGGTTGGGTAATTTTTTTTTCTTTTGTATTTTTGGTATGGAAAAGCAGAGTTTCCTTATGCAAAATTTTTATTGTCAGCAACACCTAAACGGCTAACTACTTAGTGCAAATCTCCTCTTAGAGAAGGGCTATAGTCCACCATGCAGGCCCAAAGCGTATTGGCAAACTGGCGAATTTTCATAGCATTTTTTTTTATTTATAAAAGGCGAATGTAGTATATATTCAAATTTCTTAGAATCGTTGCGCATCTAGAACTCGTCATCGAATTAAAAAAAATATTAAGATAATCGAAGTCAGTCAATCATTTAAAGGGGATTTTTTGCAATGTCTTAAAGGATGTTTTTCTACGTAGCGAGATATAGGTATAAAATATTATTTTAATTTATCATGGAACTTATTTTATTAGAATGTACTAAGTATACTAACTTAAGGTCGAAGTCGTAAGGTCCTCGAGTGAAATAACGTAGTGTAGGGCGCCTTCCGGCTAGAATCGGCTAGATGGAGCGATGACACCCGGAAAGTGGCAGATATAGGCATCTTCTAGGCAAGCGCGCTCCATCTTAGGCTGCATCTTCACTTACCATCAGGTGAGATTGCAGTCAAGCGCTAGTCTATATATTAAAAAAAAACATCGATGTGATGCGAAAGGCCGAGGAGTGGCAACGTTGGCGATGCTTAAAAAACGCCTGTATCCAACAGTGGATGCATTTTGGTTGATGGTGATATGATACTACCATAAACTAGTCCCAGTCTATATGTTAAGTCCACTAGTTAAGTCATACGTCATGGCACCGTTACTCTAACCATCTCCGAATTGGTAGTTGACATCATACGTTTTTTGTACCAACAATTTGACCTTTCGCGGGTCAACAACATTGCAATTATTGAATAAGACTGCTTGGATAAGTATATTATAGGTGGTGTCATGTGATGCGGGTTTTTACGTTCCCTCTAATATGATTGAGCGAAGCAACGGCTGGATCATACGTCATGCTCGTGAACGGGTGCCACCGGCGGGAATGGGCTACTTTCTGTCTGCCCGTCTTAACATGTATTGAATAATTGTAGTATGCATTTTTGCAACTTCCCCTCATTGTGGAAATATTCTATTCTATTCCATTTTCCAAATCGGTTCAGGCGTCTTCGAGTAATCGGTGGACATACATAAAAAAAAAGATTCCGAAGAATGGAAAACCTCCTCCTTTTTTTGAAGTCGGTTAAAAAACTTATTAAAATGTTATAGCTACATAACAATATCTATACATAATATAATAAAACAGAAACGAAACCAATTCTGTACATGAAATAGATTCAAAAAAGGGTTTTTGCTTCTAATTGTGTTCAAGATACAGATATCAAAACAGAAGCTAAATTTTTTTTTGTCTGTTTGTCTGTCTGTTTGTTTGTCCTTCTTTCACGTAAAAACTACCGCACAGATTTCTACAAAAT
The DNA here is from genome assembly GCA_029955525.1 of Oeneis ivallda. NCBI lineage: Eukaryota > Metazoa > Arthropoda > Insecta > Lepidoptera > Nymphalidae > Oeneis > Oeneis ivallda. Next base: position 5,319,173 of record JARPMR010000015.1, read on the forward strand.
TTTATACCGTGGTAGCTTATTACTCGGGTCAACATCTAGGCTAGGTACTTTTTATCCCGGAAAATCAAGGAGTTCCCGAGGGACTTTAAAAACTAAATCCACGCGGACAAAGTCGCGGGCATCAGCTAGTTGTATTATAAAATGAATATTTTGAAAACAGCAACTACCGAGTTTCTTTCTTGTCGGCTCTTCTCAGCAGAATCCACTTTCCGAACCGGTGGTAGAGTCATGAAGTGTCTTGACATAATAAGAGCCACAGGTTGGCCTACGTGAAATAAATAATTTTGAATTTTATAACGGGAATGTTAAATCTAAAAGGAGCCTTAAATAACCTTTGCTGTTAATTTCGCCCGGTCCAGAGGTTTTCATAAGATTCCCTTCTTATGATTCCCTTACATAGAATTTATTATAGTTTTGCCCGCCCTTACACAAAGTTGATGCAGTATCAGCTTTGATAGATAGATAGACAGAAATGCTTTATTGCTACGCACTAAAGAAATGCTTACAATTATTAAACTGTAACATAAAAACAAAGTACGTAAAGGCGGCCTTATCGCTTTAAGCGATCTCCCAACCTTAATTTCAAAGAAATCATATTGAGAGATACGGGAAATTTAAGTGAGTAGTATTTTAAAAATCCCGCGGGAACTCTTTATTTTTCCGGGATAAAAACTCTATACATCGGTCTCTTGGCCAGTCCTGCATCAGATCTCTCTCCTAACATGTCGAATCTTGAGCGAGGAAATAGAGAGTGCACCTGTGTTTGCGCGCACACTTGTGCACTATAATAGCTCCCGCGCAAAGGGCTAATCCCTGTGGAGATTTGGCGCCGTGGCGGATTTCGTTATGGAGGACATAATTTTTTATTTCTATTTTTTTTTTAAAGAATATCAGCCAAGTAGAACTTGACTAATATTCTCCTCTCCCCTCCAAATAAGCGGAAAACTTGGGTACGATAATAGTGTAACGGGTAGGATTCGAACCTGCGACCATTCAGTTTTCACTTTTTCAGTCCGCACCTTTAACCGTTGGGCTATTGAGGCTTTAAAATTTTATTTTATTACCCTTCATGGTTTTACACGTATAAAGAATAAATTACCACAATTATTCGCATTCACGTCGAGACCGGTTTTGAGGGAATATTATCCTTTGTAACAACTTTAACCCACTTTTGAAAACGGGTTATTGCGAGTTATGTCATTATTTTAACTACTTTTCTCGGAGAGCTTTTGTGATATTACGTGCTGACGCGACTTTCCGCGTGGATTTAAGTTTCTTATAAAATTCTTGAGAACTCTAGTTTTCTGGGATAGGTTTATTTATTTTTTATTCGATTACAATAACTTTGAAAATACATTTTTTCGAGATATAGATTCTAAAGTCCAACAACTTACAAAACTCAAAATTCAAAAAAAAAATCGCGTTCAAGTAAACTAGGAACAAAACACGCAAGTCTAGTAGTTATTATAATTATATTTCTTTGCTTCATCCTCAATATAATTAATTACAAAGGTAGTCACGTTATTCACTCGAGATAACTCCGCGAATTTCACAGATATATACCCTATTTTAAAAATAAATCACCTTGGCAGCACCGTCTTAAGTTTGCTCATTACTTTTTCGCGCGAGATAACGACCGCACGCGCTCAGCGCGCCGCACTTAATAGTTTAACCAGAAGTGCAGAAGATCGAGTGTTATTGTAGGATAGTCTGATTGCAGTATTGTTCATCGGCTGAAATCATCGTCATCATCATCGAAGGAAAAAGGTACGAGTTCTTTTCTGTTTTCAAACGATCTCTTGTTTGCGCTTACGCACCGCTACATAGCATATTATTGTTTTGGCATGTACATAAAAACGGTACACTTTTCGTATCGAGGTTTACTGCGAGTCTTCATCGATTACGAGGTATCAGAGAAAACGTAAATATTCTGAATTAAATATTACGTTAAGTGTTTTTATTATGAAAATTAATAAAAATTAAAACACAACTATAACGATTATTATGGTAACACTATTGTTACAACTTGTCATCAATCACGATTAAATTAAATTAGTACCTACCCCCCAAGTGTCTCGGATTTATTTAGGTTAGGAGACATTTATCATTATTATTTCTACATATCATATTATACATTCGAAAAATGTAATAAAATTCACGAATTCACTCAACTATGCTCGTAAAATTCGCTCAACGGGGCTTTAGTAGCTTGCCCAGCCGTTAACTATATTCGAGTACCTACTTGTAAACAAAAATATAATATTATTTATCTGGAGAGACGGTAGTGTCCCTGCCACGACGAGCCAAACGTAAGGGAACTAACTACCCACCTTTTCTTCGCTTTGTCTGAAAACACTAATTGTTACGAAACACTTAAAATTAAAAGCAATGGTAGATGAACAAGCAGAGCAAATTAGATATTATAGAAGACCATATTATTAAATATTTGGAAGAAATAATGGTAATTTTCCTCGGTTTTAAAGTCTTGCTCGTAACTTAAACAACTGTGCAATGTTCATGTCGACACTACGACGGTAAGAAGTTATATTAATTGAAAGAGAGGCATTCAATACCCTCACTTAAATAAGTTAACTAGAACCAGTTGACATTGGTGAGAACAATGTGAGCTTTGTTTTTTTTTTTTGCGTCATACGTAAACACCAAAGAAAATCAAACCGACGCCGAGTCTAGTACAGTTAATCCAGATACTGAATGGTCATTTCATGACAAAGGGTTCAAAATTACTTTATTAAAGGTCGGTCAACTCGAAATCGACTCAGAATTACACTCGGCGCTTGGGAAATCGACGCATGATTCCCCGAAGTATGGGGAAAATATTCATGCCAACCATATGGCTCTTTATATTAAAAAAGGGGATGCGACAAAGACTACTGGTCCTGCGTATCACGGCCGTTAGTAACGGAATGGGCTTACTATTAAAAGAGAGTGAAAACAGGGTGCAGGCCATGAAACACCTAAGCAATGGCTGCAGGATCCTATGTGATTCAAACTTCGGAATCACTCAAAGCAGCATTAAACTCTTAATGCCTCAACTCAACAAGAAGTGCTATAAGATTCGGAAAGAGACAAAACTTTATTTGGATCGGCTTTATCCGAGAAACTAAAAAACAACAAACAGAGATTGACTGCGAACCAATTGCAATAACATGATTAACTGCGAGCTAATCATGAGTCATATACTAAAGCTGTGACTCCACAAACAAATCGGGATTGACTGCGAGTCAATTGCGATAACATAACTAGCTGCGACCTACTTATGGTTCATATCCTAAAGATGTGACTTCCTAGCTGCGAGCTACTCATGAGTCAAATCCTACAGCTGTGACTCCACAAACAAATCGGGATTGACTGCGAGTCAATTGCGATAACATAACTAGCTGCGAGCTACTTATGGTTCATATCCTAAAGATGTGACTTCCTAGCTGCGAGCTACTCATGAGTCAAATCCTACAGCTGTGACTCCACAAACAAATCGGGATTGACTGCGAGTCAATTGCGATAACATAACTAGCTGCGAGCTACTTATGGTTCATATCCTAAAGATGTGACTTCCTAGCTGCGAGCTACTCATGAGTCAAATCCTACAGCTGTGACTCCACAAACAAATCGGGATTGACTGCGAGTCAATTGCGATAACATAACTAGCTGCGAGCTACTTATGGTTCATACCCTAAAGATGTGACTTCTTAGCTGCGAGCTACTCATGAGTCAAATCCTAAAGCTGTAACTCCACAATAAAAAGGGATTAACTGCGAATCAATTGCGATAACATAACTTGCTGCGAGCTACTCATAAATCACATACTAAAGCTGTGATTCCTTAAACATATCGGTATTGACTGCGAGTCGATTGCGATTACATAACTAGCTGCGAGCTACTCATGAGCTTTATCCTAAAGCTGCTAAAGCTGTCACTCCACAAAAGGAAATTAGTAATTGTGATAACCTAACTAGCTGCGAGCTAGTTATGAGCCATATCCTTATGACAATTGTGTAGAAAATGTGTAATCGTGAATATATATGTACATGAACTACAAATTATTGTCTGCGAGACAATATACGTTATGTTCTTACCTAACTATATACGGGTACTCGACCAGCCGGCAACCAGGAAAACTGGCGAGCGCCTCTTCGGTACTCGTCATGAACTGGAGTGGGGGGGGGGGGGGGCGTAACACTGCGGCGCAGGATAACAGCTTACCAACTTAATATGTGGGTTGCTATTAATAATAATTTATTACAAAATATAGGAGCTATTAGTTCCGAGTACAATTTTCTTGATGCCTAAACCTAATGTTAGGCTGTTCGGCTTATCAGTGACTCCAGGTGTTTTAATCAAGGTCATAAAAGAAGTTATAACCTATTTGAGATACCTAGGCTTTAAGTCCGTTTTGCTTGAATAACAATACTAAATTTAAAAAATCCGTGCCTTGACAACAAGATCCGGACGCCTTAGCTGTCGATGCATTTACGCTTTGTGGGGCTTTTATGTTTTTCTATGATTTTTGTTTCCTCCTTTTTCTTTAATTTTAAAGTGTCTGAGGAAAATCATTGATAACGAGGCAAACGGAATCCTAGTTTTTTCAAATTGGTTATCACAAGCGTGGTACTCTCTCCTACAAAGCTTGGTAGTTTCGGATATTACTTAATGTTAATCCTCATTAATACTTATTGCAATCTCATTTCACCATTCCTAGCACAAGAAACTTACCCTGGGTGTTGCGAGACTCTCCGGACTCTCTCTCTCTCTCCCTTAAAACAAGGCGCCGACCCAGACTCAGCGTCACTAATGTTAACATTATTCTCTGACAGTATTTTAAAACAATATAATACCACACTCAAGCTTCGGTGGCAGTTTTGTAAATTAAATAATAAAAATGTATTTATCTACTCCAACATCGAAAAGTTCTGATTTCGAATTTGACAGCTGAATCGAAATGAACCCTCTTTCGGGTTTGCTTCTCATTTCGATGCAGCTCGTTGTATGGGAGCTGAATCGAAATGGTTATCTTCTTAAAATAGGATATCTAAAGCTAAGGCTCTGAGTTCTGGCACTTTTGTACCTTTCATACGACAGAGGCGCCACAGGCAGCTGGTGGCGGCTTACGGAGTTACTTTTTGTTGACAGAGGCGCCACAGGCGGCTGGTGGCGGCTTACGGAGTTACTTTTTGTTACTTTATTGAGCCTACGGCGTATTTTATTAATGATTTTATTTTCCTTGTCGTAGATAAAATCTTGTATGCAACTGAACGTAATTAGTCATTTTAATTCTCGTACTATCCTATTTTGATACTCGGCAAGCCTCGTATCAAAAAACAGCACTCGAATTAAAATGACCCTCATTACGATGCAGTTGCATAAATAGCTATTAAACCGTCAAATACCAGTATTAGGTATCTTCTCTTACAGCGTTTGTTACGGAGTTTGAACCCTTATCGAATTGCAATATTTATTTATGCTAAGAAACAGCATTGTTTCTGGAGCGAGCGTAAAACGTCTCCTCAAATGTGTCTATAAGTTAAGATCAACCAAACCCTATTACTCCCGTACTTGGGTCCCTCAACTTTTTTTTTAAACTATATTAAAAATTGGTTCCCTTATAGTCACTCATCTTTAGAAAAAATCACTAAGAAACTTTTCATTATACTAGCAATTTGCACTGCTCATAGACTACAAACTCTTCCGTCAATTAAATTGGAAAGCAATATTACTTTTGAAATCGGGGTTTAAATTAGAATAACGGTAGGTAAATTATTAAAAAAAAAAAAAAAAACACGCTGCGGGCAGATACCACGCCTATTCTCTTTCTCTCTTCCTACCATACTTTCAAGAAAATCTGAGCATCTGCCCTGCTACACCCCTCCACACACTATATTTCCAGAACTAAAAATATAAGATCTGAGGGGACAAATAACCTGCTATTTACGTACAAGAAGCCTTACAAAAAGGCCGCACCTCAATCGATCAGCAGGTGGATCAAGTTAACGCTATCAGGGAGCAGCGTTGACACAAGCACACAGCACCTCACGCTCAGGCGAGCGTTGAGACAATTAGAAAAACGGCAGGCTCGACTAACACATCGAACTCATTCTTTCGCTGCTTAAATGTTAGATCCATGGCGGATGAGGGAGATTATGCCAGACCCTGCCAAGACAGGTCTTAATAATAATTGCGTTAACACATCTAATAGTGAATCAATTTATGAATTATACCTAATCATAAAAATAAATATATTCTAATTTATAGTATTAAATAATAGTATAATAATAATAATATCATAAATAAATATTAATATTGTTAAAGTGTACGCAAGCAAATTAATTAGTATTTCCGTAAGAGAGTGATTAAAAATACACGATTTACAAAATCTGTATTGCGTACATGTTTATCAAAACTTTTTACTCTAAACAACTACCTTTGTAATTAATTATATTGAGGATGAAGCAAAGAAATATAATAAGTGATCAAACGAACTTACCTGAAGTGAAGTTCGATCATTATTATATGAGTTGCTTCATCCGAAGATATAATTACCCACCCTCCCTGACTGCCCAAATAAAAAAGTTTTGAACCATATACATCTCTAAAAAGAATGAGCAAACTTAACACGTTGCTGCCAAGGTGATTTATTTTTAAAATAGGGTATATATCTGTGAAATTCGCGGAGTTATCTCGAGTGAATAACGTGACTACCTTTGTAATTAATTATATCTTCGGATGAAGCAACTCATATAATAATGATCGAACTTCACTTCAGGTAAGTTCGTTTGATCACTTATTATTCGTGAATACGTAGGTAGGTTTACCTAGGTAGGTAGGTAGGGTACCTTTGAGTATGTGTTGGTTTAATACTCAAAGGTAGGTAGGTACAATAGAAATGAAAATTTCGCTACAGTACATTCAAACTGGAAACGAAAATTTTCTCGCTTTCTTACTTTATACAACTTTAAAACTTTACATAATAGTTTTATACTCCACCAAGTTGTACTTACTGCTAACTTATAAACTAAAATTCACCGCAGGATTTCTTTACATAAACGCTAGTTGCTCTGAGATACTCGAAAGACTACCTATCTGCATAGATAATCCATAAAATACATTTTCATTCTTCATATAAAATTAATTCCAAAATAGCTGATTCGTTCTGCTTTAACATGTGTGTTGTGTTAGTTGCAGTATTTAAACAAGTGTAAATTAAAAATTTTATTTTTAAATACAAGCTTTTAGTAGCTACATCATTAGACTCTAGATATCATCTAGGATCAGAGTTCTTGTCATGACGAATCAAACGAGCCCAAACTCGATGGGGTTACATCGTTTTATTACAGTTCCGATTGCCCTATTCCGTCTCCATCATCAAATCAGCTCCATGTCACAATAATATTGCATTGTCATCCGATTTACATATACATGCAAAATTTCAGCTGAATCGGAAACCGGAAAGTGGTTCTAATTCATCTTGCAAGGTTTGACCCAAACAAACAAATAAATAAACTGGTCAAGCTAAATAAAAGCTTGTAAAAAAAACAATACAAAAAAATTAAGTGGCACTCGGGGACTGCCGCGGTAAAGCTATTGTATAGCATTTTTTATCAACTTATGCAATTATAATATTTATGCAATATTTTTTTTGCATGATAAAAATTATGCAAAAAAAAAATTAAAAAACAAACAAACAAGAAAAGCGCACTGTCACTACTTCGCGAGTGAGATTCGAACCTGCGACAACATACACCATACGGTAAAGAAAGCGGCCGCTCACATTACATTTACATTATTTACTTAGATAGAGGAAATAATTGCCATTTTAGATCGCCGTTTGAAAAAGACCATTTGAATGGGTTTTTCTTTGCTCAATTAAGCCCACTCAGTAAATCACGCTGGGCGGAAACATTATTTTTACTAATCTGCCGCGGTGCTGTAACTTTTTGAGTAATGTAGAGTACTTAAATATGGCTTAGAGCGAAAGCAAAATGCGGGACTTTTTAAAAATAATGCGACTGCTTAAGGATTAATTCTTTAAATTAGTTAATGCCACTTGAGGGGACATGGGGCACTTGAGGGAATTATTAATTTCACTTTTCATATAAAGAAAACTGAAACCAGTGATTCAGTGCATGACGAAATTTTTCAAAGATCTTTTCATGACTTTGACTTTTGTTTTAATTAATTACTGGGGGGTGGCAGTTTTAAATTTTTAATTGTCCTGTTCCACTTGTCCCTACCAAGGAATCCTACTGGTTCATATACCTAGTGAGAGGTGGGAGGGACTTGCGCGGCAGAGGCAAGAGCGGCGCAAGTCTGTAAATAAGGCAGTGGCGTCCTTTGAGGAGCGTCGACTAAAGGACCTCGACGCCAAACGCCATAACAAAAAGACCCAGCCAAGGACCTCCTACCTCTACACGTATAATTCATCGGTCCAGTTACACTGTGCGCCGTGCAATAGGATTTTTCAGACTAAATTTGGTTTTGTGAGCCACATTCGCTCTCATAACCGGCTCTAGCCAAGACCGCCGTTGACGGACACGTTATGGAGGATCATATATATCCTACTGGTGGGTATATGAGCGGCTAAACCCATTCCCGGTACATTCATTCGGTCATGGCGGAACGACTTACGGTAGGGTGGTAAGGGTAACTAGCAAAGTCCCCCACCAGACAAAACAGAATCACAAGACATAAATAATACCTAATTTATTTCAGTCTTGATTATAGAAGCCTTCAAAGGGAACCTTTTCGCACGCGCAGTTCAAATTAATACAAACGATCCAAATTAAGCTAAAAGCCCCTTTTATGTGTTATATCAAATTAGGGGCAATTAATTAGTCTCTCTACTTTGCCGGGTGGATGTATTGTACTATATTTGGTTGCGAGAAATTGGGTTGAGATACGTCACAAGAAATAAACTGAGTTCGTTATCTAGATAAAGTAAGTAAGTGGGCGATTACACGATACGAGAAGAATTTCGTATTTAGAACCTCAGTAAGTATAGTCGGGTAGGTATTTTAAGAGCGGTCAGTGAGATGGAAAACAAAAACTGTTTAAGGTACCTTGACGTAGATTTTAAACGATACTTATAATAGGTAATAACGACGATTTTGGGCACTAACTGTAGTATCTAACTATAGCTAAATCTACTGGTTTTAGAAGAAATTTTTCAACCATTGACCACATCCACACGGTCAAACAAGTATTAGAAAAATATAGAGAATACAATAAACCACTCTACCTGGCATTTATTGACTATAGCAAAGCGTTTGATTCTTTGAAACATGATAAAATATGGGCTAACTTAGAAAGACAAGGTATTAACAAAATAAATATCCTAAGAAAAATATATAATAACAGCAAAGCTAGAATACAACTAGAGAGTTTAGGAGATGAATTTCCGATTGAAAGAGGAGTTCGACAGGGCGACCCAGTCTCTCCAAAGATTTTTTCAGCAGTACTCGAAGACGTGTTCCGAGAATTAAACTGGACAAATTATGGCCTAAATATTAATGGAATCAACCTCAACCACCTTAGGTTTGCTGACGACCTGGTACTTTTTGAGGAGAGTCCAGAAAAATTGGAAATAATAGTCAACCAGCTATGTCAGGAAAGTGTAAGCGCAGGCCTGTCTATGAATGCTAGTAAGACAAAGGTAATGACAAACTCTACAAAAGTAGGTAAATATCACGGTAGATGGAAAACTTCTAGACTATGTTAACGAATATATATATTTAGGGCAGATTATATCACCTACTGATTTAATGACAAAAGAAATTGATAGAAGAATTGCAAATGGATGGAAAAAATACAAAACCGGACAAGTGCGTGTCGGGCCAATCGCAGTGTAGGGTTCCGTAGTTGCAAGTCACAAATATTATTGCTGACCCATATGAGGATAGTGCTTTTATTTTATTTATGAATATTGAATATATTTTGAGTTCCATGGTTTAAATAAGTATAATAATATACTACAAAATATGCAACTTACACTACGTGTAATACTTCACCTAGCAAAAACAGAATATATAACTCCTTAACTTATGAACCCTACTTAGCCGTGATAGTTTTCCTATAAAATTCTTTATATAAACTACTGCTGTGATTTTTTTATGTTTCCTATAAACAACCATTTAGCTGGCAGAGGGGGGGGGGGCACTTGACTCTAATAAAATTTAGCACTTTAAGATATCATATTTCACAAACGGATCTCTGAATCGAAAAATGGTGTTCCCATACCCACAATATTTTTGAAAGACCTATTCACCGACACCCCACACTATGGGATAGACGAGAAAAAAAATTCCTCCCCACTTTACATGAAAGTAGGGGAGTGTAGGATCACTCCTATTCTGAACGTGAGAGAAACACCAACAACAACTACAGGAGGTTCCCTAAAAAAAATACTTTTCACAATTTTTATTTTAGCACTTTGTTGGCGTGATTAATATTTATACCCTTGTCAAATTACAGTTTTCTAGTACCAATAGTCTCTGAGCTAAACCGCGGACGGACGGACAGACACGCGACACTATAAAGGTTCCTTGTTTACTACGGAACCCTAAAAAGGGTTATAATAGCAGTCCATGTATGTATGTATTGTATGTGTCTATTTACGTATGTTCCACAATAGCGCCTAAAGTACTGATTTTCTTGAATGATCGAATCGATCGATGATGATGGATCGATTCTTAATTATGGTCCGAATGACATACAGGCTACATTTAATAACAAACAAAAACAATATGCCGGATGTGACATCCAATTTTCCGTAATTGGGTTACAGACTAAAGGTTTTAAACTTTTTCGGGCTTACGAGTAAAAGATAGACAAGTTGTATTTAACACCCAGATATTTTTAAGTGGTAGTGTAAAACTCTATCCACTATCCTTTCCCCTCTCTTAAAGGTCAAGTTAAACAAGACTAAAAATCCAATTCCCTAACCCATAATTAAAGATCCTTCCCATAATTCCCATAAGCAATTCACTTTTATAGATCACAATAATATATCCGCCATTGAAATGGTTCTATTAATCCCCATTGGTGCGCGCGCACATTCGTAACGCTCAAACGCATTCACCTTTCATAAATGAGCACCGATTGCATCGTTTAATTTCACGCCTCTCCGCGAGATTGCGGCGTGGATGCTGTATTGATACTGATGATGTTTAATTTGCTTCTATTACACGATAATCCCGATTAGAATTGACATGCGTTACTGAGCTTATGGACTTGACTTATGGATTTGAAACAGTCGCCAACTATGGGCCTTGTTAAAATGCTCAGAGTCTCCCATCGAGCGATTCATTTCCACTCATTTATTGAAATTTAATTAGAACGGACATTAGTAAAATAGAAACAACTAGATGATGCCCGCGACTTCGTTCGCGTTCGTTCGGATTAAGATTTTTTGATTCCCGCGGGAACTCTGTAATTTTCCGGGATAAAAAGTCAAATCGTTTCATTTGAAGAAAGAGTGTGCGTGAAAAGAGTGGCGTTAAAGAGTAACTAACATCCATCCATCGATCTATACATCCATCCTCACAAACTTTCGCATTTATAATATTAGTATCCTACTAATAGAATACAAGGATAGAGGATACAAATAGAACTAAGTACATTCTTATCAAAATCTACGATATAAGAATGGATCGACACTGGGATACCAAGGTGCCTAAATTATGACTACGTAGTGGGAAACAAGTTGCTGGGCAATACAAACGGCATGGGCTGCATACAAGCAGCCCAAGACCTTGTGGACATGATCAAGTTCAATATGACAGAGAAGACGTACCTACGAGCTTAGGTTTTGTCAACAGAAGCGACGCCGACGCCGGCGTTATTATTTGGTGTCTAGTCCTGCGATAAGATGGTGTATGTAGAGCCATTTACGGGCGATAATCAGGGCCTATATACCTATTACCTACTACCTAACTTAAAGCAGTATACAGTGAGACAAGAATATTTTTGGCGCGCTGCCAAAGCTGGAACTAGCACCGCACTCAAAGGAAAAATCTCTTTAATGACGGAACTTGTATGTGCTGTTAGCTTAGAAGTATGTTTTACTTGATCTTTCCATTTCCATTTTGGGTTTCGGCTTCCTAAGCCTTTTAAATATTATGTCGGTCGCAATCTAACATTCCGGTTTCAGCCTCTTCTAAACCTTCAAGATAATTAATTACAGTTAATCAAATGAGCAAAGCTTTCACGCGTAACCAATAAATCCAGGTGTTAACTACAATAACTCAGGCAAGGGAATCGTTATAAATCGCTGGCAATTCCCAATCGCTATCAGCAATGCTAATCGGCGAAATTATTTATTTAAAGGACTATAACACGACAGGGTAATAAATACCGCTGTAACAAACTGACTGGCTAGTGCCCGCGGCTTTGCTTCAAATAATGACCATACATAATGTTCGCGTTAAGAAGTGTAAGTTATATAATACTAGCTGACCCGCGAACTTCGTACCGCCAGCAAAAATATTTAGTGGTTGGTCACCCTTATCATTTAGGGCTATGAAAAATAGATGTTGGCCGATTCTCAGACCTACCCGATATGCACACAAAATTTCATGAGAATCGGTCAAGCCGTTTCGGAGGAGTACGGGAACGAACATTGTGACACGAGAATTTTATATATAAGATAAAGGCAATTCAAATCGAGTTCAGTGTACAAGACTTTCCCAAACAATATCTTACAATACAAGGTAGGAGACCCCCTGGAAGAAGACGGACCTCTTGGCTTAAGATTCTCCGGACATGGTTCGGACTGAGTACTCGATCCTTATTCCGCGTAGTTAATTGTGTGTAAGGTCCGAATAGCCAATATGATAGCCGACCTCCGGTAGGAGATGGCACCTCAAGAAGAAGAAACAATATCTTAAATACAGCAGATACCTACTATCTTTTTATTTAATTGTATTTGATAAGATAGTTCTTGTCTGTGATCTACCTGATGGTAAGTGACGATGCCGTATACGATGATAGCAGGCTGACTTGGAAGGGGGGATGCCAGTTTTTCCATTAAACCCATAACCCCTACTCGGTTTCTCAAACGCCAACGTTCCGGAACGCTAAATCACTTGGCGGCACGTTGGTAACTAACCACGGCCCCTCAAGTCTCACCAGACCAAAAGAGCTGTTTCAGAGCAATTTCAAAGTATGCTCTATAGTTCTCAGGCTTACACCGTAGATAGTGGAAGATCAGTGTACTCAGCAATGGATGGATCAGTTGAGCTGACCATGACGAAGAGAAAGTGCGAATTCTAGTGTTAACCAGACAAAACTAATTGGCTAAGACAAACGGATAACGATCAGCTTAGTTACTAACTACACATAACAAGCCGCTAGTAACGCGTTGCGTGTTACACTTGTCACTGTGATATCCGATGCACATCTGCGCATCCGCCATATTTCATCTCGAGAAAGCGAGATGGATAGATAACGATTTCCACTTGTTAGTGCACTTTCCACTAAAACTATCTTTATTTTTAATCCATGACTGTTGTGAGATTGACAGTGATCCTTTCCTTTTATCTTAGACTTATTTTTTCGTGTCAACAACCTTTATCATCAGATGCTGAGGCAGTAGCCTTTTCAGCTATAACATACTTACTTACTTTGTAATATAAGAACAATATGTATTTATGTTAATTAAGTTTTTGTCATATTTTGTATTTTTTTCTCTCTCTTTATTATGTTCAGCTTTTTACATTTTATCAGCTTTTAGCTGAATTAGTAGATTATTAACCAAGGGGATAAAGCAGTGTCTTCTGTCGCGGGTGACGATTTAAATCGCGAGCGTAACGAAGGACTCGAGGTTTACTCCCGAGCGTAGCGAGGGTGTTGCGAGGGATTTAAGACGAGTCCTGAGTGTAGCGAGGGATTTAATTTCACCCAAGACTAAGACAGCTTTATCATCGAGGAAAATACTCTACTTTTCGTACCATTTGCGAAAAAATTAACACAATAATAATATAGAGATAAGCATTTATTAAAAATAATGACAATTAAAGGTAAAAGTTAACATTCGAAACATTGGTCCAATTATTGATAGAGAGTTACATTTTCCTTGGATTTTGTTGGAAGCAAATTATTTATAACTAGCTGATGCCCGCGACTTCGTCCGCATGGATTTAGTTTTTAAAAATCCCGCGGGAACTCTTTCATTATCCGAGATAAAAAGTAGCTCTCCCGGTCTAAGGAACCACTACTACATCCATTACTATACCCATGCAAAAAATCGCATCAATCCGCTGTTCTGTTGCGACGTGATTGAAGGACAAACCAACAAACAAACACACTTTCGCATTTAATATCAGTTATGCTTTATTATAACACTTTTTATAATTGTAAAATTTTTTACCATACTTAACCAAAGACAAAATTACGTTTAGCTGTCATTTACGTTTTGTTATTCCACTGTCATTTGCGTTTTGTTATTCCATGTCAGATGCGTTTTTCTTATACCACGTTTTATAGTGACTTGACGGAAACGCGGTCGAACGGGATAAAAAGTATCCTATGTCCGTTTCCTGGTTCTAAGCTACCTCTCCACAAATTTTCAGCCAAATCGGTTCATCCGTTCTTGAGTTATAAATAGTGTAACTAACACCACTTTCTTTTATATATATATAGATATAGATAATAGATATAGATTGCGGCAGCATTTGCACTGATGAAATCCGACAATTCACTGTCACTGTCGCTTTGATTTAACATCGTAACGTATTTGTAGAACATTAACTTACTTATAAAAGGGAACTAATTTTTTGAGCTGTTATTTAAATATTCGAGATGCTATTATGATCAGTTCAAAAACATATTGAGCAGTTATTTAATTTAATGGCGGTTGATTAATAATTGCGACAGTAAAACATGGACGGTAATAAAAAATCAATTAGTCGGTTATTTTATCATACAATGTCAATTCCAAAAATAATTGAGCAGTCCAATAACTGAATGAGCGGTAAAAATGATGGAATGAGCGGTTCGATAAATAGTTCAGCAGATCATTGACCGAGCGAAGCGAGGTCTCTGAGTTTACTAGAGCGATTTGCACTTGTCCGTCCGTCCGTCCGTCTGTCAGAGCCTTATAACTTTTGAATTACTGAACGTAATTACTTCAAATTTAGATATAATATGTGAACCGATGGCCTCCAGCCGAAAATGGCTTAAAAAGTTATAAAAATCTTTATTTCAGGGGGGCTCTCATAGAAGCGAATGCGAAGAAATTTTTTTTTATTTGCGATTCATAGGTTTTCTGTGTATCATTTTAAAGACAATTTGGAACAGAGTACAACCGTATTTTTTTTTTAAATTTTTTTCCTAAAATTGACGAAATGGGGGGCTTCCAAAGTGGCGATTTAATACGCTCGCTTGAAGACGCTCTCTGGGAAAATTTTCTATATATTTTCAAGTTCTACTTATTTTCTTACTTCACTTGTATCCTGTACTTGAACAACAAATACTAAAATTATATGAATATTATAAAGAAACGAGATTATTTAATTTTTAATGAGCATCAGTAAATTTCACATAGCTTCACAATAATGCTAATAGATGGCGCACTCCATACACACATAACTATTCCATGGAACTAGGACTACGAGGAGTTACGACTACGATCTATCCCAAAAACAGTTTTGCGTCGACTACTATTATTTAGGTACATAATATCATATTATTCAATTAAAATTATTCTTTAGTTAAATATCAAACTTCAATAATTTGAGATTTCGGGTTCATTAAATTATGTGATTATAAAGGATTTAAATAAAAACTTGATGGGTTCGGCACGATTTCGTGTCGTCCGACTGCTGTTACCAAGTTAAGTTACGTTAAGCTAAGTTGGGCCCAATTTATTAAGCAATTAATTTGGGCCAAATTAATTGCTGCATTTTGTATATTTTCTATTCGCGTCGATAGATGATGATTTGTACAGATGCCCCTAACCCGTTTTCATTCGTTAGTATACCTACATAATAATTCAATGTTTTCACTGACGTTCCCTTACTCGGGCTACCTATGATAAGTTAGGTGATGATTACTGTCAACTTCTTTATCACGATCCTGTACGGGACACCTAAAAGGACATTGGGACGGATGTTAGGACTTAGGATTGTATTTTGGAGCTACCTACGTAAAGAGACTCCTACATAGGGGATGATTTAGGTATGTTTGGTGAAAACGGGCATAATAATAATAATGTCAGTTTTGGTCGTCATGTATCAATTGAATGAATAATCATGGGATACCGTTACCGCGAGGTCTCAGTTCGGGGCGAACCACTAGTAGACAATGAACTTTTCAATGAACTCAAATTCATTGAAAAGAGAGGTAAATGTTCGTTAGTTGGGCGGAGCTTATTAGCGCGGGTGGCGGAAGCGACCTATCACAGGGTTGGTAATTATTGTCTCGCGTGAGCTCGCGTTTTGAATTCTTGCATTTGTTTTCGTAATAAGCTATCTTACTAGGAATATAGCTATAATACGAACGCGATCAAGCCTAACAAGAACTATATTTGCCAAAATCTAAAGTTAGGTTAGGTTGGCGTTTGACATGAACACTCGGGTGCCCGGCCTGCGCCCGAGGACTTAGGTTCTATTTCGTCAATACCTAAGTTAATTCTCAAATTACCAAAGATGTCTCAATTAAGAAATTATCTCAGTTATCGTCGATTTTACCACCTCATTGTTTATAGAATTGCTTAGAATGAGATTTCTTACCGACAAATTCCGATTTATTACTGCCCACACGTAACCGCTCGTTTAATAATTTTTACCGCCCATTTAATTATTTTCCTGCTCAAGTATATATTCACTGATCCATTTCATTATTTTTTATTACTCATTTTTGTTTACTTTACTGCTTAGTTTTAACTGCTGAACTAGTTATTAAACGTTCCATTTATAATTTTTAACTTACTAAAACTGCTATTTACAACTGCCTCTTTAAATCAGTGCCTTTATAAAAATAAATTAAAATAAACTTAACGTTTATGTATTTGAAGAAAACAAAAACGCGACAAATTCCTAGACTAATATTTTTTTGTCGGAAAAGCAAAGGTATCAAGCTCATACGGCCTCGTCGGTTTTCGTAATTTTATTTAATAATCATAACTGCATAATAAACATGCGTATTCCTTTTTCAAAAAGATGTATAATGCTCTATATACAAACTCAATGGTGTAAACACAGATGTAGTTCAGTATAAATTTCGGTAAGTATTCCAAATTTAAATCACATTCTCCCCCTAGAGGATGAATAAAATTCAGTACAATTTTCTTTCGCTGTTTTTAACAGATTAAAAATGACTATTGTTATGTTCGCTTTTTGTGGCACAGAATGTCACTTTTTTGAGCAAGTGGTATGAAAAATTTTTTATTTATTTATCCTCTGGTTTTAACTTGACTCACACAATCGACTTACTATAGAAACAGTTTCACAAAAAAACAGAGTGCAAGAACAAAAGTTAGTCGAGGTTATTACGTAATTACTAATTACTTAATGAATTTCTTATTGAAAAAGTTTAATGGGAGCGAACGTAGATTTAGGATTAGTAGCTTAGGTGCGAAGCGACTACCAATTCTATAAATCTATGGGAGCAAACTGCTTTACATGAATTCAGCTGCAAAATTAAAAAAATATATATTTCAGGTAGGCTGTGGCTCTTATGACAAGCCAAGACTACATAAAAGACAGTATAATAATATTATTGTAATGTTTTGTTGTTAAAGGATAATCTGAGTTTCTTATCGGCTCTTCTCAGCAGAATCTGCTTTCGAAACCGGTGTGAGTAGAGTGTAGAGTGTTTTCTTGTCATTAGAGCGGCAAGTTGGCCTAGGTACCTGAAATTAACATTTTTTTTAATTTGTTAAAATGCACATAAATAAAATAATCTTGTACTTGCACTAAAGCCAAGTAAAATCGCTGTCAGACGCAAGTTTACTAGTCATAGAGAATAAAACAATGACCATTGGGCGAAATGAAAGCGAAACGGTCCATAAACCGAGATGGTATCACTTTTATTTATTACCGCAACATAGCGGTACGGTGCGATAGCGTTAAACACGTGATAACTGGTAACAGTGCGAAGTTTCTATTTGCTCTAGGGGATATACGTGCTGGTGTTCACCATAAGGCCTCTATGTAGGCTCTATACTACGGTATTAGGTATGTCTTCTTCTTCTTCTTTATCAACCTATAGACGTCCACTGCTGGACAAAGGTCTCCTGCATGGACTTCCACAGGCTTCGGTCTTGCGCCGCTTGAATCCAGCGGCTCCCTGCGACTCGTTTGATGTCGTCGGTCCACCTGGTGGGGGGTCTGCCAACACTGCGTTTCCCGGTGCGGGGTCGCCACTCCAACACCTTGGGACCCCAACGACCATCAGCTCTTCGAACTATGTGCCCCGCCCATTTCCACTTCAGTTTCGCGACACGCTGAGCTATGTCGGTGACTTTGGTTATCCTACGGATCTCCTCATTTCTGATTTGATCTCGCAGGGATATACCGAGCATAGCTCTCTCCATCGCTCGCTGAGTGACCCTGCGCCTAGGTATTAGGTATGTACTCCTGATAGAATGTGGCCACGGCAGCCAACTGCACGGGAGATATTACAGTGCAGAAGTGTGTGCTCAAACACAGCTGCACTCTCTGTTAACTCCCGCTCATAGTCCGACACGACCGGAGAGAGACTCGGCGCAAGACTGGCGGCTTTACATGCTGTTTGAGGCACGGGGTGGACACACGACCAACTTTGCAATATTCTACGAAGCCAAAGTCAGCCAGTGTGAAGTAATTGATTTTTAGTCTGGTGGGAGACTTTGGCCGTGACTAGTTGTGTTAACTACTGTCAAAGAAGTGCCGTCAAGCGATACGTTCGAAACGACGATGTTGTGCAGAAACTGATTAGAAGTTACAGGTATGGGTTCAATTAACGCTGCCATACCTATTGCCTTCAAAGTTAACCCGCTACCATCTTAGTTTGCACTGTCACTTACCATCAGGTGAGATCGCAGTCAAAAGCTTTATTGTCATGAATTGAAAACGTCTGACGTTGAAAATAGCAGAAGTCGTCATCAAGATTTCCAGCATGATATATCGCAACTTCTGGTAGTTGTAGATTTATTTTTTCCCAACGAATATAACTTCATTACACGGCCTAAGTAACAAATGCGTTGCGATGGTATCTGCATGATATATCTGCGTGGAAGCTGTCGAAAGCAGCGCCAAGTTTATCTAATCTCATTTGGCACAAAGGCGTGATTTCAATTGCGCCTCTGTAATTTGTGAGACACACGGCACGAAAATTTATCGTGTAAGTTGCAACATGAAAATTACATTTTTTTAATAGACTAGCACTTGACTGCGATCATAGCTGATGATAAATGAAGATGCAGTGTAAGATGTACTATGTAGTGTGCTTGAGTTAGAAAATGGTTGAAAATGATGCTAAAAATATTTAAAATACCTAAAAAAAATACGAAGTGACTATTTGTACGGGTACTGGACGAATAAATTATATTTATTATAATAACTAGCTGATGCCCGCGACTTCGTCTGCGTGAACTTAATATCTAGCAATGTACTAACGATAACTGGACAAATCGATACCTTGTACTATTTATTTCGTAATCCATCCCTAATCCCTAAGAAATTTTCTATTGCTAATGAAAAACTTCAATAACTGTGTTTATCCTACTGATTGTTGAATTGGAATTTTTTACTTATTCTCGATGCTGCGGATAATGTAAGCGTGATTTAAGTTCAATCAGCGCCATCTATCGGTGTTTCAAAATCCCGCGGAAACCTTGGATTTTTCCGGGATAATTTGTAGCCTCTGTGTTATTCCAGGGTATAATCTATCTCTATTCCAAATTTCAGCCAAATCCATCCAGTAGATTTTGCGTGAAAGAGGAACAAACATACACACAAACTTTCGCCTTTATAATATTAAGTAGGAAGTAGGATAATAATAATAATTTATTTATTTGCATCAAACATGGGTTACAGATAATAGAATAAAATTATTTATAAGGTCCAAACATGTTTTGCCATGTGATGGCGTGCAAATGTTAAGTGCTTATTATAGGTACAATATCTAGTTTTACTTTTATTACATTTTAATAATTTTAACACAATACCCGAGATACTGCGCTTACATACTCGTAGTTTATAGAAATTTTACATTATAACCTCTATGTATATCAGAAAATAATAAATGAAAACATACTTCATCCAATAATATTAATAATTAATTCATGTCGATTTAAAATTTTATTGTCATAAAGTGCTTGTCAATGTCAAAGATTAAAATGTCAAGTTCATAGAAAATAATAATAATATAGTCCAGTTTTAAAATGTACATTAATCGAATTTCATTTTAAAATAGTCCTTAACATCATAAACATTTTCATTTAATAATTTATTGAATAAATAATTTTTGAATTTATTAGTGGTTAAAGTCTTAATTCGATCTGGCAAATAATTGTATATTTTGA
This sequence comes from Oeneis ivallda, assembly GCA_029955525.1. Lineage (NCBI taxonomy): Eukaryota > Metazoa > Arthropoda > Insecta > Lepidoptera > Nymphalidae > Oeneis > Oeneis ivallda. The sequence continues at coordinate 5,339,688 of JARPMR010000015.1, forward strand.
TTGCCATACAGTATACATTTCGTTTGCAGACACTTAATTCTTGCCTTGGTAGTTCGATCTGTAATAGTTTTTCGTACAGTTATTCAATTTTTTTTTTTAATTAAGAATGTATTGGATGATTAGCTTGTTTTTTATTTGTCATTTTTTTTTTAATTACTTACACTGTAACACGTTGGGAGAACCACCAGACTGTGGAAAATATAAAGTTAGGTTAGGTTGGGTTAGAACATAAAAGATTCCGGTGCCCGGAACTAGAACTTAGGTTCTATTGGTTTGAAATGAAAAATTAATTTGGAGGGGTTTCTAAGCTTCCTCTACTCCTTTTCCCCTCTCCCACTATTTTTTTACTTTCACTCCGTCACTAAGCGAATTCTGGCAAGACTAACCTAAAAAATTAAAATATTAAAAAATATATATTTTAACCAGTCTGTTTATCATGTTATAAGATAAACATAACCTCAAATTATGTGAGTTGTAAATAATTTTTTTGCAAAAATTATACATTTCCTCGCAAAAAAAGAGTACCAGTGGAGTAGGGGGGCCCCTCCCCCCTCCCCTCCCCCAAATTCAGGTAGCATGATTCAAATATTTGACCAAAATTATTCGTCCGACTTCTGTACGAATAATAATAAATTGTTTGTCCAGTACCCGTATTAATAATTATAAATTGTTCGTACAGTAGGTACCCGTATTAATAGACACACTCAAAAAATATTATTGTTATTTAAATTTTTCCAAAGATTTCCAAAATTTTTGCCGAGTTTCTAGTTGGTTCTTTATTTCATTTCATTCTGTTCAAAACAACTCTATTCCCTTCTTTTTCTTCGCCCAACAGTGCCATAAATACCAAAAAGTTTTAAGTAAAAATATATATTGTAAAAGGAGATTGGCGAATTCCATAGAGTTTCTGACCCAGACGAACTGAACCGTGGGCCTCAAGCCCACGTTCACGAATCAATCTTCTCATGCTTGTTCTAGTGAACCAGACTAACAAAAAAATCATCAAAGTCTATCAAATAAAGTTGGGAGAAAAAAGATATTCACTTGTATTGCCATGTAACGGTTATTTATAATGTGTACTAGCACAGTATAACGAAGAGAATCAGTAGTTCGACGCCTTTGATCTCGTCGTAAATGCCGCCAGCGTCTAGACATGCGTCGCGACAGTGTATTTATGGTAGGGTTGTCACAAAGAAACAATTTCTATTAATATTTATAATTTGTACTATATTTCAGATCAACATTACAATAAACAATAATAATTAATCAATAACCAAAAATTAAAAATAAATTAAAATTAAAATATTATTAGTTGAATCAACAACAAATCAGTTTCTTGGCTGGCCACTTCAGCGGTCGTATGCAAATCAATTCCGCCGCATGCAAACATACTTATAAAAATCGGCCAAGTGCGAGTCGGGCCTCGCTCTTTTAGGGTTCCGTTAAAAAAAATTAAATAAAAATATTTCCATGTACCCATGGAAATATTTTAATTTAATTTTTTTAATTTAATTTAATTTTTATTATTTGTTGTTATAGCGGCAATAGAAATACATAATATGTGAAAATTTCATTTGTCTATCTATTAAGGTTTACGAGATACAGCCCGCTGACAGACGGACGGACGGACGGACGGACGGACGGACGGACGGACGGACAGCGTAGGCTTAGTAATAGGGTCCCGTTGGTACCCTTTGGGTACGGAACCCTAAAACCATATTTTAGACTTAAAAGCTATACTTTAAATGATAGTTGTATAGTTAGTTGTACACTTTAGCTGTTGTTAACAGAATGAATATAAATTGTATCAGCCGTTAATTTATGAAACATTATAAATGAGAGATAAATGTCACACAGACAACATGAAAACAAGAATTTTAAGCACCATCAACATGGGGCCGCGACCCATAGTATCGGAGATATTATAAGCTTTAAAAAATCTGATCACGTGGTCACATAGACAAAACGAAAACAAGAAGTTTGAGTACCATCTACATGAGGCCGCACCCCATAGTGTCGGAGATTTAAACTTTCAAAAATCTGATGACGTGGTCACATAGACAACACGAAAAAAAAAGTTTGACTACCATCAACATGTGGCTACACCCCATAGTGTCGGAGATATAAGATTTGAAAAATCTGATCACATGGTCACATAGACAACACGAAAACAAGAAGTTTGAGTACCATCAACATGGGGCCGGGCCCCATAGTGTCGGAGATATAAGCTGTCAAAAATCTGATCACATGGTTACATAAACAACACGAAAACAAGATGTTTGAGTACCATCAGCATGGGGCTGCACCCCATAGTTTCGGAGATATAAGCTTTCGAAAATCTGATCACATGGTCACATAGACAACACGAAAACAAGAAGTTGGAGTACCATCAACATGGGGCCGCCGAACCCGAAGTTTTTAGGGTACCATCTCACAAAATTTCACGCAAATCGGTTTAAAAATAACGGAGATATGCATATCACATGCAGAAAGACACAACTTCGTTTTTGAAAGTCGGTTAAAAAATTAAGTTAGTAAGCCTAAGGTACTTCTTATAACATCAGCTATCTGTCAGTTAAAGTCCGGACAACACCAGTCCAGCCGTTCCCGAGAAAAGTAGGAACAAACAAACAAACAGACAGACAGATAGATAGACAGACAGATAGGCAAAAAGTACCGAACCGAATATAAATTTAGTAAAAAATCTGTTATTTTGACATTACAAACAGATAGCTACTTCAATTTTATTTTTTATATGTATGTCTGTATAGAGTATAGATATACTCGTAGATTTATAGATAATAGGTAATGAAAAAATTAATTTCAATAAATTAACCGTATAACAAGATTAAATATTTTACGCAAGCGTAATACGACAACCTTTAAATGTAGCTCCCATCTAAGCCGCGCTTACACGGGAGCTTACCTCGCTCCGCACTTACCGCACCCACCGCACGATTGCCCTGTCAAACCGGTTTCGTCGACACTCTGTATGAAACTATACTATCCTTACTCTGTGGTACTAGTGTGAATAATTACATTTTTGATCCCCATCTTCTAAAAATATCGGGTTTACACAGAAAATTACTCTGAAAAATATTAATTAAAAATAAATGATTTCTGAATCTAAACGGTTTTTAAATCTCTTTTCCATTATAAAAGCTCGCCCAACACCCTGACTTTCTGTACATCAATTATCCGTGACCACCCGTCCATTTTGCCCCGTTTCACCTTAATGAACGAAACAATCGAGCAAGACTCAGGGTCTAATGAGAGAGATAATAATATAATAAGACCGATAGCACCTGGATATCAAGACAATAGATGAAAAAGCCGTTTTAGTGCTTTTCAAGACAAGCAATGGTTTTCCTCGAAGTGTAGTGTTATGAAGGAAGGATCTTGTACTCTATGATATTATGTAGTTTGTAGGTACTAGCGATAATCAGATCATAAACTTCACAGGTTTTTCTGTTTTTCTGAGATAACATTAGTCACTCTTCAAGTCCTCAGCTATACCCATGCAAAAAATCACGTCGATTCGTTACTCCGTTGCTGAGTGATTAAAGGACGAACCAACAAACAAACACATTTTCGCATTTATAATTTATTTGTAAGGATTAGTACCTAACGATTCTCAATTTAAAACTTTTCAAACATAAAGGACCATCGAGTTGGTTACATGATAGAGGTGACAGGAAATCTTAATTATAAAAGTACCTACGTAATACGTTAAAATTTTACGACGATGTTTTACCAAATTCCAACGCTAAAAGTTATGATATCCTTTCACAAGAACAACTTTTATAAATTAGAAAAGTTGAGTTAAATCCGCTATAATTAGGAACCTCATTTATTTCGAAAGTATCCGAAAATTATATTAAAAAGTTGAATAAGAAATTTTTTTGATGAAATTTTTCTTGTTTTAATCGGAAGGCGTAATGGAAAAGTTTTTCAGTTAGGTAACTCTTGATACCCAATTGAAGAATTTATAAGTTTTGTAACACAGGAGAATGAAGGTTTTTTATGATTTTAGCAAGGTTTCTACATTGATAGGTAGGTAAGTATTAATTAACGATTCTGAAGTTCTCTTAAAGTGTAGGTTAATACTCTATTGAAAACATTAATCTAATATATAAAATTCTCGTGTCACAATGTTAGTTACCTTACTCCTCCGAAACGGGTGGACCGATTTTTATGAAATTTTGTGTGCATATCGGGTAGGTCTGAGAATCGGCCAACATCTATTTTTCATACCCTTAAATGATAAGGGTGACCAACCACTAAATATTTTTGTTGGCGGTACGTAGTTGGCTGGGTCAGCTAGTAATAATATAAAATATTCCAAAATCTTATAATACGGTCATAAATCACTTATACGCCGATAATGTTCGTAAGTGGCATTAATAAGTGAAAGTGCTTGGAGTCTTGGGCGTAAAGTCAACATTATTGTTTGTGGAGTGCGCAGTTGTACTTATCCCGGTCATCGAAAGTGATTTTTGACACGCTTTCCGATATATTGTAAGCAATTGTAAGCAGGCTGTGGGATTGTTTAAAAATTATCGCTACAGTGCGGTGCAGAGTCGCGACTCGTTCGATGTCGTCGGTCCACCTAGTGGGGGTCTGCCAACACTGCGCCTCCCGGTGCGGGGTCGCCACTCCAGCACCTTGGGACCCTAACGCTCATCAGCTCTTCGAACTATATGCCCGCCCATTTCCACTTCAGTTTCGCGACTCGCTGAGCTATGTCGGTGACTTTGGTTCTCCTACGGATCTTCTCATTTCTGATTTGATCTCGCAGGGATACTCCGATCATAGCTCCCTATATTGGCTTCTCTAGATTGGCTGTTACTCTCTTGCTATGGGTTAAAATGCATTGATGTAGCAAAAGTGTAATAGAATCATCAAGCCGCCTGAGAGTTCTTCATAATGATAAAAGGTGTGTGAAGTCTGCAAACCCGCACTTGGCCAGCGTGGTGGGATATGGCCTAAACCCTTCCCATTCTGAGATGAGACCCGTGCCCAGAAATGAGCCAGTGGCAATGGGATAAGATAGTAATTTTAATATAATCATACTTTTTTTTTCTATAAAAAGTCGGGTGTCTTTAACATGAATTGAATTGTAGTAGTTATGCTTTTTGGAACTTCCTATCATTGTGGAAATATTACATTCTATTCTATTCTAACAAAGTTGCATGGGTTAAATCGGCTTGGCATCCAGCTGCCCACAAGATAGTATAAAAAAATTATCACAATGATATAAGCTACATAATAATATTGTAAAATGATTATTTTGAAAAGAGCAACTGCTGAGTTTCTTGCCGGCTCTTCAGAAACCCATTTTCCGACATGTCATGACGACGAGTCACGACGAGTCATGACGTGTCATAAGAGCCACAGGTTGGCCTATATAAAAATATTTCTATTCTATTCTATTGGTTATAGCTACGTACTACCCAGAAATAAAACCCTGGCTTTGAAAAATGTTTGAAAAATTAGGGAGAGGGCACACTGGCTACTTTAAGCTGCAGCGATAGATTTTATAAATTGGGAGCAAACGTGCATGCCAAGCCCCATCTCCACGGGCGAGGAAATCGCAACGAGTTCGTCCTTCTATCGTCGGATAGTACCAGTCGTATCGCCGCGATAGTATCGCCCTGTGGATATAGACCCATAGAGTTTGTATCGAATTTGTTGGCACGGCGAGACTGTCGCCGCGATACTCTCGCCCGTGGAGAAGACCGCTCATTTTTCGAACACCAAAGGTACCTACTACCAATGCGTTGGCAGCTTTGCAGGAATTTGTTGGTCTGCCCCTTGAATAACCGCATATTGGAATTCAGTTGTTGTGAGTTGGTTCCACAATATGCATTTGTGTGGAAAAAAGATCTGACACAAAAAGATCGAAGTACCCAGGCGGTGAGATAAATAAAAAAAATCGGCCAAGTGCGAGTCGGGCCTCGCTCTTTTAGGGTTCCGTTAAAAAAAAATTAAAATATTTCCATGTACCCATGGAAATATTTTATTTTTTTTTTAATTTAATTTAATTTTTATTATTTGTTGTTGTAGCGGCAATAGAAATACATAATATGTGAAAATTTCATCTGTCTATCTATTACGGTTTACGAGATACAGCCCGCTGACAGACGGACGGACGGACGGACAGACGGACGGACAGCGTAGGCTTAGTAATAGGGTCCTGTTGGTACCGTTTGGGTACGGAACCCTAAAAAGCGCGGTGCACTTTCGGTGGCGTGTGATGCGATTGTAGAAAACTTTAAAAGCTGTTGTAATTTTGTTTTGTATCATATTGCGTTCTTAACCCTAGGCTTGTCGTTGCTCGGTCACTAAAATAAGCGCTCCGTACTAGTACATTCAAGACTGTACTAGTTCGGACTTCTAGTACTTTATGTACAGTAGTTCCGAACCAAACGACAGAAACACATACTAAATAGGTCCACAAGAAACGAAGTACTAAATGAACAATGTACTAATGTCGGGAATTCATCATACTAATATCATCCTACCAATATAATAAATGCGCGAGTGTGTTAGTTTGTTGGTTTGTCCTGCTATCACGCCGCAACAGAACGGATGACATGATTTTATGCATGGGTATAGTTGAGGATCTGGAGAGTGACACAGGCTACTTTTCATCCCGGAAAATCAAAGAGTTCCCGAAGGATTTTAAAAACTAAATCCATGCGGACGAAGTTGCGGGCATCAGCTAGTTTTTAATAATACTTAGTACATGTAGGTACTACACAAGACTACTTGACCCCTGCGCAGTCGTAACTCAAACAATCACGGCCTATTTCCTATAAAAGAGTAAACAGCATATTTTCCAAACATCATATTCGTGAACACGTTTCGCATATTATCTCAGAGTAAACACATCTGACTCGAGACGCAGATATCTCGGTGAAACTTTTCGAATAAATACGTGTGCATCCTAAGCCCTTTGGAAAAATTTATATCTTATGTTTATAAAAATCTCGTGTCACGATGTATGTTCGGGATAAACTCTGAAACTACTGAACCGATTTTGATCTATTTTCGTAACTATCTGTAATTTGGTCCAACTTGAAAGATAGGATAGTATTTTTGGATTAGGATAGTTTATTTGTTTTATTTATATAGATAAGTTGGCGGTACGAAGTTCGCCGGGTCAGCTGGTTTTGTAATAAAAATAAGTGTACTAAAAATGTGGGAATGACTGGGATTTTTTAGTACAAAAGGTACAACTGATTAGTTCAACCGTTGAGCTAGTGCCATACTAATGTAGTTTTTAAATATTAATTCAGCTTGCCTGCATTAGCTTTTGCCTGCAGCTTCGCTCACGTTAAGTTCAAATTTTCAAACTCCCTTAGGGGTTTAATTTTCAAAAATCCTTTCTCAGCCGCGGATGCCGAAATCTTAATACCTATATGAATGCCTTTCAGCTCGATCCGTCCAGCAGTGGTTTAAGCTGTACGTTGATAAATAAATAATCTGTCAGTCACTCAGACAGTCACCTTTTGCTTTTATAGATTATAGAATACAAGCAAAGTAGTACAGTAAAGCAGTGAAAGCCTAGTGGTTAGTACTGCGGTCTCCTATTCGGGGAGTCACAGGTTCGATTCCGGGCACGTACCTCTGACTTTTCTAAGTTTTTAAGCGTTTAAGAAATTAAATATCACTTGCTTCAACGGTGAAGGAAAACATCGCGAGGAAACCTGCACACTTGAGAGTTCTTCATAATGTTCTCAAAGGTGTGTGAAGTCGGCCAATTCGCATTGGGCCAGCGTGGTGGAATATGGCCTAAGACCCTTCTCTGAGAGGAGACCTACGCTCAGTAGTGAGCCGTTGCGTTAATGGGTTGCTGACGATAGAATACAAGCGACTCGCCCCGGCTTCGCAGGGGTCACTTTTTACTATAGCCAATAAACAAGATAGATTTATTCATGTTAAGCCTTTTATAGGTACAGCTTGGATATTAGGAAAGTACATATAAGCAAAACAGAATTTAAATTGAATAAAATCGCGGAATAACAGCCCAGCACGGGTTTGGTTGATTGGCTCCCTTTCACATTTTTGCATTTCATATGAGTAGGATCTCTACTTGTAGGAACACCATCAAAGATGAAGAAACTGCCTAGACTTTCATTTCATGACTACATGTTCAATTAATGGACATAAAGTTGATACAAAACGATTTTCAAACACACGTATCATAGGTGATCAACCACAAACGCAGGCGAAAATGCTCAGTCTACAGCACCGACCCAATGTCGCCTGTCTATCGGTCTTCTATCGGATATAATTTGGAGTGCGCTCAGGAACTTCCTCATCAATGCTTCACAGCATTGATTGTCGTCAAGCGCAAGCCTATCCAATAATAATTGAACCTACCTAGTGGGGGACTTCTGAACCCTGTACTAAGTCTTATCCAAGCACTTTGGGACCTCAACGTGTAATTGTTATTCGAACTATGTGTTCCGTCCATTACTATGCTTCAGTTTCTCATGTAACAATCATCATCAACCCATCATCGGCTCACTACTGAGCGCAGGTCTCCTCTCAGAGAAGGGTTATAGGCCATAGTCCACCACGCTGCACTGGCCCAATGCGAATTGGCGGACTTCACACACCTTCGAGAACATTATGAAGAACTCTCAGATGTGCAGGTTTCCTCACTATGTTCTCCTTCACCAATGAAGCATGTGATATTACATTTCTTAAACGCACATTACTCCGAAAAGTCGGAGGTGCGTGCCCGGGATCGAACCTGCAACCCCCCGAATAGGAGACAAAAGTCCTAAACACTGCTTCATATATCATGTAATGATACTCTGGTTCTATTACAGCTTTCCTCATTTCTGATTTAATCACGTAGAGATAAGAGCTCTCGTACAATGAGCCGAGGCGTTTCTTTCGCCCACTGCGTCAGTTGAGGCTTTCTTATCAGGCCCATATTTAGCGACCATGTTGCGGAGACGTAAATCATGACTTGCAATACGCTTTGTACGAAAACTTTCGTCTTCAGTCAATCACAGTTACACAAAACTCATTAAATACAATTTCGTTTTTTTTTCGGTTATAAGATACCTAGCCCTTGACATGTGATCTTACCTGATAGGAAGTGAAGACGTAGTCGAAGAAGGCATGTTAACTTGGAAGGTGATTGATTTCTACACGCCATCGTGCCGGAACGCAAAATCGCTTGGCGGCACGTGTGGGAACAAGCCACGGCCAAGGCTCCCATCAGACATTTCAAAACAAATTAAAAATGCTAAATTATTTATTTCAGATCAGCTGGGCTAAGATGGTAGTCTTGATTTGTCATATGAGCCACAAGTTGCTCTTATGACACTAGACAAGACTACCACCGGTATTATAAGGAAGATTCTGTTAAGAGCCGGCAAGAAAAATCAACAGTTGCTCTTTTCAAAAATTATAAATTTGCAAATTGAGACCTCCCACTCATAAAACTACAGCTCTCACTAATGCGCCACTTAGATTGAGCAATTGAGCTCCTAAAAAACTACTTTCTTGATAATAATTTAAAATAAAAAATATTTTTAAAAAACCGACTCCAAACGCCCGCGTCACTACAAAGAACATGTCGTTGATATTTTAAAAACCGCTCGACCGATTTCGATAACATTTAAATGGGACCACTTGGGAAGTATACCCTTTGAAACAAAAAATAATTTTCCAAATCAGTTCAGGCGTCTTCGAGTAAACGGTGAACATACATAAAAAAAAGATTCCGACGACGAATTGAGAATCTCCTCCTTTAAGTCAAAGTTTATGTCAGTTAAAAACGATAAAGCACAGTTTATCAGGCTTCTGCATAGACGAATAATATTTACTACTTCTGTAAATAGTTATATGACTCGTAAGTGACCCAATTCTCACGCGTGCCACTTCCATTCTCTCTATAGATAGGTATGTCCGAACTTGGCCCTTGAGACCTGCGTCCAGGTTTCACCGGGCGATGTATCTTTATAAACTGACGAGCGTTTGATCCGTTGGCTGTCCACTTAACCTAGTTCGGTGGAGTGATTTTCACACATTATGCACTAGCCGGGTCGATCGTTTGCTGAATCTAATAGGGTAGACAACTCTTTGGCTATTAAGCTTTAGGGACGTTTTGAATACTGATTTAAATAGGATCATGGTGCTAACTGCAGTAGTTGTGGTAGATCTTGTTACTAATATTAAAATGCGAAAATATACTTGTTATTTGTTTGTTGGTTTGTTCTTCAATCACACATCAACGGAGCAACAAAGCGACAGATATATGCATGGATAATGGATATGGTTGAAGACTTGGAGTGATACCTTCTATCCCGGAAAAACAGAAAATGCTTGCGGGATTTTTGAAAAACTTTTGATCTCTTTGATTTTCTGAGATGTAAATTATCCTATATCCGTCTCCAGAATGCAAGCCATTTCTGTGCCAATGAATTCATCAATATCAGTTGATCGGTTGAGCCGTGACAAGACACTTTTGCATTGACACCTGGTATTTATAAAAAAAACTTAATTTAAGATGCCAAAAATTTTGGTCATCGTAAAAGGGCCAGACGTCAATCGTTTAAAATCCCATCTCACTGTAATTTGTATGAAAGTGAAACCGTTACTTTCATACCGACAAATATAGGTTACCGGTAAATAAATTCACTTTCATGACCTTGGCAGGGCGTGGATAGTGAAAAAAGTAAAAGTCGCCTGTTGTATCTCGCTTACCTTAGGGCAAAGACCCTATCATTATATTTTGTAGTGTCTGCAGTCGACAGACGCGGCAATTACGATTGCAGCGCCCGATTTTGATGAATGTATTTAAAGGTCGATAAAGCAGTGGAGATAACCTATTTATTAAGAGTCCGGCCTCCTCATTTCCCTAACTTTAATCATTAAATAAATTACTAGCTGATGCCCGCGACTTCGTCCGCGTGGATTTAGTTTTTAAAATCCCGCGGGAACTCCAGGTTCTCAAGTATACCTATCCAAAAAATCACGTCGATTCATAGCTTTGTTGCAGCGTGATTGACGGACACAACAAACAAACACACTTTAGCATTTATAATATTAATAGCTGACCCGGCGAACTTCGTACCGCCAACTTATCTATATAAATAGAACAAATAAACTATACCAATCCAAAAAAAACTATCCTATCTTTTAAGTTGGACCAAATTACAGATAGTTACGAAGTTTGATCAAAATCGGTTAAGTAGTTTAGGAGTCCATCGCGGACAAACAACGTGACACGTAATTTATATATATATATATATATATATATATATATATATATATATATATATATATATATATTAAGATAAGATTTATTATGCACCTACCGATAGTATTTTATTTTGTTTTGTTTTACTTTTTTATTTTTTGTTCATATTGTCATGTTATTGCTTATGTAAAACTATAATACTAAAATTATTTAGAGGAGTGTGCAGTACCTGAATAAGTCTTAGAGACTTATAGGTGCAAAGAAGCCATGTAGGTACATATGTATTTGTAATTTTTATGTGGATATAGAATAAAATAAAAATAAATAAATAATTTTTTGAAGGGTCCGGGGTTCGATACCAGGCGTGAATCTCTGACTTTTCGGAGTTTTAAGTGATTATGATGAGTATAAAAAAATGAGACAATTACGGAAATTGTGGGTAATAAATAAATAAAAATACCATTGAAACTATGTAGAACAATAAAAATAAAACAATATTTTTAGCAGTGTTTGCGGCCAGTTTCCTCAAATGGGGAAAATGCTTTCAAATTATATCAAATTCAAAATCAAAATAGCTTAGTTATTTTTTTAGAGACATAGTGATACCTACATCTACTTAAGTACAATGTAAAAACTATAAAACCTTGTTCTTTTAAAATTGTTGCATGCAAATGTCACCCGGACTATAAATAACAAATTGATTGGTTTATCAAAACAAGCTCAGTGGTTTTAGATTACGATAGAACATAGATAGATAGATAGATAGATAGATAAATAAATTCTTTATTGCTACACACTTAAATAATATTTACAATACCTAAATACTAAATAAACACACACACATACATAGTCTGCTAAAATCATAGCCCTTCCTTTGCTAGTAAGGTAATCGCGTCCTTCATGTCTATTCGGTTATTTTTGAACAAGCAAACTTTTGAACCCATTTATAAAAAGTTCCACAAGACAAGTGAAGATTTCACTGGACTGCAAAGAAAAAGGTTCGTTAGAAAATCTTAAAAATGAAAAACTACGCATTTTCATTTATTTTACATTTATTAAATGTCAATGAATATTTTAATGTGCTTAAATGAAAATACCTAAATGAAAATGCGTACTTTTTTATTTTGAAGATTTTCCAACCGACCCTTTTTCTTTGCGGTCCAGTTTATTTTGTAATTTCAGCTGCGGCCCACGCTTATGTTGGCAAGTTTCGGGACTTTCGGCGTTCCATTAAATTGTCAACGTATTTTCGTTGGGAAGTTAGGTAAGGTTGAAAAGGTTTAGGGCCTTTAAAGATTTAATAGGTTTTGTTACTTGCGGATTTCGAGGTTTTTGAATGACCAGGAGATAATTGCATTATACCTATGTATTATAATTAATGTCAACCAACGTACCTAATATAACAAGTGTAAATTAAATTTTTTATTTTTAAATGCAAGCTTTTAGTAGCTACATCATTAGACTCTGGATATCATCTAGGATCAGAGTACTTGTTATGACGAATCAAACGAGCCCAAACTCGATGGGGTTACGACTTACGTCGTTTTATTACAGAGTTCCGACAGCCATCTTCCGTCTCCATCATCAGATCAGCTCCATGTCACAATAATATTGCACTGTCATCCGATTTACACATACATGCAAAATTTCAGCTCGATCAGAAACCGGTAAGTGGGTCTAATTCATCTTGCAAGATTTGACCCAAACAAACATTGCAAGTTAAATAAAAGCTTGTAAAAATACAAACCGACCCGGCGAACTTCGTACCGCCAACTTATCTATATACTACTACTACTAATAGGTACTACTACTACTAGTACAACTAGTACTAGTACCACCTAGTAAGTACTACTACAACTACAACTGGGTACTATTACTAAAACTACTACAACTACTACTACTACAACTAATTAAAAAATTGTCCAAAAAATAAAAATAAAAATTGGGGTGGATAGTTTACGGCCTATTCTGGGACCTACCGAATATATACAAAAAACTTCATCAAAATCGTTCCAGCCGTTTCGGAGGACTTTGGTTACTACACTGTGACACGAGAATTTTAATATAGATAAATAGACACCTGACACCTCATTCTCATTCATCAAAATCAGCTTAGTAATCGTTACGGTTGCACATGTAAATATAAACATACATAGACTCCTAAAAGCATAACTCTTCCTTTTGTCTTTGTCGTAGTCTGGTAAACCATCAAGAAAGCCCAAAACGTAATATAGGTACCTATATTTGGTGATTTTAGGACGGTCGAGTATATTATACTCGTATGTTGACAGTTGACACTGACATAATATGCCTGAAGATGGATAACATCATCACAAGAGTAATAGTGTTTGGCTTGGCTCTGTTAGTTTTAGTATACCTACTCATATTACATAATATTATGTTAGTCTATTTCTTTGACTCTAATAAATATTTGCACTTTGAAGAAAAATGGTGTTCCCACACCCACAATATTTTTAAAAGACCTATTCAACGACATCCCACACTATGGGATATTAGACGAGAAAAAAAATTCATCCCCACTTTACATGTAGGGGAGGTACCCTAAAAAAAATTATTTTTCACAATTTTATTTCACCACTTTGTTGGCGTGATTAATATTTATACCCTTGTCGAATTACAGTTTTCTAGTACCAATAGCCTCTGAGCTAAACCGCGGACGGACGGACGGACAGACGTACGGACATAGCGAAACTGTAAAGGTTCCTTGTTTACTACGGAATCCTAAAAAGTCGCACACAGCATAATCAAACTAAATAATAAACATTTTTAGCAAACCTATGACACAGACATTAGACAACATCCCAATGTAGAAGAGCTTCCTGCTTTCAGGGAAAATCTTTGTTGGAGATCTGTACTGCAGGTAGTAATGCGCTGTTTACAACTTGATAAAAAAAAGCTTTATAAAATCATTAATAAAAAATTTGTACACTGTCTCATCTCAAAATACTACTGTTCGTGAACGGGTGCCACCGGTGGGAATGAGACTACTTTCTGCCTGCCCGCCTTAACATGTACTGAATTGTAAAGCATTTTTTTGGAACTTCATACATTGTGGAAGCACTGCATACATAGTACGTACCAATTGTAACTTCTTTTGAAAAGAGCAACCGCCGAGTTTCTTGCTGGTTCTTCTCGGCAGGAAGGGCATTCCGAACCAGTGGTAGACTCGCCGACGATTCAAAAGCACTTGTAAAAGTTTATTTGAATAAAAAATAATACTATTCCATTCTATTGTTCATTTTTAATCCATTTAACAGTCGATCTTGGGTTTAATTCACTCGCCGAGTGTTAAAGGGCCATCAAATCTTTAAAGCTTTCTAGTCCGCTTCAAGCTATAAACAACTTGAACATAATCCCATTTTATCGCCCAAGTCGGGTAAACTGCGAAATCAGCATTTAGCGAACTAGCTTTATACGGTTACAACCCTTCTTAGTAAGAATTGAATTTAGTTTACGTAGTTTAGATTCATACAGGTTACACAGGTGATAGTTAATGCTTCATTATAATAGAGTGATAGCCTAGTGGTTAGGACCATGTTAGGACTGCGGGGGTCTCCTGGGCACGCATCTCTGACTTTTATGAGTTGTAAGGTATCAAAAGCTTCAACGATGAAGGAAAACATTGTAAGGAAACCTGCACGCTTGCTCTCAATAATGTTCTCAAAGGGGTGTGATGTCTACCAATTCACATTGGGTCAGCGTGATGGACTATGGTATATAACCCCTCTGAAAAGAGACCTGCCCTTAGTAGTGAGCCGTTGATGGGTTAATGAAGATATAGTGATGTGCCTGTTCATCATGTAAGAAAGAAGTCGAAGCAGCAGATATAATGAACAAGACCCACACATGACATGAAGTTACACAGAAGGATTTGTAAGCCCAGGATGATATTATTATATTTTTATTCCAAGAAAGGGTGACGACCCTCAGCTAGAAGGAAAATGCCGCACAGAGTGAGCGAGATAGAGAAAGACCATAACGCTCTTACCTACTGTAGATACGGATATTTTGAAGACAATCATACTAACATTATAAATGCGAAAGTGTGTTTGTTGGTTTGTTGGTTTGTTGGTTTGTTGGTTTGTTGGTTTGTCTTTCAATCACGCCGCAACAAAGCTACGGATTGACCTGATTTTTTGCATGGATATAGTTGAGGACCTGGAGAATAGCATAGGCTACTTATAAGAATATATGATCAGGTAAAGGTTTAATGATCATTTGTTATTAGGTGATTTTTTTGTTCATAATTCCTGTAAAGTCAAAGAGTTCCCGAGGGATTTTAAAACTAAATCCGCGCGGACGAAGTCGCGGGCATCAACTAGTTGACAATAATTTTGAAGACACTAAAGACAACTTGTTTTGTCCGGACACATTTTATTATGCTCTTTACGTCTCTTCACATCAGGCGGTTCACAGCAAGCCTTTGTTTATAAACGACCCAAAACCGAGACATGTGAAATGTACATACGCAAGATAGACCAACAGTGGATAAAGGGTTATCGTTCGTTTATCGGTTGATAAAAGGGAAAAACCCCTTTCGACGCGGGTTCGGCCAGGTACTACAGAATTTTGGATCGTTGGAATAATCGGATCTGACAACAATTGTTATAAAGGGGATGTATATGTCGGAGCAGGTATCCTCGTCGGCAACAAAATCAGACACATTTGTCGCGCAACGAGGAAAGTTAGCGTGGAAAGATCAGTTCATTACAAGTAGGATGTTTATTCTTCCAACAAAGTACCCTCAAAAGCCCCTCTTTTACATTTATTAGCCATGGACCAGAAACGGGAATTATTACTCAAAGCTAATCAGGCTTTAAGAAAACGCGTCTCTTAAAACGCTGAAACCCTATGTCATGATTTTAATTTATTAATAAGATATTGTTTTGATTTTTGTTGATCAAGTGTCATGATTTCCAATTAAATAAGATAATCCATTAGCAACCCATCAACGGCTCACTACTGAGCGCAGGTCTCCTCTCAGAGAAGGGTTATAGGCCATAGTCCACCACGCTGGCCCAATGCGAATTGGCGGACTTATAGACTTAGAATAAGATAATATTTGACCTAAATTATGTAGCATGAAACTGGAAATAAGGAAATAGTTAGGAATAGAATTTTATTTGACTTGAAAATGTATTAAAACGGAAATGTAAGCTGATTGGTTGAATGGAAGTTGAAATTGTAATCATGGGTCCATTTTGTTAGTCTAAAAATATAAAAGGGAAATGTGAATTAGTTTAAAGTTAGTCTTCGTTGAGTGTCGGAGCCGATTGTGGCTCCATAAGTGTTTTATATACAGTAATAATAATATTAATAATTGTACTTGAGCCCTAAGTGTGCGAAATATAACGACGTTTATTATTGACGAAGGTGTTTTCTTCACACCTACCTAAAGCCGTCTCCAACCACCCCTATAGCGGCCCCTGAACCTCACATCTAATCATTTTAACCACAACACGACAGACAAACCACCATCTGAACGTGAGGGTAGTTATCAAAATTTTCAAAATATTAATAAATCTGTTACAGTAGGTAATCTAAGCGTAGAGACAATATTTATTCGATTAGGGAGCGATTGCTATCGCAATCCCTCAATCAAATAGAACGACCTAGACGCGAAAGCATCTACTAGTCGAATAAGTCTCTGGGCAGAGACTAAAATTCGTATCGTCGAAACAGCCGTTTTATACTAATAATTCAAGAAAGCGCGCAAGATGGCGTACCCGCGCTGTCAAAGTCAAATGTCAATTTGATTAAACTAATTTCAATAAAATAAAAGGATACGGAAATTAAAACAATACTCTTAATAATTTAATATAAATTAAACGGAAATGAATTGCGCCCACATATACCTATTTATTAGATACTAGCTGACACGGCGAACTTCGTACCGCCAACTTATCTATTATAAATTTTTTTTTGTTTGATTTTTTTTGTATTAAAACCTTCCGTGGACCTTAAGGAACATACAAAAAAATAAATTAACCGAATTGGTCCATCCATTCTTGAGTTATGTGCTTACCAACATTCATTTTTATTTATATAGATTATAGATTATATTATAATATGGGAATAGTATATTTATATGGAGGGAAATGTCGCTAGCCTGAGAAGCTTTCCCTATGAATAATTTCGTCAATCTTTCATTTCGCAACGAGCCGTGTCGTGTCAAAGTTACACTTTCGCTCGCATCATATCACATCAAATCATATTATGTTGGTCCGTACTCGCATCAGATGTTATTACAGATAAACACGTCCCAGATGTCATCGTGATCATAGTGTAATGTTATTTTCTTTTTGCACGTTACTTTATTACGTTGCTTTGCTACTGGATTAATATTTTATCAAATTCAAATTCAAATTCAAAATTATTTATTTCATGTGGCTCTTATGACACGTCAAGATTCTACCACCGGTTCGGAAAGCGGATTCTGCTGAGAAGAGCCGGCAAGAAACTCAGCAGTTGCTCTTTTCAAAATAATCATTTTACAATATTAATAAGTAGCTATTACATTGCTATTACTTCTATCTACTTCTATCCAGCTTATAACACAAGCTGATGCCCGCGACTTCATTCAAATTAATTTTTAAAATCCCTCGGGAACTCTTTGATTTTCCGGGATAAAAGGTAGCCTATTTCACTCTCCAGGTACTCAACTATACCCATGCAAAAAAATCTGGTCGATCCGTAGCTTTGTTGCGGCGTGATTGAAAGACAAACCAACAAAACAAACACACTTTCGCATTTATAATTTTAGTACTATTATTCTTTGTGTTCCAAATAATCTGCTCACCGCGGCGAATTTCTTAGGGAGAGGGCAGACTGGCTAGTACTTTTAGCGACAGCGATCGGCGTTTTTGGCGACTGCATCGCGTTTTCGCGACTCAAAAGTGTTGGATACGATGCTAAAAGTAGCGAAGGTCAGTATTTAAAAATCGCGAAACGCCGATACTTAAGAACGTGGCGTTTGTTGTGTGCCCACGTTAGCGTTTGGAAGAGGAATCGAGCTTCCGAACAGCGACTCAAAACCATAAAAAACGCTGATCGCTGCCGCTAAAAGTAGCCAGTCTGCCCTTTCCCTTACTGAGATTAGCCCTCTGCGCATAAGATATTATAGTGCACAAATGTATGCAAACATGTGCACTCTGTATTCCCTCACTGTCAGTCCAGTGAGTACGAAATCCGGACGACCAGAGAGACATCAGGAGGACACACACACACACACACACACACACACACACACACACACACACACACACACACACACACACACACACACACACACACACACACACACAGATACAGTTTAGTTCGGAAAACAGGTGCACAAAGTTTTCGTAAATTATGTATAATGCTTATAGTGAAATCTTTGCTCAAGTTGTAATTTGGAAAAATAAACCTCTTTTATCTTATGTCATCGTAATTATACGATCAAACAAATTAAAACTTGGACTAATACATACTGGCCAGTACAACTAATACCTAATGTAGAAAAATCCGAAAAAAGAGCCACAAAGTCGTGCGCCGTGCTGTAACAGGTAGGTACAGTTTTTGCAATTCACAAAGGCGAGTGAGCTTTACTTGTGGTTACTTCGTGTACATGCACATTGCATAGTGTGCGTGCCTGTCAAAGCCTAGGTGGGAGCGGGCAGCAGGCTCACACTTATACAGATACGACACACGCACAACCATAAGTCAGTCGCCCTCGTGAATTGCAAGAACTATATCAGGTGCTGAGTCGTACGTCGTGGTATCTCTCGAAAGGGAAAGGAAACTGAAGTAGTGCGAGAGGCGTGAATGCTTACTGTAAAATAGCTCACCGGAGCCGGCCCGAGGCGCGGCGCGCGCGGCGGCGCCCAGCGCGAGCAGCGCCAGCGCCCACCACCATGACATCACAACCACACCTGCAACAAGCGGGACCACGTTAGCACAGCACGGGAATAGAATAGAATATAGAATAGAATAGAATAGAAATATTTTTTATTCAAATAAACTTTTACAAGTACTTTTGAATCTTCAATGAGTCTACCACTGGTTCGGAATGCCGTTCCTGCCGAGAAGAACCAGCAAGAAACTCGGCAGTTGCTCTTTTCAAAATACCTTTACAATATACTTAATTGATATTATGCTATGTATGCAGAGTTTCCACAATGAGGGGAAGTTCCACAAAAGCATACGTAATTATATCTAATTATAATTCAACACAATATGTTAAGACGGGCAGACAGAAAGTAGCCCCATTGCCGCTGGTGGCACCCGTTCACGAGCATGACGCATGACCCAGCCATTGCTTCGCTCAACCATATTTGAGGGAACGTAACAACCCGCATCACAATTCATACGACACCACCACAGAAATGTTTAAAGAGTGCGTGACATATTATGTTTGGCGGATGGAGGCTAGGCGAAGAAAAGTGTAAGAATTTTCCGTCACGTAACATTGTTTATGACATTATTACCTTCGTTTATTACACATGTTCCATCATAGCATATAGCGACGACGCGAGTCAAGCCTGTGAAGTGACGTCCAGCAGAAGGGGGAGAGTGACAAAAGGGACAAAAGAGTAGAAAGAAAAAAGAACTTGTAGGGAGTCAAGAAGGCGCACCGAGTGTTCCACGCATTTTTTTACATGTAGCACCAGAGGCACCACCAACGCGTTGCCGGCATTTCAGGTATTTGTTGGTCTGCCCCGTGAATAACCCCAAGTTGTAATTACAGTACAGTACGGTGTTGGTTCAGGGTCACTCAGCGAGCGATGGAGAGAGCTATGCTCGGTATATCCCTGCGAGATCAAATCAGAAATGAGGAGATCCGCAGGAGAACCAAAGTCACCGACATAGCTCAGCGTGTCGCGTAACTGAAGTGGAAATGTGCGGGGCACATAGTTCGAAGAGCTGATGGTCGTTGCCATTCAAGTCCCCTTCCAAAATGCTCGTAAAGAAACTTCGATTCGATCAAAAACCTGAAGACAGCGAGTAGTTACCTACAAATAAGGTACAAGCAGTTCTCTAATCGTCAATGCAACAAAACATTTTCACCTAGTTTAACGTCCACGCGTCCACGTCCCAGTTATGCGAAATAAATCCCTTATCAGAGTCAGTACGTCGAGTTGGACGTATACAGGTGCTTTCTAGTTACGCTTATCGGCGTGCTAATAGGGCGGCCGTACTAAAACTGGGTCAGTAAATCTACTACACTTCAATGAGGAATAAATCTGTAATGGTCAGTTCAGGAGTGTTACTTAGACATGACAGTCGGGATCAACTGGTGGGTAAGAAGCGAAAACTATTTAAATTTTTGGACGTAAAATATTATTATAGGAGGAGAGTGTGCCCTCTCCTGGCTACTTTTGGCGGCTTTTTTTATTGCCATTAGCGTTTTTTTGGGGCATCGCGTTTCGAGCGCGCGAAAATCGCGACTCAAACGCGTTCGTGTATGTATAGCTTTCGATCGAGCGAAGCAAAGGCTGGATCATGCGTCATGCTCGTGAACGGGTTCCACCGGCGGGAATGGGGCTGCTTTCTGTCTGCCCATCTTAACATGAATTGAATTGTAGTACCTACGCTTTTATGGAACTTCACCTCATTGTGGAATTTTATATTCTATTCTATTCTAACAAAGTTGCATGGGTTAAATCGGCATGGTATGGCATGGTATCCGGCTGCCCACAAAATAGTATAAAATAGCTATTTATGCAACTGCATCGTAATGAAGGTCATTTTAATTCGAGTGCTGTTTTTTGATACGAGGCTTGCCGAGTATCAAAATAGGATAGTACGAGAATTAAAATGACTAATTACGTTCAGTTGCATACAAGATTTTATCTACGACAAGGAAGTAAAATCATTAACAAAATACGCCGTAGGCTCAATAAAGTAACAAAAAGTAGCTCCGTAAGCCGCCACCAGCCGCCTGTGGCGCCTCTGTCAACAAAAAGTAACTCCGTAAGCCGCCACCAGCCGCCTGTGGCGCCTCTGTCATATGAACGGTACAAAAGTGCCAGAACTCAGAGCCTTAGCTTTAGGTATCCTATTTTAAGAAGATAACCATTTCGATTCAGCTCCCATACAACGAGCTGCATCGAAATGAGAAGCAAAACCGAAAGAGGGTTCATTTCGATTCAGCTGTCAAACTCGAAATTGGAACTTTTCGATGCTGGAGTAGATAAAAATTATTACAATGTAATAGCTGTATAATAATGTTGTAAAATGATTGTTTTGAAAAGAGCAACTGCTGAGTTTCTTGCCGGAATCTTTTCCGAATTCTTCTCAGCAGAATCCGCTTTCCGAACCAGTGGTAGAGTCATGACGTGTCATAAGAGCCACAGTTTGGCCTACGTGAAATAAATTGAACTTGAACTTGATCACAGAATCGCGGAATCGCGCGAATCGCGCGAAACGCGATGCACGAAGTTGGCCATAAAAACGCTAAAGGCAATAAATGCGCGCGATCGCTTCCGCTAAAAGTAGCCAGTCTGCCCTCTCCCTTAGAGTTCATTATTTTAGACCGAAACTTATATTACTTAGTGATAGCGAAACTATTAATTAGAGAGACCTGCAAAACTAATATTATGAATAGAATAGAATAGAATAGAATAGAATAGAATAGAATAGAATAGAATAGAAATATTTTTTATTCAAATAAACTTTTACAAGTGCTTTTGAATAGTCAATGAATCTACCACTGGTTCGGAATGCATTTCCTGCCGAGAAGAACCAGCAAGAAACGGATGGATATGGATATATAACAATACTTACAGTTGTTCAAATAAATATTTTCATTTTCATTTTCACTCTATGGGGTAAAGTATTCGTAGACGAAAGTTTTTGCTATCAGGTAAACAGACGGAATAAAAGCAAGAGTTAAATAAATTCCCTAATTTACATTTTCACGTAGTCACTGTTCTGACTGGCGATTGACGAATAACGTAACGTAACGTAACGTAATAGACATTAATATCCAAGAGAGAACACCTTGCATAACAAACGGAAGCTTGCTATGATTGGATCAGTTTTTTTTTAATAGATTAGCACTTGACTAGGAGTCACCATGATGGTAAATGCAGATGCATCCTACAATTTCTTGACAGAAATCCTATGACTTATGGGACCTCCAACTACGTGGGTGGTATAAATATGCACCTAAATACATTAGCCTCAGAATCCCAACGGTTAAAGATGCGGACTGAAAACTGAAAGGTAGCAGGTTCGAACCCAACCCATTGCACTATTGTCCTAACAAGTTTTCTGCTAATTTAGAAGGGAGAGATGAGTTCAGCTTAGCTAATGTTCTCCTTAGAAAATTATGAAATATAGTATGTATTAATATTAAATATAACAATCTGCATACATAATAGTTTACATAAGCACCGTCAACTCAACCTACCAGCGTATAATGCAACACAATGGAAAATAATTCTCATATAATATTCCGCAAAGGAAAACTCAAAGCAGGAATGAAATCCCTTTTTCCTTTGTATGAGAGTTTTCAAACTCTATTCTCTCACTGCCGCGATTGAAAATGACATTTCCGCTAAGTGCTAGAAAATTGTTTGTTGGTTAAACTATGTCCTTTCGTGAACAATATTTTTTGACATCCTCAAGACGTAATAAGACGACCGTACGAGTCGCAGTGAGCCGCTGGATATAGGCGGTGCCAGACCGAGGCATGCACAAATCCATGCAAGAGACTTGTTCGACAATGGAAGTCTATCGGTTGATAAAGAAGAATCCTCAAGAGCTAGCATATAAATCGTCGTTTAAGAAGCCTCAATAGCCCGACGGTTAAGGGTGCGGCCTAAAAACTGAAAGGTCAAATGTTCGATCCCCAGCTGTTGCACTATATTGTCGTACCCGACTGGAAAGACTCCTAACACAAGCTTTCCGCTTATTTGGAGGGGAGACGAAATATTTAACTTGACTCATATTCTAAAAAAAACCTAAGAGGTTTCTTAGACTGCATTTTAGGTTGGCAGCGAAGCGACTGCGGAACTGTTGTAGTGATACGCTTTAACACTATAATTTGTATGAAGTTTTCAAAGACTTCTATGTATACGTAGAGAGGTGAGCCAACATGGTGAATAAAGTTGCAAATCGTCATTGAATCACGCGACCGCCGGATCGCAGAGGCGTGAACGGTGTGCGTGGTGCGGGAGGCATATTATATCCTTTTAGACAAAAATAAGAAATAAATTACACACTCAACCCAAATAAACTTCAAATCAAGTTCAAGAACTACACTCATAAATAATGAATAATAAGTTAATAACAAAATACATAGAAGTTTTGAATAATAAATAATAGTTTGTCAAAAACAACTTCAACGGCTTACAAAACAAAGCACTGGTCTTCTCGCTTGCTCGCAGCGGACTAAACGAGTTTCGGAGACTTAACCGTAACTCAAATGGCAATTTCTTAAGGCCGCAGAGCCTGTCTAGTAGTATACATAGTCTTTGGAAGTTTTAAATGGAGAGCGGAAACCGCGGCGGGCGAGGCGAATATTATGGCGGATTGAGCTTGGATTGAGACACCGCAAACCTATTAAGCAGTGATAGCCTAGTGGTTAGGACTGTGGTCTCCTATTCGGGGGGTCGCAGGTTCGATCCCGGGTACGCACCTCTGAATTTTCGGAGTCAAGTGCGTTTAAGCAATTAAATATCACTTGCTTCGACGGTGAAGGAAAACATCGTGAGGAATCCTGCACATCTGAGAGTTCTTCATAATGTTCTCGAAGGTGTGTGAAGTCCGCCAATTCGCCAGCGTGGTGGACTATGGCCTATAGACCTTCTCTGAGAGGAGACCTGCGCTCTGCGCCGTTGATGGGTAGCTGATGATGATGATGATGAAACCTATTTGCGTTTATAGAACAATTAAGGATGACTGATGATGAATTAACGAAGAGGATGTCGATGGAATCTAATAATTAAGTCAATTAGACAACGAAACAAACGATACAACATGCCAATTGTGTATTGGTACGAATACTAATAATACAACTTGCATGTTTGTCCCTACCCCTACCCCTCATTACCTACCCCTCAAAGTATTCTACTACATTCTATTTATTATAATGAGGTTTAATTATAAAGAAACATGAAATATTATGTGCATAACAAATAACTATTATGACGAGCTTTTACATTTAAACAAGGTTTAAATTAAAGTTTAGTAAGCTTGTATTTATAGCCCAACACCCTTTGAAATATTACTTTTTTGCACGAAATCATTTCCTTTTAACCTTCGTTAATTCATAAATACTCACATAGGACGTGTGTACGATTTTTATGGTGTCGCGTCACACTTTATAGCATAAAATTAGCAGCACAGTTCTAAAGCGCTACATACAATTTTTTGTATGGAGATTTTAGGAGCCCTTTTCAACACGCTGCGACCACGAACGCCACGTCTATCGAAGGCTTTACCACATTATGCAAATAGTAAATTAAGCCGTAGCCATCAATTTGGCCGCTCGCGCAATTTGCATCAATGAATTTGCATTAAAATTGCCGAAGACTAAAGTTATTTATCGATCCATAACATGCAAAAGGTTTGAGGATAATTAATAATGAAATAATAATGAATAATGAAAATTATAGCAGAATAACTCTGCTATAATGATAATGTCATCATCACTAAATGCTGATCATGATGGCAAATCTGACCGATGACTAGCTAACTCAGGAGATAATAAAGTGTAGAAATGTGTGCGCATAGATGCGCTGCGCGTCATGGGACCCTCTGTTTTTCCGGGATAAAAGGTAAAGTCTCCTCTCACTAAGATAAGGTCACTCTCCTCAAGTCCTCAACTATACCCATGCAAAAATGCATGCATGATAAAAGAAAAACCACCATATAAACACACTTTTGCAATTATAATATTAGGAAGGATTTCCATAATTTCGATTTCACCAACGTCGCGTGACGTTCATCCTCGGAAGAAATTGGGCGTTCTGACAGTTTTTGTATTGAAAATACTGTCAAAATATCAAAACGTTGGGATAAGACTTATTTTACGTTGATAAATCGGCCCTAAATGGAAATATTTTAATCACGAAAGATTAACACACTCTTCATAAAATTCTTAAGACACCGTACAACTACGAGGAGCGAAACTATGACAAACTTTCCTCTTAAAAACTCGAGTTACGTGCCATCGCGTCGCAAACTTTGCTACCATAACTTCAGATCAAAGAAGCAAAAGAATTCTCTTATAAAAATAAAACTCACCTTTACGACATTAATTAAGACTTTTCGTAACGAAGTTTTCCATTTCGGACGGTTTTGCGGATGGGGCTAGACGAAAAAATGTCTAAGAACCTCGTATGAGAAGAGTTTAGACCTACCACGCTGGCCTAGTTTGAAGTGGCAGACTTCACACACCTTTGAGAACATTATAGAGAACTCTCAGGAATGCAGATTTCTTTACGAAGGAAAACTCCTTCACGGTTAGAGCAACTGATATTCTATTGCTGAACAACGGTAATAGCCTAGCGGCTTAGATTTCAGCCGCCCTTTTTGGGCGTTCTAACCATTAAATCGAAGCTTTTAAACCACTGATACAAGCGGCATAAGATACGAATCGGTGGCGATCTTCGCAAGAGAATTAAGTCCAGCAGTGGGCATCTATAGTTTGACATGACGAAGACATAGTTACACACCTCATAGTCTGCGCTGTGGTCTTATAACTGGGAGGTTTCGGGTTCGGTTCCCGGCGGGGTCAATTTGGGAATTTATAATTTCTGAATTGTCTCTGGTCTGGTCTGGTGGGAGGCTTTTGTTGGCCGTGGCTGGTTACCACCCTACCGTCAAAGACGTGCCGCCAAGCGATTTAGCGTTCCGGCACGATGGCGTGTAGAAACCGATTAGGGGTATGGGCTGAATTTTCACTGCCATATCCCTTCCAAGTTAGTCCGCTACCATCTTAGACTGCATCGTCACTTACCATCAGGTGAGATCGCAGT
Source organism: Oeneis ivallda (assembly GCA_029955525.1). Taxonomy (NCBI): domain Eukaryota; kingdom Metazoa; phylum Arthropoda; class Insecta; order Lepidoptera; family Nymphalidae; genus Oeneis; species Oeneis ivallda. The sequence goes on from JARPMR010000015.1 coordinate 5,365,902, forward strand.
CAAGGACTATCTTGTCATCGAATAAAAAAAACATAAGAAATTGCGCAAGTGCTGCGAAATACAGTCAAATTGGTACGTAAGTAATTCAATTCTCGCAACTACTACAAAGAAATAAGTCAATAACAAAGCCTATTGGCTGGAGCAGATCCCTTGACTGCTCCAATAAATCTTAAGAGTTAGAAAACACGAGCGTTCGCCTTATCCAATAAAAGAAATTCGATTTTCTCTCACTCATATAAGTCCAGTGTTCAAACTAAGATTGGAAATAAAAAAGAGAAGAAAACTTTGGCTTGGCAAAAAATGAACATTAAATCTCTTGACACTCTCTTGATTTTTAACCCCCAAAGGAAAAAGAGGGTTGTTATAAAATTGATTTGTGTATCTGTATATCTGTGTGTCTATATCTGTATGTCTGTCTTTTCCATGGTAGCTGCCCAACGAATGGACCGATTTTGATGGGGCTTTTTCTGTTTGAAATATGACGTGATCGAGATGGATCTTAGCTATAATTTGTGTTCATCAGCTTACTTCCTATGTAATTAAAGAGTCTTTCAAACTTTTACTAGTGCGATTGATTTAAAATTTGGTGTACCTACTATAGCTGTCACTTCAGATTATTTCAAAGACATGGTAACCTTGAGCTGATGCTGCAGCATCAAGTAGTCTGCGGGATACCAGACTCCTCAGCCACTTACAGTAGATATATAGTAGGTATATTTGGGCTCATTAGAATGGTCTCAATGAGTAGGTATTAGATAGATAATCATCGAGGATCGAGGAGGAAGTTCTAATGATGGAGCAGCAAACTGGGTAACAGGACTTTGGTTAAGTATATCAAATACTAATAATATTCTACAAATTGCAAAGCATCCCCTGTCTGTTAAGCTCAGTAAAGAAATCACAACAAAAGCATTCGCCGAGTCAAATATCAAAGGGCATTTCAGTCAGAACCTTTTACTTTATCCCTTTTGTAAATAACGAAATACGGGCCCATTATCCCGTTTTCCCGTAAAGGATGTTTTAACCACGCTTCAGTCAGACTTGTGTGTAAGCAGATACGATTGTTTGATATTCGTTACGAAAATCCTTACTAATATTAAAAATGTGAAAGTGTCTTTGTTTGTTGGTTTGTCCTCCAATCACGCCGCAACAGGGATACAGATTGACGTGATTTTTTGCATGGGTATAGTTGAGGACCTGGAGAATGACACAGGCCACTTTTTATCCCGGAAAATCAAAGAGTTCCCGAGGGATTTTAAAAACTAAATCCACGCGGATGTAGTCGCGGGCATCAGCTAGTAAATAATATTACGCGGGGTTGTGTAAAGCTGATTGGGCGACACTCTCTCGCTATTGGCTCAAGTGTACAGTTGCAGCAAGAATGCCATAATCCCAGCCAATCACCACAGTTGAGACGAAGCGAGCGAGCGAGCGAAGCGAGCCGGCGACCTCCGTAGCGAAACGAAAGTCGAATATGTGAAGCTGAATGAAGGGGCGACGGAGTGAGTCTTCTGGCGTAGCCCGTTTGATTTGTAATTAACTGTAATTGTAAATCAAGGCAGCACGATTCTACATTTTTACTCTAAGCTTAAAATAAAAAAATATATATTTTTGGGTTTTTAAAAGTTCGTAAAAAAAACTATTTAACAAAGGGGGGGGGGGGGGGCACACCGCATGTACATGAGTACCGTATGCACCCAATTGCTTAAACGTACATAACTCCGAGAAGTCTCAGGTGCGTGCCCGGGATTGAACCTGCGATCCACGAACAGGACACCGCAGTCCTAACCACTAAGCTATCACTGCTTCATCTAATATGTATACGACTTACTTTATTTAAGGCTCCACCGACCTAAGAGCTCGAACATGCCTCTATCAGCAAAAGCGAAAGTGAACCTATTCCGTGCGAACGTAAAAACGGTTATCAACTTATTACTCGAAAGTAAATTATCGTAAGCTCGATTGCCGAAATAGTTCCAATTAAATAGGTACAACAATTTAAGCAATAACTTTACCATAGATAAGAACATTGAAGGTGAATTTGTGAGGGTAGATTTAGAGTGAAACGTATAATTGGGTACCTATTGACTATTGTCTTGCTATTCAGTAATTTTAATCGAAAATATAATATGAAAGGATAACATTTGTAAAAACAGAAAATAAATCGGTCATAAAAACAAAACCAAATTTAGTGTCGCGGAACACTCGGCTGGAACGAAGTTCAGAATTAATGCCATATCGCCACATGTTAAAAATATCTCGTAAAAATTGGTTGTCTGTAAAGTCGGTTTACGGACGATAGTTTCACGTGATAACGTCATAAAGAAACATTGACGATGACTGGCGGGCGGCACAAGCCAACTCTTGGGCCGATCGTGCCTCTCTATCGCTTGTTCCGCGCTCTCGCTTGCACCCTCGGGCTCAGGCGGAACGTGACACTTTTTCGTGCGTGCACCCGGTGTTGATCGATTTATAAGACGTTATCACGTCAAAAGAAACAGACATTCTGATCTGATTGCTGAAATATCTAAATTGTAATAATAATATTATTGTTTCCTTTAGTAAGTAGTTTCCTGTAAGTTAATTTTTTAATATTTCTTTGAGAAAATTAATTTATTAAACAAAAATAGTTGCTTTATTGACGAATATACTTAGCTATGTACAACGTATGCAGCAGGTATGTAAGACAGCCTAGTCTTAAGTTACTACAATAAAACATGCGCCACGGCTAAACGCTCGTTTAAACGCCGATCAAAGGTGATCGCGACCGACACACTTCAGCAATTAATTTCTAGGCAATCCAAACACTGGTTCCAAAACAAACACCAGCAATTTGACTAAGTTTACCATCATTAAAAATCACTTATCTCTCTACTCGATCAATTTCTGCATTTATTCCATTTAAATTCATCACTCGGAAAGGAACTGGTAAATATTAAACGCAATCGGCATTAAATTGTAAGTATAATTACATATTTAAGTGCGTGCTTTATCAATTATCTAGAAAGTCGGAATGCGCGTCAATCATAACGACAATGTTCTAAACTCCTTATAAGGGACACTTGATACATCTATCTGTGAGCTTAATATGTCAACAAGTATTAATTGCTACAAGTATCTTAGCTTATACAATAAGTAATATATTTGCAAAGGAAAATAAATAATTTATTATCATCTTTTAGGTATGCATTAAGTATTTTTGAAAAACTCGCTAAATCGTATTTTATTGTAAAAATAAATTGGTTGCCTGTAAAGCCGGTTTACGGACGATAGTTTCACGTGATGACGTCATAAAGAAACATTGATGAATAAATATGTCACAAGCCAACGCTTGGGCCGATCGTGCCTCTCTATCGCTTGTTCCGCGCTCTCGCTTGCACGCTCAGGCTCAAGCGGAACGTGACAATTTTTCGTGCGTGCAGACGGTGTTCATCGATTTATAAGACGTTATCACGTCAAAAAAATATACGCGAATTAGAACCTCCTCCTTTTTTAGTCGGTTGAAAATACGTACTGATGATTTCATCAAACAATCATGTTGAAGTATATTTTAAGAGTGATTTTCTAGTGTTCATAAAAAAATCCTTATTCTTTTCCTTTACACCCTTTTCTAGTAGCCCAGAGTCACTGATACAAATCCTTGTAGAGATGTGTTTCTTTGATGCCCGCGACTTCGTCACCGTGGATTTAGTTTTCAATAATTCCGTAGTCCGAACTCTTTGATTTTCCGGAATAAAAAGCAACCTTCTGTTTTGTTCTTGTTCGGTTCTCGTCCTGTGACCACCCTCGGCCATCGCATTGCCCATTTTTTTTTTTAATCTGCTTTTTAGGATCGTATCGTGATGGTGCCTATAACCTTCCTCCAAAATTGAGCTATCAAATGCAAAAAAAAAATCAAATCAGACTGCTTGTTCCAGAGATTAGCGCGTTCAAACAAACAAACTAACAAACACACACACACAAAAAATTCTTCCGCTTTATTATATTAAGAAAAAAGATTTTACTTTATCACAGTACAGTATAAGAATCTACATTATAGTACTTACTATCTTATGAAATACAAATAATATACAGTGTGTTCTGTATAATTTTTCATTTGTCAATTATTTTGGGCTCTTTTCGAAATACTTTAGTGAAATGGTTGGCAAGAATAGAATAAAATAGGAAATGGATTGGAATGGAACACCTCTACATGAGTGGCTAACACCACACGTCCATTCTTCGGTAACATAAAAACTTAGCTAAATAGCTGCCATTTCAGTATGAATTTCATCAGTATCATTTTTATCTATAAAATTGATACTATAATATATATTTTCGTTTTTTCGTTTCCTACACCGGTGGCCGAACATCCTATATACGACCTATACGTTTACACTCGAGCACAGAGAAAGGTAATCAAACTGGAAGAACCACTTCACAAATGGATGATAACAATTACAAATCCGAGTGGAAATACTGGAACAATAAAACTGTGTTTGAAACCTGAGCTGTTTCTAACTACACTTGTCTGATGCACTGGCCGCTAGTTTCCGTTGTAGTGCATGTAAAAGTATGTTGTATGTGAAGCATGTTTAGAACTACATAATTGGACTAACTACATACAGACTGTTGTCAAAATGTTAATATCCATTATTTATAATCGAAAATTTAACATGTAAGAATGACATTTATAAAAACAGAAAATACATCGGTCCAAAAACAAATAAGTTATAGAGCTTTAAAGTTTCCTGTTAGACAGAGACAGCGCTACTCAAGTGTGATGTCTCAATTCACCAGCTCCATAATACACGTAATATCGTTATCTTAATATATATAAATTACGTGTCACGTTGTTTGTCCGCGATGGACTCCTAAACTACTGAACCGATTTTTATCAAACTTTGTAACTATCTGTAATTTATAGGATAGTTTTTTTGGATTGGGATAGTTTATTAGTTTTATTTATATAGATAAGTTGGCGGTACGAAGTTCGCTGGGTCAGCTAGTGAAATATAAATATCGTTTTAGAAAGAGACAGATACAGTCACAGTAAAACAGCTTATAATTACGAAACTAGTAAAGATATTTAAAAAAGAGAAATGGCATTATAATAAGATATTTAAAAACGTTATTTTAAATAAATAAAAAAATATCAGTCAAATACCCAATTATGATTTTATAGGTATGGTGACTGACTGACTGATCTATCAATGCACATCACAAATCACTGGACGGATCGCGCTGTTTGGCATACAGTACAGATAGCTATTATATGACGTAGGCAACTGCTAATAAATTTTACAAAATTCAACATTCATAAGGGGGTAAAAAATGAGTATGAAAATTAGAACTTAACGTGAGCGAAGCTGCGGGCAAAAGCTAGCATATGCATAACTATATTGAGAAAAATATATTTATTGTATCTCCCTTTTACTTACTTTATTACTCGTGTGCTTTTACCCAACTACAGCAAAACCAAAAGGAAGGTATATGATTTTAGCAGTTTATGTCAAAATGTATGTATGTTTGTATTTACGTATGCTACACCGTAACGCCCAAAATACTGAGCCGATTTTGATGAATGAGGTATCCCTCGATTCTTTATTATTGTCCAGGTGACTTAAGCTACATTACATACAAACGCAATCAAAATGGCGGATGTTACGACCAATTTCCCATAGTCGGGTTACAGTTTTCTAATTTTTTGTTGTTAAAGGGTAACTATAAAGGCGTATTTTTTCATATCTGATAAATGATAAGTGATAACCCTGACTAGTCGTCAGAAGCTTTCGGATCAGAGGTGGTATACGGAGATGCTTTAATATGAGGGGGGCTAGGTAAGGGTCATTTTTTTAAGCTATTGCATAGCTTTTATCGCGGTCTTTGAACTAGGACAAACAGTTTGAGCGCGGCGACCGAATCAAGAAATTCCGTACCTAACGAAAATAAACCTAACACCGTCGTTCAGTAAGCGTTCAACATTTAAGAGGTTCACAAGTAGCTCTGTTCGGCGCAGTGGGCGAGCGGCCGCTTTCTTTACCGTATGGTGTATGATGTCGCAGGTTCGAATCTCACTCGCGAAGTAGTGACAGTGCGCTTTTCTTGTTTGTTTGTTTTTTAATTATTTTTTTGCATAATTTTTATTATGCAAAAAAAATATTGCATAAATATTATAATTGCATAAGTTGATAAAAATTGCTATGCAATAGCTTTACCGCGGCAATCCCCGAGTGCCACACGTTTTTTTTTAAATAAATTTACTTTCTTTATAAATCTCGCTATCACTCACTATTCCAAAACTCTACACCCCAATTTCGAACTGTGAAGTCCTCATTTTTTAAAGTCTGTCAAATAATGTTAAGAAGAAAAGAGCCATTCCTGACCATGGCCAATAAATTTTGTGCGAATTAATATGTTTATCCATTGCCCACCCAGGCCAATCATTCCATAACCTACAGTACAAAGTAACGGTAAAGAGTCTCATACTGAAAATTACTCGTATCTTAACTGCGTTGCCGATAAAATGAAACTTTATAAGGTCTCGCATAAAAATAAAAAGGCGAGTAATTTTTATATTAAGTTGAACAAGCCCAGTCATCAGGTGCTTACCACGCCCATGCAGTGTATTCTGTGTATATGGTAAGGACATGCGCTAGCAAGTAGTAATCGTGGAAGTGCCGATTTCACCAACGTTGAGTGACGTTTTACCGAGGAATAAATAGGGCATTTTGACAGTTTTTGAATTGAAAATACTGTCAAAATGTTAAAACGCTCGGATAAGACTTATTTACGTTAGTGAAATCGGCCCTTAGTAGAATGAAACCGAATATGAGACCGGAAAAATGAAACTTGAAAAAAACCAATCAAACTAAATTGAAATTTTAGGCAATTTCGGAATTGTTTCTTAACTAGCTGTAGGTAATAATGACGACTTCTTAAATAGGTCTTTTTGTTTCTTGATAAAAACCATGAACTATTTAATTTCACTTGATTTAATTATAGTACCTAAATTAAATTATTAAATTACCGCCCGCAGTAGCCTGATTTTCCGATTTCCGCGGGATTTTAAAAGTAAATCCACGCGAAAGAAGTCACGGGCAGTTGTTGAATACTTAATTAAATAACAATAAAATTGATTTCTCCGATGTTTATTTGATGAACAATAAAGTGCATTTCATTCACTCAACGTTAGATTGTAGCTTATCTAATGTTTAAATCTTGCTCGACGTGCTCCGTACAATAATCATTATCATTAGTGAAAATGATATAAATAATAATATTTTATGACACAAACAAGTTAACAATCTTTCGCTATAAAACGTTCATAGCGCGTCGCGCGTCGGTGAGCATTTTACGACGCCGCCGTTCAATTTTGATTTCACAGCTTCGATGTCAATCTCTACACGATTTTTATCTCTAGAAAGCTAGATGAGCTAATTGTTCTTTAGTATCAGAATTCCTGCATAAATAAATCATTTATCGTCGACGTTATTGTCAGCCAATATAATAGTCCTCATAGCTACACACGTCGCGGTCTTGCGCCGCCTATATCCTATACATCACGGACCCCGCCGAAGTAACGAATGTCCGTGATGTGATATGACATACAATGTGCTGTCAAGTGGCTCTTGTCACAATATAATTACCATAATTAATCATATTGTCTACAGTAAAAATAAATCATTTATTTCAGTAGAGCATCTTGCAAAATAAGTAAAATACATTACCACTGTAAGTTTAAAGTTACTTACCATTTAAAATTATCGATTTAACTAAAAAAAGTGCTTCTAATATTATAATACATACGCTGATGACGTCACTGTTTACTATTTAAATATACAAGCTGCCATAGTATAAGTACGCGCGTTTTGACGTTTGATAAAGAGTAGCTGGTTAGAATAGTTGGCTACCGCCGTCCCTATTGTCACTTGCGACATAGATAAATTATTTATCTATGCTTGCGACGCCGCAACAGCACTAGTATAGGCCGATTTTGTAAAAGCTGTCATCATCATCCCATCATTGCTACAATCTCAATTATAATGAATAGCTGAATGTATCGCGTTCTTACTGCAACAATGCATTTTAGCCAATACCGAGTTAGTACCCACCAATCAGAGGCGATTACGAACGTCACACTGTAACAATCATTTTTGGAAAATATTACAGCAGAGCGCTCGCTTCGCTCGGTCAATTCCTAAACGTTGCAACGCCGCAACGCGCCATGTTGCGTCGCTCTTAAGGTGAATTATACGGGTCTGCCCGCGAAATTCAAATTTAATTTGGTTTTTCGCAATTTGTAAACTAATACGACAAAATAGGCTTATGGCATTCTAATTGCGCCTCGCCATCTTTACTTGAAAGTGTGTTTAAGAAATTAGTCAGAATATCGACTAATTTGTGAGTAGCTCACGTCCAACTCGATATTCTGACTAATTTCTTAAACTAAACACTTTCAAGTAAAGATTTTTATATAAACCTGTAAAGATGATACTGCCATTGGCGCAATTAGAATGCCATAAGCCTCTTTGTCGTATTAGTTCACAAATTGCGAAAAACCAAGGTAAATTTGATTTTCTCGGGCAGACCCGTATAATCCACCAGATTAAACATTATAATTTCAAAGTGGTGCAGGTTTTCTCCGTTTCATAGCAAATTGGTAGATTAAATCGGACCACCCGCCGTAGCTACATAATCCAGTCTAGTACAGCACAATGCTCGGCGGTAAGCCTCAATAACTCAATGCGGCTGTGTTGAATTATTTTACCTGCAATAAGCACAATATTATGCTGTGCATTACTTGTATACTTAGATTTTTATTAACCTTAAAATATTATTACCTACGAAATTGACGAATTCATTGGTAAAATTCCCGCGATTTTTTTCATATGGACTTAAGTTTTTAACAAGCTATCGCAAGCCAGCGGTAATTTAAACCGACTTCAATACATCAAAATAAAAATAACTGAAAAGGGAAAAGTGTCCATATCTTGAATCTTTTTATAAATTTGCCTTTACTGTTCCCCTCCCCTTCTGTACCATAAGTTGAAATAAATGTAAGCAAATAAAAAAGAATAGATTATTATCATATGTGAATATTTTGCAGTTCCAATATTACATTCTCTACATAGGTACATATTGTGTCGAATTGATAGCCTCCTTTTTTTGAAGTCGGTTAAAAATCCAATGATTGATTTTCCGGGATAACCCGGCGCCTGGCCCTGCACCTAAAGTTAGACTATCCTATCGAATCACTGACTTGAATCAACGTTGTTATTCGACTGATTTAAAATAACACGTTCCTCAGGGTATATTAGTTAAGTTTGTGCAGTCATTCATAAATAATATAAAATCGTGTGCGACTCGGGGACTTCCGCGGTAAAGCTATTGCATAGCATTTTTTATCTACTTATGCAATTATAATATATATGCAATATTTTAAAAAAATTAAATAAAAAGTTTGTGTCAGCTCCGGCCTCCGGCGCACGACTGGAGTTTACGCGCGACGCTATATCCTTCTCTATGCGCGCGACTCGGGTCCGAGCACGCCCCGACCGACTTTCGCAGGAAAACCAACCTTATTTACTCAACGTTAGGGTAGAAATTTCAACGTTGTGAAAAACGTAACGAGGTCATTGATAAATTGATTTTACTGCCCGGATTTTTCTCATACCGGGCTGCTAAAATCGATTCTTAAGGAGTAAACTCCAACAAAAACAAACAAACAAGAAAAGCGAACTGTCACTACTTCGCGAGTGAGATTCGAACCTGCGACATCATACACCATACGGTAAAGAAAGCGGCCGCCCGCCCACTGCGCCAAACAGAGCTACTTGCGAACCTCTAAATTGTTGAACGCTAACTGAACCGACGGTGTTAGGTTTATTTTTGTTACGGAATTTCTTGATTTGGTCGCCGCGCTCAAACTGTTTGTCCTAGTTCAAAGCCCGCGATAAAAGCTATGCAATAGCTTAACACGTTCCTCAGGGTATATTAGTTAAGTTTGTGCAGTCATTCATAAATAATATAAAAATATAAGTATTTGTTGCGGCACATTTTAAAACTAACAGATGTTACGCATCGCGCTGCTCTAAGCAGCATTCTGTCATATAATTGTATTAATTTTCTCTTACCAGCGGGAGAAAGTAAAAATAGACTCAATTATAAGTAAAATATGGCCGCTACAGTTTACAAGCCACCAATTATGGTAGGGAAAGTTGTCGGGCAAATTAATTAAAAGGCCATCAGAATCCAATCAGGGTGTATTTATGGGGTACTCGCCAAGGAACAATCTATTACCTTACACTATCGTTGATAGAAATTAACACGTTGTTTGTTAATTAATGTCTTAAAGAGTATGTTATTGAGTATTGACAAATTTTTACGAACCTTTTGCAGCTTTGTTTGCTTCTGTTGAAATTGGAAACAGACACCTTATACCAGATAGATTTTTATTTTGGATAAAATCCAAACAAACACCGACTTTAGAAATGGAGAAGATGTAATTTGCGACTTTTTGCGGGACGTCTGTTTTGAAGTAAATGTCCCCTGTTCTATTAGCGACAGGCGTTTAAAGTTAATAACCGTGAAAACGGAAAATTACAGCGCACTTAAATAGACATGTAAAAGTTGTATGAACGGCTTTCAAAAATACAGAGCGATTTCCAATCTTAAAATTTGGAAACTGCTATTAAGCCCTTATAGAAGCAGGTACCCACAACTAAACCGCCCATTAGTTGCGGTTTTCACTATTGTAGAGGTATTACTAGATTTTACCAACGGTTTCGTCCGCATGCAATTCGATTCCAGCTGTATAATTGAGTTCTAGTGGATTTATTTTGATACTTTTATGTTTATGAACTACGCCGTTTCAATCAATCCAACAACATAGGCTATAGTCCACCACGCTGGCCCATTGCGAATTGGCAGACTTCACACACCTTCGAGAACTTTATGGAGAACTCTCAGGTGCAGGTTTCTTCACGATGTTTACCTTTAACGTTGAAGCAAGTGAACATTTAATTGCGTAAACAGTGATAGCCTAGTGATTTACATATAAGTAGGTACATGCAAATTTTCAGCTTAATCGGAAACCGGGAATTGGTTCCAATTCAGCTTGCAAGATTTGACATAAACAAACATACATACAAAGTAAACAAACAAACGTACAAACAAGGCAAGGTAAATAAAAGCTTGTAACAAGCAAAATATTAAAAAAAATAAAAACCCGACTGCTTTAAAGAACATCAATTAAAATATCAATCATCTTTATGAGAAAAAAAATGAAAAATATATTTTCGTAATCACCTTTTCAACCCCTTTAATTTGATACCCCACTCAATATGATTTGAAGAAAAAATTTTTTGAACCCCACATTATGGCGTCTGGCGTCATTATGTTGAATTTTTCAAATTTTTATGTTCTCGTTGACACTCGCGCTGGCATGGCGAATCTAACTACGTGCCACTTATCAAAATCGGCCCACGCGTTTAGTCTCATAGAGTGCCACAAAGGAACAAACATACATAGACTGACAAACACATTACCACTCCTTTGCGTCGCGCAGTCGGGTGAAAACGTCTAATTTAGATGAGACAAGTACGCACTTTTTACTCGACACAAAGTGCAGACTTGCTCTGATTCCCCTCATTAGAAAACTAAGCTTTTCCTCGCATTGCGACATCTTCTAAATTACTCGTTATAAGTGGACATATTAACTTGAAATCGAGATATACCTAGGTACGTAATAGATAATATCTCTCTAGGCTCTATATACACAAACACCTTTTTAGTGAGACATACACAAAAATAAAAAGAACCTCCTCATTTGTTTGGAAGTCTGTTAAAAACGGAACCCTTGTTTTACAGAAATAAGCTTTAAAGCTGAAATTTCCAATAGCTACAGAAACCAGTATCTGACCAAAACAAATATAAACAAAACTTTGGGTAGATAATTACCTACTGAATTATGAAGAGTTCGTTGAATAGTTTATGCAAAAATCTGTTCCACAGACGTCATATAGACTGCACTATTGAAAAATTTTAAAAGCTATCATGAGTTATTATTACCTGGTAAGTATGGAGTTTCAGGATACATTATTACAGCTGTACCACTTCGTGATAGGGTAAATTTTGACATGAATTCAGGATACATTTTACCCCCATAGTTACGTAGAATGTATGACGATCCCATTTATATGGATATGGATGTATAATAGAGAAGCAGTTAGATACGTATCAATGGCTTCCTACGTGGTATCTCTCAAGTAAGCACCTAGTTATAGCGCTTCATTGTGTAGTCATGGCGTATTGAAAACTTCAGCATAAACGCCTATTTATGCGCTCGGATGCAGTTTATTGTGCCATCAGATAAAAACCTGCCATCGCTTAAACGGTCTTCTCAATTGTACGGCTCGCGCGTGTTTGATTTTACTGCGAACCGGTCTCTTTATGTGTATCAGAGTTTACGTTGTCAACTTGTATAGTGTTTGCAATGACAATTTATGATGCTGAAACGTCATTTATTTTATTTTTTACCCTCTATAGCTAATGTTATTTAAATCCGTTTAGTAGTTTTATAAACATGCAGACGTACAGACAGACAAAAACCAAATAAAAATTGGTTTTGGGCTCAGTATCGACAATAAAGCGTCCTCCAGTTAAAATTTTCAAAATGTATTCAATGTACAGAAACCTTTCAGTAACAGTTTTATTATAAGTAGGTACCTACAATTTATTTCAAACACTTGTTTACAGTATTAAAACTCAATAAAAAAATAAGATACCGGCCGAATTGAGAACTTCCTTTTTTTCGGAAGTCGGTTAAAAATTAAGAGTTAATAAGATTTAAAACGCATGAAATTACAAACTGCAAACAGAGTTAGTATGCTAATTAGCCACCTTCCCTACAATGCTGAGCGTATACAAGTTACAAAAACGCCATCCACAAGAGACGCAAGATACACATCAGTGTATCTTGCGTCTCTTGTGGTGGCGTCAGTACTGAAAATACGAGCGAATTCAGCAATGTATGCATTGAGTTGTCGCACTATGCACTCTACTGGCACCCCAAATGTTGCTGGAGACACGTTACTGAGATCGCATGCGGCTCTTGCGGCGATGTGTGATCACCTTTAAATGGACGTATTTAAATAATTCCATCTCCGTTAAGGGCCCTACTTTATATGCAAATTCACTGCAGGGCACTTCCTACTAAATTTGCTGTAAAACATATAAAAGCTGAGATAGATCATAGTATTATACTTACTAGAGGTGCGCCGTGCGATATCCTGTAAAACTGTGGTGGTATATTCTCTAAAAATGACTGCATCAGTGTTACGATCGCAATCACGTCTGATTCTTGCTGCATCAATGCATTTTAACCAATAGCGGGAGAGTACCGGCCAATCAAAGGTTATTTTTTTTTATTAGGGTGTAAAGGGTTGTCATAATATGTGCATGAAATGCTTATGGTAAGTAACGTATTTAAATTGATAAGAATTAATACTGTATCTGTCTAAATAGATTTCCAATTACCGCATGATACGTGACCATTTTTTTTAGAAGTTAAAATGGGTATAGTAAGCTATCCTTAAAAGACAGGTCTATGCCATCACGGACTTTTCTGTAACCACATATTCCACCATACCAGCACCATACATCTCAAAGGGAATTAGGCAGCGTTTTCGATGAAAGTTTTTTTTTTTAATATATAGACTAGCGCTTGACTGCAATCTCACCTGATGGTAAGTGAATATGCAGGTGGCTCAGGCTCAGCTCCCAGGCGGCTTGAATTTTTCCAACATTGTCAACAATTATCGTCATATTTCAACCAATTTACACAAAACCAATGAACAAACAAGCTATAATATGATAACAAATTATACACTTAAACCTTCCTTAAGAATCAATCTATCTATTGGTGAAAACCGCATGAAAATCTGTTACTTCAGTGTTTGATGGTTTTTTGCTAAATAACTTCGTTTCGGACTTCATCTCTCAAAAACTTCCTAGCATAGATCTTTTCATAGCACGCTCTACATCTCTATGGTCTATAACTCGATGCATAAAAGGATATTGAAATCGTTTTACGAGTATGTCCCGCGATGTGTGAAAATTCTATAAATTATTTATGCGTCTAGGCAGGGAATATATTCACAGTTTTATGAACATAAGAGATTTGAATTTTATAGATATTACTTGTAGGAAATTTCTTTGAAAAGATTTTATACGAGAAAATTAAACCTTCACGTACAGCTCTATAATTAGTGTACTGGTCTGGTGTCAAATTTTGCGAAGAATACTGGCTGGCTGCTGAACAGCCAGGCTCATTGTAATGCGATAGAAATGTTGTTTAACAAGGATGAAAGTTAATAAACTGTAACCCGTCTACTGATAATCATCATCATCATCATTAGCAACCCATCAACGGCTCACTACTGAGCGCAGGTCTCCTCTCAGAGAAGGGTTATAGGCCATAGTCCACCACGCTGGCCCAATGCGAATTGGCGGACTTCACACACCTTCAAGAACATTATGAAGAACTCTCAGATGTGCAGGTTTCCTCACGATGTTTTCCTTCACCGTTGAAGCAAGTGATATTTAATTGCTTAAATGCACTTGACTCCGAAAAGTCAGAGGTGCGTGCCCGGGATCGAACCTGCGACCCCCCGAATAGGAGACCACTAGGCTATCACTTTACTGCTTGGCTTTGCTTAGTCGAGTAAAAAGATTACACTTAAAAGTACTTGTTTAGATTTAAAATTTACATTTTCCCATAAAACTCTACAGCTTCCACGAGTATCGGAAATCGAAAAGCCACTTTACAACATTTCGAAAATCGCAATAGGTAAATCTCGTCGGTACAAGTCTCATTTCCCTGAGGAAATCCGGAATAACTTTAAAACGATTTTCAACTGAAATCCTTTCTGTATCGGAGCGAGAATTTAAAATAAATTATTTTCTCTCTCTCTTGTACGATTTTATGATGAACCAGCTAATTTCTACGACTTTCGTCCGCGTGGATTTACTTAGGATTTTATAACCGATAGACATTTCAAGGAAGCGTTAGAATAGAATAGAAATATTTTTTATTCAAATAAACTTTTTACAAGTGCTTTTGAATCGTCTGGCTCTACCAAAAAACCCCCCCTGCTAGGTAGAAGGCTCAGCTCAAGCGAATTACGGCGAGCCGTTAGATACAAGCGGCACAACATCATGTTCTGTGTGGGATGAGCCCGATTTAAAATACATCCCTACCATGTTTACACGTCTGTGGTGTTAGTTGTTAAGTGAAACGATATAGAACTCATGGAAGTACTGGAAACAAAACGATATAGAACTCATGGAAGTCGCAGGAAACAAACGGCAAAAGATCGTGTTCTGTTGCGACCCTTGTCCACGTCCAGCAGTGGACGTTTATTAATTCAGACGACGAGAAACATGTCGAGTCCCGGTTAACCGACGAAAATCTTATTAAAACTAGACGGTTTCCAACATTTTGTGCACAAGCCCAGAAATTAAAAGTTTGCGAACGCCTGAAGCAGTAAATGCCAGCATTTCAGTATTTAGCGCTTTTTGCGCGACATAAAACCAAACCGCCGCTGGCAGTTTTGAATACTTTGACCTATAAACCCAGTTTCTTACGCCCCTACAGCTGCTGGAACTTTTAGTACTTAATTCTTTTAGTCTGAACATAATTGAACATAACGGTCTTGAATATCGATTTCATCTAAATATACGCAGCAAACAAGCAAAAGAAGTTTTTTTAAAACATAACATTGTTATGTTAATATATGATGATAATATCAGCAACATCATCATTATCAGCAACCCATCAACGGCTCACTAAGTGAGCACAGGTCTCCTCTCAGAGCAGGGTTATAGGCCATGAGTCCACCACGCTGGCCCAATGCAAATTGACAGACTTTACAAATCTTTGAGAACATTATGAAGAACTCTCAGGTGTGCAGGTTTCCTCACGATGTTTTCCTTCACCGTTGAAGCTTGTGATATTTAATAATATTATATTATAATAATATTAATTAAATTTTAGTATTTAGTTTTAATTTAGGTTTAATGTAGTATTCTGTATAAATTCAAATTGTCATAATAAATTGACTAAAAATTGAAAAAAACATTATTATAATAATATTCTATATCTTATGATATATTAAAATTATGTTCAAAAAACTTCTTTTTCTAAAAAAACTATTCAAGACAGTTATTTTCAATTATGTTCAAAGTAAGAGAATGAATTTTGGTTCTAAATAAAGTCGGATGAGCTTATTAAGTTAACTTGGCTACTTTAAAGTAACTACACTTTTATGAACTTTCAGTCTTTTAATAGTCACTCGTAAAATTCGAATTGATAGCAAATTTTGCAAATATAATTTATAATGGTTATTAACGTTTTTGAAATTGGTTTTTCTGTAAAAGGTTTCTCGAGTAGCAACAAAAGTCACGAGGGATCTTTTCTTTTTAAGCTTACTTACTCGTAATAACTCAAAATAATACTTAGTTCAACTAATATTTTTTTTTTTTATATTTAAGGAAAACGGCACCCTCACGTTCTGGTCCAATATTTACGAGTCCCAGAGTAGATAAAGTCGTAATGGTGAGACAGAAAAAGCATTTTTGCTTTATGACTATCCACACAATGAAACTGTCTTAAGGGGGCTTTAGTGTTTACATGATTTCAAAGATCAATAGCCTAGGATTCTTAAAGATTTAAGCAAAAAATAATATACCATCACATAGATCATCTCTTTAGACATAAATTCTACTCAATTAAAAAAACGTTTTTATGAATAAATACCCAAAATTACAACATTTTCTAGACCGTGTCCAGACCCATTTTTAACCGACTTCAAAAAATCCTCCTTTTTCTTTTTTGATTCTCAATTCGTCGGAATCTTTTTTTTTTTAATTTTTTTTAAGTATGTTCACCGATTACTCGAAGACGCCTGAACCGATTTGGAAAATTCTTTTTTCCTTGAAAGGGTATATGTACCTACTTCCCAGGTTATCCCATTAAAATTTTATCGAAATCGATCGAGCGGTTTTAAAAAAAAAATCAACAATAAATTATATCTATACCAAAGTATAGATATGATTTACTGTCGATATTTTTTTTTAATATTTTTTTTTTGTTAGTGGCGCGGGTGTTTTAACTTTAGAAGTCGGTTTATTAAAAATAATTTTTTATATTAAATTATTTAGATAAAATCAAGTCAACGCATACAGATTATTATATAGGTACATATATATAACTCTTATGTATATGGTGACAAAGGTATGATATCATTACATATTGCATTATATCTTATTTAAATCTATGAATTCCAGACTAGTTTGGGTCATAATTCACTTTCACTCCTGTAGAGCGTTTATATTCTGTGATCGCCCGGAGCTGAACGTGATTTCAAGATAACAGATCTGAAATATTTTCTACTTTTATTCACGAAAAGGTAAGATTTCAAGAGTGAATGCTATAAATCTAGTCTTAAAAACAAAAATAGAGGTTTTAAGCTTTTGAGCTTAGAGACCTAGGTATTCTATACTTAGCAAAGTATAGAATACCAAATTAAGCCTGACGATGCCAGACGTTATGCACTGCGTTTATTAAATTAATCTTAAAATCATATACACAATAATTAACACACACACACACACACACACACATACCTACACTTATTAATAAAAATAATAGTTTAAAAAAACTAAAAACACGCTTTTTATAGAAAACCAAACTAAAAAATAGAAAATAAATTTTAATAAATTTAAATTAAGAATAGGGCCCAAAAATTTCAATAAATATAAATTAATAATAGTGTAAATAAAAAAAATGTATTTTATTTTAAAAAAAGCGTGGGGTGCTTTATAAGATAATACTAGCTGATGCCCGCGACTTCGTCCGCATGGATTTAGTTTTTAAAAATCCCGCGGGAATTCTTTCATTATCCGAGATAAAAAGTAGCTCTCCCGGTCTGAGGAACCACTACTACATCCATTACTATACCCATGAAAAAAATCTCATCAATCCGCTGTTCTGTTGCGACGTGATTGAAGGACAAACCAACAAACAAACACACTTTCGCATTTATAATATCAGTAATGCTTTATTATAACACTTTTTATAATTGTCAAATTTTTTACCATACTTAACAAAAGACAAAATTACGTTTAGCTATCATTTACGTTTTGTTATTCCACTGTCATTTGCGTTTTGTTATTCCATGTCAGATGCGTTTTTGTTATACCATGTTTTATAGTGACTTGACGGAAACGCGGTCGAACGGGATAAAAAGTATCCTATGTCCGTCTCCTGGTTCTAAGCTATCTTTCCACCAATTTTCAGCCAAATCGGTTCATCCGTTCTTGAGTTATAAATAGTGTAACTAACACCACTTTCTTTTATATATATAGACTAGCTGATGCCCGCGACTTTGTCCGCGTGGATTTAGTTTTTAAAATCCCTCGTGAACACTTTGATTTTCCGGGATAAAAAGTAGCTTATGTCCTCAACTATAGTACCCATGCAAAAAATCATGTCGATCTGTGGCTCTGTTGTGGCGTGATTGAAGGACAAACCAACAAACAAACACACTTTCGCATTTATAATATTAGTATGATTAGAATATTAAATTGCATAGGAAAACACTGTAGCATTAAGTCCATACGATGTATAACATCCATACCTACTATGTAGTATGTAGGTATAATGATCGTTTGGCAAAATCTGACGCCTTTGGAGTAGTTTGACTTTGACAAAATAGGGCTATCCACGATGGCTATATACGATAAAGTACGCTTGCCAGCTTAAGATGAGCCGTTCATTCAAAGTATCTTGTAGATTCCGGGGTTCAAGTTATTTGGACCTTATACTGAAGATCGTGATGTCTATAATTTCTGAACTACGAAATTGACGACCTTGAAATAATTACGGGACAATCTCTAAAGAACCTGCTTTCTAACAAAAAAAGAATGGATTAAATCGGAATTCGCCTTAATGAATTACAGCGAAATACACATTTTGACTTTCATCCCCTCTCCCAAGGGAACCGTGCTGAATTTCGGGATAAAAAGTATCCTATATTATACCTCGTAGTATTAACTTAAATCGTGCCAAGTTTCATTTAAATCCGTCCAGTAGTTTCGGCGTGATGCGCGGCCAAGATACAGACAGACAGACAGACAGACAGACAAAAAATTAAAAAAAATTGTTTTGGCTTCAGTATCGATTATAGAGTGCCCTCAAACAAAAATTTTCAAAATATCTTCAATGTACAGAATTGGACCTGTTACAGTTTTATTAATATATATTATGAAAATGATAATCACTCTACTCATATCTGTCAATAAAATATTTATAACTATTGACACCATGCACCCCACGCTTTTTTAAAATAAAATACATTTTTTTTATTTACACTATTATTAATTTATATTTATTGAAATTTTTGGACCCTATTCTTAATTTAAATTTATTAAAATTTATTTTCTATTTTTTAGTTTGGTTTTCTATAAAAAGCGTGTTTTTAGTTTTTTTTAACTATTATATTTTATTTTTTTGTTTTTTTATCAAATTAGTGTATTGTCATCGGTCCTCGATAAATCTACAAAGTTTGAACGAAATCTGGCCGTTTAAAGTGGGTCAAAATCGCGCCCAAAGAAGTCGGTTACAAGTTACAAACATTGTTACAAACATACAAGTGAAGCTAATAAAAAGCGTATAAAAAAATACAATCGCATCACACTAATTTATTAAAATACAGTAGGTATAGTTTGTATACACTCGAGTACTTCGGTCACATAGCCCTAAAAGATGCGACCAGCATAGAAAATCTCATGCTCACAGGGAAGATCGAAGGAAAAAGGCCACGCGGACGGAGCCCGAGACGTTGGACGGACCAGGTAAAGGAGGCGCTTGATTCCAGCATCTACTGTGCTTACCACGCGGCGGAGAACCGCCCACGTTGGAAAGAAACAATCAAGAGGGTGTTATCAAGAAGGAGCCACGATCCTCAGTAATGAGGAAGCGACGCAAGTAGGAGGATAGTTTGTATAAAAACTGCTTGCTTTTGTTACTCATGAACAGGAAGAACATTATTGGCTGAACGTAACTAGTATTCCCCTTTCCCCTCCAACTTATAGGACTAGGTCTTTATGATAAACGGGTGGGCTTACTGTGGTAAGTATAGGTCCAAGACTATGGTCTGAACTCTGAACCGACGACCTATCGGTTTATTATCCACCTTCCTAACCATTACGCTATTGAGGCTTAATTCTCAGCCATTCTAGTAATTTATTAGCCACATTAAAATTATAAAATACATGCTTGATTGATATTCAAATATATTTATTATTCAAATATTTATCATAATATTCATAGGCATTTCATTTGCGAACACAAATTGATTTTCAACGAATTAATCAGACCAATCGAGATACCCAAAACCAAAAGCATAATACTTTTATAGCAATTAAGGCACTGATGCTATTGAAATAAAGGTGAATAAAGTTTGGGTTAAAGATACCTTTTGATGGGCTGTACACATTGCGAATCTCCTTATACGAATGGGATGAAATAGAATTGAGGTGAATTCATTTGAAGCCGATCTACTTTGAAAGGTTTTCCGTTTGGCCCCAAATCGGAATAAGAATGCTAAAAATATTGAAATCGGATGATTTCTACTTAAGCTGATTGGATTTTACTTTTGGGGTTACGGTTTCAGAACGTACCTATATCAATTTAACTTTAGTTATATTTTCTAAATTCGTGAATCTACTTCAAAATTGTCATGCAATGAATTATTGAATTCTTAACAAAAATTGCGAAACCAGCATGTTACGTACCCACGTCTCTTTTTAAATTCTATGACAGGCAAATCCTTCATTGCGATCTCACCTGATGGTAAGTGACGATGCAGTCTAACATGGTAACGGGCTAACTTGGAAGGGGTATGGCAGTGCTCATTCAACACATACCCCTACTGTAACTGTTTCTACGCACCATCGTGTCGGAACGATAAATCGCTTAGCGGTTCGTCTCTAGATTATCGAAACCGAAACCGAAACCAAACCGGAAAACGAAGTGTCTTTTTGCTTCAGAAAAATTCAGAAATCGAAACCTGAGATCGATCCTCGGACCTTCCGTAAGGGGGCTCAACGGAGTAAGTTATCACAGTTTCATCACAATCATCAACATCATCATCATTTATGAACATCATATACCATTTTCTGCTATCTACCTACCACCCTCGAGTCTGTATATAAAGGGCCAAAAGCACGACCCTTTCGCAATTTACAACCAAATCACATTTTATTACCTTTATGAGCCCCATAACGACAGTAATAATCTCCACTCTGTATTCTTGAAGCCTAAGGGAAATTTATACAGCTTTACGCGGCATTTTTGGGGATTCAGAGAAACGAATGCGTATATACGGTTATTGCACGTTCTTGCGCCGTTATCTGAAAATTACAGGCCCTTTATACGAGTAGTAATTTACTTCATCAGTTACTATTGTAATCAGGAATGAGGAGATCCTAAGAAAAATCAAAGTCACTCGAGACACGTAGTTAGAAAAATTGATAGTCGTTAGAGTCCCAGGTCCCAGGTTCTGAAATGTCAACCTCGCACAAGAAAACGTAGTAATGGCAAACCCGCCACTAATTGGTGGACCGCCGGTTGTCGACAACTTCCAGTGAAGCAACAGACCAACCAACAGGTTGCGACCAACTAAAAATAATGTGCCGAATTTTGCAAAAATATTAACCTGCGTCCGCGAAAAAATAAACTTTTCGTGGTCCGAAGTCATCGCACTGTTGCCCGAGCCATGGCACCTATTCCGCGTTCACTGGCATCTTTCTACGCGCTCTTGGACAAGAATGATCAATGGGACCCATTCAATGACGGGTGGACAGTTCTGTTTCCGGAGTTGCTTAGGTACGCCGAGAGCATTGACTGATCTTTTTATATGAATAATTTAGCAGTTAAGTATATTATTAGGATGTATTAAGCAGTTTCTATATTATCTAGTTAGTGTAAGTGGCATTTATACGCCGTTCTTATTAGATATAAAATAAATAAATAAATAAACTGTTAATTTACTTACTCTTAATCACGACGCGACATAAACTTGATGTGTGTCGAGTTAAAATCATGTTAAAATATATAATCAAATCAAAATATTAAACGACTGAAGACTGAAAGACTGAAGAGGCTGTCAACGTGGTGTCAACTTCATCAATTCAGGTGAAATATTAAGTTTGGAATCGAACTTGAGATGCACATTATAATATGCAGGGCGAATACCTACTTTAAAAGATTTTCGAATGGAATAAAAAGTGGTTCTACAGAATAATACTACGAAAGACTCAAAAAATTAAGTGGCACTCGGAGACTGCCGCAGTAAAGCTATTGCATAGCATTTTTTATCAAATTATGCAATTATAATATATGTTAGAAATTATGAATAATTATATATATGAATTAGACATGATTAGGACAAATAGCAGTTCATGGATTATTTTAATATTAAGAAAACATTTGATTGAATGAATAACATTGCATTAATACGTCTTACTCATTCATTCAATCAAATGCTATTCTATACAATATAATGTATACTTTAATTTAATATAGTTATTAAGATAGTTAATTGTTAAAATTACTAAAATTATTGATCCAGTTGGTACATCACATTTTTGTAGTTAAAATAATATCAAAGATAGTGTACTGGTGTAAAATGGCTGACGTCATTCGTAACATTTCGTTTCACATTCGTAATACATTCGTTTTTTGTATAAAAGCTTTGTAGCGACATAGAGGGGAGGATTCTGTAAGCGAAAGTCGAAGAATAAAGAACTGAAAATAATCTCCGAGTTATTATTCAGCACCGGCGTCTATCATCTCAGAAGCGGGATTCGCTGAACGCAGATAAGTTTTTTTTTTTATACATAATATACATAAATATATATATTTTTTTTCTTTTCGTAAATATATAGAATATAATTTTAAAAAAAAGTATTTTATAAAATTAATTGGTTATAGATTATAGATATACTATGATATATTAACAGATTAATAATTAATAGACTATTATTAGATGATAATATATAATATAATATAATTCTTAAGTGAAATAATATTTTATGAGAATACCCAGTCAGAATTTAAAAAAAATAATACTTACTTCAATCTACATTGATTTTCAAAAAATTTTAAAATCTTGATTTTGTTCTCTTACACGAAAATTCTTATTTTCAGCCATGGACAAGCCCTTTAGGGCGTCGAAGTCTCACTCGCGAAGCCCAATTCAAGGGAAGCATCGCGAGAGTATAACAACTTGCCGCACGCCGCAAACTGATGAGAGGATAGAGACAATACAGCCGGGAGTCGGCTGGCGCCGCACCCGGTACTCGGCCGGTGACGCAGCCAGGAGTTCAGAAGGCAACGCAGCCGGGCGTGCAACCGGTGACAGCCGGGAGTCCAACCGGCGACGTAGCCGGCCATGCAGCCGGGCGTCCAGCCGACGACGCAGCCGGCCATGCAGCCGGGCGTCCACCTGGCGACGCAGCCTGGCATGCAGCTAGCTGGGCATGCAGCCGGCGATACAGCCGGGAGTCCAGCCAGGAGTCCAGCCAGGCGTCCAGCCGGCGACGCAGCCGGGCATGCAGCCGGGAGTCCAGCCGGCGACGCGGCCGGGCATGCACCCGGGCGTGCAGCCGGGAATCTACCCGGCGACGCAGCCAGACGCCAAGGGAAGCTGAGTAGTCTGGTATGTTGAATGGTGATATTAATGTTAATATATGAGTTTTATAAACGGTTTGATCTTAACTGGTCAATCTCAAAGATTACACTATGATGAAAACATAGTCCCTGAATTTGATAAAACAATAGTTATGACATCCAAATGTGGATTTCTAGTGGTTGAGACGATCAACAGACACCTCATGTTGCACTTCCCCGATTAGAACATGGAAAAAAAAGAGCCACGCACAAGTGAATAAGGTTTCCGTAACTCATCACTGCATGCAAACTTAAAAGGGATGTACGTTTGTAATCTTCACATAAAGTAATTAAAGTAAGATTTACTTAGATAATGACTAGATTTAAATTAATTGTGAGATATTCCTGAGAATTTTATATGGGAATACGCTCGAAAGGCTAAACTAGAACCTTGAAATTTTTCACGCATTGAGACCATTTACTTACTTATTTATTCAGTATTCCAACTTAGTATTTCAAGGGTTTTGGCATACATACAGGACTGAGAATTATTAACTAAAGGAGTTCTAACAAAACCCAACAAAACAATTTTACAAAAAAAAACATAACAGAATATAATTTTAGAAAGCGATGAAATTCCGGTAATTACAGGCGTAGGAGTTTCTTAACATACCTTTACATAAACAAAAATTTATTCAAAAATTATAAAATATAAATAGGTACAAAATGTACAGAACTATAAAATTCAGTCAGACTAACTAAATATGTATCACGAAATAAGCTCTTCTGTGATACTTACCTTTACCAAAATTGACAAAACTGAGCTTTACCTCTTGTTGATTCGGAAAATAAATATTTCAGGTGAAGTTTAGCACATATGGATGATTATTTAGTTCCTAAGGATTTTAAGTAACTTTGCTTGCCCAACAAAATTTCATGAAGTAGTTAGATACATCGGCGAAGTGGTCTCGCCAGTGTTTTAACAAGGAGCAGAGTCGTTGACCTCACATGGGTCACCGATTCTGCCATCACTATCCATTTAACGAAAGTAAATATCTAAAGCGAAAACTAATGTAAAATAGGAAATCAAAGTTAATTATCCTAATATCCATAGTAATAAAATAAGTCGGTAGTTTTAAAATTACAACTTGTCTCGACTTGGCTCGATACCCACAAAAGGAACTACAAGAAATACCGCGCTATTTTTAGGCGTTGATTATGATTTGAACGAAGGCACCGTAAGTTCACTTATACACGATCTGTTTTTATTACAATGGTTAAAGCTAGGAAAACTCCGCAATGAATTTACAAGTTAGTTTTAAATAATTAAATCGTCTAATCCAAAAAAAAATTGCAAGTAATAATTTCACCTCAAAAGTACTGAAAACTAAACTATAAAATGAAGCCGAGGTATAACCTAGACTTCGGATTTTATTTTAATACTCAAATCGGCAGGAGTTTCCCCTTACAACCTAGCGCTGGCAAGTGTTTTTATGAAAAAATAACTTCTAAAATCATCATTAATTTTACAGCAATTTGGATAGCAAATTCATTACATGAAAATAATTAGGACACAAACAAGTACTTACACCAAAAACTCATCCTTTTGAAGTAAATTAACTATTTCTTCACTTGTTTTCCACAATTTTAATATTAATAATAAGCTTAAATTGAAACTTTAATTAATTAATAACAAAAATCGGGGAAAATGGTTTAAAGTCCGAAGCCCGTCTAGCCTCCGCGGCGACAGATATATTATATAGGGATAGGGCGGTAGCCAATAAATCAATAAATAACTCTCCTGACCGATCTAAATAGGCCTGTAGTTTATTTTAGTAAAAAAATAAAAAAAATAAACTAAAGAACGGCAGATGAACAAAAATTGTATGGGTCAATCCAATTGGCCACTTTGTAATTTGTCGTTGTTTACAGAATACTGGTTGCTAATTTTTCAGTTGACAGATCTTTGATTATGCCACATTCGTAAAGTTTTGCTGGATAGTAAATATAATAAATTAAATATTAAATCAAAGAAATTTTATTAATAAAGACAATAACTAATTAAATAAAAAAAAAAATAGGTCTAGTTAAACAAAAAAAAAAGGACTTTTGGTTGGTTTATTTATGCAAAAGGTATATTTGGACAGGAAACATATAGTTCATAAAGACCCTCTAGGATTCACTATAAAGGTAAAAAAAAAGGGGGAAAGAAATGTCTATTTGTTAGTACTTACGACAGTTTTACTAAATTTTGGGTGCTAATATAAAACCTTTGCGTAATCTAAAAACTAACTTGACCATTGCTATCTCACTTACCATTTAAATTTCAAACAAGACTAATCAAGGTCCATCAGTCACGAGTTGGAAACGTTTTGCACTTCACATACTGAATACGGTTGCTTCGCTTGGAATTCAGAGATTCCCAAACTAGTTCGGGCAAAAGACCCCTTTTCCAAAATAAACTGATACCTCAGACCCCCATACCAAATTACTTCAAAAATTCTATCTCTCGTTTTTTTTTTTCTTCTGTTGATACAAAATACTTACCAATTTAAAAACTTTGCGGTTGGTTAAGTGATCATTTTATTTTCATCAAAATTAAGTAAATATACATAAAATTTAGTAAATATCAAGTTGAATAATTTTATTATTGGTACAAATTACGTAAAAAGTACAACAATGATACTTCCTACTAAAATATTAGTCATTCCTGTATCAAGTGATATACGTAACACAAATTATACAGTATCTTGTCAAATAAGAACTTGTGCTAATTAATAAGGGGTCGATTTTATTTATACCTCGTCGACGCCCGAGATCAGTTTTCATCTATATCAACAACTTTGGGAAATTGGTTATAACAGAATAATATTAGAATTTTTATGTTCTTGTAAAAAAAAGTAGGCAGGTAAAAACAATACAATGGGGATTAAATAACACAATCTAGAAGTCAGTAACCATATTGTTCGAGAACAGACAAAAAAAATTGATAAAATGGGGAAAACTAAGAGTTTACTCTGTCGGTGACTCAAAAAACAAAAAAATAAGGAACGATTAAATTTAAATGAGGGACGAAACAGGCAACTGTTACCAGTCTATTTAAGACCTTATTAAGTAACTAAAATACTACGAAATGAAAATATGAAGAGTATGTCAAATAAAAAAAAAAAAAGTATATACTAATGGTTGATCAGATACTAATGATATACAGTAATGATATTAAGTATAAAATTGTTAAAATATATTAACATTAATAACACTATGAAAAAAAAAGTCGCCTGAAGCCAATTCCGGGCAGTAAGTTAAAGTCGCCTGAAGCCAATTCCGGGCATTAAGTTAAGGTCGCCTGAAGCAAATTCCGGGCATTAAGTTAAGGTCGCCTGAAGCCAATTCCGGGCATTAAGTTAAGGTCGCCTGAAGCCAATTCCGGGCATTAAGTTAAGGTCGCCTGAAGCCAATTCCGGGCATTAAGTTAAGGTCGCCTGAAGCCAATTCCAGGCATTAAGTTAAGGTAGCCTGAAGCCAATTCCGGGCATTAAGTTAAGGTAGCCTGAAGCCAATTCCGGGCATTAAGTTAAAGTCGCCTGAAGCCAATTCCGGGCATTAAGTTAAGGTTGCCTGAAGCCAATTCCGGGCATTAAGTTAAGGTCGCCTGAAGCCAATTCCGGGCATTAAGTTAAAGTCGCCTGAAGCCAATTCCGGGCATTAAGTTAAGGTTGCCTGAAGCCAATTCCAGGCATTAAGTTAAGGTTGCCTGAAGCCAATTCCGGGCATTAAGTTAAAATTTAAATAAAATGTGAGTTTTACATATTATTTATTAAAATAAATGTGTAAATGTAAAGCCTAAGTTAAAAAAAAAATCGATGATTAAAGCCATTAAATTGAAAAGAAAAATGAAAATAAATAAGTAATGCAAAGATTGAGTTTAAAATGATTTACAATATACAGTACACATAAAATAGTAAATAATATAATGTTTATATAATTTGCGAATCAGATTTAGTAATACAATATTGTGAATTAATTATTGATAATTATTATAGTATATAATTAAAAGTTTGAGGGCAAACTTGTATGTCAGGAAGGCCGAATGTTAGAAATTATGAATAATTATATATATGAATTAGACATGATTAGGACAAATAGCAGTTCATGGATTATTTTAATATTAAGAAAACATTTGATTGAATGAATAACATTGCATTAATACGTCTTACTCATTCATTCAATCAAATGCTATTCCATACAATATAATGTATACTTTAATTTAATATAGTTATTAAGATAGTTAATTGTTAAAATTACTAAAATTATTGATCCAGTTGGTACATCACATTTTTGTAGTTAAAATAATATCAAAGATAGTGTACTGGTGTAAAATGGCTGACGTCATTCGTAACATTTCGTTTCACATTCGTAATACATTCGTTTTTTGTATAAAAGCTTTGTAGCGACATAGAGGGGAGGATTCTGTAAGCGAAAGTCGAAGAATAAAGAACTGAAAATAATCTCCGAGTTATTATTCAGCACCGGCGTCTATCATATATATGCAATATTTTTTTTGCATAATAAAAATTATGCAAAAAAGTAATTAAAAAACAAACAAACAAGAAAAGCGCACTGTCACTACTTCGCGAGTGAGATTCGAACCTGCAACATCATACGGTAAAGAAAGCGGCCGCTCGCCCACTGCGCCAAACAGAGCTACTTGTGAATCTCTAAAATGTTGAACGCTTACTGAACGACGGTGTTAGGTTTATTTTCGTTACGGAATTTCTTGATTCGGTCGCCGCGCTCAAACTGTTTTTCCTAGTTCAAAGCCTGCGATAAAAGCTATGAAATAGCTTAAAAAGTAAGAAAAAATGAACTCCTACGAAGCGAGAGTAGACACCTAATTTTTACCATCAAACGCAGAAAATTCAGTTTTTTGAGACATGTTTTCAGACATGACTAGTACACCTTAAGACAATAACAATGAGCAAAGTTGATGCAGGTAAAAGGAACGTTGGTAGAAGAAAGTCTTATAAACTTCTGCGAATTGACGGGAATAGCCATAACGTTGCACAGCTTTTTTGTTCAGTGATAGACAAGTCGTCATATGATGAGATGACGGCCAACATTTTATACAGGAGAGATACGAGAAGTCGCAAAGAAATAGAAGAAGTCGCAAAAACTAGTACAATTTCGCATCGAATTGAGAATCTGAATTCACTAAATGGATGAGTAGGCTTGGCGATTCTAGTATTTGCTTGTCATTGTTAAATTGAAAAAATTCGATGGAAAGTGTGTAATTACAATAGCTTTTGTCTTTGCGATGAATGCTCTTCGCTTTGTAAAGAATAAAGGCTAAACCTTTTAAGGTAAATTTGCTTTATTCACATGCTTTCACCTTCCATTAAGCAGGTTTCCCTTTTATTGCAGATGGCGACAGTTAATTGAGTTATGTTTTTTTTTTTTGGGGTTCTTGGGTGAAATTAGTAAAGGTGATGACTCGTTTGGTGGTACCGACAACACGCACCAGCCCGAAATGTTACTATAGGATTAGGACCTCCGAAAAGAAGGCCGAAGTACTGATACATATATAGTCCTACTCCAATGCTAAGAATAAAATTTGGACGCCTCCTGCTAACTCCACACACAAAATTCAAAAAATTCAAAATTTCAAATTTTTTATTTCACGTAGGCCATTTTGTGGCACTTATGACACGTCATGACTCTACCACCGGTTCGGAAAGCGGATTCTGCTGAGAAGAGCCGGCAAGAAACTCAGCAGTTGCTCTTTTCAAAGTAATCATTTTACAATTCTATTATGTAGCTATTACAATGTGATAAGTTTTTTATACTATCTGTGGGCAGCTGGATGCCAAGCCGATTTAATCCATGCAACTTTGTTAGAATATAATATAAATTTCCACAATGAGGGGAAGTTCTAAAAAAACGAACTACAATTCATTTCATGTTAAGACGGGCAGAAACAAAAGAAAATATTGCTAAATAGACTGCTAACACAACGAAATTTTAATAAAAGTTCACTTTAGTCCGCGTTTGAAAAAATCTTATAGGACGTTAAGACGATGCTCTTGCTAATCCTATGTGTTTTCAAAACTCCATTCGACTTTTCTGCATCTAAAACCAATTTTCATATCCCAGACATAGGACGTGTAAGTTCTTTCATACGATTGCTGTATTGGAAATACAAGCTGCGTAGATTACAGACAAGAACCTACGCAATCTATTCAATCCTCAGAAAATATGGTCCGACGTGTCAAAGATAGCACAACGGGCAGAAAAGGCTTAGTCTAAGAAATAGCTGTAAAAGAAAATATTCCTGTAGGTATTGGACATACCTACACGAATAAATCTTAAATCTAAGTAATTAGATTAGTTTAGCTACAAGCTAATCTATAAATGCATAGCTCATACCACTGGACTGATCGGGCTAAAATATTCACAGCTATTATGACTTACACTCGAATTCATAGTCGAGGTAGGGGTTTCTCTAGGGTAAGTTTCAGTCGCCATGTGACGAATTCAACTTCTTTATAATTCATAAACAAAAGAATCCCCTATTTAGGCACGTGTGGGCCAGATGTGGGTATTGAATGTTGACTGACCGAATTTCATGAACCAAACAGTCCGCTAGCCGGTTTCGTGCTATTTGTTTTTATTTTGAGACTTCTTGTGTACCTAGTATTTTAATTCGTGAAAATGGATATTGAAAGTGACTTAACTCTTATCGAGAACCTGAGAACTGATGAAGCCCTGCAGCGTGAAATGCGCGTAATATCTGTGCCCAAGCGATATATTCGCAATCACCTGAACCCTTTGGAATTCTACAGCGATATGGAATTTCGCCGTCGATACAGATTTACAAAGGATACCCTGACTAGGAATATAATGCCACTTTTAAGTGAACAATTAAAGCGGAATACCAATCGAGGCCTACCTATACCACCACTCATGGCTGTTCTGACAGCACTACGATTTTATGCTACAGGATGTTTCCAGGTTTGTTGAAATATAATACCTCCTACATGAATGGTTTTAATACCTACCTAGGTACCTACCACGAATTTGCTTAAACAGACAATAATACTTACCAAAATATTTAATTGCAGACTATGTGTGGAGATATGGTTTTCATCTCTTAACCTACTGTGTGTCGTATCGTAGCACATATATCAAAAATATTATGTAGTCTACTGAATCAGTATGTGAAATTCCCTTTACCTGGGCCAGAGAGTGACGCTGTCCACCAAGCATTTTACAATATCTCTGGAATGCCAAAAAAAAGTCACAAAAGCGTGGCAGTTGTACTTTTTCGTAATTCGGTCCCAAGCCTCATTCTTTAGCTTACTTGTAGATTTGTTGGTCCTCTTATTTTCAACAACTTTTTCTTGTTTTAATAGGGACACTAGTAACTCTTTTTCTTCAGCAGAAAATACTATTTTTTTGTAAGAATCAGACATTTCTAAAATCTATAAACACTAATGAAAGGAAATGATTTGTCAATTTTTCATATAAGTAGTTTATATTTTCACAAAATAGTGAATAAGTCTAATACCTACTGTACGTAACACAAAACGCGCGAATAAAACAAAGATTGAAATTGTTCAGTGTGTCACTGTCAAAGTGACATCCATAAAGAATTTTCATAGACAAGATGTAAAACAATAGAATTCAATAGACAATATTGACTGGAACTTCATTCAGCTAGGGGACTCTCCAGCGATTGTTTATGAAACATGAACAACGCCTATTCAACATTCAACCCTTACACAAATGCTGAATGATGAATGTTGGGGGACTGTTCACCACCTGGTCACCCTTCGACTATGAATTCGAGTGTTAGGTACCTGCTAAGAAAGTATTTATGAAAATTTAACCCCTAATAGGGGTTTGAAAAATCGAACTTAACTTGAGCGAGCGAAGCCGCGGTCAAAAGAAGGAAGAAATCTCAAGATTTCTCCTTTCGTTCTGCAACCACAACTGAAAGAAGCAAACATGTAGAGTACTTAGGTTTTTATAAATCTCGCGGGAACCTTTAGAATAAAGTAGAAACTCCTAGAAACGCAATAGGGCACGCAGCTCTGACTTCTCGGAGTTATGTTAGTACTATTATATATTCTGTGGTTATATCTAAATAAATAAAAGTAAAAGGTGTCTGACTGACTGAATGACTGATCTATCAACGCTTACAGCGCGAACTATAGGATTTTTGAAAATAAGGGTGTAAAATAGGGGTTTGAAAAACCGAACTTAACGTGTGCGAAGCCGCGGGCAAAAAAAGCTAGTTTTATATAACTCCGAAAAGTCAGAGATTAAGCAATAAAACATCACATGCTTCAACGGTGAAGGGAAACATTGTGAGGAAACCTGCACACCTGAGAGTTGTTCATAAAGTTCTCGAAGGTGTGTGAAGTCCGCTAATTCGCATTGAGCCAACGTAGTGGAATATGGCCTATAACCCTTCAACGAGAGGAGACCTGCGCTCAGTAGTGAGCCATTGATGCTTTACTGATGATGATAATGACGATGATGATGATGATGATGACGATGTATACAAGTGTAAATTGAAAATTTACAATTAACACCCCCACCATGAGAATCTATGACTCTCGAAGTTATCAATTGATTGTCATTTAACGATTATACTGGCACGCGTGAAGCACATAAGTAATCGAGTAATCATACGCCAAAAATGCCTTAAATCATTTTGGAAAAGAGCTGATACTCTTACACTGCTGGACCGATATTAACTAAACATAGCTAAGAACCACCGCAAGGAAACTAGCTTTCAAATGAAAATAAAACCGACTCGAAATCGGTCCATCCGTTTGAGAGCTACGATGCCACAGACAGACACACACAAACAGAGACAGACAGACATCGACGTCAAACTTATAACAGCCCTCTTTTTGCGTCGGAGGTTAAAAACTGTTGTCTTCTTTTATTTAGCAATCGTCTCTTCGTCTATGTTCCGATGATATTTTCCTAATGATAAAATATCCTCACCCCGTAAATAAACTTTAGTAAACATAAAATAGATTACACCTTCATTGAATAGAGTTTACAGCCTGCCTGTAGCTGGCTTCAAGAATTGACTTCATCTGTGTATCGCTCGTAAAAAGTTATTTTACTTTATTTCGAAAACTAGCCGTTGCCCGCGACTTCGTCCGCGTGGATTTACTTTTTAAAATCCCTCCGGGAATTCTTTGATTTTCCGGGATAAAAATGTCACTCTCCAGGTCCTCAACTATACCCATGCAAAAAATCACGTCGATCCGTATCCCTGTTGCGGCGTGGTTGAAGGACACACCAAGAAACTTTGGCATTTATAATATTAGTATGATAGTTCGCGGGATATCAAGCTTTACCTACTGTATTTTTTATTCAGAATCTTATCAGAACACCTAAATTTAGGGTTGATTCACGTTATTCCGTGCCAGAGCTAGGCGGTGCCCATGGACGGTTTTGTATGAATTTGGCCCAGCAACATCAAAAGGTTATAAAAAGTTTAATGTGCTATAGTGCTATATTTTTAATTTAGCAGTATATAGCACATTAAACTTTTTGAGAGAACAAGGATTTGAGAACAAAATGATACTTCAATTTTTTGAATCAGGATATATATTGAAATGAGAGATTATATTGCATTGATTAGAAGGTACCGTTAGGTACTAACAAGCCTTATGATAACGCATCTTTTAAAACTCTAAAATCCCGACCTAACATCGCCTCCACCACCTCTTTAGCGATCCCATACCATACATCTAATTAATTACATTCGAAATTTCCAATTAATTTTAAACATGAACCCTAACACTATTTATATATTAACCAGCATTCAGATTAAATGCAGATCTAAGAGCTTCAGAGATGAGTGAGGTCATTCTAATTTCTAACACCTACGATTACTTTTATAGACACGCCTTTAGTGCCTTCTACTATGTGCTGTTGAATTGCTATTTTGCTTTGAGTAATGTCTATTGACTTGTTTCATTCTTTAATGCTATTGATTCCGAGAAACACGCCGGCTTTTAATTTGTTTAATTAATTCGATTTCAACGCGAATCATAAAGAAAGCGAAAGTTGGTAGTTGCTGTACTAATAAGCCTGGCAATACACGTCAGGTTTTTTCATCCGATTGTCCGATCCGATAGTCTGATCCGGCTACCGGAAGGCATTGGAGCCATTACTATGTATGAACGGTCAATACACGTCCGATCCGGTAGTCGGATCGGACGTCCGAGTCGGAAGCGGGCGCGAGGCGTTTCCGATTTTACTGTCGGTCCGATTGTCTGAAGGCGCGGTCTACATACTTCTAGTGTGAGACGAAATAGACGTCCGGTTATTCCTTCCGATTTGCCAGTCGAATCTAGCGCTGATACTGTGTGGACGCATCGTTGTGGATCGAATCTTCTTCTTCTTTATCAACCTATAGACGTCCACAGCTGGACAAAGGTCTCCTGCATAGACTTCCACAGGCTTCGGTCTTGCGCCGCTTGAATCCAGCGGCTCCCTGCGACTCGTTTGATGTCGTCGGTCCACCTGGTTGGGAGGGGGGGGGGGGTCTGCCAACACTGCGTTTCCCGGTGCGGGGTTGCCACTCTAACACCTTGGGACCCCAACGACCATCAGCTCTTCGAACTATGTGCCTCGCCCATTTCCACTTCAGTTTCGCGACACGCTGAGCTATGTCGGTGACTTTGGTTCTCGTACGAATCTCTTAATTTCTGATTTTCTCCTCATTTGATCTCGCAGGGATATACCGAGCATAGCTCTCTCCATCGCATCGTGGATCGAATAATGGCCAAAATTTATGATATTGAACGGCTAATTGTAGCCGTAGAAAACATTCTATAAAAATTAAAAACTTTTCGGGGTGTCTTAGTAATTTTGGATGTATTAATTAGAAATGACTCTCGGTAAGTCTTGTCAAATTAATTGGGTGAATCCAATAGCGTCGCTCCGTCCGTTTTGCTCCGTACGCAAGCACTCGGGATGATAGCTCGGGAACGACTGAGCTCAAAAAAAGCCTGACGCAAGAATCGGACGTGTATCGAGTAAATACGATCCGGTAGTCTGATCAGACAATCGGAAACAAAACCTGACGTGTATTGCCAGGCTAAGGCGTAGCGAAATATGTCTTACCTCTCAATAAATTCAATCCTTATTACTATTTATTTTTTGTGTACCGTGAGCATAACACTGGTGTTGACATTTTGACAGTTAATGTAAAGCAAAATAGCAAAATAGCTTCTAAACGTATAGCATTTTTATAAGCAGCAAGCCTTGGTGAAAAGAAAGTGAAGTGAAGGTAGTGAAAAGTTTCACGTATTAATCATAGCTTCTACATATATTTAATCCGACTCGGACTTAATCCTACTTTGACACTATTACGAAAGAAATAAGAACACTCTCGGATTAATAGTATTGTATTGTATTGTATTGTATTGTATTGTATTGTATTGTATTGTATTGTATTGTATTGTATTGTATTGTATTGTATTGTATTGTATTGTATACTTTCTATACGTACAGTGAGATGTTTTATTGTATGCGTAGAAATTGACCATAATCATTCAATATTTAAAATTATCGATGGTTTAGATGGCAAACGTGTAGACAAAAGCATTTTTCTTAGGAAGAGGGCAAACTGGCTACTTTTGGCGGCGTTTTTATTGCCTTTAGCGTTTTATGGCCTTTTATGACTGCACCGCGAAAATCGCGACACAAACGCGTTCGCGTTTTTATGGCTTTCGATCGCAGAATCGCGAAATCGCACGAAACGTGATGCGCGCGAATAGCCATAAAAACGCGCGATCGCTGCCACTAAAAGTAGCCAGTCTGCCCTCTCGCTTATATCTACTTACTTTACATATTATCTACATTTGGCATATGATATCCAACTATGAAAGCAGTGATAGCCTAGTGGTTAGGACTGTGGTCTCCTATTCGGGGGGTCGCAGGTTCGATCCCGGGTAAGCACCTCTGACTTTTCGGAGTCAAGTGCGTTTAAGCAATTAACTATCATTTGCTTCAACGGTGAAGGAAAACATCGTGAGGAAACCTGCAAATCTGAGAGTTCTTCATAATGTTCTCGAAGGTGTGTGAAGTCCACCAATTCGCATTGGGCCAGCGTGGTGGACTATAGCCTATAACCCTTCTCTGAGAGGAGACCTGCGCTTAGTAGTGAGCCGTTGATGGGTTGCTAATGATGAAATGATGATCCAACTATGGTATAATAATTAATCCGACGCCAAAGGATTTATACAAAGATGAGTTGCTTCTGAATTCGCCTATAATTAATGACTGGAGCTTATACTTGCATATCTACATGTGGCATTTGATATCCAACTAAGGTAACTCGTATATCATAATTAGGTAATCCAATGCCAGATCAGACTCTGCACATTGTTACTAAAAGATTGTAAGAAGATGAGTTGTTTCTGAATTCATTTAGGAAACTTCCGAACGCTTACATTCAAAACTAGAGTATTTGGTTCTATCTTTTTAATAATAATTTATGCAATGTCATTAAAAAATATATCACGTCTTCAAAGTATACCATTCTTTATTGATCCGAAACAAAATCGCTAGCCTCATAAGAAGGCTCAGGGACACTCAGCGGGCGATGCAGAGAGCTATGCTCGGAGTATCTCTGAGAGATTAAATCCTAGGACAATAAATAGGACAGACGGCGCAAGACCGAGACATGTGGAAGCCAAGAGAGTTTTGTCGTCAGCAGTCTATCGGTTGACAAAGAAAGAAGCCATGGAGAACGCGAGAGTTACTTACAACCGTCAATAAAACAATTATTGACCTCTGTAATGTTCGAAACATTCAATAAGTTAATAAGCAAATATACACCACTATTTCCCCAGATAAGGAAAGCGCCGGGCACAGAAGATAATTCATCAGATTGACGGTTTGACAGGCGTTGCTTTGAATAGTTAACAAGAATTAAATGCTGTGAGGTGACCGCTGTGACAATCCAATCCGGGCGTTTCTAAATTGACATCCGCTTGATTGGTCCTCGCTAGACACTTGCTGGATGAATATGTTGAGAGCTTTGAGGTTGAGAGAGCTTTACTGGAAAATATGTCAACTATTAAATTGCAGATACTCGTACGATCAGGAGATTTTGTATCAACCATCAGTGACCTTCAAACAATAAGCTCAATCCACGTTAAAGACTTTGTATTTGCGGATTTAAAAAGACTCTATTGGTTGAAAATATTGAATACGTTGATTGAGAGAACTTTGCTGGAAAATATGTCAACAATTAAATTGCAGAAACTCGTACGACCATGAGATTCTGTATCAGTGACTTACAAACAATAAGCTCAATCCAAGTTATAGACATTTGCATTTGCGGATTTAAAAATACTATTGGTTGTTAAAATTTTACCTTTTACCAATCTTTAATCATTTGCGGATTAAAAATGACATAATATATTGGTCGAAAAGTTTACCATTTATCAATTTATTGCACGTAGATCTTCATCCCTGGCTTTACCTTGACGAAGTCACTAGACGTTAAACTCTTGAAAAAATTGCCGCAATTTCAACCGGTCAGGGTGCACTTACATGCTGAACTTGAAAACCTTACGCGTGGAAATGGAACCATCTTTTTTTACAATTCAGTTAAAAATGAGCTAGCAACAGTTCTTTTTAAGGGTTTCTTACTCAAACGGTGCCAACGGGACCCTATTGCGTCCGCTGTTCATCCATCTTCCTCCCATCTGTCAATGTGTCAGAGGACTGCATTTCATGAACCGTAATAGGTAGGTATAACTCTAAATTTTCACAGAATAGGTATTTATAATTTATATTATATTCTTATTTTATATTATTTGTCGTTATTTATATTTATATATCAACAAATAATAAAAATAAAATATAATTAAAAGTCAAAGAGCCATACAATAAACTTTTGTTATTGCTCGATCTTAAAAAAAGTTGGTGTTGAATCTTTGTACGATGGCACGGAACTCTCCATGTGCGGGTCCGACTCGCACTTGACCAGTTTGTTTCGTATATCGAACCTAGGACCTCCCGAAAAGGAGGCAGAAGTATATCTATAGGCTAGTAAATACTTAAAGGTTAGGCTATCATCAGACCAGCAATACTTTGTTGTACAGTACCCGGCAATATATATTGCACATCGGCCTTTGGAATAAAACGCTATTCTATTCTATTCACAGTTCGACTGCATTTTTTTTATATATGTTACGTGATGTGCTCGCCGATTGTGAAGAGATTTCAGTAATTACTACGTGAATTTCTGGCTAGCTTTCCTTGCAATAGAATAGAAATAGCGTTTTATTCCAAAGGCCGATGTGCAATATTTATCGCCGGGTACTGTAGGTACATTTTATTTCGAGTTCATAAAATATTATGTTCGTTATTTTTCCAATATCTCAGAAGTATGTACTACTAGTGTCCAGTGTTCGTATAGTAGAAAGCTTTATCCGCTTGTACTGTTTGTTTACCACTCGAAACGCTTTGTATTGCACCTACGTCAGCTAAGTTGGCTCTGTTCGCTAGTCTCGAGACTCCATATACATGAAGTGGATCCTTAGAACTCCTAATACCTACTGCTTATACTTCATAAGATGATTTATGTACACATTACTTTCAAATACTTGCTTTTTTAGGGTTCCGTAGTAAACAAGGAACCCTTATAGTTTCGCCATGTCCGTCCGTCTGTCTGTCTGTCTGTCTGTCTGTCTGTCCGTCCGCGGTTTAGCTCAGAGACTATTGGTACTAGAAATCTGTAATTGGACAAGGGTATAAATATCAATCACGACGACAAAGTCGTGAAATAAAATTGTGAAAAATATTCGTTTTTAGGGTACCTCCCCTACATGTAAAGTGGGGATGAATTTTTTTTCCTCGTCTATCCCATAGTGTGGGGTGTCGTTCAATAGGTCTTTCAAAAATATTGTGGGTGTGGGAACATCATTTTTCAACTCAGGGATCCGTTTGTGAAATATGATATTTTAAAGTGCCAAATTTTATTAGAGTCAAGTGTCCCCCCCCCCCCCTCCCCTCTGCCAGCTAAATGGTTGTATATAGGATACAAGAAAAAATTCACAGCAGTAGTATATATATTGAATTTTAAAGGAAAACTATCACGGCTAAGTAGGGTCCATTAGTTAAGGAGTTATATCTGTTTTTTCTAAGGTAGGTATTACACGTAGTGTAAGTTGCATATTTTGTAGAATATTATAGTATTTAAACCATGGAACTCAAAATTTATTTAATTTTCATAAATAAAACAAAAGCACTATCCTAGGTCAGCAATAATATTTAAGATTATTTTTCAGCAATAATTCAGCAAATTCAGCAATAATATTAATAATATTTGAGACTTTCAACTACGGAACCCTACACTGTGCGTGGCCCGAGACGCACTTGGCCGGTTTTTTTTATTAGAGGTGTAGGGCCATTTTCACCACCTTCTGATAAGTGTCGGATAGCTTATTCGCATATTTTGTCTTTGTCACTTGAGTAAGAAAGTGACAAAATTTACGTTTAGGCTATCCGACACTTATCAGAAGGTGGTAATACAGGCCCTTAGTATTTTAATCGTGGTTTACGAGTTTAGAGTATTGGCAAACTTTTGTACATTGCGTCAGTCCGTAAACGTAACTGCAAAGATTTGAAATGGTGATTTTGGATTTAAATAGATCGAATATAGGTAACTTAGAAAGCTAAATGCAAACTCCCCGATTCCACGCAGTCTGGTCTGGCATATCCCTAAAGTATTTTTAAGTGAAATGAAATAACTTAATGATAACTAAGTAATTTGTTGTTTTGGTTAAGGTGTTGGTCAATAAAGTTTTATTTATTTATTATATTTATTTAAATAAAATTTTTATCAAATTAAATGAAATAAGATGACGAGAATTACCCATAATTAATTAATGATGAACGTCACACAAACGAAGTCGCAGGCATTCATCGAGCTAGACTTCACTAATCAAGATCTAGTACCTACCACAATTGAACACGCCATGTTTGTATAACCTCTCAAGCGTCAGAGTGAGACGCTGGAGAGCTCTTGACTACTCTTGAGGTACTCTTTGAATCTAATCTGCTATTTTAAGACCGGTCTTACTTTACTCTAGCCATAAGTAAATTATTAATTGTATTCCATATGCTAAAAAAATTTTAGTCTAGCCATAAGTCATTTATTAATTGCATTCCATATGCTAAAAAAATCAAGGCTTATCTATTTTCTAGATGATGCCCGCGACATCGTCCGCGTGGATTAAGGTTTTATTGATGCCCGCGGGTACTCTTTAATTTTCCGGGATAAAATGTAGTCAATGTGTAAACCCTGGGTATGAGCTATCACCATTTCCAGCTAAATTGGTTCATTCGTTGCGGCGTCAAAGAATTACAAACAAACATCCATCCATCCAGCCTCATAAACTTTCGCATTTATAATATTAGGTACTTAGTAGGATTTTTAGGGTTCCCTAGTAAACAAGGAATCCTTATAGTTTCGCCATGTCCGTCCGTATGTCCGTCCGTCCGCTGTTTAGCTCAGACTATTGGTACTAGAAATCTGTAATTTGACAAGGGTATAAATATTAATCACACCAACAAAGCGGTGAAATAAAATTGTGAAAAATTTTAGGGTACCTCCCTAACATGTAAAGTGGGAATGTTTTTTTTTTCTCGTCTATCCCATAGTGTGGGGTGTCGTTGAATAGGTCTTTCAAAAATATTATGGGTATGGGAACACCATTTCTAATAATGTTTTATGGCAGCGAGGCCTGGCCAGCGCTAACGAGACATATCGACGCTCTTCACTCCAATGAAATGAAGATGCTTAGGTGGATGTGTGGCGTGACTCGCTTGGACAGAATTCGCAACGAGTACATCCGCGGTAGCCTTGGCGTGCGAGATATCGCACGCCGAGACAAAATGCAAGAGTCTCGGTTGCGTTGGTTTGGCAACTTACTCCGCCGTCCTCAAAACTATGTGGGTCACAGGTGCCTAAATATGCCCGTCCCTGGACAGCGGTCCCGAGGCCGGCCAAAGAAACGCTGGATTGACATCGCACAGGCAGATGCACGCGCCAACGGTCTTCGTAAAGAGGATGCTTTAGATCGTGCAAAGTGGAGGAAACTTAGCAGGAAAGCGGACCCTGGCGTATGCCGGGACAAACGCTGAGAAGAAGAAGAGTCCACCATGCTGGCCAAGTACGGATTGGCAGACTTCACACACCTTAGAGTACATTATGCAGAACTCTCAGACGTGCAAGTTTCTTCATGATGTTTTCCTTCACCGTTGAAGCTTGTGAAATCATTTAAGCAGACTTCAAACGCCTTTGAAAATATTTCACAACTTTTCAGGAACATTTTTGACTATCTTTTGCCCGCAACTTCGTCTTCGTGGAAATAGGTTAATTATACCCATGGAAAAAATCACGTCGATCCATTACTGCGTGATTAAAGGACAAACCAACAAACAAATACAGTTCAGCATTTAAACTTTTTGTAAGGATATCCTTCAAATAGTTAATAAGAGTTCCATAATATAACAGTAGAATAAACTGAAGCACCATATTTCACCACATCCTGTATAGTTAGCACTTAAACGTTCGCAAAAGAGGCTGGAGTGCTCTCCACGCGCTCTTGGCATCCAATATGATACGAGTGGCTTTATGTTCAGCCGTATGTAAGTGCTAATATTTTCTTCAAACTTTCCGTACAAACTTTTTTATGTTACACAAGCGAATTAATAATTGTATAGTGCATTGTGTATTTGGCTTATTTACTCGTATATACCCAAAATAAAGTTACATATAAAAAGCGTTTTTCAAAATAAAAATAATAAAAACCGGTATTACCCGGTAGTATTATTCAGATTAAAGAAAGTTTTTTTTTCGCAGCAGTCTTATGGCTTTTCATTCCCGTGGGACCTCTTTAATTTCCCGGGATAAAATGTAGCCTAAGTGCTATTCAGATGCATAAGCTATTGTCAAATTTCATGAAAATCCATCCAGTAGTTTTTGCAAACAGCCTCACAAACTTTCGCATTTATAACATTAGCAGGATTGGGTTCATAAGAAAGATACTTTTTGGAAAATCCATCTGAAAAGTGGTTGCATAGTATTTTTGTATGAAAATCCCAATTACTTCAGCAGTAAATTACACCCGTGTGAATCCGGGGCGGGTCGCGATTTAATTGACCGAGCGAAGCGAGGTCTCTGAGTTTACTAGAGCGATTTGCACTTGTCCGTCCGTCCGTCCGTCCGTCTGTCAGAGCCTTATAACTTTTGAATTACTGAACGTAATTACTTCAATTTTAGATATAATATGTAAACCGATGGCCTCCAGCCGAAAATGGCTTAAAAAGTTATAAAAATCTTTATTTCAGGGGGGCTCTCATAGAAGCGAATGCGAAGTAAATTTTTTTTTTGCTATTCATAGGTTTTCTGTGTATCATTTTAAAGACAATTTGGAACAGAATACAAACGTATTTTTTTTTAATTTTTTTCCTAAAATTGATGAAATGGGGGGCTTTCAAAGTGGCGATTTAATACGCTCGCTTGAAGACGCTCTCTGGGAAAATTGGCTATATATTTTCAAGTTCTACTTATTTTCTTACTTCACTTGTATCCTGTACTTGAACAACAAATACTAAAATTACTTATATGAATATTTTATAGAAACGATATCATTTAATTTTTAATGAGCATCAGTAAATTTCACATAGCTTCACAATAATGCTAATAGATGGCGCAGTCATTAACTATTCCATCGAACTACTCGTAGGAGTTACGACTACGATCTATCCCAAAAACAGTTTTGCGTCGAGCATTATTATTTAGGTACATAATATAATAACATATTATTCAATTAAAATTATTCTTTAGTTAAATATCAAACTTCAATAAACTATCTATCAATTGCTGCATTTTGTATATTTTCTATTCGCGTCGATAGATGACGATTTGTACAGATGCCCCTAACCCGTTTTCACTCGTTAGTACCTACATAATAATTCAATGTTTTCACTGACGTTCCCTAACCTTTACGGGCTACCTATGATAAGTTAGGTGATGATTACTGTCAACTTCTTTATCACGATCCTGTACGGGACACCTAAAAGGACATTGGGACGGATGTTAGGACTTAGGATTGTGTTTTGGAGCTACCTAAGTAAAGAGACTCCTACATAGGGGATGATTTAGGTATGTTTGGTGAAAACGGGCATAATAATAATGTCAGTTTTGGTCGTCATGTATCGATTGAATGAATAATCATGGGATACCGTTACCGCGAGGTCTCAGTTCGGGGCGAACCACTAGTTATAATAATTTGTAGATAGGTACATAGTAAATGTCAAAGTAAATTCTCAGATAATATAATAACCGGGCCACTTTCCAACACAATCAGCGAACGGGGCTAATCCGGTAGTCGAGATAACTTAATAACACAAGCCAGTTACCACAATGGCATTCAAATAGCAATGAAAGGATGTATACCTACATCGACGCCCCCGAGAATTTAGAACGTAATCTTAATTGATTTCATATTTCACTAGCTGATGCTCGCGACTTCGTCCGTGTGGATTTAGTTTTTAAAATCCCTCGGGAGCTCGTTGATTTTCCAGGATAAAAAGCAGCATATGTCACTCTCCAGGTCCTCAACTATACCCATGCAAAAAGTCACGTCCATCCGTAGCATTGTTGCGGCGTGATTGAAGGACTAACCAACAAACAAACACACTTTCGCATTTATAATATTAGTATGAAGTATGATGACAACGTGCCCTGTTTTTAACCGACTTCAAAAATAGGAGGTTATCCTATATATATTTTCCTTGAACCTTTGTATGAGTGCAGGCCTCCTCCATTTTTTTCCACAACTCTCTATCTAGAGCTTCAATGTTTGTAATTTCATCTG
Organism: Oeneis ivallda; assembly: GCA_029955525.1. Classification (NCBI taxonomy): domain Eukaryota; kingdom Metazoa; phylum Arthropoda; class Insecta; order Lepidoptera; family Nymphalidae; genus Oeneis; species Oeneis ivallda. The sequence goes on from JARPMR010000015.1 coordinate 5,409,552, forward strand.
CCCATCACATTGGCTCAAATTGATAATACAAGTATACCACTTTTTAGGGTTCCGTAGTAAACCAGGAACCCTTATAGTTTCGCCATGTCCGTCCGTCTGACTGTCTGTCTGTCCGCGGTTTAGCTCAGAGACTATTGGTACTAGAAATCTGTAATTTGACAGGGGTATAAATATCAATCACGCCGACAAAGTGGTGAAATAAGATTTTGAAAAATAATTTTTTTTAGGGTACCTCCCCCACATGTATTAAAGTGGGGATTATTTTTTTTTTCTTGACTATCCCATAGTGTGGGATGTCGTTGAATAGGTCTTTCAAAAATATTATGGGTGTGGGAACACCATTTTTCAATTCAGGGATCCGTTTGTGAAATATGATATTTTAAAGTGCTAAATTTTATTAGAGTCAAGTGTCCCCCCCTCTGCCAGCTAAATGATTGTATATAGGGTACAAGAAAAAATTCACAGCAGTAGTATATATAATGAATTTTAAAGGAAAACTATCATGGCTAAGTAGGGTTCATTAGTTAAGGAGTTATATCTGTTTTTTTCTAAGTTAGGTATTACACGTAGTGTAAGTTGCATATTTTGTAGTATATTATAGTATTTAAACCGTGGAACTCAAAATGTGTTCAATATTCATAAATAAAATAAAAGCACTATCCTAGGTCAGCAATAATATTTGAGACTTTCAACTACGGAACCCTACACTGCGCGTGGCCCGACACGCACTTGGCCGGTTTTTAAGTCTTTTTTTATTATTGTTTTAGAATTATAGATAAATGTTTTTTTTTGGTACTTACTCAAAATGCCATGAGAGGATTAGGCCGTTTTTCATTCATGAAATTTCTTACCTGAAAAAAAAATACCCAAATAAAATCAATCACTTACTATTCACCTACTTCAAGAATTTGTAAAGTATTACCTTTTATTAACAAAATATATTAATACAAACGAACTGGATATATATTTGTTTCATCTCAAAAGCCCTTAATAAATTAAAAGTGTAGTTAAGGTCTAACACTAGGCCAAACAAAACATACATTTCATATCTTTGATTTCAGCATAATATCAGAGCGTCAACTGTCAATAGCCGATGCCGTCCCACTACAGGGCACAAGTCCACTCTCAGAATGAGAGGGGTTAGGCTATAGTCCACCACACTTAGACCAAGTTCAGATTATGATAAATTATAATCCACAATGTACCTAATCTTCAAAATCAAATAACATAGAGCTTACAAAATCATAGCATTTTAAATTGAAACATAAATTCTCCGGGCATAATTCAATAAGAAAACACTTCAGTCAAAGCTCACAACTACTGTTTAACGAACCGTTATACGATTCGACTCGACAATGAGATTGTGGGTAGTGAGTAAAGGTTACTGCGATTACATGATGGATTGTATAAGATTACAACGTCTGGATTATGTTGTTCAGATTTTTTAGGCTGAGAGACCGTTTAGTTTTTTTTTTTAAATATGTACATAGTGCTCTTGTCTGCAATCTCACCTGATGGTAAGTGAAGTAGATGCAGCCTAAGATGGAGCGCGCTTGCCTAGAAGGTGCTTATTCACTCTTGATTTAAAGCTACCCACGTTATAGTCAGTTGGAAAAACGGAAGCAGGAAGCGGAAGTTGGAAGAACGAAAGTCTTAAAATAATGTTATTTTTAGACATTTATTTTTACTAGTGGTCGCCCAGTGGGCGAAATTCGACCATAATTAATTTGAATTTTATTCATTTCATTAAACTATAAGTGTTGGAAACATACTCCTCCATCCGCGCAATTTTCGTAAAAAGGAAAGTTTTTGCTTCACGTATTAATTTAAAGATTATTCACATCATTAGTTTAAAAAATCTTAAAACTATAGCTAAATAAGCGCCTGTCTATAAGAAAACATAACTTTCACATGACGTTTTCCTGAAAACCTTACCTTTTACTTTCTAGTTGTAAGGCAGGTATTATCAAACATTCTCGAGCAATACCAGCTCAAGAAAGGTCATCTAACATTTCAGCTAAACGTAAAGCCTTATCACGATTCACGCTGTATATCATAAGAGCTGAACTCTCATGGAAACTTAGCATAAAGTGGGAACGTAAATTATTCAAATGAACTTCGCCAAATGTTAACAGACCGTTTGAAAGCAATGAGAGGCAAGGTTAGACGATTACACCCTCTTAAGATTACAAGTAAAGGAAAAGTTGATAATTTGTTCATGGGGTTTTTAAGTACGTATGGAGCCGTTTAATTTTGAGTTAAACGTACTTTTAGCCGAGGTAACAGTCCCCTTTAAACTTGAGTATCTATTCACTAAGGGTGGGATCTATCGATGGCACACTCACTCAGCTTAGACTCAAGACCGAGTTAAAACGAGACAAATTTATGTCAGGACATATTTGTGTCTCATTTTAACTCTATCTTGAGTCTTGAGCAGAGCCAGAGTACGATCTATAGATCTCAGCCTAAATGTCGGACTGATATCAACATTTTAATATTATCATCATCAGCAACCCATCAACAGCTCACTCTGGGTTATAGGCCATAGTCCACCACGCTGGCCCAATGCGAATTGACGGACTTCGCACACTTTTGATAAGATTATGGAGATCTCTCCGGTGTGCAGGTTTCCTCACGATGTTTTCCTCCACCGTTGAAGCATGTGATATTTAACACATAAGTCCCAAAAACTCAGAGGTACGTGCCCGGGATCGAACCTGCGACCCCGAATAGGAGACCACAGTCCTAACCATCAAACTAACACTACTTTTAAACACTCACTGCTTTTTCCCATCTCACTATCTTTTTATTCTTTTGCATTTCATAACTTTCAAGTAACTTTCTTATTAAAATATTATCACTAGATGATTACTACATGTTATCCCGGAAAATTAAAGGTTTTCCGCGGGAATCATAAACCTTAATCCACGCGGATGAAGTCGCAGGCATCATCTAGTTTGTAATATTAGTAGGGAGGATTGTATTCTTTTTAAATCAAAAACCGAAAAAGAACAGTTACGTACAAAACATGCTGCAATTCATTCCTTAGTTCTCTACAGTTCAGCTACTGCAAGCTGTTTTTGTTCCTTGAAGTATTTTCTAACTGAATTATTTAAAGCACCTTGCATATTCCACCTCGTTATATCAACTTGAATTTTAATAAGAGTTAGCGTACATTTCATTTGCCTTTCATTTCCATAAATACAGATTGAAAGGCGAAATCCAGATAGGTATGTAATAAAGTAGTTAGTTAGGTATTTAGTTAGTAGTAGGATCAGGGAAGCCATCGCATTATTACCCCAAGAATATTCCTACCATTAAGTGTTTAATCGAAAGGAGTCTCGAACTCTCAGTGACGTGAAATACGGTACAGAATTTTTTAACTTTTAAAATACGGTACAGAATTTTTTAACTTTTAAAATTAAAAGCGATTAGAACTTTTTGACATTTCAATATATTGGGAGATAATATTACCGTGATTGGGACCTTTGAGTATTAAACTGGTTTAATATTCAAAGATTGGGACGGTTTTAATTATCTTCACCGATATCGTTGACTGTTAATTATAATATTATCCTTATCCTTACTAATATTATAAAAATGTGAAAGTGTGTTCTTCAATCACGCCGCAGTGGAGTTAGGGATCGACGTGATTTTTTTGCATGAGTATAGTTGGAGAGTGACATAGGCTAGTTTTTGTTCTGGAAAAACATAGGGATTCCGATTAAAAACTAAATCAACGCAAACGGAGTCGCGCGCATCAGTTAGTATTTTTAACCGACTTCAAAAAAGGAGGAGGTTCTCAATTCGTCTGAATCTTTTTTTTTTTTTTTGTTTATATAAGTATGTTCACCGATTACTCGAAGACGCCTGAACCAATTTATAATTTTTTTTTGTTTGAAAAGGTATACTTTCTAGGTAAATTCTATAGAAATCGGTCGAGCGGTTTTAAAAAATCAACATTAAATTATATGCTTTGTAGTGGCGCGAGTGTTTGAAGACGATTTTTAAAAAGAATTTTTTACATTAAAATATAATACCTATCGTAGAACAAGTTAGACACATGGAGCAAAATCCTCTAACATACATAGTCTATGCACCCACATAAAACAACCTTATTCACATGCATACCATAGAATATTAGCTAAACTGAAGTTGACTTATATTATCCTCTCCCCTCCAAATAAGCGGAAAGCTTGTGTTAGGAGTGGTTACGACAATAGTGCAACGGTTGGGGATCAAACCGTCGAACCTTTCAATTTTCAGTCCACACCCTTTAACCGCTGGGCTATTGAGGCTTCGAATTTAATTACAGAAATAAAGCTGTGCATTATGTTTATTAGCATTTGGACGATGTTACTGCATTGTTTATTGAGCCAAACTATTTAACAAAACCTTTTGTACGTTCGGCATTAGTTGTCTCAAATATCTGACCCAGTTTGTTTTGAGTCACTTACGGATTCACGTTGATTCATAATGCAAGACTGGTATTTACATAATTACGAAAGCAAGAGTTCAATGTATGGCCATGTAACATTAATTCCAGGATACTGATTCACCATTGTATAATAATGCATTTTTGTAACGTTGACTCCTATCTTTTTATCCTTCTGTGAGGTCAGTTGCACATCGAACAGTTACAGTAAGTTTAAAGTTTAATTTGAACAACTAAAAAAAAATTTGGGTCGTAGAAGTCAGGGGTCTTGGTTGGGGAATTGTTAACAACATTTGACATTAACCAAAAAAGTAGAATAGGTACTAACTCGTGCAATTCAATGATAGTTAGTCTTTAGGGGAAAGTTAATAGTTGTTAGTTGAAAAGAAAAAACTTGAAGTACCTACTAATGAGTAAAATTGCAATAAATTTATTGAAGAGCAAATTTTTAATCAGTAATCTTCATTAAATAATTCGTAACTGAGGAAAGACTTGAAATTTTGACAGATTTTTTTATCTAAAACTTCTAAAAAAATAATAATTTCAGCGAAGAATAAAAACATAAATAATGAAAAGAAGTTTTTTTTAAATAAATTATAAAATTCGATCAATAATTATTCTGAGTGGCTTTGGAAACTATTTATCCTAAGGCAGTCGTGTCTATTGGATAACACGAATAAAACCGTAAATTATATGAAAGCTGAATTTAAGCGGCTAAAACGATCCAACGCTGAATCTGGTTACATTGTTAGGCGCAACGCTGTCAGCTTACAACAGATAATATCATCTGCTGAGCTATTCTCTAAGCGCACAGCCTCGCTAACAGTACTGACTACTGATCCAGCCACGAAATTAAACACAATTATAAGCATCATTTCCATACTGTTTGTAGTTTGAGCTAGCCAATAGCAGTTTTTAAGAAACATCGCGGGGCTTTAATTTTCGTGACAGCACGACCGGTACTGCAATGCCCTGATTGAGATGAAAGCGAGTTCATCTACAGTCTACCCGCAGAAAAGCTATGGACGGCACATTTACAATCATATTTGTATCAGCTTTGAATTAGACTTTCAATCTACATCCAACGCTGATAAAAAATTATCAAGCCCCGCAATGCTGCCCACACATAATGGCACCCTGCTTTAAAGTTCGAAGATAGATTGAAAGCTGAAACACTTTATCGCAAGAATATTTAATTCATTATTTCATACTATGTACCTATGCAAAGGCGGTCTTATTGCTAGTAACGCGAAGACGCAACGAACAAAGTATTTTAGAGTAGGTAGAACGCTGTTCTTTATCAGCGTTATCACCACAAACTTCATCATTCAGAGTATCGATTTTGGTACTCAGTAACGAAATAAACAATAATATTACTAGACCTTAATTTACCTGCTGTACGGTGTACCAATCTATAGAAAATGCAGATAACTAAAAAGGCAGATTGTGTTTTCAACTTTTTGGCTTATACACCAATAATATGTGTTTTTAGTTTAGAAATACATGAACCTTATTAATGTTCGGTCGTCAAACTGCGAACTTAAAGGCGAGCTCGTCGATTAACTCTACGACGAACTTAGTGTTTAAGAGAATATTAAAGCTGGTAGTATTGTTGGGTGCCACGGCGTCCGCTTACACCCGATATCATCTCAACGCAGAGATTATCTGAGACGATCAATAATACTTAATCATAACCAGAATGGACCCGTTATCAAAACGGGTGTATGAAAAAAAGTCATTAGGCCTTATTTGTAGAGCATTGTTTTTTTGTTTCTATCTACTCTATTGAATCGAGAACGTGTAAGGTTTTAGAAAACTGTTTATGGATAACGAATTGTCAGTTTTAACTCTGAGGCCTGTACAGTGTACAACACCTTTATGTACCCAATTATAATTTTTTTTAAAGAATATTAGTCAAATTGAAGTTGACTAATATCCTCCTATCCCCTCCAACTAAGCGGAAAGCTTGTGCTAGGAGTGGGTACGATAATAGTGCAACGGGTGGGATTCGAACCTGCGACCTTTCAGTTTTAAGTCCGCACCTTTAACCGTTAAGCTATTGAGGCTACTAGCTCTATAACTATATCTAGTGCGAGCTCAATTGGATGGAGTGATCTAGTGAGGAGCCCTATCAGTGAGCTTACGCAAAACGAACATCGCCTCCTTGCGGAAACCTTGCCTCCTTCCAAATCCCATGATGAAGATGAAGAATATACCCCTAACCACTAAATTTCAACCATTACTTCGCCGTTGAAAAGAAACTGACACAACACTGGCTGTCCTTATACGTAGTCTTTTTACTATGCTCACAGATTACATAATACTACATGCGCAATCCGAGGGACCTTTACAAACAGATAGGAAAAAAAAATTTAAAAACGTATGTTTGAGTTAATGCTTTTGTGAGCGTAAAACATTAAAAAGTGGTAAGTTTGGACAGACACTTCAACATATTTTATTATAAAGATATAAAAAAATCCCACCGTTTTTCCTTTTATTGTTCCATACGTTAACGTACCCTGCAACCGAATACGCAGCAGTAAAAAACTTAATTAAAATTCAAAAGGCGCCGCTCATTACTCCACACCGTCCTCAAAAACAAAGCGCGCCCCAGAATTTTAATAACGACCCTATTCTTGTTATGATTGAATATTATCTGAGATCGCTTCTAATAATCGCTTCCGATCTTTATCTCTCTGGGATAGATGACACTTCTATTGCGCTCCACATATAGGCACAAAGGCACTACCAACCTGGATATTTTCTAATACAAAAATCAATAAGTGTTTGTGAAACCCCCTCCTAACAGGATCTGTTTAGGTGAGGTGCTGAGATCAGATTTGTACACTTCCTCAAAAAGCTACTTTGTCGTTATACGAGTATAAGGACAATGACTTTCACACTTAAATACCTATACTTATTATGTTTTCTTCACACTTAAATACCTGTATTGTCTATTATTCATAATAGATTAGATTCAACAGAAAGTACGTTCTTCCAAATTGCTCCAAAATCTTGAGAATTTAGTTTATTTTCAAAACAACATGAAGTCGATGTTTTCGGCCAACATGCTTCAGAACTCGGGACATACGACGCAGGGAAAAAAACAGTTTGGGGAATTGATCAAATCACTTGTTTGTTCAGGGAAATGTCAAAAAAAAATTATCAAAAAAAATTTTAACATCTCCCGGGGTTTGATCAAATCATGGTTTCTATCATTTCCCTGACATAACCATACATGATCGTTGTTAATACATATATTTGTTAAGAATTTGTTTCATTGTTGGCGCCTATATACAGCAAGGTAGTGCAAGACTGCACAACGCACATACAGAGATAAAAACACTAGCAAGCTTGTGTGTGTGTGTGTGTAAAAAGCACGTGCACATAAAGGGCTTTGTATTGTAAAATAAGCCAAAAAACTTTCGCTTACATACTGCACGTGTTTTCAAAACTTACATTCAGGCAGAGTACGCTACCTATCAGTGTACCTACATATTGTTTCCTTTTTTATTGGCCTACTTATACGTATTTCATTTTTAACATTCACTTGCTCTTGCACGCGGTTTCGCCCGCGTAAAGTTAAGTTATCCGTCAACAAACTTTGTTGCAGTTTGAAGGGATTAATTTGTAAATTATTGTTTATTATGTGTATATTATACTAAATAAATAAATTTAAAAGTTTTTTAAAATCCTGCGGGAACCTTTTGTCCCCACGGGACTTTAAAAAAATCTAGTACTACGATAGTTAATCGCCGAAGTGTCGGTAACGTACATTCTGGAGGTGTGTCTTTGAACTAAGGCCGCTGTAAACATTCTGCTCATGACTGTACCCAGCCAAGACACGGATGAAAGCGAAAACGGCCTTAAAAAATGCTATAAGCAGCACGTCTCGTGATGGTTGACAAAAACAAACTTTGGTACGATCCAGCGGCAGCGCGCAAAAAGACGAGTGCGCGAGAAAGTTTGATACGGTTTTATTTCTTTTTCGCATTTCGACTGGAAATATTGATGTTGCATCGGACTGGAGGGCACATTCAAAATACATTTTACGTAGCGTTTGAGTATGCGTGGAAAGATAAACGGAAGCTGTGATTGATTCTCTCTAAAACAAATGTTATTTTCTTTCAGGTTTTGTGGACCAAATAAATAAATAATTGAATGAAATACTTAAGTACTCGTATTAGCATACATGTGTATCTAAAGTTACCTATATTGTGGTTAATTCTTTTGTTCACAATCTATTAACTAAACTAAAGGACAGGTCTACATCTCGTGCTAACCATTTCATAATATTCCCTGTGGTATAAAAGATAGCTCATTAGATTTATACCTGTCAATTCTCCCTGACCTGAATTAGACCTGAGAATTGTCTGGCCAAAAATCAGCGCTGTATATTTTCACTAAGTTATAGTATACTATACAGCATTTTTTTTAAGAATATCAGCCAAGTTGAAGTTGACTAATATTCTCCTCTCCCCTCCAATTAAGCGGAAAGCTTGTGTAAGGAGTGGGTACGACAATAGTGCAACGGGTGGGATTCGAACCTGCGACCTTTCAGCTTTCAGTCCGCACCTTTAACCGTTGGGCTATTGAGGCTTGGACCGTTTTTTGGGTTGTGCTAACATGACACAATATATTTTAACCCGGCGCTTCTGTTGCTTGGGTTTTTTGTAGCCTACATTTAAAATGCCCTGGAGTTTCGTTTAGTGATTGTGTACAACATAATTACGACAAATTTTTAAGCTATTGTATAGCTTTTATCGCGGGCTTTGAACTAGGACAAACAGTTTGAGCGCAGCGACCGAATCAAGAAATTCCGTAACGAAAATAAACCTAACACCGTCGTTCAGTAAGCGTTCAACATTTTAGAGGGTCACAAGTAGCTCTGTTTGGCGCAGTGGGCGAGCGGCCGCTTTATGTATGATGTCGCAGGTTCAAATCTCACTCGCGAAGTAGTGACAGTGCGCTTTTCTTGTTTGTTTGTTTTTTAATTTTTTTTTGCATAATTTTTATTATGCAAAAAAAATATTGCATAAATATTATAATTGCATAAGTTGATAAAAAATGCTATGCAATAGCTTAACCGCGGCAGTCCCCGAGTGCCACTTAATTTTTTTTATTTTTACACAAAAGGCACACTACTATTTCACGTATGTACCTATATAATATATTTAATGTTTTCGCATCGACCATACGAAACTATACTATCCTTACTCTGTGATACAACCTAGTGTTTTCGTGTGTCTCAGGTATAACAATTTATCATTTTCTAACAATACCATCGCACATTATGTCACATTATTATTTATGATGTGGTTTACGATACTCTTACCGAAACATGCACATGGAATATTAAACTCAGTCTTCGGTAGGGTTTCCATCCATCTCCATTTATACGGAATTTGTTGGAAATTAAAGCTCTTTTTCTTTACTTTTATTCATTGTTGATGAAATGATTTTCGAATTTACTTTAAAGAAATACAAACAAAGATTAATAAATTAAAAATAAAATAAATGTTAAGCAACTTAATTTACATACCTACTAGCAAAATAATTTTGGAATCTAATGCAAACGCGGATAAAAACACCAAAAGTCTTGTTTCTTTTAATTGCTTAATTATTTTGTCTAGAAAGCCTTATCCAAAAGTACCTACTGTCTTTAATTTCGTAGAGTCAACGTACTCTTGTCAAGCCACTCCAAGTCAGGAAATGAATTCGCTTAATTCCGTTCATTTTATAAGATTTATATTATGATAGCCAGTGTCATTTATACCAAGAAAAGATGGGAGAGGACATTGCTATGAGAAATAAAATAAACTTGAGTCGTTGAATGGATATGAAAACGTTATGTTCTTAGGCTATTCTACTCAACATTGGATCGATAACGTTGTAAGTTGTACTTTTTGTCTGGTGGGTTTGGTTCTACAGCCAAAGATGTGGCACCAAGCGATTAAGCGTACCGGCACTATGACCTAAAGAAACCAATTCGGGATATGTGTTTAACTAAAAGGGCCTCCAAGTCAGACCGCTACCATCTTAGACTTCATCGTCACTTACCATCAGCTGAGATCGCAGTCAAGGGTTATCGACCGAGCGAAGCGAAGGTCTTTGAGTTAACTAGGGCGATTTGCACTTGTCCGTCCGTCCGTCCGTCCGTCCGTCCGTCTGTCAGAGCCTTATAACTTTTGAATTACTGAACGTAATTACTTCAAATTTAGATATAATATGTAAACCGATGGCCTCCAGCCGAAAATGGCTTAAAAAGTTATAAAAATCTTTATTTCAGGGGGGCTCTCATAGAAGCGAATGCGAAGTAAAAAAAAAAATATCGCGTTACATAAAATTGTTACGTATCATTTTAAAGATAATTTTGAACTGAGTACAAAAATAATTTTTTTTTAATTTTTCCCTTAAAATTGACGAAATGGGGGGCTTTCAAAGTGGCGATTTTATACGCTCGCTTGAAGACGCTCTCTAGAAAAATCCGCTATGGATTTTCAAACTGATTTTATGTTTTTAGGTCACTTATATCCTGTACTTGAACAACAAATACTAAAATTATATGAATATTATAAAGAAACGAGATTATTTAATTTTTAATGGGCGTCAGTAATTCATATAGCATCAACATAGCTTCACAATAATGCTAATAGATGGCGCAGTCAGTAACTATTCCCATGGAACTACGAGTTAAATTCAATGTTTGATAAATAATTCAATGTTTTCACTAACGTTCCCTAACCTTTACGGGCTACCTATAAGTTAGGTGATTGATGTTTTCTGTCAACTTATTTATCACGATCCTGTACGGGACACCTAAAAGGATATTGGGACGGATGTTAGGACTTAGGATTGTATTTAGGAGCTACCTACGTTAAGAGACTCCTACTTAGGGGATGATTTAGGTATGTTTGGTGAAAACGGGCATAATAATAATGTCAGTTTTGGTTATCATGTATCGATTGAATGAATAATCATGGGATACCGTTACCGCGAGGTCTCAGTTCGGGGCGAACCACTAGTTTATTTTAATTTTATCGACCGAGCGAAGCGAAGGTCTTTGAGTTAACTAGGGCGATTTGCACTTGTCCGTCCGTCCGTCCGTCCGTCCGTCCGTCTGTCAGAGCCTTATAACTTTTGAATTACTGAACGTAATTACTTCAAATTTAGATATAATATGTAAACCGATGGCCTCCAGCCGAAAATGGCTTAAAAAGTTATAAAAATCTTTATTTCAGGGGGGCTCTCATAGAAGCGAATGCGAAGTAAAAAAAAAAAAATCGCGTTACATAAAATTGTTACGTATCATTTTAAAGATAATTTTGAACTGAGTACAAAAATATTTTTTTTTTAATTTTTCCCTTAAAATTGACGAAATGGGGGGCTTTCAAAGTGGCGATTTTATACGCTCGCTTGAAGACGCTCTCTAGAAAAATCCGCTATGGATTTTCAAACTGATTTTATGTTTTTAGGTCACTTATATCCTGTACTTGAACAACAAATACTAAAATTATATGAATATTATAAAGAAACGAGATTATTTAATTTTTAATGGGCGTCAGTAATTCATATAGCATCAACATAGCTTCACAATAATGCTAATAGATGGCGCAGTCAGTAACTATTCCCATGGAACTACGAGTTAAATTCAATGTTTGATAAATAATTCAATGTTTTCACTAACGTTCCCTAACCTTTACGGGCTACCTATAAGTTAGGTGATTGATGTTTTCTGTCAACTTATTTATCACGATCCTGTACGGGACACCTAAAAGGATATTGGGACGGATGTTAGGACTTAGGATTGTATTTAGGAGCTACCTACGTTAAGAGACTCCTACTTAGGGGATGATTTAGGTATGTTTGGTGAAAACGGGCATAATAATAATGTCAGTTTTGGTTATCATGTATCGATTGAATGAATAATCATGGGATACCGTTACCGCGAGGTCTCAGTTCGGGGCGAACCACTAGTCTTATCATGAATAAAAGAAAAAACTGCGTGAGTGTCGCGGAACACTGTTTGGAACGAAATGCCTTTTAATAATATATTAATAATAAAAATAAATAAAATAAAAAATTACAATCTGAAGTTAGGATTCGAAACCCCGTTCGTTCAGTTAGTAGTTCCTTCGTTCATCCGCTAAGCCACCAAAGCTAGAATGGAACGTGTGTAATAAACGAAGGCAACAAGTATTGTGACGGAAAATTCTTACACTTTTTTTCGCCTAGCCTCCATCCGCCAAATCGTCCAAAAAGGAACTTCGTTCCAAAAACAGCAAAGGGCCTGCAAGCACTCCAAAGGCCGACGACGCGCGATACTGCGCCAGATATAGTGATAGCTTCTATTTTCTGAGGCCAAACGAATCTTTTAGTCACAGAACCAGCGAAGTCGAGCGTCATAGTCACCCTAGCTTTTAACATTTATAGCTGCTACGCAAACAATTAGCAAGTAGGTAATTTATGTTATACTATGTAACCGTGAACTCATTAGATATTTCGGGCGTGTCAACCATAACGATTTCCATGCTACGGATCTCGCGGCCTACTCGCACAACATTGCGTATTGCGTAAGCAGGCTACGTCACAGCTCGAACCAATACAGTCATGTATTTCGTGCACTAGAGTGCGGCAGAATATGTATCTAACTTCCCAGAGATAAGCAAAAGAAGTATAGAAGAATGCTAATGTCATGCATTAGAACAAAACTCGCACATTATATCAGTTATTCTATGTCTTTCAGACGATATGCCATCTACCGGAATTAAATACAATTATGCGAAAAACACAAAAAATTTGCAATTTTTCCATTATGAAAATTTTGGTTTGATCGCAGAATTAAATAAATATAATGAACTAGAACAATAAATACGATATTTTGTCCATTTCAATCCTAGTTACGCAATCTAGAATAATTTTAGCTTAATTAAAATACAAAGAAGTACCAGTCTATTTCTTCTTATTTTAATCTCTGTTACTTCCCATACTATAGTTTTACGAAACTTTGGCTGAGGCGATTGCTCGCAAAGAAGAAAATAAAGGTGTAAGTTGAAAAGCACATTTTCACCTACTCCATCAGGTGGAATCTGTAGTTTATTAATTATTTTTTCATCATACCTATTCGAAAAACGAATATTGGCTTCAGAGGATAGCGGGATCAAAATTTAATTTTATCCCCATAGGACTTTTCATTTCTCTCTTCTGATTGGTCCGCGTTCGTGCTTTAGTAGGTATGTGTTTGTTACTACTGCGTTCCTTGCAGAAACCTGTCGATCGCTCAAAAATTCAAAAATGTTTGAGAAGCTGTTGTCTTCGATAAGACACGTGATCAATTTGTTGGTCGGATATAAGTACGCCCATACTGTATCCAACATAAATACTAATGTTTAATTATTTCATAATAATTTACTTGTGTTTTATTAAACTTTCAATATACGTATAGGTAATGTCTATAGTCTATACTTACATAGTAGGTTGATACTCTTCGCTTTTTCTCATAGGTAATGATGAAAAATAGTGTGTATCATTCGGGGCCAAAATATTTTGTTCTCGGGCGGCGTATATTGAATTCTTCGCTACGCTCAGGATTCTACTTTAGAATCCTTCACTTCGCTCTGAATTCAAAATAACGCCCTCGGGGAACAAAAAATTTCTTTGGCCCCATATAACACAAATAACTATTAAATCATCATGAGATTCCAAATCATTAAAACAATATACATCATTACCGAAATAATTAATATAAAAATGCTACAACTAAGCCTATGGGAGATGTTCAAAGTTAATCATCGCTTAATCCATCATCATAATAATTATCATCTCAATCTATTATTCAATCCGCGAGTATAATCTATCTATCACTATTCAGTATTCTACGTATCAAGCTCACTCGTCTATGACAGTATAATTACCAAAATTCACTTGTAATTTAATGTACTCGCCAAACTAGCATTAATTATATTAATTGTAAATATAAAGAGCGTATTAAATCAGTTCTCACACAATTATCTTACACATTTAGAATTAAAGCCGGCGCCACACTCGTTTGTAAATAAATTGTGATATTATTCACGTGAATTATAAATAATTGAAATAAAAAAATGTGCATTCAATAGTATATTGTATCGCGTTTTCGCTGCAACAATGCATTTTAGCCATTGGAACTTCCCCTCATTGTGGAAACACTGCATACATAGCGTAGTACGAGTACCTATTGTAAACTGTATTGAATAATAATAAAAAAAACTTTTTAAAAACCGACTTCAAACGCTCGAAAGAGTCTCCCCTTTATCACATATTTTAAGTAGGAATGCAATACTTCCGGCCAAAAAAAGAAAAAGTGGTTTGCGTAAGTAATTTTTTCCTGAAAGATTAAGAAATTTTCTATCGAATGAAAAAAAAAATTCTACAATGCAAGAAATCAACATTCACGATAACGCTAAAACATTCTTGAATTTTTGAAAAAAAAAACTAATTTTTTAACATTGTTTCGAGTTGTCAAATTAACGCATAGCGCGTATAATGTTTAAAACTATCAATTTACAATACAAAATTTTCGAATCCGCATGAGGGGACTTTCAATGTTACTGGCCCCCAAACCACTATAAATATAATAAAATTAAAAAGCTAAAACTGGTGTAAAGCGAGCTTAAAGAATGTAATGTATCTATGGTGAGTGAAAGTGAAAAGTGTAATTTTTAGGGTTCCGTAGTAAACAAGGAACCCTTATAGTTTCGCCATGTCCGTCCGTCTGTCTGTCTGTCTGTCTGTCTGTCTGTCTGTCTGTCCGCGGTTTAGCTCAGAGACTATTGGTACTAGAAATCTGTAATTTGACAAAGGTATAAATATCAATCACGCCGACAAAGTGGTGAAATACAATTTTGAAAAATAATTTTTTTTAGGGTACCTTCCCTACATGTAAAGTGGGGATGAATTTTTTTTTCTCGACTATCCCATAGTGTGGGGTGTCGTTGAATAGGTCTTTCAAAAATATTGTGGGTGTGGGAACACCTTTTTCAATTCAGGGATCCGTTTGTGAAATATGATATTTTAAAGTGCTAAATTTTATTAGAGTCAAGTGTCCCCCCCCCCCCCCTCTGCCAGCTAAATGGTTGTATATAGGATACAAGAAAAAATTTACAGCAGTAGTACAATATAATGAATTTCAAAGGAAAACTATCACGGCTAAGTAGGATTCATTAGTTAAGGAGTTTTATCTGTTTGTTCTAAGTTAGGTATTACACGTAGTGTAAGTTGTATATTTTGTAGTTTATTATAGTATTTAAACCACGGAACTCAAAATGTATTTAATATTCATAAATAAAATAAAAGAACTATCCTAGGTCAGCAATAATATTTGAGACTTTCAACTACGGAACCCTACACTGCGCGTGGCCCGACACGCACTTGGCCGGTTTTTTCCAAATTAACTTTTAGTGTGTATGTAATATGACACTATCTCATGGCAATAGTATGTACTATGCACACAAAGAAGCATTAATTTTTGAAACAAAGAATTTTTTAATTAATAATGCTATGCAATAATTAATTAGTGAGCCGACTAAAATATAATTTTTACTTTTACGAATGATTTAATTTATTAACGTTAATCTGCTGATCATTCATTATTCATCTCAAGCCTACTGGTCTGTTACAATAATAATTATAATTAACACCTCGATGTAATAAAATGAAAGTGAAAAGTGTAATTTTCCCCAAAATTCACTTTTACTATAATTTCTTGTATTACGCAACACTGTCTCCCACGAATTGCCAATGAGGTATTAATTCTATGAAACAGTTTTCATTCGTGACTTGCCTATCTGCTAGATACTTGATTGGCACCTGGTGAAATTAAAAGTATTAATTGCGGGCCCTTTGCACGAACTGGCAGTGAATAAATAAATGCACTATCGTCGTTATAGTCCGGGAGCCGGTTACACTGAAAGTGCACTTTTACACACCAATTTTATTGATTGTGTATAAGTCATAGGTACAAGGTCGGTTTTTGTTTGTTTTTTAAATAGGTATGATAACAACATTTTTTTAAAAAGAATATCAGCTAAGCTAATATTGATTAATATTCTCCTCTCCCTTCCAAATAAGCGGAAAGCTTGTGGTAGGAGTGGGTACGATAATAGTGCAACGGGTCGAACCTGCGACCTTCCAGTTTTCAGTCTACACCTTTTGGACTATTGAGGCTACAAATAAAATATACTTACAATTAATTTCCGCGTAAGCGAAAAATATTTTTGCTTAGTTATTAATCTTAATATATATAAATTACGTGTCACGTTGTTTGTCCGCGATGGACTCCTAAACTACTTAACCGATTTTGATAAAACTTCGTAACTATCTGTAATTTGGTCCAACTTAAAAGATAGGATAGTTTTTTTGGATTGGGATAGTTTATTTGTTTTATTTATATAGATAAATTGGCGGTACGAAGTTCGCCGGGTCAGCTAGTTAAATATAAAAATACTGTCGCCTGTCACACGGAGCTAACGTTTTACCTATGAATATATTATGAATTTATGTACAAAATTTGAAAATCCATGTAAGTGCACTTTTAGTTACACCGGTTTCCTGCCTATTATTGTAGTCATGATGATCGTTTACACACATTTTGAATAACTCTCCACACTCAGGAGTTGTAATGGTATACTATATACTTTGATTGTAAATGATGTTTATGTTCGTAGTAGGGTGGAAGGTGGCACGAATGATGGCAATGTCGTGAATACACACGCATTGCAGAAATACAAAGTACGATTAAATACGAAAAAGAAACGTTAAGGGTTTGTTCGGAGAGTTGCAAAAATTTTTTTTTACACGGCACCGGTATTTTTCAGGTTACCTGAAAGTCCTCCAATGTGCTGAATGTTCTCAAAGTCTAGCGTGGGGGCTAGGGCCTAAACCCTTCTCAGGACTTGTGCCCAGTTGTGGTCGCCGACGAGTTAAGACGAACGATTATGTAAGGACTCGGTGCGATATCGACATCGAATAAGAAGTCTTCTCTTCTTATTCTGAGAGGAGACCAGTGCCCTTTAGGGGGCTGTAGATGGGTTTAGGCTATAGTCCACCACGCTTTCCAAATGCGGATTGGCAAACTTTACACACTTTGAGGATATCAGAGAGAACTTTAGAGAGTTAAATTGATTTTCCGTATTTTACTGACATGGTTTCAATTATTAAGGATTGTTTTTTGCACGCCAAGCTTGGCAGGATATGTTGAAGCTGTATAATTGTTAACTTAACATCTATGTAAATATGTTTATATTTCATGTACCATATTCTTGCAAAATAAAATGATTGATTGATTGATTGAACTTGCAACTATTCTACTACTACTATGCAAGATAAATACTAAGAGTCCAAACACACTACACTAGCGGCACGCTATGATGGCCGGTTTGACACATTACAATAGTGATGTGGAATGTCAATTTATTCTCGAACAAAAAACAATTAAGTTTTGTTTTTGTACCTGATTAAATAGGTTTAATAAAACAAAAATGTATATGTTTATTTAATTTATTTGAACGAACTGAATATTTGAATGAAAATGAATATACATACTTTATATGCACACAAGAAACATATGAATACAAAAGATACCAAAAAAGGTGCCACAAAAGGCCATAATTAATCAGATTCGTCCATACTACTATTTTCACTGTCGTCACTGCTATCATCACCTACATTAATAATTATATGTTCGTTTTCTATAATATTATCTATTTTCACATCTCTTTCATAATCTTCCCTTATTAATTTAACAGTTCTATTCACAACCTTTTCCCAGTCTCCTTTAGTCACATGTTCACAAGCTTCTTCTAATAATTTTAGCATTTTTTTTGTGGTAAATGGGGGTTCTGTATTGTGTCTTGCAGCATATCCCTTAATTTGAGCCCACACCAACTCAATCGCATTATACTCACAATGGTAAGGCGGTAACCGTATAACTCTGTGCCCATGTTCTAATGCTATTTCGTCAATGACGTATCGGATCTTGGTTGGTTTGTTTTCTTTTAAAAGACGTACTAATTCCGCTTTTAACATATTCATGTTTGCATCTACGCCATTTTTACGAAGCCATGCGACGATATCAGCTTTCTTTTGGGATTGGGCAGGTGGCTTGTCAATTTGCATCGAGTGGTATGGGGCGTTGTCCATAATTATAATAGATGGTTCAGGGAGGCTACACAACATTGAGGTAAACCATTCAGTAAACTTTTCTCCATTCATGTCTTCATGATAGTCTCCAGTGGTTTTTGACGCAAAAGCCATGAGAGAACCTTCGACAAACCCGTTGATGGTTCCGGCGTGACAAATTATAAGTCGCGATCCTTTTCCTACAGGAACTTTGGAAGTAGATGCTGCTGTGTCATCGTTCCAAGAACGGCCTACAGTATGGTTAGCATTAAGCCATGTTTCATCCAAGAACACAACATTTTGCCAATTTTTGATTTCTTTCACTTGCCGTAAAAAAGTATACCTTGCCATCGCTATATCAAATCTTTCCATCAATATTTTGCGTTTGTTACATTTTTTGTATCGAAATCCAATGGTCTTCAAAATCTTCGTTAAAGAACTTTCCCCACCGAACAATAATCCAGCTTCCTTCAGTGAATGCACCAACTTTTTTCTTGTTGGATACTCCTTCTGTAAATAGTAGCCGTAAACATGTCTTCGGATAGCATCAGCATCAAAGCTATCGATGCCTACGACTGGTTTTGCTCGTTTTCTCTTTTTTGGTGTGTGAAGTTTATTTTCTTCTGTGCCAGTCTCGCCATATTTTTTTTAGTTATCCGTCTAACAGTTCGTTGTCCAATATTAAGCGCATCAGCTACGCGTTCAACCACTGACGTTATAGGTAAAATTGGCCCTCCATTTTGAGCTTCACGATCGAAATAGTTACGAAGGCGTATTACGAACTCACGTGTCTGACTATTTAGAACAGTTCTCTGCGTACGTTCGGTCATATCGACGAAATCCACAACAAAGGGCTTGAACAGAGTCCAAATTAACGAGCAAGGGTCAACAGTAATGCAGTATCAATATTTGAAATCCAAAGCCAGGTCAAAACTATATCACAATCGCATTGCACTGACAGTTTATACTTTTCGAAGCAACGTCAATTCGAAACTGCTTTGTGCTATGTGACGATCGTATTAGATTCCATTTTTAAAAATTTTCAATTTAGAAAACCAAATGCCGAGTTGTGGTATATATCATATAAAAATAAAAATTTTACCTTTTGTATGAAACAGCTGATATTTTTTTGCGATTTCAGAGGTTTGTCCACATAGTGAAAATTGTTCATATTCACAAGTACATTCACCCCTTAAATGGTGCAAACTGATTTTTCTACACTTGTATACATTTTAGAAATCAATTTAATAAATAAATTTTGAGTCCTAAACCTAAAACTACATTCGATAAAATTTATGAATCTCTGCACATCACTATCGTCAATAAAGTAATACAATTATTTCCTTCAAAGTCGTTATCAATTAATACGGAACTTCATGAGCGGACAAACGTCAAACCGGCCATCATAGCGTGCCGCTAGTGTATATCTGCTGTAAGTTGCTGGGGAGTTGGGTGTCCCGCAGACAACTTGATGCTGTAGCATCAGATCAAGGATACCATGCCTTGGAAATCTTCAAACGCCTGAGCAGATCCTCAGTAATTATAGCTAAGATCCAACTCAATTGACGTTAGCTATCAAACAGAAAACTGCATTAAAATCGGCCAAGTGCGACTCGGGCCTCGTTCTTATAGGGTTCCGTACATATGACTAAATCACTTTTATTAAATTAGATACATAGGTAATATTTACATAATTATCTTAGTTCTTAGATAGTACTAAATATTTACATGTATTATTGGAACGTAGTTCCTTATCGCGCGGTACGGAAGGGGGCTAGACGGAAAAAATTAAGGAACCGACACTCGACACATTTTTGAAATCGACACTTTTTTGTTGAATGTGAATTTTGCATTGTGTTCGGTATTTTCGCCTTAGAACACGGCGTCTGCATGGCCTAGTGGTTAGGGCAGTCGCCTAAAAGTTCAACGTCGATGGTTCGAATCTCAGCTCGACAGACTGAGTTTTCTATTTTCTATTTTATTTTAAATAATTTCTAAATGTGGAATTTTTCCCTAATTTTTTATTGTATAAATTGGATAAAATGTTATTGTACTACTAACGCCATCTGTGAAAAAACAGTAACTCCACCAGAGTAACTCTTTGGTTTTGTAACAGTGCAATAGAAATAAACTAAATAATATAATTCATCGGAGTTAATAAATTTAATACTAGATGACACCACTAGTTTATTACAATTCCTTCACTAAAATTAATCGAAAGGAGCTACGTTCCACCCGGGTGTCCCTTGACACCTCTCAAGTTTTTGCTGTATTATATTTTAATTGCTAGTAATATAATATACTTTTCACATACCTATCCCTTATGCTAATGTATAAGGGGAAAAAATACTCGTTTGTTTTGGTCATAACTTACAAACCGCATTATAAATCGGTGTTTAAATACACTATATGTATAGTACATAATATTATGCAGAACTTTCAAATTCCAAACTAGTTTAGTTTTTCTGATAGACTCCGTAACAAAAATGGTCAAACCGACAACTTTGACGTCTTGCACTCACATGCCAGGAGAAAAAATAAAATATTATTTCGACCCCTTTTTAATGTTTCAGACGGACGGACAGCGGAAGCTTAGTAAGTAAAAGGGTCCCGATGGCACCCTTTGGGTACGGAACCCTAAAAAAGTAAAACAGAAATCAAGTGGATTCGCCTCAAAAAGAACAAAGATACTCGTAAAAGGCGGCAAAGAGTTTGTGGGATGACCGCCGCGGGTGAAAGTGAGACATGCATGAACAATCGTACGCGCAGTTTTGTCATTTGCGCATCTATTTTACTCTCATTAGAGAGTGCGTCTTGATTTGCGAGCGGTTCACCGCATATGAAGTATTTCGAAATTTCAATCTGGTAACAAAGAAATATTGCATTCTCTTTATTGTTATGCTTGTAACGGAGTGGATCGACCCGGCTGAGAGCGACCCACTTCGTTCATTAGATGTGAGGGATCGAACCTCGCTTTTCACTATTTCCTAGGACAAGGAATAAAATACTCGATAAACAATAACGACTTTTATTTACAATTCTCTTAACCTATTACACGATATCGAGAGACGTTGACGCAAGCCTAAACACGGTTACAATATTATATGAAGCGGGACCGCCCGGGCGGCTGACGGAAGGACGACGGACTCCCGGTGGAGCGCGGGTGACGCGGCGGTCGCGGGGGGAACGCAGACGCTCGGGGTGGTTGGACGGGCCGGGCCGCGAGGCCAAGCGCGAGCAACAGCCCCTGTGGTCCTACCAGAGAGCTCGTACCACTCGTCAACCCAGAGGGTAATCAGGCCGACGATGGGATCGATCCAGAGGGAAATCAGACCGACCCCGATGGTACGGGCGCCGCTGGCGAACTGCCGGTGGACGCTCTTGTTCGGCGTTTTATACTTTTCTGCTGGCTGCTTCGGTGGGCCTCGGCGCGGTTCGGCGGGGATCGCGCCGCTGGTGTCATTGCCCTGGCGCGTGCGTTCACGTCGGCCCCGCGTGATGAGTCAGGCGGCACGTGTATCGTGGGCTGCTTGCGCTGTGACGGCGTGTTCACGCGGGTCCCTCGTGCGATGATTCACGCCGCCCGTGTAGGCTGCTTTGCGTTGTGATGGCGCTCGTCACACTCTCCCCTCTCGTTTTGAGATGTTTACCTGTAAACATCACCGTTGGTTACACACCATCCTCTGAATCAACAGAACTAGAAAGTGGTTTACTGTCGTCTGTATGTCACTTTGTATATTTCGAACCTATGCGTTTGGCTGTGCCTTCCCTCCTTTGTCACCCTTTTTGTATTTGGGTAACCTCACTATCCCCTTTCGGTGGTTACCCATGCGTTTTCTTCCTCTCCGTTTCTTTTTCTTCTTCTTTTGCCCCTCGGCTGCCACCACCTCTGTGGCCAGTGCCTGGCATTCTGGTGACATCGTTCGGTCGTCATCGGGTTCCTTTCTGGTTGACGGACCTTGCATTGCCGCTTCTTTGTCCGAGCACGCTGGGGTTGTCGCGTCCGCCATCGTTTACTCCACTGTAACTGATCCTTTTTTGACATTTTCTTGATTTCGATGTTATATTTCTTGTCTTGAGGGTAGGTTGATTTCTTTCTAGTGACATTTGTGTATTCTGTGCTCTTTGTCTATGCTTTCTTATAGTCCGATGTTTGTCTGGTCGGACCTTCCCGGTCGGGTCTATGTTGGATGGTGTGTGTCGTCTTGGACTATTCGTGTCGTGTTCTGACTTTTATCGGTTACGTTTCTT
This sequence comes from Oeneis ivallda, assembly GCA_029955525.1. Lineage (NCBI taxonomy): Eukaryota > Metazoa > Arthropoda > Insecta > Lepidoptera > Nymphalidae > Oeneis > Oeneis ivallda. Next base: position 5,432,395 of record JARPMR010000015.1, read on the forward strand.
TCGTTTTATTCTTGGAATCTTTTTATATCCTTTATGTGTGCTGTGCATATCTTGCCTCCGTTGAGTGATTTTAATAAAAATATCACGGGCGATTTTCTTTCTATTATCTTGTACGGGCCTGAGTATTTTGGTGCTAGTTTCGCGCAGAACTTTTTTTCTGCGTTTGACAGTGGAAAATCTCGTTTAAGTACGAGTTGTTCCATCTTTGGTTCCCATTCTCGTTTCGATTTATCGTAGTTTTTCTTTTGGTTTGTTGATGCTAGTTTCTGGTTCTCTCGTACCATTTGATAAATTTCTTCTAGTTTTTGTTTTTCTTTCAGTGTTGGAGTTGGGAGGTTGTTTTCGTCGTTAAAATGTCTAAGTTCCCTGCCGAATAACAAGAATGCGGGCGTGTATTTCGTTGATTCTTGTACTGAAGTGTTTATCGCAAAATTGAACTCACCTAAGTACTCGTCCCATTTTTTATGGTTTTTTTCTATAAAGGCGGCTATCATGGTTTCTAATGTCCTGTTTATTCTTTCTGTTGGGTTACACTGGGGTGTGTATGGTGCAGTAAGTCTCTGTTGTATACCGTACTTATCGAGTGTGTCTCTGAACTGTTTACTTGTGAAGACCTTTGCGTTGTCACTGAGTAATGTCTGTATTCTGCCGTATCTCATGAGTATGCACTCTTTTAGTGCGTTTATGACTGCGTTTGTCGTCGCGTTCCTCAATGGCTTTATTTCCGACCACTTTGTGAACTTATCGTGAAAAACGATGATCCATTGATATCCCTTTGACGATCGTGGTAGTGGTCCTATTAGATCGGTTGTCACTACTTGCCATGGTTCTTCCGTGTTATTGATATGCATGAGTCCTGGTCTTTTTTCCTGCGACGTTTTGTGTTTTTGACATGTCTCGCACCTGTTTACGTATTTTGCGACATCTCCAAAAATGCCTGGCCAATAATAACGTTGTGCTGTTTTGTTGAAGGTTTTTGATACCCCTAGGTGTCCTGCGCTGGGTTCGTCGTGGTTTTGTGAGAGGATTCTTCTTTTGTCGGAGTTTTTGACGCATAGCTTCCATTCGGTGTCGGGATCTAATTTGCCCCCGTATCGTGGATTGATTATTCTTCTATATAGTTTATCTTCCTGTATTCGATAGTCTGGTTCTGTTTCGGGGTTCGCCATTACCTTATTGAATTTCCTTGTGTACCATTCGTTTTCGTCAACTGACGCGGCGCATACTGGGTTTCTTGATAGTTCATCTGCTATCCCGTTTTGTTTTATTGGTTCCTTATGTTTTAGTTTTGTGATATGTTTCCCCCCTTTGTTGCCTTTTGGACTTTTTTCCGCTTTTTCGAATTCTTCGGCTATTTTAGCTTGTAGTGTTTCGTGTTGTTTCTTTGTTAACTTTTGTTTGCCCTCGCGTTTTTCCTTGGGTTCTTCTTTGTCGGTTTGTCTATTTGGCTTTTGTTCCCATCTTATTGCTAGTCCAAGTCTTCTTAACAAGTCCATGCCCATTATGATTACTGTAGTTGTTGGTAGATATATCACTTGATGTGTTAGTTTCTGTCCTGCGACTTCGAGTTCGATGTTCACTGCTGTGTCCGATGTTATTTTCGAACCGTCTGCTAATTTTATAGTGTTTAATTTGTGTATTACGTCCTTCCTAGTTTCTTTTATGTGGTTCATGATGGTCTTGTTTATGTACGTGTTTGTTGACCCTGTATCCACTAGTGCTTCGTACGTCTTGTCGCCTATTTTTACCTCTGCGAATATTCTATTGTCTTTTTTTCTTTCTTGTACGTTTATTGTGTAGGCTTGTGACCCTGTTTTTCTCACTTTGTTCGCTCCGTTGCAGCAATCCCGAGTTAGTTTTCCTAGTAATCCGCAACGGCTGCAGAAAATAGCCTGTTTGCCTCGGCAGTCTCGGGCCCTGTGGTTTTTCTTTCCGCACTTCCAGCAGCATTTCCCTGGGTCATAGTCTGGTAAGATTAGTTTTCCTTCCGGCTTCTGTTTGTGTTCCTGGTTTCTGGACCCTGCTCTGGAGTGTTCTGGTTGGTTTCCCTTGTGGTAGTATGTCGGTGTCTTGTATGTATACTGATACTGATCTGTTCGGATTTTTTCGTATTCTTTTGCCAGCTGTATTAATTCCCTCATCGTGTTGAAATCTCTTCTTTTGATGTAGAACTGGTAGCTGCTTCTCATGTTGTCATAGATTCTCTCTAGTTGTTGTTCTGGTGTTAATTTCCCATATCTTCTGAATAATGTTTGCATGTTTGTTAGATAGTCGACGAAATCTTCACGTGCTTCCTGTTTCTTGTTTATGATCGTTTCTAAAAGATTTTTCTCATAATTTTTCGGATAGTAGTACAACTTGAAGCTGTCTGTTAAATCTTCCCATGTTTCCCAATATTGATTGTTGTTCCTGTACCATAGTGCTGCTTTTCCGTTGAGACATCTTGGTATGACGTGTATTATTTTGTCTTTGTTGACCTCTAATGTTTCGGCCAGTTCTTCCACTCTTTCTAGGAATTCTACGGCGTCTCCTGTTGAATCGAACTGTATCTTCCATCGGGACACTGCTTTGTCGAAGTCTGTTGTTCCGCTTTCGGTACCCATCGTGTTGTCTTGGTTAGTTGCTTCTTCGGTTTTTATCGTTTTTGATAACAGCTTCCTCAATTCCTCCACTGTGCTTGTAGTTGGAGCTGGTATGTTTCTCTTCTCTAGCTCTTCTGTTAGTTTTTGTTTGTTTAGTGAGTAGATCCAGGCAGTTGGCATAGTTCGCCTTCGATTTGTTCTCCCTGTCTTGGGTTTTTTTTTCTTTTTACGGTACGGGTGTTAGTGACTATCTTTTTTTTTTTTCTCTACGGTAACGGTACGGTTGTTAGTTAATATCTTTATATTTTTAATACCTACGGTAGCGGTACGGGTGCTAGTTTATGTCTTTTTATTTTATCTACGGTGCGGAAGTTAGTTTATCTCTTTTATTTTTAATATCTACGGTAGTTGTAGGGGTGCTAGTTTATAATCTTTTGTTTTTAATATCTATGGTCACGGTACGGATGCTAGTTAATATATCTATGGTAACGGTACAGATGCTAGTTAATATCTTTTATTTTAATATCTATGGTAACGGTACTGAAGCTAGTTTATATCTTTTATTTTTAATATCTACGGTAACGGTACTGAAGCTAGTTTATATCTTTTAGTTTTAATATCTACGGTAACCTACTCTGTTGCTAGGTTATTTCGCGGTGCTCAATTTAATTATTCCGGCGGTTACAGCAAGTACGGTCGGTCGGCGAGCGTTATTTCTACCTACTGTATTTTTCTTATTAATTTTTCCCTAATTTCCGCGGTGTTCCCCCTTGTGTCGTACGTGTAGTAGTTTTCTACACGATGAGATGCTTTTCCCGTGATTTATCTAACTACTCGAGGTTAATCAAGCCGACTAATCCGGGATAAGCATCTATTTCGCGTTTTCTTATTCTTTTCCCTATGTTTTCTTTCTCTTTATACGATCGGTTACTCACCCTTTCAGTGGACCCGATAAATCGAATCGATTACGTGAAAGAGTTTGTAACCGTTAAGTTGTAAAAGTCGCGAGTATTCCTAAAGTGAAATGACCTACTGTTTGATTGCCACTCTGTGTTTTTCGGTACGGGTAGACACCACCACGGTCGCGTGGAGCGTGTCTATTTTTACGGAATATGCCTGTGAACGCGACGCGGTACTTTTTCTCGCGACGCGACGCGGGCGGACGGACCGGCCAAGCGTAACGGATTGGCGCGGGTGAGTGGTTTTACGGATGCGACGCGATTCTTAAGCGACGCAGAACGGACCGGCTACCTAATTGGTTCGCGCGGTATTTTCACGGACGAGTAGGTGGTTTTTTTTTTTCACGTGTTCACGGAACGGTATCGTGGGTTTTTGCGGTGGGCGCCAAATGTAACGGAGTGGATCGACCCGGCTGAGAGCGACCCACTTCGTTCATTAGATGTGAGGGATCGAACCTCGCTTTTCACTATTTCCTAGGACAAGGAATAAAATACTCGATAAACAATAACGACTTTTATTTACAATTCTCTTAACCTATTACACGATATCGAGAGACGTTGACGCAAGCCTAAACAAGGTTACAATATTATATGAAGCGGGACCGCCCGGGCGGCTGACGGAAGGACGACGGACTCCCGGTGGAGCGCGGGTGACGCGGCGGTCGCGGGGGGAACGCAGACGCTCGGGGTGGTTGGACGGGCCGGGCCGCGAGGCCAAGCGCGAGCAACAGCCCCTGTGGTCCTACCAGAGAGCTCGTACCACTCGTCAACCCAGAGGGTAATCAGGCCGACGATGGGATCGATCCAGAGGGAAATCAGACCGACCCCGATGGTACGGGCGCCGCTGGCGAACTGCCGGTGGACGCTCTTGTTCGGCGTTTTATACTTTTCTGCTGGCTGCTTCGGTGGGCCTCGGCGCGGTTCGGCGGGGATCGCGCTGCTGGTGTCATTGCCCTGGCGCGTGCGTTCACGTCGGCCCCGCGTGATGAGTCAGGCGGCACGTGTATCGTGGGCTGCTTGCGCTGTGACGGCGTGTTCACGCGGGTCCCTCGTGCGATGATTCACGCCGCCCGTGTAGGCTGCTTTGCGTTGTGACGGCGCTCGTCACATGCTTAGTGTTTATTGAGTGCTTTGGTTAAAGTCTTTGCGCGCTAGACTAGAGATGAGTGAAAGATATTTTTTGCCAAATATTTAGGTCAAAGCAATTTATATGTACGTGACATTGAAAATATTGTTGGAACGTAAGTTCCTTATCGCGCGGTACGGAAGGGGGCTAGACGGAAAAAATTAAGGCGCTGTAGTCAGTCACGATCTTCATATCACAAGCCGAATGAAGATCGTCCAATTTAAAATCTATGGGTCATAATATTATGAAAAAAAAAAGTAGTTATAATTGATCGTATTTCTTCCTAAACACGATGACGCAAACTTTTCTCGATAGAAAAAAATTGCAAAGTTGACTCTGCAAATACATAAACTCCCATCGTTCTCTGTTATGCATACATTTATTTTGGTAAAATTATTTACAATTGTTTATCATATTTTAATACAACAAATGGCTGTTTTAGATTTTATTTATTGCAACTGTTATAATTTTAATATTATCCATTACAATTTGTCACTTGGCCCTTCTATTCCCAGAAGCGACTTCTTTGTCTCTCCTACTCAATTAGACAGTGATCGCCGAGGCGTGCTGCTAGGTGGACCTGCGTCGCGCTGCGCTCGCTCGGCTATCAAATATTATCGTAAATTGTAATAATTGAAAATTGTTTATGTTTATACTGAAAACTATTATTTTGTATATTTTAGACTTTAGAGAAGTCAAATAGAGTGTACCTAATTATAAGTTTGTATATATTAATATTGTAAATAATTTATCCATCAAAAAAGTTGTAAATAAGTAGGGACTGAGTAGTAGAGTAGACTAATTTTGAAAATGGGTCCGAAAAAAAGCAAAATCTAAGAATGTACAGTATAAAAAAATCGGCCAAGTGCGAGTCAGGCTTCGCTCTTTTAGGGTTCCGTTAAAAAAATTTAATTAAAATATTTCCATGTACCCATGGAAACATTTTAATTTAATTTTTTTAATTTAATTTAATTTTTATTATTTGTTGTTATAGCGGCAAGAGAAATACATAATAATTATGTGAAAATTTCATTTGTCTATCTATTACGGTTTACGAGATACAGCCCGCTGACAGACGGACGGACGGACGGACAGCGTGGGCTTAGTAATAGGGTCCCGTTGGTAACCTTTGGGTACGGAACCCTAAAAATAACAAAAGCAGATGATGGAAGTTGTAAAGTAAGTAGGTACCTATTTCAATATTTTGTAAAGGATGATTTGTGTAACATGTAATGTAATGGATCATGAAATATCAATTTCATCATCAAGTAAGGTATCTAATAATGGTGGGATGCATCTTGCAAAGTAAGTACATCATATAGGTACATCGTACAGTTTGGCTAATCAAATTGAGGTCAAATTGACGACCTCCCTGGCTCAGTGGTGAGCGCTGTTGTCTTATAACTGGGAGGTCTCGGGTTCGATTCCCGGCGGGGTCAATTTGGGAATTTATAATTTCTGAATTGTCTCTGGTCTGGTCTGGTGGGAGGCTTTGGCCGTGGCTAGTTATCACCCTACCGTCAAAGACGTGCCGCCAAGCGATTTAGCGTTCCGGCACGATGGAGTGTAGAAACCAATTAGGGGTATGGGTTGAATGTTCACTGCCATATCCCTTCCAAGTTAGCCCGCTACCATCTTAGACTGCATCGTCACTTACCATCAGGTGAGATCGCAGTCAAGGACTAGCTTGTCATCGAATAAAAAAAAAAAAAAGGTAGGTAGGTGGTAGTTAGGTACTTTATGGGTATGGGTAGGAGTAGGGGTCGGGGTAGAGGTAGGGGTAGAGGTAGGGGTAGAGGTAGGGGTAGGGGTAGGGGTAAGGGTCGGGGTAGAGGTAGGGGTCGGGGTAGAGGTAGGGGTCGGGGTCGGGGTAGGGGTAGGGGTAGGGGTAGGGGTCAGGGTAGGGGTTGGGGTAGCGGTAGGGGTAGGGCTAGGGGTAGGGGTTGGGGTAGGGGTAGGGGTCGGGGTAGAGGTAGGGGAAGAGGTAGGGGTAGGGGTAGGGGTCGGGGTCGGGGTAGAGGTAGGGGTCGGGGTCGGGGTCGGGGTAGGGGTAGGGGTAGGGTTAGGGTCGGGGTAGGGTAGGGGTAAGAGTAGGGGTAGGGGTCGGGGTAGAGGTAGGGGTAGGGGTATGGGTATGGGTAGGAGTAGGGGTCGAGGTCGAGGTAGAGGTAGGGGTAGAGGTAGGGGTAGGGGTAGGGGTCGGGGTAGGGGTAGGGGTAGGGGTAGGGGTAGGGGTCGAGGTAGGGGAAGGGGTCGGGGTAGAGGTAGGGCTCGGGGTCGGGGTAGGGGTAGGGGTAGGGGTCGGGGTAGGGGTAGGGGTCGGGGTAGGGGTAGGGGTCAGGGTAGGGGTCGGGGTAGCGGTAGGGGTAGGGGTAGGGGTAGGGGTAGGGGTTGGGTTAGGGGTAGGGGTTTTTTTTTTTTTTTTTTTTTTTTTTTTTTTTAATTATAAACCCTACCCTCTAACATTGTCAGAGATTTTGTTTGCTTAATATTTTCATTGTCGACTCATTCATTCCAGTTCTCGCTTGCATGCCTCTCGTACTTATATTCTTCATACGTGTTCTTTCTTACATCCATCAACTTTCACACTAAGGGTAGAGTTCCCTTCCTATTAATTCAGGGATGCATATTGTCTTTATTTATTTCAAAAAAATTTTTACAATTTGCTTATATCTATACACATTCTCTCTATATCTAATATACAATATGGGATTATTTTACATTTAACATTTAAATTTTTACTTTTGCTATCGTTATTTTGCTACATGTCTCTAAAGTTATATATAAGTCTATTTACGCTTGTTATATGTATTTTAATGTGCACACTTTCGATATTTTCCGTCTTTTTTCCTACACCTGCAAATAGTATTATAAAATTGTTTATAATATTTTACAGCAATACTTTGTCTTTCGACCTTTTCTTTATCTTGCCTAATATTGGAAGCGTGCCAATTTTATGTTTTATTGCGTTTTGTGACCGTCTCTATTATTTTATTAGCATGTTTCAAAAATATACCTCGTTCTTCTCTATTTTCCATTATCTTGGCAAGGTTTTCCTCGTCAATAGGGGTCCCAATAAGTTGCTGCATATTGTACCTTTGTATGCTGAAGACTGGACATTTGAACAGGATGTGCTTCACCGACTCTGGTACTCCAGGTTCGCAGGTGCACGATGGGTTCTCCTTACACTTAAACTTAGTTAAGTATTCGGAGAACCCGCCGTGTCCTGTTAACATCTGTGTGATTGTACTACCTAAGTCGATTTTCCGCACAATCCTGTATGCTCCTAGAGCGTCGGGGAAGAACATTTTTGTTGTTCCGGCAGTTTCTCCGGATTTGTATCTCCGGTTCCATTCGTCGAGAGATTCCTTACGGATTTGACTCTTGACGAATGAGACCGGGCACAAGTCGTAATCCGGACTCTTTTTTGAGTTTAGTGCGGCGCTTTTTGCCAGCTCATCGGCGCGTTCGTTGCCAGCGAGGCCAGCGTGTGCTTTTATCCAGAACAAGGTAACAACTTTGTTCTGGACAAAGGCCCTTTTTAGGTTGGTCCGGGCCTCGACAGCTAGGGGATGGTAACTATTGTAGCTGACCACGGTTTCCAGCGCGGATCTGGAGTCACTATAGATTCCAAAGCTCTGCCCAGTGCTTCTGAGAATTTCTTTCGTGGCTCTACATATGGCCAGAAGTTCGGCCTGGTACACTGTGCAATAGGATGGCAGCTTCAATTTGATGGTCTTGGTCTCAACCTCAGTGTTCCAAAATGAAAGTGAGGCACCAACCTTATTTTCGATTTTGCTGCCGTCCGTGAAGATACGCACATCTTGGTTATTATTATTGGCGAGGTCTTCTTGGTCTACCAGGCTTATGAACTTCAGGCACATATGAGTTGCAGGATGTCCATTCTCTGTGTACCTGGCCTTCCGCTCAACCTCCCTGCCCGCCAGATCCGGCCGTGGCACCCCCCTCTTCGCTTCATACAAGGCAGCTGCCTCACGAATGCGGATGTCGAGTGGGAGTATCCCGGCCAGAAGCAAAGCGGCGTTCACGGAGACTGTGCGGTATGCCTTACTTATCTTCTGTGCGAAGCCACGCTGGACACCGCTCAGCTGTTTAATAGCTCCCAGCTTTCCCGCTGCCGGAGCCCAGGCACTCGCTGCGTACAGCGTGATAGGTTCTACCACTGCAGTGTAAATTTGTCTTATAATTTCCGCGTGAAGGCCCCAGCTAATTTTGGCCGCTCTTGACAGTTGCCTGTAAATATTTGACACTTTTTTGCACGTATTTGCGATGTGTGTGTTGAAAGTCAGAGAACTGTCAATAGTTAGGCCTAGAATTTTAATTTCGCCGGTCATGTTAATAGGGATCCCTCCCATGTTCAGAAGTGGTGTGTCGTACTTTAGCTTTCTAGTGATCACCATTGCGTTTGTTTTTTGTGGTGCGAAACGAAGTTTGTTTCGGACGCCCCATTCCTGAACGTAGGAGAGGGCGACATTTGCTTTTCGTTGCACCTCCTGAGCGGTGTCTCCATCAAAGATCAGGACTATGTCGTCGGCGAAGGCCTGGCTGTATTCGCCCCTCTTTTCCAATCCTTTTAGTAAAGGATCCAATAGGAGGTTCCACAGTATGGGTCCCCCTATGGAGCCTTGTACGCACCCCTTGTTGGTCTGCTTGTCGTATGTGTGACCCGCGTAGCGCACATTGACGCTCCTGTCTTGCAAGTAGCTATCTATTAGTCTGCGGATGTTATTTGGGCAGCCCTCCTCAACTAGCCGAAGTTTGATGGCTGGCCACCAGGCACTGTCGAAGGCTCCCTCTATGTCCAACGATATCATTGTTATAAGTTTTTTCAGCTCTAGTTTGCTCCTGATATATTTAATGAGGTCGTAGAGGGAGTCTTCGGTGCTTTTTTGCGGCATAAAGCCGTATTGACGGGTACTCATTCTCGGTAGAAGGTGCCACTTTAGTCTGCCAACCATCATTTTTTCGAACATTTTCCCCATCACAGGCAATAGTCCAATCGGCCTGTATGATTTGGGGTTTGTGAGATCGTCTTTGTTTGGCTTTCTTAGGACGACAACTGTTGCACGTTTCCAGATTTTTGGAAATCTGCCCAATTCCAGACACTTATTGGCAAGCGCTAGGAACGTTTCCGGGTCTCGCGCTATAACTTGGGTGCAGATGTCTGCAGTCAAACCGTCTTCACCCGGGGCCTTTTTTGGATTAAAACTTTCCACAGAGTTTTTGAGTTCCTCCAGAGTAAATGGGGGGTCATGTACATCATCATGTCTTATCTCATTTATCTGTTCGGCTGCTCTTCTTATCTCAATGTGGTCAGCGTTATCCTGACTTTCTAGGTCCTCCGGGTAAAATGTCTCGGCAAGTAGTTTGACAGATTCCTGCGCGCTAAGGGTAATCCCATTTTTATTTAAGGGGAGATCTTCTTTCCTCTTAGTTGTCCTGTTGATAACTCTGTAGATCCCCTCCCACATTCCTTCCTTATCTTGCTTGGCGCAGAACTCTTTCCAGCTACGGATCTGTGCTTCCTTTACCTTACATTCATATTCTTCTTTCTTTTGCAGGTATTCATCGACAACCCATGCTCTTCGAGTCGGCGCAGCGCTACGGATTCTCCTTCTCTTCGTGTTAACTTCTCGTCTGAGGTCATCGAGTTCTTTGGTCCACCACGGCAAGGTAAGTTTTTTGTTAGTTTTTATTGGTGGTATGTGTTTTTTGCATGTTGTTTGTATTATGTGTGTAAATGTTTCTATTGTATTTTCTAATTGTTCAGAGTTAATAATTTCCTGTATTGTTGTTTGATCTATATTGTGTTCCATTTTTAATTGGGCCATTTCCTCATGGAACTGACTCCAATTAACTTTTTTGGTATTATATATCCTGGTTGTTCTATGTATAATTATGTCTTTTCCTTTTTTCAGTTTTATTTTGAACGTGATGGCGTTGTGGTCCGAGCTCGTCATATCTTGGTCCACTCTCCAGCTTTCCACCAAGTCGAGGATGTCCGCTGTGCAAACCGTGATGTCCACGTGACTGCAGAGCGATCTACCGCCTCTTATGGTGTCGAAGGTCGGAGTGGTTCCATTATTTAATATGTGTAGACCCAGTTGGTCCAGTGTTCCTGCCAGAATATCTCCCCTTGCGTCGGTCTTGTGGCTACCCCACCAGAAACTCTTCGCGTTGCTGTCTCCTCCCATGACCAGTTTTGCGGGTTGTATTTTAGCCTCTATCTTCTTGAGCTGCTCCAGGTAAGGTTCCAGGGGTTTGTCTGGTTCAAAGTAGAAAGAAACGAACACGATCTCCCAGGCGCTTGTGCGAACCCTGACAACTGCGATGTTGTTTGTTGTAAGGTCCGGACACTGTATTGCGTCTAAATCTTCGTCAAACACTGCTATTGCTGCCTTTACAGTGCCATCCCCAGGATTCGTGTTTTGGAAGAGTCGCGTTCTGCCGTATGTTTTCATACTTGGACCCCCACCCACGTAAGGTTCCTGGAGCAGTGCAAGAGCCGCTTTTCTCTCTGAGGCTTCCTTCATAAGTTCGGAGGTGGCCAGTTGTTTGCGTTGTAGATTGGCTTGAAGAAAGAGGTAAGTTTTATCCGCTGCTTGCGGGGGCAATTGTGTTGGATCGCTACTTTGAGTAAATGGTATTGCGCTGTTTAAGCTGCTTGAGTCCACCATGGCGCCTTCAGCAGTATGCTACGCTTGACCGTGCTATACTATCCCATTTTTTACGAACGGTGCAGTCGCCGCTGAAGGCATCATGGCGAGTATCATTCAGCTTAGCTTGCTGACAGTTGTTGCATCTGGGGGGGTCTCCGGCTCGCATGGCATGGCATTCGGCCCGCAGATGATTGCCTCCACAGTGCGCGCAGATGTCCTTTTCTTCCGTGCACTGTTTTTTGCCATGGCCAAAACGGAGGCATCTGGTACATTGCATGAGCGGGGTTTGGTCGAAGACCTTGACCCGCTGCATGTCTATATGGACGCGTCCTGCCTCGGTCAGTCGTTGCCACAACTGGGGGGAGACTTGCATTACAACATGGTTCTCATGTGGATTTCTTGCCCGTTTTCTATATCTCACGGTCATCTTTAAGTTTTCTTCGTTCAGGCCCTCGAGGATATGAGAGTTCTGATTTGCAATCGCCCTGGTGATGTCTTCGTCCGAGTTATAAGATAAAACGTCTCTGAACACCACCAAGGGGAGCTTGTTTACGGCCTCTTCAATTTTTAGACTCGTTGCAGATTCCTTGAGCCTCTTCGTAATTTGCTCCAGGTCCGACTTGGAGCGGCAACCTAAAACAATTTTTTGGTTCTTCACCTTTCGTAATTTGTCCACTCTAAGTCCAGTAGCGATCGCGTTGACTGCAGTCCTAACTTTGTCCGTCACTGTCCCACTCGTGTCCTTTTCGTCCTCGGATGAAACAATGACGGAATGCATCGGTTGGGGTACAGTCATTGTCCTTTTTGCTGCCACTCCTGCGTAGGTGACTCCTTCTACAACGTGACTATTTGGCGAAGAGAGCGATGCTTGCACCGTATGTATTTCTTCCTTGAGTGCACGTGTAGAGTGCGTGCACTCAGTTGTACTTTTACTGCACACTCTCATCACCTCTATCAGTTCCGTAATTTTGTTACTTATCTCGCTTTGTTCCACAGTATCCTGAGTCTCATCTTTTGATACTGTCTTGTGTCCATACTGTGTTTTTATACAGCTTGACATAAGGCCAAAGTTGTCTAGTGTAACGCCGAGTTTCGAGAGGATATCCACTACCGACTCCTTTATCTCCTTCTTTATATTTCCCGATTTCGCCATTAACAGTTTAGCCTCCTTTATCATTTCTTTGCCATTTTTTACCATTTTTGGTATTTCTTTTAAGAGGTTCGTAGGTTCCTCTGTCGCTTTATCGCATGTATCGGGATTAATGGTTGGTGATGTGACCATGTAGGTTTTCTCTAGGGCAGTATTATGTTGTGTAGATTCTGGGCCCGCCAGTATAGCTGTTGTCTTTCCCACTTTAGTTTTTTCCGATGTTGGCTTTGTCTTATGGGGGGTTTCGGTCATCGTTTCATCCTGGTTTGGGGGGGCATGCAGGATCTGTCCAGTAACAAAGAATTTCAATATGGCGGTAACTTTTTTAAATTTTGGCACCCATTTCCTCTTTCTTCCCAGGGAAGCCTAAATATCGATTTGGAACGTAATCGGTCCAATAACAGCGAATTTCAATATGGCGGTGACTTTTTAAAATTTTGGCACGCATTTCCTCTTTCTTGACCCCAGAGAAGCCTAAATATCAAATTTGAACGAAATCGGTCCAATAACAAAGAATTTCAATATGGCGGTGACTTTTTAAAATTTTGGCACGCATTTTCTCTTTCTTGACCCCAGAGAAGCCTAAATATCGAATTTGAACGAAATCGGTCCAATAACAAAGAATTTCAATATGGCGGTGACTTTTAAAAATTTTGGCACCCATTTCCTCTTTCTTGACCCCAGAGAAGCCTAAATATCGAATTTGAACGAAATCGGTCCAATAACAAAGAATTTCAATATGGCGGTGACTTTTTTAAATTTTGGCACCCATTTCCTCTTTCTTGACCCCAGGGAAGCCTAAATATCGATTTGGAACGTAATCGGTCCAATAACAAAGAATTTCAATATGGCGGTAACTTTTTTAAATTTTGGCACCCATTTCCTCTTTCTTGACCCGAGAGAAGCCTAAATATCGAATTTGAACGAAATCGGTCCAATAACAGCGAATTTTAATATGGCGGTGACTTTTTAAAATTTTGGCACCCATTTCCTCTTTCTTGACCCCAGAGAAGCCTAAATATCGAATTTGAACGAAATCGGTCCAATAACAAAGAATTTCAATATGGCGGTGACTTTTTAAAATTTTGGCATCCATTTCCTCTTTCTTGACCCCAGGCAAGCCCAAATATCGATTTATAATGAAATCGGTCGAATAACAAAGAATTTCAATATGGCGGTGACTTTTTAAAATTCTGGCACCCATTCCCTCTTTAAAATTCTGGCACCCATTCCCTCTTTCTTGACTCCAGGGAAGCCTAAATATATATTTTGAACGAAATCGGTCCAGTAACAAAGAATTTCAATATGGCGGTAACTTTTTTAAATTTTGGCACCCATTTCCTCTTTCTTGACCCCAGGGAAGCCTAAATATCGATTTGGAACGTAATCGGTCCAATAACAGCAAATTTCAATATGGCGGTGACTTTTTAAAATTTTGGCACCCATTTCCTCTTTCTTGACCCTAGGGAATCCTAAATATCGATTTTGAACGAAATCTGTCCAGTAACAAAGAATTTCAATATGGCGGTAACTTTTTTAAATTTTGGCACCCATTTCCTCTTTCTTGACCAGAGAGAAGCCTAAATATCGAATTTGAACGAAATCGGTCCAATAACAGCGAATTTCAATATGGCGGTGACTTTTTAAAATATTGGCATCCATTTCCTCTTTCTTGACCCCAGGCAAGCCCAAATATCGATTTATAATTAAATCGGTCGAATAACAAAGAATTTCAATATGGCGGTGACTTTTTAAAATTTTGGCACCCATTTCCTCTTTCTTGACCCCAGGGAAGCCTAAATATCGATTTTGAACGTAATCGGCCCAATAACATAGAATTTCAATATGGCGGGGACTTTTTAAAATTATGGCAGGCATTCATTTTCTCTTTCTCGACCCCAGGGAAGCCCAAATATCGATTTTGAACGAAATCGGTAGACTAACCAAAAAAAAAAAAATTAAAAAAAGCATGTTATTTGTATTTTGTTAGGAATTGAACCTGTATAATTTTTTTTTGATTATCTATGAACATGAACTGGAACCATGCTAACTGAGCCAAATAAAGTATAATAGGATTGACGAAAATAAGTTACAGTACCTATTAAGTTTAGATAAATAACCAGTTTTGTCAGTCGGGAGTTGTTTCCCGCCAGAGTTGCTTCGCGCCATTTCTGCGCCTCGCACGGGGCGCCCCGCGGTGGGCGGGACTACGACTCCGCTCCTTCTCCTGCTTCACCCCCTCAAATACCTAAACTTTGTCTGCCTCCTCGCCTTAAGGAACCGACACTCGACACATTTTTGAAACCGACACTCTTTTGTTGAATGTGAATTTTGCATTGTGTTCGTTATTTTCGCGGTACAACATTGAGTCTCCGTAGCCTAGTGGCTCCGGCAGTCGCCTAATAGTTCACAGTCGATGGTTCGAATCCCAGCTCGACAGACTGAATTTTCTATTTTCAATTTTATTTTAAATAATTTCTACATGTGAAATTATTCCCTAATTTTTATAACTTATGTTATAAAAAATTAGGGAAAGGTTCCACATGTAGAAATTGTTTAAAATAAAATTGAAAATGGAAAGTTCGGTCTGTCGAGCTGGGATTCGAACCATTGACTTTGAACTGTTAGGCGACTGCCGGAGCCACTAGGCTACGGAGACTCAATGTTGTACCGCTAAAATAACGAACACAATGTAATCGAAAGGAACTACGTTCCATCCGGGTGTCCCTTGACACCTCTCAAGTTTTTTGTTTTATTATAATTACAGCGGTGATCATCATCACGATGCGCAGCTCTTAGTAAAGAAATAAATAAGTAATTAACTATTTGTAGAAAGTCAAGGTATGTGAAAAGTATATTATATTACTAGCAATTAAAATATAATACAGCAATATTACATATAACTATTCAAGTTACATAGAATAATTACAATTAATCGCTTTTCACGAGAATGCGGAAACATTAATATAACATACGAGTACATAATTTAATATTGCAAATGGCTTCCTTAATAGGATCATTCGCACCTTTCGTAAGCTCCCAGATAATCTCAACAGGTTCTTATTTACTGGCAACAAAGTTATTATAATTACAAGATCTTACTACAGTAAACTCAAAGATTATTTTAGTAAAAGTAATTAAGTATAAGCGACAAATTAAATTTTCCGGGGCCATATTTACCCTCTTGGACTAATGTACATTTTGGCCGGCATGACGGTAAACCTAGGTATCTGGTCAGTATTTTGCCTTTCAATTTAACCTCAAGATGAAACAATTACTATAGGTATACGGTAGCAAGCGCAGCAAGCGCAAATTTTTCAGTACTAAGGTCGCCTTAGGTTACAAAGTTATTACAATTACAAGATCTTACTACAGTAAACTCAAAGGTTCAACTTCAACCCCTCTATTTGGTAGAGATTATTGTACTAAACTTATTTAAGTAAAAGTAATTAAGTATAAGCGACAAATTAAATTTTCCGGGGCCATATTTACTCTCTTGGACTAATGTACATTTTGGCCGGCATGACGGTAAACCTAGGTATCTGGTCAGTAGGTATTTTGTCTTTCAATTTAACCTCAAGATGAAACAATTACTATAGGTATACGGTAGCAAGCGCAGTAAGCGCAAATTTTTCAGTAAAGGTCGCTTTAGGTTAGGCCTCTGGTCCTAATAGTTGTACCTAAAAATCGGCTCTTTAAATATAACAGAAAAACTCACTTTCGCTTATGACGTGATGACATCTAGTCAACATCATCATGTGCATTCCGAACCAGTGGCAGACTCATCAACGATTCAAAATCACTTATAAAAAAAATGCACCCGGGGACTGCCGCGGTAAAGCTATTAAGCATAGCATTTTCTAGTCGCACGCACACAAACACCGTGCCGAAGTCTGCCGAACTGAAACGACGGTGTTAGGTTTATTTTCGTTACGGAATTTCTTGATTCGGTCGCCGCGCTCAAAGCCTGCGATAAAAGCTATGCAATAGCTTAAAAGTTTATTTAAATAAAAAATATTTATATTATATTAGTTTAAGAATAATAATCAGGTAATAGAATCATTACTCTAAAGTTATCGTAATATCCTAATCTCAGCCGCAATTATTACCCAGTTTTAACCGACTTCAAAAAAGAGGAGGTTATCAATTCAACGCGTATTTTTTGTCAATGCCCCATAACTCCGTCAAATCATTCAAGTAGTGATTATTTTAATGTAGGTACATACAATTAATGATATACAAACTATGTACACAGCCGGAATAGAATAGAATAGAAATATTTTTTATTCAAATAAACTTTTTAAAAAGGTACATATCTATAATTTTCTTTGCTTTCCTAATTCGAGACAGTGCAGTATAGACGATTCCAGGCGAGACTGCTATTAGTCAAGCGTAACATAATCGCAAATATAGGCACATTTTTTTTTAAGACCTGCTTTCAGACCTAGTGTGCCGTAAAGAAGATAGGGTTAATGTATATAAAAATGGATACATCCAATGACCCATTGCATAGTAAATGGAGTGGAACGGATGGGTCTAGGTGTATTTATGGTGTAGCATGTATTTCTTTTTACCATCCAACTACAGCAAAGGCGAAAGCCAAAGGTAGGTAATAGGAACAGGTATGTATTAGGTATGTACTAGGAAGGTAAGTGCTATGATTTTTAGCAGTCTATGTACATACATATGTATTTGTATATTTACATAATATTATGTTCCTCAGCTACTGACGATGTTGATAAATGAAGTATAAGCTGACTCGTTATAAATGGTCCGGGTGACATAGGCATTTTATAGGAACAAAATCAATAAAACGGATGCTTTATATTCAACTAGCTGATGCCCGCGACTTCGTCTGCGTGGATTTAGTTCATAACATCCCGCGGGAAATCTTCGTCACCCTCCAGGTTCTCAACTATACCTATCCAATAAATCACGTCAATCCGTAGCTTTGTAGCAGGAAACATTTGATCGTCTTGCTCGCGGCATTGTTAATGATGATTCAAAGAGAAAACATATTACTGATGATATTATCAATTACGTTAAACTATAATTTTTATAATTGTTTTTACCATAATTAACCAAATACAAAATTACGTTTAGCTGTCATTTACGTTTTGTTCTTCCACTGTCATTTTCGTTTTTTTATTCTTATGTTTTATTATTATGTTATACCAGGTTTTATATTGACTTGACGGAAACGCGGTCGAACGGGATAAAAAGTATCCTATGTCCGTCTCCTGGTTCTAAGCTACCTCTCCACCAATTTTGAGCCAAATCGGTTCATCCGTTCTTGAGTTATAAATAGTGTAACTAACACCACTTTCTTTTATACACACATCAAAAGTGTCTAGGGATCAACATATATTTTTGCAATAACTTTTCTCCTGATTGATATTAATTAAAATTTTCTTAAAGGATTCATCAAATAAAGTGTTTTCGTTTGTCACAGTAACGATAAACCAAGTCACCTTTGCATTAATAAAGAAATTTGCCATTTTCCTAATAAAGGGATTTTTGACATTTGAACCACTAACATTAAAGTTCGAAAAAAAGACTGAAATAACAGTTTTCTTTAAAATTTTATTGGGTAACTTAAACAATTAATAATCCGTGTTTCTACCGCGAACACGAACAACACAAGAACATCGGTTTGGCATACTCAAAATGAGTTCATCCAAATCACGCTGTGGAATGGCCGCCCATGTTCGTTGCAACAACAAAAAAAGGTCTTCTTGCCACTGGATACCCTCCATATTCGGCAGAGCTCTTCTCTGTAGCATATCCCATGCATGCTCAATCGGGTTCAAGTCTGGCGACTGAGCAGGCCAGGGCAGGACATTGATGTTAGCTGCGGCGAGAGTCTGTCTTACAACTCTTGCGGTGTGCGGTCGTGCATTATCATGCATTAACTGAAATAAGGGACCGATTTGCACTTGTAGAGGAACGATGACGTCTGATACAATCGTCTCAGCATAAATTTGAGCGTTGAGGTTGCCTCTGATCCAAATCAACTCAGTTCTTCCGCCGATCCAAATACCCGCCCATACCATGATGGTTCCACCACTATAAGGATGGACTTCCTGGCAGGATTTTAATCGCTGTTGGCGTCCAGGGGTTCTCCAGTGTCGTATACGTCTTGTATCCGGTCTCATACCAAAACGAGACTCATCAGAAAAGCACACGAAACGCCATTGTTCTTCTGCCCAATTTCTGTGTTCAAGAGCCCATTGATATCGAATCCTACGATTGTGCATTGCTATAGGTGGTACCCGTAGCTGTCTTCGGGAATGAAGGTTCACTTCATGCAAGCGGTTTCTGACTGTTTGGTCGCTAATTAAGTTCCCTGAAGAGTGATGAAGCCTCACGGCTAACATCATGGCGGTTATTGTTGGAGCTCTTCGAGTTAAGATTTGAATGTATCGGTCTTGTCTCCGTGTGGTGCAGCGATACCGTCCTCCATGGCGCTCAGCCACGGTACCAGTGCTTCGGTAAAGTGTCCAAAGTCGACTGATAACACTCTGACTTGTATTCAGAGCTAAAGCCACAGTACGTTGCCGGGAACCAGCTTCTATCATTCCCACGGCTCTGAGCATTTCTTCCCTGCTTAAATGACGTCGCCGCTCCATAATAACGTTGGTTTTAATCAGTAGTAGGGAAACAGTAGCACTAATAATGTCTTCAATGCGTTGTATGTTTTTATAGGGAAAATATTGACAGCTGATTTTCATCTTTTACTCGAATTTGATTGACAGTTCCTGATTCAAATTATGAAATGCACCAAAAAGGATCCATATAAATTTATAAAATCATAAATTTACTACAAAGCCACATCTCAATCTCAAGAAATCCGCATAAAAATGCTTGATCCCTAGACACTTTTGATGTGTTTATATATAGATTATCCGTACCTAGTCGGGTTACAGTTTTTATTAAACTTTTTGCTGATTTTGTTTATTTGCAAACTATGATTATTACTATGTATTGTTACAAAAGAAGCAGTGTTAAAGCAGTGATAGCCTAGTGGTTACGACTGTGGTCTCCTATTCGAGGGGTCGCAGGTTCGATCCCTGGTACGCACCTCTGACTTTTCGAAGTTAAGTGCGTTTAAGAAATTATATATGTATAACATGCTTTAACGGTGAAGGAAAACATCGGGAGGAAACCTGCACACCTGATAGTTCGAGCCATAATATTCTCGAAAGTGTGTGAAGTCCGCCAATTCGCATTGGGCCAGCGTGGTGGACTATGGCCTATAACCCTTCTGTAAGAAGAGACCTCGCTCAGTAGTGAGCCGATGATGGGTTGATAATGATGATGATGATTATTGTTACAAAACCAATAAAACTCGAACTTTTGAAAACCGCAGTTAAGTACATTTGAGCTAAATGCGGCGATTACAAGTACTATTCATTACGTTCCATAATATTTAGTTTAATGATTATTAAAATACTTGCAGAAAGCTGGAGCTACTATGCTATCTCCGGCTATAAAAAACCAGGGTCGGACTGTAAAAATATAACAACGTTGTTTTACGTTAAAAGAAAAGCTGAAAAACGTATAAAAAAACTATTTTAATAATGTGTGTAATTAAAAAAAAGGAAACTGAAAAGTTATACATATAAGCTAAGACGTCCTAGTGAAAATGTTGTGTATGTAAGAAATGTAGAAATCTAAGTCATTTCTTCAAATCCATCATAGAACTCTGAACTCAGAACTTTATTTATCTTAGTTTCCAGATATTAATTTATTTTAATAAAAAAAATATTTTTTTTAAAAACCGACTTCAAACGCCCGCGCCAGTACAAAGTATATAATTTATTGTTGATATTTTAGAGACCGCTCCACTGATTTCGATAAAATATCAATGGGACTACCTGAAAAGTACACCCTTTGAAACAAAAAAAATAATTTTTTAAATCGGTTCAGGCGTCTTCGAGTAATGGGTGAAAATACATAAAAAAAAATTAAAAAAAAGATTCCGACGAATCGAGAACCTCCTCCTTTTTTAAAGTCGATTAAAAAGGACTGCAATAGTTAGTTCTATTAGTTATAAATCCTTGAATTATTTTGATTTAACTACATTTGATGCCACTTTGCATACATTTACCTGAATTCGTCGACGTATTTTACCACATGGATTTATTATGACTTCATAATACAGTGACACGAGGAACTCTAACTTAAAGTCTCATTTATCTTTCCATAATACTCTCCTACATTCCGGTAAGTAAACATGAGTAAGATTTAATAAAGAAGTAAGTAAACATGAGTAAGATTTAATAAAGAAGTAAGTAAACATGAGTAAAAAACATTTAATAAATTCTGTCTACCTGAGTCCGTCACTGCTAATAACAACTCAGTTAATAATTAGCTAGGATCTAACTAAGCACCATAAATCGCATTGGAACCGTTACCGCAGAAGTTTATACCGCTAATGGTCGTCAACGATTTTATAATTTTAGTGCAAAGACGATAATTACTTGAGAAAGATTCCTTCTGAGAAATGGTGCTTATGTAGGAAAATGAATATTGGATTCGAAGCACCTACGTTCAAATCAAGAGTGATCAATTTGTAGACGCACTAAACCCATAAACCCATCTCCTGCAAAGAACAATTTGGCTTAAAACTAGAAAGAGTAACTCCATAGAAAGATTTGTTCTTGAAAGAAAGTGAAGTAATCTTTCCCCTATAACATCAAAAAAAAAAAAGTTGGCAACATCAGCTTTGTTCTATCTCTCAAAGATAAAACTGTAGAAGGTTAGAACCTGTGAATTGTGTGTGAAAAAAATGAAAATGACCGGATGAGAGCTATAGAGACACGAATAATAAAAATTCTCCTAACAATCAAAAAGTTTAAGTGGCGATGAATTGGGCATATAACATGGAAAGTAATTCTAATATCTCACAAGGAAAGTAAAACTAATAGTATTAAATGTACGCAGAAAATAATTGAATTGCTACCTTGAGAAGGGCAACGGAAAAAAGGGAACAAAACAGATGGCAAGATGACATTAAAATAAGAAGATAATAATAAGGTGCAGTTGGGAAAAGGGTAGCGTGTGAAATAAAAATGGGAGAGGCTGGAAGTTGCTATATGTCGGGAAGTTACACATACTCAAAGTTACACTGATAGTTGAACGCATTCAAAGTTATTCTTTGTAAACTTTTACATAGGTAAATACAGAAACAAAAAAAAAGCCGGCCAAGTGCGAGTCGGACTCGCGCACCAAGGGTTCCGTACTCCAAAAGTAAAAGTAAAACGATAATATTATATTAATTTGCTTATTTATCGTTAACTTTGTTTGTAGAGGTTTATTGTTAATATAAAAAAACTATGCTAGTTAGAGCGTTGGTTTTATTTTTCCTGTAAAATATACATAAACCTCTATTGAACATGATTATTTCAGATTTTTCGATTGGTAAACTTCGGAGATAAGGGGGGGGGGGGGGGGACGGTATTTTTTTCGACATTTTCGCTGATTACTCAAAAACTATTATATATAGAAATAAATAAAAAACAGTTTTAGAATGTACAAGTAAAGGCCCTTCATATGATACCCCACTCGGTATAGTTATTTTACTTTGAAATTTTAAACCCCCGATTTTCCCCCTTTTTTAATAAAACTAAAAATAATTTTCGATTTTTCTTTATTCCAGTGATGTTGGGCCACTATTATACACAACTATGCCAAATTTCATGTCGATAGCTTTAATAGTTACTGAAATAATCGACTGTGACAGACGGACGGACGGAGAAATTCTCACCATAAGTGTTCCATTTTTACCATTTTGGTACGGAACCCTAAAAATTGACACACGCTCCACTTAAGGCTCCATCGCTGCTTATAATAATTAATTATTGATTGTTGTATTAAAGCGCTAGTCTACATAAAATATGGTGAAAAACATCAGTGAATGAGTAAAAAAAATGGCAGTCATAGAGACGATAGAAGTGAAAACTAGATTTGCTAATAATTAAAAAGAAATATAAAAAAATAAATACATAAATTAAATAAAAATAATAAAAAAAATTAAAAAAAAAGCGCACTGTCACGTTTCGTGAGTGAGATTCGAACCTGCGACATCATACATTAAACGGTAAGGAAGGCAGCTCCTTGCCGACTACGTAGTCCTACTAATATTATAAATGCGAAAGTTTGTGAGGATGTATGGATGGATGGATGGATGTTTGTTACTCTTTAACGCTACAACGAATGAACCGATTTTGCTGAAATTTGGCACAGACATAGATTATAGTCTGGAATAGCACATAGGCTACTTTTTATCCCGGAAAAGCAAACAGTTCCTGCGGGATAGCATCGCTATTTTTACGCATTTGTCCTTCAAAATACGCGCAATGGAGTTTTAGATTGACGTGATTTTTTTGCACAGGTGAAGTTAAGGGCCCGAAAAATGACAAAGGCTACTTTTTATCCCGGGAAAACTAACGGTTCCTGCGGGATATTAGTATACTACTTTCACATATTTATCCTTCAATTATGCGCCAACGGAGTTACAGATTGACGTGGTTTATTGGATAGGCATAGTTGAGGACTTGAAAAGTGACAAAGGCTACTTTTAATCCCGGGAAAACAAACAGTTCCCGCGGGATATTCGTATACTACTTTTCAAATATTAATCCTTCAATTATGCGCCAACGGAGTTACAGATTGACGTGGTTTTTTGATAGGCATAGTTGAGGACCTGAAAAGTGACAAAAGCTACTTTATATCCCGGGAAAACAAACAGTTCCTGCGGGATTTCCGCATGCTACGTTTCACGTATTTATCTTTTAATTACGCGGCAATTATGTATGTAAGTATGTATGTATGTATGTATTTATGTATGTATGTACGTATGTACGTATGTATGTATGTATGTATGTATGTATGTATGTATGTATGTATGTATGTATGTATGTATGTATGTATGTATGTATGTATGTAAGTATGTATCTATAATAAAAAATTCTATTTTTAAAACCGACTTCAATCGCCCGCGCCAATGCAAAGTACCTATCTTTTTTATTGTTATTTTATTAAAAACCGCTCGACTGATTTCGATAAAAATTAAATGAGACCACTCGAGAAGTATTCCCTTTGAATCAAAAAATAATTTTCTAAATCGGTTCAGGCGTCTTCGGAGGAGGAGTAATCGGTGAACATACATAAAAAAGATTCCTCCGAATTGAGTACCTCCTCCTTTTGAAGTCGGTTAAAATAATAATAAAATTAGCTTAGATTTGACGGACCTATGGAGTAAAACAGTCAAAATAGATGAACCCCTATCTCAGAGAACATACATACATCCATCCATCCATCCATACGTATACTACATCCATCTATTCATCCATCCTCACAAACTTTCGCATCCTATCCTACTCCTACTTAATATTATAAATGCGAAAGTTTGTGAGGATGTATGGATGGATGGATGGATGGATGGATGGATGTTTGTTACTCTTTAACGCGACAACGAATGAACCGATTATAAATGCGAAAGTTTGTGAGGATGTATGGATGGATGGATGGATGGATGGATGTTTGTTACTCTTTAACGCGACAACAAATGAACCGATTTTGCTGAAATTTGGCACAGACATAGATTATAGTCTGGAATAGCACATAGGCTACTTTTTATCCCGGAAAAGCAAACAGTTCCTGCGGAATAGCATCGCTATTTTTACGCATTTGTCCTTCAAAATACGCGCAATGGAGTTTTAGATTGACGTGATTTTTTTGCACAGGTGAAGTTAAGGGCCCGAAAAATGACAAAGGCTACTTTTTATCCCGGGAAAACTAACGGTTCCTGCGGGATATTAGTATACTACTTTCACATATTTATCCTTCAATTATGCGCCAACGGAGTTACAGATTGACGTGGTTTATTGGATAGGCATAGTTGAGGACTTGAAAAGTGACAAAGGCTACTTTTAATCCCGGGAAAACAAACAGTTCCCGCGGGATATTCGTATACTACTTTTCAAATATTAATCCTTCAATTATGCGCCAACAGAGTTACAGATTGACGTGGTTTTTTGATAGGCATAGTTGAGGACCTGAAAAGTGACAAAAGCTACTTTATATCCCGGGAAAACAAACAGTTCCTGCGGGATTTCCGCATGCTACGTTTCACGTATTTATCTTTTAATTACGCGGCAATTATGTATGTAAGTATGTATGTATGTATGTATGTATGTATTTATGTATGTATGTACGTATGTACGTATGTATGTATGTATGTTTGTATGTATGTATGTATGTAAGTATGTATCTATAATAAAAAATTCTATTTTTAAAACCGACTTCAATCGCCCGCGCCAATGCAAAGTACCTAACTTTTTTATTGTTATTTTATTAAAAACCGCTCGACTGATTTCGATAAAAATTAAATGAGACCACTCGAGAAGTATTCCCTTTGAATCAAAAAATAATTTTCTAAATCGGTTCAGGCGTCTTCGGAGGAGGAGTAATCGGTGAACATACATAAAAAAGATTCCTACGAATTGAGAACCTCCTCCTTTTGAAGTCGGTTAAAATAATAATAAAATTAGCTTAGATTTGACGGAGCTATTTAGTAAAACAGTCAAAATAGATGAACCCCTATCTCAGAGAACATACATACATCCATCCATCCATCCATACGTATACTACATCCATCTATTCATCCATCCTCACAAACTTTCGCATTAATAATATTAGGAGGATTAGTAGCACAGATAATAGTTAATATAGTTATAGTTAGTTGGAGGAGGATAACTCCTCCTACTAACTACAACTATAGTTATAGTTAGTTATAGTTTTAGTTAGATAAAACTATAGTTAACTTTGTATAGTTAAAAGTATAGTTATACTTTGTCACTTTTCAAGTCATAAACTATGCCTATCCAAAAAACCACGTCAATCTGTAACTCCATTGCGCATATTTTGAAGACAAATGCGTAGGAAATTGCGATGCCATCCCGCAAGAACTGTTTGCTTTTCCGGGATAAAAAGTAGCCTATGTGCTATCCAAGACTATAATCTATGTCTGTGCCAAATTTCAGCAAAATCGGTTCTTTCTTTGTCGCGTTAAAGAGTTACAAACACAATCCACACATCCATCCATGCATCCATCCATCCATCCATCCATCCATCCATTCATACATCCTCACAAACTTTCGCATTTATAATTAATAGGTACTAACTACTAGCTGAAGGTTGATGCAACTTCGAGCGCGTGGAACAAGTTTTTAAAAAATCGCTTTGTGCTTGCACTACGCCACTATGTAGTCTGTACTACACACATCAAAAGTGTCTAGGGATCAAGCATTTTTATGCGGATTTCTTGAGATTGAGATGTGGCTTTGTAATAAATTTTTGATTTTATAAATTTATATGGATCCTTTTTGGTGCATTTCATAATTTCATAATCAGCGATTAAAATCCTGCCAGGAAGTCCATCCTTATAGTGGTGGAACCATCATGGTATGGGCGGGTATTTGGATCGGCGGAAGAACTGAGTTGATTTGGATCAGAGGCAACCTCAACGCTCAAATTTATGCTGAGACGATTGTATCAGACGTCATCGTTCCTCTACAAGTGCAAATCGGTCCCTTATTTCAGTTAATGCATGATAATGCACGACCGCACACCGCAAGAGTGTGCGAGTGTGTGATTTGGATGAACTCATTTTGAGTATGCCAAACCGATGTTCTTGTGTTGTTAGTGTTCGCGGTAGAAACACGGATTATTAATTGTTTAAGATACCCAATAAAATTTTAAAGAAAACTGTTATTTCAGTCTTTTTTTCGAACTTTAATGTTAGTGGTTCAAATGTCAAAAATCCCTTTATTAGGAAAATGGCAAATTTCTTTATTAATGCAAAGGTGACTTGGTTTATCGTTACTGTGACAAACGAAAACACTTTATTTGATGAATCCTTAAAGAAAATTTTAATTAATATCAATCAGGAGAAAAGTTATTGCAAAAATATATGTTGATCCCTAGACACTTTTGATGTGTGTACTTGGAATAGA
Source organism: Oeneis ivallda (assembly GCA_029955525.1). NCBI lineage: Eukaryota > Metazoa > Arthropoda > Insecta > Lepidoptera > Nymphalidae > Oeneis > Oeneis ivallda. The sequence goes on from JARPMR010000015.1 coordinate 5,458,913, forward strand.
TCTACAATATAATATTAGTAGGATTAGTAGGATAGTTATGCCGTTAAAGAGTAACAACCATACATTCATCAATCCATCCATCCGTAAAAAGGAATTATTTGTGTAACTAGATGGCGCCACACGACTGTTAACTCGCGGTTATGTTATTCGGTATCCAGACAATATATAGGCGGTCACCAACCCATGTAAATTCATTCTTTTTACGAATGTCACGTAGTCGCGCATGCAGTACGACCGCAAATACATTATTATAGCACAGATTTTTGAATAGTAGAATTAATTAAATAAAAAATAAAAAAAAAATTGCTACATAAACGGAAAATTTTGTGAGCAATTGATTTGAATTGCATCTATTTACTATTATAATTAATTTGCTATTATAAATTAATCCTTATAAAGACTCTCGAGTTCTCGACTCCAATTTTGTAAGGACTTAGTAATACCAACAATGCCACGAAAACGTAAGTCTGATCTTTCCCAGAGATCTAATAAAGCACGAGCTATGAAGGTAGCTAGAAATGAGGAGACGTCTCCACAAGCCGAATTGCGAAAGCTTAAACAAGCGGAGCGTGAGGCTGCACGTAGAGCTGCTGAGACACCGGAGCAGACTCAAGCTCGACGTCTGCAACACGCCGAGTACCTGGCATCTCAACGGGCTGCTGAGACATCAGAGCAGACTCAAGCTCGACGTCTGCAACACGCCGAGTACCTGGCGTCTCAACGGGCTGCTGAGACATCAGAGCAGACTCAAGCTCGACGTCTGCAACACGCCGAGTACCTGGCGTCTCAACGGGCTGCTGAGACACCAGAGCAGACTCAAGCTCGACGTCTGCAACACGCCGAGTACCTGGCGACTCAACGGGCTGCTGAGACACCAGAGCAGACTCAAGCTCGACGTCTGCAACAAGCCGAGTACCTGGCATCTCAACGGGCTGCTGAGACATCAGAGCAGACTCAAGTTCGACGTCTGCAACACGCCGAGTACCTGGCGTCTCACCGGGCTGCTGAGACACCAGAGCAGTCCCAAGCTCGGCGACAGCAGCAGGCAGCTTATATGGCATCCCAAAGAGCCTCAGAAACCATTGAAGAGGCTGAATCCCGCAGATGCGCTGTTGCTAACAGGGCGGTACAGCGACGTCAAATTTTTACGAGAAACGCATGGGGTGTATTCGAAAAAGCTGCTTTTGAGTACGATGAGACTCTTGATTATGAAAGCCACAGGCTTATAAAAATAGAAGCAATGAACAAAGATTGCCGGTTTTGTGGAGCTCTTAAATGGAAAGAGGAAGCAGCAAGCATGTGTTGTTCGGGAGGAAAAGTAGCGATTCCTACAATAGACGAGCCAGTTGAACCTCTGAGAGAACTTTTCTCTAATGAAACAGATGAGTCCCGCCGTTTTCTAAAAAGTATAAGAAAATACAATACGTGTTTTCACATGACATCTTTTGGAGCAGATAAAATTGTCTCAATGCCAGGATTTTGTCCAACTTTCACAATTCAAGGGCAAGTATATCACAACATTGGTTCTTTGCTGCCTGCGGCCAATATGCAACCAAAATTTTTACAAGTTTATTTCATGGGTGATGATGAAGCAGAACTTAATAGGCGTTCAGAATACGTACAAGGTATAGAAAGGACCATAGTCCAAAAAATACAACGAGTTCTACATGATCATAACATTTTGGTGCATGAATTTAAAATGGCTAAAGAAAGAATGCCAAATGACAGTTACAAAGTTGTGATCCACCCAGACCGTGTACCGCGTGGGCAACACGAGAGACGGTACAATGTACCGATCACAAATGAAATAGCTGCAGTAGTAGTTGGTGCTGAACAAACTGCGTCTCGGGATATTGTTATCCAAGCGCGCGATGGCATGCTCAAAAGAGTTCCGGATACACATAGATTTTATGACGCTCTTGAGTACCCAATAATTTTTTGGAAAGGGCAAGAGGGATACAGCTTTGACATTCCTCAGATAAATCCAGTTACCAAACTCCCCATGCCAAACAAAAAAGTGTCCTGTAAAGATTTTTACGCGTATCATCTGATGTTCCGCCGCGATGACTTTAATTTATTACTTCGGTGTAGACTCCTTCTTCACCAGTTTTTGGTAGACATGTACGTCAAGATGGAAAGTGAGCGCTTGAGGTTCATTTCTTTGAATCAAAACAAACTACGGGCGGAAAACTATATTCATTTACAAGATGCGATAAGAAACGATGCAAATTTAGATCCAAATAACTTGGGCCAGGCGGTGATTCTCCCGTCATCGTTTGTAAATAGCCCAAGATACCTTCATGAATACACGCAAGATGCGTTCACATACGTACGTAACTACGGGAGGCCTGATCTCTTTATAACATTAACATGTAACCCCACCTGGCCAGAAATTACCCACGAACTTATGCCTGGCCAACAATCAACGGACAGGCATGACTTAACAGCTAGAGTATTTAAAATAAAAGTTCAAAAGTTAGTTGCTCTATTAACAAAAGGCAAAATATTTGGTGACATGCAATGTTTTATGTATTCCATCGAGTGGCAGAAACGTGGTTTACCCCATGTGCACTTATTATTGTGGTTGCAGCAGAAATTGCGTCCCAACCAAATTGATGAAGTCATAAATGCTGAGATACCAAACCCAGAAATTGACCAAAAGCTTTACGATACGGTGACCAAAAATATGATACACGGGCCCTGTGGTTCACTTAACCCCTCATCGCCGTGTATGAAAGATGGAAAGTGTACCAAAAAGTACCCTAGGGCGCTTTTAAAAGATACTCAAACCAACGATAAAGGCTACCCTTTGTATAGGCGTAGAGCAACGGAAGATGGCGGACGCACGACAACTCTAAAAGTTAGAGGTGGTACACAAGAAATATTGGTAGACAACTCCTGGGTAGTCCCATATTCTCCCCTCCTGTCTAAAATTTTTAACTCCCATATAAATGTAGAGTTCTGTAACACAGTTCAGGCGATTAAATACATCTGTAAATACATTAATAAAGGGAGCGATCAGGCTATTTTTGACATCCGACAGCAAGGGAATATTGTTAACCCAAGAGATGAGGTACAAGTATTTAGAGCAGGCCGATATGTTAGCAGTAACGAGGCAGCGTGGCGGATCTTAGGCCTGCCTCTGCATGAGAGACACCCAGCAGTCACTCATCTTGCAATACATTTACCCAACGGTGAGCGTGTTTATTTCAACGAAAATAACTTTAGAGAGAGAATAGCAGCACCACCTAGAACCACTCTGACTGCATTTTTCCTATTGTGCCAAAATGACACATTTGCAAAAACATTACTTTACGTTGACGTACCTCGCTACTATACGTGGAATGCATCGCAAAAGACATGGAAACGTCGTCTACAAGGAACACCTGTCGAGGGCTGGCCAGGTGTGAAGGCGGGAGATGCTCTTGGCCGCTTATACACCGTGCACGTTAGCAACTTTGAATGTTATTGCTTGCGAATGCTGCTGAATGTAATACGGGGACCCACAAACTTTCTGGATTTAAAAACTGTTAACGGCCAAGAACTTGCCACTTTTCGAGAGGTATGTGAGAAGTTGGGTTTGTTGGAAGATGACAACCATTGGGATGCCACGATAGAAGAGGCCGTGCTGTGTCGCTCACCAGCAAAAATAAGAGAGCTCTTTGCCTTATTGATATGCACTTGTGGTTTATCTAATCCTCTTCAACTATGGGACAAGTATAAAACTGCGTTATCAGAGGATATCTTGCACAGATTTGAAAGGACGAATCAGCTCAGTGATGATTTCTGTTTCAATGAAGCATTGAAACTTATAGAGGACAAAATAATCACAATTTCGGGAAAGAAATTGTCCGATTATGGTCTGCCTACACCACAGCGCATAGGACAGCTGTCAAATGAATTGGTCAGAGAGCTAAGTTATGACACCACCATATTAGACGCTCACGTGAGCGAAACTGTGCCACGTCTATTGCCTGAGCAAAAATATATTTACGACAAAGTGTTACAACGAGTTGAGAGTAATGATAGCGGCCTTTTCTTTCTTGACGCACCTGGTGGAACTGGCAAAACTTTTTTGCTTAATTTACTTCTAGCTAAAATTCGGAGGGACCGCAATGTTGCATTAGCTGTTGCTTCATCTGGAATCGCTGCAACCTTGCTGAGCGGGGGGAGGACAGCACACTCCGTTTTTAAATTACCCCTTAATCTGGCAAGTGAAGAAATCCCAACGTGCAATATCAGCAAAAGCAGCAATCGCGGCGCCCTGTTACAACAATGCAAGCTTATAGTATGGGATGAATGTACTATGTCACATAAACGTGCCGTCGAGGCGCTTGATCGCTGTCTACAAGACATCCACGGCAATCGTAAGTTGATGGGTGGTGTGGTAGTATTACTATCAGGGGATTTTAGACAAACTTTGCCTGTTATCGAGCGAGGCACTGCAGCAGACGAAATAAGAGCATGTCTGAAAGCATCTTATGTGTGGACCAAAGTTGAAAAGTTGCATCTCACTACTAACATGCGAGTCCAATTATTTAGCGATTTAGAGTCGGGTGCATATGCTCAGAAACTGCTCGAAATAGGTGAAGGTCGACTCGAAACTGACGAAGAAGGTATGGTTCTATTCACCAACCAATTTTGTAATGTTGTAAATTCGGAAGAAGAGCTTATTGCACACGTATTTCCAAACTTGCAACAAAACATTCACGATGAAAATTGGTTGTGTGAAAGAACCATACTGGCAACAAAAAACGAGACTGTTTCGAAAATCAATAAAAAAATTTTGAATGAAATGACTAGCGAAACATCAGTGTACAACTCCATCGACACAGTCATGTCATCCGATGATACCACGAGTTACCCCGTTGAATTTCTAAACTCTTTGGAGCTCTCTGGGGTACCTTCCCATAGACTGGAGTTGAAAATAGGTGTACCCGTTTTGTTAATGCGCAACCTGGACGCACCGAGGTTATGCAACGGTTCTAGATTGCGAGTTACGGAACTAGGAAGGAATATTATAAAGGCCACAATTTTGACTGGCGAAGCTAAGGGAGACAGTGTGCTTATACCACGCATCCCAATTATACCCAATAACTTACCGTTTAATTTTAAACGTCTGCAGTTTCCATTAAAAGTTGCATTTTCGATGACCATAAATAAGTCGCAGGGTCAAACTTTAAAAGTAGCAGGAATACATTTGGGTACTCCATGTTTTTCCCACGGTCAACTATATGTTGCTTGCTCACGTGTTTCGAAGGCGCGTAATCTTCATGTTTTCGCTGAAGGAAACAGATCATATAATATTGTTTATAGGAGTATATTACAGTAGGTAGAGAGACCTTAATATACATTGCTGCGAGGTACCTACGAGCACGACAATTATTTCTTAGATTATCAAATAAAGTATTTTGTTCACACCAAATAATAGAAATCGCGATGGACAAATAGTATAATATCTTATATTATATAATAATTATTGATTGTGATAATCCTAAAACAATAAAAAATAATTATTATTAACAAATAAGAATAGCATAATAATATACATTAATAAGTCTTAATAAATTTTAAATTACATTAATTAAAACTAATACATAAATAAAAATAATTATAATTATTTTTATTTATGTATTATTATTATTTATTATTTTAGTTAATAATTATTAACTACATATTATACACAAAAAATATAGTAAAAAAGAAAACGTTCAAAAATATATATTTAAAAAACAATATAAAATATTATTATGCTACAGCATAATATTTTATTTTATAATTCTTTGTAAAAAATATTGTGTTAAAAAAAATTTAATATAAAACGTTTAAAACGATATTAAAACAGATAATAAATTAACTAACAATAAAAAATAGTTATGATTAACAAATAAGAATAAAATAATATACATTAGTCTTAATTAATTATTAATTAAATTAATAAAAATTAATATATAAATAAAAATAATTAATTATTAACTACATATTTTAAATAAAAAATAAATTACAAAAACAAAACGTTTAATAATATATTAAAAAAAAAAGTGTGTTTCAGCTCCGGCCTCCGACGCACGACTGGAGTTTACGCGCGACTCGGGTCCGAGCGCGCCCCGACCGACTTTCGCTTCAGGGACCCGATCGCTACGCGCTCGGCTACCCGAAGCGAAAGCTCTTTCGCACGAAAACCAACCTTATTTACTCAACGTTAGGGTAGAAATTGGCATCGTTGTGAAAAACGTGACAGAAAAACGTAACGAGGTCATTGATAAATTGATTTTACTGCTCGGATTTTTCTCATACCGGGTGCCTAAAATCGATTCTTAAGGAGTAAACTCCAATAAACTCCAAAAAAACAATGTAAAAACACCAAACAAACAAAATCCTAATTCATCCATCTATCTATACTTATAATAAAACTGTAACTGGATGAATTCTGCTGCTGGTCCTGGGTCCTGCTGACCTAAATGGGTAATGGATACCAAGTATGAACTACGCAGTGGCAAGCTGCCGTAAAAAAATTTGCTCTTCCGTTTTGCTTTTATAAAAACTTCGTACAGTAGCTTTGTATTCTTAGATGACATCAATCTATTCACCTAATTTCACAATCGTTCGGTTTGGTTTAGGAATCACCATCCCCCCATTGTTACACCACTGGGCTACATCATTGAACTCTAGGTACCAATTCCTCATTCTTGATGCTGCTGGGTACCGGCTGAAGAAAATGTCGATTGTGGGTTGCTATTGTAGCTCTATACCACGTAGTACGGACTAGATACTGGCGTATTGCAATGAAAAAGCAATTTTTAAAAACTATTTCCACGCGGACGCGGAAAAGAGCTCTCTTATTTATGCTGGTGAACGACACAGCACGGCCTCTTCTATCGTGGCATCCCAATGGTCTTCCAACAATCTCAAATTCTCACATACATCTCGAAAAGTGGCAAGTTCTTGGCCGTTAACAGTTTTTAAATCCAGAAAGTTTGTGGGTCCCCGTATTACATTCAGCAGCACTCGCAAGCAATAACATTCAAAGTTGCTAACGTGCACGCTGTATAATCGGCCAAGAGCATCTCCCGCCTTCACACCTGGCCAGCCCTCGACAGGTGTTCCTTGTAGACGACGTTTCCATGTCTTTTGCTATGCATTCCACGTATAGTAGCGAGGTACGTCAACGTAAAGTAATGTTTTTGCAAATGTGTCATTTTGGCACAATAGGAAAAATGCTGTCAGAGTCGTTCTAGGTGGTGCTGCTATTCTATCTCTAAAGTTATTTTCATTGAAATAAACACGCTCACCGTTGGGTAAATGTATGGCAAGATGAGTGACTGTTGGGTGTCTCTCATGCAGAGGCAGGCCTAAGATCTGCCACGCTTCTGCTAACATATCGGCCTGCTCTAAATGTTTGGACCTCATCTCTCGGGTTAACAATATTCCCTTGCTGTCGGATGTCACAAATAGCCTGATCGCTCCCTTTATTAATGTATTTACAGTTTATAAAACGTTTAAAACGATATTAAAAAAGATAATATATAAATAAGAATAAATTAAGTAACAATAAAAAATAATTATGATTAACAAATAAGAATATTAGTCTAAATTAATTATATTTAAATTAATAAAAGTTAATATATAAATAAAAATAATTAATTATTAACTACATATTTTAAATAAAAAATAAAGTAAAAACAAAACTTTTAATAATATATATAAAAAAAAACAATGTAAAAACAACAAACAAACAAAATCCTAATTCATCCATCTATCTATACTTATAATAAAACTGTAACTGGACGAATTCTGCTGCTGGTGCAGGGTCCTGCTCACCTAAATGGGTAATGGGTACCAAGTATGAACTACGCAGTGGCAAGCTGCCGTAAAAAAAATTCACGCTTCCGTTTTGCTTTTATAAAAACTTCGTACAGTAGCTTTGTATTCTTAGATGACATCAATCTATTCACCTAATTTCACAATCGTTCGGTTTGGTTTAGGAATCACCATCCCCCCATTGTTACACCACTGGGCTACATCATTGAACTCTAGGTACCAATTCCTCATTCTTGATGCTGCTGGGTACCGGCTGAAGAAAATGTCGATTGTGGGTTGCTATTGTAGCTCTATACCACGTAGTACGGACTAGATACTGGCGTAGTGCAACGAAAGTGCAATTTTTAAAAACTTTTTCCACGCGGACGAAGTCGCGGGCATCAGCTAGTACTATTATATATTCTGTGCGACTGCGCTGTATGAAGTTGCTTGAGAATCTCTAAAATGTTGAACGCTTACTGAAATCTCCAGGTGAGGATGGTGACGGTGACGATTTCGCGAAATTCATGTTTTTTTGCTCACCCGAAAAAGTGCTCAACGTGCCTAAAGAAGTTTTCGCTTCAAAAACACGAAGTATAAGAGTCACTTCCATCCACAAAATCCTAAAGTAAATAAAGGCAACTCTAACGTAATAAAATACCTGCTTCAAAAGCGCATCCCACTTTAGGAGAGCTCTGAATTTTTAAAAGAACATTTGCGGCAGAGCGTTACAGGCATGAGCAAACGCTTTCAAAAGATTCCACACACAAAGAAAATAAAAGTGGAAAAAAAGTAAAAAATTACTTTCTCTAAATAAACATTTGAGAGTAAAAATGCAAATGTTTGCAGTCTCTGACCTGGAAGCACGGTTATAAAAAGCCGGTCATGAGCGAGTCAGGATCACTTTATAAGGGTTCCGTTGCCTGTATAGTCCAGTAAGAGTATGGTATGGATTAATTAGCTCTCAAAGTAAACAAACACATTAATATTTTCAGCAACTTTTAGGTTGACGGAAAGCTGTAGAAGCTATAGAATCCTAAAAAACTTAACCATACTACTACTTTTTTTTTGTTAAGGAGGGAGAGATCTTAAGATGTCCCTGAAATGATAGAAAGATCGGGCTATGTGGAATTTAGACCCACTAAAACCCCCACTCCCCAGGTAGACAACCTCAGCCCTACAAGGAAGATTTGGGGAAATCGTTAAGAACACACGTCGCTGTCCTTTGTGACAGCTGTTAGTTAATAATCTTGTGGGGAAATCAACTTAAAACGTTACAAAAAAACTTATAGCTAAACTAGTCTAATTACTATACAAATCATGCCCGCGTGGAACGGTGCCAAGAATACTGGCCGCATTTCCGCGCTGGACAGCCAGGCTGATCCTTTGCGCATAAAATGAGCCAGCCCTTCTGTCACCAGATGAGGCAATTAACCGCGGTGAAATGTCTCGTAAATTTTTTTTGTACTTTGACTCCATGGCCCTAGGGTCTCCACAGCAAACGGAACAAATATGTAACTCTCGATCAGAGAGGCTACTTAAAACGTATGCATATCTTACAGTTACGGCAGCTTATGCCACGACAGAGCTGCTGTCTTTCCAAGGTCAGATTCTAATACATGGACAAATGATCAGGGTGTTGATCAGTGATGCTCAGTGTCCATGTCTGAGTAGGATTAGCTGGTTTTTGATCCCGCTGAACCGTAAAAAAAAGACGGCTTGCAGTTTCGCAAGAGACAAACAAAACTATATCTCTATAAGTCTATATCTTTCATGAAGGATTGATAAGATAGGAAAAAAATCGCATACCACACAACATATCTAGAACAATTCAAAGAAAATGGCGGCCTTATCGCTACCTAGCGATCTCTTCCAGGCAACTTTTTTGTCATTCATTTTTAATTATTTATTCATCCTCAGGCCATATTCGAGGAACGGAACCCTAAAAATGAATGTTAATCACTGCGGATGCTAGCAGCGAATGATAAATGCGGCGCTTGCAGTGCTCTTTGATTTGAATTGCGAATTGCGATGCAATGATCCAGACTGCAGTTTGCTAACAAAGGCTGCAATTTACACCCCAGCCCCCAACACAAACGAAATGATTCCTAGAACGCGAATTTGGAGTCGATTGTTTGAAACGTAGTGTGTTTTAGATGCCCTAGTGTTCCATCAATAGTACTACCTTCTAGATATTATGATATTGGTCTTCGAAGTGTCCTATACAAAGTTGTCACTACGACTGAAAATCTATTTTCAGTGGAAAGGCCAATTGAACACGTCTCAAGATGACGTAGTGTGCTTAAAAGGCAAGATCTGATGAAGTTTTTAATGTATTTAATCCATTGACTGTTATAATACTGCGATTTTAGCTTATTTTCCGTAATAGGTGATATCGTTAGATTGACAAATCTATCGGGGGATTCCGAACGGCATTTTTCAGAATCCTTGTATTCGCGCATATTTGCCGTTTCTATAACTACACTAGCGGCACGCTATGATGGCCGGTTTGACACATTACAATAGTGATGTGGAATGTCAATTTATTCTCGAACAAAAAACAATTAAGTTTTGTTTTTGTACCTGATTAAATAGGTTTAATAAAACAAAAATGTATATGTTTATTTAATTTATTTGAACGAACTGAATATTTGAATGAAAATGAATATACATACTTTATATGCACACAAGAAACATATGAATACAAAAGATACCAAAAAAGGTGCCACAAAAGGCCATAATTAATCAGATTCGTCCATACTACTATTTTCACTGTCGTCACTGCTATCATCACCTACATTAATAATTATATGTTCGTTTTCTATAATATTATCTATTTTCACATCTCTTTCATAATCTTCCCTTATTAATTTAACAATTATACTTTTCGAAGCAACGTCAATTCGAAACTGCTTTGTTTTGCATTGAGCATTGACGCGAGTTTGCCGGAGGTAGTAGTTGTGCTAGCCAGCGATCCTATGTGACGATCGTATTAGATTCCATTTTTAAAAATTTTCAATTTAGAAAACCAAATGCCGAGTTGTGGTATATATCATATAAAAATAAAAATTTTACCTTTTGTATGGAACAGCTGATATTTTTTTGCGATTTCAGAGGTTTGTCCACATAGTGAAAATTGTTCATATTCACAAGTACATTCACCCCTTAAATGGTGCAAACTGATTTTTCTACACTTGTATACATTTTAGAAATCAATTTAATAAATAAATTTTGAGTCCTAAACCTAAAACTACATTCGATAAAATTTATGAATCTCTGCACATCACTATCGTCAATAAAGTAATACAATTATTTCCTTCAAAGTCGTTATCAATTAATACGGAACTTCATGAGCGGACAAACGTCAAACCGGCCATCATAGCGTGCCGCTAGTGTAATAATCATCATGTCACATTGTACATTGTAGTGGAGTTTTATACGAGGACTGATTTCACGTAAATCTTTGAAAGTCACATCATGACTAAGTATTTATAACTTTTCAATATCTAAAGCATATCTAAGGTAATTTTTAATCGACAAGTCGTTGTGTATTTACGCTAATAAAGCTGCTTTTAAAGTTTATATTCAGCTAAAATTTATCTCAACTTTCCGATTCGCCGCAAAAACAAGTTTTAAAGATGGCTGCTTTTGACATCTGTCAACGTCAGCTAACTCGCTAAGCTCGATCGCGGACGGGAATAAATGGAAGAATATAAAATATCGAGTCCATTTTTAGATAAAAGCAATTTATCTGAACGATTGAGTGCTCACGGACCCGATAATAGGCGCTTTTATAATTCTCACGTCACGTTATCGTGGTCGTCGACGTCCACGATTTTCCGTGGACGTCAACGTCCACGTTAAAGTCGCTTTTATAATTTTCTTGCCGTGCCGTGGACGTTTAACGTCATATGCGTAGTATCTATGAATACTTATATGTCTAGAAGGAGCATCGCGCTACTAAAGAACGAAAAAAAACAGGCCAATGAAAATATGCTAGTGGCGTGGATTACTGAGCGTGCGTAATGATACCAGGTACGCAGGTGATTCCAATAAAATGGGGAGAATTATGTCATTAAAATTTTTAAACTTTAAAAATAAAATTAATATCTACTTTTTTTTTAATGTTTATCATAAAACAATAATTTTATTAATACCTTTAACTATAGTGAGTTATTGTATTTAGTGTTTTGTATTAGATAAATGGTTTCCAAAATTTTAATAAGTCAGCTCCATACTGAAATTCTTTGTTATTGCACCGATGTCGTTCAAAATCGATATTTAGGGTCCCCTAGCGTCAAATGAGAGGAAATGGTTGCCAGTATTTTTTTAAAAGTCAGCGCCATATTGAAATTCTTTGTTATTGCACCGATGTCGTTCAAAATCGATATTTAGGGTTCCCTGGGGTCAAGAAAGACGAATTGGTGGCCAAAATTCTAAAAAGTCAGCGCCATATTGAAATTCTTTGTTATTGTACCGATGTCTTTCAAAATCGATATTTAGGGTTCCCTGGGGTCAAGAAAGACGAATTGGTGGCCAAAATTTTAAAAAGTCAGCGCCATATTGAAATTCTTTGTTATTGCACCGATGTAGTTCAAAATCGATATTTAGGGTTCACTAGCATCAAAAAAGACGAATTGGTTGCCAAAATTTTAAAAAGTCAGCGCCATATTGAAATTCTTTGTTATTGTACCGATGTCGTTCAGAATCGATGTTTAGGGTTCCCTGGGGTCAAGAAAGACGAATTGGTCGCCAAAATTTTAAAAAGTCGGCGCCATATTGAAATTCTTTGTTATTGCACCGATGTCGTTCAAAATTGATATTTAGGGTTCCCTGGGGTCAAAAAAGACGAATTGGTTGCCAAAATTTTAAAAAGTCAGCGCAATACTGATAATCTATATTTAGGGTCCCCAAGCGTCAATAACAAAAAATTTCAACATGGCGCTGACTTTTAAACATTTTGGCAACTATTCCCTCTCTTTTGACGCTAGGGGACCCTAAATATCGATTTTGAACTACATCGGTGCAATAACAAAGAATTTCAATAGGGCGCTGACTTTTTAAAATTTTGGCAACGAATTCGTCTCTCTTGACCCCAGTGAACCCTAAATATCGATTTTGATCGACATCGGTACAATAACAAAGAATTTCAATATGGCGCTGACTTTTAAACATTTTGGCAACTATTCCCTCTCTTTTGACGCTAGGGGACCCTAAATATCGATTTTGAACTACATCGGTGCAATAAAAAAGAATTTCAATATGGCGCTGACTTTTTAAAATTTTGGCAACCAATTCGTCTCTCTTGACCCCAGGGAACCCTAAATATCGATTTTGAACGACATCGGTACAATAACAAAGAATTTCAATATGGCGCTGACTTTTTAAAATTTTGGCAACCAATTCGTCTCTTTAGACGCTAGTGAACCCTAAATATCGATTTTGAACGACATCGGTGCAATAACAAAGAATTTCAATATGGCGCTGACTTTTAAAAATTTTGGCAACCATTTCCTATTTTTGATCCAAGGTAACCCTAGATTTAGCGATTCACCGATCGAGTTGGAAATAGGGTATTTCCAACTCGATCGGTGAATCGCTAAATCGCTAAAGTCATAAAAACTCTCTCCCGGTAAAATATTCGTTTAAAAAAATAAAAAAAATTTAAGATGAATATAAATAAAAGAAAATCAGAAACGAAAAAGTAAAAAAAAAAAATAAGAGGGGAATTCTTGAGTTCGATTATCGATGGAGACAATTTCGAAATTTATAATTTCTGAAATATCTCAGATCTGGTCTGGTGGGAGGCTTCGGCCGTTGCTAGTTACCATTCTACCATCAAAGACGTATCGCTAAGCTATTTAGCGTTCCGGCTCGATAGCGTGTAAAAATTTAATAAATCCTAGCTTATCCCCTTCCAAGTTAGCCCGTTACCATCTAAACTGCATCGTCACTTACCATCAGGTGAGATCGTAGAACAAGGACTGTCTTGGAAAGAAAATTAAAAAATGACATTATCTGCAATCGCTTTTCGAATATTATCGGTATCTACATTCTAAGGTTTCATTATTTATTAGGGAAATTTTGGGTTCGTAAACTGGCAACACACATTAAATGGCGAACTCTAATTTAATTATTTTCTACAAATTTCAATTTCTTATTTTGCAGGAACTGATGTGCTTGAATGTTATTTACTGATGGTAGGTGATGTTATTGGTTATTTTAGATCGTCCTGTTAAGTTTTTTTCACATTTTATTTACCAAAAACCGCCATTTAAAAAAACAAAATATTAGCTCGCGAGCTCCATATCTGGTGATGACCTAATTCAAACTGAGCGCGGGAAAAGGGCGTGAACCACATGTGGCAGCACAAATTTTCGACGCGTTCACAGCCTTTAGACTCCATCTTGTATATCTTTGCGTAGTATATTCAGAAGAGTGTGTATGACATGGCCAATAACCGGCTTCGACTACGTAGATTTAATGTATTTATGACGTAAAACATAAATTACAAGAAGGTTTTGGCAGCATCCGATGCTAAAAGTGAAATATTTAGAAAGAACATTTTTTAATATAAAATTATTATTTGTCCCATAAACAAGGTTTCATCTCTAATAGTTCAATTAAAGTAACAACTTGATACCCAAAGGGTAATAACATCATATTTGAATGCCATTTTTAACAAATATTAAAAAAAAAATTACATAACTCAAACGAGTTCGGAACGCGCCACTGTACGGGGGGCGGGAGGTGAGGGAGCGCGGGCACGTAGACTCTCACTCACACAACATTAATCCTTGTAGCTACGCACTACATCGCCAAAATACCGTGACGATATTACAGGGAAACCGGACGCCGATTATATCGTCACGGCAAGACAGGATGTGCCGTGGACGTACACGGCATTACATTACCGTCGATGGAAATTTAAAAACGTCTTCATATATTTCGATACATTTGACGCCCCTGTCTTGCCGTAGTGCCGTGGACGTCCACGGAAATATCGTGACGGTAATAATTATAAAAGCGGCTAATGGTTGTCAAAGATGATAGCTATGCTTCTTGCGGAGTAAATGAAGATACCGGAAAAATCAATAAGTGTTTTACATTTAAAAATTATACTTAGCTGTATTTATCAAAGGTGTATAAATGTAGTTTCTTAAGGAAACTAAGGCTAAGTTGTAACTAGTTTTATAAATAAAATTAGCCGATGCACGTGGCTTTTTATACAGGTTTTTTTTTTCAAAATAGTGAAAAGAAGAAGAGAAGTTGAGACACGTTCTCGTTCTAAACTTTTCACTTCAAGATACAATATACTCATAAACCATGTCGAAGAACGTATGCCTATAAATTTTAATAAGCATTCCAATACTTACCTATCATTAAGCATCATTTGGCATTCTATAACTTTACTTCTAATGAATGCGATAGTTGTCGAAATAATTTACATATTTTGACACCAAAAGTCGCCACCATCTTTGTCAAAGGTGCCTCATTCCACATCTTTAGTGAATAACGAGATATTCTGTGACCAAGCTAAGTTTAACTATGCCCCTCACTTCTACTAAAATCGCAAGCGTTTTTTCAGCTTGATCTACCTTACCTTTTCCTACTCATGAAATATGCATACGTTGATTCAAATCATTTCATTTTGATAACATTATACAGATATTTATTACCTTATCCCAAAGGATCTACTGTCAAAATATAATCTTTCATGGGAAAAAACACGTATATTTTCAGAAATAAATTCTACCGCACCTCGCTGTAACATTATTCGCTCTCATGAAATATGCATGTGTTGCTTTGGAAAGCGTTCACGTGCTCAAGTGTATTGGTTATTACTTTAATGCCTACTACCGTTCTTGTTATATTACTGCTTAATATATAAGCGCCAAGCTCCCGCTAAGCGACGCGCGACGTAACCCTACTTATACAAAAATACCGGCCAAGTGCGAGTCGGACTCATATACCAAAGGTTCCGTACAATCTTTTAGGTCGCGGTTAGTTCACCAACTGTAAATAAGTTATTAATCACAAAAAAATCTGATACAACTACAAAACGGTTTTCGGATTTTTTACTTGTGCTCCATGACATTGCTTCATGCCAAATTTCATGATTCTTTGATGATACCCTATAGGTTTTGATTCCCTTGCGAGTGTCAAAATATGCGGCATAAACGGAGCATAAAAGGCCGTATCTTTTGACTTTTTGCGTTGACTTAGAAGTTTGATTTTTTCACTGCTGCAAGGGATTGCAGACCTGAGTATTTGATATTAATTTCAACTTGATACCTCCACGCGTTCCTGAGAAAAAGGGTCTTGACAAACGGACAGACGGACGGACAACGAAGTGATCCTATAAGTGTTCCGTTTTTAGTACGGAGTACGGAACCCTAAAAAAGTTTAAAAGCTGTAACCTGAGTAGGTACGTAAAATCGGAAATAATTTCCGCCATATTTGTTGTTATTTGTTGTTGATTGTTGATCATAATAACGAATCGAATGACACCTCATTCAAAATCCGCTCAGTAATTTAGGCGCTATGAGAGAACATTACGTAAATAGAAACATGCATAGACATTAGACATACATAGATTGCTAAATTCAAAACCCTTCCTTTTGGCTTTGCTATGAGAGAACAGACAGACACACAAATAGACCCATACATAGATACACACGTTAATCATAACACCCCTCTTTTTGCGTCGAGGATTAAAAATAGTAAAAAAGAGGGACCCTTTAGATTAGAAGGTTAGCATAAAATAATTATTGACTGGAAAATGAGTTCATTTTAGTCTATGCGAGTATGACAGACCCTTTTTTTAGCATTTAGGGATTTTTCCTCCCTCAAGAAAAATAAACTAGAAGAGAAAATTTGAAGTTTTGACTTAGAACATCTACTTATATCTCTCTGTAGCATAATTGAGTACCTACAGGTTCAATCCTGCGTCCACGCATCTCAGTCGATCGGACCATTTGAAACTTGTATTTGGACTAATATGGCAATCGCGACATACAGGAAAAGGAATTTACCAACTACACAGTTACAGACATTCGCAACAATCGATCCGATATCGATATCGTACCGATTTCTTACCTAATCTTTCATCTGAATGCTGGCCCATACTACTGGGTACAGATCTCTCTCAAAGAAGAAGGGTTTTAGAAGGGGATTGGCAGACTTCATACACATTCTTGAACATTATGGAGAACTCTCAGGTAACGTACTCCTAGGATTCCTCACGACGTTTTCCTTCACCATTAAAGCATTAAATATACCTCGCACAACTTCTAGAAGTCAGAGGTGCGTTCGTGACCAAACGCCGGATCCTCTGATATGAATTTTTAACCTACGCTAAACCGAAATTAACTGTGCCATGGTATCATACTCTACCTTTTAACTTAACTCTACCTTAAGGACTTCTTAATCTTCTAAATATATAAAAATAAAAGGTGTGATTGACTGACTGATCTATCAACGCACAGTTCTAACCACTGGACGGATATAGGGCTGAAAGGCATACAGACAGCTATTATGACGCAGCTATCCGCTAAGAAAGGATTTTTAGTAATTCAACCCCTAAGGGGATAAAATAGGGGTTTGAAAACTCGAACTTAACTTGAGCGAAGCCGCGGGCAAAACTGGTATGAATATACGAGTGCCAAAATAATAATTATTATTATTCAAATTCAAAATTGTTTATTTCACGTAGGCCAACCTGTGGCTCATATGATCGGTCATGAATCTACCACCGGTTCGGAAAGCGGATTCTGCTGAGAAGAGCCGGCAAGAAACTCAGCAGTTGCTCTTTTCAAAATAATCATTTTAGAATATTATACAGCTATTACATTGTAATAAGTTTTTTATATTATCTTGTGAGCAGCCGGATGCAATGCCGATTGAGATGAAGTTCCAAAAAAAGCGTAGGTACTACAATTTAAATCACGTTAAGACGGGCAGACTGAAAGTAGCCCCATTCCCGCCGGTGGCACCCGTTCACGAGCATGACGCAAGATCCAGCCGTTGCTTCGCTCGACAATATTGGCCATATATCGACATTATGGACATCTGATACCGATATCGTATCGGCAGGTGTAAAAAAATACTGTTACGGAGGGACTTTAGTTTTCTTATCAGCATACCGTTTACGGAGTTCGTTATAAATCAGTTAATAAATAAGCAGTAAAAAGTGCATTTGTTACTACAAGTATGGGAACGGGAGAAAGTTTATTTTAATCGCTGGAGACAAGTTTATGCCGGCGTAAGTGTCGTAATATCTAGTTTTAACGACTTGGGCCATTTGTTCTGCGTCTATCTACAAGTACTTTATTACTCCTTGAGTTTAAAAGCAGGTGCTTCTGTATATTATTGGAAACGTAATGAATTAATATTTCTTCTATCAGAAATCAGAATATACTTTAAATAACCTGAGAATGCCGCGGAAATTAGTTAAACTCCGAAAATAAATGGATAATAGCAGACGTTACTTTGCGTAGTTCCATTATATTCAAGGAAAAACAAAATTCTTTTGCCGCCATCAAAACTCGCCAAGTTTCTTTCCAATAACAATTTTTCTGCAAGTTTTATCGAGAAATCTCGATTTTCGATCATTTTATTTTGCTGATTTTATAATATAGACGCGAAAGCGAATTTGTTCTTCAATCACGCAGCAACAATGCAACGGATCGACTTTAATTTAGATATACTTACCCAAGTTAGCTAAAGAGTTTCATGGGATACCTTATCCCGGAAAAACAAATCTTTCCCGCGGCATTATAGTGGAACATAAATTGTTATCACTATCAAAATAAATCAAATAATTCAGGGAGACAGCATCAAGACTGGGAGCCGCAGCTGAAATTGCTGAATCCTGTAAGCGGCGCAAGTATGCCTCTCTGATCGAGAGTTACATATATTTGTTCCGTTTGTTGTGGAGACCCTAGGGCCATGGAGTCAAAGTGCAAAAAAATGTTTACGAGACATTTCACCGCGGTTAATTGCCTCATCTCGTGACAGAAGGGCTGGCTCAATTTTTTGCGCAAAGGATCAGCCTGGCTGTCCAGCGCGGAAATGCAGCCAGTATTCTTGGCACCATTCCACGCGGGCATGATTTGTATAGTAATTAGATTAGTTTAGCTATAAGTTTTTTTTGTAACATTAAAAAAAAATAAAAAAAAAATAAAAAAATAATAATAAAATAAATAAATAATTTTTTTAAAATATTTCTGTACCTATGTTTACTAAGTTTTAAGTTTATAATACCGCGGTTGTAATACAATCTTTTTATTACAATTCCAAATCAAAAAAAAAAATTATTACAATTCCAACTTAGCCCCCGTACCCACGGAGCGGTTTTTACCCGCGCCCGCAGCGGTTGCGGACCCGCGCTCTCCGTAGAATGCAGATTTGTATGAAACATGAAGTAGCAATGTTCACGGCGCGGTTTGCGCCCGCGGCGGGCGCTGTTGCTCGCGGCGCGGCGCCCGCAGTAGAACCGCGTGGGTCGCGGTCGCCCGCGAGCTTAGCGGCCGTCGCCCGCGGACTCTGCGGTAGGTCGCACGGGGCGACGCGACGTACGCGGGAGGTGTTCTCTCTTTCTGACGTCATTTTTGCGGTCCATACCCGCAACCGCGGCGGCTGCGGGACCGCATACACCTGCGGTGTCGTGAGTATTAAAATAAAACAGCGGTACCGCAACCGCTGCGGGCGCGAGTGAGAACTGCGTCGTGACTTCGTTACTCTGTGGTCTTAGTCTTAATATGTAGTAAAGGCACAGAATATAATATAATAGTACTAGTAAAGCTGTGCACTCACCGTGTGCGCGGGCGGCATGCATGTGTCGAGCGCGGGCGCTCCCGGCGCATCACCGCACTTGCGTTGGCTGCAACACGCCCTGCAATACAATAACCCTTTTTAACCGACTTTAAAAAAGGAGTATGTTATCAATTCGTCGGAATCTTATAGGGTTCCGTACCCAAAGGGTGCCAACGGGACCCTATTACTAAGCCTGCGCCGTCCGTCCGTCCGTCCGTCCGTCCGACCGCCCGTCCGTCCGTCCGTCTGTCAGCGGGCTTTATCTCGTAAACCGTAATAGATAGACAGTTGAAATTTTCACATATTGTGTATTTCTATTTCCGTCTTAACATGAATTGAATTGAATTTTGAAAAAAAATTGATTGAATTGAAAAAAAAGCGTAGGTACTACACCTACGCTTTTTTTGGAACCTCACCTCATTGTGGAAATATTATATTCTATTCTATTCTATTCTATTCTAACAAAGTTGCATGGGTTAAATCGGCATGGCATATGGCTGCCCACAGGATAGTATAAAAAACTTATTACAATGTAATAGCTGTATAACTAGTGGTTCGCCCCGAACTGAGACCTCGCGGTAACGGTATCCCATGATTATTCATTCAATCGATACATGACGACCAAAACTGACATTATTATTATTATGCCCGTTTTCACCAAACATACCTAAATCATCCCCTATGTAGGAGTCTCTTTACGTAGACAGACGTAACATCCGTCCCAATGTCCTTTTAGGTGTCCCGTACAGGATCGTGATAAAGAAGTTGACAGTAATCATCACATAACTTATCATAGGTAGCCCGTAAAGGTTAGGGAACGTCAGTGAAAACATTGAATTATTATGTAGGTACTAACGAGTGAAAACGGGTTAGGGGCATCTGTACAAATCGTCATCTATCGACGCGAATAGAAAATATACAAAATTATATTTAACTAAAGAATAATTTTAATTGAATATGTTAAATTTATATTATGTACCTAAATAATAATGGTCGACGCAAAACTGTTTTTGGGATAAATCGTAGTCGTAACTCCTAGTTCAATGGAATAGTTAATGACTGCGCCATCTATTAGCATTATTGTGAAGCTATGTGAAATTTACTGATGCTCATTAAAAATTAAATAATCTCGTTTCTTTATAAATATTATATAATTTTAGTATTTGTTGTTCAAGTACAGGATACAAGTGAAGTAAGAAAATAAGTACAACTTGAAAATATATAGAAAATTTTCCCAGAGAGCGTCTTCAAGCGAGCGTATTAAATCGCCACTTTGGAAGCCCCCCATTTCGTCAATTTTAGGAAAAAAATTAAAAAAAAATACGGTTGTACTCTGTTCCAAATTGTCTTTAAAATGATACACAGAAAACTTATGAATCGCAAATAAAAAAAAATTTCTTCGCATTCGCTTCTATGAGAGCCCCCCTGAAATAAAGATTTTTATAACTTTTTAAGCCATTTTCGGCTGGAGGCCA